>OU342471.1:1635000-4135000 GCA_910589355.1 Parapoynx stratiotata
TCGACCACCAGACCGGCATACACGCGCTGCAGATCAACCCGTCCAGGTACACACACACACACACACACACACACACACACACTGGCCCGGCCTCGACCACCAGACCGGCATACACGCGCTGCAGATCAACCCGTCCAGGTACACACACACACACACACACACACACTGGCCCGGCCTCGACCACCAGACCGGCATACACGCGCTGCAGATCAACCCGTCCAGGTACACACACACACACACACACACACACACACACACTGGCCCGGCCTCGACCACCAGACCGGCATACACGCGCTGCAGATCAACCCGTCCAGGTACACACACACACACACACACACACACACTGGCCCGGCCTCGACCACCAGACCGGCATACACGCGCTGCAGATCAACCCGTCCAGGTACACACACACACACACACACACACACACACTGGCCCGGCCTCGACCACCAGACCGGCATACACGCGCTGCAGATCAACCCGTCCAGGTACACACACACACACACACACACACACACACACACACACACTGGCCCGGCCTCGACCACCAGACCGGCATACACGCGCTGCAGATCAACCCGTCCAGGTACACACACACACACACACACACACACACACACACTGGCCCGGCCTCGACCACCAGACCGGCATACACGCGCTGCAGATCAACCCGTCCAGGTACACACACACACACACACACACACACACACACACACACTGGCCCGGCCTCGACCACCAGACCGGCATACACGCGCTGCAGATCAACCCGTCCAGGTACACACACACACACACACACACACACACACACACACTGGCCCGGCCTCGACCACCAGACCGGCATACACGCGCTGCAGATCAACCCGTCCAGGTACACACACACACACACACTGGCCCGGCCTCGACCACCAGACCGGCATACACGCGCTGCAGATCAACCCGTCCAGGTACACACACACACACACACACACACACACACACACACACTGGCCCGGCCTCGACCACCAGACCGGCATACACGCGCTGCAGATCAACCCGTCCAGGTACACACACACACACACACACACACACACACACACACACACACACACTGGCCCGGCCTCGACCACCAGACCGGCATACACGCGCTGCAGATCAACCCGTCCAGGTACACACACACACACACACACACACACACACACACACACACACACACACACACACACACACACTGGCCCGGCCTCGACCACCAGACCGGCATACACGCGCTGCAGATCAACCCGTCCAGGTACACACACACACACACACACACACACACACACACACACACACACACACACACACACACACACACACTGGCCCGGCCTCGACCACCAGACCGGCATACACGCGCTGCAAATCAATCCATACAGGTACGGTACCCACCGTCTTACCTAAATCTGTCGCCATAATAACAATGTAATGAACATTGTTGTGTTCTGAAAAAATTGAGGATAACCTCTCAATAGTCGCTGAACGAGTCACAATATAAACAATTATTCTTCGCAAACCCTTTTAACCTTCGACAAGTTCAGTGACAGGTGGGAGTTCCACATGGTTCTATCCCTGTTCCAGTCCTGTATAATGTTCCTGTCCTGTCCTGAACAAGCATACGAACTACTTTAAACTGCCTCGGATGAGATATTATGTACACCCAAGCAAAAAAGGTATATGCATCTTCAAATATTCAGTTTCTCTTACGATGTCATACAGAATAATTGGTGCATTATAAAGATTACGTTGAATTTATTTTCCAGAACTTTACTAGCGACCGGCGCGCGCAACTCCTGCGAGCTGGCCATATACAGCCTGCCCACGCTGGACCCCGTCTGCGTCGGGGAGGCGCACAAGGACTGGGTATATTTTGTGAATCATGTGAATGACTAATTTAAATTGTGTTAGCTCAAATAATACTTCATTTAGGGCCTGTTTCACAATCGACTGGTAAGTTCTGAGTAGCTTACTTGGCAGATCATTTGACAGTTGCAATATGAAATTTATGTCAAATGAACTACCAAGTAAGATATTCAGAAGATACCCGTCGATTGTGAAACAGGCCCTTAATCTCCTAAATTGAGAAATTGACTTCATGTTCATAGTTTTATTTAAGTGAGCGTATTCTGAGCGCTGATTCTGAGTCGCTGGATGTAGGCGGCTCAGGACCGCGAGGTGTGGCGATCATTGAGGGAGGCCTATGTCCAGCAGTGGACGTTGGCTGATAGCTCGAGATAGATAGATTCTGGGCACTGACAACGTCGCATGCTTAGTGGTTTTTTCGACATAGCGAATTCCCACCAGTGCGGTGTTCAGAGTAAAGATGCGTTTAGATCCTGGACATGTGCTGGCTGGACGACGAGTTCCTGGTGACGGGGTCGCGGGACTCGAAGCTGGCGCTGTGGCGCGCGCCCCCCCCCGCCGCCGACCCCGCGCGCCTGCAGTACGTGGGCCCGCTGGCGCTCAAGGACTGCCGCGCCGGTGAGTATATATACTGTATATATACTGACTGACTGCAAGCTGCGCCCCCCCCGCCGCCGACCCCGCGCGCCTGCAGTACGTGGGCCCGCTGGCGCTCAAGGACTGCCGCGCCGGTGAGTATATATACTGTATATATACTGACTGACTGCAAGCTGCGCCCCCCCCGCCGCCGACCCCGCGCGCCTGCAGTACGTGGGCCCGCTGGCGCTCAAGGACTGCCGCGCCGGTGAGTATATATACTGTATATATACTGACTGACTGCAAGCTGCGCCCCCCCCGCCGCCGACCCCGCGCGCCTGCAGTACGTGGGCCCGCTGGCGCTCAAGGACTGCCGCGCCGGTGAGTATATATACTGTATATATACTGACTGACTGCAAGCTGCGCCCCCCCCGCCGCCGACCCCGCGCGCCTGCAGTACGTGGGCCCGCTGGCGCTCAAGGACTGCCGCGCCGGTGAGTATATATACTGTATATATACTGACTGACTGCAAGCTGCGCCCCCCCCGCCGCCGACCCCGCGCGCCTGCAGTACGTGAGCCTGCGGGCAGTGGGTTGGTGAGTATATTGGGGCCAGTATTACGAGCTGGTGAGTATACTGAGGGCAGTTTGAATGTTTGTGAGAGTACGAGGGACAGCGTGAGACTCCAAAGTGGCGTTGTGTGGAGTCGTTAGTGATGACTGCAGGTCTTGTGAGTAAATTTATTAAAATTAATAAATTTTAAATTGTCTATTCTTCGAATACAATTATATCCCATTAATAATCTTATTGTTGATCGACTGCTTTAATGTCATAATATGTATTACCCACTTTAAGATTTAACTATTCCACTCCCCAGGTCAAAAAGTCCGCGCTTTAACGTTCAACGGTCGCTGGCGTGAAGTAGCGGCGCTGTCCCTGAACGGGTACATCCACGTGTTCAGCGCCGAGAGCTTCCGGCAGAAGCTGTCGCGCAAGCTGCCCTCCTGCCAGGACCTCGTGTGCCTCGCCACGCAGGTACACACACACACACACACATACACACAAGCTGCCTTCCTGCCAGGACCTCGTGTGCCTCGCCACGCAGGTACACACACACACACACACATACACACACACATACACACAAGCTGCCTTCCTGCCAGGACCTCGTGTGCCTCGCCACGCAGGTACACACACACACACACACATACACACACACATACACACAAGCTGCCTTCCTGCCAGGACCTCGTGTGCCTCGCCACGCAGGTACACACACACACACACACACATACACACACACACACACACACACACACACACACACACACACACATACACACACACATACACACAAGCTGCCTTCCTGCCAGGACCTCGTGTGCCTCGCCACGCAGGTACACACACACACACACACACACACACATACACACACACACACACACACACACACACATACACACAAGCTGCCTTCCTGCCAGGACCTCGTGTGCCTCGCCACGCAGGTACACACACATTAGGCTACATTTTACACCAATTACACAAAATACAAAAGATATAACAAAATATAACATACATTACAAAAGATATAATCAGAGCATAATATATATTTGATTTTAGATTTTAACAAAGTTAGCATAATTAACCTTACATAGTTCAAAATCACTGACTAATTGTCATTACAAACTCTCAATTCACTTTGACTAATTAAAAAATGGACTATGGAATGGACTAATGGTTATTTTTAAAAGAGACACCTGTGTTACTTTGTCATTCGCCTTGCTAGGCAAGTGTTGGCGAGTCCTTTGTCAGTTGTTTGTACAAGATATGATAGCTGCCTCATTTTGTGACGATGTTCGATGTTATTGCAGGAAGAAAGCGGTGTATACGCGATAGGTTGTAAATCCTACACGTTACTACTGGACTGCAGGACTCTGCAGTCGGTGAAGAAAGTCACCTCTCGGTACAACGGGTGCGGGATTCGTTCCGCAAGCTTTAGAGGACATACCCTCACCATTGGGACTGGTCTAGGTGAATACTTGACTCATTACACTAACTCATTACTTTTAAGGTTACTACACGTCCATAAGAGGCGTTAAAAAGTTATGGGCCAGCCAAGTAAAGGGGTTTTTTACATATGACAGGTAAGCTCTTGGCCTTCATCTCACCTGATGGTAAGTGACGATAAGGCCCGAAGGTGGAAGCGAGTCACCTGTATTCCTCAACAACTGAGGAACTGGCTATCTTACCTCTAATTGCCGGAACACAACAATGCGGTGGTAGCTAGCCTGGCGGGATTTGATGTTTATTGCATTATTTTCGATAAATATTCAAAATAATGTCTTTGCCCATTGTTTTTCAGGTTTACTAATGTTCTACGACCTGCGAGCAGGCAAATATCTAGAGAGCAACATTCACTCGTCGAAGACGGTCACGCTGAGGGCTTCCAGAGGCTATGTAGTAAGTTGCTTTATGAATAATTATCTATCAGCTATCACACCAAAATATCTTTATAAATCTTTCAAAATTACATCAATATTCGAACTTGCATATTGAAATGCCAGTCGGAGGAAATGAAAACCAATTAGTAAACTAATTATATATTTTTCTGTTTTTAAAGGTTAATTCGGACCCAAGGCAATGATTATAAGATAAAATCAAAAATACAGCTTGCAAAATTATCAAAAATACAATTTTCTGATTAATGTTTACCCTTCTTTGCCAACACTTTTTTATAGTCTGACGTTCTGTTGCCTAATTAATAGACTGAACACCATAAAAGTGTTTTATTTATATATGATTGCTGTCTATCCTTCAGTATTTACATGTTCGAATTTCCCCACTGTACCCCCAGTTCCCGGACGAGGAGGCGGACGGCTTCAACCAGGTGAAGTACGTGCCCGCCATCTACACGCACTGCTACGACGACAGCGGCACGCGCATCTTCACGGCGGGCGGCCCGCTCCCCGCGCCGCTCGTCGGCAACTACGCGGGACTCTGGCAGTAGTCATAGCTACGGCACTCGCCTGTGCTACGAACAGCTACGGCGCTCGCCTGTGCTACAAACAGCTACGGCGCTCGCCTGTGCTACAAACAGCTACGGCGCTCGCCTGTGCTACAAACAGCTACGGCGCTCGCCTGTGCTACGAACAGCTACTGCACCCGCCTGTGCAACGATCAGCTACGCCGCTCGCCTGTGCTGCGGACGCTACGGCGCTCGCCTGTGCTACGTACAGTTATGGCGCCCGTCTGCGCTACGACACCATAACTACTACGACCCCTGAAGGCCTAGCACGGGCCTTTGAGTCCTCGGAGTCAAAAATACTCATTGCCTCTCGCTTCTTCTTTCGCGTGGAATGAGCAATGAGGAAATTTGTCTCAGGGGACTTTTTCTCTACGGCCCGTGTTCGGCCTACTGCAGTAGTTAGGATGATACTGCAGTAGTTGCTGAGATGTCTGCTACGGTGAAAGCCTTTGCTACGATTTCGGCTACGGCGCGTACGTATGCTACGACCTCTCTATCAAAACTAATATCAACATTGTAGAGAAATAAGAGGTACGTTTTCACAGAGGTCATTAGCAAATCATATTTTTACTTCGACGATTGCCTGAAAACTTATTAAATGTTTTTATGTAACAACTCATCATCTGTAGCATTTCATCAATTCAGTTAATGTTAGTGTCTCCTCTCTGCAAAATGGGCTTCTTATGTCTCAGAACTGTAATAACCAGTTCGTTTAACGGCTACTGCGAACAGCATTGACTGGTATATTGTGGCAAATAAATTGACTGTGTCACAGAATTTTTTTATAAACGTGTACTAGTGCTACGATATCATTGCTACGGCTCGTAGCCATGCTACGAGAGTACACAATGGAATAATTAATAAGCAGTAGAGTGTAAATTGGTGTGTCTAAGGAGAATTATATAACAAAGAGGTTCAAAAAATGGCAAAAAAATAAAAATAACAGAAAATACAAGAACTGAGGCTAAGACAGATTTCTACATTGGTCACCATAACTTTCCATGTTCTGAAACAAAATACTAGAATGTGCGATTGCAAACATACGTACATAACATTTTTTTTACATACATACATATAATCACGACTATTATTATCCCTAAGGGTTAGTCAGAGACTAGGCAAAAGCGCAAAAGCAGTCCACTGCCATAGTCCGCGCTTCACCAAGCAGTAACCTGCACTCAGCGTGACAGGTGGTGAGCCCGTCGCCGCTATAAGCATTGGTGTTGTGCAGTTCTAAGTCCATTAGTCGCCTTTACGACACCCAAGGGAAGAGATGGGTTGGTAATATTCTTTTAAGGAGCCGCTACCACACGGCCACTTCCAGCACCTTATATTTCACAAGTAAAAAATATATTTCTTTATATTGATTTTGGTTAAGGTGCTTAAAAGATTATGAGTGCCAGTCAGGGGTTCTCATTACAACGATAATACACTAGTATCGTCTAAGAATCTTCTGTTACAGTCAAAGCTTAACTTTAACTATGTATGACCTTAAGTTCTAAAGTACAGGATTTATGAAATGTATATTTTATTGTTATCCAATCTAAAGAATTGAACACAATAAAAAATGTAATTAAACATTTCTACGGTGAAAATTTTCTACGGATTGTACACTCAGCGTCAAAAGTAGCTCATCACTTTACCACACGACATGTGATTTGCATTAAAAATTAATTCTAAAAGGCATATAAATGTCTGGATGCTGGCTATATTTTATGTTTTAGAAACTAAAATTGTCATCCACATCATCAAAAAAATTTGTATGCAATAATGGTTGTCTTCCAAATGTAAGCAAATGGCAATAGTTGAAAGTACAGTGAACAGCACGTCAAACTGCACAAAACTGTCACAAGTTCTCAAATGATTGACGTTACAGTTGGGTAGTTTATCATGCTGTCGGCTGTACAGTCCCGTGCGAAAATATTTATACACTTTTGACAGTAAATGGTCCCTAATAAGAGGAAATAAGACCTTTCGAATGTGGATATATATATTTGCACATGACTATACTATTGAAAGTTGTGTATCAACCTACCTTTTTCTGAGCACCTTTTTAATAGAACTATCGTGGCGTATAGTTTGGGTTCGTTCGTTCTGGCTAGTTTGGGGTTATTTAAGTACAGATGCACATTGTAAATACAAAAAGTCATATTATTACCTAAACTTTGATAATTTGACGGAAAGTATTGGTCAGTATATAGATAAGTAGTGTTGACTACAAGAATTTTTTATAAAGTATGTCTGTGAACATATGAATATAGTTGTCATCAAAAGGATCATATCATTCGTTATAAATTTTAGGGTTGTGACCATGTGATTGCATATTTTTTCAGTAAACAAGTGACCACCATTTAAAATACCCGAGTAATTAATAAAATGAGTGTCAAGATTTTTAGATTTTTTTATATCAATCATGCTGAATTCATAGACAATACAATAGCCATTAAAAAATTCACCATTAATGTAATAATTCTAGCTAGTAACTACCATCAGATAGACAATCTCTATTCGCAGTAAGAGAAAAGTAATTCCGAAGTTTTAGGTATAATGTGACATATCTTTATGTCACATTTTGTTTCATAAATTCAATTTAACAACGATTAGCATGGTTGATAACAACTACATAAAAGGCAAGGAAATAGTTTGTTTTATTGTATTTTAATTCAAGTAACTTTTGATGTCGACTGTATCTTGTGTTGATTGTATATAAAGTAAACTGAAAAGTGTAATATTAAGTCTTAGGTCTTATGGGCGACATTTAATTTGTATATAACTAATTTTTACCGTTTGCAAAATTCGTCGCGAGTTCGATACAGCAAAGGTTCGCTATTGATTTATAAAGAATTAATATGAAGGTCTATGGATTGCTATATCTATGTCCATAGTATGGATATTTCTCCATGGGACACAATCGTCAAAAAAAGCCCAAATTGTAGAATAAGAAATAGTGCAATAAGGGAATGATGTGTGAAGGAAGACAGTGACTGTAATGTAGGAAGGTGTATAGTTTGGGCATGTTGAGATGAATGATAGATTCACGAAGGTGAACAAAACAATGGCAGATGTGAATGGAATGTTATGAGGTATTTAGACCTAAAGTCTATCCATTTCGGTCTGAGACAAAATGTAAACAAACCATAAAAAGGGGTATTTAACATGTCATTACTCATTGCCGGAAGATTTAATTAAAAATACACTACTATTTAATATTTTATTATTACAATCGTAAAATTAGGGTAATTATTTGCACCTTCAATCATTTTTGGTATTTTAAATCAATGTTGTTTTTTTTTAACGTAAGTTCTTTACTAAATTAATCTTTGCTGTTAAAAAACCTAAAACGAATATGAACAATCATGACATGTTCCCGACACCTTGAATTAAATTGTTATATTTAGAATGATATCTTGTTTTTATATTAAATTACTATTGGTATATTTATTATGCCTACTCCTTTTCTATTATGTTATAAAAACTTACAGCCCATTTTTTTTTTGTCCCAGAATTGGATAAAAATTTGAGAACCACAAATTCTTTGTTTACGTTTTGTCTCAGATCAAACTGGATAGAGTATATAGGCAAATTTAAACTTGATCAAAAAGTTTTAAAGAACTGAGAGTAAAGGTTAGAATAGATGTGTGTTAGAATGATGCATATATGGTGATTCTCTTTTTAATATCACACTAATTTAAAAACAATTTCGGTTTAAATTTCTTTAACACCATAAGACCCTCATATTGTATCATTTATTTTTTGTGTCAATAATATTTTTAATAATTGGCTTGTAAATACTAAAATGTTAATGTTTCATTCTAACCTGAATAATTAAGACTTCGAAAATTCTTTCCTATACTTGTGTTTACAGTATTATAAATGTTGGCAAACAATTGAATGTAATATTTTAAATGAATAATAAAGTAATAATTTCTCATATTACACTAAATGAAGCCTTTGGCAGTGGCTAAATAGAACCTTAGTACCTTGTGACACGGTTTATCTTCAATTCAACATTTACGGGAATATTCCTGTATCAAACGCAGATCTCTGAGTACCGTTAGAAAGAAATGGCACTATTCATCCTCACATAAGGCCATCTCTTTCTAGTTATGCTCAAGCACTTGAGATTGATTCTGAAATACAGACCTTAAGACAACTGGCATAAGGTATAATATATTAAAATTGGTGCTTTCTCACGTTTGCTTATGATTATTTAAAGTTAGCATTTATAATATTGCAAGGAAGCCGAGCGCAGTCACCGTAGCGTGTAATATACCGCATTACCTCAATGCGTATGGAGCGGGATACCTTTATCGAAGTATACGTACATTTTATAGGAAAGGTTTGAAATAACGTTAATGTATGTCTGTGTTGTATTTTAAAATGTTGACTGAAGTACTTGAAGCAAATACTATTTTTTGTTACGCAAATTAGTTGGAGATTATACATTTTCTGATGCAGTTCTTGTAGCAGGGGGACTCTTTCGCAGTAGAGATAACGAACTCGTAATATTTAAAATAAAAAAATGCAATTTTACAATACCAATACCCCATAAAAGTTTCGAACGTAAGAGAGAAGCTACGCTGTCCTCGGCGTCCTCCAAAAGCAATAGTTAAGAGAAACATCCTCAATCTAAAGAAAATCTAAAGGAAAAATGACCCTTTTTTAAGATGGGTTTGCTCTTGACTGCAATATAGCTGAAGGCATAGATGATGACGATAGAGCGAGCTTACCCAGAAGAACGCTATTCACTCGCGACTTAAATCGATTCGGGTTATACGAGCTCGGGAAGTCAGACGCTGGCAGTGAATTCCATTCCTTGGCTGTGCGCATTATAAAAGATGAAAATAAAACTTGGTAAAACAAAATGGTGGTTAAAACACATTCGGGGACTTTTTAAGAATATAACACTTCTGAGAATACAAAATATCGAATTTGATGTGTCTACTACTCGAGAATCACCCCAAATACACAAGCATCAACGAATAGGCATTTTGGTTGGCAGTTACGTGCAAATACGACACTTATTGGTAAAAACATAAAGTTTAAATTCGTTTACATTTTGCTCGTGACTGTCCCATGTTAAAATAGGTTACAATATAATGCCTTTAGCAAGTTATCTCGCTCCTACGGCCATTATTCGGTATAAAATGGCCCCAAGGTCATTCTTTATCGTAACTAGAAATTAAACCAATTTTATAAGTAACAGGTAACTAGTTGTATAATATGTAATGCTAACGTAGGATAATGAGCAGTGTTGGTGTGTTTTTACGTATAATTTCATACTGATAATCCAGAAACTGGGGCTGATGAATAAAAGACTTAATGCCTATGTTGATAGTTTTATTTTCAACCCTTGTAATCGTTAAACGTGGGTGGAGTAAATATTTGGTCTTTACCGACACTATAACTGTCTCACTCCTGCCACAATCCTTTGTTATTGAGTGCGAAAGAGACAATATGTAGTAGAATCATTTATACGGGGAACTATTTTTTCAAATATTGGGTCCTTACCTATGAAATTGGTGTTTTATTCTGTCTTAGCAATTTGTCCGTAACTATTAAGTTTCAGAACATTCTTATAAAATAATTGCCTCTTCTAAAAATAGACCATATATTTGAGCTCGTATTATTTAATTTGATATTTTTTTGTAAGTTAAATTGTGTTAAAATTAGACACAAAGACAATTATTTTTAACTGCTTCCCAAATACATCATTTGATTTTCATTAACATAAAAACGATGAATAATTTTTATCAAGCGTGTTCACACACATTTTGCTAAAGCTTGTCTAATGATACATGCCAAATATTATTATCTCTGGATTTGTCGTTGTGAAGAAAACTGATAAAATGTAAGTATGTTAAATGCGGACATCCCCAAAATCTCCATACAAAACACCGATTTCATAGGTAAGGACTAATATAAAAGAAAATACACACTGTGTTTGGTCTTTTTAAATAAAAACAATAAATTGAAATACAAAATTTCTTTTTATTTAAAAATTTATCAAGCTTTATAAATGCAGTATTATTATATTACAAAATTAAGGCCGCTTTTTAGTATAATGCAACATAAAACTCAGATATTTTTTTTAATACATTACGTGAAAAGCAAGCAACCTGTATGGGTCAGAGAGGCTTGGCTGGCGTGACCCACCCCACTGGCAGCGGAGTCCCTTCGTTGTGGATAAACTGGTCCCATTGATATCTGAAAACAGTTCTTGTTACTAAAATAAATGACAACTTACATCTATACATATAATAAAACAGTAGAGGTCGAATGTTTGTACATAGAAATAAAATATTAAAACCAAGGGGGATATAAAAAGAGGGAAAATACCAAGAAAATATTTATTTTTTGTTTCTCTGTCTGTTTCCTTTGTTCCCAACGAGTCACACTGTAACCTGTAACACTACTATGACTCATTGGGAAAACTTGGTAAAATAATTCCCAACCAGTCACACTGACACATTGGGAGACCATTCCTGTATGGGCAAATCTCCCAATGGCCGGACCGATTTCAATGAAATTTTGCACCTTATATCCCTGGTCAATATCATAGATACTCTTTATTCTAGAAAATTAAAGGTTTCAGAAATAAAATTAAAGGAATAGTTAAAAAACCAGTAACCGCTGACGAAGTCGCGGTCAACAACTTGTAGCAAATTAGTATTAAGTTACGAACATTTTAAATTATGTTTTTGCCAGCATTTTAAATTATGTTTTTGACTGAACTCAGCGTTGAAAGGAGCTAATAAGGAAATAAAAATTTTAGATGCAATTTTTTTATGACGAAACCTGACATGCGAACTAACCTCAGATACAGGTGGTTGTGTGAATGATGCATATACGAGAGAGAAATGAGATAAGAAAGAGAGAAACATTATTTCTTAGATGTTGCGCCGACCCCTAATAAAATTGGGAACAAGCCAAGAGGAAGGAATCAGAAACGTTCACAGTGAGAGCAACGCCTAGTTTTGTATTTTTGTAAAGTATTGAATAAAGGTAGGTAAATAAAACTAAAAATATTTTCTAGAAGCCCATCCAGTCTATCGGCGAGGATCTTCGCCGAGAAAACATTTGAAGCGGCCAAATGGTACTCTTGATTGTCTTTATAAGAAATTGTTACTTTAAACGGTGTACAATAAAGTTTATTTTTAATTTTATTTCGAAAACCGACACTGATCGCAGAGCACGCGAACGAATCAGCAAGAAACTCCTCACATTCACGCTTTTTATTATTTTCACATTATAATTACCTGACAGCAATAAATCGGTTCAGATCCCCATGGAAGTCAACCTGAGGGAGCGCCGCGCCGTCGCCAAAAAGGGCTTCTCTCCACTTCTCCAGATTGGCTGCAACTTCTGCCTCTAGTCTGTTCCCTCGGGTGTCCTGAGCATCATCTTCAAGTTTCTTACGGAGATCTTCCTCTTCCTTCTCATAATTTATTAGCTTTTGGGCCCACACTGATTTTAATTTATCTAAAAGAGAAAAAAAACACCTGTTGATTGCACATTATTGGTTATTAAACCCAAAGAGTTGAGCAGTGGTTACTATGCTCATTTTGGCTGCTTTGTTTAGTTCCAAAATGAATAATTATGTAATAATAATTTAGTACCCACAAAATAAATACGGAACTGACGGCCGTGGCGGCGAAAAGGTTCTCGGAAAGGCGACCACGTAATGGGAGCGCAGACGAGGTGGACCGATGATCTGGCGAAGGCGCGGGAAGGTCCACTGCTGGACATAGGTCTGGGGGAGACCTATGTCCAACAGAGGACAACAATATTCTGATCGTTAGCACCCAAAAACGCCAAGCGTGTATGGACTGTAATGAGTATAAATGAAGCGAAAGAAATATGCAAGGATTGTAGCAAGTAGTTAGAATTAAACTCTGCCTATCTCTATGGGGAAAAGGCGTGACTTTTGTATACATACATATAATCACGACTATTATCCCCTAAGGGTTAGTCAGAGACTAGGCAAAAGCACCGCAGAAGCAGTCCCCTACCATAGTACGCGCTTCACCAAGCAGTGACTGCACTCACCGTGACAGTGACAGGTGAGCCCGTCGCCGCTATAAGCTGCTGGATGTCGTGCAGTTGTAAGTCCATTAGTCGCCTTTACGACACCCAAGGGAAGAGATGGGTTGGTAGTATTCTTTTAATGAGCCGCTACCACACGACATTAGTATGTTTAGATATTTTCATAACAAAAGACCGCAAATCTGTTGCTACAGGTACACCAGACACAGAATTAGTTAAAAAAATCATATTTTATTTTCAAAACCATGTTGATGTAAAGGGTAGAAACCTGAGTTTCTTCTTCTCGTTCTTCTCAATACAAGCTAGTTCTGTGATGTGATGGCGAATTTTTTTTGTCACAAAATTTTGTAAAACGCTTCTGAGATTCGGAAGCATGCGGAAATGTCTGTAGTAAACTATCATTCAAGTAAGATAGCAAAACACCCCATGGAAAGTCACCCTTAATAACAATGAAAAAGAATTCTTACCAATTTTATTATCAAATTCTTCAGTATCTCGCTCGGATGGCTGCTCCCCCCTGCCCCTGGCCGTGTTCACCCGCGCCTTGCGAAGCTTCTTCAGGGCGTCTAACTTGACGACACATTTCTTGGCGTCTTGCTTCTTTCGTATTACTTCTTTTAGAACTATATCCGCTTCGATTTTTGCTTGTTCTTTCTAAATTTGAATAGGGCACATGAAAATAACTAATAGCCACTAAGTTATAAGATAAGTATTATTATTTTTTACTAATATTGATAAAACTTTGGCAATAGCAACTGTGGCCAAAAATTAACAGGTACTTTTTGATAGATGTTTTTAACTATCCCACAGAAACCCTTTAATTCTCCGAAATAAAAAGTGTCAAAGATGTTGACCAGAGATATAAGGTAATATTCTACAGTTTAATTATATATGTATAGATATACATGTAAGACACCACTACCCAAACCACTTCCACCTTCCGCTTTATTCTCATTTACCATCAGGTGAGATGAAGACCTAGAGCTTATTATAGAGCCTGTCAAATATAAAAAAATAATTTAAAAAAATTCATATTTGACAGTTAATAATTACTAATTACTATAAAAGGCATCAATACAGTAAATAAATTATAATTAAGTACAATAAAACCAAGATTACCTGTTGGGCTTTATTTATCTCATCCTTGATCTTTTGCAAATTTTCATTTATTTTTCTTGAATTTTCTTCTGACTTCATAATTCTATCTTCTTTTTCCTTCTTTCTTTCCATTCTTAGCCGCTTTAATCGCAACCTCTTGGCAGTTCTTTTCGCTAAAAGCTTTTTCAGCACAACCAAATATGAATTGGAAAAATTGGCCAATCCTTCAGATATAATCTCTTTTTTATGATTGATTTCTTTTAAATTTGATTGCCATTCTGCATCAGTATAACTGTCTATTTTCTCTGATAGCTCCTTTTCTTTAGTTTTTAAAACCTCTAAGTTTGTAACCAAATCTGTCAGCTTAGAACGAATTTCTGATATTGTTATTGATTTTGGTGCTGTTTTATGAGTATCTTTCGGCAATTTTTGTTCAAATTGTTCTATGAAATGTTGATCAGATATATTTTGATTAGTTATCTGTGGTTGTGATCGGTGCCTGAGCATTGGAGGTGGTGGTGGTGGAGGAGCAAAATTACGAGGCCCATAATTTCGGAATGTAAAATTATTTTGATTGTTATAAAAGTTTTGATTGTAAGACATGATTGCAAATATATATAATATAATAATAGTAGTAAAAATAATAAAATGATAGCTTCAATTATGATGCTGCAGAGTCTGGTAGTTGTGCCTCAGCGTCTTTTAAAACTTGTTCCGCTGCTGTGTAATCCTCGTGTTCTTTTAGATCTTGTTCTGTTTCTAATATATTTTTAAGATCTGTAAATGCCTTTACTAACCTGTAAAATTTATGATTCGTAAGTATAGCATTAAATATTTTTATAAATTTTATACATATCTCAGACACAAATATCCATTTTTATTACAGATGCAAAAACATTATAAGGTATAAAATAGTATTTACTGATTTGGCACCCTATTGAACTGAACATTTAATATCACAACTAAAACCTAAGGTTGACATTAACCTATTGTAACAATAAATTCTCAACATTCAATTCAATTTCTATAATAAAAATTCAACATTTCCTTTACCAAAAAATTTGAAAGGGACACTATATTGATTATAACCTCACCATATGATTCGAAAGCAGCAAATGTAAAGGTTAGTACGCAACTCCCGCTCAAAAAAATAAGTGAGCAATGAGGCCGTATATGTAAAGATTCGCTTACCTCCTCTGGCAGTCCGGGACCATCATCAGAGACTCCTGAAGCACCTCTTCTTGTTTGCGGATGTTGTGCTCGTCGTCTCCTTGGTCTTTCAATTTCTGTACTTTATTCTTCTGTTGTTCTGCCTCCTTTTCATAAACCACTTTCTCTTTAGCGATGCGTTTCACAACGCCGGTCTTTATTTTTATTTGCCTGATTCTGGGATCTGCCATCGCTAAAAATGCCGCTTTTCGATCAACCACGGCCTTTCCTTTTCTTTTTGTTTTCTAATTGTCAATGTCAGACAGGCGTCATTTGACGTACGACGTCACTTACTATTTGACCGCTTGTTTAACCTTGAATTTTTTATGTTGTTGTAAAATTCTCCCATGTAGGGAAGGCAAAGGGAACGGAGCCCATACAGCCAAGTCTTCAGTATATATATCTTCAGTAGTTTGCATTGAAATGCTAGTGTAATGCATTTCAATGCATCTTGGGAGAGTTTGGCGTCAAACGATCGATGGCAAACACTGTGATGCTACTTGGATGAGGTGGATTACCACGATAAAAAACTCATCACTTTTCACACCACTTGACGTTTATTTCGATAATCCTCCATATTGCACATCATAACAGACACTTATTACACAAAACGACACTGATTTTACGTAACAATATCCACTCGGTACAATATTACAATCATCGAAATAAAAATCACTTCCGCCATAGTTGAATGCCGCCAAACTCTCCTTGAAATTTTTATTAAAAGCAGCGCACAGACATAATAGTATTATAAGTCTGTGGCTCTGAGAGAGGAACAATAGGCTAGTTGACCCTTTTTTTATTTGGCCCATAGGCTAGTTGACTCTAATCAAAAGTAATAAAAATTATGTGTCATTCACATAGGATTTAGTACAAGGATCCGAAATATACCAAGTTTGATAAGTATAAATAAGGGATTGCTGTAGAAATTCAAATTAAATATGTTGTATTTTTTCATCTGCCAAAAACGCTATCCACCAAGTTCGTGAAATAAGTTGAGTAACGCTTCATGTAAACAATTATTACAACGCATGGTAAAAATCCGTCAAACGTTAGTCGCAACTAATCAAGCATAACTTTCTGGTATGTCACGCATGCGTATTGAATTGTTTACAATAAACGTGACGCTACGGCACAGATAATTCATAGACCATCAGGATTGAAGGCGTGTTTGACATTTAAGCAAAAACTGTAATTTATAATTTAAAATGTATTGTGTTATAGGCTTCAGAAAAAAATTGTATTATTTTTTATGGTGATGGCTATCAGTAATTATTACTTTGGGGCCGAATAAAAAAAAAGGTCAACGAGCCTATTACTGGGATTGGGATGAATCCCAACCACTGTTACTGTTAGCCATCACCATAAAAAATAATATAATTTTTTTGGAGCCTATATCAAAATTTTAAATTATATATTACGTTTTTGCTTATCTGTCAAAAACGCCCTCGGACATGCATGATGGTGTATGAATTATCTGTATCGAACAGTAACTATTATTGTAAACAATTCAAAACGCACGCGTGACACAGGTTGACAAAGCCGACGGACATGCTTGATTGGTTGCGACTGGCGTGTGACGGAATTTGATTTCAGTCTGAAATAAATGAATTTTATTTTATTTATTATTTATTTTATTAGCAAAATATTTTTATGCTTAGAGTCACTGTGACCGCAGACAGGTAGTTGTGATCAATATAGGTGGCAGGAAGTTAAGGGTCAAAAACACATATTTTATTATTTATTTGACGACCTCCGAGTCCTCTCCTGTTCGAGTTGAAAAAGGCATGATGATATGATAAGTATAACAAAATCAAAATCAAAAATAATTTTATTTCATAGGCTAAACATAGCACTTAAAATCGTCAACATTCATACATAGTCACATTTATTATACATAAAGTAAATTTTAATAATAAAATTGACAAAAAAGACTTAAAATTCACTGCCGCGAGCGCTTGTAGCAAGTACATCCACATAGCGCTTTGACTGTGGTTGTAATCGATACTATAGTATAGTATACTATAGTACTTACTTAGTAGTTATTTCTATGCATAATTATTGCCTTTTTCTGAAATCTCAGATTTTGAACTATGTGTGGGGCTCTGGCCCCGGTTTTTGCAGGGGATTTACGCATATTAACTAGATTATTCTGTAGAAAGAAAATGCACACACAGAGATAGATCAGCAACTGTTTTATTAATATCTCTGACAGTATCAGTCAAATTAAAAAAGGAAAAAATTAACAAAGAGTTTTCAACATCCTCTTACCCCGAAAGGAAACTTAATACACTCAATCAATAACAAAATTGGTGCTTGACTCTAGCACTATTGTACGCTAATACATATTGGAGGTATAAAATATTTTGTACATCACTACTGTCCTTAAATATAAACAAAACGATAATTCACACATTGTTATACCTAGAAGCAATTTTAGTTAAATTAAATAAAAAGTAAGTGGTCATAGCGATGTGTATTTGTTAAGCTAGTGTTAGTAAAGTGTAGTGTGTATGAGTATAAATTCGATGACCTTAAATATTGAATCTACTCGGTATTTTAACGACGCGACCTGAACGCGTCACCGCCTGAGGTCTGACTTCAGGAGTATCCCCAGAAATCAACGTTGTAGGTATAGTTTCCGAAGTTGACTTACCTATCTGTTCTGGTGGCTTGGCTTCTGCGGCCTCGAGTAAAAATAAGCGCTGAAAAGGACGGACTTTATATCCAACAGAAGTTCTTAATTTGGCCGTCCTGCTGACCCCGTCTTTGCCTCGGTAGACTTCCTCCACGACACCGAGAGGCCATTTAATCCTCCTGTCCTCCGTCTCGATCAAAACGACGTCTCCTACTTTTACGTCACCTTTCTTCTCTCTTCCCCTTTGGACTAGCGTTGTAATATACTCTGCTCGAAACCGCTGTCGGAAGTCTTCTCTCAGTTTTCTTCTCACTTTTTTCATACTCCTCGTAGCTTAGTTCACCTTTCAGTTTATTTTTAGAGCTTATATTGTGCACGAATCTAAACATCCAGGCTACCATACGAATGATCTTCGTGTATTTTGAAAAATACAAAAATTTACTGGTCATACATTCCGCGAGACTGATATTCGTGTTACATAACAGCGTCTTTTTCAGCTCACGTTCCACTTGTGTTTCATCCACGATAAGCGGCGAGCTCGGCCACTTTTCCGGCATCCACTTCAGCCACGTGGGTCCTTCTATCCAGCGAGAAGAAACTAAGTGGGCCGCGTTGCAACCACGAGAAGCCATATCAGCCCAGTTCGACGTGCCTGGAATATGAAACCAGTTATTGACATCGGTATTTAGTCGAATCTCTTTTACACGATTGCCTATATAAGTGTTCCATGGTAACTCTCTCTTGATCCAACACAATGCTACTCCAGAATCAGTCCAGCAGCGTTCTTCGCATTTTAGGTCCAAATCTTTCCTAACGGATGATAGTAAACGAGAACCTATTAAGGCGGCGAGTAACTCTAGCCGAGGAATAGTAAGTTTCCCTGGAGGAGCTATTCTCGATTTCGCCGAAATTAACCGTAACGAAACCTTACCCTTACTTTCAGCTCGTAAGTACACACACGCAGCATACCCGTGACCGCTAGCATCACAAAACATGTGTAACTGCAGTGCGCATTCATAGAAAACGGCATCAGTGAACCGACGAGGTATCCTACATGATTTTAGGGCAGATAAGGATTCATACCAGCTCATAAATTTATTTCTCAAGTCGCTAGGTAGTTCTACGTCCCAGTCTAGCTTGCGGCGCCATGCTTCTTGAAGGATTAATCGGGGTACTAACATTACCGCTGAGGAAAACCCGATTGGATCATATACTCTTTGGGCTAAAGACAACAAGCGCCTCTTGGTAATCTTACCTATTTCACATGGTGGTGGTATTTCATCCATATGACAACTCAGCTGGTCCTCTGCTGTATGCCAATTTAGACCTAGCACCGAGACGATGTCATTTTTGGGCATACCCGGTAAAGGAGATATTACCCACTGAGTAAGGTTAAATTTGGCTTTACTCATCACTTCTACGGCATCGGCATGAAACTTCTGCGCAGCTTCCACGGTGTCCATGCTAGTTACACAATTGTCTACGTAGAAAGAGTTAGCTAAAAGCGTAGCAGTGTCACGTAAGCCACCTGTTACCTGATTCAAATGATGTTGAATCGTAGCCGAGAGTAGGAAGGGACTACAAGTTAAGCCAAACACCACTCTGCAGTGACGGTAAGTAGTCAATTCACCTCGTTTGTTCCACCATAGAAATCTCAACATATCTCTATCCTCTGGTAAGACTGATATCTGTAAGAAAGCTTTCGTGATGTCGGCAGTAACGCCTATTACCCCTCGACGAAATCCGTTCAATAATTTGGGAATTTGATCGAGCAGATTAACACCTTTGCTTAAACATAGGTTTAATGACTTACCATTTTTATCTTTGACGGAAGCATTGAACACTGGTCTTATCCGAGTCGTAAGACTTTTCTCCCTAATTACAGGATGATGTGCCAGGTAGTGTGAAGATTCTTGATGTATTTGAGGGTTCAGTACTACTTCGATTATACCTAAGGTAAGCCATTCCTCAAAAACTTTATTATACCCTTCGTATAAATCGATACTCTGCAATTTTTTCGTTACAGACTCAAGTCTACGAGAGGCTAACTCAAAGTTATTTAATAATTCATCATGACATACCTTCCATGGTAGATTTACTTCAAACCGTCCCTCTTTGTTGACAGTCACACTTTCTTCAAATGCTGCCAACACCTCTTCTTCAGACTGTTGTTTGGTCTTGGTTTCGACTGGATCTCGGATCCCTAATGTTTTCAATGACCAAAAGTTTGATATATCTGAAGAGGAAAACAATGCAATGTTAGTGGTTGCTTGCAGGTATGTGCTTGGTGGACCATTTATTTTACCTTGGAGAGTCCAACCGAGCTTTGTTTTAATTGCAACCAACGACTCATGCAATTTGACCATTTCACCTGTCAAAACTAACCCTGAAAAATCGGCACCTATCAGAAGACCTATATCATCGGATTTATTGTCATCTGATAGTGTAATGTTGTGTTTGGCTAGTAATGGCGTGAGGTCAGAGAAAGTGTATTTAGGAATGTCGCGACAGATACATTTTTGTCCTAGGACAGTGAGTGGAAAACTATAATTTCTATTTACATCCATTACCTTAATTCTGTACAGATTATGCAGACTGGGGTTCAATTGAACGCCGCCAAATAAAGCGTGAGATATCGTTTCGTTACCTGCAGACAAAATATTCAATTTACGTGCGATGTCTTCCCTTAAGTAGGAGCGTTGAGCCCCATTGTCAAACATCGCTCGGATCGTCACTTGGTTTTCACCGTTGCAAACAATCACAGACACCGTTTGCAGTAATGTAGAGCAGGTGTTTCTTCTCGGCGCTGCAGAGAAGTTCGCTGCTGTACTCGGCGGATCATCAACGTTACACGCCGCAGAGGTCTTAGACGAGCTGTTGGTCAAATTATTAGTCGGAGACTTCTGCGCTGAACAAAACACCACTGAATGGCGTTGGCCGCATACAATGCACCTAATATTTGCTCTACATATTTTGGCATAATGTCCTGGTCTTAGGCATAGAACACATGCTTTCTTCTTCCTTAGATAGTCCCGACGCTCTTCTAAGCTCATTTTGTTGACTTCATAACATTCTATGCTGCAGTGGCTATCCTTGTCACACCATATACATGCCCAGGTTTTCTTAGGCGTGCCGGTAAGCAGGCAACTAGCAGTCGGCTCTTGAGATGTTGATGCCTCGAAGTCATTTGAAAAGGTTTTCTTTGCTAGTGAGACTCTTTGTTCACTTTCTACCTCTTTCCTAAGAAATGTTAGCAGCTCCGACAGTTCGGACGTAGTGTTGGTGCTATCTTTTTTAGCCCTTTCCCATATCTGTAACATAGCCTGCGGTATTGCAGACTCTATCATAGGCAAAAGAAATGCAGCAAATTTGTCTTTAGCTACGCCTAGAGTCTCTAAAGCTCTTAACTGTGCGCTTAGCTTATCATACAGCACGGTGATATTATTGTGTTCACGTCTATTGACCATCGCTAATAACTCTCTTACGTAAACTTGAATTAAAAGTTCCTCACGGGCGTACCTTGCTTTCAGCTGACATAAGCACTCAGTGTAACTTGTTGGTGTAAAGCTCTCTACTAAAAACTTGGGTTCAGAACCTTCCTTCATCGCCTGGAGTAGGTATTGGTACTTATCTGTCAGGTCAATACTTGTGTCAGCATCAATTTTTGAAAACTGTCCCCAGAAGGCCAGCCAGTTTTTTAAATCTCCGTCAAATGTAATGAACTGTAGTTTAGGCAGTCTGAAGTTTCGTCTCCCGTCTTGTATTGAATTGTTATTAGTGCAGCGTAACCTGTATTCATTGTATTTCGAGTCCAAAGTAATGAACTGTGATTGATATTCGAAAGCGTTTTCCAGCTCGCTCTCCAACTCTTTTTCTTCTCCATCGCGCAAACACTTTCTGATTTCTATATCTAGGTCTTTTAAGTTTTGTTTTAATTCTTCGACCTTTTTAAATTGAGCTGCTGTTGATGTAGCTGTGTCCCTGTCCTCTAACATTTTTTCCAATATAATACAATTTTTCGTGAACAGGGTTCGAATGATTTTTCTTTCTTTTTTCATACCCGTAAAGTCCTCTGATTGCACGGTCGCCACATGTGGGGCTCTGGCCCCGGTTTTGGCAGGGGATTTACGCATATTTACTAGATTATTCTCTAGAAAGAAAATGCACACACAGAGATAGATCAGCAACTGTTTTATTAATATCTCTGACAGTATCAGTCAAATTAAAAAAGGAAAAAATTAACAAAGAGTTTTCAACACTATGTGTAAGTAGGCACGCATACTGAGGCTTTGTTATCATTTAAGTTGCAGCATTTTGATCCGTGTCACTGTTGTTAGGTACTTGTGTCAAGGCTTATCTTTTTTGCAACAGTGCAGTTATCAATCATTGACTTCTCATTTTACCTATTTATACTTATAACTATTTGTTTTTGGCTTCCATCAACTTTTGCTCTCGTTTCTATGCTTAAAATATTGCCAATATTTTTTATGAAATACCTATGTGGAGTTTGTCGGAAAAAGTTTTGAATTAGCGCCAATGACTGTTGACAAGTTAAAGAGCAATAGGTGGGCTATCTATGTGAGGAGGGATGAGTCATAATATGATAAGAGTGAATGCGAAATGTGATAGTGGATTGTCTAGTAAGAATGAGAGGAGTGCATAGTGCGTCATCATCAGACAAATACCTCACCTCTCTCGCACTACCCGATAAATAGTTGTAAAGGACACGCATTACGATATTTTGGGCCCGATCTCGCAAGCTCATAAAAGATATATTGGGTCCTTACCTCTGAAATTGGTGTTTTTATCTGTCTTAGTATTTTGACTGTAACTATTAAGATTCAGAGTATTCCTAAAAAATAATTACCTCGTCTAAAAATAGACTATTTTTGAGCTCTTTTGATTTGTTTTGATAATTTGTTGTAAGTTTAATTGTGTTAAAATTGGACACGGAGACAACTCTTTTTAAGTGCCTCCCGAATACATCATTTTATTTGCATTCACTTAAAAACGATAAATAATTTTTATGAAGTGTGATATTACACATATTACTAAAGCTTGTCTAATGATAGATGCCAAATATTATTATCTTTGGATTTGTCGTTGTGAAGAAAACTGATAAAATGTTAGTATGTAAAATGCAGATATCCCCAAAATCTCCATACAAAACACCAATTTCATAGGTAAGGACCTAATATATCCCAAAATCAAACCCAGTTATGGGTCCAGATCTTAGCAGCTTTATGTTGCAAAAAAGTTTAAATCGTTCCGAAAGTTTTTTAACCTCCTCTCTGGTCTAGTGGTTCACACCACTGGGTGTTGATCGGGAGGTCTGGGTTCGATCTCCATGGGGGCAGAAGTTTTTCTGCTCGGTTTGGTTGGTGGTAGGGCTTCCAAGCCCGCCTGGCTAGCTACCATCGTCTTACCTAAATCTTTCGCCATAATAACAATGTTATAAGCATTTGTTGTGTTCCGTCCGGCAATCAGAGGTAAGATAGCCAGTTACTCAGTTGTTGAGGATTTGAAGGTAAAGCTCGCTTCCACCTTCGGCCTTATCGTCACTTGCATCAGGTGAGATCAAGGCCAAGAGCTTACCTGTCATATATAAAAAAAACTGAATCATCGATCCAACGTGACCGCCAGCACCCGGGCTTTATTTATACTACCCTACTCGCTTACTCCTGTTGCACTGTTCTGATTGTTCCAGTAGTGTACCTAAAGGGTTTATCTGACGTTAAATCAGGGTTATAGTCTTTGTCAACTTGTTGATCTCCATAATGTCTTTTCAGAATTTTCCCGGTAGGAATATTAAGATAGGTAGTAAGATTAAGATTTTCAAATGATTTCCTATCTTTTACCTACAGTGCCAGTCTCGGTCTGTGTGTTATGATATAAACATTGAATTGCTGTCAGATGCTGAAGAAGATAAGATATAAAATTTTTGGGTTTAAGTGCATGTCAAGATTATATAAGAAACCTAATCTATTATTGAGTGGTTTGAGTTCACAGTAAGATAGATGGTTAAAATAAAGCAATTTTAATGAAAATTGTGAAACTGAAATTTTGTATGAAATAGAGTACCTATTTGGGTATAGGTATCTAATTAATCGATCACGGAAGTCGCCATACTACCAGAGTGAACACTCCCATGCTTTTTTTTCTTTAATGATGATGATGACACGTACTTAGGTAACGTAGTAGGTATGATACTACCTACTTTACCCTAAGGATATGCAAATTCTAAATTCAGAAACTCCTAGCCACTCCACTCCTATTCATCAACAAGGCCTCCTAGTAGCTAGTTACCGGCATAATTTTACATTTATATAAGTATGTAATTATACCTAAACAATGACCTAAACTGAATAAATTATGGTAAGTAATTAATTAGGCAGCCATTTAATTATTTGATCAGCAACAAAAAGGTCAGCCGAATAATCATTTGAGCAGGAACCAAATATTTTGTCAGCAATATAAGTAATTATTTGGTCAGCAGAATAATTACTTAATTGGATAGTAAGAAAATAATTTTATGGGCAGCAATATATATGTTACCGGAAATGTTTAAGACCTAGGAAAAGATCAATGAAGGATCAAGGATCAATTCCTAGGAAATGTAATCTGTTAGAGGTTATGGTTATTTTTTTATGAACCATAAAATATAATAAGTATTTGTGTCATCGAAACATTATATTAAAAAAATTGGCAGCAGAGAAAACATACAAATTGCTGCACGATTAGTGAACAATTATGACAAGGTTCTATTGGCGAAGTAAGTAAAAATGCAAGCAACCAATGCAAATTACTGTATATTGCGAAGAAGTCATCAATACAAAATGTACACATTGTTAAGGTAAATTACAAGTAGAACTTATTAGCGCGATGTAAAAACCATCAGCGCCATCTATTGGTGGAATTAGGAACTAATTCTAGCTCTATACAAAGTAGGTCACGCGAGTTGCAGTAAACGATAGCGCGATTCAGAAACGTGCAGCGCCATCTGTGATTATTTATAAGAACTAATTTTACATTATTTTAGGTTAAACAAGTATTAGTATTATTTAGTATGTAAGTAAATTGAATTAGTATTATGACAATAATTATGTATTTAGAATAATGTTTTGTCGTAGTATGTAAGTAATTGCATGTCTATTTATATAATTAGACAAGGAGCAATTACTTTAAATTAACAAAAAAAAACTTAACACTAGATAACAATACATTTAAATTCAAATAAAATCTCAAATTACTCTGCAACAGGCAATACACATATTTTTGAAACAGGCCTTTTAACTAGGGAATTTTTGGTTCTGATAGTTACTACTCTGGTAATTTTGTCAGGGCCAGGATGCTTTGTTTCTATTTTTCCTAAAAGCCATCTACCAGGGGGCATGTCGTCTTCCTTTATTAACACTATTCTACCAATCTCAGGTTCTGGAGTATGACATGCCCACTTGTGGCGTTGCAGATATTGATTTAGGTAGTCCTGCGACCATTGTCGCCAGAAATCTTGCAACATTCTTTGTAACAGTTGCCACCGCTTTAGAGAACTAACATTAGCCCTGTCAAAATTCGAATCTGGTACTAAAACGAGTGGTTCTCCTACCAAGAAATGCCCAGGCGTTAAAATTTGACAATCAGTGTCTGAAATTGAAGAAAGAGGCCTAGAATTAAGGCAGGCCTCGATTTGAGCTAGCACCGTAGCCATCTCCTCAAAGGTAAGTGTGGAATTACCCACTACTCTCTTGAGGTGGTGTTTGGCAGACTTGATACCCGCCTCCCACAAACCTCCAAAATTTGGGGCATGTGCGGGAATAAAATTCCATTGAGTTCCATTACTCGATAAATACTCTACCAAATCAGAGACAAACTTGGACCTTTCATCCTTAAATAGCTGAGCTAATTCGCGTGCCGCTCCGACAAAATTGGTGCCATTATCGCTGTGGAGTTCAGCACAACGACCACGTCTTGCCACAAACCTCCGAAATGCAGCTAAAAACCCCTTTGACGTCATGTCACTTACTGCTTCCAAGTGAATTGCGCGAGTGGACATACAAATGAACAAGGCTATATATCCCTTGTAGGTTTTGTTACCTCGGCCTTTGGACACACGAATGTTAATTGGACCCGCATAATCGACGCCGCTGCATAAAAATGGCTTATTGGGTGTCACGCGCTGAGAAGGTAGTTGACCCATTAGCTGAGTAGTAATCTTACCTAAGTGTCTGCAGCATATTACACAACTGCGACAGTACGATTTCACAGCCACCTTAACACCCATTATCCAGTACTTCGTTCTGATGTACGCTATCATTGCTTGTGGACCTCCATGCATGGTTTTCAAATGAGCATCAGCAATCAGAAGTTTAGACAGAAAAGAATCTTTAGTAATGAGGACTGGATGTTTTTGGCCATATTCCAGATTCGACTGTTCTAGCCTTCCTCCTATCCTAATAATTCCTTCTGAGTCTACAAACAAGTTTAAAGATTTATATTTTGTATTTTTTGTCTCTATTTGTCCTTTCGTTCTTAGCTCTTTCAGCTCTTCAAACAAACTCTCGTTCTGTGACTTTATGATACAAGTATTCATCGCATCCTCAATTTCGAAACTAGATAACTGTTTTTTATACTGAACTCTAGCTACATTATGTCTTAATTTTAAAAATCTCTTACAGTAAGCTATAACCCGCAGCAATTTATAAAGCGATGAGTATTTGTACCATAATGGAAATTTGTCTATCGTACACGTGTGAACTTTCACCTCTTCAAGTTTTGTAACTAAATGTTTAGGTTTCCTGTATACAATCTCCGGTAGACTCAGAAAATGTGGACCATTAAACCAAATCGAGGTATTTCCCAACTCTCTTGGATGAACACCACGAGAAGCATAGTCGGCTGGGTTTTCCTTAGACGACACATGAGACCAATATTGTGTGTCTAAAGTTGTAAGGATCTTGGAGACCCTATTACCTACAAAGGTCTTCCAGCGACTAGGGTGACTGTTCAACCAAGCAAGCACAATTTCTGAATCAGTCCAAGCATGCAAGTTCTCCTTGGACACATTCATAGTATTCCCTACTTCTAGCATAAGTTTAGTCAACAGAACAGCTCCACAAAGTTCCAGTCTTGGAATGGACACCTGCTTTATGGGAGCTACCTTTGTTTTGGAGGTAACTAAAGATACGTGCACTTCCCCATTTGAGTTTATGACTCTAATGTACACTACAGCCGCATACGCCATTTTGGATGCATCTGAGAAGCCATGCAACTCAACCTTGGTGTCACCCGCCTTTGTGTACAACCATCGTGGAATTTTAATATCAACAAGACAAGACAAATCCTTTCGGTAAGTAATCCATTCATTATACAAGTTGTCAGGAACCCTTTGATCCCAACCTATCCCTGTTAACCACAATTTTTGTATTAAAATTTTAGCTAAAATAATGCTAGGTGCCAACCAACCTAGCGGATCAAACAACCTAGATATGTCTGATATAATTTTTCTTTTGCTTACAGGTCCCGACAATGGCTGTAGATCAACAGAATACTGAAATACGTCAGCATGTGGATTCCAGGTAAGTCCGAGAATTTTGGTAATATCGTCCAGCTTTATCTGTAGCTTTCCTTCTTCATCTTTTTTTTCCATGCTTATTTTTTCTAATAATTGCTGACTATTGCTTTTCCATTTTTGAAGTTGAAATCCTGCCTTTTCTAATATATATTTAATTTTATTATAAATTTTAAAACCCTCTTCTACATTCTGCGCTCCTGTCATCAAATCATCACAATAAAAATCATTCAAAATGATTTTCTGTACCCAAGAGCAATCAGGAGCTTCATCGAATGCCACCTGTTGCAGGGAACGTATAGCTAAAAATGGAGCCGATGCAGTTCCAAACGTGACTGTTATTAATTCAAACTCTTCAATTTCCCTTTCAGGGTCATCCCGCCACAGAATTCGTTGAAACATTGTGTCTTCTCTATTAACTAATACCTGTCGGTACATTTTGATTATGTCAGCGACTATACATATTGGGTGACATCTCCAACGCATCATTATGTTTCGCAACTCAGACTGCACCGTGGGACCAACTAACAGGTTATCATTAAGCGATACTCCGTTACTCCCCTTACAGGACGCGTCGAAGACAACACGCACCTTTGTCGTTTCCCTTTCGTTCCGGACGACTGCATGATGAGGTAAGTATAAACCATTTCCTTTATTTTCCTTATGTACCTTTACCATATGCTTTAAATGTAAATATTCATGTATGACTCTAGTATATTCTCTTTTTAAATCAATATTTCTCAATAATTTTATTTCTAAGCCCTTGAATCTTTTTTCAGCTATCGACCTAGAGTTGCCTTGCAAACAACTTCGTTCGCCATTACGAAACGGAAGTCTTACTATGTAACGACCAGACTCATCGCGAGTTGTGGTAGATGCATAGAGCTGTTCACATTGATTTTCATCAATGTTAAGAACTTTATGTTCTCCGACCGGGTCAGCCTCTAGCTCCCAGAATTTCTTTAATAATTCATCTGAATGAATGCTAGAATGCATGACAGTAATGTTAGAAAAATCACTATTAGTTGGACCAACTGTCTCCGCTACACCAGAAATTATCCACCCTAGAGAGGTGTTTTGAGCTAAAAGTGTACCACTAGAATTTCTAACAATGCCCTCCTTAAGAATTTGGCTGTATATTTCAGCGCCTAATAAAATATCTATTTTATTTGGCCTGTGATACTCAGGATCAGCCAATTCATTGTCACTTAATTCAACCCATTCAACCTTAATCACTCTTGCACTCGGCAGTAGTGACGTAATAGTTTTCAAAACAAAAGCATGTATCACAAGACAAACGTCGGGATTTAAACGTGATTGAATTTTCAAAGCAACTGTAGCTTTAGATTCAACACTCTTAGACCCCCCTACACCTGTAATGGTGTGTCTTGACGACATCTTTTTCAAACCTAAATACTGAGCCACATCCTCCGTTATGAAAGATGCTTGTGACCCTTGGTCTAGCAAAGCCCTAACAATTCTATATGATCCGTCCTTTGACTTGGCCTTTACCAACGCCGTAGTTAACAGAACCGTCTCCCTATAGTTGCCTGTCGTAAAACAAGAGACTATTGCGTTGCTAGACCCCTCCTCCTTTGTGGCGGCCTTTCCGACCGAACAGCCCCCAGTCGAACCACTCGTGTCAGTATCAAATCTTACTTTGGACTCCTCGCTACCTACATTTTCGCCAACAGAATTAGAACCCCCATTAGGGTGTAATATAGAATGGTGGCGTCTTTTACAAATATGACATTTAACGGTGTTTTTACAATTTTTTGCAGAGTGATTATTCGCCATACAAACAAAACATAACCCGTTTTCCTGAGCAAAGTTACGTCGAGTGTCAATATTTTCCCTTAGAAATTTCTTACAATGAGTAATTTTATGACCCGTTGCAGTGCAAAATGAACATACAAATTCTTTTTTATCCTTAACGTAATGAAATGATTGAGTACTTCTAGGAACATTGCGCTCAAAATTAGACTTACTATCTACATTTTCCAGACCGCGAAAACGCCCAGTCAAAAAGTCTGTAAACTGTACAAATGTAGGTAACTCGTCGGTCACCTCAGCCGAGACCTTAAGTTCCCATGCCTTCCGCGTCTCTCTGTCTAACTTCCCACTAATAATATGTATAATAAGTATATCCCAAGAAGAGACGTCTACACCCAAATTTTTTATGGACTCTAAACAATCTGATGTAGTACTAACTAATCGCTTTAAATCATTTGCCGACTCAGATAGTAAACTTCTTTGATGTAACAAACGCTTTAGAATACCATTGGCAAGGAACCTTTTATTATTATACATACTTTCTAATTTATCCCAACAACTTTTATAATTTTCGGAAGTTACCTGTGTATTTCGTAATAGTTGCTCGGCATCCCCTGTCAAATGACCTTTTAAGTAGTATAATTTTTGCGCGTCATCCAAAGAATTATTCTTATGAACTAAGCCTAAAAACAAATCTCTAAACGTCTGCCATTCTACATATTTTCCCGAGAATATAGGTATTTTAATTTCTGGTAACTTGACACTATTACCTTGTACATGACTACTTGATTTGTTAGGCACATCACTAGTATTTTCCGACATTTTTAATTTACATAACATGTCTCGCATATCTGTTTTAAATTCAATATAAAACTCTTCGACATCATCATACATACAGTCTTTATGATAAGAAGAATTATACAAATCAGATTTCTTAACAGTACTAATTATTTTTACATGAGTTTCATAAAATAACTTCCATTGTTGTTCTAAATTTTCTAACCTAGTTTCGATGTATGAAATTGTCAGGCGGTCTTTAGGAGACTTTTTATAATTTGTTTTCGCCCTTACTAACTTAGACCTTATGTCTTCTTGAACATCGATTAAAGATTCCATTTTAATTTATTTTAAACAAGTCGAAAACTAAACTTAAATATGATATAATTAAGTATGAGTTTTTATTAGTTTTTCAAACACAGAAATGTATGAAATCAGCATAAACACATATATAAAATCAATGTTAAACTTAACATTTAATATCTCTCAAACATATACCAATAATCAAATAAAACTCTCATGTAAAAATTCAAAGTTCAAAATTTTCCGAAAATTTTCTAAGTGTTTTGAACATTAATTTCTATAGGAAATCCGGCATAGGTTCCCCGTCCCAACAGGTTTTCACTTAAACTAATTACAAGTCCTAACTACAAACTAAATTGAACTAAAATTTTCTAAGTCCAAATTTCTTCCCAAATTTTCAAAGTTAAATTCTTCATAGAAATAAGGTTGAAAGTACTCACGATTTTACACCACACTCACTGACACTCGACTGCTCCTTTTGCCGACTACAGCGCTCCCTGGCGGCTGCTCGGCTGAACTTTTCTGCCCGCTCCTCCCGCTCGTGTCCTCCTCCGGTCACCTGCCGGTTCCTCCAGCTGCACAGCACCTTGCGTCTTGCTGGGGGTGTTCTGAGTAGCGATCCACTACTCAGTGTATGGACGTGGCGGGTGATAGCCTTTTATCACCACCGATGTGTAGGTCTATCAAAAAACTACCGAAAATATCCGGCTCGAAGGACCATGTACAATTATGACAAGGTTCTATTGGCGAAGTAAGTAAAAATGCAAGCAACCAATGCAAATTACTGTATATTGCGAAGAAGTCATCAATACAAAATGTACACATTGTTAAGGTAAATTACAAGTAGAACTTATTAGCGCGATGTAAAAACCATCAGCGCCATCTATTGGTGGAATTAGGAACTAATTCTAGCTCTATACAAAGTAGGTCACGCGAGTTGCAGTAAACGATAGCGCGATTCAGAAACGTGCAGCGCCATCTGTGATTATTTATAAGAACTAATTTTACATTATTTTAGGTTAAACAAGTATTAGTATTATTTAGTATGTAAGTAAATTGAATTAGTATTATGACAATAATTATGTATTTAGAATAATGTTTTGTCGTAGTATGTAAGTAATTGCATGTCTATTTATATAATTAGACAATTAGTTATTTTGCTGACAAATTAGAAATATCGGCTACCCATAAGTTTGCTGACCAATTAAGAAATATTTGTTGCCGATAAGTTGCTGACCAATTAGTTGTTTTGCTGACCAAAAAATATTTTGCTTACCGTTTAAATAACACCCATAAATTATTTGAATTTGATACCTACCCCAAGCAGAGCTATTTATAGAATGTTACATAAAACTTGGCCGAACTGAATGAAATTTCAATAAATACCTATCATCTGTCTGCTTATCTAGACCCTTTAAGATAAACAGAATCCATTGATACAGCGTCGAGATAAATAGCTATGTGGGCCCTGTGCCAGCGCAGTGTGACAACATGAAGCTGTTATTGCTACTGGCAGGTAGGAATAAGCTTGTATATTACTCAAAATTAAAAATATGTTTATTAATTATAAATCAAAAACTAAATGAGCGTCTAACACGAGTTTTTTACTCCGTTTATTGTTAAATATTTTTAATAAAATTGTACTTAGCGATGACTTTCATTACTAAATTACAAAGCAAAGAAGCCAATAAAATATTTGTTAATTTGTCTGTATGTGTGTACGCGGACAACACAAAAGCTACTGTATGTATTTTACAAACATCTGCTCCACCGGGTTTCGTATGTGACACCTCATAGATGACATCTTGAAATTTGCGTTTATGCCATTGCACAGTGATCGTATAGGCATTCCTATTTGGACACAGAAGTATTGGATATCGGTAACTTGACTAATATTCGTAACAGGTGCAGCCGTGGTGCTTGGCGCCAGTGCGGTGCCTAGAGCGCCGGAAAGTCGAGATTTTTTCGTGGACAAAAACGAAGATGGAAGCCTCGACCTTATCGCCATCACATGTGAGTCTCTCCACATACTTACTTATAATAAAACTGTAGAGGTCGAATGTCTGTACATAGAAAAAAAATGCTTAAAACCAAGTCAGGGGGATGTAAAAAGAGGGAAAATACCTGTTTCTATGTCTGTTCGTACGAGCTAATCACCAAAATGGCTGTCAATAATTTTTTTAGCTTTGCTGTAGACACTGCATTGACCGATAGAATCTCTTTATATAACCTGTTTTGCCGAGTTTATGAAACCTAACAACTGTTTATGACTAATAACATCCAGCCTCTGTACACAGTGGAAACTAAGCTCAGGTTTCTAGGGTGTGAAGTGAAGTGAACCCTAGTAAAAAAGAGACGTAAACATATCAAGCGAAATATGGGAATTCTCTTCTCAAGGAAGAATAATTTATTCTACCTTACCTTGTAGATGTTTGCTCCTGTAAATATATCTATGAAAATATTATCAAAGAAGTCGCAAATAATAATAAAGTTATTATATTATTGTATCTTTTTTAAGCTACTGAAGAGCGAGTCGTACTAGGACAAATTGGCCGTAATGGAGTTAGTGATGACCCCGACGTCATTTTCAACATCAATTCCAAATACGACGAACGCAGCGGTGGCTGGAAAGTCACAGTCCACTGGAATGGCCCCAAAGATAAAGTGTTTGAGGACTGTTTTGGGTTTAGTAAGTATCTGCTACTCTACTCTTACAAAAGTTTATCACGTATCACTAGTACTTAAAATCGTGTTTTATGATTAGGGGGCTTGCAGTGGTTCGCTGGGCCGGAACAGAAACAGCAATATTGGCCAGTCCAAAAGGGAAAGCTCCAGAAATACTCAATTATCTCCAAAGAAGATGACAATGCTGCTGTCTCTGAAAGGTACTGGCTTAACTCTGCCGGTTACTACATCTACGTTCACCCCGATGCACCACTCTTCGCCGACTACCACAATATTAAGGATGACCACATTTGCTTCATCTCCGAAGTAACAGCTCCTTACTCCTCAAGACGCAGCAATAACATTCTGAAATACGACATCTGGTTCTTCGAGAACGCTAAAATTGCTCACCAACACGCTGTCGACAATTACCTCGGAAGACCTACAGGAATTCCAGACTACAGAATGATCAAGTACCCCGTTTGGTCAACTTGGGCTCGGTATTCTCGTGAAATCGATCAAGATAATCTGTGGGCATTCGCAAACGAAATCGCAGACAGTGGCTTCCCCAATGCTCAGTTTGAAATAGACGATCTTTGGGAAATCTGCTATGGTTCCTTGACTGTTGACGAAAGGAAATTACCAGACTTTAAGAAACTGATCCAAGATATCAAGAGCTTAGGTTTCAGAGTAGCGATCTGGGTTCATCCATTTATTAACAAGGACTGTGAGCCATGGTATTCTACTGCTTTAGAGAAAGGGTAAGATTTTTACTTGATACTGTAAAAATTAATTACTAAATCAATAATGTTATAAAAAAACAATTTCTTTTATTCTTTTAGATACTTGGTCTTAAACGAGGAAGGTAGCCCTGACTCGTCGTGGTGGAATAACAATGGATCTGTCCCTGGGTATATAGACTTTACCAAGCCCGAGGCCGCTGCTTGGTTCAGCTCAAGAGTCTGGGACATCGTCAGGACATATGACATCGATAGCGTTAAGTTTGACGCTGGAGAATCCAGCTGGTCACCTCAAGTAAGCACCGAACAAACAAATCATGCAATATAAACAATTTGGTTAGCTACTTTGCCCCTTTCCCGCAGGGGTAGGCAGAGATTACTTCTTTCCACTTGCTACGATGCTTACATATTTCACTCGCTTTATCTACTCTCATTACTTTCCTAATTCTTGCTTGGTGATTTCGTTCGGATAGTTTAGACCTTATAATGTCCTCGATTTGTCGGACTTTGTTTAATAATTTGTTCATTTTTAGATCCCAGTACAGGCTGGCGACATTAACTTGCATCCTGGACATATCGTTCAGGCCTACGTGAGGACTGTGTCACAGTTTGGTCCTATGATCGAAGTTAGATCTGGCATGAGGTAAGACTATGATCAAATGTTTAATTAAATTGTGAACATGTGATAATTAGGATGACAACATCCAGGTATCGTATCGTTTACTTTACATTAAATAATTTTAAGGACCCAAGATCTACCCGTCTTCATTCGTATGGTCGACAAAGACACCCTCTGGGACTTTGACAACGGCTTGGCTACTTTGTTAACGACGCTCCTGTCTATGAACCTGAATGGCTACACTCTGGTGCTGCCTGACATGATCGGCGGTAACGGTTACAACGAGAAGCCCAGCAAGGAACTGTTTGTGAGGTGGCTGCAGGCCAACGTGTTCATGCCACAGCTGCAGTACTCTTTCGTTCCATGGGATCATGATCAAGAGGTACTTCATAAAGATTATAATGAGACCTTTAAAAAATAATAATTGTTAGCGTTAGATGAAGTTTGGAGAGTTCTGTCTATGGTGAGGTACCATAGGATAATATATTTTTATAAAAGATTCATTCTATAGGTTTTGTTGCCAGGGAGTCTCAAGGGCATTAATTTAAAGCATTACTTTTAACATATTAAAATCGCAAACAAAATACACCTCAAAAATATTTACACTAAAAAAATATTGAAGTACCTATGTAATACCTATAAACGTCTGATTACTGCGAACATTAAACTCTTCCAATTGATTACAGGCCGTCGATATTTGTCGCAAGTACACGGAGCTGCACGCAGAGTTTGCCGACGCAATTGTAGACGCCATGCTGGCGTCGAAGAGTAAGGGAACACCCGTCAACCCGCCCATCTGGTGGTTGGACCCTACCGACGAAGTTGCCCTCGCTGTTTGGGATGGTAAGACACATCAGAATAACCTTTTAATAAGTAAAATTCAAAAATACGCCTTGGAATTCAACTCATTTATTAGGTCCTTACCTATGAAATTGGTGTTTTGTATGGAGATTTTGGGGATGTCTGCATTTTACATACTAACATTTTATCAGTTTTCTTCACAACGACAAATCCAGAGATAATAATATTTGGCATGTACCATTAGACAAGCTTTAGCAATATGTGTGTGAACACGCTTGATAGAAATTATTCATCGTTTTTATGTTAATGCACATCAAATGATGTATTCAGGAGGCAGTTAATAATTATTTGTCTTTGTGTCTAATTTTAACACAATTAAACTTAAAAAAAATTATCAAATTAAATAATACGAGCTCAAATATATGGTCTATTTTTAGAAGAGGCAATTATTTTATAAGAATGTTCTGAAACTTAATAGTTACGGACAAATTGCTAAGATAGAATAAAAACAACAATTTCATAGGTAAGGACTCAATATAAGTTTCCATGCATTAGTATCTTCACAACAGCTTGTATTTACTGCTCGGCATAGACCATCCATTACCTACAGATAGATGTGTAGAAACGGGCAACCAACGCACGGTAGACGTTTAAATCACAAAATTTTCTCACACATTCAAGAAATATTTAACGGAATATGGAACGTTCACTGGCAAAAACGAAAAGCTAAGCAAAGCTTGGAAAAAATAACCAACGTAACATTTTTCAGAATTCCTACTGGGTGAAACAATTCTTGCGGCGCCAGTGGTCGAGCAAGGAGCAGTTTCTCGCAACATCTACCTGCCCAAGGGCAGCTGGAAGGACGGCAATTCCGGAGAAGTCATCGAAGGGCCAACGTGGCTCAACGACTACCCAGCTCCACTAGACACACTGCCATACTTCTTACTGCAAAACTAAACTTTTAAGCCCACCTCGAACAACTATTTCTTTTAACTGGTGTATTATAGTTCCTTAATTGATGTATTAATGTATACATTGGTGGTATTTATTGGTAATAAATTATCTTTATTATAAAGAGGAAAGATTTGATTGTTTGTTTGCATCGAATAAGCTGCGAAACTACTGAACCGATTTGAAAAATTCTTTCACAGTTGGGAAGCAGAATTAGTAGCATAAGTGTTACTCACAGGTCATTTTGATGATTCATATTTACTTACGACATCATATTTTCAAAAAAATTTGGGATCCTTACTAAAACGTCAATAATGTAACCCAAGGTGTAAAAAAATTACTAAAAATATTATTTTGATCGTAAGCTGCGAAAACTATTGATGATAGAATAAAATAATGTACTACGACTTTGCTTAACACATTACTTTCTACAAAAAATGTCGCAACAACCGAATGTCTAACTATTATAGTTATACATATAAGATTTTAAACTTTCGCGTTGCATTGTAGGTATTATATAGAGGTTACACTAACGAGACTACACGCGACGTACATCATGTAGTATAACGTCGGGCAGTAAGTAGTATTTATATACTACTTATTGTACGTCGCGTATTATAGTTAAGCTAACAATAACTGTTTTAGTTTTTTTTTAATTTTATTAAATTGACACAGTTTGAAAAGGCTCCATATATGTACTTTGGTATTAATCTTTATCAAAATAAATTACTTCATATTCAAGACTGGTTTAATACCTATATTGTGCTTTAAATAACTTTTTGAATTATTTTATTCAGACATCGCTTTTGTAAGATATTGCGAGAAGTTTAAACAACACACATAAAATACATTTGTTTGCTCCAACCGATCGAGCCACTCGAGATTTGTTAGAATGTGAACGCAACCAATTTTATTTTTTGTATCTGGTATTACTTATGTACTGGCAACACTGTGGCTATTACTTCTTGTTCTGGTAATCCACCTCATCGAAGTAACACCACAGTGTCTACCATAAATCGTTTGACGCCAAACTCTCCCAAGATGTATTGAAATGCATTACACTAAAAATATATGTTCATAATATCTATGTTCACCCACTTGATTGTACTAGCCTAACATTTATAAAAAACAAGAATTGTAAAAAATGTGAAAAAAGAGCAACCCTCGAGTTTCTGGCTCGCTCTTCTCGGGGATGTCTGCGTTCCGAGCGAGTGGTAAATTCACTTATTCATAAATTGACGTTTTTAAGTGTTTGTATATCAAGCCTATGAAATAAAGATATTTTTGATTTGATTTTGATTTGATTTGACTAGCATTTCAATGCAAACTACTGATGAAAAGTATTCTACTGTTAACGTGTGGCTCAAAAGGTCCTGCAACCAAAGCCGTAAAACTGAATATTAAATAATAAATACTTCTTGTTCTGTGTCGTTCGAATAAACAAGTACTGTTTTTTTGCAAACGTCTCGTCTTTATAATTTCTACAGACTTAAACCTCCACAAAAATCCTTCAAGATTGCAATGCCTTGAAACCGGTACCAACCAAACACTCGACCACGGAGGCTGTCTATAAAGATATGGCAAATGTGGTTTAAAAAATATGGTAGGAGCTTATTTGACGTGTTTGTGGTAAATATTTTAATCACTGAAATCCCGGGAGCGAGACACAAAATCAAGAGAACAAGAGCAACATTTTTTGAACCGTGATTGTGTTGGCATGCCGGAATGCCAGTATGTCATCTGGAACCTTCGTGTTCCATGGTTCTGACGATTTCCGGAGTCTGTTCGTCAATGTCTGTGAATTGTTGTGCACCGGCTTCAAGGTCTTGCCATCTTTGAGTTTCCGGTGGGGGTTTGTGATGAGTATATTCTCATTTATTATCCATTAACAGAGGTTTACTGCATGTACAGAGATACCAATTTGATTACAATAAATAAATATCTATGCACATTCACACCTTTTAACTAGCCTCATTTTAAGCAACTAATGCTGCTTCTGTTACAAATACTAGATTACGGATCAATATATTTAATAGATAAATACGAATAAAAATCCAGAATATATACAATACTTAAATAAACATCCAAGACTGGAGAACAAATGCCTGTATTCATCACACAAACATCTGTCCCCACCGGGGATCGAACCCAGGACCTCTCGAGATGCTGACGCTTTGAGATCGGCGGCGGTGTACAACCTCGACCACGAAGGTCGTCACATTAGAAGTGTCTGGATACGTCAAACTGAAGATAGGGTGAAACGGCGCATATTAGGGCAGGATAATAGTCAATAAAGAGATCGCCTAAAAGAAATAAGTCCTCCCTTGCATATTTTTTGAATTTGGTGCAATAAAGAGGGTTTGATCAAGTAAATATAAATAAACAAATGAATATATTATAATAAAGCTGATAGGTGTGAATGTTTGAATATCTTCAAACATTCACACCTATCAGCTAGCCCCATTTTAAGCAACTAATGCTGCTTGTGTTACGGACACTAGATGACGGATAAATATAATCAATAGATAAATACATTTAAATATACTGAATAAATATATAAAAACATCTAAGACTGTAGAACAAATGCCTGAAAATTCATCACCCAAACATTCGCCCCCATCGGGGATCGAACCCAGAACCTCTCGAGATGGCGTCGCCTTGAGACCGGCATACAGACCACTCGACCACGGAGGTCGTCAGAAAGTAAACCTTGAACACCTTGAACCTGTAAGACGACCAGTTTTTTTTGTAGTCGTGACACGTGAGTCTCGTGACTTTGTGACCAATTCAGCGATACGGGAGCTCTGATAAGAATTAGAAGCAAAATAGGTGGGTAATCCATCACCCAGATTCTGATAAAAATATAATAACAACAGATGTGTCATCTTAGTTAAAACATAAATAAAAATTATGACGATTTTTTTCTTTTACAAAGCTTAGGAAATGACTAATCGCAACCTGACGGTTATAGTGATACTGATCTGGGTTAAAATAGGGATAAACACTGTTATATTGTTATATACTCAATCAAAAGAGAGAGAGAGTTATCTATCTATCTATCAAAATCTTCCAAAAGTATTATTAATCAAGATATAAAACAAAAAACATAAAACACATTAGAATACACGGATGTTCCCTTTATTCCTCTCACTCCAAGTCAATCTTATCTGCAGTCAACAGACGCGAGGCGTTGGCGCTCTCGACTATAGTCGGAGAAGTCCCAAACATCCCGAAAAATTATACCTCAGATTCTTTTGGCAGTCTTCTCTAACAGTGGACAGTGGACGTCTCTGGGCTAAAAGAAGATATCGTCGATGTTTTTAAAAACGGATACGCAATAATTATGGGTGTTATTTAAACGGTTAGCAAAATATTCCAATTTATGTCAGGTGGTCAGCTAAAATAAGTAATTGTTCAGCAACTGATGGGCAGCAAATATTTCTAAATAAGCAGCAAAATAACTAATTGGGCAGAAAATTATGAGCAAATATTTTTAGAAACGAATTGGGAAGCAAAATAACTAATTGGGCAGCAACTCAAATGATGTTGTTTAATAATTAATAATTGTTTAATAATTATGTTTTGATGACACAAATATTGTTTTTAAGGGTCATAAAAAATAACCTTAATCTGCCTTAACCTAATATCTATCAAAATACATTTCCTAGGAATTGATCATTGATCCTTCATTAATCCTTTTTCTAGATTTCATACATCTCCGGTAACATAATATATTCCTGCCCAAATAATTATTCTGCTGACCAAATAAGTATTTTCGGCTGGCCCTTTTGTTGCTGACCAAATAATTAAATGGCAGCCCAATCATATTTCCCTATAATAATTGATAGTAGGTAGGTAGCTAAATTTGTCTATTGGAAAGCGTCTGAGCGTGTGAATACGAGTAACAAGAATGGTATTAAGATTCTTGTAGCATCCTTAGATTCGATAAAAAAAATTTCAAGACTTAACACACCTATGGGTCCCAAAGCATAACATATACAAATATACAGATAGGTACATACATAATATACACGAAATAAAGAGCAAATAGTATCTAACTAAGTGGTTAAAATGCTTTTATCTGCAATCTGATCGATGTATCGATACAGCGACAATACATTTATCTTATTCGAGAGACTGAGATAAGGGTGTCACGGGGCTCATCAGTAGGTGAACCGACAAGCCGGAGATGGGTGTGTGGAGATATTTAATAGGTAAGGTTTTATTTCAATAAACGGAGAAAGTTAGGTTTGCTTTTGGTTTTGCCGCATAATTGCCCGTCCGTATTTGAGTGTTTAGTTTGGTTCACGAAAGATGACCACAAATGGCGGTAGTGTTTTTAATTCCCTTTGGAAGTGTAGGGTGAGGCGGAGGCGGAATGCGTCAATATACATGCGTTGTCAATTTGTTTCACTAATGGAAAAAATATTTTGTCTTGGGCCTGTTCTTCGTGAATAAACACCCACAAACAGCCGCCATTTCTGGTCATCTTTCATGAATTGAACTATATCTACTCTTTAGTTTCCATCACAGATATAAAATTTTACATAGATGACGCAAGTATAACGATTTTTATTGAAAACAAGCGTGTCAACTTTTGAACGCCTACTGTGACGTCACAGCCGTAATTTTGAGACGGGAGATATAAACTGATTGAAAGCAGCGGCGAACACTCCCACACTCCCTTATTTTCCGACACGCGCAGTTAACGCACTAGCGTCATCTATGTAAATATATATCTGTGGACGGCACCGTATGTGCAAGAGGTCGCCGCTGGGTCGTTCGCGGGTACCTTCCCGGGTACATGAACCGCAAAGGGTTATAACATACAACAGACTCGCCTCCAACTGTTAGGCACTTCAACTTAAGGTGCAATATCTTAACTCTACCAACCCCTTCTGGTAGAGGCGTCAAATGTTATGTTTAAAGAGTGTTAAGTTCATATTTTGTTTTATGGTGGACTGGGTTTTGGGTTTTTACAGCAGATATTTTTTAAATTCCAGTGTCCCTGTCGCTGGTGGGGTCGGCGCACCCCGCCGCCTCCCGCAAGGAGATCGTTGCTGATGACGTCACGCTGTCGTTGGAGCCGCAACTTACAGGCGGATTCAAAATGAGTCTCGTTTCTCGTTAGTACATTTATAGTATTAAAACGAGGATTAATGTCATATGAAGACAAATACGAAGGATCGTTGAAGAATGAATGTGTGTATGATATGAGAAGCAAAGAAGTAAACGCTGAACTGAAACTAAATTACATTATTAATGATTGAATGAAACTCTCAATGACGGCTATAATTTTTTATGGCCAGGAAGTTATAATTATAACTTCTCGTACTTTTTTTACGATAGGGAGTCTAAAGCAGGTGCGTTAATCTACAATAAGGATTGAATTAGTAATTCCTTGCATAAAACTATTTTTTGGATAATATATAGCATATAGCATTATAGCATATAGAATATAGCATTATGTAGAGTTTCATGAGTCAGACCATGAGACTCGATATCAACTGGCTTATGATATAAATTTAATATCGAGAACGTAATCTCTACAAAAGAACAATGATAGTAATACAAACGCAATAATACATAAATTTATGAAAATTTCCAGTTCATTTGCAATTTATGTAACAATCGTTACTTATTAATTAAATACAGATGACGAGATCGTGTTTGATACAAAATTAGCATAACAATACCGCTTATCGTTGCAAATGGGACAATTACAGATGGAAATCCTACACTTATTCAAATCACCGGGTGTGTTTTGTTGGACGATAAGAACTTGATGAAATTGTAATTAGATAACAACAGGTTAACAAGCACACACATCGTTTTTTAGGTGTTAATATGAGAACTGCGAACGGAAATGGATTGATTTCTGAAAAACGAACTATCTACAGTACAAAGAGAAAATAATTTTTTATTTTTTTATTCGATTATTTAATATTTGCTCTGTCACAAAAAGCTTCTAGTTCGATCGAAAACGAAGCTACCTTGGCCATGGTCAGACCGGGGACGGGTGACCAAAAGATTGTGATCTCAAGCTCCTCTGTGCTTCGAGAGGCATGTTAAGCCGTTGATCCCGGGCCAGCGTGATGGCGTTACGGCCCACACTCCTCATGTGTTTCTCCACGAGGAAGGCCTATGTCCAGTAGTGGGACGTATATTAGCTGAGGACAATGTCTTGTACTCAGTCTTTCAGTCTCAGGCCTTGTCTTTCACGCCTTCTTTTACTCTATAATGCTATAAATTGGATGTGCATACAAAAAGTGTAAACAATGATGTAAAATAGCAATAAACTTGCAGACTTTCTTGCCGGTTCTTCTTCAGGACAAGGCCTGTATCCAATGAATGGTTGGAATAATTTTTGAGCTGTATTGTAAAATGCCTAGACTAAATAAATGATTTTTACTTTGACCCTGTGAACCTCTTTTGTTCGTGATGACAAAGAGTTTACCGTAAACTCGAGGCTTATTGAGTTATATTTTTTTTTTTTGTAAAATTCTCCCGTAGGGAAGGCAAAGGGAACGAAGCCCATACAGCCATGTCTGCAATATATATATCTTCAATAGTTTGCATTGAAATGCTAGTGTAATGCATTTCAATGCATCTTGGGAGAGTTTGGCGTCAAACGATCGATGGCAGACACTGTGGTGCTACTTGGATGAGGTGGATTACCACGATAAAAAACTCATCACTTTTCACACCACTTGACGTTTATTTCGATAATCCTCCATATTGCACATCATCACAGACACTTATTACACAAAACTACACTGATTTTACGTAACAATATCCACTCCGTACAATATTACAATCATCGAAATAAAAATCACGTCCGCCATAGTTGAATGCCGCCAAAAACTCTCCGTTATATTTTTTTTAAAGTTCTCCCATGTAGGGAAGGTAAAGGGAACTAAGCCCATACAGCCAAGTCTTCAATATTTTATTTCTTCAGTAGTTTGTATTGAAATGCTAGTGTATTGCATTTCAATGCATCTTGGGAGAGTTTGACGTCAAACGATCGATGGCAGACACTGTGGTGCTACTTGGATGAGGCGGATTACCACGATAAAAAACTCATCACTTTTCACACCACTTGACGCTTATTTCGATAATCCTCAACATTGCACATCATCACAGACACTTATTACACAAAACTACACTGATTATACGTAACAATATCCACTCCGAAACAATATTACAACTATCGAAATAAAAATCACGTCCGCCATTAGTAATTGCCGCCAAAAACTCCCTTATATTTTTTTTCCAAAACAGGGGATGGCAGTGACGTAGTGCTGGGGCAGATAGGCCGTACACTAGTGCAGCCGTTCTCCATGGTGGAGATCGAGGACGGCGTGGAGGTGCACTTCGGGAACGCCAACCTCACCGTCCAGACGCTCTACGACGAGCAGGCCATGGCTAGGGGCATCAAGATCAGATGGGACGCTCCTAGCTTGGTCAGGCTTGAGGATTGCATTGATTTTGGTGAGAGAAAAGTAAAAACATCCTTTTTTGTGATGCTGATTAGTAGTACGCTTTAGTTTAATTGCTATTACGCCGGCCCAGTGCTCACCGATTGGGTTTGGTGATAAGACCCATACTCATGTGTTTTTCCATGTCGGAATCGGAAGACCTGCGCCTGGTAGTGCGAGAAATATAAACTGGTGACTTTACAAATCTGTTTTCCTCCTCTTCAGGTCTGAAACAGTGGTATGGAGGTCCTATGCAAATCGACCAACTATATCCAATCCAGAACGCTCCACGTACATACTCAGCTTACATATCATCAGAAGAAAATAACGCAGCAATTGTTGAGAGATACTGGCTAAACTCCGAAGGAGAATATATCTATGTCCATCCAGATGTGCCGCTGTTCGTAGATTACAAGAATATATTAGCTAACCACATCTGCTTTGGCGCACAAATAGCGGACCCATACTCCTTGAAGAGAGAGCACACTCCATTAGCCTATGACTTCTGGTTCCTCTCAGATGTTAAGACCGCCCACAAGCACGCAGTGAAAAATTATTTAGGACAACCGTCTGACGTGCCCGATTTTAGAATGGTTCAACATCCAATATGGTCAACATGGGCTCATTTTGCAAGGGACATTAACGAGTCAAATCTTATAGAGTTCGCAAACCAGATCATCGATCATGGCTTCAACAACTCCCAATTTGAGGTGGATGATTTATGGGAAGTGTGTTACGGTTCTCTGACAATCGATGAGACTAAGTTCCCGAATTTCATGGGCTTCGTTGAACAAATCAAGAGTTTGGGATATCGAGTCACTATTTGGGTGCATCCATTTATTAACACCAATTGCGAGCCTTGGTATTCTGAAGCTAAATTAAACGGGTAAGAGAAACGAGTAAATTAACAAAGATTTAAAGAATTTAGTAAAGTGTCAAGACATTTGTTGACTATTTGTTAACTCTGCTTTTTACTTATACCTAATAGAATAAGAGTTCACTATCAATGATTTCCATAGTTATAGTTATACATAGAAAATTACAGATATAAAAAACAAATGTGGGGAATTTTATTAAAGCAACACATATTAGTAGGCTTGAGATATTAAATTCCATCGAAGCAAAAGCTAGGGAGTTTGATACAGTGTTCCTCAATTTCAGATATTTAGTACTGAACGAAGCAGGCACCCCAGACACAACGTGGTGGAATGACAACGGCACCACGACATCCTACGTGGACTTCACGAATCCGGCCGCTGCCGATTGGTGGTACGAAAGAGTCAAGAACCTGCAAGATACTTATGGCGTTGACAGCTTTAAGTTTGACGCTGGGGAGAGCAGTTTTGCTCCAAAGGTAAGGTGCAGTCTTAAAAGTTAGGAATAAACCAGCTTGGTGGCTTTACGGCCCATACTCCTCATGTGTTTCTTCATGAGGAAGGCCTATGCCCAATAGTGGGACATATATAGGTTGAGGACATTATTGTCGGGACTATTAGTTCTGTTCCGGATCTTCTCATTCCTCATTCAATTGCGCAGAGAAATTCCATGCATGCACCAAGCCAATATTGTAAGCACCCACGACTCAAAAACCTTACATTTTATAAACGCACGAAAGATTGACAGAAGGATGGAAGAGGAAGAAAGATATATAGCAGAGAAAAGACTACATTTTTAACTTTCTCCACAGATGTCAGTTCAAAATGGCGACATTGACCTTCATCCACACCATATTGTGGACACGTACGTGAAGACATGCGCCAGGTTCGGAGACATGATCGAAGTTCGAGCTGGTTTCAGGTAAGTATAATATTAAACCACTGTAAAATATATTTTTTTGTACAGTGATACATGCTGTTAGCTGTGCAAAAGGCATACCTTTTGCACATCTAACAGCCATATTGCCCCGTAAAAAAAAAGAAACCGCCTGTCTATCACCAGGCAAAGGTTATTTAATCACCTCATAATTTATTCCACTGTAATTATTGTTGAACGAAATAGAAGTTACACCTCTGCCCAAAAATTACCAATACCAAATCATTTGAATATAATCTCGCTTCCAGAACCCAAGAGCTCCCAATCTTCGTCCGCATGGTAGACCGCGACTCGATTTGGGGGACTAACAACGGGCTGCCCACCATTATCACGACGACCTTCCAGATGAACCTGAACGGCTACACGCTGGTCCTGCCCGATATGATCGGCGGGAATGGGTACAACTTGAACCATGAGCAGGCGGATTTGCCAAGCAAAGAGCTGTTTATAAGATGGGTGCAGGCTAATACGTTCCTACCTGTTATGCAGTTCTCGTTCCCGCCTTGGAATTTCGATGAAGAGGTTTGTAATTTTAGGTATAATACCTACGTAATTTGGGTTCTTTTTACATAAAAGTTCCAAAATCTATATAAACCTATTTTTTTACCATTTGTACATTTGGTTCACAGACAGTAGAAATAAGCAAGAAATACGCAGACTTGCACGCACAGTACGCTGAAGAGATCTACAATGCTATGAAGGCTTCGGTGGAGACCGGCGCCCTGGTGAATGGCCCGCTGTGGTGGATCGCACCTGAAGACAGGGAGGCGATGGTCATTGCAGACGGTAAGTGGCCTTTTACGTTTAGGAATGGGCGGAAAGGGTCTTGAATGGCGACAAGAACTGGGAGGCCGTAGGAAGCCGCTGGATGCGGGCGACGCAGGACCGGTTGTTGTGGAGATCATTGGGAGAGACCTATGTCCTTGATTAGGGAATACATACAGAGATGTGCTGTGTTGGTAGTAAGTCTACGAGGTGTACCGATCTTGGTTGCTGGATGCAGCGTAGTAGGCACATGTCTAATTTTCAAGCGGTAGGCGTCTTTGGACTGAGATGCTTTTTTCTAAATGTTAGCTTCCATAGTGCCTGGTGCTCGGCAATAATCTACCCCAGCACACGACTTCGGAAATACACACATAGTTATATTAAAATGAATGAATTTGCAGAGTATCTCGTCGGCGAAGACATACTAGTTGCGCCTATCTTGAATGAAGGTGCCACATCCAGGGACATTTACCTGCCTGCCGGCGTCTGGTACGAAGAGGGAGACACCGCCAGGCGTCAAGTCGGCCCCATCTGGCTGCATTCCTACCCCGCCCCGCTGGACGTCCTCCCCTACTTCGTCAGGCAAAAGACATCTCCTGGCGACACCAGTATTCCCATGACTTCAGTTTTCATGGTCATCCTAGGGTTAATAGTTAGTACCATTTTCTAAGAATATAAGTAATGAAATCTATGTAAATGTATTTTCTCTATTTCATATAGGTCTATGTACATAATAATATAAGATTATAAGGTGACTGTTTTTTATTCCTCATCACACCACACAATTAAATCAGAATCGTTTTTTTTTATTTAATTAGACTCATTGAATTTTAAAGAACAGGTAAGTCGTTATAATAATTATTTGACAAATTCATAGATTGATTAGGGGAATTTCTGTCTCGTAAATTATTTTATACTAATCAGCCTACATAGACTGTTAGGCATAGGCAAACTGTACCACCACCACCACACTAGCTCGACGTGGATGGGAGAGGACGGTACCAAGAACGGCTGCAATAACAACTGAGAGCAGAGGCCAGCGTGCCTTGAGGAGCGCTGAACCCAAGATCACAAAGTTTTCATCCTCTATCCAAGGTCCAAAGATGGTAAAATTTCGAAACCTAAGCGTATAAACAACAAGTCAACAACACCACCGATCTCCCTTTGGTAAAAGGGCTTTGGATTCTAAAGGTTGCCATTCACGAGCGTTCCATCTATACTTTGGCACGCTGTCGATCAAGAATTCGTCCACCATGAAACGGCTCGCTGCCGCTGGCGCCCACGTGAACGCCATGATTTGGCTCGATGCGTCGTCGAGTATTGAGCCCAAGGCGCGAAGGCCATATGGACCGCTCGTGAATGCCTACCTTAAAGTTATACGGCTACCTTTTTTATGGAAAGGAGGGCAAATGGACAGACGGAGACGGATCACCTGATGGGAACCAATACTACCGCCAATGGACATTGGAGGAGTCCCAAGAAGACACGTTCCAGACCTTATAAGTAAGAATACGCTCTTTTCTTGAACAAGGGTCATAACAGCATCGATTTGACGTAAACAGTAATTGCTCAATTATAATGTAACATTCACAATGTCTAACGACAAACCTCTTCTGTAAGACAGTAGTTTAAATAGTATAATTACCGTGATCATTACACTACTTAAGCAACTATATTATCAATGGCTTGTGGGAAACTAGACCACTGTGAAAAAACCAAAATGCCGCTCTGAATACACAAGTATCAAGTATAAAATACACACCAGCATAAAAATGCTCTAAAAACTTAAAAAATAATAATATATCTCTTCCAAACATTAATAATAATAATAATTTATTGCGGATGTTAAAATTCCATATGATTGTTAGTAACAAGCTCATAACCTAATGTTAGTAAAAACATTATTTTACCTATGAAATGTGTGCTTTTTTTCTCTCTTAGTATTTTGCCTGTAACTATTAATATTCAGAGTATTCCTAAAAAATAATTACCTCGTCTAAAAATATTTTTTTCGTATCTCATTCAGCAAACCCTTTCATTTAATACTCATATCATGGGGGTGCACTTCAAATAGCCAATCCGCAATCTTGGATGTCCGCCATGTTGGATTTAAGTCATGTGACTATTTTTTTCGAATTCCTGACAGCAAACCCTTTCATTTGATATCCATATCATGGGGGTGGATTTCAAACAGCCAGTCCGCCATCTTGTGGAGGCCGCCATATTGGATTTGTAATGATGTTTCTAAGCTAGTCATGTATTTTCATCAGAACTCAGAGCGTGTGTAAAATTTCGTCCAAATCGAAGACCGGGAAGTGGGTCAAATTAAGATTCCAAATTTTGACGCAGACATACAAACAGTGTAAGTTTAATAAAAGCGTGTAAAATGAGGGCCAGCCATATCCAACCAATAATTCCAAAATATAAGTACAGAAATAATTTCATACAATCTAATGACGAAGGAATCCCGCTTTTCTTACTCAAAAGTTTGAAAATCCCGACTTGATAAAAAAATCTGACAACGCTGGTCACACGCCATATCAACACATTGACAGACACCCATCTCATGTCCTTTTTTACACAATCTAAAGGAATACAAATACAAATATTTATTGCAGACAGAGAATTAATAGTTGTACATACAACTATTAATTTTATTAAAAAGCGTCCACCGCGTCACTAATAATGGGGATTTTTATATTAATTCATTCATTCTAATAAAACTGTAAGTAAAATTGTTCTTCGCTTAGAACCTTTCCTGCTCCTGACGAGATACTTCTACTAATAAAGTGCAAAGGTTTTTCTTTTTACTGTTTTTTTTCAATCGCACACTTATTCTAAGCAATGTCTGTAGCTTTATAATCAAAGCGTTTGGCATGACCACCGAACAATGATAAAACGATTTATCGCTACACACCGGCCAAATAATATAAAATTATGTATTGTAACAATCGGAACTAATACACAAAGCTCTTGTAAATTAGCACAATTTTCCAGTTAGTTGGTAACATAAATAGTAAAATACAAATATTAGGTCCTTACCTATGAAATTGGTATTTTTTTCTCTCATAGTATTTTGTCTGTAACTATTAAAATTCAGAGTATTCCTAAAAAATAATTACCTCGTCTAAAAATAGACTATATTTTTGAGCTCTTTTGATTTGTTTTGGTAATTTTTAAGTTTAATTGTGTTAAAATTGGACACGGAGACAACTCTTTTTAAGTGCCTCCCGAATACATCATTTTATTTGCATTCACTTAAAAACGATAAATAATTTTTACAAAGTGTGATATTACACATATTACTAAAGCTTGTCTAATGATAGATGCCAAATATTATTATCTTTGGATTTGTCGTTGTGAAGAAAACTGAAAAAATTTTAGTATGGAAAATGCAGAATTCCTCAAAATCTCCATACAAAACACCAATTTCATAGGTAAGGACCTAATAAATATTTATAAATTGATGTGATTTGATGATATTTTGTGGAGGTATTCTTCGAGTGTGATTGCCTTTTCACTACAGACAGATGATTAACGTACTCAAAACCCAAACATACTCGTAATGACTTCCAAAATGAGCAATTGCCGGCGTCATAAAAAGTTATGTAAATATAGAGCTATTTACTTAACTTTTATGTAATCGCTTATTTGTTACATAAAAAAATTGCAAACCTTTTTGTTACCCACATAAAGAGTTATTCACAACGGAAACAAATATATGACGCTGTGTTAACGTGAAACCTCCGTGAAATCTCTTTGACGACCTCCGTGGTCGAGTGGTCTGTACGCCGGTCTCAAGGCGTCGCCATCTCGAGAGGTCCTGGGTTCGATCCCCAGTGGAGGCAAGTGTTTGGGTGATGAATTTTCAGACATTTGTTCTCCAGTCTTGGATGTTCATTATATATGTATAATATTATATATATTCTGAATAATTATGTGTATTTATCTATTAAATATATTTGTCCGCCATCTAGTTTCCGTAACACAAGCAGCATTTAGTTGCTTAAAATTGGACTAGTTGATAGGAGTGAATGTCTGAGGATATTTATTTATTTAAATATCGTATATCTTTAAAGAAATATTATCAAGGTAGCGATAGAAGAGAAAGATGCTGCGCAGACGACAGACTATCCGTGACACACATTTTAGTCTGTGATAATAGAGCAATTTAAACTTTATGCAGTAACGCACAAAAAATACGCCAAGGGTCTCTTGCGTACCTACTACACGACATTTTATGTGCCGCATAATCGACCGCACAAAAAGTGTGTCACGTTGCACCTTAATTGGTATTTTATTCATCTTTATATCTTCTTTCTTTACCTAAATTATATCTAGATAATGATTTTTGATCCATGTACTTATGAGATTTTAATTTTCAAAACCGATACATATGAATTTGCATAGCAAGCGTGGTGCTTTGTCCAGTAGCGGGATGGACATAGGCTGATCATCTTTATTTCCTTCTAATAAGAGTCATTTACTGTCAAAAGTGGTCACTTATTTTTGGAGTTGATTGTAGAACCGTTTCTGCTACACTTTGTATAAAGTCTTATAAATTATCATAATATACAAAAACGTGTCGGTCACGCTGTACACGCTGTAATCTCTGTCACACCTTTGCATTGTTATTTATATCCGCTTAATATGGTTCCGGCGGACCGCCACTAACTACTTCAGTTTACTTATCAGATTACTATTGTATTAGTTATTTCCCGCGGTTCCTTATGAAGTTCACTAGTTTAGCTCTAATGACGATGATAGTAAGGGCGGAAACAGCTTTAGGACTGCCTTCGTGGCTTAGACTGCATTTTAATCAGCTGTGATTAGCTATCCCAAATTCGTTCGTATTTTTTTCCAAAATTTTCAATGTACAAAAATCATCGCACTCTGTTACCTTAGGACATCTGAAATGAAAGATGAAATGGGGTTGTAACACCTTTGGCTACCGGCTATGTTAGTTTAAATAGATTGAAAGAACCTCGATTGACAGTATAGGAGGCGAGCCCTACTTTCCGATATACCATTCTCTCAACGAGAAGGAGCTCGGTGGCGTGAGTTACTTGGTGGTGCAATGGTTAGAACACTTGGCTCTCCATATCGAAAACAAAGCTTCAATCTCAGGCCGTGAACGAACTCACGTTAAGCCGTTGTTGGTTTCAACCCACCAAACCCGCATTGGGGCAGCGTGGTGGTGTCACAAGGAAGGCCTGTGCCCACCAGTGGGACGTATACAGGCTGAGGACGACGCCTGTTTCCCGAGGGTAGTAGTATGTAATCTCTGCCAGAGTAGGCAGAGATTATCTACAGATTTCTACTAGGTAGGATCCTGGACTCGTCCTTTGCTTCTTTTACTCTCATGACTTGCCTCATACATGCGTAAGGCCCGGCGCACTTTATCGGCAACGGCACGGCTCAGGATTATAGGTGATAAATTTCCATGATGTATGGCCGTAGTATCAAAAATACTGCGCTTATTCTTGATGTTGCTGTATCGGCGGCCTTGAGGTTGCTATACTTCAGCATCCTTCAGTACGCTGCCGCCGCGCCAAGGCAACACTCGGGGTAGTTTAGACGGTACGGCAAGCTTAAGGACGCTTCGTCATCCCTAAGGACGTTGCAGCATGCCAAGGCATAGTTGCGACAGTGTGCGCTTGCATGTAGGGATGCCGAAGGATTTCTTTCCTTGCCGATGTCGATAATCCGCACCGGTCCTGAGGTGGATGTTACCTTTCTTTAGAAAGAGTTAATAGCTCCTTACAGATGATGATCGCAGCTAAATAACACTATATTGTGTAGCTCTTTTTTGTACGGAGGAGTTCAAGATCACAAAGACAAAAGATCTGGCGAAGGTTTATGATTTCGACATCGAAAGTCAAAGCGTTCTATCTACTACGCCATCGAACTCCTCGAGGCGTGATTGTATGTAATTTAACAGTAAAACCACATAATCGGTGTAAGCCTAGCGCCACGCTTGCCCTAGACCCTGCGAGATGTTTACGATGCGCGTTGCGCGGGAGTCGACGACTCGTTTTTTGCCGGCCATTGTTTTGCGATAAGCCATGACGTGTGTGTAATGAAGTCGACACAACTGTTTACTTTAATACACAAGCACATTTCTGTATAAACGTAGTTCTGGTAGCATTAAATGTAGTTAACGTCTGTGGCCCGTGCCCATCTCTGACATGGGTTCGAGTTCTAAGGCTTAATTTTTTTTATTTTACAGACGAAGGCATCATTTACATTTATATTTTCTGAAAGTCAACCGTTAAGCAGTTTACAGTTCAGATGGAGCTATAGCAGTTCAGATGGATGAAATTTTTTTTAAACAAGACGTTCCAAAAAGTTTATATGAAAGACCAGTTGTGCCCGTTTGGCTTTAAAGTAAAATTGATTGATTTGACCGTTACAGTTGACAAAATAGTTCGTGCTTGTTTTTTTTTTACTTAGCTCGAACATAGTGAACATTAAGCACCCAGCTAGTCGTTCTTTGGAAGGTACCTATACCTTCATTATATCATGAAGTTCGGAAAACGTTGACCTTGACTCCTGGATACTTAGAATTTCCATCTGTTTATTCAGCATGAAATATAATTCCACACTCAATCCACTTCGTTTCTTTGACACATCTGGCTAGACGCACATCCAATTCACGATCCGAATCATCTTCTGATGATCTAATTCTAATAGTAACTTGACTGACCAATAATATTAGTTATAAGAAAATATTAAGATTAAAAATGAAAACATCCTGTATTAACCTAAGCAGCTGAAAAGTACGTCCATCCGGACATATGCCAATCAAATGGAGGGAAAAATATATTACATTAACCTGCTATGTGTGTGACACATTAAGATATCTTAAAGCTATACATCCCGAAATGTAATTATAGCTGTCGTCTGTGAACTCCTTTAGACTCTAAACGAAAAAATTATTTAAGGATTTTTACAGTTAGTGGTAGTCTGACTAGTTTTTGACTGTACATTACACTAAGTTTCTCATTATTCATTAAGGCTTGCCCCTGTTATGTGAGACTATCAAAATTACTAGCAGAGTGGGTGTATGCACCTCTATCTCTCTATATTACGTTAAAAATCTATGTTCATAATCAACCCACTCGATTGTACAACATTTATAAAAAACAAAAGAATTGTAAAAAATGTGAAAAAAAAGAGCAACCCTCGACTTTCTGGCTCGCTCTTCTCGGGGATGTCTGCGTTCCGAGCGAGTGGTAGATTCACTTATTCATAAATTGACGTTTTTAAGTGTTTGTATATCAAGTCTATAAAATAAAGATTTTTTTTTAATTCTGCCTAGTGCCTTCCCCTTCCGCGATATCGTGTTAATATGTTATGTAAACGCTGTTAAGGTGCACAGTCAAGTTCTGTGACATAGTGAAGCCGCTCCCTTACAGCTGTTACAATTAATAAGTGTGATAATGAGAGGATACAGGTAAATACACTAGCGGACAGAGACACAGGAGGCGCAGTCTGCGGCGGACCAGCGCGATGTACGTGTCCATCATATTATTATGTGAGTATAGTGATGTATCATTTAGTATGACATAGAATAAAATAAAATTTGCACAATAATTACCATATGAAGCGCAATGGGTGTTTAACATTCCTTCGGGGATAGAGGCGTGATGATATGTATGTTTGTGAATGTGCATTGTACAAAGGCGGCATTATCGCTTTACTGGCGGTACATACCCATATTTAAAAAAATTCGCTATACCCAGATGATCTTAAAAACAAGCTAAAACCACCTCATTCAAAAACAAGTTGGACTTGATGGTTTAAAACTATTGTAAAGTGAGGGAAAATCTTTCTGAGATTCTTGCCCGTTCCCCTAATAACCACGAGGTCTGGACCCCAAGCGCATTCATTAATGAACGAATTTAACAAAACCAAACCATAGTCAAAAGCGAGATTTATAACACATTCGATATCGCGTGTTTCTGAACGGAAATGTTTCAGGTTTCGTTTGGTTCATACGTTGAAGTAGCTAAATAGCTTTCGTTCGAGCTTTCGATTGCATAAATTATTTATTGACGATTTTCATAAAGTTACTAAAGTAAATAAACCAACTGTAGGTATAACTTTTACTTAGAGAGAAAGACAGGGTTTATAACGGTTTCGACGGACATTTGGTTGTGGTAAATAGGTAAGTCCGTATTTCTAAATCAAGTCCACGTTTTAGAAGAAGGCCCAACTAAAGTTATTTATAAAGTATTTTAGTCAGTAAAATATAAGGTAAATTATTTGTTTTTATGTATATTTTATTGTTTATTGTAACTGCTTGGAGTATGTATTTTATTTTGTCTTTTAAATAAATAAAAAAATGGTTTGTTGGCATTCCGGTTCGTCGCCAGTACCCGTGGCAGCAATGATTTTTGTAATCAATAAATGTTTTATTCCTTTATGATCCCCTTGGGGTCGAGTGTAAACACGCACATTTCTTTTAAAATGTAAAGTCAAGCCGATGCAACGTGTCATCTTTCAATCTCTTCTATCATAGGCCGATCCTGTGGCGGAGCCACTGAACACATCCGATAAACCTTATATTATTTGACATTACGCGAACGCGTCGGTTTTGACACTTCTTGCTTTTTGCATCTAACGGACGAAGTGGTAGAAAAATTGTACGGTGTTTTTGCTCTGTAATGAATGTAAATGTACCCCCTGTAATTTCACATGTATTGTGTAACAGAGGTGTACCTTAATAACATTATTTAATATCGATGCCTTGGTGTATTATTTAACGTAGTACAACCCAACGACCCGATAATCCCTTCCTAGCCATATCTATACCACAATCTGTAATCAATAATCATTCTGTGAATCTGTTTTCGGCCTTTTTTCCTTGCATAACCATTCTCTTTGATTTCTATTTGCCATACCTAGTTTCTTCGTTTTGCGTTACTCAACACAGCCGGAACAACATAAAAAAACGCACTATAATAATATGATTATTGACGTAACAAATGACATATTGATGAAGACAATTGATCTTCAAGATGAACAGAACCTATGATTAAGCATACTTAGGGTTTATTGACTGAAGTATCTCGTGTGAATATTACACTATAAAGATGGATAAAAAGATTGCTTTACGCACGCAATCGACGCGCGTGTTTGTGACAGTGTTGCAGAGTTCCGCGAATCTGCAAAGACTTTTCTTCTTTAGTGGCTTTTGCTCCAGTGATAGAATAGAATAGAATAGTTTATTTGCTAAAAACATGGTTTACAAGGTGCCATAGGTATACTAATAATAGAATCACATGAGACTCGTAGAGAAGTTGAGATAAAAGCGGCTATCGTGGTATGGACATATTTTGAGAAGAGAGAAAAAGCATGTAACGAGAAGAGTTATGAATATGCGAGTGGACGGTAATGCAGAGAGAGGAAGACCGAAGAATTAATGGATAGATTGATTGATTGATTGATGGAGAAACACTCGTTGCGCCGACCCCAAATGAAATTCGGAAAAGGGCAGGCTAATGATGAGTCGTAAACGCATTTTCTTCGCTGTTTATTCTATGCTGTATATTTTGATAAAGGTTTAAAACGGTCTAAATAAAAAGGTTAGGGACCTCATCCGTACCCTCAAGGACCCCACGTGATACTATCATAGCAACTGAAATAAAATGGAGTAATATTTTAGCTGAAGTTTGCAGCTTACCAACTCACTACTTCGTACTTTCGTAGCGTTGCATTCCTGCCCTAGGCTTACCTAGCATGACCACCGCATTAAGGTACTATTCCGTTTTTATCACGTTGACCTGCCAAAGTACTATGGAATTTGACAATTGGTCATGATAAAAACGTGAATATCATATCGCGCTGCTCATGCTCTCTGGTCTAGTAGTTCACACCACCGGGTGTTGATCAGCAGGTCCGGGTTCGATTCCCCATGGTGGCAGAAGTTTTTCTGCTCGGTTTGGTTGGTGTTAGGGCTTCTAAGCCCCCCTGGCTAGCTATATAATAATAATGTTTTAAGCATTGTTGAGTTCCAGCAATCGGAGGTAAGATAGCCAGTTCCTCAGTTGTTGAGAATTACAGGTGAATCTCGCTTCCGCCTTCGGCCTTATCGCCACTTTCCATCAGGTAAGAATAAGGCCAAGCTTACCCTGTCATATGTAAAAAAACACCCTACTTTGGTAGCAAGTATCATTTTTTTAAAGAGCACAAGAAAACGAGCACCATTGGGCTCGTTTTCTCGTTCACACTGGTTTTATGTTGCAAAGTTGGGAACATTTCTTTTATGTTGTTCGCATTCTCTTGATTTTTAAGGGGAAGCATCGCATGACTTGGTTTGTTGCTACAAGCGTCTGTATTCTACGGTAACCTGCTTTCTATCAAATGGACCGTATCCTTCTTTGCAACCCTTGTTGCAGACATTTTCTATATCATTTTATCATTCGACCCATGACGACCTCCGTGGTCGAGTGGTCTGTATGCCGGTCTCAAGGCGTCGCCATCTCGAGAGGTTCTGGGTGCGATCCCCAGTGGGGGCAAATGTTTGGGTGATGAATGTTCTCCAGTCTTGGATGTTTATATATATTTCTATATATTCAGGTTATTTATATGTATTTATCTATTAAATATATTTATCCGTCATCTAGTGTCCGTAACACAAGCAGCATTAGTTGCTTAAAATGGGGCTAGTTGATAGGTGTGAATGTCTGAGGATATTATTATTATTTTTATTATTCAGTGATCGCGGCGGTGGCTGCGTGCGCGCAGGCGGTGGACATCAGCCTGATCAGCGGGGAAGACGCCAAGGTTAAGCTACAGGACAACCCGTATGGAGGGCTAAACGTTGTGCTTGAACGCAGTGAGTATGAATCTTATTATAGGTGCTATATAAAATAGTGCTGCTAATGCTGAATTTGTTCAAAGCTGTAAAAATTTACGGACAGTACATAATTGGCACTGTAATGGTATATAACAAACCGGATAATATCAATGGCAATCAACTATTAACTGACAACCAGATTTTTGTAACAAGAGCTATTACAAATCAAATCCCTAAAAATAGGTTTGCTGTAAAAGAACCAGAGTATTATAATTAAATTGTTTATGACACCAAATTAAAATAAAAAAAAATAAAAATAACTTACGTATATACCTATACAGGCAAATGTAGGCGATTGAGAATAAATAAATGTTAAGGGTAGCCTTTCAATCCACACCAATACATAGTTTCATTTTGGTTGAGACCTTATGTATGCCTATAATTTCAAGTCACCAGTCCAAACATAATCCAACCAAAGAACAATCTTCACTTAGTATCCCCGTTTCCTCTCCAACAGAGGGCATATCAGAAGTGATCACAGTGATCGGTCGCGACGCGGGCGCCGCCAAAGACGTGGTCCAAGATGGCGACGCAGTGATCCAGTTCGCGAATGACACCTCCGTGCGCATCAGTTCGGAGGAGGTGGTTGGGGCCAGCGCTGGGCTGCTGCTGACCGTCACGTGGGAAGCGCCCAAGACCGCCACGTTGGAGGACTGCGTCAATTTGGGTATGTCCAATATTTTTGTTAACAAAGGTTGTGAGAGTAAGTTATATATGATTTTATAAAGTTTACAATTCATAATCTTAGAAATAAACTAAATGGCTGGCTCATTAACTTTATTTCTAAGATTTCTAAGACCAAAGGAACGATACGATACTACTTAGTACTAAACGATACAAGTTTTAATTATAAAAAAAATACGACTGATTGATAAATTAAGTGCCGAGATGCAAGAAATAAAAACATGACAATTAAAGACATCATCATTATAATGATAATTAGCATTACATAAGGCTTGACTGATTGGTAGTTGTAAACGATAATGATTACTCATTGCTATTGTTTCATTCCAAACCAAACAATATTTACAAACATTTATTTAAGTTAGTACATCTCAGAGTCTATGTAATGGTATAAGCTCCAATAACCAGTCTCATGTTGGTAAATTCTAAAGTTTTTAAAGTCAAAACCATAACACAGAGATTCGAGTAGAAAAGAAATGTCCGTCGACTATAAGAGTACAATGTGAACCATACATTCTTAAAATTATGAACTTTAAATGATATAGGAACGCAGTATGTCCTGAAATATTGTAGGTATGAAGATATTAAAATATTTTTTTGATTTGAAGGCACCAACAACTGGTACGGCGGCCCCCAACAGAAGCGGCAATACTGGCCAATAGAGCGGCTGATATTACCAGAGTACTCCTACATCACCAAGGAGGCGGACAACTGCGGCGTCGCGGAGCCCTACTGGCTGGGCTCCCATGGCGTCTTCTACTACTTCGACAAGAAGGTCCCGCTCTTCGTCGACCAGAACAACAGAGACAAAAGCGCTGCCTGCTTCAAAGCGCAAATAAAACCACCTTACTCCAGCAAACGAGACAAAAATGACCTGATCTATGCAATAGGCATCTTTGGAAACGCCAGAAAAGCTCATGAGTATGCCGTCGAGAAGTATTTGGAGAAACCAACAGGTATTCCCGACAAAAAAATGATACAGTACCCAATTTGGTCGACCTGGGCAAAATACAAGCGTAATATCGACCATGACGTTGTTCTGAAGTTCGCGGATGACATCCAAAAGTATGGTTTTCCAAACAGCCAGCTGGAAATTGATGATCTCTGGGAGGTTTGTTATGGCGCTCAGACCATTGATATGGATAGGTTTCCGAATATGAAGGAGACCGTGGAAAAGTTAAAGGAGAAAGGTTTCAGAGTGACGATTTGGACACACCCGTTTATCAATAAAGGATGCGAACCCTGGTACTCCGAAGCTAAAAGTAAAGGGTGAGTTAATTGTCCTATAGATTAAACACTGTAGGATATTATCAGAACTAATCTTGTGAATATTATAATTTCTTTTTCCTTTGTGATTTCTCGCACGGACGTCCATGCTAGGTGATACATATTTTGTCCGATTTTCATGTGGATTTTCTGTAATAAAAGAGGTTGAAAGATCAAGAAGAAAGTCATGATTAAGGACAATCTTTTATACAAGTAGAAAAATGGAGCCTATACTTTAATATCGATTTCTAGTAATAAATAAGGGAAGCATTAAATTCCTTATAGCTCATATGTCCACACCGAGACACAATAGATATACTCATAATTTGGTACACGCCGTAATAATATGGCGTTTGGCCATTCGAGGCAGCAGTATCATAATTTTTTGATAAACGAAAATCAATCCAAATAGATTGCTAATAGAAATGTTAACTCCTCAGCTACTTCGTATCGTCCGAGTACGGGTCAGAAGAGACGAGTTGGTGGAACGACAACCAGACGACGACGGCTTACATCGACTTCACCAAGCCCGATGCGCGCAAGTGGTACACCGAGCGGCTGCAGAAGCTGAAGGACTCCACCGGGATCGACAGCTTCAAGTTTGACGCTGGGGAGACTAGCTGGACGCCGCAGGTTAGATGATTTATCATTATCCTATATATGCCATGCTGTTGCGCATTCCTAAATAGAAAGGCTGCGGTGTAAGTTTGCCGGGAATCGTACGTTTCCCGGCAACCTTGACTTCGCGTGAACCGTTTCTAGTACATTCTAGAATAGTTATCATTGCGCGGACCCCCATCCCATATTTGGTAAAGCAGATACATACATACATACATACAATCACGCCTGCAATCCCCGTAGGGGTAGGCAGAGTCCAAGGAACACTGTATTCCTTAAGACCACAATTAGCCATACAAAAATTGGGTTTGGTCAGATGAAAGTTCGTGAAAGAGTAGTTACAAGTGGCTAGCTTATCGCCTACACAATCACAGACGCAGTACCCAATACGCCCTTAGTCGCCTTTTACGACATGCTAGGCAAGAAAAGCAGTTGGTACATTATTTTTGTGTCCCGGACCAACACGGGATAGCAGATAGCTGGGAGTTATAGCATGGGTAGGGTTGCCATCTAAAAATATGTCAACCAGGACAAGAAACGTGCAAACCCCGGATTTCGGAGCTTACCCCCGGATTTTTTAAACCCGGACTACAAATGAAACCCCGCCCGGGCGCTCCGCCTTCTAAACTTGGACAAATCCGGAGAAACCCGGACGGATGGCAACCCTAAGCATGGGCCATGTCACTACTACGCCGCATGATGGATAGAAACGGCTTCATTAACGAAATCGTTGTTTTTTTGGGTGGCATCCGAGAGGCTACCCACCTAAATCAGATTTATTAGGGCCGTAATTCCATTTCTCCAAGAGAAATTTAAAACAAAATAGATAAAGAAAATAAATTCATGTAGATAGGTACCCATCGACTATGTTTGTTTTCTATGTAATGTTCTTTAAAATAATAAAATACTGCCCAAATCAGATTCCTGTGCTGCAAGGGGAACTGAGAGACCAGCCGGGCGTAATCACGGCGGATTACGTGCGGGCCGTCGCGCAGTTTGGACCCATGGTGGAGGTCAGATCTGGATACAGGTACTAAATTGTCATTTATAAAAGCCGAAAATTACTAGGTATACACATAAAAAAAAAATTAATACTTTCTTTAGTCCCGTCTAAAGAAAGAATAATATTTTTTTTATGTGTGACCAATCCTATGCTTGACTTTAAACATATGGAATGTTATTCAATTTTCTGAAAGCTCCTCATCCCGAAGTGCGATTGTTGAAATCCAGATTCCTTATTGAGAGATTTATTTTGTTAAGCCTCAACCCATTCCCGCAGAACCCAGAACCTCCCAGTCTTCGTCCGCATGATCGACAAGGACAGCTACTGGACCTTCGAGAACGGCCTGCCTACCCTCGTGACGACCCTCCTCCAGATGAACCTGAACGGCTACCCGCTGGTCCTGCCCGATATGATCGGAGGGAACGGGTACAACGAGCCGCCCTCCAAGGAGCTCTTCATACGCTGGCTGCAGGCCAACGTCTTCATGCCTAGCATGCAGTTCTCGTATGTGCCATGGGATTTTGATAATGAGGTTGGTGGTAGTGACAGTTTTAGTTGATTTTTTTACATATGACAGGTAAGTTAAGTTTAACATATGACTTGATGGTAAATGACGACAAGGCCGAAGGTGGAAGCGAGCTTCACCTGTAAACCCTCAACAAGTGAGGAACTGGCTATCTTACCGCTGATTGCCGGAACACAACGAATGCTTAAAACATCGTTATTATGGCGACAAATTTAGGTAAGACGGTGGTAGCTAGCCAGGCGGGCTTAGAAGCCCTACCACCAACCAAACCGACCAGAATAACTTCTGCCCCCTTGAACCACTAGATCAGAGAGGCGGTGAAATTCCAATAATACGGCCTTCGCCCCTATCACGGCTAACCAAAGACAACAAAGACGATGATAAAGCGAGAAAACGTTATATTTAACATGAACAATGATATAACTTCAAAATGTCCTCATTTTTTTTTCTTTACGTAGGTACTTTGACAGTTCATAGTAATAAGATCTTATCACGTTTCGATAGTTTTATGAGTCCTAATTAAATGGGCTATAGGCTATGGACTATAGGCTATGGGCTATGGACTATAGGCTATGGGCTATATAGTATTTCCACAATAGAGCTAGCTTTCCTACTAGACCCTTCTATGAATGACCTAAAAAAGTCGAATTATGAATATCTATATATTTAGTGTGATTCAAACCTACTCTCTGCGACGAATAACCCCTAATTCATGGCTTTGTACAGTTACTCCAAGGTTTTAAAATAATTTTTTAGCACTTGCTCTTAATGTAAGCTTTTTTCTTGGTTTTTAAGCACATTATGCAATAAATGAAACACGCGTGCGCGTAAAAATATTACCGCACTAGTGCATAATATTTTGTACCCCATTGTGGTTAAATAGGTTAATTCTTGCTCATTTCATAAATGTCATCCAATTCATACACTCTGATGTATTTTCAATAGAAGGTAGTATATTGTCTTCACAGGTGTGTTGAAAAACGTCGTATGATAAACGTGTATTGATGATTACCGTCCATGGCTCTCTTATGACCTCGTACACACTCGTGTCATAATGTACTATTTAATGATACATTTGTCACCAGACGATAGAGATCAGCAAGAAGTTCGTGGAGCTCCACGCGCAGTATTCGCCGCAGATCATAGCCGCTTGCGAGCGAGCCGCGTCATCGGGGGCTCCGGTGAACCCGCCCGTCTGGTGGGCGGCGCCCTACGACACCACCACTTACGACATCTGGGACCGTGAGCCAGCACTACTACTTTGCTACGACCACACTCGATACAGATCATATCAGTGGATTAGTGTTGTATCATCAGGCGCTCTGGACAACGCCCCTATAAATGCCTGCGTTCATCACACAAACATTATCCCCCCACTGGGACTCGAACCCAGAACCTCTCGAGATGGCGACGCCTTCACACCGGCGTATTGACCACTCGAGTCATCCTATTGATTTATTATTATACATACATACATACAATCACGCCTGCAATCCGCGAAGGGGTAGGCAGAGTCCAAGGAGCACTGTGTTCCTTAAGACCACATTTGGCCATACAAAAATTGGGTTTGGTCTGATGAAAAACCGTAAAGGGTAGTAACAAGTGGCTAGCTCATCGCCTACACAATCACAGACCCAGTACCCAATACGCCCTTAGTCGCCTTTAACGACATGCTAGGCAAGAAAAGCGATTGGTACATTATTTCTGTGTCCCGGACAAACACGGGATTTATTATTATTACAGTAACAATACCGATAAAATATTTTTGTTTTCTAGAATTCATGCTCGGCGAGAGCATCCTCGTAGCTCCCGTGCTAGAGCACGGCGCCGTCACCCGCGATATCTATTTGCCAGAAGGGTCGTGGTTGGCGGGCGGCGACGCCGCCAAGCCGGTGCCAGGCGGCGATTGGCTGAGGGACTACCCCGCGCCATTGGATGTACTACCCTTCTTTGTTAAGGCGTAGATTGTTCTTAACGCGTAGATTGTTTTTAAGGCGTAGATTGTTCTTAAGGCGTAGTTAGGTGGGGTTTGGGGTTCGAGTGTTTTGTAATTGAGTACAGTCGAGTACAAAAATACATTGAACGAATACATATTAATTTGAAGGCTTATCATGAATGGGAATTTTACGTGTATTAGTAATTTTAAAAACATTCCGAGCCTAAAATCCTCTACTGTGACATAACAGTTATATTAAAATAATTAACTAATAAACAATAAAATGTATAGAAATTTAATTTATATATCGAAGTATTAAAAACTTGTATAAGAATCAGGCTTTTCCTTTACCAACCCTCAGACCCAAAATATAATAAAACTACAATGTATAATAACACATGTATACTTCAAAGTATAAAACTAATAATTATTAGTACACTATATTACAATAACTACTAGGTAATTAACTATATACTAAGAAGGTATAACTACTTCTTTTACCAGACCTGTGCCGAGGATCCGAAAGTCTTCGATCAGAGCTTCTTTATTTACTCTGTATTTTGTTTCACCGTTTACTGAGACTGGCATGAGGGCGTTAGCGTTTGTCAACTGCAATAAAATAATTATATTTATAACGAATAATAATAATTACATTTGGAGGCATTATAATAATTATTTTCAACAACATTTAACTGTGTAAAGCCCATTGTTGGGCTTCGGCTTCTAATCGTCGCTTAACTGATAATCGAATGCAGATTGGTAGATAGGAACGCGGATAGAAAATTCATTATAATAACCGTTTTTACCAGTTTTATACAAGATTATTTTTCATGAATCAACAACCTCACAGGACTACATATCATCACGCCTCTTGCCCCGAAGGAGTAGGCAGAGGTTGACACCCACTTCTCGCCAGATATGTCAGGTCCTCATGTAACAGGTGGCGAGCCTGATGCCATGCACAATGTGAGGCAAGCAATATTTACAATGAACTGTCGTTATCAGCCTATATACGTCCCACTGCTGGGACAGGCCTTCCTCATGGAGAAACACATGAGGAGTATGGGCCGTAACACCACCACGCTAGCCCAATGCGGGTTGGTGGGTAGAAACGGTCACATATGCGACCGGGACCAACGGCTTAACGTGCCTTCCGAAGCACGGAGGAGCTAGAGATCACAAGGTCTTGGTCACCCATCCACAGCCAGACCATGGCGAAGGTAGCTTTGTTTTCGATCGAAGCCAAAGCGCACTGACCACTACGCCACCGAGCTCCTCACAATTACAACGAACTGTACATAAGTTTTATTCAAACTCAGTGGTGGAATAAACCCGCGGTTCGAGCGAGTAGTACCCCGTCCCTCCCAACACACACATATAATTTGTTCTACTAGTTTTACCATAACTCAATACATTAATCAAAATGACTGTCGTGATATCAGAAAGTCAATGTTCCGTTCATGCTCGATGCGCACAGAGCTGAGAACATTCAGAATTGATATTTATTGTTGTATGTAAGTAAAATGTGTCAAATTATCAAAAGCCGTAGAACAAATGTTATTTATGATGTTGGCTACCTTGTCTTGCTTGGTTGTTGATACATTAAAAATAACCCTGTACAAATTAAATGCCAGATAATCCTATAAGTATTGTGTTTAACTTTCGACTTTATCTGTTGTTGTTTTTATCTAAATAGTGGCTACCAAGACGTGATAAAACAGTCCCTTGTTCTTAAAGAGAACTTCGACTTCCCTTGTTATCAAATATCGATAAAAACAGTACTACAGAAACAAATTAAAGGTAATATAGTAGGAAGACCATCAAAGAAATATGGTACCAAATAATGCTAGTAAATAAAATCATTTTCATTAAGTCAAACGATATAAAAAGACGAACCTGGAACTCTCTAAAAACATCGATATCGGGCTTCCAGAGCACGGCGATGGTGTCGCCGCCGCAGCTGTCGTGGAAGAACAAGGCGAACTCGCCGTACGCGCACTGCAAATACAATATTAATATTAGGTCCTTACCTATGAAATTGGTGTTTTGTATGGAGATTTTGGGGATGTCTGCATTTTCCATACTAACATTTTATCAGTTTTCTTCACAACGACAAATCCAGAGATAATAATATTTGGCATGTATCATTAGACAAGCTTAAGTAATATGTGTAATATCACACTTCATAAAAATTATTTATCGTTTTTAAGTGAATGCAAATAAAATGATGTATTCGGGAAGACCTTAAAAAGAGTTGTCTCCGTGTCCAATTTCAACCCAATTAAACTTACAACAAATTATCAAAACAAATCAAAAGAGCTCAAAAATATAGTCTATTTTTAGACGAGGTAATTAGTTTTTAGGGATACTCTGAATCTTAATAGTTACAGACAAAATACTAAGAGAGAAAAAAAACGCCAATTTCATATGTTATCAGTATTATCAGTTAAAGAAACGAGCGGTCTAAGATCGAGGAAGGTGGTGTACTTATGCTCAGCAGTGAACGAACACGTGTTCATTAATAACGTGTGGTAGCGGCTCTTTAAAAGAATACTACCAACCCATCTCTAATCTCTTAGAACTGCACAACCTCCAAATACTTTATAGCGGCAACGGGCTCACCACCTGTCACGCTGGGTGCAGTCACTGCTTGGACTATGGCAGTGGACTATACTTCATCCAAATCCGATGACGAATAAATGTAAACAAACCAAGTTTAGGGTCATCACAACTTAGTTTACGAAAAAATAGCTTAATCTTGTATTTCCGACCCGATTATTGCACAAAATTTCACAATTGTTTCTATAATAATTATTTCTCTACCATATATCACTAGAAACACTCACAAAACCTCAATACTTTTGAAATAAAATAAGAAATGAAGATAAAATCTAAATTATTTTTACCTCACATCCCTATAAGAACACAACCTTGACAAAACTCAGATCTCGTAAACATTTTTGAACTTTTAAACTAATCTTCCAATTGCAATCGACACTAACTTTCCCTCGTGTCCCTATACCGTAAGTACTTTTAAAACTAGTTGCGTGTTCATTATTTATTTTTACCCAACCACGAATGAAAGTACCACGATCCGTTTTATACCGTACCGTTTTTATACGCGACAATATTATTTTTTTAAACTTTTTCTTGTGATATTTTAGAAGCAATTATAATTAATGCTAATAAATTAAATTCATAAACAGTTACTTAATTTAAATTAAATTGCTTTATTTATATTTTCTTATAATACAGTAAGATAGTAAATATATTTATCCGTCATCAAGTATCTGTAACACAAGCAGCATTAGTTGTTTAAAATGGGGCTAGTTGTTAGGTGTGAATGTCTAAAGATATTTATTTATGCTTAACAACAAGAAATAATTTCCTCTTCAAGCATGGATGTGGACGGACCTAGAGTGAGAGGAAGACCAAAGAAGCGATGGATTGAATGCGTGAAGAATGATATGAGAATAAAAGAGTTGGATGCTGAGCTGACGAGTGACAGAGGAGAATGGAAGAAGAAGACATGTTGTGCTGACCCACCTAGAGTGGTAAAAAGGCAAGAAGAAGAAGAAGAACAAGAAATAATTTCCATTCAACAACAAACTCACCCTCAGCTCGTCTAAATACTTGTCGACGGGATTGAACTCCACGACAGGAATGATTGCCTCCTCTTCTGCGTCGCCTGGGTCTTTGGTGGGCGTTGACTTCGCGTCTCTTGGTTTCACGCTTGGCCGCAAGCGAATGAGTGCGTCGTACCCTTGGAGACTCGGTACGAAGATTTCCTGTACAAAATAATTAAGTGATAATAATTTTCAGGTATACTAATCACGTATGGACATCCATAAAATTGCTTTTCCGCGTCTGACATAAAGTCCATCCAAATCGAATTTTCTCCAAGACTCATTATTAATGTTCGTATGTGATATTGACATGATTGGTGAACCGTAATCTAATCACTGCATAGGTTAAAAGTGCAACATGCTTTAAACTCTTTTCTCAAAGCAATAATTAATAATTTTTACTACAAATAACTAAAATCTGGTTATATTCAAAAATAGACCTTGTTGTTGTGTGACATGCCAACAACATTCACTCTAAAGGCGGTTATACAATTGCATATCACCTTTGATGCAATAAAGTTCATATTTGAATGATATTGTATGCATGTTAGCGCTTGTTTGTACCAAATATTTTTGCGGAACACGATAACTTTGTAAGGTATTTAAGGCGAAGGTATAGGCAAATATTCATAATGAGGTGTTTTTGGTACAGTAGTCTGGCAAAATTACAGCACAAGGGATGATCAGATTAATTGATGTTATGACATATATCATAAACTTGTTCGTGACGGTCCAAAATACTAGTAATTATTTATAGAAACATATGGAGAACATTCAAAATTTTTCAATATATCATAATCTATCGAAATTTCTTTTACACTTATTTCTTTTAACGACGTTTCTGTTTATTATCAAACTCAGTTTACATATCCGTTACATTAATACCTAGTCTCCGACGGTGAGTTTTTTTAGAAAAGAGCACAAATGTATTAATTGGAACGTATTTTCCTGTAGCGCCTACCAAAATATTATAGTTGCATAATTGTACATTTGCTAGCAAAATTTCGTAGGCGCTTTTGCAAAGAAATGACATCGTTGCTAAGCAACGATTAATTAATAAACTTTCAACATCTTATTTGGCGAGAGCAAAATATTGATAATACTCTAGAGTAAGTATCACCCTCTTTAATTACCTTGCCTATCCCTGTCATAATGTAGATAATTGTACCTACAGATCTGTGTGCAACAACAATCGAGCTACCAAAAATTACTTCTCAGTACTAAAATGCACAGAGTAGTGGCCGATACAGAGTCTACGCAGGAATGACTTTTTTATTAATAGAAATGGGTTTTCCTGTTTTCTTTAGACGTGAAATTGTCACATAATTTAGTTTTTAAAATAAACAAAGAATGATGATACATTTTTACCACGTTTTTCTTAGCTTGCTTTCTTGTCCGTGGAGATCAAATCTGGCGTCGATTTTCGACCACTTCCCGACATCCAATTGAGTTGAAATTTTACATTCAGGCTTGCTTCCGGTGACAATACAATATTAAATAAAATATATAAAAAAATACAAAAGGGTTAAATAAATCCTTTATATAAAAAAACACTTTTTACTAATGGCCAAAAAAGGGGAAAATAAATATATTGGTTAAAAGAATTTTCGAAAATTTTCTTAATATGATAAATAATTATATCAATAGGCAAATGACTGAAAAATGCGCACCACGATTAAATTTTGTAACGTGGTTTTGTAAAGTTATTTTCAAAAAGTATTTTTATCCATTCAGTTCTGATTAGTGTTGGATTAATTAGCTTTTGCAATCATAAATTATTTTACTTATTTATTTAATGAACAAGATATAGTTACAGTTTCCATATCATTACAATGTACAGAAAACCTAAATAGATTTAAATAATTGCTTATAGTGAATTTGCCAATAATGAAATTAATAATAGCTGTTAAAAATAATTAATGCTAAATTTTACTTATTGCGCGAATTTATAGAGTTGCGTTCTGCTGCTAATATATGAAATAAAGCGACTACGCTGTTTTACACCGCGCTTGCTAATGCTAATGTCGTGAATGCAAAAACGAATTAACGCGATTGTCACCGACTAGACCCGATCGCCCGCCGGCCGGAGTGCCGATTAACAGTTTTCGATAGCTAAACATTTTAAAATAATAATCTGATAATCAAACAAACAAACTAATATAACTTTATTCAAAGGCCAAACCTGGCACTTAAAAACGTCAATATTTAACAATTTATAAATTTAAAAAATATATAATTAAATAAAAAGTACATTTATTTTAGGTGTTTATTTATTAAAGGCGTGCATTAGGGGAGATCTATGTCCAGCAGTGGACGAGTAGAGGTTGTTGATGACATTCTAAATTAAGGTTAATTACCGCGACCGCTTGTAGCAAGTACAACCACAGAGCATTGATTGTGTGGATACAATGCGGCCGGATTCCGAGGGTAGCCACTTTTTTAAAATAGCCAATCATATAATTATTGTCAGTATTAAATGTTTTACATAATTTCCATTACTCCATCAAAATAACATGCCTCTATGATGACGAACGATAGCAAATAACTATTTCCACGCCATTTTATCCTCCAGATAATCTTGGATTTTATAATAACCCTTTTTTATGTATGTTTTTTAATATAAGGCTTAAATTTGTGAAAAGGCAGTACTGTTATATTTCGTGTGATTTTATTATAAAATCGAATACATTTCCCCATAAATGCACAGGTACAGCAAGATTATTTTTGCTTCTTGAAATTAAATTAAGGCATTCATTAGTTTTTCTTAAATGTGTGGTTATGTTTATAAACGTATATAATATTTTCATAGGGGAGGCAACAGTTATATATCAATTTCCTTGAGTAACTCTCTGAATGAGTCTCGAGGCTTAAGTTTATAAATGGCTCGAACAGCTTTTTATATTCTCAAAATCAAAAACAAGTCATACGACAACACACTATGAAAATAACTTATGTAGACAAGTCTTGCCGTTTCAACGTCAGACAAGAGTCTGATTTTTTTACTGCAAAGGCAGGGAATCTATGTCTTTCTGACAAGGTCAGTATGTGTGGATTCCACTGTAGGCGTAAATCTATCGTTATGCATAGAAATAATAATAATAATACATTAATTAATATAGTTTAGCCAGTGTATGTTATTTAATTTAATTAAAATTTCACTGTTACGAGTACAAAACGCTCTTTATTTGCTTATTTATATTAATCCTTATCAAAATAAATAACTATAAGTATGTTCAAGACTGGTTCGATACCTTTTTATAACTTTTGAATTATTTGATTCTGACTGTCCGATCGACAGTTCTCGCGATTTTAAAAATTTATTCCTACGTCCCAACCGACCTGCGCGTATATGATGACGTCACACCATGTTTCACGCTCGGAAGCGGAACTAAGACTTTTAGATAACTCTAAAATCAGAAACACTGAATCATTTTGAATGAAACAAATACTAGTATAGGCTTCAAAACTAGTATACTGTAAAATAATTGAATCATAACATTTTATTAAATTATGAAAATTAAACTTGAGATGCCATATTATTTACGATTTTTATCAGAAAATATTGTTTTTATTGACAAAAAATAAAATTAATTTCGGACAAAACATAATATAATGTTCATTTTTTCAGTTCTGATCCTACTTGCACAAACAATTACAGTAATGATGATATAAAAAAAAATACACTAAAATTCTTTAAAAAGAAAACATTTCAGAGACAGATCAGCAAGATACAGTATCTAAAAGACAAAAAAGAATCGCGTGAAATTGTACATGTTCTTCTGGTTCTGGCTGTACGGCTGTAATTTTTGTACAGATAAGAACACATCAGACTACCACAAAATAATTTATGTATAGATAATGAACTCAATTCTTACACAAAACATAGAGTTGGAAATCAATTGAGAAAACTTGATTTAATTTTAGATCCCATTACTATCAGGTTATTTCATTTACGAACTATCAATTGTACATTTCAATTTATTTCGAATCTTTAGTTTTCTCTGTCGATGAAATTACTCTGTGATAAACACTAGCCGTCATCTATGCAATACGGTGCAATGTGCTTTGCGACGCACCTCAAGTTTTCAATAGATGTCGCTGTCGCTCAATTTCGATTACGCCAAACGCTCAAAGTCATTTGCCTTACCTTTCGCCTTAAGCCGGTAGTGGCGGACCACCACTAGAGGATATTTCTAGGGGTGGATTTTTCTGGTCTATATTTTTTCGATACTAAAGGATGAAATCGAAAATAATTGACAAATTTTAATGGGGAGTTTTAGTGTTATTAAACATTATATTTGTGAGGGAGAAAAAAATCTAAGTTGTAAAAAAACAAAATTTTCAGTTGCTTTTACTCAAACCGGAAAATATACAATATTTACCCTGTAGATAAGCCCACTTATCGTACTTAATAGCATTGTTCGCCAACGCCTACGCCTCGCTAACGTAGAAACGTCAGGTGATTCCATACTACACATGCTCAATAGTTCTCCTTCATATAACATTAATATAGAACATGGTTTGTCACTAAGACACACAAGATATCGCCCAGTAGGGCTCCTCGGATGTATTTAACGGAACTCCTGGCCAACGCCTGCGTTCTTGCTAGCATAGGAACATTAGGTGCCTTCATACTCTAGAAGCTCGGCAGCTCGGCAATAACATTAGTATAGAGTCACTCACCAAGACACCATCCTTCATCTCGTCAAGTAGGGCTCCGCTGATGTACTTGACGGCGCTCCTGGCCAACGCCCGCGCCCTCGCTAAGGTAGGAACGTCAGGAGCGTCCGCACTCCACACGCTCGGCAGTTCGCCGTCATATGCCGTTACTATATGGACTCGGGTATGTTCGGTTTGGGACGCGAATTTTGACTCCAACTCCAATATTTCTTCCCCTGGAAATTCAGGAAAAGGAATTTTGACTTTACAGCGAGTGATAAGGCATTATAAATGTACATTACAGCGACAGAGACCAACAACAGACAGAAGCGTATTGATCATTTCCTCAATTGCTGACAATTGATTGAATTCATCAAAACGCTTTCAAAACAGATCGAAACGCTTCTACTAAATGAATATAATTATACATTCTATTGTACTACTTTGCACACAAATGAAGTGGAGAACATAAATTATTTATTCTGATTGTAACTGCTTAAAACTTTCCATAAGGACACCTCATTATGAAAGTTCTTGAAACACGCATCATCAGAGCACACAGAAATCAACCTTTATGCCCTAGATATAAGAAAGTTATTTATCGAAATATAATGTGGATTATTTTATTACAGTTAGACGTATAAAATTCTGATATTAGCTATCTAAAATGGTGTGCGAACTATCTAATTAAAGTTAGAATAACATTTATACAAAATAAATAAATCAAAAATATATCAATACCCACGTTTCATATCTCCATTAAAGTCCAACACGATCATTTCGCTCGTCCAGTCCTTTTCAGCCAACAACTTGAGCACTCTGTATAGCCCAACGCTGGGCATTGTGGCTGGGGTCAACGGGTGGGGGTGGAGGAAGGTGGCGGCTACCATCAGCTCGGCTAAAGTGAGGGGGAAGTGGGGAGGGGAGAGCAGGTGGCTGCACAGCCAGCGCTTGAAGAGACAGGCGGTGGGACCGAACGATGGGTGTTTCTGGTGGAGGCTGCAATGGAAAGCCGTTATTTGTATGGTATAAGTTAGTAAGTAAACATGAAAAGTAGCCAGTTGAAAAAAATGTGTTTTTTTTCTACCATGATAGTAGAAATAAATAAATAAAACAAGTAGGTATAAAAACTAAACTTCATACTTTTAAAGAATTAATAAATAAAAAGATACTCTCATAGCACGATAGTAGAAAATCTAAATTATTTTGTCTGTAATTTACCGGTAGCCGATTCAATCCTCGCCTACATCCCCGAAGGGGTGAGCAGAGGTGTTAAAAAATACATTTCGCCAAATATGTTCTTAATATTTCAAATATGTTATTGTAAGCTCTTAGCCTTCATCTCGCCTGATGGTAAGTGACGATCGACACCTGTAATCCTCAACAACTGAGGAACTGGCTTTCTTACCTTTGATTGCCGGAACACAACAATGCTTATAACATTGTTATTATGGCGACAGATGTAGGTAAGACGGTGGTAGCTAGCCCGGCGAGCTTAAAAGCCCTACCACCAAAACCGAGTAGAAAAATCCCTGCCCCCGAGAGGAGTCGAACCCCGGACCTCCCGCACAACACCTGATGGTGGCAATCACTCGACCAAAAGGCGGTCAATATTGTCCTTCAGACTATATACGTCTCACTATTGGGCACAAGCCTTCCTCGAGGAAACAAAAACATGAGGAGTATGGACCATAACATCACCACGCTGGCCCAATACGGGTTGCAATAGCAACCGGGACCAACGGCTTAACGTGCCTTCCGAAGATCACAAAGTTTTGGTCATCTATCCAAAGCCTGAACATGGCGAAGGTAGCTTTGTTTGTTGTAATTAACTGTATACAAATTTTATTCAAGAAATAATCTCTGACGCGTGACTCTTGTGGAGGTTGAACTGGTGACCTTACACGAGAAATGCAGTTTCCCAACATGTATATCGCTACCTTAAGTAAAACTCCTGTAAACTCTTACCCATGCAACGCTCCTCTAAGCCTTGGCAGCAACACGGTCTCACACTGTAATTTCACGCTCTCCTCCGTCTCCCTAAACTTGGCCACTCCGTTCTCCATCTCCTTCCTCAAGAGAGTGATCTCTTTCGGATGCGCTATCTCTAGGCGGAAGACCAAGCCGTTCTTCAGCACATCTACGTGGGTAGGGTACGCTTGAGTTGGAAGGGAGAACTGCTTGTGCAGTTGCTCTGATATTTGGAGATGGAAGGCCGCTTTTAAACAGCGGAAGGCTTCGATGTCGCCTGGCCATTTGCCGCTGTGTCCTGAAAAATCACAGTTAACATTTTTTGTCTCAATAATTTTTCATTCCTTGTTTAAATCCCGTTTAAGTATTACAAATAAAACAATATAACCAAATACATTAATAATTTAAAAAAATACAAGATAAAGAAAGTAGTAAGAAAGAGGAATCCCTGTGGATTTCCAGCTTGAAGTATTTTAAAAACTTATCAGATAATTATGGGTGTTATATAAACGATCAGAAAAAATATTCGAATTTTGGTCAGCAACAAATACAATTGGTCAGCTAAAATAACTAATTGGAAGCAACTTATAAGCAGCAGATATTTCTAGTTTGTCAGCAACATAACTTATTGGGCAGCAACGCAAATATTTTCTCTACTGCCAAATTGTAAAATTAAATTTTTGATGACACAAATATAGTTTTGAAGGGTCATAAAAAAATAACCTCAACCCCTCAGAATACATCTATAAGAATACATTTCCTAGGAATTGATTCTTGATCTTTCATTGATCCTTTACCTATATTTCATACATTTCCGGTAACATATATATTGCTGCCCAAATAATTATTTAGCAGATTAACTAATTATTTTGTTTCTCATATAATTATTTTGCTAATAATTATTTTGCTGACATAATATTTGTTTGCTGCTCAAATTATTTTTCAGCTGACCATTTCGTCGCTGACCAAATAATTAAATGACTCCTAATTACTTACTTCACAATAAATATCTTGCATTTTTTAACAATCCTAAAGTGAGTAGGTACCTACGCGCATGTGTCATTATGACAGACAAGAGGAAAAATATGTGACTATTGAAGTACTTTCTTATTTAAACATCCCTAGTGTCTACCGGTACAGCAATAGCATGAAGTTTTCCCAAATTTAGATTGTCTACTCAAATGAGTGTAAATTTATATATCACCACTAGGTGATATATAAATATTCATAAGAAGGGCGTCAACGTTCGTTCGTCACACAAACATCTGCTCACATCCATACTCAAGACCTCAGAGATGGCAACACTTTAAATGCGACCACTAAAATTGACTTTTTGGCGGCATCCAACTATGGCGGACGGGATATTTATTTAGGTGATTGTAATATTGTTTCGGAGTTGATCTTGTTGCGTAAAATTAGTGTAGTTTTGTGAAGTTTCAATAATGATGAGCAATATGGAGAATCATTAAAATAATCGTCAAGTGGTGTGAAAAACGATGGGATTTTTATCGTGGTAATCCACTTCATCGAAGTAACATCACAGTGTCTACCATCGATCGAACGCAAAACTCTCCCAAGATGCATTGAAAATAATTGAAATGCATTACACTAGCATTTCAATGCAAACTACTGAAGAAAAGTGTTCTACTGTTAATGTGTGGCTCAAAAGGTCCTGCAGCCAGAGCCGTAAAACTGAATATTAAATAAAAATAATAATAAAATGACCACTAAAATTATCAAACGTTCGAACGAAAAACACTGTAAGTGAGAATAAAATAATCCTTACCCAACTCCACGATAGCCTTATTAACAGGCAGGTATGGGGGCAGCGCCCAGGCGCCGTCGGGGCGCTGCTTCTGCTTGACGAGGGCGCAGCGCCCGCGCCGCCACGCGCGGGGGGGCGCCGCGCGGGGTAGCGGGGGGGAGGGCTCGCTGTAGCTGAACACTGCGGACGTGCCTGTCCAACAATTACTCTACTTTTATTCCATGGGGTGGTTACTTATAACGGGGTGATGAGGAGAAATGCGTTTAAAAATCTTGTGTTAAAAAGTCTCTAACAGTTGCACCAGAGCATAGATCTTAAATAGGTTACGCTAGATTTCGGGCCAGCGTCTCAAAATCTCTTAAAGAACAACTAAATAAGCACTTAAATAAAATTGGCGTTTTAGTTCGCTTTCGATTGCACCAACATGCTGACGTGCGACAATACTGCTTAAAAATGGTAATAAATATTGTAAAAATATAAATTGGACGGAACGTTTTAATTTCGCTGAGTAACTAACATTTGATAATGAAGAAAAGTTGATAGCAAATATTAGACTATATATAAATTTAATTGCACTTCTACAATTGCTTGCAAAGGCGTGTAATTCTAAATTAAAGTACTTTTGAATTTTTTTTCCAATTTATTATTTAACTTATTTCTTACGTCTTTAAGGTGAATTTAGAAGTAATAGTCAGTAAAATGAAAATAAATTTCTATTTTTTTATCCCTTTCTGTCATTCGTGTGGAGACAAACAAAAGCACACGTTATGCTATGGTAATAAGGTGTAAGTTAGACAACACTGATGTTATTTTATTTCACCTAATGATATAGCGTCACTGCCCGAGACGGTGCCATATTTAAGGTTTGTTTTTGTTCGTGAGACTGCGTCTATGGTATAATAAGGTCATTGCACCAGAGCATACCATGACTCAAACAATATTCTTTACATAGATCAGAATGAGAACCTCATACATTTCTATACAAAGAATATTTTAAAAAATATTCACCACTCAAATTGTGAACTCCCAACTACGGAAGCATTCCTTATTACAGAACAACACAGCTAAATAAGACTAATTGTTCTTGCAGTTAGGTCACCAGAGGTAGCGGCAAGCCGGCGAGTTAACGTAGATTCCTGCGGAGGTCGTCGAGGCTCGCAGCGCAACAAGCTTACAGGCAACGAGCTATCATCAATAAAATTATTACTCTATCCGTTTTGATGTAAGATAAAGGTTAAACAGCCTGTTCATGTTAAATCGACCCTTTGAACGCATCACTATGTTAGTGTCGCATCACTAGCGAGCATGGACGTCGCTTTGTCCTGTTCGCCGTCGACCGTTGTGCAAGGCACACGCAATTGATCTACTGTGTACATAAGCTGTGTAGTGAACCAATAAACGTGTGAATAAGTATCCAGTAGTTGTTATTATTGTGGCAATCAGTTTCCCTCATTACTACGAACCCGCGAGCTGCTGACTGTACGTGGAACGGCCAGAAGACGTGATCGAGTACCAGCGGCGCGCCAGGACATCGTCACTGAGTCACCTCCCACCAGGTTCACACAGTGGCCCGGCATCGGTCTACAAGCTGCTGAGGGGCGGCTCCGACGACAGCCGAATCCACAAGTGCGCAGCTGACGCATTGACTTGCGCACGTGAACATCACAACCAATAAAGAGTTCTTTAAGATGACATTACTTCATTGCCGTAAGGTTTTGTTAAAAATATACGACTATTCTTATTATTACAAACTTTTTAAATTAAGACAATTAAATGATTACTTGTCACTTTTAATAATTTTCGGTATTTTTATATCAATGTTATATATTAGGTTGGGGAAAAAGTCTTTTCGCATTATAGTATGTATAAACTTGTAATAAAATCTCTTTGGCTATACTATTTGTATCTGGCTGGTTTTGGTATCATTGAAAGTTTAAATTTTAAAGAACATTATTCCAAATTCAAATTAGGAAAATGTGTGATTTTCATTTGTTTTTCGTACCGCCAAGATGAGTGAATCTAATGAAGAAATTCGATGCATTTTAAAATTTTACTACAAAGAAGGTAAAAATGCAACGCAAGCTGCGAAAAAAAATTGCGATGTTTATGGACCTAGTGCAGTGTCTGTGAGAGTAGCACAAATTTGGTTTAAGCGTTTTCAATCCGGAAATTTTGATGTCAAAGATGCACGTCGCTCTGGTTGCCCTATTACAAATAAAATGGATGCCATTTTTGAAAAAGTGGAGAAAGATCGGCATATCAGTAGTAACGAAGTAGGTGAAGAACTGGGAATTGACCACAAAACAGTTTTGGCGCATTTGAAAAAACCTGGTACACAAAAAAGCGCGACATTTGGGTACCTCACGAGCTCACTGAAAGAAACCTAATGAACCGTGTACTCATTTGTGATTCTTTATTACGACGTAATGAAACCGAACCATTTTTGAAGAAGCTGATAACTGGTGATGAAAAGTGGATCACGTACGACAAGAATGTGCGAAAAAGGTTGTGGTCAAAGGCCGGTCAGGCTTCACAGACTGTGGCGAAACCCGGGTTAACTCGCAACAAGGTGATGCTGTGTGTGTGGTGGGATTGGAAGGGCATTATTCATTATGAGCTGTTACCACCAGGCAGGACCATCGATTCTGAACTCTACTGCGAACAACTGATGAGATTAAAGCAAGAAGTTGAGAGAAAGCGGCCGGAATTAATCAACAGAAGGGGTGTGGTGTTTCATCATGATAACGCTAGACCTCACACATCTTTAGCCACTCAGCAAAAATTAAGAGAGTTTGGCTGGGAGGTGTTTATGCATCCGCCGTATAGTCCTGACCTTGCACCTTCAGATTTCCACCTGTTTCGGTCTCTTCAGAATTCTTTAGGCAGTGTCAGGTTAACATCACGAGAGGACTGCCAAAACCACTTGTCGCGGTATTTTGACTAGAAGTCCCAAAATTTCTATAGCAATGGGATCATGTCCCTACCTACAAGATGGCAAAAAGTTATCGAACAAAATAGTACCTACATACTTTAGTTAAATGTAAATAAACTATATTAAAAAATGTTTTGAATTTTCTTAAAAAATGCGAAGAAACTTTTTCCCCGACCTATTATTTTTAAGTAGGGTTTAGATTACTCAATTTATATTTGCTATTAAAAAAGACCCAAAACGAATGGTATTCTCAAACTTTTATGCATTTAAAATACTACCCAATGAAGATGAAAAATCATGACATTTTCATGAAATCTTGAACTAACATTATCATAATATTATGAATTACCTCATTATTTAATTTCCATTCACTTTTAGTATAATTTGGATAAAACAGGTGTTAAACATTATTATTCATGAAAACATTATTATTAAACATTATTCAAAAAAAGTTTTTTAAGAAAAATAAGTGTTGCATAATGAGTCCAACCTGTTGCATAATGGTCATTAAGTTACAGTTTCCATTTTAAAATTTTCGTTTTAATCATCTGTGTTAAAATGTATGTCATTATGAGTTCGAGTCAGAGTTCATCAACATTATAACATGAGTGTAGACAAATGTATATTTGTGGGTATAACCAAACCAAAACTCACCATAGACTGCGCTGACATCTAGCGGCAAGCCGGTCAACGAGCGAAGATCTCTGCGGAGATCATCGAAGGCTCGCAGCGCACCCGCTGACGATTCTTCACTGTTCAGCAGGGGCTCTAGTTGAGAGTATACGTGGAATACTTCTGATGGGCTGACATCTGGTGGAGGATTATTAAATTAATCCAATAACTCTTCGCATTCACACCTATCGTGGACCGAGGGATATCAGCTAAAATAACTAATTGGGCAGCAACTTATGAGCAACAGATATTTGTAATTTCTCGGCATAATAACTAATTGGGCAACTCAAATGTTTTCTCTGCTGTCAAATGTTTTGATGACACAAATATTGTTTTTAAGGGTCATAAAAAAAATAACCTTAATATCTGGGGGGTTGGGGTAGACGTGTTCTTGAAGGGAGACCGTGACTCGGCAAGCGTAGTGTGGGACGCCTCCGGCGAGATGGTGTGATGATCTGCGAAGCGCTGCAGGCAGATGCTGGATACAGCAGGCCGGGATAGGGTAAAATTGCGCACATTGGGAGAGGCCTATGTCCAGCAGTGGTCTAATGTGGGTTGAAGAGGGAACCTAATATCTATCAAAATAAATTTCTTGGGAATTCCTTCATTGCTCCATTTCCTAGATTTTATAAATTTCCGCTAACATAATATATATAGATTTTTCGGCTGACCTTTTTGTTGCTGAAAATTTAATTAAATGGCTGCCCAATTAATTACTCCCCTTAGTTAATTTGTAACAAAAACATATGAATAAGCGTGAGGCAAGCAGTAATCATAATTTTATGAATATCACTTGCCTCGCATAGTGGCCAGTGCAAAGAAATAGACTTCCTATTACATGGGCATCTTGGTTGGCCGGCAAAAAGCGCCTGTTCATAAACCTTCAGGAGTTGATAGTTAAAAGCTGTTCCTTACGTACTTTGACAATTCTTAGCAAGCAATTGCTTACCATATCAAGATTACGCAGTACCAGGACCACCGAAAGCAGTTACTATAAATAATATTTTAACCGCCTCTCTGGTGTAGTGGTTGACACCACCGGGTGTAGATCGGGAGGTCCGGGGTTCGATTCCCCACGGGGGCAGGGGTTTTTCTGCTCGGTATGGTTGGTGGTAGGGCTTCTAAGCCCGCCTGTCTAGCTATCACCGTCTTACCTAAATCTGTCGCCATAATAACAATGTTATAAGCATTGTTGTGTTCCAGCAATAAGAGGTTAGATAGCCAGTGCCTCAATTCTTGCCTCAATTCAGATTACAGGTGAAACTTGCTTCCACCTTCAGCCTTATCGTCACTTACCATCAGGTGAGATGAAGAGCAAAATTTTACCTGTCATAGTTAAAAAAAAATTACTTACCATACTTAAGCCCGAGCAGGTAGTCCACTATTTGCTTGGGCACAGTCCGCCTTTCTGCCAGTGAGTCCCCCGCCCACACACACGCCTCCGTGATGGTGCCGTCTTGGAAGCGGCGCAGCTCCGACTTGTCGCCCCAGAATGCCCTATTTTGACGAGTCATCATTACGAGTATGCTAGTTGAACCTTTTTTTTAATTGGGCCCCAAATGATTCATTACTGTTATCCTATATATCGATAGATCTAAATTACGTTTTTGCTTAACTGTCAAAAACGCCTTCGGTCATATTAAGGTCATGATTTTGGTAAACAATTCAATACGCATGCGTGACACAGGCTGACACAGTCGAAAGACATGCTTGATTTTGAGCATGCGAAGTAATTGTTTACATGAAGCGTTACCTCACCAATTTCACGAACATGGCGGATAGCGTTTTTGGCACATGAAAAAAAGTAAAAATGAAACATGTTCACATTGAATTTCTACAGCAATCCCTTATTTATATGTAATATACATGTATGTACTTATATCTTTCGGATCCTTGTACTAAATACTATGTGAATTAAACATTATTTTCAAAACTTTTGATTAGTCAACTAGCCTATTGAAGAAAACGCAGTAGCCGCGAATATTCTCGCTAAAATCAAAGTGTAGTAAAATTCCACCCCAATATCCTTATTATTTCACCCCCATTACTATATTTGGGGTAACCTTGAGATTTTAAGTAATCATCTTCGCTACCTTACCTTCAAATAGGAATTGGAAGGGGTTTACCTTCAAATCGGAAAACAACATGCCAAGCTCTATTGCTTCGCTGCGAGAAGTGATAACCAAGTATAAAGGAATGTACATAGACAACTTATGTACATTCCTTTCCCTTCCCCCCTTGGATCTGATACAGCTTAGACGTGTCCTCTGTGCCAGAATAATATTTAATTTAATTCGTAAAATTGTGAGAAAATGAAGTGTTAAATCCGTGCGACTACCAGGAGTGCATAAATCGAAGTAGCCACAGGGACCCGTGCGAGCAGAAAGAGACCACACGAATCAGGAAGAGATAAGTACACACTGCTTGCGCACGCATGTCACTAGCTATAACTCCTAACCAATAACCTGCGCCGCCCGGAAGGAATTCGCTTCAGCGCCGCCTCCTAGCGCCGCCCTATCCCCGCCGCTAAGCCTCGCGCCTGCGCCTGCGCAAGCCACGCCCCTGACGCTTCAACTGTCCGTCGGAACATTTAGGCCTAGATTGACTCGTAAAAATGTCGGTTCAACATTCACCGCCGCGCAGCGAAACAATCTCTCTGCCTGTTAACAAATCTAATTTGGACCATTACAATTCAGATTCGGCACTCAATATCTCAAGCAGCAAACAATCGGAGGAACATTACTTCAACATCATCAAGCGTCATAAACGTAATTTTGATGAAGTTGCGGGTGAAAAACCAGCCACTTTCTCAGAGATACAGGAAATATTTGATATGAAGTTTGAAGCACTAAATAGCACTCTAATGACTATACTTAACAAAAATTTGGAAATACAGAATACAATTGATAATATGTCATTAAAGCAGGAAAATTTACTATCCAAAATAACTATGCTGGAACAAGAAAATTCAGACTTCAAAAACAAAATGTCCATTCTTGAAAACAAAGTCGAATCATTAGAAAGACACAAAAATATCACTACAATGGAAATTCGTAACATACCAAAATTCAATGACGAAAAAAAGGGAACATTACTGAGCTTGGTTGAAAACATTTCGTCATGTATAGGTATGGAAAGGCCGGTTGAAGAGTCCAACATTTACAACATATATAGAAGCAAGTCTGAGACCATCGTGGTGACGCTCACATCGGCAGTTCACAGAAATTCGTTTTTATCAAACTATAAGGCATACAACAGGTCCAAGAGGCAACAAAGGGAACCATCACTCAACACAGAGGTACTTAAGATTCCAGGACCATCTCGACCAGTTTATATCTCTGAGTCTCTGACTTCGAACGCAAGATACTTATTTTATAAAGCACGTGAAGCTGTCAAGAGCAATAAAATATTAGCGGCCTGGACCTCTTCTGGTACAGTGTATGCGAAAAAAGAAGAAACCAGTAAACCTACCCCTATTAAGCAGGAAACTGACCTTCAGTCCTTGCTGTGACTAGCCTCCAGGACTTACACGGGCCAAATCAGGGATGAAAGGTTAACTTCCCTGCGCCAAATAATTGTCCTACTATTATTATATTTACAAGTCTTTTTATACATTACAATGCATGATGAATGTTACTCAGGGTCCATTTTTGTCTACTTTATATTGTATCCAACAACTAAAACTACAATAACAGGTTATATTCAACTCACTAATCATACTTATACTCACCATAACACACACTATTCACTCTTAAGCTTTACTATACTAATACACAACATACTGAACACACATCAATACACATATCTCAAAACAAGTAAAACAAGGGTATTTTTATTGATTTTATTTATTTAATCTTTATGTACGACGTACAAAGGCGGACTTAATGCCTTGAGGCATTCTCTAGAGGAGAGCTAAAACGACGGTACAATAAAAGTTGAAAAACCAACAAAAATAGAATACTAAGAAATATACACTAATAATTACACTAAAAGATATGAATAACCATAATATTTATGAACATAGAATATAATATACCTACACACGATGTATGTTATATACAACATTAATATACATATACTACGGAGATAAAAAATACATAACAATAATAAATAATTATACTTAAATAAATTACTAAGACTTAAACGCAATAAATAATTCAATAAAAATGATTATGATATAATATGTGCTTTTGATTTGTCAGATAATAAGTGCTGGCGAACTAAGCGTTTGAATGGTAGTTTGCTGGGCGCTCGATGACACTGCAGCGGGAGCGCATTCCAAAGCTGGGTGGCTTGAAACGTGAAGGAACTCAGCATGTATTTGGTCCGATAAGAGGGAGTGCGCAAAGTTAACTTATTCTTGGAACGGAGATTCAAGCTGTTATTAGTTTTTAAGTACACAAATCTCGATTTCAGGTACTCGGGGGTGGCTGGGTCGAAAAGAATTGAGAAAAGTGTAGAGAGTGTCTTCGCATTTCTACGCTGACGAACATTTAACCATCCCAGCCTCTCCCGGTATGGCGAAATATGGTCAAATTTACGCACCCCGAAAATGAACCTAATGCAGTTGTTCTGAAGTCTCTCTAGTCTATTCAGCAGCTCTTGGCTCATGTCACAGCAGCAAACATCGGCATAATCAATTATTGGAAATATAACTGATTGAACCAATAACGTTTTGGTGGACGGGTGGAGAAAATGTTTAAACTGATAAAATGACCTCAGTACATTCGTGACCTTCTGACACACCACGTCGACCTGAGGGCGCCAAGTCAGTGCACTATCTATGATCAGACCCAGGTTTTTAACGAATGGAGAAAATTCGATGATGGAACTATTGTATATTAGAGAGGGGAGAGTGTTTATGTCGAGCTTGGCCAACATTTGAGAGCTGCCAGCCAATATGGCCTGGCATTTACACGGGTTAACTTGAATGCCGAACCTCGAAGACCACTGAGCTATGACGTTGAGGTCGCGATTCATTAAGTTAATTACATCACTTAGCTCGGAAATACTGGCTTGAAAATAAATTTGCAAATCATCCGCGTATAAATGATGGTATGTCTGAAGGTTAGGAGTGATGGAGTTGACAAAAATTGAAAACAGAAGTGGAGAGAGAATGCCACCCTGCGGAACACCAGCTGGAACATCGAGCCAATCGGACAAGTTGTCCTGAGCACGAACAGCTTGCTGGCGTCCACGAAGATAGGAAGAAAACCAGGCCAGTTCGGGGGAGGAGACGCGGAAATGGGATAGAATAGAGAGGAGAACTTCATGGTCAACTGCGTTAAAAGCGTTGGAGAAATCGATTAGGACAAGAACCGTTAACCGTGAACTCTCCATGCCCTCTCGTATATCCTCCACGACTTTTAGTAGTGCCGTCGTTGTGCTGTGCCCTGGTCTGAAGCCTGATTGAAAGGGACTGAGAAGGCGTTCACTGTATACAAAAACAGACAGTTGATTGTGAACTATGCTTTCGATGATCTTGGAAAGATATGGCAATATGGAAATTGGCCTAAAATTAGAGAGAGCAGTAGGATTGCCAATTTTGGGAAGTGGGAGAACAAGAGCTTTACGCCAGCAATTGGGAAAAACGCCCTCCTGAAGCGATGTGTTAATGATGTGAGTTAGGACTGGTAGAATACTGTCCAGAATCAGAGTTATCATCATACGACTCACATCATCACAGCCCACTGCCTTCGATTTTAAGGACAGAATTGATTTTCGGATGACTGTGTCAGTAACTGGGGAAAAAGAAAAAGGTTTTGAGGGTTGTGCACACAAGGACGAAATACTACTGAGAGCAGAAGATCCGTTCAGTAAGCCAGAAACGGACTGGCCCGTAAGCTCGGGTAGCTCAAATTCAGGTCTCCATTCAAACACCAATTCACTTTTTATTATGCTGTCATATGGTTTTCATGACAGCTTCAACTATTATATTAATACTTTCTTACTAGTATTAAGTTACTAATGGATAATATTGAAGCGGTAGCTCTGGATTTGGACTCCCTACAGATTGCGAAAGTGGTAGAATGCAACTCACATAGTATCACAAACCACATATCATACAACAACCAAACGCTAAACGTTATTTCTCAGAACATACGCAGTATCAACTGCAACATGGCCGGGTTTACCTCTCTGTTACAACAAACAAAGATCCCATGGGATATTATAGTTTTATCAGAATGTTGGCTACCTTCCAATAAACAAATCTTACACCTTGATCACTACCTATACGCTTCCACTACACGAAATAATACACAAAATGAGGGTGTAGTAATATATTATAACAAAAACCTAAAAGTCACTATAGAGGAACCAGATATATTGGATGCTAACTGCCTTTTACTCAAGATAAACAATACAACATGTATAATGGGAATATACAGACCTCCAGCCCAAAGGGATATCACCAATTTCTTAAACACATTGGATCAGACCATCTCACAACTCAAAGGCTTTCAGAATATTATCCTTTGTGGGGACATTAATATAGATCTAGTCCCAAACAATCCTACCAAGCGGCAACACGAATACCTAAACATGCTGTCCTCACATGGTATGCTTTCATGTCACTTCTTACCTACTCATGGCCGCACATGCTATGATCACGTAATACTTAAATCAAAGCGGGACGCTACATGTCTAGTGCTGGAAACCACTATAACTGACCACTTTACTGTTGCACTTAGCCTAAACCTGAACCAAATTCTCCCCTTTGACAACAAAACAAAACACAAAATCGACACTAATGACCTTGACACTACAATACAACAACTTGACTTTGAACCTGCACTGACCTCTACCGACCCTAACATAGCTACCGATATCTTTATTAAAAATATCTCGACTGCCATTAAGGACTGTACTAAAGAAATTAAAACCCCAAAAAGAAAACTAATCCATAAACCTTGGATAACCAAAGGTCTATTGCGCTGCATTAAAAACAGAGATAACTTATATAAAAAACATAAAAAGGACCCCGGAAACGAAGTTATTGCTTTAACCTACAAACGCTACAGAAACTACTGCACGTTCATATTAAAAAAAGTTAGGAGAATGTATGAAAAATCACAAATTGATAGGGCAAAAGAAAACCCAAAACAGCTCTGGCAAACAATCAAAGATATTAACGGCATTAAACGACCACAAGACCATTCACAAAATTTATTGGAGGAAAAACACGCCATGGACAGTATCAACGACATCAACACTTATTTTGCTTCAATCGGAAAGCTGCTCTCAGACCAAATCCCCCCTCCAAGTCCAGTACAAAACGTGCCCTGCATAAACAGTCACTCTAGACTGTCGCCAGGACATAGTCTAATGATGGCTCCCGTTCAGGAGGACGAAATCCATCAGTTGATAATTGGCCTTAAAGACAAAAGTGCAATGGGATCTGACCAAATTCCTAGCTGGATTATAAAGAGATACGCTAACATATTGTTGAAACCAATCACTCATATTTGCAATCTATCAATTATGCATGGCGTTTTTCCTTCAGCACTCAAAACGGCTATTATAAAACCTATCCACAAGAGTGGAGAAAAGAGCACAGTAGATAACTACCGTCCCATCTCCATCCTACCAGTATTATCTAAGATCTTGGAAAAAATAATGAACAAACGTCTTATTCAGTTTCTAGAGTCCAACAAACTATTAGCACCAAGTCAGTATGGATTCCGAGCCGGTAAGTCAACCAGAGATGCAGTACAGGAAATAATCACCAACATCATATCCTCTTTAGATACAAAGAAAAAATGCTTGGTATTATTCCTTGACCTAAAGAAAGCATTCGATACAGTATCCATCCCTCGCTTACTGGACAAGCTAGAGAGTATGGGAGTCCGGGGAGTAGCCCATTCTCTATTCAGAGACTTCCTTAGCCATAGGAAACAAAGAACTAAAATAGGGAAATGGACTAGTGACGAAGTAGATATCACATGCGGTCTGCCACAAGGCAGCTGTATCTCGCCCACTCTCTTTTTAATTTATGTCAATAGCTTATGTCGAGTCCAGCCAGAGGGAGGTAAAATTGTTGCCTTCGCAGACGATACTGCACTCTTCTTCACAGGTAATAATTGGGAAGAAACTTTCCTTAGGGCCCAAAAAGGCTTACAATTGACGAACGACTGGCTCACCAGGAACCGACTTACGCTAAATACTAGTAAAACCAAATACATTACATTCTCTCTCAAAACAAACCGTCAACCACCACCCACATACAATATAACTGTCCACATCTGTAAAAATCCCACCCAAACTTGTAATTGCTCCAAACTAGAAAGAGTGGCTTATCTCAAATACCTAGGAGTAATTATAGACCAAACCCTTACCTTTAAACATCATATTGAATCGTTAACATCAAGGCTACGCAAACTTATTTATATTTTCAAAACCCTTAGGCACATTTGCAACCGCAACATTATACTGATGGTGTATAACGCTCTGTGTCAGTCGCTTGTCAATTACTGTATCACCTCTTGGGGCGGAGTAGCCAAAACAAATCTACTCGAAGTAGAAAGAGCCCAAAGATGCATCTTAAAGGTAGCTGCAGGCCTCCCCTTTCGTTACCCAACAGATGAGCTATACAAGCGCTGGAGTGTACTCACCATCAGACAATCCTACATACTTTATACTACTCTCTTGCAACACTCCCTCACTCCGTATGATCCAAACAAACTAACGGACAGGCGACGGAACAGAACAGTTTGCGTAATCCCCCAAACAAACACAGCTACTGCTGCTTCGTTCTTTTCTTACCGTGGACCGTGCCTATATAACAAATTGAACAGACTCCTAAATATATACCCCCTCCACAAACACAGTTGCAAAAAAACAATCACGCATTACTTAAAAACTTTAGACTATACAACCACTGAAAATCTACTTCAACCTAACATTTGACCCCAAACACCATGCAATCTATTTACCACTCACACATACTTACAACCCTCACATACACGCACACACCACAACTCAATCACCAAACAAAACATAACACACACAGATACAATAACTACACTTACTCTCTAGTTATGATGTAACAGCCAACACAATATAACATAATATAAAAAAAAATAGTTTTAAATTTGGGTATAAACTTAGTCAGTAAGCTACGGTGAATGTAATAAGTTAAAGTTAATGATAATGTTAGATATTGGGCACTTACAACCTTAAATAGTCATAAAATCAAAACCAAGATATCTTTATTGTAACATTGCAATAATCGCATAAATATTGTACACAATGACTATAACATGTACTCCATGGGAGGGGCCTAGTTACCTGTAGTACAGGCCTCTGAGGAGACCTTTTCAGGGACTAGACTCTTCACAAAGTCTACAAGTATGGGTCCAAAGGATAGCCAAATAACATTTATAAAATGCTACTTAGTAATTAAGAACTCCTTTATATTACTTTCTCCTTTACTTATTGTGAAGAGTAAATAAAGAATTATTATTATTATTATTATGTACATAGACAAATCTTAGTCGTCAAATCCTGCCTCTATCATCGAAATGGAGGCAAAGGAATATAGTAGGTTTCTTCCCTATAGTGCTTTATATTTTATACCTATCATACAAAAATCAAATCACAATATTCAAAAATAATAAAATAATTGCATCTTATTCTTACCTAAACTGCTCTGCTTCAGGTAAATTGGCGGGGGGTCCCTTTTCAACAATGTTGAAGCAATGTTCTGGGTTTAGTATGAACCCGAAAGACAGCTTCTGTTTCTGCCTGAAAATAGGAATTTAAAAACAGTTTTATTGATCACATACATACATATCGACGACCTCCGTGGTCGAGTGGTCTGTATGCCGGTCTCAAGGCGTCGCCATCTCGAGAGGTTCTGGGTTCGAACCCCAGTGGGGGCAAATGTTTGGGTGATGAATTTTCAGGCATTTGTTCTCCAGTCTTGGATGTTTATATATATTTCTATATATTCAGGTTATTTATATGTATTTATCTATTAAATATATTTATCCGTCATCTAGTGTCCGTAACACAAGCAGCATTAGTTGCTTAAAATGGGGCTAGTTGATAGGTGTGAATGTCTGAAGATATTATTATTATTATTATATCATCACGCCTCTTTCCCCGAAGGGACACCCACATTTCACCAGATATGTTAGGTTCCCTTGTAACAGGTGGCGAGCTTGTTGCCATGCACCGGGCAGAATGCGAGGCAAGCTATATTAAAATGAACTGTACATAGGTTATATAACACATCGGTGTATTGACTTAGACATCATAAATGCACTAATATCCAAAAACTGCTACAATATTTTAGGCAAAGGATTAGATCGTCATGTATATAAGTCACTATGCCTGCGTGTATGACTTCCGTGCTCGCATGTCCTTAAGTGGCCAACGTCTGTTAATTTACGCGTAGCCTATTCGTAGCGTAGGAATGAAGTCAGTTTCTCGATAAAATTACTGCAGAGTGAAGTTTAAGTAATGACAGTAACAACTTACTCTGTCTTCAAGACCTTATCAGGCTTCTTGGTGACACTCCAAGACACGTCAGCTTCGACCAACTGCAGCATCAGTTCCACTCTGTGGCCCAGGCCCTTAGTCAGAAGGGAGTAAAGCTCATCTGTTACTAGCGCCAGTTCATCCACCCCGTAGTTCAGCCGATGTGATTTTGAAGCTTTCTCTATCACTAACTTTTTTAACTTTTCTATGTTTTTGAACCTAGAATTTCGAAAACAAGGTATAATCGTGGGCGCGATAAGAAACACTCAGCAGGCATATATATATATATATATATATAGCGTTTGAAATATGGATGTACAGGCGTATGCTTGGCTTTACGTGGACTCAAAAGTTGTCGAATGCTGAAGTACTTAGTCGGGTGAACTGGAAAGCAGAGCTCTCGAAAACCGTCAAGCTTAGGAAGGCTAGCGTGAGACTTGACAAATACGAATTGCAGTAAATCATTATGATAGGAAAAATATCTGGAAAAAGTGTCGGGCGAAAAAAGTCATGAATACGCAACATCAAAGAGAGGACGGGCATCATAAGCGTTGCCGAATTATTTAATCTCACTAAAAATAAGATGTACAGAAGAAGGGATAAGCGATACGGGCAGATGCTGAATGCGTCAAGTTGACGACAGGGTGGCTGACGACAGACTAATGTTGCCTGAAATAGATTGATGGAGGTATAATGGAAAGGTTCCGCAACTCGACGTCTGGGCACCTTAGGTTAACATAGGTTTCTAAGACTTACTGCTTAGAATAAAATCTCAGATATGTGAGGCAGATTGAGTTAGTTATTATGAAAAAATATAAGAAACTGTCATTACTTTTTTACATAACAAATACAAGTGCATCATATTAGATAGTATTTTATAAAAACAAAATTAATTATTACTTCTTATAATTTGGATTTTTTTTGTAAAATAAATTTAAATTACAATCAACTCCTAAAAACAAATTACAATAATTTCTTGCTATGGATAAAATTGTTAAGATTAATAGGTTTGTTTATAAAAAAGTCACTTTAATTAGCTGATGATATCAAAGCAAATTAAAACACAACAGAAAAACACAGTGGTTAAAAATTACCTCAATATGTGATCAAACTGCATCAAAGGCTGTACTGGCACCATAAATAGTGGCAGAAAACTGTTTAAATTGGTATTGTCCAGCATATCCACAGCAAGACCACTCTCGTGCTTCAATGCATTGTAGGTGCCCTTGCACATCTGCCAACAGAAGTTGTAGTAGCCTGTCCTGTCAAGGAATACTACGGGGAAATGTTGGTGGAACTCTTCTATGGGTGGGGAGTCGTCACCTTTATGGAGTGATATACCTTTTACATCCCAGACTGAAGTCTCTGTAATTAAATTGTGTAAGTAAATATTAAAGTTTAATGAGATAAATAGGTGACAAATAAGGAGCATATTTTTTCTAAAAGTATAACTTCCAAGACACAAATTGAGTTTAGTTGTGTTTATTGTCTATAAACAATCAAATTGTAATTTATGGATATAATTAGGCACAAAGGTCACACTATTTTAATTAATAAATATTAGTTATAGATAGAATTGATTGCTTCATTGTAATAACTGTTTTGGAAAAAAAATGTAAATCATAATTTGTAGACACAATAGGAAATAAATTGCTGATTTCAGAGCTGGCTGATTTCAGCCAGCTCACAGACCAGGAAATAATTTAATTATTAATAATTATATTTAAAAACTGGCAGTATCTACATGGACTTGGAAAGCAGACAACAGGCAAGAATAGAAAACTCTAGAAGAGGCCTTTGTCAGAAGACAGACTGTACCTACTTAAAGATTAGTTTTTAAAATAATAAAATAGAATCTAATATTCAGATATAATTATGTAGAAACATAACAATGATCTTAAATCCAGTGTAATAAGAAAGAAATTATTATAATTTGGTACAGTCATAATGGCTATTTTTATTTCTTTTTATTTTATTTCAATTCCATGATAATTCCATGATGTGTTACTATTTTTTAAAGACAATGTTAAAGAAAATATGTATCCAAGAGAAATATTTTTAGTAAAGATGGTGTTTAGTGTGATTGGTAAACTTACTCAGTGCAATCCAAACATTCCTCACTATCTGATAGCTGCTCATAATATTGTTTATTCTTTTAGTCTGAACTAGGTACGCAACCAGCATGCTCACAACATGTCCAGACACTTGCAAGTTCCTCTGTTTCAGCCAGATCTTCAATAAAACTATTGCTTGCTTTAAATTATCACATCTCAACAAAACTTCATTGTGAAACTTTTCATTTTCCAAAGCTGTCAAGTCAGACAGAACACTACAATTGTAGTAAGGTGTTGGTGGACCTGTCTCACTATTGTCTACAGTTTCTGAGAACAACCAAGATTCTCTTAAATTGTTTCGGGACGGACTGAATCTGTGCATCTTATAAGCTTCTTTCTCACAGACCAAATGAATTCTCACAGAAAAATACTTGCTTAAGTTTGTAGGTGCAAAATCTAATACAGGTTTAGTTTCACAACTATTCAACCAGGTGTATGTAACATTATCAACTGTGCTATGGTCTTTTATGTGTGCAGCAATGTAAGCTAGGTATGCTGCTCGTTTCTTGTGGTACCTGTAGTTAATTGAATCATTCTTGGTATAAGTATCAGCAGGAACAGTAATTTGTAAGTCAACTTTAAGCTTTGAATTAATGGAGCACCCTAAAGAATATGATCCGACTATTCTGACATCACTGAATTTATAGAATTTGAAAACACATTTTGTCTTAGCTAGTTTCTTGCTGATAGGCAACTTTAAATTTAATTTCGTCGTCAGGCCTTTCTCGGACAGATCGTATTCATTTTTATCTTCGGGAATAGAAAGGAGATGTTCTTTGAACTCTGTGTACCATTTCTCAAATTTCTTTTCAACTTTTTCTTTAACTTTCACCTCCTGTAGAATTTCCTCGACTTGGAGACGGAATAGATTAGAGTTAAACAAGTTCTCAGTCTCTTGCAAGCGGTTTAGCTCCTTCACTGTCGGTTGTCGAAACAAACCTTTAGTTCTCATTTTTTTCGCGCCTTTGTTTTGACCATCCTCTTCTCCTTTCTGCGTAATTTGTGTATCTCCAGCATCCTCGGATATAGAATCATCCGCCACCTGAAATATCAATAAAGGTTTAAAATAGAAACATGCATAAACGTGAAGTACAATAAATAATTATTTTTTGGAAATGAAGAAGTTTGAAGAAATAATAACTTACCCGCTTAACCATAGTTCAAGTAGTGTGGAACGCTTAAAAAATCATATGAACAGTAACTATGTTGCTGTAAAATTGAAAAACTTTGAGGTTAAATGGATGTAAACAAGTCGCCAGCAAGCATGTGAATTTCTAAAAATTGTAAAATGTGACAGATGACAGCAGCAAGTTCCTTTGTCAAAAATGACATTAACGTTTTTAGGGAGAAGGGAACTTAATAATAAAGCTGCCACGGACGTGATATTTTTTTAGCTTCTTTTATTAATAGACTAGCTGGCAAAAAAATATTATTTTATATGGTGATGGCTAACAGTAATGAATCATTTGGGGCTTTGTGGCCCAACAAAAACAGTGTCAACTAGCCTATTTCACGAACATGGCGGATAACGTTTTAGGCAGATGAAAAAAGGAAAAATATATCATGTATAAATGTGAGATTTCTACAGCAATCCCTTATTTATATTTATTGAACTTGGTATATTTCACACCCTTGTACTAAGAACTATGGAAATTAAACATTCATTTTCATAACTTTGGGATCTTCGCAACATTGTGTTCCTCTTCCTACACGCCCGTTCACTTTCATGTCCCAATGATAATGTTTTTTTCATTTTTATTTTGTTTTTTTTTTAAAACGATATATTTTTTTATTTTTAATCTAATACCTTTCAACTACTCACGGCCGGCGCCATCTATTGATTGGTGGTTTAACACCAATCAAAAACCTAAAAATTTAATTTTCGACCAGTCCTCGGAGAAAGTTAAAAGTAGTTTCAATTTTCATTGTCACCGGGTTCTAAACTAGGTATTCCCAAAGTTTTAGCCTCGATAGCTAGTCCGGAAGTGCCTCAAAATGAGTTATGTGACAAGAAAGTGAGTTAATAAAAAGGTGGTAAAAACTCAGAACAACCAAGTGAGAAAATAGCACCGATTCCGTAGGCACAAACTAAATTGTATATCCATCCATCTCCAACTACCTATATGAAGAAGAAAAGAATAAGTAGATACACAATTTGATTAGTTTGTGCCTACGGAATCGGCGCTGATAACATATTTCGCTTAGAAAAATATTTCGTATCCAATGAATTGCTTTATTAATTGATAAATCATGAGAAATATAGACAAAGATTATATGTGAGACAAAGGTTATTTGTTTCTATTCCCGACCAGCAGGAAAATAAAAAACTTCGCAATATTGCAGAAAATTGATGGAACAGATTTCATAAAAAACCAACAGTCACAGTAGTAATCTTATGAGTCAATTTCATCTTAAAAAATCTGTTTATTTCCTTTGTTTTCTTCCAATATGATTATATTAGGTAGTAGTAGTACTTTATGAAAAATTACGACTATGGATTTTTTTAAAATTATTCTTAGTGTTGCAATAGCAAGAAAATTTCTGCAGCTCTAAAAGCAGGTTTTTTATTTTCCTGGTCTGGCTTTAAATAATGAAAGGAACAGGAAATGCTTCCTATATATTTTTGTAATAAGACTCGTTATTGAAATAACAATTTTATTTAAAAAGATTTTACAATTAACTACATCAATCATTGTTAAAAACACATAATTGCGTGTCAATTATTGTGACGTTTCAATAAATAATACATAACAATCGTAGAACTCCAATATTGCATTATTAACAATAATAATTCTAAATATATCTCTAATGCGATGGACAAAACATATTTACACAACGATTGTATTAAAAATTCCATTGGAGTTGTTAATTTTGCTAATCAATGATTATATTTAATACAATAGAAATGTACAAACTTTGGTACTTAAAACAATTGCATTTGTTTTTGTTTAATGCAGTGCGTCTTTTTGTTGCCATTACTGACAAATACTATTTTTATTCGAGATTACCAGACTACTATAGTCAGAAAGATGGTAACACTGAACTGCACATTAAGAGCTACTGCTATCAAAATTCATCAACCAATAATGAACTTTCTATCTAAATTTTAAGGTTTAAAAATTGGTTAAGAATTTGACATTTTTCTAGCCTGACGTGTAATTATCGGTCTCAATCTAAATAATTTAATAGGTGCATTTTGACAGTTGTTTGTAGTGAGATTAATCGATTTTCATATTGATCAATGTAAATGGTCCATAAAGCTCTGAATGCACCTGTTGAATTATTCAGACTGTACACTGTATTCGGTCATAGGTCTAATTCAAGTGGGCGATGATAGCGTTGGTGTACTCGCTACATTTGCCAGTGCCCCCCAAGTCGCCCGTGAGGCACTTCCCTTCTTTCAGCACGGTGTAGCAAGCGTTCTGGACACGGTCGGCATGCTCGTTGAGTTGTAAATGCCGAAGCATCATGATGGACGAAAGCAGAAGAGCGGTGGGGTTGGCCATGTCCTTACCCGCGATATCTGGAGCTGTGCCATGCACCTAAAGGTAATAAAATTCAATTATTATTTACAAAAATATATAAAAAAATTACTTTAGTGCGCGCGGAACTCGTTCGCTGCGCCTTAGGTGGCGACTCATCTCGTTATTGCAATCTTATGTGCGTTTTGTTTAAAGTGGCCGGAACTTTCAATGCGTGTTACCGTCGCGAAGTCCGGCGCCGAACTGAGTTATGACAGCAAGCGCCCCCGCCTCCGTCCCACCGCTCACATACCTAAGGCGCGGCCAACTAGTTCCGCGCGCATTATAATATCAAACAAAATGTTATTTGAAATAGAAAATATTTTTACCTATGTTAGTAAATTAGCACTTCAGTGTTCCTTCAAGCCGGATCAAAAACGTATTAGTAAAAAATATCAATATAAACAATAAAACAATTAAAAATAATTTTCAAACATGTGTATTCGATCTCATACTTCCACAAATAAAACATTTCTAAATCATTTATTTCATGTACTTCGTCTGTAACACCTAATGTAAAACAAAATAAGATGGCGTATATTACAAATATTATTGTCAGATTACATCTGATTGTATTTATTACTTAGTAATTATAAATAACACACCGCGAACATAATCAATGTGTACTGCAATTAATTACAATATATTGGCTAAAAATCACAAAAAATACAATCACAAAAACTAAGGAACTAACAAGTTAGTTATCACGCATACTTAAAAAATTATTAGGTAGAATACTGTTCGCTGAGGTGGCAATTAAATTTTCTAAGTAAGGGTACATGTCAATGGCTATGTATGTAGGGTTACCATGTAGAAATATAATAATCTTCTTGAAAAACCAGTAAAAACACCACTGTAAACGCAGCTACAGAGAAAAGGGAATTATTTTATTGAGATATTCTAATGAATAAAGAAAGATTTAACATTTAATATATTATTTTTGACCATAAAATACAGATAAGTTTAAAACTATAGACCTGTCTAGAAAAATCCATGGTAATACTAAATGTATTTAATACTTCAATGGTGGAAAATTACCTTTTAATCTATTATAGCAAATGATTTCATTACTAATATCGAGTGTGACCATTGTTGAGACACATTAAAGATTATAATAAAACTTATAGCTTAAATAACAATAACAGGTAACCACAATTGGTAACTTAAAGTGCATAATTCAACTACCTTACATTTCATCTATGCTGTAGAATACATTACAATTTTAAAATAAGTAGGTTTTCGATTTTCAACTGTATTAAGTTACACGTAAAGTGCAAAAATTATTAAGAAAATTTGACATCCATAGTGTGACGATAACTTTCATGAGAAGATAATTATAATTCTGAATTTTACATTAGGTTTCATAGTCAAAATTGTGTTGATTGGCGGGGGACTTAAGTCAACCTGTTAACTTGCCCTCACAGTTCATTACAATAAAAAAACCTCTTTAGTTAAACATCTTCAGCTCTACAAACTCTACAGCATATTACAAACTCGTCCAGATTCAAAATCAGTTGCTGCCATTCATAACTTGTCTCCACACAAACACCACAGATCTAAGCATTACATCTACGGAATGTGTAAATAAATAGCGAATTACTTTGGCAGTGACACCTCTAGCACAGATCACGAATCTCATTCATTGATAATAAATAAGCAACTATTTCTAAAGAGAAAAACCTTAGTAATGAAAGATTACAAATTCATGTATCAACAATTTTGATCTAACAATATCTATGGTCTAAGGAAATTGTCATCAGGCGATTTATTTTTGAGTTGATTTTTGAGTGTATTAAACAGTATAAATACCAAAATTTAAATATATACAGCTTAATTGACAAATCATTAATTCCACATAAATTCTGTACATATAGATGTAAGTACAAAGTACTCTTTCTTGTCAATAGTGACTCAGTTCAAACGTTGGCATATACACTAAAATACATATCCCCTAACTACCAACAGTCACTACATTTAACAAGATCTTCAATGCATAATATATTATCTCATCTCAATCTCATTATACTGACTGATGACGGACATCTTGAGTTTCTAGTTCACTATGCAACCTTCATAATATGTATACATATGAACCTACAACATCAAAAGGCCACACCAAAAGCTTTCCCTCTATACCAAGAGATATATTGAATGCATGGAACCCTAAATTATACCAATACATCATAAGTTTCAAATAAACTTAATATATCAAATTCATCGAAATTTTCAAACAACCTTCATTTCATTGCTGTTAATATACCACGACAACATTGTACGTATAATATATACATTAATCATATTGTTAAATAGGTATATACGATACTACCTTTATTGTCTTCAATTCATTCTTTAATTCCAATCTTTTCATAGAATTTTATAACACATTTTTATATAAGTACATGGGAAAATGTAACATCCCAAAAACTACTCTGGATAAACATAATAAAGTCTAAAATCATTAAACATTAATCTTTGAAAGTAATAAAAAAGGCCTTATTTCAAAAACTGGACTAAAGTTAGTCTTGGTATACAACTAACGCTGTCCCTGTCCTCCTCTTAGCAGATGAAAGTGACTCCGTTAGTTTGTAACCAAATATAACTTTAAGACCTTTACACATAACGTTATATTACACGCTGAGAGATGGAAGTATTATATCAGAGTATTACGATATATTTTCACAATATTTTGGGTTCACGCGTCGTCAGCGCGTTCATAAAACGTCGTGTGCAAAAGTGCTTTTTTGGCGTTTACAAAACAGAATCCAAACCTGCCCAATGACAATTTACTTGCGTAGTTTAGTTCAAGTTCTTGATGATTTCGTTAGTGTACTCCGTGCAAGAGCTGGTGCCTCCAAGGTCCTCGGTGCGAAGGCGGCCTTCCCGGAGCACCTTGAAGGTGGCGCCTTCGATGGAGTCCGCGTGTTGGAACATCTTTAAGTGCCTCAGCATCATGACGGCCGAGAGGAGTAGGGCCGTCGGGTTGGCCTTGTCTTGCCCCGCAATGCCTGGTGCTGTGCCGTGTACCTGAAACATTTGAAATAATATAAAAATTCACATTATACTATAGGTTATTCCGGGTGTAATGAATACCTTTGGCTTTTAACGATATGCCGAAAATAAATCATTATAACTATGAACAGAGAACAAATAATTTTAAGGCTTTCCTTTTTATTGGACTGCAAATAAAATTACTAGCACTGCATTTGCTGATTTGAGTGTTTGAATTAGAAAAATATTTATATCATGAGAAGTCATAATATCCAAAGTCAAGTATATTTTGGCAAAACGTTATATCAGCTAAAGGTATAATGGAACACTTCAAACATTGGTTAGATTGGACATGTATAGTCACGAGCACTATATGTATACAATCTCATTTGAATATGAACTTTATTGCATCCTAATAAGAACACAAATGTATACATTTTATTGCAGGTGACCGAATATACTTTTTGTAAATGCCGTATGATGATTAATGATATTACAAATTTAATGTCAAATTCATATTTATATGAAATTGGGGACAGCTAAAGGAAAATTCATATTGCTATCACGAAACTGCAGTTACAAAACACAAGATGAAAATGTAACACGATTTCGAGACAATGGAAAAATGCAAATTGTTAACAGATTTTTCAACAATGATTTATAAGATGCCACACCATTTCCATCATAATTAATATTGTAATTGGAATACTGGGTGTACATAATAATCTGTGAATATTTATTAGTGTCAAATTAAAATAGCATTGTCGTGAAGGTGACTAACTCAAATATTGCCATAATCTTTTAGAACTTTAAGAGTAACAAGTTAAGAACATATTTTTAACAGTTGAATATACATCAGACATAAGTAAACTCTTTTTACACAACTGAAAATTCAATGATTTTGTGATGTTTTTTAGAATTTAGGGTCATTTTATTCGGAAAACCGTTTTGAGTGTAATATTTAGTGGAATTTAAAACTAGGTTAATTTTTGATCAACCCTAACAGCATTTCGTGTACAGATATTTTCAAATCCAACTGGTCTTTACTGGTACAATCGGTACAGCTATCAAAAGAAATTTTTTGGGTGGCTATTTTTAGTAGGAATGTAATTTTTAACATCTTTTAGTACATGGTTTGCGAAGTTTTAATTTTTTTTTAGGAAATTAGGAAATTTTTTTTTTACTTTTTATTTCGGTTTTATGAGGACTAAATTATATTTTTATAAAATTATAACTATCCATGTTTAAAGTGCAATGATTAAACTTAAATACACAGACAAAAGACATGTAATATTAATAGGACATGTAACAACATGCAGTCGGGTCAAACATGTTTTAGTTCACAGACAAGGCCCACACCTGTTAGTTTCAATCGTAAATAACTTATTGCAGACTTACGCCAACCATTTTGTGGAGAATTGTGCACTTCATAAATAAACTCAACTTCGACACAGTAAACAACATGTTTACATTAACCTTTGAGTTAGTGATAGAAGTGCATAATAAGATAGATAATTTATATTAGATATTTATTTAACATACTACATAATATAATAGTTTCGGCACTATTCCGAAATATTACTGTTAGATTGCAAATAAAATAAATGCCAACCGAATCAAAACACATGAATCGATCGATTTTTTTTTACATATGATAGGTAAGCTCTTAGCCTTCATCTCGCCTGATGGTAAGTGACGATAAGGCCGAAGGTGGAAGCGAGCTTCACCTGTAATCCTCAACAACTGAGGAACTGGCTATTTTACCTCTGATTGCCGGAACACAACAATGCTTATAACATTGTTATTATGGCGACAAATTTAGGTAAGACGGTGGTAGCTAGCCAGGCGGGCTCAGAAGCCCTACCACCAACCAAACCGAGCAGTAAAACTTCTGCCCCCATGGGGAATCGAACCCGGATCTAGTGAGACTAGAGAGGCGGTTGATGTCGGTTTGGTTGATATTGGTTTCGATGTATTATCTTCTTTAAGTTAGGAACGAAAAATACACGCCCCAATGTAAAATGTATTTTATTTCTCTTTACACTCCATCCATCATTCCATCCATTTATTTTGCACACCACGTGCATAATCGTTAACAAAATGTAAAAAATTACAGCCCTTTACTCTCAACTGTCGAAATACAGTCGAATCGAAATTCCTATACCTGTCACTTTTTATAGCGGCGAATTAGAGCGAGACAGAATGTCAGTTTCCGAAAAGAATCCGTGAATTAGCAGTTGAGAATAAGGGAGCTTGAAAGGTCTAAGGTTCGACTTCGCCGTCCACCTTCAACTTCCTCATTTGAATTTGTCTTACATACCTGCGTCGTAAGTCTACTCATCCAAAAAACCAACTAAGAACTCATAGCACTTTAGTTGCTGCGTCTGCTTTCATTGCCTCTTATTTAATTACCCATGTACACTTGTACAGTCACGGGCTTTAATTCGGGACCCATTTCCATGAAATGTTGTTTGAACATTCCGAAAGCAATAAGGTCGAAAACTTTAATTCGATATTAAGGTAGAAATGTCAAGTCACTAACACCCAGTTGCAGAAACGAACTTTAAAATGTAATGTCAGCATTATCTCTAATGCTCCATTAAATTTATTTATTGAAGTGTCAAAAGACAACCTTAGCGTTGTTTTACGTTGCACAAAACGACATTAGCACCCTGTCAATGCTAAAGAGACATTTAGCTAGAACTACTTTGTGTGACAACCTTAACTTTAATGAACTTTAAAGTTTTAATGTCTCATTAACAAATGTCGTCCTTAAAAATCTTTGTGCAACTGAGTGTAAGACAATTGAATTATAGCATTCAATTGTCTTAGTGACAGTTAGTCGAAAAAAAATCTAAAATTATCGTTTGCTACAAACATAAACAAAGATAATTGTCGATGGTAAACACATGACATATGTATGACATTAGGTGAAATTAATAATCAGTTCTAAGTTTCTAAGTAGTGTCAGTTTGCTATACGATATTACACCTTAGGTGGGTCCCAAATTAAAACTCGTGACTGTACACAAAAGTCTACCTGCTTTATGAGTCTACATTCGCTTACCCACTAAACAACCAACTGATAACTCTTTATAGTGACTAACGCTCGTATTCAAGCGCAAACTCAAGCGCAGATCTCTGTTCGACTTACTACGTAAGGTGGCGCTACTATACTAGCGGAATCATAGATAAATTAGGTAATTCCGCTAGTCTAGTAGCGCCACCTAACTACAAACCCATGTATGGGAATAGCGATCTACTACTTAATTTATCTATGGTTCCAATGGACAAGTATCCTTTAGCCATTACTTCCTTTTACACACCACATCATACTATCATTACACTTTTCCAATCGGCGCGGCGTGAAATGTTCACAGAACATCCTAACTATCCCATATAGATAATGGTATACTGACCGACTCAAAGAGCGCGCCGTTCTTGCCGATGTTGCCTGACGGTGTTAATCCCAGACCGCCCACCAGACCAGAGCACATGTCCGACATGATGTCGCCGTACAGGTTGGGCATCACCTGCGAACAATTACAAGGCATTAACAAATACATTCACACCTGTATCAAAGAAAGGTTGGACACTTTGCAATCTTGATACTTGATATACAAAATAATCCTATAAGTAAGCATACCATGACCGTGTTAGGTTAGGCTACAAATATTATTTGAAATGTACGAGGACACGTCCACTAGACCGCCCTGTCACCAACAAACATACTCTGTATGCTTTATAGTGCCTGGACACAAGCGTTAGACTGCAAAATAGAGTGCCATATTGGTAGTTTTTATCTCGGAACTGCTTAGCTACCACGGTATCTGATCAGAATAACTGTAGTTAAGTGTTCTTCACGCTCAGAGACATAACTAGAGATTAGTCCAGCGGCCACATGCAAGCGTACATATTTCCCAATTTTTTTAAACCAATATTATTTATTATTCCAGCCAACACGTGCACAGCGACCTATCATTAGTCACCAGATAACGAGCGAGACACAGATAACAATCCGTACTACCGAGGGTGATTGTGAGCTGAATGTTTTAATAAGAAATATTTTTGTTGATAAGATTCCATTCATATCGGTCGCGTTACTACGCGACCGATAGCGTTATTTGGTGACTACGAAAGTAAATGTTAAATTTATTTTAGGATCATAATGAAAGATAAGTGTTAATAAATAAATTTTGCATTTATAGTCCTCTATAGAATAGTACATAGAATATAGAATATACTGTATGTCTATGGTATAGACTGGGATATAAACTCTCTAATTTCGTATACGTTAAGGGCCTTGCGCCGTTGATTAGCAAGAAACAGCATAATGATATTTAACCTCAGAGTAAACAGAACTGGAGTAGCCATTAGTCAATTTCTCAAAAAAATTTTTCTGCCATTTCTTGCGGGGGGTGAGGTTACCACTACACTCTAAGCCAGCACACATAAACAATAACTTTTACCGTTTTTACAAATGCACACATGCATAATTCGACACACAAATTTAAATTTCACGCACACACACGCTTAAAATAGTCACGTGGGGTGTGCGTTTTGACAACGTCACAGCCGCACTCCCCACGAGACTAGCGTTCGAAATTTGAAATCGTAGAATTCTAAAACATGAAATAATGAAGTAAATAATCATGAAATCTTAAAAATTATAATTACAAAAAAACAGGTGACACCATCTTTTAGCATACCTACTCGATGTTTTCTATTTATTTTTACAACAAAAAACAGCACAGGCAGGCATTTTTGCGGGAGCTCTTTTCGCCGCAACGTTTACAATGTTATGGCTGTCAAAATGGCGGCTCAACTAGTTTTATTAAACGTGCAAGCATCCGATGCTTGTGCATTTGGCAGAGGGGAATGTTAGACAAAGGCTACTCCAGTTCTGTTTACTCTGAGTATTTAACACGAAAACTTTAAGCGCCCATTATTGGGGGCACCTTTACATCGCTGGAGACTGCGGCCGAATAACACTAATATGCTGCATTGCTGCTGTAGTAACTCATTGGAGAGCGTTATTGAAGCAGGGGGTTCTTTTTGATGTTGTCGAACTTGATGTCCGGGTACTGGTGGCAGTCGGACACACGCCTGCAATACTCACGAGCACGTCAAACTTGGAGGGGTCCTGCACCATGTTGAGGCACACGGTGTCGAGGTAGCGCTCCTCAAACTTGATGTCCGGGTACTGGTGGCAGTCGGACACACGCCTGCAATACTCACGAGCACGTCAAACTTGGAGGGGTCCTGCACCATGTTGAGGCACACGGTGTCGAGGTAGCGCTCCTCGAACTTGATGTCCGGGTACTTGGTGGCCAGCTCGCGGCAGCACCGCAGGAACAGCCCATCCGACATACGCCTGCAATAACAATTTAGATGATAACTCGACTGAATGAGTTTCGTGGTAGTGGTTTGTATACACCGGCTAATGTTACCTCAAGTTTTGAGTTCCAATGTGCTTGTTACAAGCAGTTATGAAATTAAGCAGAAAACATTGATCACCTGTTACTGAGCTCAGTGATCTCACTGCCAGGAATTTTACTGTATTTGCATATTGCATAACTCCTCAGGACTATTTTAGACACAAAAACATATTATCATCGTTTAAGTTTTATTCAATGTAGTTTTTTTTTTATATTTTGTGTCATCATTATTGCCTTGCCCATTTCCCAATTTCATTTGGGCTCGGCGCAACGAGTCTTTCTCCTCCACTCTCCCCTATCGGACGCCATATCAACATTCACTCCCATTCTAGCCATGTCACACTTAAATGAAATAATTTGGCCTTGTATAATATAGGAAAAACGCTGTACTCAATCAGTCGCTAGAACTGCAGTCGCCTATATTTCAATTAGTGTGACATCTGATATGTCATGGTAAGTATCACATGAACGATTCGCTATAGCATAGTATAAGTAATATGTATAAAGAAGTAGCAACACTACACCTATATTTCTGGGAACTGTTGTGAAGTACGATGTCCTTTAGTTGTACATTTAGTTGGCAATTTGAAGCTTTGACTTTACATCTCACAGATTTAGTTTACATCTCCATAGGAGTTGCAAACAGATGTAAAAGCTAGTTGACTCATATCAAAAGTTATGAAAATAATGTTTATTTCACATAGTATTAGTACAAGGGTCTGAAATATACCAAATTCAATAAATATAAATAAGGGATTGCTGTAAAATTTCAATTTAGACATATTAGGTCCTTACCTATGAAATTGGTGTTTTGTATGGAGATTTTGGGGAATTCTGCATTTTCCATACTAAATTTTTTTCAGTTTTCTTCAAAACGACAAATCCAAAGATAATAATATTTGGCATCTATCATTAGACAAGCTTTAGTATTATGTGTAATATCACACTTCATAAAAAATATTTATCGTTTTTAAGTGAATGCAAATAAAATGATGTATTCGGGAGGCACTTAAAAAGAGTAGTCTCCGTGTCCAATTTAACACAATTAAACTTACAACAAATTATCAAAACAAATCAAAAGAGCTCAAAAATATAGTCTATTTTTAGACGAGGTAAATATTTTTTAGGAATACTCTGAATCTTAATAAGTACAGACAAAATACTAAGAGAGAAAAAATACACCAATTTCATAGGTAAGGACCCAATATTTTATTTTATTTTATCTGCCATGTTCGTGAAATTGGTGACGTAACGGATCAGGTAAAATATTAAACGCATAATCCAAATCAGTCAAACACCAGTCACAACCAATCAACCACGTCTGTCGGCGATGTCAGCCTGTGTCACGCATGCGTATTGATTATTTACCTAAATCGTGACCTCACGGCACAGATACTTCATAGACCATCGTTGCCGACAGCGTTTTTGTCAATATGTGTTTGCCAATATTGAATTAAAAAATTGTAAATAGACTAACGCATCTATACAGCTGCCCATAACAAAATGACATACAGCTATCGCTAAGTGGATAAAGTATATGGATCTTATGTCAATTTCAGTCCAGTTTAGTTTAACTTTTTCATCGAGACATCAGAAGCAGCAATGAAAGATCCCGTAGCTGCAGGCGCACATAGAGGCCGCGTGTATAACGATTTGTATATAAAGATATACTTGTTTACTTGTACTATATCACTAATAGACAGTGTCGGTCACACTGCATACTGGACGGCATAATTGACGCCATTACCTTTCAAGGTACGCTCGAGTTAGCGACATTAGTATTCATTGTCTACTAACATTTCCAATAAACTTACTTTTAGACTTAAAATAGAAATGAAGAAATATTACAACTTTTGTGGTTATCGAAAAAACTTAGTTTTAAATGATTTTTTATGAAACCATATAAATTTCGTGTGGCGCTTAGTATACTCAATAATTACGATAAAATGAATCGATAAAGTTTCAGGTACTATTTCGCAATGTCATTGTCTGATTGTTGCTTATCATTGTCAGCGATATCAGTAAATCTAAATAAGAACAAGTTAACAGAAACAGAACAGAACAGAATCTACTCCTTATGAAATTATGAAATAATCCCGAATACACATTATATAATAAATATGAATCTAATTTCACATAGTGCATATTACTCATAGAGCTGATGGCCGTTGGGCGGCTACGTACTCGGAGGCGCAACATTGGAAGGCGCGACGAGGTGGACCGACGATCTGACAAAAGTAAAAGCCACTGGATGCGGGCGGCGCAGGACCGCGAGTTGTAAAGATCATTGGGAGAGGCCTGAGTCTAGCAGTGGACGTCACTGGGCTTAATGATGATCTACTTACATAATGTTAGCCCTTTGTACAACTGTAACTAGGGTTGCCACCTTAGTTTAGAGCGAATAAAGAATTTTTCATTTTGGTAGGACAAAAATAAAGTACACAGCATAGAAAAAGAGTATTTATTTTTTCATTATTTATACTTAAAATAATGTTAAGCAAAAAATCACGTCCGCCAGAGTTGAATGGAGCCAAAAACCCCTTGACAACGTTCAGAAAACACGCCCAATTTTATGGCTGTGGATACCAGTTTATTTAGTCTCATAAGTACTTATAAACAGAAACGTGCCAGTAAAAATAAGTTTTACGTAAAAAAAGTATTTTAGCGTACTTTATTAGTGCGGTAGATTATAAAGTACGAATATATGAAAAAGAGGACAATACTCTAGTTAAGAGTACGGGTGGCAACCCTAGCTGTAACCTTCTTCCTGATTATGGTATGGTATGGCCGAAGATCTCTCGGAGGTCGCAGGAAGTCGCTGGTTGCGGGCGGCGATGGACTGGTCATTGTTGGAGCCTTGGGGAGGCCTAAGTCCATTAATGATGATCTACTTACATGATGTTGGCCTTATGTACAGCGGTGACCTTCTTCCTCTTGTTATCTCTAGCGAACTCGAAGGCGAACTCGGCGACCCTCTTGCTGGCCTCCTCCGTGATGAGCTTGATGGACTGCACCACACCGTCCACGATCTCGTGCTCGATGCCGGAGTACTCCCCCTCCGTGTTCTCTCTGATGGTCACTACGTCTACGTTGTCGTATAGCGTTTTAATTCTGGGGGCAAACGAGATAGCAGATGTCAACATAATTCAACAAAATTATTATGGGCGGTCTTTAGAGTCACCACAAGAGGAGCCAAAACAGTTTTTAAAACTATTGTGCCGGATTGTAACACGCTGACAATTTAAATGGCAAAGGCAAAAATTTTGTTCTTTTTTGTATTAAGCTTCGTTTGTGGTATTGTTCGCAACTAAAAAAGTTTTTGATGCATCTGCTAAAATAACCGATAGTGGATTATTATACGTTATTAGTTTTATTAAATATTGTTCACGCGCGATTTTTTAGAATTAATTTTACTCCTATAAATTAGGAACTTAAAAGGCTTCTTGTAAAGCCCTATGATTTTTTGGAAATCACACAAAGCATCCAATGACATTGTGTGTGTACCTTTTTTTTCAAAATCACGATCAATTCGTATTTCAAAGATGTAAATACTTAATATATCGCATTATAATCAACGATGATAAGGTATGCCCTTACGAGCAAATGCCGCCGGTTACAAACATTGTTAGATTAGGATAAGCTTGCGTATTGCGCACAAACATCGATTATTATATGACAGTGATTATTCTATCGATATAATAAATCGATGAAATTGTTTCATTATGCAAAATGTTAAATTATTACATAGAAAACTGACGTAGGTTTATTATGTAACTGTCTATTCCAATACAAATGATATTGATGTTTTGTTTAAAACTAGTAACATTAAGGGCTTCGCTGCGTTAAGCGGGTGCGGGTCGCGGATGCCCGCGCGGATGTCCGCGCCGTGCGCCCGCTTGCTTTGTCAAGGGCGTCTAGCGCAGCGCCGCCAGTATAATCGCTCGCGTACCGCGTAGGTGTACAGTCGATAACTATGGATTATTTTTATTAATTAATATATTACATAGCTCAAAAGACGACGACGTGACCAAGGCGTCATCCAATCAGCCCATATTTCACGTCTAGATTGTTGTATGGATAATCTGTGTCCAAGTTTTCGTTATTATGAGAAAATGTACGAGCACAAGCAGACTGTACAAGCACGGCGCGTGCGACACGGATAACGTAGCGGCTAGCTCAATGATTTTGTTCAAACAGCTCCACTCGCGCAGTCCGTCGCGCGTACACACTACGCGTGCCCCGTCGCGTCGCCGCTACCCGCGTCGACGACTATCCGCCTCATGCAATGCTGCTCTATGAAAATGACATGAAACAAGCATGCGGAGTGGACGCACGCGCCGCGCCCACTAAACACAGCGAAGGCCCTTAACGAGTGATCAAAACAGAAAGTTTTATCAAGTTTCAATTGCCGCACATCAGAGATACTTTCATTGAATAGGCATTCAATACCGGCTAAAGGTGTATCCACGCGAATTGATTGATAGTAGATCAAAAACATCGATCGATGGTAGAATATATTAATCGTATGTTAAAATCAATTGATCGACGTCGACTAATCTATTTTACCATCGATCCATGTCATCGATCGACGGATTGGTCTCGTAACAAGTCACTGGAATTTTGCTTTGTAAAATAGCTACGAAATCTGTAGCATTGATGTTAACCGCAGTAGATATTACACTAACACAGGAGTTACGTAATTGTAATAGAAACGTTAACATAGAATTTTCTCGGTACTTGTCAACCTCTTATCTATTTATAAGGAAATTCTAAAACTGATTGCTGTCAATGGCAAAGTCTAGACGAATTTAATCACCATATCAAACTTACAATAGGCACCTGAGATTGAGAGATTTTAAATTTATCAACTTTGCGTCAAATGGTGCTAAGGCAGCGTTTATAGCATATTCGTTTATGATCAGCTGATTGATAGGAGGAAACAGATGGAATTTCGGAATCTAACATAAAGCATAACATTACTATTTAAAGAGGAAATTGGTAGGAACGGTTTGTTATAAATTTAATTAAGGCGAATGTTATCAATATCGCAAATAAAGTGTTCCCAGTACGTCGTGACTTACGTTCAATTGCAGGAACGTCAATATGGAAACAGCTGGAAGCGTAATATTTCGCTGCGCTTTGACATTCACTATTGTATTATAAATAAAATATTCATATTCATTTATTTCACTTAAGTACAAGTAGTATAGTAATACCTTTCGTCTTCAGCCTTCAGTTTCGTAACTCTGCACATGAGAAGTGTGGGACATAACACCACCATGCTGGCCCAATGCGGGTAGAAACGGTTTCAAAAGCGATTGTGACCAACGGCTTAACGTGGCCTTCCGAAGAACAGAGGAGTTCGAGATAGTTTTGGACACCCATTCAAGGCCTGACCATGGTGCATGTAGCTTTATTTTCGATATCGAAAACCAAAGCGTGAGTATCCAAAACGCCACATAGCTCTTCAATAAAATACCTATTTTTGTAAATGATAATATTTTCAACTATTCAAAATCGATTTTTAGGAAAATAATAAAAAAATATGGTGAACTGTTCTTGTAAAGATTTTTAGAACTGCTTATATAAAACTAACATCCTCATCACTCACTAAAACAAAATTCAATAAAGTTCTTGCAAAAACAAATTCAAATAATCTTGGCAAGCTACTTCAACACAACACATTGCCAATGAATAAAAAAAATGTATACTTTCCACATGGATTTCACAGATGGAGGAAATAATTGAGACTGCAGTGTTTATTTGTACAACTCTAATGTAACTAGAAATTTTCGTATTTTAAGTATTTCTGAACATTGCAAGATTCTACTCCATTTTCAATCCACATCAAATATGTATGTTATTTTTAAATAAAAACCGTGAGCGAAGCTTATAAGAAAAATAAAAAATACTCCCATTAAAGTTTATTTACATTTACAGTACAAATGACTGCCTTTGTACTCAAAGCCAGGTTTTTCCTCATTCAATCATACCTCAAACTAAAGGATAAATCTGAGTGATCTCATGAAATTCAACATAGGGTTTTACTTAGACTTATTTTACTTTATTTGTCTAACAAACTAATAGATTTTCCCTATACTCATCCCACTCAAATGTGGTTGGCACTATATGTCCTCCTCTATCATTCTTTTGTCCCTAGTCAACTCAGCATCTACTTCCTTCATCGTGATTGTATGTGTCAGTTGTGTAATAATATATCTGCCGCAATTAGGTCTGCTAGGCAATGGAATAGCACTCTTTAGTCTATCAAGACTTGTAAACTATATACTCCTTGGAGGGCACCGCGGACACCAGTGCTACCAAACAATTGAAGTTTTTATTGTCTTGTTTTATTCCCCTTGACTAGTTAAGTTGTAAATATTAATTCCACAAACATACATCTTCCTACTGGGGACAGACATTCCTACTTGAAAACCAATAAATGAACTAATATCTGTATTAGTCATAACTCTGGCTATTTAATAAACTAATATAAATAAGAGACAAATATATTATTTCAGATAGTAATGTAAATTTTTAAAGTTTTTGTATACAACCTGTAAATTTAATACTAAAATATCACAAAAGTAAATTTTAATTAGAATACATACCCCTCTAAGCTTTTGCAGGGCCTAACATTAGCATACAGGTCAAATTCTTTCCTCAGTGCCAAGTTCAAGGACCTGTAGCCCTTGCCAACAGGGGTCATGAGGGGCCCCTTCAAGCCAATCTTGTTGGCATTCACAGAGTCTATGGCCTTTTGTGGGATGCCAAATTTGCCATCTGGACCCTAAAACAAAACAGTTATAAGCAATAAAATTATTCTAGAATTGTCTGGACCCTTTCAGTAAGGAAATTTGATCAATCATTACTAGAATTACATAAATCCATCAAATAGCATTTGCTTTATGTTTGTGATTACTTTTAAAATTATGGGCTGTCATAAATAAACAGAAAAACAGCATTTTCAGTAAAATTTTAGAGGGAATACAGATTTATTTTTTTATGGGACTTACCCTAACAGCTGTGACATCTACTTCATCCCATTCAATAGGCACTTTGGCTGCTTCAAATATTTTTTGCACGGCGACTGTGATCTCTGGGCCAATCCCATGGCCGGGGATAAGTGTCACTTTACGCACTCCACTGCTGTACTGTGCCGCACCAGATCTCGCCACTGGGGCCTGCCAACAACAAGGAAACTCAGACGATAACCTCAAACCAGATCAATAAAAAGAAATAACAAAAAAGTTGTTAACCTCATTTTTACAGCCCCTAACGCCTTCAGTATTAACACTCGAGTCGGGTTTAAACCACCTTAATAAATCTTTTGCTACTTTACTCTCACGAAAAGGCTTCAAAAGCTCTTTTATGTAATTCTTCGACATAACTATAGTAAGTCTATTTTTGGACTACAAGAATTATGCACTATAGTTAGCTGCGAAATAGTAATTTTTGCATGCAGGTGGGAACAATGCAGATTATGAGACATTAACATCTAACTTACGATTTTCCTGATTATTCTCGCAGCCATTTCTTTGAATTTTTGCTACACGACGTCGAGCGATAACTCCGCGGCGAAGGGCGGAGGGGGAGGATGTTGCAGGCGCCATACGACGCATGACCGGAAATAGTTTAAAAGAATTTTCCTTGAATTAGTTCTCATTTAATTAGAAATTATTTTAAGAGAAGTAGCAAATATAATAATTATTTCCTAAATGTTAATTCAAAGTACAATATTCTGAATAAAAATACTTGTCATTAAGCAGAGAAAGGAACGGAACAACCAGAGGTTTGTTTTTCTTAGCCAAAAGGAAACAAATTTCAGGAATTGGGTATAATTTTAAATAACTTACTGAAAAAAAAAACAAGTTATTTTCATCACATTTTAATACTTTCATTCCGAGAGCGTTGAAGTTGAGTAAAGTACATTGCGGACTGCAAATCCCACAGGCAAATACGTCACTGTCACAGTGACGTAGCAGTGTACTGTCAACAACATGTCAAGGATAGACAAATTATTTTCCATGTTTCAATAGATTTTATATGCTAATTACTGGGTCATAAAGTTCTTTATAGATTGATAAATTAGATTAGCAAGAGATAAATTGTATTGTTTGTTGTGTACATATCTGTTTGGTTGGGTTCTTCCTCAGGGTTCCTCGGATTTTTGCTATTGATAATTCAAAAATAAAGTATAGTGGACAGTGCCACTTATTTATAGTGAAATTCCTTAGGTTAAATTTTAATAGATCTGTGTCTTTGTAACATTTCTATGAGTTAGAAATCTGTTGTGGTTCTAAACAAATAAAGATGGATCATCCCTTACCATTAAAATTTGCTTCAATGTGTTTGATTTCTCAACACAAATTACAAAGCATCTTAGCTTTGTGTGGCGACAAGAAGGACTTAATTATAGACCCGCCCCTTATCAAACCCCTTGAGAAAATATGTGGTGTAACCTGGTTGAGGTAAGAAAATAAAAGAAATATATATTTTTTATCGTTTTTCGTTCAGTAACCGCATTTGTGTATCTTTTGTTACAGACAAAATGGCATTGACAAAATTTATAAAATGGACCCACAGCTTTCGTCTACAGCTAATACAAATAGAGTATACTTCATACCAGCTTCAGTGCGAAAATTCAAATGTGTTCTGGACCAGATCTCCTCAATGCTCAGCCAAAATTCAAGTTTGGCAGACTTGAATTGCTTCCACATAATAATTATACCTAAAGTACTTTGCTCATTCAACTCAATATTAGAAAGCAAAGGGCTTTTTGGCATTATACAGTTACATTCACTGTCATGGGAGCTAATGGCATTGGATGAACAGCTTCTCAGCATGGAACTACCATTTTTTTATAAACAAGTATTTGTTGAACAAAACCAGTCATTGCTGTCCAGTGTAGCCATGTCATTATGGAGCTTATTCCATGTTACTGGAAAACCCAAAGTATTCTTTTCATTAGGAAGACTGTCCAATAGTGTGATTGACATGCTGGAAGTCTATAATGAGACATATTCACGAGATTTTTTGAGCTCTAGTAGCTCCGAAGAAATTGGTGCACTAATTATTATTGATAGAAACCAAGATTATCATTCAAGTCTCCTTACACCAGCTACATACAGTGGCTTGCTCAGTGAAATATTTGATATAAACTGTGCAAATTTAGACCTTAATGTGAAAGACACTAAGTACAAAAAAGGCAAGGTAGATTTTTGTATTGAAGAGGCAGCAGCTACTAGTAAAAATACAACAATGATTTTAGATAGTACAACTGACAATTTGTATGGAGAAATAAAGCACAGACATTTTTCAGAAGTCCTAAGTGTTTTGAGTTCAAAAGCAAAGCTGCTAAAGAATGAGGATATAAAAGCATTAGGGATAAAAGAAATGAAGCATTTTGTTGCTACAAAGCTGCAACAGGTCACACTTTATAAGCAAAATCTAGTCAACCATGTGTTAGCATGCGAAACAATTATATCAGAGATGAGCAATAAGTTTGAGAATCTAAAAATATCTGAAACCGATATGCTAAACAATAGAAATAAGAAGTTAAATTTCACATTTGTCGATGAACATTTTGGTACTGATATCCACATTTATAATAGTTTACGATTGATGTGTCTCCTCAGTCTGACACAAGGTTTATCTTATGAGGAATATAATACTTTAGTTAACAAATACTTATTAGCTTTTGGTTATAAATATTTGTATGTGTTTAATAATTTGGTTAATGCTGGATTATTAGTACAACCGTCTAGTCTGAAGCTCTCTTTAAATATATCTAGCTTAGGGAATTTAAGTGACAGGTTGCCAAGGTGGCAGAGTAGTTTCCAAGCAGCAGCAAACAAACTCAAACAGTTGCCATCACAGCCTGATAAGGTGGGCTCATCGTCTCCAAGTTACGTATTCAACGGAGGCTACATTCCTCTTACAGCAGTACTTTGTAACACTATTTTAACATCAGAGACTCTTTCTGAAGCACTGACAAAATTGTCACCGTTGACAGAATTGAAAATTGGAGGGAATGTTGTTGCAAACCTAAAAGATGGCATGGAGACGTTGAATGAAAAGTTGTCAAACATAAAACTTAATTCTGAATTAGAATTTGGTTGTAAAGATGTTAAAAGTATGAGTAAAATGTTGAAAAGTGACCCTAACTTGGGGAATGCTTTTCCTTTGAAGCCGAAGAGTGTATTAGTGTATGTGATCGGTGGCGTGAACTACGCGGAGATCGCTGCGTGCGATGTGGTGCAGACAGCCACGGGCAGTAAGATCTATATTGCCAGTGACTGTGTCTCCAGTGGCGCGGATTTAATTTCTTCTAATTTCTAAAATTAACATTCTATGATTGGGTTTCACAAGATGTTTTATATTGGGTCCTTACCTATGAAATTGGTGTTTTTATTCTGTCTTAGCAATTTGTCCGTAACTATTAAGTTTCAGAACATTCTTATAAAATAATTGCCTCTTCTAAAAATATACCATATATTTGAGCTCGTATTATTTAATTTGATAATTTTTTGTAAGTTTAATTGTGTTAAAATTAGACACAAAGACAATTATTTTTAACTGCCTCCCGAATACATCATTTGATTTGCATTAACATAAAAACGATGAATAATTTTCATCAAGCGTGTTCACACACATATTGCTAAAGCTTGTCTAATGATACATGCCAAATATTATTATGTCTGGATTTGTCGTTGTGAAGAAAACTGATAAAATGTTAGTATGTAAAATGCATACATCCCCAAAATCTCCATACAAAACACCAATTTCATAGGTAAGGACCTAATATTAAACAAAGACTATGCACAAACCGAGAACTTAGTAAGCATTGACATCTAATATCGCGCGGACATAAAACATACACTCGGAAATACATACACTTACGCCCAAGCCAACCTAAATTCACGCACGCACACGCATGCATGCAAACACACACACACACTCTCTCTCTCACACACACACACACACACTCTCTCACACACACACACTCTCTCTCACACACACACATGATTCTACTATGTCTGTAAAATTCATTATCTGTTTGATTTCATAATTACCTTTTAGTGTTCTTTTTTCTTTTAAAATCGAATGTATACACATCGGATGGATTCTTTCAGTAATATGTATTCTTGTTATCTGGACCCCACGACACAGGGAACCCTAGTGTGGGGGCCAGAGACATATTGTTTTCTACTTTACGCTTAAGTGTACTGATGTAATATGTGTATATGTATTGTTCAAATTTCTGAATGAATAAAGATTATTATTATTATTATTATTATTAAGAAACTGGGCCTCCCACTACCTTGAAACTTTGATTTCATTTTCTTAAAAAGTATAGAACTTACTTAGCGAATTATATCAAAGTTATACTTACTGAAAGTGCACTACATAATGATTAAAATGATATGAAACTCATTAGGATCAATTAATTTCTTAAGGGTTTATTAAAAATTTTACAAAGAAAAATATAATAAACTGGTGGCCTGGTTAAATTGCTGTTGTTAAGTGTAGTTTGTATTACAATAACAATGAAGAAAGTTCATGTGCTATACATTTTCTAATAAGTAATCATCATTTTCAATTTAGTGAGAAAACTATTTGTAATAATTCTTATTTAAAAAATTATTGCATTATGCTTGTGTTTGCGCAGAAACGTTCATCTATAATATTTTGGGTGATGGCAAGGAGGGATGAATAGAGAAAGGAAAGCACAAAAGATCCCATAGGGTCGAAGTGCGCTGAGTTATCTTAGCTCCATCACAAAAATAAGATAACGACTTAAGTCATCTGTATTAATATAAGAATGTACCAACTGCTTTTCGTGCCTAGCATGTCGTAAAAGGCGACAAAATACCGAAATTTACAAATTTACTTTTTTTTTATTTTTTATTTTTTTTTGTATGTATGGCTAAATGTGGTCTTTAGGAACACAGTGCTCCTTGGACTCTGCCCACCCCTTCGGAGATTACAGACGTGATTGTATGTATGTATGTATTAATATAAAATAAATTTGTTTTTACTCATTAAAAGATATTCTCATCGAAGTACTCTCATCATAATTTTTAAGATACTAAGACTGTATATTGAATTATTTATAACAAATTAATTTATTTACAACTTAAATGAAAAAAATGTGAATCAATAAATAAAATCGCTTTTTATATCAAAAATATTTTTATTTTCATTTCCTTACAAATACCTAAAATACATATCACAGTAGGTACATGAAACAACTTGCATTCATGGTATGTCAGGACATGTTAATACTGGAAGATATTTCACTCTCCCCTAATTTTACTGTTGAAAATGTGCAGTGAGACATCAACAGCAAGTCACAAAAACCGTTATAATTTCCTAACAGATTTTCAACCTAAATTATATGTACCATAAGTCCAAATATGGTGGAAGGTATTTGACAGTATGTGACTACCCCTAGTACGATTTTTTATACTACCCGCAGTATGCGGCAATCGTAGACGTTCTTTCTTAATACCCTCACTTCAGTTCCACATAGTTGCCGATAGAAACGTTGGTAGTAACTATAATAAATAAATAAATATCCTCAGACATTCACACCTATCAACTAGTCCAATTTTAAGCAACTAAATTCTGCTTGTGTTACGGATACTAGATGACGGACAAATATATACAAATATATTTCATAGATAAATACATATAAATATTCTGAATATATATAAATATATATAAACATACAAGACTGGAGAACAAATGTCTGCAAATTCATCACCCAAACACTTGCCTCCACCGGGATCGAACCCAGGACCTCTCGAGATGGCGACGCCTTGAGACCGGCGTACAGACCACTCAACCACGGAGGTCGTCAAAAACTATAAAAAACTAAGAGACTGTTAATTACTCATACTCGGGACTGTTGATTTACAACCCATCTTGGAATCTATATTCACTAATAAATTACTACACCACACAATTCTTGAACAGTTTTACAACATGTGTTTATGTATATTTAAATTCGTTGTTTTTTAGTTCATGAAAATAAAAATATAGTTAAATTGTAATAAAATTGCACTGAGATCAGAGATTCACGATCCCTCGTACACAATTAATACAATAAAAATATTCACCGCACAGGATAATTTTTACTCTAATAAATCAGTTTTAGTTGTGTATCCATTACATTGTAGTTTTGGTATATACATTTATGGTTCAGTAGACAATAAATAGATTTTGGTTCAGTAAATACCTATCATATTGTAGGTATATCGTCGGTAAGCTAAAAACTCATATTTAATAAAAGATATAGTGCGCTGGTTTGTATAAAAATGCACCTTATCTTGTTTCACATAAGGTCAAATATTCAATGCAAGTAGCTTATCTTTTAATAATATTTATGTTTTTATAACTCAAATAGTGAAACATATGTCCTGAACTTTAAAAAATGTATAAGTAATCTCTAGGAGCGGACGGATAACCATCTCGCACTTTAGTGTGATACAGAGATTTTGAGAAACTAATTATTTTTTATCCGGAATTTTTGGTACACATTGCTAAAATTGTCAAATATTTTGGGTAGAGAGAAAATCTTCCTGCCAAATACTACAAATACTACGGTTATTTATGAAAATCCAAACTTTATCAAAGCATTATAAAAAGTAGGAGTATGGGGATTTCTTAAGCAATATTGAAGTTTATCACGTTGCAATAGAGTCGCTATTTGCGCCAGTACTGCGCGAACTTGTGGAAGTGCTCGACGAGCGCGGCCATGACGGCTGTCACAGACATGTCTAGAAGGTTCTGGAGGTAGTGCACTGCTTCTTCGTCACCCAGGTCAAGTCTGTAAAAATATAAAGTGATTATGGTAAATATTATTCATAACACATATTTTCAATAAATAAATATCTTCAGACATTCACACCTATCAACTAGTCCCTTTTTAAGCAACTAATGCTGCTTGTGTTACGGACACTAGATGATGGATCAATATATTTAATAGATAAATACATATAAATATCCTGAATATATATAAACATCCAAGACTGGAGAACAAATGCCTGAAAATTCATCACCCAAACATTTACCCCCAATATGTATAATTCCCGGAGGGGTTAGCAGAGGTTCCTTTGAAACAGAGCACGAGCCTGTTGCCATGTACCGGGTACAGTGTAGCAAGTGATTCTCCTCCATCTTATTGTCTACTAGCTGCTGCCCGCGATTTCGTCCGTGGTTACTATGATTTTTTAACTATCTTTCCGGAATAAGAAGGATCTAAGATGTTGACCAGGGATATAAGTTATCACCATGCAAAACATGCAAAAACAGAAAAAAAAAATTTAAAGAAAAAAAATCGAATGAATTGACAATTGATCTATCAAGCATTCGAATGTCCATTTATTCGTTTTTGATATATTATTCGAATAACAATAATTAAACGCGACACTTACTTAACGCAAACCGCACCGCAGCCGCAGCGAACCTAACGAAAACACAATCGATCTACCTAACGAATTATTTGGTCCCGTAATTGTGGTCCATTATAATCTTAACCCCCGCGTGCGGGATGCCCTGTGACAAGATGGGATGACGATATTCGTAGGTTGGCTGGAGCGGGCTGGATAAGAACGGCCGAAGATCGAGAGCGGAGGCGTGCATTAGGGGAGACATATGTCCAACAGTGGACGAGCAGAGGTTGCTGTTGATAATCTTACCTGAGTTTGTCTTGCACTTTCTTGACGGCCTTGTCGGGCTCCAGCGCGATGTCGGGCACCGACGCGTCCACCATCAGCGAGAACAAGTTCAGCATCAGGTTGGCGTGCCTGGTGGACAAATATATAATCACGACTATTATCCCCTAAGGGTCGGCCAGAGACTAGGCAAAAGCACCGCAAAAGCAGTCCATTGCCATAGTCCGCGCTTCACCAAACAGTAACTGCACTCAGCGTGACAGGTGGTGAGCCCGTCACCGCTATAAGCTATTGGTTTCTGTGCAGTTCTAAGTCTATTGGTAGGTTCTATGGGTTGGTAGTATTCTTTTGAGGAGCCGCTATTACGCGAGAAAGGATACAATAGGTTAAAAATGTATTAAGTACATACACGCAGAAAAAATGCCTGAGGAAATTCTCACTTAAGGATTGTTTTTTTTACATTTTTTGGGAAGACTACTAACCACAAAAAGATAGGATTGTTTTAGTACTTTGTTATTTAGATATCACTAGGGTCTAGTGCCGCAAAAAATAATAATTCGCTGTAAATCTTAAAATGACAAAGTGGTAAAATATTCATATCTGTCTTGATTTAAGATTTAAAAATCTAGCAAGTTCAATGTGATAGTTACCGATGCGCTTCACCAGTATTCCTGGCAATTGCAGCCACTTTCCATTAGCTCTACTTCTTTATGTGCTAAATAAAATATACTTCCTGAGCTGCAAGAAGGCAGTTTAGTACTGTTTGTGGAAGACGTGGGATTCTCGGCGACTCTAGCCATCTCTAACATCAGTAACTTGTTATTGCGCTCTTCTCTGGCCATTTCCCTCTTTGTTCCTTTTTTAAAACGAACCATGTGTCTTTTCTCATTGTTTTGGTCTCCAAGTAATATAATAATTAATATATTATATTATAAATCGTTATACTGTTTCCTAAGAAGACTTGTTGTTGAAACTGTTTTCAAAGAACTTTAATACTTTTTCAACGGCACTATTGTACCCCCTACCTTTGATAATATTTGTAAGTTTTATATGCAGCGTTTTGTGTTATTTACCTTTTAAAAATTGTTTCAGAGTGGCTTAGTTTTATTAATTAAATATACTAGCAATAAGTGAGGACGCGTCTTTTATTATGACGGGGCCCACCACGACACATTTACCTCCTGAGATGCAGGAAGGCGGTGTAGCACTGCTTGCGGAAGGCGTGGTAGAGCTCGGAGTGCACGCCGCCCATGGCCTCCACCATCTCCTTGCTGAGCTTGCTGTAACCTGTGACTGACCTCCTGAGATGCAGGAAGGCGGTGTAGCACTGCTTGCGGAAGGCGTGGTAGAGCTCGGAGTGCACGCCGCCCATGGCCTCCACCATCTCCTTGCTGAGCTTGCTGTAACCTGTGACTGACCTCCTGAGATGCAGGAAGGCGGTGTAGCACTGCTTGCGGAAGGCGTGGTAGAGCTCGGAGTGCACGCCGCCCATGGCCTCCACCATCTCCTTGCTGAGCTTCATGGGCGGCGGCAGAGGCTTGGGGTCGCGGCCCAGGATGTAGCCGAAGTCGATGTGGAACAGCGCGCCCGCCCGCGTCAGCAGCAGGTTGTCCAGGTGCCGGTCGCCCACGCCTCAACATACGTAACGCGATCAAACATCATTACATTTAACCATAGATCAATTAAGAAGTATAGATCGCTATTCCCATACATGGATTTTTAGTTCGTCTAAAACTTATTATTGTTTCTTGTACTCCTTCGTATAGTACCACCTAGCGTAGTAAGTCGAGCGGTGGCGCTACTATATAAAGCGGAATTACAAGTGATTCCGCTAGTATAGTACGCGCCACCTAACGTAATAAGTCGAACGAAGGGGTACAAGAAAGAATAATAAGTTTTAGACAAACTAAAAACCCATGTATTAGAATAGCGATCTATACTACTTAATTTATCTAAGATTTAACTCACAGAAGAGCTTTGTGGCGTCAGGGACTTCATAGACGGCAGCTATAATGTATACTAGTTGTTGCTCGCGACTTCGTCTGCGATTACTGGTTTTTTAACTATCCCACGGGAACCCATTAATTTTCCGGAATAAAAAGTATCTAAGATGTTGACCAGGCATATATGATCATATTGCGGAGTCTTAGTGGGTGTTCTCAGCGAGCAGCTGAACGAGTCCTACACACGCCTACCGCCTAACCAGCGGTAGGTACGGTCCGTAAACAAGATTCCTTCCCGAAAAGGGCCTATCTTGCACGGGACCCACATATTACTATCGCGAGTTCCTTCGTGCTTCGGAAGTTATGAAAAGCCGTTCGTCTCAGTAGCTATTGCAAACGTTATTACCCACAAATCCACAATGGACCAGTGTGAAATTATTATAGTCCGTTCTGTTCGTGGGTTTCTAAATAAAAAAATCTTTTTTTTTTTCACGAAAGATCCAAGATAAAAAATGACAATTAAAAAAACTTACCAAGCAAATACGTAATTACACAGTACCCCGCGCAGCTCCTTATATAAGTATCCATAGTCTCCGGTTTGATGCCATACGGGGCGCCTTCACAAGGATTGTGTTTCCTGAAGAAATTCTGTATACTACCCTCTGTCGCCAAAGCTTCAGCTACCGTCACTGACTCGATAAACTGGAGGAAACCATGCTTCGAGCTCGTCGCGAGAACTTTATACGGCGTCAGTTTCAAATCCAAGTTTTCTCGTCGAAGCAATTTGTCCATTAAAGTTATCATTTGTAATATTAGCTGGTCTTGTCGTAAATCGTCGCCGTGTTTGAAAATGGCTTCGTATTCGACGCCTTCGGTGGTTAGGAATGTGAGTTTTGACGGCATGAGGGCGGATTTGAATAAGCTTGCTTTCTTCGCGACGATTCCTTTGATCGTCACGTTGGGGTCTAGTGGGAAAGGCATTGGTTCAAAGTTTGTGAAGTTGAACTTGAATGCGTCGGGGTCCGCTAGTAATTGCTGTAGCCGCTCGGCCTTCTTATTTCGGTTGCCGCTCTCTCGAGCCACCGTTTTGACTAGTTTCACAAGTTTGTCTATGAACACCTGCTGGCGTGCGAGGAATGATCTTGTGCGTTGGTGGTCGACGTTTCCTGATAAAAGATTTTACCAGTTAGTGAAAGGTTGAAGTAATAAAAATCAAACTATAGAGACTGGTTGTTGGTTGTCCCAAAATATACAATCATAATATCATATATCATATAGGATCTGAGTGATCTCTATTCCCGATAAAAGGTCGGACAAATGATTCCATCAAGCCCGACGTCAGTGACCAGAAGTAGTGGGATCGCAGAACTTTGAGTTCTGCCAGAACAGAACCAGCACAGGTAGTGTAGTGTAGTGTAGTTACCGTGCAGTAGTCGCGTGGAGTAGATGCGCATGACGCGCAGGTACATGAGTCGCGCGGGCCCGTCATCGCATCGATCACAGGTATAGCACAGGTAGTGTAGTGTAGTGTAGTTACCGTGCAGCAGTCGCGTGGAGTAGATGCACATGACGCGCAGGTACATGAGTCGCGCGGGCCCGTCGTCGCATCGATCACAGGTATAGCACAGGTAGTGTAGTGTAGTGTAGTTACCGTGCAGCAGTCGCGTGGAGTAGATGCGCATGACGCGCAGGTACATGTGTTGCGCGGGCCCGTCGTCGCATCGATCACAGGTATAGCAAAGGTAGTGTAGTGTAGTGTAGTTACCGTGCAGCAGTCGCGTGTAGTAGATGAGCATGACGCGCAGGTACATGTGTCGCGCGGGCCCGTCGTCGCATCGATCACAGGTAGTGTAGTGTAGTGTAGTAAAGTTACCGTGCAGCAGTCGCGTGGAGTAGATGCGCATGACGCGCAGGTACATGTGTCGCGCGGGCCCGTCGTCGCATCGATCACAGGTATAGCACAGGTAGTGTAGTGTAGTGTAGTGTAGTTACCGTGCAGCAGTCGCGTGGAGTAAATGCGCATGACGCGCAGGTACATGTGTCGCGCGGGCCCGTCGTCGCATCGATCACAGGTATAGAACAGGTAGTATAGTGTAGTGTAGTATAGTTACCGTGCAGCAGTCGCGTGGAGTAGATGCGCATGACGCGCAGGTACATGTGTCGCGCGGGCCCGTCGTCGCATCGATCACAGGTATAGCACAGGTAGTGTAGTGTAGTGTAGTATAGTTACCGTGCAGCAGTCGCGTGGAGTAGAACGCATGACGCGCAGGTACATGTGTCGCGCGGGCCCGTCGTCGCACTCGATCACAGGTATAGCACTGGTAGTGTAGTGTAGTTACCGTGCAGCAGTCGCGTGGAGTAAATGCGCATGACGCGCAGGTACATGTGTCGCGCGGGCCCGTCGTCGCACTCGATCACAGGTATAGCACAGGTAGTGTAGTGTAGTGTAGTTACCGTGCAGCAGTCGCGTGGAGTAAATGCGCATGACGCGCAGGTACATGTGTCGCGCGGGCCCGTCGTCGCACTCGATCACAGGTATAGCACAGGTAGTGTAGTGTAGTGTAGTTACCGTGCAGCAGTCGCGTGGAGTAAATGCGCATGACGCGCAGGTACATGTGTCGCGCGGGCCCGTCGTCGCACTCGATCACAGGTATAGCACAGGTAGTGTAGTGTAGTGTAGTTACCGTGCAGCAGTCGCGTGGAGTAAATGCGCATGACGCGCAGGTACATGTGTCGCGCGGGCCCGTCGTCGCACTCGATCACAGGTATAGCACTGGTAGTGTAGTGTAGTTACCGTGCAGCAGTCGCGTGGAGTAAATGCGCATGACGCGCAGGTACATGTGTCGCGCGGGCCCGTCGTCGCACTCGATCACAGGTATAGCACAGGTAGTGTAGTGTAGTGTAGTTACCGTGCAGCAGTCGCGTGGAGTAAATGCGCATGACGCGCAGGTACATGTGTCGCGCGGGCCCGTCGTCGCACTCGATCACAGGTATAGCACTGGTAGTGTAGTGTAGTTACCGTGCAGCAGTCGCGTGGAGTAAATGCGCATGACGCGCAGGTACATGTGTCGCGCGGGCCCGTCGTCGCACTCGATCACAGGTATAGCACTGGTAGTGTAGTGTAGTTACCGTGCAGCAGTCGCGTGGAGTAAATGCGCATGACGCGCAGGTACATGTGTCGCGCGGGCCCGTCGTCGCACTCGATCACAGGTATAGCACTGGTAGTGTAGTGTAGTTACCGTGCAGCAGTCGCGTGGAGTAAATGCGCATGACGCGCAGGTACATGTGTCGCGCGGGCCCGTCGTCGCACTCGATCACAGGTATAGCACAGGTAGTGTAGTGTAGTGTAGTTACCGTGCAGCAGTCGCGTGGAGTAAATGCGCATGACGCGCAGGTACATGTGTCGCGCGGGCCCGTCGTCGCACTCGATGAGCAGGTACCAGTAAAGGTAGTTGCCCACTACGCTGTTCCCGCACGCTCGCTCGATGAGGAACGAAGCGAGGCTTAAATTCTCGTCGGGCTGTTCTGATTCGCTGGAACAATCACACAGAAATTTATTTTGATATTTGGATTGTATTCATTTTGAATCATTTTTAATATTTTTTATTTTCGTAAGTCCTAAAGGCAGATTACAGTGATACTATATTTATGTAACTAGACCTAATGAGGTGCCGATGCGTCACGAATAATTATTTGAATTGACGAAACAATCACAAGGAGGAATAACAACAGAGTTCATTAAAATCAGAGTGCACGAGAGTGAAGCAACGCCATACATGCGTTCCGGAACGCACGCACACACACTTGCATTTCACCTACCTTGCACTCAGAAAGATTTGCGGGAAATATAGTTCAAGAGGTCTGTCATCATAAAATTATTTGGCACTTTGCAAACAGTACCTTTGGATCGTTCAAATTGGCAGAATAGAATCGATGGCATCGGTGTTGATTTCCCTTCACAAAATTACGGCTGTCTAGGGTTGTCATGTGACAGTTATCTAAGGTTAAAGACAAATATACATGTCTGTGGCAACCGAACTCTTCTTATACGAGTATGACTTCATCAATATTGGTAGGCTCTTATCCAGTATAAGCCGATGAGAAGTTTTAAAGAGCACTCACCTAAGTGCATTTCCGTTGTTAATGCTGGTTTCCAATGTATTGGCTATATCTTCGCTGAGGTCGTCAGGGTGTCCGTCTATCGAACGATGGCTACTTATAGAGCCAGTCATATCACTCGCTGTCAACACTGGAATATTCATAAGAAGTATTACGAGATTATGTGAGTTAACTGCCTATTCCCATCAACAAATGGATGGTTTGTAGATTAACAAATAAAATTTTTAATATTTAAAAAAGAAGTATAAATATTTATTTACTTTCAAACTGCTCATAGTTCCACAAAAATATATCAGCGTCCAAGACTTAAGCTGACTTTATAAATATTTATTTCTTAACATCTTAATTTAATTAAACTTCTATAACTCCTTGAGTTCACAAAAACACAGAAGTGAAAACATACTCCATTTTTATTATACAGATGGTAAAAGTAAGGCAGTAGGTCTTAGAATTTAATAGTACATTATGGTACAAGTGTGTAATGTTGGTGATTACCGCTGAGGCGCATTGAGGCCCGAGCCGTCAGGCAAGGGTCTTAAGGAGCCGAGGACGGTAATCATCAATACACACGTGTATCATACAACGTTTTTCAACACACTTCTGAATAATAGATATTTTTCCTTTGAGTTTTCTGGTAGTAAACTTTCCATAACGTTCTGGGCTTCACATCTTATATCGGGCGGTACAACATAAATCATTTTCTTCATAAATTGTATTTGCAGACATCTTAATTAATAACTAACTAAATAACTTCAAAAGAGAAAATGAGACGAGTTGTGAAAAATGTTTCGTAATGGCGGGAAAAATTAATCAGTTTTCCTATGCGCGCGCATCGGCCATAGACTAATAAATTTCGTAATGGCGGGAAAAATTAATTAGTTTTCCTATGCGCGCGCATCGGCCATAGACTAAAAATGAGGTTTCTTTTTTTTGGGCTTTTCGCGGATAGCTATTTAGCCTCAGAGTAAACAGAACTGGAGTAGCCTTTGTCTAACATTCCCCTCTGCCAAATGCACAAGCATCGGATGCTTGCACGTTTAATAAACCTAGTTGAGCCGCCATTTTGACAGCCATAACATTGTAAACGTTGCGGCGAACAGAGCTCCCGCAAAAATGCCTGCCTGTGCTGTTTTTTGTTGTAAAAATGAATAGAAAACATCGAGTATGCTAAAAAATGGTGTCACCTTTTATTTGTAGTTATAATTTTTAAGATTTCATGATTATTTACTTCATTATTTCATGTTTTAGAATTCTACGATTTCAAATTTCGAGCGCTAGTCTCGTGGGGAGTGCGGCTGTGACGTTGTCAAAACGCACACCCCACGTGACTATTTTAAGCGTGTGTGCGTGAAATTTAAATTTGTGTGTCGAATTATGCATGTGTGCATTTGTAAGAACGGCTGGCTTTGAGTGTAGTGGTAACCTCACCCCCCGCAAGAAATGGCAGAAAAAAATGTTTGAGAAATTGACTAATGGCTACTCCAGTTCTGTTTACTCTGAGTATTTAGCGCAAATGTAACCGTAACTCAACCAATAATATTAAAAAAAACTATTACTCACTCGTGAATAATAGTAATGAAAAAGTCACAGTTTGATTATAGGTGTCATTATGTGCCTAATTGCCATGGGATTAGAGCCACTTTATAAGGAAGTGTGTTGAAAAGTATATTATTTAAGTTATCACAAGTACAGAAATAATAGGTTAATAATATTATCAACAACATACAAACACGTAGCGCATAAATTAAGTGCGTTGTTTCTATGAATAAATTATAAACCAATAGATTATGTACAGACATAAATAAGAACATGGAAACATGCAATGTAGATCGACATACAGACGGATAGACTACAAATGAACTTATATACTATTTGTAGTGGTGTTTGAATTTGTGTCTAATTCACACACACACACATGGCACATGCTGTGGGTAGAAAGAAAAGTGTTTATAAAAAGTAAAAGGTAAACTGCAGAAAATCGATTTTTGAAATGAAATGCAAGATACAGAAAGACAGGAAAATATAAATTAATAAAAAGAAGACGAATGAATGATAACATTATGCTATTTTCATCATAAACAGCGAAATTACGATTCTAGAAAAGGAGAGCTAGACAAGCATTTGAATGAAGAAAGCCGTTAATTATAAGAAAGGAAGAGATAACATATAACAAAGTATAAGATATTTTTTACAGGGCATGATGCTAAAAAGGCGAGAATAACACGCAGTGTTATTAAGAGGGCTATGTCAGCAATATGGAAGAGTGCAGACTGATAATGTACACAGGTATGTAAAACAAGTTCAATATGAAACTAAATCTACGGCTATGTTTCATATAGTAAATGATATCTGACAAACGAAATTACACAACTTTTATCTTTTAACTCATACGAAATTATGTAACAACCTGTATACCAGGTGACTTTTTAGTCAGTAGCCAGACTTTCAAATAGGGTTTTGTTTTACAAAATGAACAACTATTACTCATAGTCTATCTATTTTGATCTGAGACAGATTGTAAGCAAACCATAAAAAGGGTTATTTAAGATGTCGTTACTCATTATCGAAAAGTTTTATCAGAAACATACGATTATTTAATATTTTATTATTACAAACTTTTTAAATTAAGTAATTACTTGATACCTTCAATAATTTTTGGTATTTCTACTTCAATGTTATATTTTTAACGTAATTTTAGATTACTTAATTAATCGTTGCTACTAAAAAAAGACCTAAAACGAATAGTATTCTCAAACTTTTATTATGAGTATAGAATACTTCCAAAAGAAGATAAACAATCATAACATGTTTATGACATCTTGAATGTACTTTGAATTTAATTGATATATTTAATATTTAGTATCATTTGGATGATAGCAATGATAGCTTGTTTTTTAAAAACACTTAACATACCTAATACTCATAAAACATTACTTCATTACACAAATAAATAATGTTTATATTCAATGACGATATTGGTATATTAAGTACGGCTACTCCTTTTCTATTTTATTAAAAAAAAAATAGATTCCATATTATTTTGTCCCAGAATTGGATAAAAAGTTTGAGAACCACAAATTCTTTGTTTACCTTTTGTCTCAGATCAAAATGGATAGAGTATAGATATTTTAAATTGTAGCCCAATAGGAAATGTTGTTCAAATTGACCAGTTAAACGCAAGGTTGAAATTTGGAGGGTGACTAAGAAGTTAACCTGTATCGACTTGAAACTACGGTAAGAATAAGCGCACGGTTTAACTTCATGCACGGACTTGAGACGGCTCCCCTACCAACACCCTTTAGGAAGCTGTTTTTAGCAGGTTATTAATATCTCCTAGTTACCTATTGAATGCCTTTAAATTGCACGTTTCAAAATTACTATAATTATTTTAATTACTGCTAAAATCCTTCTAAAGAAGAACAACTAAAACAAATACATATTTACGATTTTATGTATATACACTTTAAGAAATAGTCCTATATACTTCTCGTTAAGACTAATCGAAAGACAAAAAAACTATGTGAAAGATCATTTTCCGATTTAAGGTCACAATTTTCATAAATCCGGAAGGAGGTCGTTTGCTAGGAGAGCCACCTTAACTTCATGTTCGTTGTGGACGCCCGCTTAGCGCAGTTTCAATTGGATCTAAAGCTCGGATAATAAGCATCCAGAATCTTTTTCGGCGGAGAAAACTATAAAGATACCAGCAATCACAGAACTATCGATCAACTTTTAACCATAAAACTCGACTATTATTATTTTAATTACTACTATTATAACTGACGGCAGCATAAAACTGATAGTATTAACAAAATATATCGTCTTGATCGAAACACTATCATGAAACATTTCTTTAAAAAAATAAATGATAAAAAATCATTTAAATCGACATGATTATCAAATTCTATGCTCGTAATTTTGATCCTCTAGTCATCTTAGGCCCGTATTACAAAACCAAACTCAAGCGTAGATCTTGCGCAGTTAAAAAGCGCAGTTAAAAAGGGATGGCGCTATGCGGGATCTATAGCGCCATCCCTCTCTAACCGTGCTCAAGCAGAGATCTACGCTTAAGTTTGGTTCTGTAATACGGGCCTTAGACTGAAAGCGCTTCACGCACCGGAAGCGGAAAGGGCGCGAAGAGCGATTTATTTGAGACCGTCTCTGTGCGTGGAGCTCTTGAATCTAAGCTGGTTGTAATATAAGATTTAAAACCTTAGCCTTGCATTGCATATAAAGGTTACACTAACGGGACTGCACGGCAGTAAGTAGTATCTATATACTACATGATGTATGTCGCGTGTAGTCCCGTTAGTGTAACCTTTATATTCTAAGCTGGTTGGTCCTAAAAGATTCCAGATGCCTACAATCCCCGCGTAAAGCCCTCCGGCAGAGCTAGCTCACCTCCGGCGACGTCTGCGCGCCGGCGCCCGCCGCACGCGCGCTCGTACTCTGCGACAACCACACCCTTGTACCACCCCACAACCACTGGGCTCACTATACACACATACATATAATCACGACTATTACCCCCTGAGGGTCAGTCAGACACTAAACAAAAGCACCGCAAAAGCAGTCCACTGCCACAGTCCGCGCTCCACCAAGCAGTGACTGCACTCAGCGTGATAGGCAGTGAGCCCGTCGCCGCTATAAGCTATCGGATTGTGCAGTTCTAAGTCCATTAGAGGGAAGAGATGGGTTGGAAGTATTATTTTAATGAACCGCTACCGCACGGCTATGCTGAATACGGTACTGAATTAACATTTCTTTCTTTCTTTTTATATAGCAGACCGCACCGACCTTACGGCCAGGCCACGGTATGGCGCGACGAGCGAATTCTTAACTTATTACATCCTCGAAGACATTTGGTCAGCCATGTAGTAACAAGCGATCAATAAGTGCGGTAATACGAATACGCTCGTCCATGTTTTTGCACGAAACGTTATCGGTCGCGCTTATACGCGTCCACGCTCGAATAAAACAACTCTACGCGCGTTTCAAAAAGGAGCTTATTAAATCGCTAACCTGAAACCGCTCCAAGCTAAGAATATGAATAAAATATTTGTATGAGTATGGCTATATGAATTGACGATCTCCGTGGACGAGTGGTACCCATGAACACCGATTTCTAGGCGTCACCATCTCAAGAGGATGAGACTGAAAAGAGGATTCGTACGCCACATGTTGAGTCGTGGCCAGGCCGTAACCTACCACTGACAGACGGTAGGCGTTTGTGCTTGTCCAGATTAAGAGATTGCGCGAATGATTTCCATCGATGTACAGAGTAGAAAGATAAAATTAAAAGATCTCCCAAGGTTTTTTCTACAGATTTCAGGGTTTTTAGAATGCGTGAAAAAGATCGTGCGGTGTCTAACACGCAACCCTAGCGCCATGTACTACATGCGTTGTGGGAATATGCTTGATTTCCACCATAATAATTATTAAAATAAGCTAGTTGTCTGTCCCTGCGCCAGTCCCCAATATGTCACGAAAGCGAGATTTGACTCGCGCACAAATCTCTTAATTCGGACAAGTTATATGAAATCGAGGTCTGTTTTACACTACCCTTAGTTTTTGTCGAGTTCAACACCTTCACTGATGCTCCTGACCATCTACTTTATATTTTTTATACAGGCTTTTATTAATGAATCAACAAGAGTAAAACTAGGTAACTAACATCATAAATAACATTTGCTCTACGAATTTTGCTAATTTCACATATTTCTGGATGTCCTTAGCTCTGTGCGCATAGCGAGCGCGAGCGTCGCGCGTGACGCCTTTTCGTATGAACGGAACATAGACTTACTAATGTCGCGACAGTACATTATAAGCTTGTTAAATCATTTTTAATTAGTGTATTGAGTTATGATAAGATTCGTAGAACAAATGTTTTTATTTAAGATGATGGCTAACTAGTCGTACGAGGTTATTGATTCATTAAAAATAACCCTATATAAGAGAAAGCAATGCGAAACAGTTGTATCTAGAGTAATCATTTCTGTAGTATTAGCATTAATTGATACAAGAAGACAAATTTAATTAGTAATTAAAGAAAATTAGATATATCATTTTTATCATAAGGTCATGTTTTTGTTTATTTTTTTAATTGAACTATTGTTACGCTAATTTCGATCTTAACTTTACGGCGTAAGATGGATATTTGTTTAACAAGTTATCCTTTCGCATGTAGCACGCGTTTCTATGACATCAGCTGCAATTAAGTCTATAATTTTCTGACATACCTTCGTGTATCTCTGTAAAGTCTTCATATTTGAGCGCTTGGACCAGCTGTAGAAGGTATAAGAGAAGATCTTCGTCTGGAGCCTGTTTCAATCTTGATATTGCGTATCTTAGAAAAAAAATACAATGATTAAATAAAGGATTTTGATTTTTGTGTGGTTGAATCCAATGTAATGACGAACTTCTGCGTACGCGGCCAATACTTCGACAGCTAAAGCATTTTTGGTATTACTACACTAAGTCGTAAAGAAAGTTCATGATAAAGAAATTTGATCTTTTTGATAGGTATGCTTAGATATCAATATTTTGAGATCTAGATTTCTCTCGAGGCATTATTTCTTTAATCTATCACAATGGTAATTCCTATCTCTATCGTCACAGCCTATATACCTCCCTCTGCTGGGCACAGGCTACATGTGGAATGCGGCCCGTAACGCCACCACGCTGGCCTTCATCTGTACTTACTTTCTAACAGCGGGATGCGTGAACTTGGGCGTTAGAAGTTCTAGCGCGTCCTCGACGTCCATGGGCGTCCACTGCTTCATCATGGCCAGCGCCTGACGCACCTCGCCTGGGGACGAACGTCCAATCAAATAACACTTTGAAATATTGTTACTGTAAAAGATTCTTGTATTGTGAATATGGCTTGAATGGCTTGGTTGAATATTGGTATTAACCTTTGCCTAAGCTATCAGGGATAGAGACGTGATGACTCTTGTAATGGAGATAGTAGGTGAGGCAGGGAGGCAGGGCATAGAGAGAAAAAATGCTTCGTTTGTTTCGATATATCGAGATGTGTACCATTCATCTCGGTATATCGAAACAAACGAAGCAACGAGTAAAAAAACATGTATACACATTTTACAGACAAAATCATTTTCCTTCTAATAAGAGTCATTTACCGTCAAAAATGGTAACATAAATCAAATCAAAATCTTTATTTACACAACAAAACCTATGAACCTATAAACCACAACAATACCTATGAAATTGGTGTTTTGTATGGAGATTTTGGGGAATTCTGCATTTTCCATACTAAAATTTTTTCAGTTTTCTTCATAACGACAAATCCAAAGATAATCATATTTGGCATCTATCATTAGACAAGCTTTAGTAATATGTGTAATATCACACTTCATAAAAATTATTATCGTTTTTCAGTGAATCATTTTTTTAAAATGATGTATTCGGGAGGCACTTAAAAAGAGTTGTCTCCGTGTCCAATTTTAACACAATTAAACTTGCAACAAATTATAAAAACAAATCAAAAGAGCTCAAAAATATAGTCTATTTTTAGACGAGGTAATTATTTTTTAGGAATACTCTGAATCTTAATAGTTACAGACAAAATACTAAGAGAGAAAAAAAACACCAATTTCATAGGTAAGGACCCAATATTTTAGAAGTTGACTATACATTGATATAATTTGACATACCTGGTCTGTTCCAATTGACGCACTCTAGGAATTTTGTGAGGGCTCGTTTGTGGGCCGATAAATAGAATCTGTAACAACAATAATGTTATAATGAGGAATGTAAACAGCAAGATGTTATTGAAAATAGCATATTATTTTTATGTTATTTGTATTTATTGTAATGCGTTTATGATTTTAAGAAAGAGTCAAATTTTATGGTCACAAAATATTTAAATAACTATTGTTGCCCGCGATTTCGTCCGCGTTTACTATGCTTTTTTAACCATCCCACGGGAACCGGGAATTTTCCGGAATAAAAAGTATCTAAGATGTTGACCAGGGATTTAAGGTATCACCGTGCAAAATAGGTCATTTCGGAGATTAGTCCGTACAAACAGACACACAGACAGAAAAACAAAACAATTTTTTTTTACGTATTTTCCCTCTTTTTACATCCCCTGAATTGGTTTTAAGCATTTTTTTTCTATGTACTATCGCAGAAATAGATTTCTGACCCACCATAATGTCATTTTTCCGTAGCACTTAAATTCAAGCAAAATACAAGTGTATACATGTTCCTTGGAAACGTACGTAAAAACGTCGTAACTGTCTATTGTAATCGAAATATTGTCAAAGTGGGTCATGAATCTGCTCGTTCGATAGTACAGACATTCGACCTCTAGTTTTATTAAATGTTTTGATAATATGGTTTACACATAGATACAGAGAATGTGTATAATTTTAAATTACGTCGCCAATTAACGTAATATTAACACAATGTTAAAACAAGCCTAAACCCCGCCCACTTTGGCAAAGGAGGCGTGATGATACCATATGTTATGTGATAAAATGAGATAAATAATAGCGCCTTTTTTATAAAGTTTGATGCCTGTTTTGGGTAAGCGTTGCGAAATCTGCGAACTCAGTTCCATGATGATGATGATTCCACCCTGTATAATATTGGGTCCTTACCTATGAAATTGGTGTTTTTATTCTGTCTTAGCAATTTGTCCGTAACTATTAAGTTTCAGAACATTCTTATAAAATAATTGCCTCTTCTAAAAATAGACCATATATTTGAGGTCGCATTATTTAATTTGATAATTTTTTGTAAGTTTGATTGTGTTAAAATTAGACACAAAGACAATCATTTTTAACTGCCTCCCGAATACATCATTCGATTTGCATCAACATAAAAACGATGAATAATTTTTATCAAGCGTGTCACACACATATTGCTGGAGCTCGTCTAATGATACATGCCAAATATTATTATCTCTGGTCTGTGTCATTGTGAAGAAAACTGATAAAATGTTAGTATGTAAAATGCAGACATCCCCAAAGTCTCCATACAAAACAGCAATTTGATAGGTAAGGAGCTAATAGTATTGAGTGTCGTGTCGTCACCTAAACTTCCAGAGCAGGTCCTGGTCGGCGGCCGAGAGCGCCTGCTTGGGCGGCGCGGCCACCAGCGCGGCCAGCAGGTCCCGCTCGGCCGCCGTGGGCTTGGCGTCGCGCCCCCCCGCGCCCGCGCCCAGCCGCAGCGACCGCGCCAGCCGGTGATGCTTGCTCTCTACTAGGTTTTCCTGGACAAGGAATCACTTTCTGTACAATACATATACATACATAAATCACGCCTGTAGCCCCGAAAGGGTAGGCAGAGGTGAACTAGCAGTAAACTAGGTAAACTAGCACAACTAGCACCTGTAAGGCGAAGGGAACAAAGACCATACAGCCATGTTTTCAGTATTTCTATTTCCTGTATATAGTTTTCTTACTTTTTGTTTGTTGTTGCTGTTATTTTTATATTGTTTATGAGAATTTTTAAGATTTTGTGTCATCTGTGCTGTTTTTATTTAATTATTATATATACATATATATATACATATTTATTTATTTATTTATTATATATTTGAATAGGCCCGGTCAGAACACCAGCGCTGGGTCAGTCCCTGATTCAGCATATGCTGAGGCCGGGTCCTAATTAACCGTTATTGTGTAGTCTCTTAAAATTATTCACTGTACCCTGTGTTTGTCTGTTCTTTCTTTGTTTTTTATTCTTATTGTGTGTTTGTAGGTTAATAAATGTTTTTCTTTCTTTCTTTCTTTCTTTCACCCACGTTTTGCCAATTATGTTAGGTCCCATGTAATAGGTGGCGAGCCTATTGCCATTTATCGGGCACGAGTGTCGCAGTACATCGCTATTGCTAGGTGGTACAAGAGGAACGCTGCTGCCCATTCCTCATCATTGATTTATGCTTTGTCGCCTTGTACGGCACCCACGGGAGAGACTTGGGGTGGTGACAATTGTATTCTACTCTGCCGTCACCACACGGCATGTAGACAGCTGACGGCGAGACGACTGTAGAATACGATTGGTGCAATGCAGATATTATTGTACATACATGTAATCACGACTATTATCCCCAAGGGTTAGTCAGAGACTAGGCGAAAGCATCGCAAAAGCAGTCCACTGCCACGACAGGGATGGAAGCGTGATGATGTTATTAATAGTCCCATTCTCCTCTTCCTCCTGAACTTTTCTCATCCTGGATACGGCGAACACATGCTTACATTTTAAATTCGATTTGCAACACACCCGGACATACATATTATTTATTTAATAAGTATCTTGTAATTTAATCTTATTTAGTACGAATACGCCCTTTTTTGTGCATTGTCTATTTAAATTAAATATTGTAAAAGTAAATCTTAAACAGGAAGAATAAGCGTCTGTCACACAGTCTCCCCATGAGACTAACATAGACGGTAATGGTAATGAATATCTTAAAACTAGACTAGTATAAAGAAGTATTTACCTTTCTGTATAATTAGTTCTAAAATAACTTGTTCATTGTAAATATGCCCTATTAATATATTATTATTATTATTACTACATCCGTCCTCAGCCTATATACGCCCCACCGCTGGGCACAGGCCTTCCTCGTGGAGAAATAACACCACCACGCTGGCTCAATGCAGGTTTTTGAATAGAAACGGTTGTAATAGCGACCGGGACCAACGGCTGAACGTGCCTTCCGAAGCACGGTGGAGTTCCAGATCTAATAGTTTGGTCACCCATCAAGGCCTGCCCATGGCGAAAGTAGCTTTGTTTTGGTTGAAAGCCAAAGCGTACGTAGTGGTTCGTAAAGGCGCCATCGCCACCGAGCTCCTCGGTTACATAGTATAAAACAAAGTCGCTTCCTGCTGTCTGTCTCTCCCTATAAAGAGCTTTTCAATTGCGCAACGGATTTTGCGCGGGTTTTTTTTCTATCCCTGTGATTAATAGCCTAATTGATTCACTTAGAAGAGACGTAAAGTACGTCCCAATCCAAGTTGCCAAAAAGGTAAACAAAACAAAGGTAATGTTTCATCTCTAAAATGTTTTGTGATGACTGTAGGTAATTGAAATCAATTGAAACGGACAATAATTGTTACCGTTAATTATATTTACGTGCCAATGTCCATGTAAAAAGTGTGATTATTGAATAACAAATTCGGTATGTCGGCTTTTTTGTTATATTATTAATAAGTTACGAGGGTGGATTGAAAAGTAGTCGGCCTAACACTGATCCATTTAGTTCTAAAAATCAAATCTACCCACATTATTTAGTCCAATTCAGACCTGTTAATTGTGTGAAGTTTGAAACGTATGAGATAATTAGTTTTAATTTTATAAATTTATTAACAAAGCAATCTGACATCATTTTCGCAAATGGAGCAAATCGAGCAGCGTGCCGTCATTAAGTACCTCCATAAGAAGGGGCTGTCATCAAAAGCCATCCATGATGATATGGTCAGTACATTAGGGGATTGTGCTCTTTCATATTCATCCGTCAAAAAATGGATTGCAGAATTCAAGCGTGGTAGAGAGAGTGTGCAAGACGAACCCCGCTCTGGAAGGCCTTCGACATCCACTACTGACGAAAATGTTAAAAAAATACTCGACTTAGTTATGGGAGACCGCAGATTGAAAATTAGAGAGATAGCCGAGATTATAGGCATCTCTTATGAACGTACTCAAAACATAATAGTCAACGTGTTGGGTTTCCACAAGGTGTCTGCGAGGTGGGTTCCGCGACTGCTTTCAGTTGAGCAAAAAAGGATGCGATTGACTATTGCACGCGACTGTTTGGAGTTATTTGAAGCTGATGAATGTGATTTTTTTAATCGTTTTGTTACTATGGACGAAACATGGGTTCATTACTGTACACCAGAAACAAAACAACAATCAAAACAGTGGAAAAGACATGGTTCACCACCCCCCAAAAAGGCTAAGTCGATTTTGTCGGCAAGTAAGGTGATGGCTTCAGTATTCTGGGACTCGAAGGGTGTGATTATGGTTGATTATCTTGAAAGGGGTCAGACTATAAACTCTGATTATTACTGCACCTTACTACGTCGTTTACGAGAGGAAATAAAAGAAAAACGTCCAGGAATGATCAGAAGAAAAGTCCTGTTTCATCAAGATAACGCTCGTGTTCACACGTCTGTTCAATCAATGGCAGAAATTCACAACTGTGGCTTTGAACTGTTACCGCATCCACCTTATTCACCTGATCTAGCACCGTCAGACTTTTTTCTGTTCCCTAACCTAAAAAAGCACTTGGGAGGTCAAAGATTTTTGACAAACGACGAGGTCAAAGCAGCAGTAGACGCATATTTTGACTCTAAGGAAGAATCATTTTTTTTCAACGGGCTAAATGCTTGGAAGAGAAGGTGGCAAAAGTGCATTGAACTTGATGGTGATTACGTTGAAAAATAAAAATATATTTCAATTATTATATATTTATTTTCTTGGTTAGGCCGATTACTTTTCAATCCACCCTCGTATATAAGCATCCACATTTCGCTTTATATGTTCTTAAGTCCAAACGTAACAAAGGGCGGGTCTGTTGTCATGCATCGGGCACAACGTGAAGCAACTGATTTCACAATCAATTGTTACTTAATTATTTCGATACAAGCGATGGAGATCAATCCGGTGACCTCTTTCTCGAGTAACGACCTCTCGCTCTTGCACAAGTAATGCCATTTTCCTATCTCGGCAATCACGGCCACAAGTGAAATTGAAAATTCTTGTGACCTTAACAAAGATAACGGGTAGGGATGGGCCGAATGTTGCTTGAACCGAATACGAACTTCGGCCGAACATTCGGTAAAAGTTTAAAATTCGGTCGAAGTCCGGCCGAACTTCGGTTCAATTTTGCCGCGGCTTTTTGTTGTTTTGTTTAATTGAATAAGTAAAATTTATTAAGACTGGTAGTTTAAAGGCCAATTTATTGTTGCATTTATTGCGTATAATTACTATTTCAATTCAAGTAAACGATTATGAGCACTGATCGGAATAGGTAGAGCTATTTAGGTTCACTAACCGCAAATATTGATGTTAATATGGATATTCCTCGGGATTCCGACTAATTCTCCGGGATTCGATTATTATAATTCTTTTTATTATTAATAAAATTTGTTTTTTTTTCAATAAGTAAATTATTGTTTAAACGTGTTGATAATTTTGTTTAAGATTTTATTGTAGTTAAATACAAATAGTGTGTTCTTTTCAATCATGTTTCGATTTTTCAGATACGTTTTGTACAGAATGTTCGGCATTAAAACCGAATTTCAGCCGAATGACGAAGTTCGGCTCGAGCTGCCGAAATTCGGTTAAACCGAATACTTAACGAATTTCGGCCCATCCCTAATAAAGGGGCATTTTGTTAGAACCTTTGACCCACAGCGCTGCACTAACGTAACTAGCCGCAGTGTGTTAAATACCGTCAATACTATAGTAAGCAAATAAGCAGTATTCCTCAAAAGCATGGCAATTTTTTTGCAAAACCACATAATACAAAGTATCGTCATTATCGATGAGTTGAAGCACTACATTTTCCCCCATGGATTAGGATTAAAATAAAAATATTTAATAGGCAGCGGTAGCCGAGTCGGGACGGACGGGGCACTACTCTTTCGCAAGGCCGCGGGAAACGCGGGTTCGAGCCCACCGCCTGTACCACTGAGTTTGAATAAAAACTTATGTACAGTTCATTGTGAATATCGCTTGCCTCACATTGTGCCCGGTGCATGGCAACAGGCTCGCCACCTGCTACATGGGGACCTAACATATCTGGCGAAAAGTGGGTGTTTGACACCTCTGCCTACCCCTTCGGGGAAAGAGGCGTGATGACATTTTGTACGTTGTAAAAATATTTATTGAATGATTGGATGTCAATTCTCGACCTTCAAAAAAACCCATTTCAATAGTGGACGCGAACCGGGGTCAAAAATGCCTTTACTTTTAATGTATATTTTACAGTTGATACACAATTTGTATACTCGCCATTCTTATTTTGTGTCTTACTCCAACGTCATAGAGTTGTGTTTAGCACTGACCTGTAGTATCTCGTAGTCAGGTACAGTGACGATGTCGGCCTGCGCCTTGAACTGGTACATCTCGTCGCCATCCTGCTCGTAGTACACCACTGCATGCTGGTAAGACATGAATACATCTTAGTTGGGATAATAACCTAAATAAGCTATGACGGCTCTTGTTTAATGTGCTCACAGTAACTACTTTATAGTATTGTAGCGGCTACGTCGTAGCGCGCTACGGTATTAAGTAACCGAGAAATGGTTGATCAGCGAAAAGTACGATAGTGAATAACATTGGAGTCAAATTGATACTAGACCTACTGGCTACAGCAATAAAGAATATAGAAGATTAGCAAGCCGGATCGCGATGGCAGAGTTTCTAAGACAGATAAATATATATATACAAGTAGTAATATACAAGGACGAGCTCGGTGGCGTAGTGGTCAGTGCCCTTTGGCTTCGATTGAAAACAAAGTTACCTTCGCCATGGTCTCGCCGTGGATGGGTGACCAAGAGTTTGTGATTTCGGGCTCCTCCGTGCTTTGGAAGGCACGTTAAGCCGTTGGTCTCCCGGTCGCATTTGTGATCGTTTCTACCCACCAACCCGTATCGGGCCAGCGCGGTGGTGTTACGGCCCATACTCCTCATGTGTTTCTCCATGAGGAAGGCCTGTTCCAGCAGTGGGACTTATAAAGGCTGATGACAAATATACAAGTTCCGTCGAATAAAAGTCGGACCGCGGTCCCCGAGCGTACACCTGGCTCGGCGGAAGATCTTCCCTTTTCGCTGAGGGTGCGGCATGTCTTCTCGCACCCCACAGTATCAAAAATAACAGCGACTTTAGTGTAATAAAAAAAAGCAGGAATTGAAAATGAGAGTTGTATTTCTACTATGAGTGAGTTGAGAGTTGAGAGAAAAGAAAAACCGCTGATCTATTTCGTCAAGATTTTTAATTTCTTTTTTTTTATGGGATAGGGGGCAAGCGAGCTGACGGGTCACCTGATGTTAAGCAACTACCGCCGCCCATGGACACTCGCAACACCACTGGGGTCACAAGTGCGTTGCCGGCCTTTCACGTGGGAATACACTCTTTTCTTGAAGGTTTTCATGTCATACTGCCATAGATACATACATTTAGTGCCATAGTCTCATTATGGTCATGTTTAGAATAAAAATCAACATGTATTTTATTTTACATGAGAATTAAGAGATAAGGGAATTGAACCAAGGCCTTCATAACTTACCAAATGGTTGGGGTCATTTAACACCATTTATGCCTCCTAAAAAAAGTATACTAATATGGAAAGTTATTGCCCATACTCCTCATGTATTTTCCATGGGGAAGGCCTGTCCCAGCAGTGGGACGTATATAGACTGATGACGAATATGGAAAGATAACACGAAAAGTAATGTTATAGTAACAAATATCTTGATTTATATTTTAATACTAAGTCCAAAAGTGGCGCTAATAATTCGAATTCTCCGAAAAAAATATTCAGATTACTTTGAATCGTAATGTCTAGTAAATAAGTAGCAAATTACTTACATCAATTCCATCCACTTGCACAGTGGGGAACTCTATCATGAGGTACATGTAGTCGGAGCTTCGTTTCTCTTTCTCGTTGATCATCTCTATCTCCCTAAACGTTAGCCTGTCCAGCCAATCAACCTGGAGAAAAAAAAAGGTTTTATAACAAAAGAAAATTAAATTCTTTTGGGAGAGAAAGAACTCGTTTCATAAACTTTCTATTTTTAATATAGGTTCGATGGTTTTGGTGGTAGCTGTCTGCTCACCTGATATACATATGAATAGAATATACATATTTGAATGAGTTATATCTGTTTGCAACTCACAGGTATCAATGTGTGTATTTCTCACTTATGACTTTCTGAGCATTTTCTTAAAACTTGTGACAAAACATGTACAGTCAGCATCAAAAGTAGTGGAACATTTAAATACCCTATCGAATTAAATGTTCCAAGCAAATGACATGTGACTATGAAAATGTCGTACATGTAAAATGTGACACATTACTAGAGATGAGCTACTTCTGATGCTGACTGTACCTATTCAGTACAGTCCTCAAAATACCCTATCGAATTAAATGTTCAAAGCAAATGACATGTGAAATGCCATGCATTTAAAATGTGACACATTACTAAAGAGATGAGCTACTTCTGATGCTGACTGTACCTTTTCAGTACAGTCCTCAAATAACAAGTCCGAAAGTAAGGCTTTAGTCTAGATGTTTCCAAAACCTTCCTGCTTATATGCACCCAGTTCGAATGGGCATGTGTTTTAAAACCCTGGCCAATTTCCGTAAAAAAAAAAATATAAAATGTTTCGTTACCTTTGGCATATGTCCATTTCTATGTTTCTTGGCGAGTTTGGCCAATCGTTGCATTTGCTCCTTGCCTCTATCGGGGGCCTTCCCCGGCGTCTTCTCGCTGCCCTCCACACCAGGCCACACGCGCAAATCGAACATTCCCTTTTTGAAAACGAAATGAACCTTTTTAATTTTAAAAATCATGGACAAGTAATACTTTTTCCACATAGAACTGAATGGATAACCCATTTTTGAAAAAAAAAGGATTGTTATTTTTTAAACCGCGAACAACCAAAAAGGTTGAATTTATAAGGCATTATAATCTCACTAATTTAGAATATTAAGTAATTATGTTGACATTGCTGAGGTTCATTGGAGACTGAGAGTAGTGGCAATTTCCAGATGACACAGTCCTCGTCACGTTTATAAATACATAAGTTATTAATTATTAACTTATTGGGACGTTTGCATACTATAAAGCAAATTTATGTTGGTATGATATCAAACTACTCATTAAGGTTATCACTGAGAATATAAAATACACTGATAATTGGTGTGAAGATGTGAAATATTTCTTTTCGGTGATGTGTAGTTTTAAAGGTTATTAACCCACTAGTTCAAGAGGTCAGTGACCTTGACTTAAATCAGGAGGATCAAGTCCCTGTTGACAAGTGTTAACCTTATTCCTTAGTACACATACATATTGTCAAGCCTTTCTCGTACAGGGGTAGGCAGAGTTTACTTGGTGTTTTCCATAGTACTACATCTAATTATACATACATACATAAAATCACGCCTACGTAGACAGAGTCCAAGGAGCACATCAATCAAGAAAGAAGAAGAAGGAGGAGCAAGGGTACATCTAATTATTAAAGTTATATATGGTTTAATTCAATCTAGTGATCAAATGATGTCTCTGTTGTTCTTTAAGCTAATGAAACCGACCAATGACACCAGATTTAAAGCCAAAATAACCAAATCTATAGCAAATACCAAACTGCATTGGGTGGTGGTCGTGGTATTACGGCCCATACTCCTCATGTGTTTCGACACGTGGAAGGTCTGTCCAGCAGTGAAATGAAAAGGTTTATTTATTCATTTAGGTAACAAGTAGTTACACTAAAGACGCGTCAAAAACATTGGAAAATTAACAAACACATTTTACTATTCTACTTGTTCATCTCTATATTTTTTCATCCTGTTCACTACCGGGAGCCTTGTCAAGAGAAGATAAAGACAGGAAACCCTGCAAGAGTTCCATCCTCCCTTTACATAAAATTGTCTTACGTTCTACAATATACAAATTACAGGCGAGTCTGATTAGGCGAGAATGATTATTTAGAAGATGAAACTGTTTGGTCTTAAATATTAACATATATTTTTGTTTTAACTCAGTTTTGTAATGGAAGATGTTACAGTCTGGAAAGGTCTGTGTACGATGCTGACATTAACAATTTCTTTGTTCTCTTGACAATGCATTCTGTAAAATCTTTCAAAAACAATTATTATATTGTAAAGGGAGGAAACAACTTGCTGAGTTTCTTGCCCGTTCTTCTCAGAACAAGGCCTCCTGGTAGCTAGTGAACGGTTGGCATAATTTGACATTCATAAGAACTGAATAATAACCTAAACTGAATAAATTATTTGACTTTGACTTTGAAAAAGTCAAAATTGAATGATTTAGAAGATGTCGTAAGGTACCTAAGGAGTGTGATATTTCATAATTGTCGTAAGTTCCATTCTATTAGTTTTAGCGGATTTATTTTTACTTCAATCTAACATTTTCTTTTAACTGGTAAGGTATGAGCCACATGTAAATAAGCAAATCTTCATAATGTAAAGGTAAGTCGCATATTGTTAATCAATAAGCAAGGTGTTCTGAGTTTCTGACTGTTAGTCGAGATAATTATAATTTAAATAGACAAAACAATTTTTCTCAGATGTGTTATAGTCACACATACTTACGAAAAAATTGGTCCTTCGAGCCGGATCAATATATTTGAATTATGCTGGGTTATATATTTAAAAAAAAAATTCTTTTGGGTTTAGACAGGTAAAATTTTTTTTTATTGCAAGAAATAAATTTTTGAACTAAAAGTGGGACGCGGCATACATAATAAGCAGTTCAGTTTCGATAGTGAGGTGTGTTTTCTGTTAGAACAAAGAAAATCGAGATCGTCTTGAGCTGTATGTGTGTCACTGTGGTGTGCCAGATGTGGCCATGATTTAAGTTTATTTGCGAATTATTGTTAATTAATGTTGTAGCCAACAATATCATAAGAAAATGGAAAAATATTAAAATAATTTGAAAAACAACATCAAAGCAAAGAAACAACCACTCAGTAATGTTGTTTTCCATTTAGGTGGCTAATTGTACTAACAACAAGAAATTCAAAGGGTGTTAATTAAACGGCTAGCAAATTATTCGAATTTTAGTCAGCAATAAGATCGGCTGAAATAACTAATTGGTCAGCAACTCATGGGCAGCACATATTTCCAAATTGGTCAGCAAAGTAACTAATTGGGCAGTAACTTAAGGCGAAGGGATAGGCAAATATTCATAAATGAGGTGTTTTTGGTACAGTAGTCTGGCAAAAATACAGCACAAGGGATGATCAGATTAATTGATGTTATGACATACATCATAAACTTGTTCGTGACGGTCCAAAATACTAGTAATTATTTATAGCAACATATGGAGAGCATTCAATTTATCATAATCTATTGAAATTTCTTTTACACTTTTTTCTTTTAACGACGTTTCTGTTTATCATCAAACTCAGTTTACATATCCGTTACATTAATACCTAGTCTCCGACGGTGAGTTTTTTTAGAAAAGACCACAAATTTATTAATTGCAATGATTTTCCTAGTAGCGCCTACTAAAATATTATAGTTGCATAATTGTACATTTGCTGGCAAAATTTCGTAGGCGCTTTTGCAAAGAAATGACATCGTTGCTAAGCAACGGTTAATTATTAAACATTCTATCTGCATCTTATTTGGCTAGAGCAAAATATTGATAATATTCTATAGTAAGTACCACCCTCTTTAATTACCTTGCCTATCCTCGTCATAATGTAGATAATTGTACCTACAGATCTGTGTGCAACAATAATCGGGCTACCAAAAATTACTTCTCACTACTAAAATGCACAGAGTAGTGGCCGATACAGAGTCTACGCAGGAAAGAAGTTTTATTAATAGAAATGGGTTTCTCTAATGTTTTCTTTAGACGTATTCTCTGCAATCTCTGCAATTGTGAAATTGTCACATAATTTAGTTTTAAAATAAACGAAGAAAGATGATACATTTTTACCACGTTTTTCTTAGCTTGCTTTCTTGTCCGTGGAGATCAAATCTGGCGATCGATTTTCGAAATTTTACATTCAGGCTTGTTTCCGGTGAAAATACAATATTAAATAAAAATATATATAAAAAAGGTTTAAATAAATACTATATAAGAAAGGCTTTTAAAAAAACACTTTTTACTAATGGATTAAAAAGGGGAAGATAAATATTTTGGTTAAAAGAATTTGCGAAAATTTTACATAATATGATAAATAATTATATCAATAAGCAAATGACTGAAAATGCGCACCACGTTAAAATTTTCGATAATTCTTTATATCACAATATTTATTTTCCCCTTTTTAATCCATTATTAAAACGTGGTTTTTTAAAGTTTTTTTAAACAGTATTTTTATCCATTCAGTTGTGATTTGTGTTAGATTAATTAGCATTTGCAATCATAAATATTTGCTTATAGTGAATAAGTGAGTTTGCCAATAATGAAATTTATAATAGCTGCTAAAAATAATTACGCTAAATGTTACTTATTTCGCGAATTTATATAGTTGCGTTCTGCTGCTAATATATGAAATAAAGCGACTACGCTGTTTCACGCCGCGCTTGCTAATGCTAATGTCGTGAATGCGAAAACGAACTAACGCGATCGACACCGACTGGACCCAATCGCCCGCCGGCTGGGGTGCCGATCAACAGTTTTCGATAGCTAAACATTTTAAAATAATAATCTGATAAATAAACAAACAAAGTAAAATAACTTTATTTCATACGCCAAACCTGGCACTAAAAACTTCAATATTTAATAATTTATAAATTAAATAAAATGTAATTAATTAAATAAAACTCTATAATAATGTAATTAAATAAAAAGTACATTCTAAATTACGGTTCATTACCGCGAGCGCTTGTAGCAAGTACCACCACAGAGCAAGTAGCAAGTTGTAGCAAGCAAGCTTGTAGCAAGTACCACCACTGTGTGGATACAAGCGGCTGGATTCCGAGTGTAAGGCTTTTCATGAGAAGAACCTGGCAAGAAACTCATAAGCCACTTTTTTAAATAGCCAATCATATAATTATTGTCCGTATTGAATGTTTCACATAATTTCCATTAATCCATCAAAATAACATGCCTCTATGATGACGAACGATAGCAAATAACTATTTCACACCATTTTATATGGTGATTATCCTCCAGATAATCTTGGATGTTATAAAAACCTCTTTTAATTAAAGTTTTTTAATATAAGGCTTAAATTTGTGAAAAGGCAATACTGTATATTTGGTGGGATTTTATTATAAAATTGTATACATTTCCCCATAAATGCACAGGCCCAGCAACTTTCTTTTGCTTCTAGTATTTAAATTAAGGCATTCATTAGTTTTTCTTAAATGTGTGGTTATGTTTATAAACGTATACAATCTTTTCAAAGATGAGGCAACAGTTAATATATCAATTTTCTTGGATAACTCTCTGAGTGAGTCTCGTGGCTTAAGTTTGTAAACGGCTCGTACAGCTTTTCATATTCTCAATATCAGCTGTTGACCCCCATCGCAACAAGTCATACGACATCACACTATGAAAATAACTTATGTAGACAAGTCTTGCCGTTTCAACGTCAGACAAGAGTCTGACTTTTTTACTGCAAAGGCAGCGGATCTATGTCTTTCTGACAAGGTCAGTATGTGTGGATTCCACTGTAGGCGAAAATCTATCGTTATGCCTAGAAATAATAATAATACAATAATTCATATAGTTTAGCCACAGTGACTGTTATTTAATTTAATTAGAATTTCACCGTTACAAAATGCTCTTTATTTGCTTATTGATATTAATCCTTATCAAAATAAACAACTATAATATAGTTATGATGTTCAAGACTGGTTCGATACCTTTATATACGTTTTGAATTATTTAATTCTGACGGTCCGATCGATAGTTCTCGTGATTTTAAAAATGTATACCTATGTCCCAAACGGCCTGCGCATACATGCTGACGTCACACGATGTTTCACGCTCGGGAGCGGAAATAAGACTTTTAGATAACTCTATAATCAAAAATACTGATTCGTTTTGAATGAAGCAAAACTACTATAGGCTTCAAAACTAGTATTCATACAACCTTTACTTTACAAAAATGTATTTACTTGAGACGTCATATTATTTAGGATTTTTATCAGTAAACATTTGTGTTTTTATTGACAAAAAATAAAAACAATTTCAGACAAAACATAATATAATGTTAATTTTTTTCAGTTCTGATCCTACTTGCACAAACAATTACAGTAATGACCATCAAAAAAAAGAAGAGACACTAAAAATCTTTAAAAAGAAAACACATTTCAGAGACAGATCAGCAAAATACATTAACTAAAAGACAAAAAAGAGTCGCGTGGAGTTGTACATGTTTTTATGGTTATGACTGTATAATCAAATTTTTGTACGGATAAGCAGCACATCAGACTACCAGAAAATAATGTATCGATAGACAATGAACTCTTTTCTTTATCAACGAAACATTAAGTTGGAAATAAATTGAGAAATCTTGATTTGATTTTGGATTGTCTGACATGCTGGAAACTGTATACATAATCTAAGGAATCCATTACTGTCAGGTTATTTCATTTACGAAATATCAATCGTACATTTTAATTTTTAATAAACCTTTAGTTTTCTCTGTCGATGAAATTACTCTGTGATAAATACTAGCCGTCATCTTTGCGACGAACCTCAAGTTTTCAATAGATGTCGCTGTCGCTTAATTTCGATTACGCCAAACGCTCAAAGTCATTTGCCTTACCTTTCGCCTTAAAGGCAATTATCGTAATGCGGAAAAATATTAATAATGGAATACATAATGACAATGTAGATATATAAACTTACTACTAAGAATCTGTAAATAGGTAAAACTTAATTTTTACCAGTAAAGTTTTCCAGTATAAGATTTTAATTTCGAAAAAAAAAGCTTACACAAAAAGATAAGGTTTATTGAAAAGATCAAAATTGGCCATGAGTTCATTTATGAAAAAAAGCAAAAGCTCTAGGCAAAAGCCGTTTGCCATAAAAAATTGTAAATATTGGGTCCTTACCTATGAAATTGGTGTTTTTATTCTGTCTTAGCAATTTGTCCGTAGCTATTAAGTTTCAGAAGATTCTTATAAAATAATTGCCTCTAAAAAATAGACCATATATTTGAGCTCGCATTATTTAATTTGATAATTTTTTGTAAGTTTAATTGTGTTAAAATTAGACACAAAGACAATTATTATTAACTGCCTCCCGAATACATCATTTGATTTGCATTAACATAAAAACGATGAATAATTTTTATCAAGCGTGTTCACACACATATTGCTAAAGCTTGTCTAATGATACATGCCAGATATTATTATCTCTGGATTTGTCGTTGTGAAGAAAACTGATAAAATGTTAGTATGTAAAATGCAGACATCCCCAAAATCTCCATACAAAACACCAATTTCATAGGTAAGGACCTAATATAAGGATTTATTTAAGACTCCTAGTTTCACCATAGTTATAATATACAACGTAATATTCTGTCAATGTAACAGTTTTGTTTTTATTTCTTTTTATATCTATTTTAGTTTATAAGTAGATCTATATTAAATTACATAAATCATTAGTGGTTAAGAACACACCATATCATTTCATTGTGTTGTCAGCTCATTTTTATTGTGGTTGACTTGTAGATTAGCCTAGTATTACATTACAAATTGCCCTTCAGGGATCTGGTGTCATATATCTGACATACATACACATACATACAATCACGCCTGCAATCTCCGTAGGGGTTGGCAGAGTCCAAGGAACACTGTGTTCCTTAAGACCACAATTTAGCCATACAAAAATTGGGTTTGGTCAGATGAAAAATCGTAAAAGAGTTACTAACAAGTGGCTAGCTTATCGCCTACACAATCACAGACCCAGTACCCCATATATCTGAAGTGGAAAAAAATATCAAATTTCATCATGTTATGCATAACATAGCATAAAGCATGGAAGAGGAGGCAAAGGTGTTATCACCCAAATTTTACCAGATAAGTTAAGTCCCCATGAAATAGGGAGCAAGGAGATGCATGAGACACTGTCGAGGAAAACTATGGAAACTTGAAAAATGAATATATATTTTACTAATTTCGTCTTTATGAAAAAATGAAACAATGAAAATAATGTCAAGTCTGTTAGTAGTCATAGTCAATGGTCGCTGATCAGTCTTCAAGAAGTCCGTAATAGGCACATTAACAGAATACGGACAACAGGAATAATCTTTTTGTGACAAAATATATAAACCCAAGTTTTGTCCTTATATTCAAAAATTAAAAGTTGGTTAAACTTAACAAATTAGAAACATCCTAGTCCTCTTGAAATGCCTTTGTGGAACAACATTCAGCGTTGTTTTTGCTTCTGTTGGGTTATAAAAAATGCTTTAAATTTGAGTTTTTTCAATATCTACAATTAACAGCTGGTGGCCTGCTATAGTAAGTCTCATTATATAAAAGGTTTCACACTACTGCAAAATGGATAAAAAAATAACCATTTTAAATAAAAACTGCAAAATAAATTCGTACCTGTCTCAACATGCCGTGCTTCCCAAACAGGGATATGGTAGTGCCTCCAACCACCATCACCTTCCCTGGCCCAGCGCAGTCATATATTGACATGGCTAAGGTGGCGTTCCTCGGCAAATCACTGTAGTATACTGGTAGTGTCACCCACTCATTCCAGCTGTGAAAGTATTATTTTGTTAACCCCTGGACTGACAATAATCCTGTTAAGCACGGGAAACAATTGATTTCCTATTGTGTTTACAAAGATATTATCATGATGAGTTTATTGTTTATTGTCACAACAATACAGTTGTAATTAGCTTTTCATGTTTTAGGGTATGCATTATACCTGAACATACTATGACCATTTTAGACAGAGACTCTTAGTTAACACCGTTATTCATAGACACTATTTAAGTTGCAAGTCCGTTACTATGGTTCATGCTTGATTAAATCATATATAGTGTTTATGAATAAGGGTGACCATTTAGAGTTTTAAGCCTAGGTACTTTGTAAGGAAATTGTGTATTGTTTGGTTACAACATGCTATTAAATATATATTCTTTCTGAACAAACTTTAACTGCATTGTATTTTTATAGGCTACCCACATTTTAATATTTTAACATTTAAGTATCTCTAAAACTTTTACAGTTGAACAAATATGATATCCTTATTATTGAAAGTATTACGCTACAACACAAAAAGTAATATATTACACACAAAATTATTGTATTACATTTATATTACAATTCAGGTCATAGATAAGAAACTCAATATACCAATGTTTAGTATTTAAACAAAAAAATATGTCAATAGATCATGGTACACAACTTGAAATATAACAAAATACTTACTTTCATATCTGTTTGAGAAGGATTTTTATGAGGTGGTGATTATACTTACTTCCATCTATTTGTGAAGGCTTTGTATGAGGTGGTGACAGGCAAAGCTAAAGGTACTCCGTCACTGAGGACCTGACAGGTCACGTACAGGTCCGAACAACCTTCTTGGTACAACCCCGAGAACTTCAACATTGGGTCCAACAGCAACTGATCATATTCTGGTTTAGCGCGCTTACCCTCTAATGTACCACTGGAGACCAACAGAAACATACAAAAATATATTAATAGAGCGTAAAATTGAACAAGAAAAGTAAAAGTTAAATACCACGATGAAGAAACAACAAAGAAAATCTTGCGACAGATTTGTACTCACATTTTAATTTCGACTTTGTAGTCCAAAGAGGAACTGTACACATAATAAAATTTGTCGTCGATCTCGTTCATGATGATTCTTTTAAAATACAAGCATTAATTGAGATATTAAATAATTTTTAATGAAAGTAAATATTAAAATTAGCGAAAAATTCACTTGATGTTTTGCAACATTCCGCGATCCACAGATTGACACTTGATTTTGAATGGATGAATGAATGTCATGTCAGTCAACTGTCAAAACGAAGGGAACAAACATAGAATTTAAGAATATAGAACCGACCTAACGCGGATTATCGCGTATCTCAGAGTAAACAGAACTGGAGTAACCATTAGTCAATTTCTCAAACATTTTTTTCTGCCATTTCTTGCGGGGGGTGAGGTTACCACTACACTCAAAGCCAACCGTTTTTACAAATGCACACATGCATAATTCAACACACAAATTTAAATTTCACGCACACACACGCTTAAAATAGTCACGTGGGGTGTGCGTTTTGACAACGTCACAGCCGCACTCCCCACGAGACTAGCGCTCGAAATTTGAAATCGTAGAATTCTAAAACATGAAATAATGAAGTAAATAATCATGAAATCTTAAAAATTATAATTACAAATAAAAGGTGACACCATCTTTTAGCATACTCGATGTTTTCTATTTATTTTTACAACAAAAAAAAGCACAGGCAGGCATTTTTGCGGGAGCTCTGTTCGCCCCAACGTTTACAATGTTATGGCTGTCAAAATGGCGGTTCAACTAGTTTTATTAAACGTGCAAGCATCTGATGCTTGTGCATTTGGCAGAGGGGAATGTTAGACAAAGGCTACTCCAGTTTTGTTTACTCTGAGTCGCGTATACATATACCTACTCAGAATACTTCGCCTAAATATGGCGGTTTAGTTTTGTATACTACCACAATGATGTAAGCAACTTATCGATGATCGAAATGTTGATATTGTTAGAATTCTACATAGCACTCAATATTTTTATCAAACACAGTAGTATATTTCATTACGAGTGCGGAAAGCCTGTCATTGCAAAGAGTTCCGATAAAATGTCTACCCGAGCCGAAGTGCAACCGAAGGTGAGGGTTGACAGTCGGAACAAGTGGCAATGACGGTTCCGTTCCAATCTCAGAGTAAACAGAACTGGAGTAGCCTTTGTCTAACATTCCCCTCTGTCAAATGCACAAGCATCGGATGCTTGCACGTTTAATAAAACTAGTTGAGCCGCCATTTTGACAGCCATAACATTGTAAACGTTGCGGCGAACAGAGCTCCCGCATAAATGCCTGCCTGTGCTGTTTTTTGGTTGTAAAAATAAATAGAAAACATCGAGTATGCTAAAAGATGGTGTCACCTTTTATTTGTAATTATAATTTTTAAGATTTTATGATTATTTACTTCATTATTTCATGTTTTAGATTTCTACGATTTCAAATTTCGAACGCTAGTCTCGTGGGGAGTGCGGCTGTGACGTTGTCAAAACGCATACCCCACGAGACTATTTTAAGCGTGTGTGTGTGAAAATTTAAATTTGTGTGTCGAATTATGCATGTGTGCATTTGTAAAAACGTATAAGTTATTGTTTATGTGTCCTGGCTTTGAGTGTAGTGGTAACCTCACCCCCCGCAAGAAATGGCAGAAAAAAATGTTTGAGAAATTGACTAATGGCTATTCCAGTTCTGTTTACTCTGAGGTTCCGATTGACGGGTACTGAACAACTATTTTAAATAAAGTTTTTTTGATATGAAATTAATAATAGTTTGTCTCAAACAGTAAATATGCAACCTAAAACTCCCCAGTTAGTATAAAACTCTACCAATTTCAATGTATATGTGAATCATAAATTTTATAAGAAATAAATGATAGTTAGTTGAGTTTATTGTGTTTTAATTATTTTATAAATTTTTTTCATTTTTTCGCAACTGTATTAAATGTTATGAAAATAATGTTTAATTCACATATTAATTAGTACAAGGGTCCGAAATATACCAAATTCAATAAATTTAAGTAAGGGACTGCTGTAGAAATTCAATTTAAACATATTTTATTTTTACTTTTTCTTTCATCTGTTAAAAACGTTATCCACCATGTTCGCGACATTAGTTATGTAACAATTCATGTAAACAATGAATACGCATGATCAAATTCCGTCACACGCCAGGCGCAACCAATCAAGCATGTCTATCGGCTTTGAAAACTGTATCACGCATGCGTTTTGAATTGTTTATAATAATTGGGACCGAAAGCGTTTTTGACAGTTATGCCAAAACGTAATTTATAATTTAAAATTTATTGTGATAAAGGCTTCAAAAAAATATGTATTATTTTTTATGGCGATGGCTAACAGTAATGAATCATTTGGGGCCCAATAAAAAATAGGGTTAACTAGCCTATTCTAACAATATCAACATTTCGATTATCGATAAGTTGCTTACATCATTGAGCCGTAATATTCCGAGTACATGCGATAATCAGGGTTAGGGCGTTTCCATATTTTTCCTTAATCTGAGAAAAAAAACGCACAGCTGTTTTTTTAGTTTTAAAATGCAAAGGAAATTATTCCATGCGGCTTAAAATTATACATACATCAACCTATCTTATCTTATTATAAAAAAAAATCAAATGTCTTTTTGATTTCTCTAAATCTGTGTCATAATTTATGGAAATTACATACTCTTTTCAAAACGTACTGATTTGTTCAATTTATTAAGGTTAATTTATAGAGCCAGCGCAATTAATTACAATGTCTGAAAATGAAGACGAGGAAGTCATCCCGGATTCCTTGGAAGAGGCAGGTGCGCTAGAAGCTGATGTCGGAGCCCGCTTGTAAGTACTTCTTATCCTAATAATTTTTTCTCAGGACCAGATTATGGTGAAAGCAGTTTCACTGCGCAATAAATCAACAATACAAATCAACTTTGCCTTGTTAGTTTCCTAGATTAGCTGGTTTGTGATTTTGATCTTTTCTCGAAGACCTGTCTCAGCGATTGCTTTTGCAGCGAAACAATTTTACCCAACGTTTGTTTTAAGCATTTTTCCAAAATCCATGAACACGTAACGAGCATGAAGACGTAAACACTTTTGACAGTAAATAACTTCTATTACAAGGTAATAAAGACTTTAATTGTGTATACACATGTTCATGCTTGTCACTGTACCTACCTTCAGAGGTTAAAGTTTGTATGTAATAAACCCACCTTGTCACCCAGGACCTTAAGCAGTCTGGGACTCATTTTCGAGATTCTTGGGGAGGCCTATGTCCAGCCAGTGGTCGTCTCAGTCTCTACTCTGGGCTGATCGATGATGAAGAATTCTAGTCTAAACTTGTCATTGTCAGTGACCAGCAGCTTGCGAACATCGACCCAAAGCTGAAGATAGAGTTGGACCCTCTCGCGCACCGCGACCTGCGCCCCGAGATGATGTTTATCCGGGACGAGCTGCGGCAGGCTAAGTGGCAGACTCTGGCTGTGAGTAACCATCATCGTGAGCCATGAGACACTCAGAGCCCCCCTCATCATCACTGAACTATAGTCGCCTGCTGGTGGACTGATGCCTCCTCTTAATATCTCCACAAAATCCGTTCTACGCTGTCCATACTCTATATCGAGCGACTTCCCACAGCCTTCGTCAGCCCCCTTAATGTCAACAGTCGGGTAACAAACGAATGGTGGAGTTTTTTATACCTGTCATTTTATTGCCATGAATCAAAGCGAGACGGGATGAGACTTTCCGAATTGAATTCGTTAACCGAAAGTCTGTACGGGGTAGATATAGGCCGTATAGGCCTCCCTCAAGGATTTTCATGACCATCGGGTCTGCATTGCCCGCAATCAGCGACTTTTTTTTATATGTCAGGTAAGCTTTTGGCCTTCATCTCACCTAATGGTAAGTGACGATAAGGCCGAAGGTGGAAACGAGCTTCACCAGTAATCCTCAACAACTGAGGAACTGATCTTACCTCTGGTTGCCGGTACACAACAATCCTTATAACATTGTTATTATGGCGACAAATTTAGGTAAGACGGTGCTAGCCAGGCGGGCTTAGAAGTCCTACCACCAACCAAACCGAGCAGAAAAACACCTGCCCCCGTGGGCAATAGAACCCCGGACCTCCCTTTCTACACCCGGTGGTGTCAACCACTAGACCAGAGAGGCGGTTAAAAACTTCAGGCGACCTTCACCTAAACATCAGTTTTTTTATCATGGTGGGGGCCTACCATTGCGCTTGCTCCTCCCGGTACGTGACGTAAGCACGCCTTGAGGACGTAGTGATTCGAATTTTGCATGCATGTGTAAATTGGATGACAATGCAATATTATTATGACGTGGAGCTGATTATGGCGCTGGAAGGTGAAGGAACTCAGTAATTAAACGATACAATGCCATCAAGTTCGAATCGCCTTAAAGAGTATTTTGGCTGAAACACTGAAAAGTTAAAAATTAAATTAAAAAATTAAAAATATAGTTCAAAACAAGTTTTTATTACTCTGATAAATAGAAGCGTGTTATAATTAGATCGAACATTGTACAACATCTTTTGCAATCACAATGTAACTCGCTTTTATTTAACAAAGTAATAAAAAGCTTGTTTTAAAAAAAAAATTTTATCCCCCGACACAAGGAAAACGTCAAACGCGAGATAATCGCGACCAAACATATGTCAAACTGAAAATTTCCTTGTGAAATCGGTTTAAAAATTTTCACCTACCTATTTCATCTTTATGCTTTCAAACAGATTTTATAGGTTTAGGAGATACGATCGTACCGAATGTCTATTGGAACTATTGGAAGCTTCTCGTTTGAGTCTCGTGTATGTTAAGGTATTAATTAATCCGCAATGCATCGCAATTCGCAAGCATGCCAGCGTTAAGGCGACGTCAAAGCAGCCACGTCTTACCATGCGAAAATCTCCTTAAATTCATTGATGATATTATGGTTCCAACTTCCAACATAGTGCTTTGATGTTCAGTCGAGTAAAACGATCTTTATTTCCTAAAAGTCATTTACTGTCAAAAGTGGTTACTCATTTTTGGAGTGGACTGTACCTACCTATTTAGTTTTTTAATGACTGTAACTTATGGCATGAAGATATTGGAATATCCGCGCTGGATGAAAGAATAAAAGTATTTGTTAACAAATTTACATTTTGTCCAAGTTTAGTTTGATCTAGATAACTGATAACTTTTCATGACATTATTGTTAGTTCTCATCGAAATGCTAATAGGTTTCGTTCGCAACTGTCTCACTTTATACTTCATAGCGGGTATTATAAAAGTTGACGAGTTATCTATTCCAATTTATAATAAGGTGACGGTCTGAATCAAAACGGCTTTAAGGCTTTAGCACTTTGTCAAAATTATTTGTGATGGAAATACTTAACGTGCGAAGGAACATGACGGAAAAATGAAAATGACACAGCACTAAAGTGTAAGCTAACTAGAACCAAGTGCTAAAGATGCCTTTACTATCGAAGCACGAAGGAATTCGAGATCACAAAGATTTGGCATTCCACACTAGAGTTATTCATTCGAGGCACTTGGATGAGTTTATTATGAAGGTTAAACTACGCTTACGCTGCGCGGCAGCGGAGCGGCGCGACAGATTCGCCAAAATTAACACATAATAATATGCCAAATTATGTCGCGCCGCGCCGCTGTCGTTAAGTACGTTTTATTCCATAATAGCTTTTGCCCGCGACTTCCTCCGCGGTTACTATGTTTTTTTTAACTATCTCACGGGCAACCTTTAATTTCCCTTGAATGAAAAGTATCTAAGATGTTGAACAAGGGTATAAGGTATCACAATGCAAAATTTCATTGAAATCGGTCCAGCCATTTCGGAGATTAGCCCGATTAACAGACAAACAGACGCACAGACAGAGAAACAAATTCAAAAAATAGTTTATTTTTGTATTTTCCCTCTTTTTACATCCCCTTGACTTGGTTTTAAGCATTTTTTTTGTACAGACATTCGACCTCTACTGTTTTATTAAATGTATAGATAATAAATGGAATGAATATTTTATTACGTCAGAAGTTTTTTGGTTCAGCTTTAGGTGGACGAATTTTAAAATGTTATTTAATGTTTCCAAATAATCGCGCCGCGCCGGTGCCCCTAAACGTGCGTTTTATTTCATAAAACAGTGTAAAGAATATTTTACGTGTGCGCGCTTGCGCAGCGTTAGTGCGGTTGAACCCGGCGGTTTTCTACACTACATTTTATCTCTAGAATATACCATAATATGAAGCATAAGTTGACTGTAGTAAATGAAGACACGATACCTCAAAGTAAAGATAAGATAAAGTTTCCTGTTCTATAACTTGTTAAAGTTAAACTCAACATTAAGGATTATATTTACATTAACAGGATGTTTGGGCTAAGATACTATTAGAAAGTTATTTGAATTGAAACTCAAATTTCACCGAAGATTGCCTTATATCTAATTTTGACTTAATCCTCAGTCTATGTTCGTCTCACTGCTGGGCACCGGCCTTCCTCATGGAAAAACACATGAGGAGTAGGAGTGTGGGCCGTAACACCAGCACGCTATTACATCTTAATATGTCAAAGATCTAAAGCTTGACAATGTACTTACTTAGAGTCAGGCCGTTCTTTTTCTTCCATTTCATTTGGATTCGCGCCCAAGGTTTCAGAGATTATAGTCACAGAGTTTATAGACATATGAAGAAAGATAAACACAGAATAAATGAGCATTCCCTTGAGATGCAAAAGAAAAGGGATAAGATTTATTGAGTTACTTTTATCCGGTTGTCTATTTGTGCTACCATTTTTTTGGAAAGGAAGTGGAAGTGTATTCCATTTGTGGAAAGGGGATGCTTTAAAAGCAGTTTCCGGGGAAATACTTATTTCCGGTTGCATTGTTGTGTTGACCGATGTACTCTTAGCTTTATTTCCGGGTTTCTTACGCGGTTCCCGCTTTTCCCACTTTGATCTTCCTCATAACGTCTTATTTGATGTCTATAGGTGTTTCTTCTTTTCACTGGGTAACAAATGAGGCTGGACTAGAACTTTTTAGTTCAGAAGTATATTTAATTGGACTGTTTTATTGGAAATAGCTGTAGCCAGCGACTTCGTCCGCGGTTACTATGGTTTTTAAGCTATCCCACCGGACCCCTTTAATTCCGGAATAAAAAATATCTAAGATCCTGACCAGCGATATAAGGTATCACCTTGCAAAATTTCATTGAAATCGTTCCAGTGATTTCGGAGATTAGCTATATAGTCTAGGCAAGGAAAATTCGTTTGTTCGAAAAAATCACATTAATTCCTACAGAGAAATTTATTTTAATTATTGATTAGAAATAAGAATGCAATAATATTTTTTTAGTTTTCCCCAAAATTTTATTGGAGCTTATTAAAAAAAAAAGGTTTTAAACTTATAGCACGTCTATCATAGAAACATTAAATTCTACATGGGTGATTTTTTATGTAAGTGTTCCTTTTATTCAATAAACACGATATTTAAAAAGTCACCCCCGTGGTGGCAAAGGGTTTAAAAAAAAAATATGTAAAGAAAAAACAAGAATAACAACAAAACAAAAAATAAACAAATAGTGATTTTACATTATAATATGACTTATATGTCTACAAGTATTAATAGAAATATTCACCATGGTGACTTCAATAGTTTTTTTTTTATGAACATTTTTGTGTTTTTGGACCCCGCGCATTAATTCTACACTAAAGAGTTTTTCGGCATGTATTGTCTTAATTTATTAGATATTAAATTTTTAAAAATCCCCAAGGAATTATTGGAGCATTTTTTCTAATATGCAAAATTCAATGGGTGGGCGGGGAATGGCGCGACTACTTATAAGACATGTGATAAAATGTAAATATTGTTGCGGATCCAATAACCAGGTTTATGTGTGCATTATTTCAAATAAAAAATTACGAAATAAAGAATTTTGTATGTACAAATAAATTTAATTTTTCTCAAAATGAGTTAGATATTTAGCTTAGTGGATAAATATAAAATATTTTTTCAGTTTAAGGTAAAGTAAGTGTGTATATTTTAGTAACAGGAATTAATTAATAATTTTACCGAGAAATTACAAGTTTAATACAAAAACTTCGAAAGCTGATACACACATCTAGGGTCGAACCGATTTCTTAAGAGCCGGCTGTCAAAAAAATCTTTTTAGATGGCCCCCCGCCTACTACACTATACTTCAAAAAAGTTTTGTGACAATTTTAATATATTTCTACACATTTAGTATTTTGCGCTCATACTTTTCATTTAACATTATGAAAATCACACAGGATGAATGGAGCAGTTTAAAGATTTAATTATTACTTTTATTATGAAAACAATATTATTATAATGACGATTATAATTAGATGTGAAAACATTGGAATGTTTCCTAATTTTTTAAATATGTCAGGAAAACTATCGGAAGTTTTCTTAATAACTTCCAAAATTACCAGCAACTTTGGAAGTTTTCAATATAAACTGACGGACACATGAACTGCATCAATGTAATAGACGACTTTGAAATAACTATTTTTTCCCATGTATGCAAACTTTCTATACAGATTTAAATTGAAAGCTCTAGATTGGTTCGTGAACTTTAAAACAGCGTAGGGTCATATCCTTAAGTTTAAGTTTGGGTACTGGAAAGGACCTTAAGACTTTTTGAAGAAAATACAAAAATTTAAAGATTTTTTTTTTTGGAAATCCCGCACCAATGCTACAATTTGAGCCGCTTGTTCGGACGAAGCATCCATATTATGATTCAAAAACTCTCGATGAGTTAAAAAACAAACCAAATAATTCTGCTGGTAACAATAATTCAATTGACAAAAGAATAAAATATCAATGAGAATCAATTTAAAACTTTGCTATAAATAACACGCAAATCTGATACTACGAGTAAATTTTCTTTTCCCGCCTATATTCATTCGTTTTACTGCAGTTCAATTTTTAAATTTTTCTTTTTTTTTGAGATTAAGAGCCAGTCTTTCCATATTTATATAATTTAATCTAAAAAGTTTGTATACTTATTATAAAAATTCATTTCAAAGTAATCCTGAACTTTGATGCAGTTTATGAGTCCGTCATTGTAGATTAAAGAATTAATAAACTGGAAATACTTTGAACATTTCTAACTGTGTTAATATTGCCATATAATAAATATTAAAATTACCTATTTTTATGGTCATCAATCAAAATCAAGCAAAAGCCGCTTCAAGTTTTATTTTATTATTTTTATATTAAAAGTTCGTACCTATAATATTAGGTCCTTACCTATGAAATTGGTGTTTTGTATGGAGATTTTGGGGATGTCTGCATTTTACACACTAACATTTTATCAGTTTTCTTCACAACGACAAATCCAGAGATAATAATATTTGGCATGTATCATTAGACAAGCTTTAGTAATATCACACTTCATAAAAATTATTTATCATTTTTAAGTGAATGCAAATAAAATGATGTATTCGGGAGGCACTTAAAAAGAGTTGTCTCCGTGTCCAATTTTAACACAATTAAACTTACAACAAATTATCAAAACAAATCAAAAGAGCTCAAAAATATAGTCTATTTTTAGACGAGGTAATTATTTTTTAGGAATACTCTTGAATGAATCTTAATATTTACAGACAAAATACTAAGACAGAATAAAAACACCAATTTCATAGGTAAGGACCCAATATTTGAAAATAAAATATTAGGTCCTTACCTATGAAATTGGTGTTTTTTATGGAGATTTTGGGGATGTCTGCATTTTACACACTAACATTTTATCAGTTTTCTTCACAACGACAAATCCAGAGATAATAATATTTGGCATGTATCATTAGACAAGCTTTAGCAATATGTGTGTGAACACGCATGATAAAAATTATTCATTGTTTTTATGTTAATGCAAATCAAATGATGTATTCGGGAGGCAGTTAAAAATAATTGTCTTTGTGTCTAATTTTAACACAATTAAACTTATAAAAAATTATCAAATTAAATAATACGAGCTCAAATATATGGTATATTTTTAGAAGAGGCAATTATTTTATAAGAATGTTCTGAAACTTAATAGTTACGGACAAATTGTTAAGACAGAATAAAAACACCAATTTCATAGGTAAGGATCCAATATTATAAGTAAATATTAAATTTAAAATTTTGCTATTGGAAGAAAAAAATATGTACATTGTTTTCTAAAAAAATACGGTTACTGGTACAGTGTCGATATTACCAGCGTTTTATAATTCATATTTATTTCGATTTAGAATTTTTATGGAACATGAAATTTTTTTTGTTTTTCTATATTTTCTCAATTGTTGACAATATAAGATTCTTTAATGTGTATAATAAAAAAAACGAAACACCTATATTTCAAAGTAGATTCTCCAAATTATAACAAACGGGTTTATCAGAATCAAAGAGCTTTAAGATTTCCGAATTTGTGTGCAATTGTTTAAAATACTATTTTTACAAAACGAGCAGGAATCATTATTAAGACATAAATATCGTTGCTGTATATATGTCGCAGTAAGATGGATAAAGCCGTAATATAGATACAGGCGGGGGGGATTACTGGCGTGATTGTATGTATGTATGTATAGTTCTATCGTTATATAATTTGTTGTTAGTTTTATTGTTTTTTTTATACAATAAACGTGTTTATTGACACGGCCTTGTATACGTGATTGCGATAAAGAAACTAATGACCAATACAATTAAATTCAATATAATAAACAAAATTTGCTTGTAGGCGACTCACTGAAATCTTGTGCATAAACTTTTATGTCATATTGTTGCATTTTATGACTGCGGTTGGCTTCGCTCTTATTGCCCTAAAATAGAATATTAATTCAAATGATTGTAGCGTACTCGTAAATTGCAATATCTTCAAATTTAATTTTCGAAGTTTTATTTATCGTAAAATTACATAAACTAAAATTAAAATTTTATTTAAAATTATGCACAGGCAAATATTATATATATTATACAGGGCATTTTCTGTCAACACCAGTAATCGGTAACGATCAGATTTTTGTCTTTATACCCATTTTTTACTTAAGAAGTGCGAAAATAAGTAAGTAAGTAATAAAATAATAATAATAATTTTTAAAAATACTTTAAAAATATTGTCTGGATAGTCGTTTTTCTTGATTTACTCTGAGTTCGCGTAATCGAAGTATTTTTAAATAATTCTAAGCAATTCACATACCATCAGGCCTCTATCCCCGAGGGGATAGGCAGAGGTGTCACTCACATTTCGCCAAAAATATTAACAAGGGCGAGACTTTTGCATGCAAAGAGCGCATTGAGAGGCAAGCGATATTTATAACATATTCAAACTCAGTGAGATGCGGGCGACGGGGAACGAGTAACACCTATGAAATTTGCATAAAGTAAAATTTCATGGGAAGCTCTTCATAAAAAATGATGACTTTTTTGTGGCGCATGCTAATTAAGGTGATAATTGTAGAAACCCAAAAAAAAATTGTGTAGAATTAATGTACCAATTATGTACACCATAAAAAAGAGAAAAAACATAAAATTAATTAGTTTTTCTTTAGTCACCGGGGTGAAAACTTACTAAGGCATTCGGATATACATTAGGAATATATTCTGAAATTTTCACCAAAAGTACGATTTTTTAACTTGCATTTTAGGAGCTTAAAGAAAAAAAAACGTTCAATATTGTTTTTCTCCGAAAGCTCCAAAAATTTTATGGTGATTTTTGAGTCTAAAGCTAAGGATAGTTAAACAAATTAAATACTACTTTAATCTCCACTGTAGAATTTTATCAGCAGGAGTTATAGGGAACGAGGGTTTTGGGCCCGTTTCCTTACAACGCTCAACAGGGGGAGGGGGGAAAACTGCAAGGTGGACTTCCAAATTCCGCAAAGAATGCTCAGAAAAATAAATTTTGTGTGTAGGATTTAATGTGACTTTTAAATTATTTTGACTGGACTAATATAAAATAAGATTAACAAACTAGAAAAAAAATTTTTTTTTAGTATTTTACTTTCTATACATCCCTCTGACTTGATTTAAGCATTTTTCTCCTATGTAGAGACATTTGACCTCTACAATTTTATTATATGTATTAATATTTTAATAGATCGCAGCTTACGCTTTGAATATCCATGTGTGCAGAATTGACTTACATATTCCTTTTTATACTAGGTACCTCTTTATTGTTCCATCCACCTTTTTTATTTCCTGTCTATTTTTAAACCTTTTAAATTTTAAATTCGTCACCGTATCTATCCTTAGGGAGGAATGCAGCAATTAATTCAAAAGGCAGAACTGGAACGATTTATAAACAGGTAAATTAATAACATAAACAGGTAAAACAGGTTGACGACCTCCGTGGTCGAGTGGTCTGTGCGCTAGTCTCAAGGCGTCGCCATCTCGAGAGGTACTGGGTTCGATCCCCGGTGGGGGCAAATGTTTGGGTGATGAATTTTCAGGCATTTGTTCTTCAGTCTTGGATGTTTATATATATATTTATATTTATTCAGGATATTTATATGTATTTATCTATTAAATATATTGATCCGTTGCTTAACATGGGGCTAGTTGATAGGTGTAAATGTCTGAAAAAAAATCACAAATCACTGAACACAAAACTTAAAGATTATTATAAACCGCGGACGGAGTCAGTTACCGCGGACGAAGTCGCGGACAACAGCTAGTCTAACGAATAAGTCTTGATTTCTAATATCCAAAAGAATTTTAGGGGTAATGGTTGGTTTTAATTCAAAACCATTGTTATATAATGCGACAGACCTTATTGTTACTGGTTTACAGTTTTCTATACCACGTAAACTTATTAAATAAATGAACATTATGTAAAATTTCAGTGTCTGGGTATTTCCAGTGATGATGTATCAGAATGTTCGGCTTCACTAAATTACATTACAGTATCTCGACTAACGTTTTCAATGAATACCGCAGTACCTAATTTCGTTCACGTATTGAAATTCTGTATCACTATACTGCTTCACTTCAATTCGAGGTCTCATTTCAATAAATTGTGAAGCCGAGTCTTCATTGAGCTAATGTTATTGGCTTTCAATCCACTGCTAGTTCAATATAAAGATTTTTATAATTAAGATTATATCTATGAAGACACGGAAGGAGCTCGGTGGCGCTGTGGTTAGTACGCTTTGGCTTTCGATCGGAAACAAAGCTACCTTCGTCATGGTCAGGCCGTGGTGAGCAAAACTTTGTGTTAAGGTTCCTCCGTGCTTCGGAAGGCAAGTTAAGCCGTTGGTCCCGGTCGCTATTGCGGCCGTTTTTACCCACAAACCCGCTTTGAGCCAGAGCGCTGCGTCGTAGTGTTACAGCCCATGTTCTTCTTGAGTCTCTCCATGAGGAAAGCCTATGCTCAGCAATGGGCCTTATATAGGCTGAGGACAATAATTATGAAAATAAAACGAAAACGAGGACACAAACGAAAAGGAGAATTCTAATTGAAAGTGTCATTTGCATTCATTTAATTATTAACTTTGTCATCCGTACTTAATTAGGTTCTTTTTCCTTCGCAACTTCCTAGTTCTAATGAACATCTCACTCGTGCTGCATGATTCTTTAAATAAACATATTAGTTATTAGCTGTTGCCCACGACTTCGTCCGCGGTTACTGGTTTTTTTTAACTATGCCACGGGAACCCTTCTATTTTCCAGAATAAAAAGTATCTAAGATGTCCATGCAAAATTTCATTGAAATCAGTCCAATTATTCCGGAGATTAGCACGTGCAAACAATCAAATAGACAAACAAACAGAGAAACAAAAAAAAAACCTTTTTTGGTACTTTCCCTCTTTTTACATTCCCCTGATTTGATTTTAAGCATTTTTTTCTATGTACCTACAGACATTCGACCTCTACAGTTTTTTAATCAGATGTGTGACAGCGAAGGAAACAGTGGCTTATAAAAGACAAGGGTCTTATAAGTATCTGATTGATTTTACAGTCTAAAAGATTTCAAACAGACAGATACATTAGACAGACAGACTCTTGAATATAAAGATAACTCACATATCAATTAAAAGATGCACTGATTTCTTAATTCCATGACACAACTGTGCGAATTCATCTGAAATATTTGAAGACACGTCTTCTAGTGAATACTAGGATTAAGAAATCAAATTGAGGTGTAACACGGTGTTAGTTGGGAGTGATTATGTAAGCTTTCAGGGGGTCTCATCAATTCTGTAATAATCCGTTTTGCGTTTGCAGGAATCGCAATAAAGCTATTTCGGCGCTTTAATTAAGTGACGAGGGTGTTTCACCACAGGGTTCGAGCATAAAATGGGAATGAATTATGTCTCTTTCAATAAGAATTAATTATTATTGGTGTGATGTTAATTGATTGGTTAAGCGCACTGTGTGTAACGGTTCGTATGATTTGACGAAGAAAAATCTTTTCGAATCGATACTTATTCAACAATAATTCAACAATAATGTTATCAAACATACAATTATTTCACTCGGTCCGAGTTTCGAAACGCTATCAACACACAGACCACGAGCAGCCTCGTTACAACTAAGTCAATAGTAAGTTTAGACACTCAATTAGCTCTTCAACTCAAAGTTGCTTTGTTTTCACTCCAAAGCGTACGGAACCACTGCGCCACCGAGCGCTTCTCAGTGAACATCTTGATTGGCAGGCGTAACACTAGTAATGTACAGTGCCCAGCAAACCTAGTTCTATGACCTTATCTAAAATATACTAAAAACGGTTCTCGCACAGTCAAGGACACTGTTCAAGAAGTTTGCCGGGAATTTTATGTTTTACGTTTAGACGTGACGCTTCCTTCTTCAAGCAATGACAATAACACAATTTTGACATTTTCCGGTCACGTACTGAGATGGTAAGCTTTCAGCGGCCAAAAGAATAGAATAGGGAAAAGAAAAGGGGATAATAGTCGTGATTATATGTATGTATGTATGTACTGAGATGTGCCACAGTGGTAGACCTCTTTCACCCAACGCTAGAGTGTTTCGTGCTCTCATCCGTGAGACGAGACGGGGCCTCAACAGGCTAGCGTCGCCGGGTTCATGCGATGTACCAAATACTACCATGGGTATGCACTTGAATCCCGGCGAGATGACGAGACAGGAACCCTGCGGGTTTCAGTGGGCAGTTGCGGTACTAAGCCGTGGAATTCCACATACCCCTGCAGCTCCTTCTCCAATTCTTTAGAAGATGCGTAAATGCATTTTCCCTCATAAAAAAGAGGGACAGATTATAAGCTAGCTATCTTCAGCGCGCAGCGCTCGGAATATCTGGCATTTATGTATGCTATTTTAATATATCAGTTTAAGTTTACCTCGTCAGATATTTTTTTATGAAAACAGGGGGCAAACGGGCGGACAGCACACCTGACGGTACCTAAGTGGTTACCGCCGCCCATAGATATCTACTACACCGAAAGAGCTGCAGATGCGTTGCCGATCCTTAAGGAAGGAGTACGCTCTCTCTTTAAATCCAGAAGGTCGTATTAGTCTGAAAATACTTAATGAATTTTTATTTTTTTAGGTACGTCGAACAGCTCTCAAAAGTCTACTTTTGAGGGATGTGATGCAGGAGGACTGCGAGCTTAAAAATATTGGTCTGTCTTACGCCCCGCCTGATCCCTGATCTAATAAAAGAGGGTAACTAGCTCTTTTCTGTACAAAAATAGCTAGAAAGAGTTAGCTCCTATGATTTAAATAAAAATTTTTTTTATTCATTATGTGTTTATCTTCTCTTAAGACGACGTAATCAAAGTCACTGAGCTTGAAAGCAGCTTCCGGCTGCTTGCACAGCTTTTCTACCTGCATGGAGTAATACTTGAGGAGTAGAAGCCGTACCTACACCACTACGTATACTACATTTCTTTTATGATCAGCCCAGCAAATGACTCAACACTACCTGATGGTAAACAGTAGATGAGTTCATACGCAAGGGTTGCTAGGGCAGCACTAAAGAATGCAGACCAAGCCCCTTCCACCTTGCTGGCTAATAAAATGCCTTTTCACGCCTCTTTTTAAGGAACTCATGCTGTAGGATGGAGGGAACACGCGTACCAGGAACACATTAATCACAACCAACGTTTAGGCCGGTTTATAGCGTCTCGAAGCAAATGGAACTTGAGATCTGTAACCCATTTGTTGCAATGGTTTTGGTTTTAAAATCAGGTATAAGAACTAACCTATAACCTATCTTTTTATTTAGGTAGCTACACACAATTCCATATACAGACATTACAACTAGAGTTCAATCTAATGACAAGAGCTGAGGATAAGAATTGCTGCGGCAGACGCCGGGTCGCTCCCACGGAAGGGCGAGGAGGGTATATCGGGGAGTTTTAGTGGGTAGGTATTCTTGGCCAAAGCCGAGCGAGTCCTACACATGCCTATCGCCTAGCCAGCGGTAAGGTAACAGGATTTTGTCCCCGTCAAAAAAAGGTTCCCTGCACTTACGTAGGTAATATCCGGATCTCCTAAAATATAATGGAATGGATAATGGATAATCGAATGTGGATTTTCGAGTCTGTGGTATTATAACCCACTAATTAAATATCGTTTGCATATGTCCTTTTGTAAATGGAGTTGTCATACATCGGGCACTGTGTATGGCAAACGATATAAAGAATAATTAAGCTGTCAAAGAATACCCAGGCTTGAAAAATCGGTCCCAATTAGGGTCAAATCCTTCTTTGTTAGCTTCGCAGCTGAGGATCCATTTCATTCCAAGATTCAGGCTCCACAGAGCTTTTAACGTAAATTATAACATCCTCCCAACGTAATTACTTATGAGGAAAACGGCTCTCCCCTCGTTATAACCTTACGTATTACTAGTGTGTCCCCGCGGTTTCACCCGCGCTGTGAAAAATAGCCTACATCCTTTCTCAGGCTCTAGACTATCTGTGTGCCAAATTTCGATTAAATCCGTTCAGTACTTTTGACGTGAAAGCGAGACCCACTGATAAAGAGACAGTTACTTTCGCATTTATAATATTAGTATGGATTACACATATTGGGCTTATACAGAAATAAACACGGACGAAATGTCGGCGCTAGTGCCTCTATTGAACCCTTCGGGGATAAAGCCCGAAGGGTTCGATAGAGGCACTAGCGCCGTTACGTTAGCGTAAGTTATACTATTGAAACTAAATTAACTACATTTTGTTGTTAGATTACTGTTCTCGGTTAAGCTTAGCGTCTACAAATATCGGTGACTCCTGCTAAACCTCTATTCTATTTATAATTCTAAGGCCAGTATTCCAGTACCAATTTGAAGCGTAGCTCTCTGCTCGAGTACCGTTTGAAAGTAATACGCTATTCATCCCCAGATAACTCTTTATTCGTGTGCTCAGGGCAGTCTTTATAACCTATTGGGGCATATTAGGATAATTGGGCCCCTATACAGAACACTATTTTGTTAGAATAGATAAAGAATCACAATCGCATGAAACGAATAGATAAATAAATATCCTCAGACATTCACACCTATCAACTAGTCCCATTTTAAGCAACTAAATGCTGCTTGTGTTACGGATACTAGATGACGGACAAATATATTTAATAGATAAATACATATAATTATTCAGAATAAACATAAAATAATACATATATAATGAACATCCAAGACTGGAAAACAAATGTCAGAAAATTCATTATCCAAACACTTGCCTCCACTGGGGATCGAACCCAGGACCTCTCGAGATGGCAACGCCTTGAGACCGGCGTACAGACCACTCCACCACGAAGGTCGTCAGATAAATGTAATATAGTCCACGAAAGTAACTCTTTTAGCATTTCTTCGAATTATATAAGTTTTTTGGTGATATATTTACTATCGTTTGATCTGACAGGAACTAGGGAGTTTGTATTTGACCTGAGGGGAGTCCCCATCGATCGCAGGGCCCTGGGCACTGGGAAAGACGAGTCTGCGTGTGCTCAAGCAGAGACTTTAATTCTGGACTACGGGCCTAAGAGCGTCTCTGTTTATAACGACAAGAGTATGCTTTTGAAGCTGCCGCACACATGGCGGCTTTTGCCGAGTGGTATGCGCGACCATGTCGGCGGCTCCTCCTTTGTACGGCAAATCGGGCTTTAAGTTACACATGGCTTGTTAGGTGGCAAAGCTGACAGTGTGTGCCATAAGAAACCACCGAAACACGAAGTAATATGTTTTGTGAATCTTAGTATTAATAGAAGTCCTTGAATTAGTTCAAATTTGTAAATTTGTAATTTTCCATCTCCTTCAGCGAAAACTGTTCTGTAGTCGAAACAGTTTTCGCTTAGCTTCCACTGCTAGAATAAGTTTTGAAACATAAGTTCTGCAGCTTCAAGATAACATTATATCTACTTTTGTTATTATAACATTGTAACTTTACCCTCTACTGGAGGGTGCTTCTATTCAAAGGGCTGAAGCAAAGTTGAAGGCATTTTAATTATATTGCAATATAACACCACGTTTTGTTGCCTTATCGCCGAGGGACAAACTTTCAAATTAATTAACTGTTCTTATTAAAGTTGTGTTTTACAATAATCTAAAACTTTAATTACAAGCTTAGCAAGCTTGGTGTCGGCAGCGGTAGCCGAGTTCTCGATCCCACCGCCTGTACCACTGAGTTTGAACAAAAAAAACTTACATACAGTTAATTGTGAATATCGCTAGCTTAACACTGTGCCCGGTGCATGGCAACAGCCGCGCCACCTGTTACATGGAACCTAAATATCTAGTGAAATGTAGTATATGTGTGTATAACAGTCAACGGGCACAAAACGAACACCAGTATTCGCAGTGTCCGCCAATGGGGTAACACCTCTACCTACCCCTTCAGGGAAAGGGGTGAGTTGATGTTTATTTTCAAGATTTGAAAGATAACCAACGGGCTAGCAGAAAAATTTGGTACACCTAAGTAGCTATACGGGGGACACATTTTTCTTTGAACTGACGGATGTTGGGACAGTGAGGATGGACTTCGGTGGAGGTGAACCGTCGATCTGGTGAGAGTCACACGCAGCCGCTGGATGCTTGCTGAGCAAGACGTGTGGTAGAAGTCTTTGGCAGAAGCTATGAAACTTCGTGATTCTTTCCCACGACACCCCCTAATGATACACCGTAGTGTTGTAATTGTAAAATCAAGTTTGTTTCGCGATGAAGTCCTGGACTCGGATCACATATAGATCTTCAAGTGAATATTGTATTTTTAACCGCCTCTTTGATGTAGTGGTTTACACCACCTGGTGTTGATCGGGAGGTCCGGGTTCGATTCCCTATGGGGGCAGAAGTTTTTCTGCTCGGTTTGGTTAGTTGTAGTTTTAAGCTCGCCTGGCTAGCTACCATCGTTTTACCTAAAATTGTCGCCATAATAGCAATGTTTTAAGCATTGTTGTGTTACGGCAATCGAAGGTAATTTAGCCAGTTCCTCAGTTATTGAGGATTTACAGGTAAAGCTCGCTTCCACCTTCGACCTTATCGTCACTTACGTCAGGTGAGATGAAGGCCAAGAGCGTACCTGTCATAAGAAGTCATTTTAATTTTTTAGTTCATCGAAATTGTCAATATGTAGGTATGTAATAGTAAGTATAATCTACCTAAATTATTTGTCATGTCAACTCATGTCGCGAGCAGCGGGGCACGATGCGATGGAAAATGTATGTTACCCAGCTAAAACCTCATTAAATTGGAGCTGTTGCGTCTAACATAAATGCATTTAACTCTATTTTATGTTTACTAAGTGAAAACCACTTGCCTCTTTATAGCTTGGAGTCAGCTCGCCTCCTGCAGTTACATAGGTATTTAAGATATATCAGTTGGAAATTGGAATGTGGTAGTTGCCTCTACCTTTGGGGAGGCGTGCTGATACGAGTATGATATGGAATTTTTACAACACAAAAAAATTTAACTATCTCACGTAAGTACCTTGATTCGCGGGCACTACCTAGCAATTTTTCATATAAATGCTTATGGGGAGTAATTAATTTGGCAGCCATTTAATAATTTGGTTAGCAACAAAATGGTCAGCCGAAAAATCATTTGGGCAGCAATATAATATGTTACCGGAAATGTATAAAATGTAGGAAAAGGATCAATGGAAGATCAAGAATCAATTCTTAGGAAATGTATTCTGTTAGATAGATGGTTATTTTTTATGACTCTTCAAAATAATATTCATGTCATCAAAACATATACGAGTATTAAACAATTTGGTAGCAGAGAAAACAATTTATTTGCTGCCCAATTAGTTATTTTGCTGACCATTTTAGAAATATTTGCTGCTCATAAGTTGCTTTGCAATTAGTTATTTTAGCCAATTGTATTTTTTTGCTGACCAAAATTCGACTATTGTATTGTATTAGTACCTTTTTTGACGAGAAGGAAGTTATTTTTTATGGCTCGTACCTACCGCTGGCTAGGCATGCCTACCGAGCTTACCGAGGCATAATATAGATATGGAAATAGGCTTGTTGACTCATATATTTTATCAAAAGTAATGAAAATAATGTGTCATTTACATAGTATTTAGTACAAGAGTCCGAAATATACCAAGTTTGATAAATATAAATAAGGGATTACTATAGAAATTCAATAAAAATATGATTTATTTTTAAATTTTTTTTCATCTGCCAAAAACGCTATCCACCATGTTCGTGAAATTAGTTGAGTAACGCTTCATGTAAACAATTTACCTACTACGCGTGGTCAAAATCCGTCAAACGCGAGTCGCAACCATTCAAGCATAACTGTCGGCTATGTCACGCATGCGTATTGAATTGTTTACAATAATGGTGACGCTACGGCACAGATAATTCATAGACCATCAGGACCGAAGGCGTTTTTGACATTTAAGCAAAAATGTAATTTATAATTTATTGTGTTAAAGGCTTCAGAAAAGAAATATTAGGGTGGGGAAAAAGTCTTTTCGCATTATAGTATGTATAAACTTGTAATAAAATCTCTTTGGCTATACTATTTGTATCTGGCTGGTTTTGGTATCATTGAAAGTTTAAATTTTAAAGAACATAATTCCAAATTCAAATTAGAAAATGTGTGATTTTCATTTGTTTTTCGTACCGCCAAGATGAGTGAATCTAATGAAGAAATTCGATACATTTTAAAATTTTACTACAAAAGAGGTAAAAATGCAACGCAAGCCGCGAAAAAAATTTGCGATGTTTATGGACCTAGTGCAGTGTCTGTGAGAGTAGCACAAATTTGGTTTAAGCGTTTTCAATCCGGAAATTTTGATGTCAAAGATGCACGTCGCTCTGGTCGCCCTATTACAGATAAAATGGATGCCGTTTATGAAAAAGTGGAGCAAGATCGGCATGTCAGTAGTTACGACGTAGCTGAAGAACTGGGAATTGACCACAAAACAGTTTTGGCGCATTTGAAAAAAACTGGGTACACAAAAAAGCTCGACATTTGGGTACCTCACGAGCTCACTGAAAGGAACCTAATGAACCGTGTACTCATTTGTGATTCTTTATTACGACGTAATGAAACCGAACCATTTTTGAAGAAGCTGATAACTGGTGATGAAAAGTGGATCACGTACGACAAGAACGTGCGAAAAAGGTCGTGGTCAAAGGCCGGTCAGGCTTCACAGACTGTGGCGAAACCCGGGTTAACTCGCAACAAGGTGATGCTGTGTGGTTGGTGGGATTGGAAGGGCATTATTCATTATGAGCTGTTACCACCAGGCAGGACCGTCGATTCTGAACTCTACTGCGAACAACTGATGAGATTAAAGCAAGAAGTTGAGAGAAAGCGGGCGGAATTAATCAACAGAAGGGGTGTGGTTTTTCATCATGATAACGCTAGACCTCACACATCTTTAGCCACTCAGCAAAAATTAAGAGAGTTTGGCTGGGAGGTGTTAATGCATCCGCCGTATAGTCCTGACCTTGCACCTTCAGATTTCCACCTGTTTCGGTCTCTTCAGAATTCTTTAGGCAGTGTCAGGTTAACATCACGAGAGGACTGCCAAAACCACTTGTCGCGGTATTTTGACCAGAAGTCCCAAAATTTCTATAGCAATGGGATCATGTCCCTACCTACAAGATGGCAAAAAGTTATCGAACAAAATGGTACCTACATACTTTAGTTAAATGTAAATAAACTATATTAAAAAATGTTTTGAATTTTCATAAAAAATGCGAAGAAACTTTTTCCCCAACCTATTATATCATTTTTTATGGTGATAGCTATCAGTAATTAATAATTTGGGGCCCAATAAAAAGAGGGCCAACTAGCCTATTCACGAAGGCGACTAAGGCCCGTATTACAGAACCAAACTCAAGCGTAGATCTCTGCTTGAGCGCAGTTAAAAAGGGATGGCGCTTTGTGGGATCGATAGCGCCATCCCTCTTTAACAGTGCTCAAGCAGAGATCTACGCTTGAGTTTAGTTCGGTAATACGGGCCTTAGTCATTCGACTTTAGACACAATCTGAAAGCTTTAAGAGCGATGCTAGTCGCCATAATAAAATACAATAACTGTACCTAGTCTGCCGGAACACTATCCTTTAATTGAGGTAGTGTTTGATGAATGTCACTCTTGACTGAGCATTTATTGCTTCCGTATCCGACCCGAGAATCCCTATCATGCAGTCCACCAATTGTTATGGCACCCGTTACCCAAGGGTTACAGGAATATACGGTTGTTAATTCTGAACACTTATGTTAACTGGTAGCATAGATCTAGTATAATAGTTGGATAAAACGGTAGGTTTTTTCTCCCAAGGCACGTGTTCCATAGACTTATTATTCTAAATCTACCGGGTGTCCCACGGCCATGCCACATGGAGGGAAAGTATAATATATAATTTTTTGATACGGATCGACTCAGTTTCATATAAGGAATATTTTATTGTATGGAAAAAAAAATCTGAGCAGCAGCAGCATACAACAGGTTAACTATACCCTTCCCTGCATCACAGTCGATATATCTATGGTCGATACTTACATGTACAAACAGCGTTCCATATTCAAAAAAGACATTTTATTTGCACTGTAGAATTGGAAGTGGTCCAGTTCGATTGAATCTTCTATGGTTTTGGATTTCCCCATACTGTCCCAGTAAAATAGCACATTGTATAATGCTATTGAGTTGATATCCTATAATCCTAAAGCAAAATCAGAGCTTTTACTTGAATTGGGAAAATCGACGATAGCGTTTGTCCGACACTGACAGACTGGCTGAGCTTAATGAGGTGTTGCTAAACGCTTTTAGTTTATCAAACAGTTTGGAGTCGAAACCTCTCAGGATTTTCTGGACGAAGCGTTGTCATTCCAGACCCAAAATAGTGATTAAAACCTTCGGAGAATTAATTTGTAACTATTATACAATACTAAAGATTTTAATTTTCACTCGAGTTTTGGATTCAAGTTATTTAATCTAGGAATCAAATCAGTGAAATAACTGGGCACTGAGGCCACGATGTTGGACTGAGACCTTACATTATTATTATGACATAACATACCATCACGTAAATCCTTATTATTACTAATAATGATTTGCTTAAATTTTTTTTAGCTTAGTAGTGCTAGGGGACAATTTAGGGAAAGACAAAAACCAGAACTCAGCGTTCAATAAACAATAACGTCACTAGTAAGAAAACCGTTCCTAATACAAAACAACACCCGGACAAAAAGGGTCCTAATGGGCTATTTCTTTTGTGTAATCCATTAAGTTTTTCGGACCGAAAATACAATTAACAAAGCGTCGCAGCCCTTCGGAAGTTTGATAAACAATGACATTACCAATAATAGCATCTCTGTGGTCAACAAGTGGAATTTATAAACATAACATTTATTAGTTAAGTGAGTTTAGCTACGATCCTTTCTTCCATGTAGTCAAAATTGTGACGAGAATCATTATTTCCTCCGAGGTAAAATTTCAATAAAATTGCACATTTTCAATAAAATTTTCAAAAAATTGCACATTTTCATGTGGGGGTTGAAATATCGTAGTTTTTTTGCGTTATAGGTCATTTCGTTAATACTTTCGGTTCGTTTCGTTATATGTCGTTCTGTTATGTAGTCAATTTAAACTTTTTGTTTTTTTAAGAAGTCCTTTTGAAATTTTGAAGAATTGTAACTTGAATCCATTACTTATATTTTTATAGGTTTAATGACCCATGGTGTAGTTGTTCAGTTTTAAAGATTCTTCAATGGTCGCCGTGTCTAGCGTACGAATCCCTGTCCGCGATTGGCCTGCGTAGGTAGGTATGGATATCTGGCTACATTAGAAGCATAAAGAAAATAAATGTAATATGAAATGGAGCCAATTCGTGGAATAAGTATTTCGACGCTATTCTTATTTGTACTGTACACAGTATTGGCAATAAAGATTACTAATCTAACAGTAAATACTAAATCACGAAGAAAAAATATTGAAATCTTAACTGTATTTTTATTTATGTTTGCTTCAGGGAGAATGACTTGTACAGTTATTGTAGAAAAACAATTTGTTGGCGAATGGACTAGAGAGAGCCCCAAAACGGATACTTTACATAAATTATTCTTGATTTGTATTTTTTCGTGAAAATACCATTAGTTATATTCCTCAGACCTATTTTTCATCTTGCCCTGGTTCTCATCAATCATATAATGCTCAGGGTAAGTGTTAAATCGTGTGACAAATTGCTCGTTATCCATAATTTCTCTCCATTAAACCCTCTTTTGCGTATCATGTTAGATGTGTCAGTTGAGTTTAGTGTGTCACAGGTCGTATTAAAACGCATAATGTTGGTACCTATAACAATAAAAGCCTTGATTATTTTGCTGTAAAACCGCATACAGGCTTATTTTTAATGAATTAACAACCTCTGAATACTAGCCACCCTATTCATAAACTCTATTTATGTTTTAAACAACTGTTTTACTATGGTTAAAAATGATTTCATAAGTTTATAATGTACTGTCGTGACTAAAGTAAGTCTTTGTTCCGTTCATACGAAAAGGCAACAAGCACGACGCTCGCGCGCGTGTTGCGCACAGAGCTAAGAACATTCAGGAAGTGATATTTATTTTCTATTTTCTGTTCTTAGTTCTTAGAAAGTAAAATGTGTTAAATTATCAAAAGCCGTAGAACAAATGTTGTTATTTATGATGTTAGCTAATACTGGGTGTATTGCGAGAAGAGTAGGAGCTCCATTGTAGTTGCGAGCCTTTATTATTTGAAAACCAATGTTTCCCGATCGTCCCTGGTAAAGGAAAGCATGTCCGAAACTCGGTCTGATTGTAAAGTTGATTGAAACGGCAAAGGAAGTTTTTTTTTCTTTTTTATCGAATGCAAATTTTTTTTATTCATGTTACTAAATCCTAGGTTGTTGACCAGGGATATAAGGTTTCACCATGCAAAATTTTATTGAGATCGGTCCATCCATATTGGAGATTAGCCCGAATATACAGACAGAGAAACAATTTTTTTTTTGTATTCTCCCTCTTTTTACATACCCCTGACTTGATTTTAAGCATTTTTTTTCTATGTACAGACATTCGACCTCTACAGTTTTATTAAATGTATAGATTTATTTATTATTTTCCTACTGTTCTAATCCAGTTTTAGTGAATGTGATAATCCATTATCGCCTTTATTTCAAACGTAATTTGACTTAATATTTGCTTTAGCGTTCCATAACGAATCAATCAATTTCGTTTGATCCTTTCTTGTCCATTTAGGTTGGTAGAGCAAAGTTTTGATCGTTTCAAATAGGTTTTTAAGCAATGGAAATAAGGCTCCTTTTCCCTAAGCCTGGATTGGAAAGGACGTCAACCGTAAAAATATTCTTTTCAATTTCCTAAAAGTTCACGTGTTTCTTTAAATGTTTTCCTGAAAGTTTGGTTTGCTTGTATATCTCAAAACAATTCTGTTCTGACTATATGTAGTATATATTGTATGGTGTAAGTCATGTAGGTAATCTCTGTTTTGCAGGAACGGGTATGTTCGGTACGAACACTTATATTGGGTCCTTACCTATGAAATTGGTGTTTTTTCTCTCTCTTAGTATTTTGTCTGTAACTATTAAGATTCAGAGTATTCCTAAAAAATAATTACCTCATCTAAAAATAGACTATATTTTTGAGCTATTTTGATTTGTTTTGATAATTTGTTGTTAGTTTTTAAGTGCCTCCCGAATACATCATTTTATTTGCATTCACTTAAAAACGATAAATAATTTTTATGTAGTGTGATATTACACATATTACTAAAGCTTGTCTAATGATACATGCCAAATATTATTATCTTTGGATTTGTCGTTTTGAAGAAAGCTGAAAACATTTTAGTATGGAAAATGCAGAATTCCCCAAAATCTCCATACAAAATGAAAATTTCATAGGTAAAGACCTATTATTTCGCAATACCAATACCAATACCGGCACGTGTGACAGACGGTGCGGTAATTAGGCCATCAGCCGTGTATTGCTAATTTGTTATTAATTAAACTTGAGTGCATAGTTTGCCGTCGTACGGTGCGATCATTAACATTTTAGGATAACATTAACATTTAAGAACATTTGTAGAAAGTGAAGTACAGTATTTTGGTACTATAAGCTTTCTCTCACTCTAACAGTCATCCCCAAAGCTCAGGCGCCACAGGGTATATCGGGAAGTTTTGGTAGGTAGTGCAAATATTTCAGGTGAGTCCCACACACGCCTACCGGCTAGCCACCAAAATCAAAAAAATCAAAATCAAAATCAAAAGCATTTATTCAGTTTAGATGTGTCTGAGCGCATGCTTATGAATGTCATAAACATTTTACAATATTTCGTGAAAATGAAAAATTACGCCATCCGTTCACAAAACTACCAGGAGGCCTTGTTCTGAGAAGAACGGGCAAGAAACTCAGCAAGTTTCTACCCTCCCTTTACATAGCAACATTTAAAAAAATTTCATGAACTACAACGTCATTGAAGTTTAAAAATAAAAAGATAGATATCTAATTTGAGTAATATTCTGCAGTTTACCACATTTTTCATTACAAACATGTACGGTGATAGTCTAAATTATAATCTAAAAAATAGTATCTATATTACAATTATTGGCACGCATTTTTCTCTTCTAGGTAATCATTAACGGTATAGTAACCTTTAGACATTAATTTAGTTTTAATATATGTCTTGAATCTGTGCAAAGGCAGTTCTACTATTTTACTAGGGATCTTGTTAAAGTAGCGTATACTAAGGCCCACAAATGAACTATTGATTTTCTGCAGCCTGTAGGACGGCAGAAGAAGCTTTCCCTTATTTCGTGTATTCCTATTGTGAATGTCAGTGTTCTTTAAAAGAGAATTAATATTACTTCTCACAAAAAGGATGCAGTTGTAAATATACTGGGAAGGAACAGTCAGAATATTATTCTTTTTGAATATGTTTCTAAGTACCTTGAAGTACCTGCTTTTAAACAATAAATTGACCTTATAGCTCCGGTAGGTACGGTCCGAAAATGGATTCCTCCTCCTCAAAAAAAAACAAAAGGTAATTTTTATTTGATGATAAATATAAAAAAAAAGATTAATATGTAATATATAAATAGGCATACGCAAAATTTTTCAATTTGAATTCATTACTTTTCTAATATTGAAGCAATAATTAAACGCATAGGAAATTGTAATGACAGCTGTCAATAGGAGGAACTTCCTCTTAGGCTTCCTCTAGTCTAGTCTCGGCAGCTTGCATTGCAGTGCAGCTAATCTCGCCCGGTGGTTGAGCAATGGTTAAATAATTAACTTATTATTCTCTTGATTGAGAATTCAAAATTTAATGAATCTCGATGATTCGCCCCTAAAACGTGTATTTCTAACTCATGATTAGGGATCTGCGTCTGCGAGCGACTCAGACTAGATGGCGCCTGCCGTTTGAAATTAGAACATGCGACCACTTGAGTACCCCATGTGAAGGCATTTCGGTGCGTGTACGCTCACATTCTATTTCTCTCTGTTCGATGGTGACCGTATTCAGGCTTATATCAAAAAAGTCAAAATCAAATAATAACGTGCTATAGGTACTATCTTCTTTCACCAAGTTCGTGAAAGTGCTGGTTTGTGAAATCTAGTGATAATTCTTCTTTATGATCTAACTAGTTCTATGAGCTCAAGACATTGTATGGTGTTTATATGTTGAAAGCCTGTTAGAATTGAACTGGAGAGCCAATATTAGGCTTCGAGTGCCTGCTGCACCCTTGGTTCTGCTGCAGCGCGTATACGACTGAGGAAGGCGCCTCTTACAGATTATCCAGGTTAGTGGATGTATTTTAGCGTTCATAGGTATATTAGTCTCTTTGGAGTTTTCTTACTCGGTTTTTCATAATGTTTATTTTAAAGGTTACGTTCCCGCCTTGTGTAGATTATTAACGCGCCTCACCAACGCTTTTCTTGCTTACTTTCGGTCAATTTGTTAATCAATTATCGCCTGTTTAGGAAAACTTATTGTTTGTTTAACGAATCAAAATAATTCAGTTTAATGTTTTTAAAGGGCAAGAAGAACTTTGTACGTATGTACTGTGCAGAACAAGTTTTCTTTAGAGATAGTGTAAAAGGATTATTTATACATACATACATTCAATCAAGCCTGTTTTCCACAAAGGGGTAGGCGGAGTCCAAAGAGCACTGTGTTCCAAAGAGAGTCCCAAAGAGCCATACAAAAAATTGGGTTTGATCAGATGAAAAATCGTGAAAGAGTAGTAACAAGTGTTTAGCTCATCGCCTACACAATCACAGACCCAGTACCCAATACGCCCTTAGTCGCCCTTTACGACATGAAAGAAAAGCAAGAAAAGCAGTTGGTACATTCAGTTGTGCTTCGGCACACAAAAAGAACACAGGACGATCATCACACAACACAGGACGATCATTTATGACGTAAATTTTTTCAATTTCAATAAGTAACTGAACATTTTCGACTCTTATCAAATAATGGAACTGATTTCTTGTATAAATAAGCTTCTCATTTTGTACGTTCTTATTATTTGTTAGTTTTTGTGTCGGTATATTTGTAAAAAACATAATGAATGTAAAGTACCTACTTGGTTCACGTTGTTTGTTGTACAAAGGCCCTTTTGTTTATTATTCATTAAAAATTACCCAAATGAAATATTATGGAGACCGTTTTTTTACTTCATTTTCTTCATGATTTCAGCTATTCCCCTGACAATATTTTAGAATTATTTTACTGTAGTGGTTCGTGTGCTTTGGGTTTAGTTAGATATTGAATTTAGAACTACTTTTTCCACCGTTTGCCGTTGTATGGGTGACCTGTCCTCCTGAAGACAGGTTAAGCGTGTTGGTGTTACGGCCCTTCTCCTCGTGTGTTTCTTTTTGTGGGGAAACGTGTGTCCAGTAGTGGGTCGTAGGCTCGAGAATATTATCAGTTTGTTTCATCTCTAGCAGTAAGGGACGTTTCATAGCTTCGCTGGCCGCCAGCGCGCGTTTACAATTACACGAGATAGTAGTAGCGTTCCACACCACACGCACTCATACGTCAAAAAGTATGGAAATTTCGCGGGCGCAGATGGCCAGCGCTGCCGCCGGCGTGGCTCTGAAACCACACTCAAAATCAAAATCGTAAATAACTTTGTTTCATAGGCCAAACTTGGCACGTAAAATCGTCGACATTTTACATAATTATTTTACAATATAAATAATAATCATTAGGAATCATGTTCATTACCGCGAGCGCTTGTAGCCGGTACAACAACAGCGCTTTGACTGTGATTGAAATCAATACGAGCGGCCGGATTCTGAGAGTAAGGCTTTTCATGAGAAGCACCCGGCAAGAAACTCATAAGCCAATTTTCTTAATTTCCATTAATTCATTAAAATAACATGCTTTATGATAACGAACGATAGCCAATAACTATTTCCACTCCATTTTATCCTCTAGATAATCTTGGACTTTGTAGTACGAGTAGCCTTTTTTATTAAAGTTTTTTTAATATAAGCGTTACGTTCATGAAAAGGCAGTTCTGTTATATTTGGTGGGATTTTATTATGCAATTGTATAAATTTCCCTAATTACATTACTAATGCTCGTGGCCGAGCCCTAATTATGTGATTTTGCAAATAACTTGTGTTTTTGATAGTAAATAATTAAATAATATTGTACTCACTGAGCTAATCAGAACTGTTCAATTCAGTAACTTTAGGTTCAGTGATTTTAGTAAATATTTACTATTACTGTTTACTCAATATAATTAAATTTATTTATGTTTTTAAGTTTCTAGTATATAGAGAAAAGATAACTCAAATGATATTACTAATGCATTCCAAATATTCGCTGAATAGACAGTTCATTTAGGTAGTTGATATTCATTTTATTGTTAATGTGAAACAGACATTTACAAAGATTAATATTTGAACATGTAATTCCGATCATAACATGAAATTCACGAAGAAGCCATTCTTGAATATTGGCCTGGTGACTTGAAATACACGTGATTAACTGGTACAGTTCTCACAAATTAAATATTAGGTCCTGACCTATGGAATACGCTATTTTGACTATTAAGAAAATATACTAAGATCAAACAAGTTTAAAAGTATAATTTTTTAAGTCAATTTAGCTAACACACTATTTTAAAATATTTACGATTTTGTAATAAAATCTATAATTCAAATAAATAAAATTTCATGCTTGACCACGTGATTGAAAACGCACGGAGACGTCACCTGTTTGTAGGCAACGTGTTGGCCGTAGTCAGCCAGTGCTGCCGACTTATCTAGTTAGTTTTACACACAATCACCGATTCTTTATCTGTGTTTAATTTTATGTGTTTTCTAGTGTGTTTAAGACAATTATGTTTCAACTGTGACAACAAACCATGTTGTCACAGTTAAAACCATAGAGATATAATGACACTAGAGAGAGCCATAGGCTGTTACCGATATTCTGTCCGATATTAAACATCTGAGATGCTTTTCTAAAACCTGTCTAATAGCCTATTGGCGTTGAGAAATTTTCATGAGATTTCCAAATATTACCCGACCGTGTGGCATTGCACATTACACGACTGATTTAGTGTTACTATCACATTGAACACGACGATATTGTTTCAATAAATCACCTAAATCGAGTCATACGTTCTTTGAGACAAGATCTTTGTTCCAGGGCCATAGATCTTTTCGTAGAGTCGAGACTATCGCTTCACAGATTCGATTCGGTTAATAACGCCCTGTCTCACTCCAATTCGCCGTAAGAAAAGTGGCAGGCATAGAGATTCCACAATAAGTGATTTTTTCACAAAAGAGAATAGGGTGAATGCCTGACTGATACTGAGAAACATGAAAAATATTCCATCTGCTAACTTGCTGAATATTTTTTGCAAATACTGGTGAGTGTGCCGATCTGGGGGTAAGCACGCAGCGGCTCTAACTAGGATGGATTTAGGTATTTCTTTTGTATTATTACAATAAATACACATTTCGAAAATATAGTCAGAAGACGTTATAGAAAACATTTAGTTTTGTTATTAATCCAAATCAAAATTTAAATCAGCAATTTACTAAAGCATATAGGTCATTTTAGGTACTCCCACAACTGTATAGATTTAAATTTATTTTTCCTTTTTATTAATTCAATTTATCTCACTGCATCCATGTAAACCAACCTTAAAGGATGTTTTGCGAAAGCGTTTTGTATCATTGACGCACGCGCACAGACATCACACGCATAAACACATACAGACACACACACGTGTCGTGCGACAATTACTTCTTTGTATATAAATTGTGGCTATTTTTGATATTTTGTTAAATTGTAACTTCACTTTGCATCTACCTATCACACACACACAATCACGCCTGCAATCCCCGAAGGGGTAGGCAGAGTCCAAGGAGCACTGTGTTCCTTAAGACCACATTTAGCCATACAAAAATTGGGTTTGGTCAGATGAAAAACTGTGAAAGAGTAGTAACAAGTGGCTGGCTCATCGCCTACACAATCACAGACTCAGTACCCAATACGCCCTTAGTCGCCTCTACGACATGCTGGGCAAGAAAAGCAGTTGGTACATTCTTTTTCTTCCCGGACCAACACGGGACCTACCAAATGGTTTATAATATTTACTAAAAGCATAGTTCGTTTCTTTAATTGGCTTATTTAGTAGCAAGTAGTTGCGTTTAAGTGTTAAGTCAAAGTGTAATTGTTCCTGATTATATCGTTTCCAATAAAGTATTTTCACTGAAGTATTGTTTATAATTTGAATATAACATTAGTTATTTTGTATTCGTATATCATGTACAAAACTAATAAATATTTATTCAAAACCTGATAACTCTCCGTGAAGCACTTAGGTACGCCGCACTAAAGGTACATATATTTTTTTAGAGGTATCATTGGTATTTTTTCTATCAAGCCAACTACGAGTAATCTGTATCTAAACAATATGATTTATAGAGTGAATACATAAATATCTTGCATGTGAATTGCATAATTATAGCTTTAATAACAATACAGCAAGGGATCAAAGGAACGCAAATATAGCGCTAAAAACTCTTAAGAACAATGTTTAAATAAAGTTAAAACCGTCTTAAGTATGAATGCATTTCGTCGTTGCGCCTGACAGATTCCATATGTGATATTCACAAGGTTTTGGGAAACAATAAAAAACATGTTATTAGAATAAGGAACAGATATTATCTGTTCCTTATTTTAATAACATGTTTTTTATAACAATAACAATAACAGATATTATCTGTTTCTTATTTTAATAACATGTTTTTTATTGTTTCCCAAAACCTTGTGAATATCACATATGGAATCTGTCAGGCGCAACGACGATTTGCCAAAATACAAGAAAATATTCCAAAACCTATTAGAAGAGAAAGGATTGCTATGTCGCGAGCAGCGGGATCATAGAGCGATGGAGAATTGAATTTTACAAGTTATATTGAACAATAAGTTGTAGTTTTATACATTTATATTATGGAGAACCAGAGTAATCTTGTTACAAGTTTTTGTGATTTCTTAGAACAATCTAATAGAAATTAGACACAAATACTTGAATAATACATACAAATTATGTAAGTTCGGGCATTATAAATCTTTAAATTTATTTTCTAGTACGGTTAACAGCATTTAAAATTAATCTTGGTCTATAAAACTGTCAACATACGAAGTAAAGACGATCGTGTGAAGATCGTGAAAGGTTGTTATGGAATATATTATGATATATAATAGGTCTTTACCTATGAAATTGTCGTTTTGTATGGAGATTTTTGGGAGATTTGGAAGCATTTTCCATAGGTACTAAAATTTTTTCAGTTTTCTTCACAATGACAAATCCAAAGATAATAATATTTGGCATGTATCATAAGACAATCTTTATCAATATGTGTGATATCATACTTCATAAAAATTATTTATCGTTTTTAAGTGAATGCAAATCAAATGATGTATTCGGGAGCAACTAAAAAAGAGTTGTCTCCGTGTCCAATTTTAACACAATTAAACTAAATCAAAAGAGCTCAAAAATATGGTATATTTTTAGAGGAGGTAATTCTTTTTTAAGAATTCTCTGAAACTTAATAGTTACAGACAAAATACTAAGAGAGAAAAAAACGACAATTTCATAGGTAAACTATTGGGTCCTTACCTATGAAATTGGTGTTTTTATTCTGCCTTAGCAGTTTGTCCGTAACTATTAAGTTTCAGAACATTCTTATAAAATAATTGCCTCTTCTAAAAATAGACCATATATTTGAGCTCGTATTATTTAATTTGATAATTTTTTGTAAGTTTAATTGTGTTAAAATTAGACACAAAGACAATTATTTTATCTGCCTCCCGAAGACATCATTTGATTTGCATTACACACATAAAAACGATGAATAATTTTTATCAAGCGTGTTCACACACATATTGCTAAAGCTTGTCTAATGATACATGCCAAATATTATTATCTCTGGATTTGTCGTTGTGAAGAAAACTGATAAAATGTTAGTATGTAAAATGCAGACATCCCTAAAATCTCCATACAAAACACCAATTTCATAGGTAAGGACCTAATATATAGGGCCGATGTCAGAGCATATATTGCTAGGACAGAACTACACGATCAAAAATATATTATACAAACGAGCCCGGTGGCGTAGGTAGTGCTAGTACGCTTTGGCTTTCGATCAAAAACAAAGCTATCTTCGCCATGGTCAGTCCGTGGATGGGTGACTAAAACTTTCTGATCTCAAACTCCTCCGTGCTTTGGAAGGCACGTTAAGGCGTTGGTCCCGGTCGCTATTGCAACCGTTTCAACCATACTGTGTCCCTCGATGAGGTATTTGGGACGTATACAGGCTGAGGACAGTGAACGCTGGTTGAGGTCGATACATATCTAATTTAATCTTAATCTGTGGTGGCGGCGATGGGATCGACCTAACTTCTCGCAGGAATAGTGCCTTGGCTACCGCTGCCGCGATATTATATACTAGCTGTTGCCCACGACTTCGTCCGCGGTTACTATGGTTTTTTAACTATCCCACGAGAACCCTTTAACTTTCTATCAAAGTCTCAGCCCGATCGGTTTAAAATTGACAAAGTTTCATAAAAAATTTCATCCCCTATTTTATCCCCTTGGGGGAAGTATTAATCGAAATACTTCCTTAGCGGATGCCTACGTCATAACACCTACCTGCACGCCAAATTTCAGCCCGATCCGTCCAGTGGTTTGGGCTGTGCGTTGATAGATCACTATGTATACCTATATATTTATGTTCTGTTTTATATATTTTTTAAGTTATGTTTTTAACTTTAACGTTTAATTTTGCTCGTACTCAGCTGTATAACAGTTTAATATGTAACACTTATCGGTAGAAACTTTATTGGTTTGTGTACAATTTATTTATTTCTAACAATAAGTATTTGTATACTGTTTTTTCCTTAAAAATAAATAAATGTTAGTCAGTCACCTTTGAGTTATATTAAATAGATTAGGGATATTAATTATCAAGACAGCATCAACTATTAAGACGCTTCTAACGACCAGCTGTTCCATCAGGTTAAGAAAGTTAGGAACTTGAGCTTGGAAATTCGTCCCTTAAGTTTAAATTATTGTAATTTGTGAACCAAAAAGTTGCCTGTCCCCTATCTCTTGTATAATAGAATATATACGGGGTGATCAATCCAAATAGGTCTATCGAAATCTGTTTTTAGGAACCATGACATTGATTGTGGTTAATTAAAATAACGGCATTCAATTTTTTTCATATATCCCTTGAAGTCGAGTTTTTGTTTGGGTTTTTAATTTTGTTTAGAATTTAATTTAAGAGATACGAGTATTTTGTTCATTTTCTTATTGTAAAATTCTGCATAAATATTCTGTACACTTTTAAGTGGAAAGCATGTAATGGATGATGTTTGTATATTATTTGTATGTGTTTCATATGTATTGCTGTAGGTGTGCTTACTGAATAAATAAATAAATAAACTCAAGGTATACTACCTTACCGTGACAGTGCGAGCAAAGAACTCTCGACAAGCTAAATTTGACAGTGAAAATCGACAAAATTTACATCCATTTATCGATCTGTCTATAAGGGTCGACATAGTTGCCGAATGTATCGAGATAAGTCGACAAACTTAGCATGAATCATTTTGGCATAATTAGATAAAATATCGTTTAATTTGTCGAATTTTTATCGTGTCTTCAATCGACCTCGATAAAGTTATGTCGATAAATTTGATTGATTATTATGATGAATTTCGGCTTTATTAATTAGTTTAAATGGGAGTATTGTTTATATTATGTATTTATTCTACATTAAAATAAGTAATGACATAAATTTTACTAGAATTTTATTCTATTGACAAATGGAATACTCGTAACAGTCTAAATTAGTACTATGTTTGATTTTAGGCACCAAAGCTATCACTGCAGCGTGTGCTCGTATTGTTACATTTATTATTCTCTGTGACCGTAAGTTGCTAGAGCTAGAAGCATGTAAGCCGGATTCAAAGATAGGGGAGAAAGCGAATTATAGTCAAAACCCCAAGTCAAAAAAACAATTTTGTAGGCAGAATTCACTGCCTAAAAAATTGTTTTTTTGGACATAAGCTTAAATAAATATAGATCCTGTAGTAGTGATATGGCACTCAAAATAGAAAATCTCTTTGTACAAACCCTTACAGTGAAAATTAACACATCACAGGACTTGACAGCTTAAGTACTACAGTCTGAATAATTTATTAGGTGCATTTTGACAGTTATTTGTATTGCATTTTAACAGTTGCTTGTAGTGCATTTGACAGTTATTTGTAGTGCATTTTGACAGTTGTTTCTAGTGAGATTAATAGATTCCCATACCAATGTAAATGGTTCATAAAGCTTATATTATTATGTCAAAATGCACCTATTAAAATTATTCAGACTGTTGTTATTATGAAGTCAAAAGGATTATTTTCGCTTTAAAGTATTGCTACTATTGAATTTAGTTTTTAGGTGGCTAACAACAGTCATTTCATATTGATTTTAATTTTAGCTTATTCATTTAGATTATTTGCTAATAATGTATAATGGCGCACAACGTGGGACCATTGATAAGGCGATCTGTCCTATCAACCGACAATAAATGATTATTTTTTTCTTTCTTGTTTCAATATAAGCAGGGATAGATAGTTGTTGTAACACAAAAAAACAATGGTGATGATGAACATAAGAAAACACAAAAATACAGTATAAAAATGCTATGCAACACAGGCGGCCTTATCGCTAACAGCAATATAGGTCAATTTATTATTGATAGAAATATTGGGTCCTATGAAATTGTTGTTTTTATTCTGTCTTAGCAATTTGTCCGTAACTATTAAGTTTCAGAACATTCTTATAAAATAATTGCCTCTTCTAAAAAAGACCATATATTTGAGCTCGTATTATTTAATTTGATAATTTTTTGTAAGTTTAATTGTGTTAAAATTAGAGACAAAGACAATTATTTTTAACTGCCTCCCGAATACATCATTTGATTTGCATTAACATAAAAACGATGAATAATTTTACCAAGCGTGTTCACACACATATTGCTAAAGCTTGTCTAATGATACATGCCAAATATTATTATCTCTGAATTTGCCGTTGTGAAGAAAACTGATAAAATGTATGTAAAATGCAGACTATCCCCAAAATCTCCATACAGAACACCAATTTTATAGGTAAGGACCTAATATTACGTCCGGCTCGTATTCATCATTCTTAAGCATTCGGAACTTAACACTCAACTATTTAACCGGAGCTTAAGCCACTCAGACACGGAGATGATCTTTTTGATATGAAGTTTAAACGGCACCGACGGCAATTATTTTTTGGAGCCATCGCATCAGACCATCCGATCGCAAGGTGTATGTCCAAATCGTAAACGATTTACTTAGTCGAAGACGATATCGGAGAATCGCCCATGTGTGGTTCGTTGCGTTCAACGATTCGATTTTTGTCTCCGTCTGTTAACCGCCGCCTTAATTCTTTTAAAAGATTAACATGCGAATACTGATTTCGCTTTAATAGCCATTTTTTAACCCACACTTTTTTTGGTTTTCTTTTTTCTGCAGGCAAATCAAAGATAACGCCACATAGGTAAGAAAAAGAAGTTCTCTTTCCATTTTATACCACAGGTATAAATTATTTGTGCACGTCTAATCGGTCCGCTTCTGACAAATGACTGATGATCGTAACGACCAATGGTTGATGTGTATATGCCAGATTGCATGCGATCTCGACGATTTATCGACAAGATATTTCGTAATGATGGATCGCACCGTGTGTGGGGCACTTTAGGTTACGTTACCAACCCGCATTGGGCCAGCGTGGCGGTGTTACGGCCTCCTCATGTGTTTCTCTATGCGGAAGGCCTGTGCCCAGCAGTGGGACGTATATAGGCTGAGGACGATTACGTTAGGCTTTGGTTATGATATATATGTCATCGTAAAATTGTAAATAATGTCAGATTATAATTTATCTCGCGAGATTGTGAACTGACGAAAGATTGTGAATTCTTCGGTTGATTAAAATCTATCGAAGTGAAACCGTCAAATTGTGAAATGTACTCGTACGTCCTCGCGCGCTGATTGGTTGAACGATATATTATGCCAACACCGCTATATTTGTTTGTTTATTCATTTGTTGTCGAATGTAAACAAACAAGTGTTTTGGTGATAATGAATTGATATAAACTAAGTTATTTACAATTTAACATATACATTCCAACGTACAGACTTTGTTTTATCTTTGTTTTAAACAAGTTTATACTTCTAAAGTATAATGTGTGTACCTGCGTTACTGAAAAGGTAATTGTGAACTGTGATGTAGAGGGCAAAGAACACAGTTCGAAACTGTAATGAAAAATGAAACTATATTGAATAACAATTTATTGTACACGAACAAAATAAAGACAAATAGAAGACATCAGTGTGTAAGATAGAGCCCTTAAGAAATAATTCCACAAGAATTTATTAGAAAGTTTCTTATATGATAAAGATAGCGAATATTGAGATTGCCAGTTAAGAGAAAGAAGAGAAGAGTGTAGAGCCAAAAGACAATATACACGGCGTTTCAAAACTTACCCTTAAAAATCAATATTAAGTACCGCCTTTAAGTTTAAAAGGGTTCCGCTTTATTGTCGATAATTTAAATAATTTTTCAAATAATAAAATATCGTGGCTTGATATTATTTGGGAATTAAATATAATATACAGCCCTCTTTCGGCTTTAGGGGGGACTTTTGAAACATTTTGTATACATACATTCTTTGTATACATTTTGAAACATTTTGTATACACTTAAACATCGATTATGACCGATCGATCGATTATAGATAATAACAATTTAATATTTATTAAATTGTTATTATTTTCAATGAAAAAGAGACCATGTTTTTGTTCAAATCAAGTGTAATCGCTTGGTCGAAAAGGATCAATGTTTTTTTCAATTAGGTTTAATTAAAACCCATAACATCCGACGTAAAACGGAATATATTGGGGACGTAAATTACAAGTGAGATCAAGCTGAAAATGATAAGGGCAGATGGTATGGAACGATACAGAAGAACATCCCAGTGAAGCCTTGGTATGAACTATTTCAAGCCGATAGACGTTTTTATTCTACCATTCACCGACTGAGATTTGGCCATGCAAGAATTCCATCAACTTTAAAGAAAATTCGGTTAGCAGATACTGACAGGTGTCATTACTGCAATCAAGACGATGTTGCCAATATTGAACATCTCTGGTTTAAATGCCAACACTTCGCAATACAACGGCTGATTTTAGTTACGAACCTCCAAGATACCTTGAAAAATGTACCCCGCCAATTGGAAGAACTACTGAATACTCCAGAAGCATATAGACTCGTCTATAAATATGTAACAAATACAGTGGAGAATTTATAGTTTTTACCTGTTTCAAGACTCGGCTGAAGGCCTAGAAGCCAGGGCCGGTTAAATAAATAAAAATAAAAAAATTACAAGTGAACACCAATATTAATGAACATGCACAAACACAGGACATTTAAAAAAGTTTATCAATTTTGATTTAATGCTGTAAATTGGAAATTGTATCCAAAATAGTTACACTTATTGACTTGTTTGTCCTGAAAAAGCTATGATTTTTGTACACATTGTGCTTATTTGTTACTTAAGTAAGCAGGTACTATGAAAGTTTTTTGGAATAAACAATAAGTCTTAATTTATTAATCATTCTTACTTATCTTATCGTTCATATACAAAATAATTTATATTAAAATTATTTAAAATCGATGTCTGCACTCAAGAGTGAATTTTCATGACAATCGCCTTTCATGCTTTCTTTTACTTTATTCACAAATTAAAGCTAATTTAAAACACTTTATTAAATGTCTTAAAACATCAAGAGTTAATAATAAACCGATTTAGCGCCATGCTTATCGCCAGCAAAAATGTTGACACTGTCGTTACATTAGTTTGTCAAGTGTTGGACAAAGGTTGGACAAGTGGCGAGAAAGCTATTCACAGTTCTCCGATTGCTGTCTTGATAGATTGCATTCTGTCCCAGACAGACAGCCAAATTATATTCGCACTGAAACCCACACCGCTTGTTCGTATAATTTATGACAATATCCCGTATTTGCCATTTCCAATAATTTTTCAAACTCAAAAATGTTAATTTACGTTATATGCTACATTACACTGAATCACATAAATCGTTCGTGGTAAACGGTAAATTGACACAGGAATGATTTTGTCCTCCGTGTTCCAAATGTCCAAATTGTGTCCTAAATAAACACAGGCGTAATCTTGTCCTTAATACTGGTACAGCACGCGGCAGCGCTTGTGCTGAGCGCAGTACAGCGGCGGCGGCGGCGGCGGCTGTCAGGCCGGCGCGTGCGCCCGCGCAAGTCCAGACGCTCGGGGACGATTGTGACATTATGAAAGAGTATTCCGCGAATCGTACGCTTTGGAGAGGTTTACGCGACACGTTTTCCAATAGATAAAACTTTTTACAATATTCTGAGGTAACATTTTTCAGTCACTGGAATCAATGTGGTGCATCTTTAATTGAGACAGCAGTGATTTGTCCTTTTATGTACCCATGTCCTAATTGAGTCCTAAATTACACAGGCGTGTTTTTGTCCTTGTTGTACCCGTGTCCTGAATGCCCAGATTGTGTCCTAATGTTGTCCTAAATGGAGACAGGCGTGATCTTGTCCTTGTAGTACTCGTGCAGCACGCGGCAGCGCTCGTGCTGCGCGCAGTACAGCCGCGGCGGAGGCTGTCAGGCCGGCGCACGCGCCCGCGGCACGTCCAGTCTCTCTGGTACGATCGTGAGGGATGTCTCCGCGAAACGGACGCCGAGGCGGGTTCGGACTCTGCCGTTCTGTAACAAAATGCACATGTACTTTGATAAATCTAGGGTTTGTTACACCACCTTTATGTAGGCACTGTCGAAGAGATTTGTGTAGAATCATCTGTTAGAATTTAACAGCATCTTATCTCGAGGTTAAAACAAATTAGACCTAAGTTTTCGTCTATAAAGATGGAGTATAATATCTGTACCAATCTCTTGCTTTGAAATAGAAGTTATTAGAATGTAGTGCCCATGTTATACTGTGTCTAAAATATTACCAATTAAGTCACATTTTCCATTACCTTCAGCGGTGTGATGTGTGCAGCGTCAGGGTTTAAGTTCTTTTTAGTGGAGCTGGAGCCAGAGTTACCTAGAAAACAAATGTTATTTTAGTGATAAATAAATAACAAGTCAACAGCTCGTCCATATTAGGGTACATTACGAGTATATAAGGATTGTTGTTGAGTACGTTCTCTGCGCCATCTGAGATGTGGTCTAGGATGGTTTATCCAATGAAGCTAAGAGATCATGGGATGTTCTATAAAAAGGTCAGTTCAAATCCGCTTCGAACCGAACATACATATAATCACGACTATTATCGCCTAAGGGTTAATCAGAGACCAGGAAAAAGCACCGCAAAAGCAGTCCATTGCCATAGTGCTCGCTTCACCAAGCAGTGACTATGCTCAGCGTGACAAGTGGTGAGCCCGTGGCCGCTATAAGCTATTGGATGATTGTACAGTGTTAGTGCATTAGTCGCCTTCTACATCCAAGGGAAGAGATGGGTTGGTTAGCGGCTCATTAAAAGAATACTACCAACCCATCTCTTCCCTTGGGTATAGTAAAAGGCGACTAATTGACTTAGAACTGCACGACTATCCAATAGCTTATAGCGGCCACGGGCTCACCACCTGACACGCTGAGTGCAATCACTGCTTGGTGAAGCGCGGACTCTGGCAATGTACTGCTTTTCCGGTGCTTTTGCCTAGTCTTTGACTAACTCTTAGGGGGTAATAAATAAATAAATATCTTCAAACATTCACACCTATCAACTAGCCCCATTTTAAGCAACTAATGCTGCTTGTGTTACGGATACGAGATGACGGATAAATATATCAAATAGATAAATACATATAAATATTCTGAATATATATAAACATCCGTGACTAGAGAACAAATGCCTGAAAATTCATCACCCAAACGTTTGCCCCCACCGGGGATCGAACCCGGAACCTCTCGAGATGGCGACGCCTTGAAACCAGCATACAGACCACTTGACCACGGAGGTCGTCAAATAGTTGTGATTATATGTATGTATGATCTATATATTAAGGAGCTCAGTGGAATAGTGATATTGGAAAGAAAGCTAGGTACTTCCGCCTTGCATGGTCAATTGCTTCAGAAGGTACGTTGAGCCTCTGTCGCTATTGCAATCGTTTCTACCCACCAATTCACATTAGGCCAGCATGGTGGCATGGTATTTTATGCATCCTGTGACTTTTTTCTCGTTTATCTATTAGTTTTACACTCTGTGGTCAATAAATGTCTTAATTTTTTCCGCTCATGTGTTTCTCCACATAAGAAGGTCTGTCTCCAGCATGAGATGTATAAGATTATGGAATTTAAACCTATAGTGTCAGAGGCCGATGTGGACCGGCAGCAGGTGTTCCGCAGCAGCCGGCGCAGGGCCCCGCGCAGGTCCAGCGTGTACGACCCGTAGACCAGCGGGTTCATGCAGGAGTTGGACACAGCCATGGCGAAGAGCAGGTCTTGGACCTGGACCGATACTCGCGTGGCTGATGGACGGTCTATCATGTACCTGGGGGATAGACATTTTGTGAGTTTTCTGGAACTGTAGACCTAGCACGGGCCGGAGAGAAAAAGTCCCCTGAGACAAAATTACTCGTTGCCTCTCGCTTCCGCGCGAACGTTGAAACGAGAGGCAATGACGATTTTTGTCTCTGGGGACTTTTTCTCTCCGGCCCGTGCTAGGCCTTCTGGTGTGACTTAGTAAATTCCTTGTGGTCACGCCAGTGTGACTATAAGGAATCCTTGTGGTTACACCAGAGAAAAATTACTACAAGGAAACACATGTTTTTACATGATCTATTTGAAAATTGTGTGACTATGAAGAAAATTGTTTCCTTGTGCTGGAAATTGTGCTACTACGACGAACATAAATCCTCGTGGTCAGTGTGACTTCAAGACTTTAAATTATTTATTTCACTCTTCATTGAATACGGTTGAAAAGCTGAAATGTAAACTGCGGTATGAAAAATAAAAGAAAGCGATGGTAGATTTTTGCATAGATTGAAAATAAATTGAGTGTCTGCTCCGCCGGATGTAAAAGATGAAAGATTATTATTCTGACGAGGAACAGGAAAATATATGGATTATGACAAAATATTTTTATTAAATTCTGTGCGTTGGTTGCCAAAAAGCTGAATTCAAACTGTGTTTCCATAAACAAATTTTCTTACACCGAAAAATAAAATGATATCGTTTTTCTCTTGTCATCTGCGTGATTATATGTATGTGCGTGTGTGATATCCTCCTTACAGAACTATCGTCGTTTTGGTAACCCGAATGCTTTAGTTTTGATATTGGAAAAAAAGAGAATATTGATAAACCGTTTGTATTTTTTTATATGACAGGTAAGCTCTTGACCTTCATCTCACCTGGTGGTAAGTGACGATAAGGCTTGTGGAAGCGAGCTTCACCTGTAATCCTCAAAAACCGAGTAACTGGCTATCTTACCTCTGATTCCCGGAACACAACAATGCTTATTTGACGACCTCCGTGGTTGAGTGGTCTGTATGCTGGTCTCAAGGCGTTGCCATCTCGAGAGTTCCTGGGTTCGATCCCCAGTGGAGGGCAAGTGTTTGGGTGATGCATTTTTCCGACATTTGTTCTCCAGTCTTGGATGTTTATAATATATTAAATTCTCTATATTGCACATAAACCAAAAAAAACAGTACAAAAAAAAAAGGGAGGACTTATCTCTAATAGGGATATCTCCCAGTCAACCCGTCACAGGTGTGTGAGATCTCGTGTTGCGAGAAAAACGATACCAGTGCACAAGACGAAACAGAAATATATATGCAAAAATATATATAAAAAGACAATTAAAAAAAATGTATAAATTTTATTGTGTATAAACAAATAAAGTGTAATATACATGTACATTAGATTTTTTATTTTTTTATATAAATATATTTGGCCGTCATCTAGTATCCGTAGCACAAGCAGCATTTAGTTGCTTAAAATGGGACTAGTTGATAGGTGTGAATGTCTGAGGATATTTATTTATTTAATACATTGTTATTTTGTAATTTCGTGGTAGCTAGCCAGGCAGGCTTAGAAGCCCTACCATCAACCAAACCGAGTAGAAAAACCCCTGCCCCCGTGGGGAATCGATCCCCGGACCTCCCAATCTACACCCGGTCACTAGACCAGAGAGGTGGTTATCGCGAAAAGTGGGTTCTAACACCACTTACACCTTCGGGGGTATATAAGCGATGATATTATTATGTAATGTTCGCAAAAAAAGATCAAGAAAAATCTTTGGGTTACCTTGTAAATGCCTGTATAAAATATCAGTACCTATCTACACTGTGATTCCTCATTCGCTTCACATCGTCCTCAAGCTAATAGCTTGTCATTTTTAACATGTTGGAGATTACTTCGCCATAAAAAATTTCCCTACATGGAGATCATTTTTATACGTTATTACAAGAGATAAGAGGGTATACAAGCCTGAGTCTGGCTTGAACCTATTACAATTTTCTGTCATAATACATTGATTAGCTATTTTTAGAATTGTTTATCGGTAAACTATGGTTATTTTTAGTGTATCCTCAGGAGAATTATAGGTGCATTTATTTAAATAATTTCTATTTTTGAAATATTCAAAAAATCTTGGCCACTTGTATCCATGGCCATGGCAAGGGAGCCTTTTGCCATGCACCGGGCATAAGGGTAGAAGGAACTGTCTATAAGTTTTACTCAAAGTTACAGGGGTGGATTGAACTAGAATCTTTTGTACCAGTAGTGCCATCACAGATTAGAGAGGGAGAGAGCACAACACAAAAAAATAAAGTGTTTTTGGTGTTTTAATCTCTATGAAATAGAACGGGTTTTTGGTTTTTAAGGCAAAGGGCACTAATTCAATACAACATTTTTAGTAAAAACCATTTTTATTGTGCGATAATCATGAAAATACTGTAATGTGGCTAAAAACTCAAAACTATTTATTAAAAAAAAAATATTTATATATATATATATTTATATTTGTTTTTTATTAACATCATCGCGATTTTTAGGAAATCTACAATACGGTATGATTCCACCCAGTTCGCTAGTGAAAACTTATAAAGTATCATATCTGGGTTTATTGGGTGTAATTCTTATTTATTTAATTTGATCATTTCTATATTTAGTAAACAATATTTAACAAAAAAACATATTTTTATTTTATATATAATATATATCTATTTGACAATTGCAAACGTGTTGATTAATATTGTTTTCATAACTTCGGCTGCACTATTTGTAGAATTAAAAAGAATAGTTTTGCACAACGTAAAGCCTAAGTGTAGTAAAAGTTTGATGATTTGTTGATTAGATTTTTATTAACTCCAGCAAATTTTAATTTACAATGAATATATAAACCAGCACAATTAAACTGTAGTTTCTTTTTACACTCTTGTCATTCAACCAAGATGGCCGTGCTTCCTCGAAGCTCCACAGATAATCACCACGTATATTATAGATTATAAAACCACATTGTACACTAAGCTGCTTAAATATTCATTAATTATAACCAATTAATTAGATAAAAGCTTCCTTTATAACAAAATTTTAACTTGCTGTTAATTCTATACATTGGGTCCTTACCTATGAAATTGGTGTTTTTCTTCTCTCTTAGTATTTTGTTCGTAACTATTAAGTTTCAGAGTATTCTTAAAAAATAATTACCTCCTCTAAAAATAGACCATATTTTCAAACTCTTTTGATTTGTTTTGATAATTCGTTGTAAGTTTTATGGTGTTAAAATTGGACACGGAGGCAACTCCGTTTTCAGTGCCTTCCGAATACATAATTTGATTTGCATTCACATAAAAAAGATAAATAATTTTTAAGAAGTGTGATATCACACATATAGCTAAAGTTTGTCTAATGATACATGCCAAATGTGTCTAATGATACTTTGGATTTGTCGTTGTAAAGAAAACTGAAAAAATGTTAGTATGGAAAATGCAGAGTTCCCCAAAGTCACCATACAAAACGCCAATTTCATATGTAAGGACCTAATATAACGTCGTTTTGTAACTTTGCCAATCCATATTAGCAGGCGCTCATTTTATTTGTATAATATATTTGTGTTTGCACGAAGTTATGGATTATGTGTGCTATAAATAAAAAGCTATTCTAATTCCGCATATGTTAAAATAAGTTGGAATATATCGCATGCATAATTGTTACTGGGACAAAGCTCCATACAAATAGGGCATTGATCTTTTATTCGTGGATTAGCTTATACAATAGTAATTGACTCTTATTAGAAGGGAGTAAAGACTCTTACCTGTCAAACGTGCTTATATATATTTGAACTCGACTGTACCTACAACTATCAAAACAGAAAGATTACAGCGACAACCAAAGATGTAAATGAAAATGGCACTATGACTCTCTCACGCTTATTTGCTTGAGTGGATAGCCTCTCAGCCATCATTAGAAAGCGCATCGCATCCCTGTTACAGCGAGTTAGGAGCAGCACCAACAGCCTCCTGAAGCTGATGCGGTCGAGGTTGGACGTGGATAGTGCCATAATGCAACACTGGTCTCGCGTCCATATTGTCAAAGACACCTCGATAGCATTTAATTATTTTTACTGTGCTTAAGTTTAATACTGGCATAGTGAGTAAGTGTTACTGTTACTAACCCTCTGGACTCTGCTTCCGCAATAAATACATTTTATTTATTTAATAATAAAGCTCACTAATAATCGTAATAATATTATTTAACAAAATCAAAAAACGTTGCTTATTTTTCATGTTATGTTACTGTTTCCGTTTTTTCAAGAGCAAATCCATAGCAGTACATAGTAAAACATTAAAACACTTTTTTTTTGTTTTTTGTTTTGCTCCCGCACGTTTTTTATTTATAAACCCCAGAAGGAGAATAGTTACCAGAACTGATAATTATGCTGTCAGTAGTAATTGACCAACGCATCGACCACATGCCACAGCCATGCAACAGACACGAAAATATCTATACTGATTATTAATTATATAAACACTGATGTGTGTGTTTTTAGCCGATCAGCTGCCCACAACCAGACGTGACGAGACAACCGATTATAGATACTTATATCAATTGGTATGTATACGTTTGGTCAAACGAGGGGTATATCAACTACACGGAACAGCAAAGAAAAAGGGTCGCTTACAAAATCTTTAATATCTTCAAAAGTACTGAACTGAGCTTTATGAATTAAAGACTAAAATAAAGAATATATAATGCTGCATAAAGTGATTTATAAATTAGATTCACTTTTGATAATTGTATAAAAAACTGAAAATGCAAAATAATGTTTTTTCAAAAGTTTCTGGGTATGTTTCTACTTTTGGTTAATGTGTTATGGTCCTTTCAGTTAGACGCCGTCTTTCTGAATCCGCACTCAGATTGTTTACTTTAGCTCGTATATATTAAGACGATTTTTTACTTATTATTTATGTAACAAAATTTATGGAAATCTCGTCGGCGCTGTTGTCCAGCTCTATATTTATTATGAAAAAATTAATGCAGGCAAACCTTTGCATACGCGAGTTTTGTACTAACAAAAATGTAGAGCCGAAACCTAAGTATATATTATTAAAGGTTTTTTCAGATGCTTGCAAAGTGAGTAAAAATATACCATTTAAAATTGAAACATTGTGTTAAGCTCCACATGAAAAACACAACCTGGTGAATAACTAAAGCGTGAGTTGTTTTTTAAATTAAAACATGGCTTTGTACAGACAAAACCGTATTTTTTGATTCAAACGTATATATTATGTAAAAAAATTCGGGGTATCTCTGAGAGACCGCATCAGGAATTATGTGATCCGACAGAGAACTAAAGTCACTGACATAGCCTACCGGATTAGTAAACTGAAGTGGCAGTGGGCTGGTCACATTAGCCGTAGAACTGATGACCTGTTGGGGTTTTAAAGTTCTCGAGTGCAGATCGCGACTCGGTAAACTCTTCGTGGGCTAGCTGGAGTGGGCTGGATGAGAACAGCTGACAATCGAGAGCGGTGGCGTGCATTAGGGGAGGCCAATGTCCAGCAGTGGACAATAGTAGGCTGATGATGATAGCGCTAAGTTCCAAATCGATTTCCTACTAATTTACTCGACACCCGAGGGGATCGAATAAAAACAAATCGACCAAAAAATCTCATGGCAACATTCAGAATTATAATCATCATTATCCTGCCCTTTTCCCAATTTCATTTGGGGTCGGCGCAACGAGTCTTTCTCCTCCACTCTCCCCTACACGCCATATCAACATTCTCTCCCATTCTAGCCATGTCCTCATTCACACAATCTATCCATCTCTTCTTTGGTCTTCCTCTCCCTGCATTACCACCCACTCTCATATTCATAACTCTTCTCGTTACATGCTCATTCTCTCTCCTCGAAACACCACGACAGCCGCTTTTCTCTCAACTTCTCTATCACTGGAGCAACTTTCAGGCATTCCTTGATATACACTCACACATCCATCTTAACATACGCATTTCGGCCACATGCAATCTATTTTCATCCATCTTTTTCATAGCCCAAAGCTCAAAATCCAAAGCTCTTTTTCAGAATTATAATGTGAACCTTTTTAAGTTCAATACAATTTACAGAATACGGTCCTCATTATGTTGCAGTGATGTTGCATACTCAACATCCTTTAGCGCCTGCTCTATAAGGCTTTTCCTGGTACAGGCATTTTTATGCCCAAGAGGAGACTTAATGTATGACATACCTAGTTTTTCCATGTGATGAGGAGGGATGAATGTCACATTACAAGAAGGATGCTGAGCATGGATGTGGACGGACCTAGAGTTAGAGGAAGACCAAAGAAGCGATGAATTGAATGCGTGAAGAAAGATATGAGGATAAAAATAGTGGATGCTGAGCTGACGAGTGACAGAGGAGAATGGAAGAAGAAGACATGTTGTGCCGACCCCACCTAGAGTGGGAAAAGGGCAAGAAGAAGAGGAGGATACCTAGTATTTATTGAAAATAAATAAACCGATTTTATTTACATTACTGTCCACAGCCAGCTCACAGCAGACATATGGGTTTTTTCCAGATGAGTGGACAAATTGAAGCCTGTTGTATTGTAAATTAATAGGTTGGGGAAAAAGTTTCTTCGCATTTTTTAAGAAAATTCAAAACATTTTTTAATATAGTTTATTTACATTTAACTAAAGTATGTAGGTACCATTTTGTTCGATACCTCTTTGCCATCTTGTAGGTAGGGACATGATCCCATTGCTATAGAAATTTTGGGACTTCTGGTCAAAATACCGCGACAAGTGGTTTTGGCAGTCCTCTCGTGATGTTAATCTGACACTGCCTAATGAATTCTGAAGAGACCGAAACAGGTGGAAATCTGAAGGTGCAAGGTCAGGACTATAAAGCGGATGCATTAACACCTCCCAGCCAAACTCTCTTAATTTTTGCTGAGTGGCTAAAGATGTGTGACGTCTAGCGTTATCATGATGAAAAACCACACCCCTTCTGTTGATTAATTCTGGCCGCTTTCTCTCAACTTCTTGCTTTAATCTCATCAGTTGTTCGCAGTAGAGTTCAGAATCGATGGTCCTGCCTGGTGGTAACAGCTCATAATGAATAATGCCCTTCTAATCCCACCACACACACAGCATCACCTTGTTGCGAGTTTACCCGGGTTTCGCCACAGTCTGTGAAGCCAGACCGGCCTTTGACCACGACCTTTTTCGCACGTTCTTGTCGTACGTGATCCACTTTCCATCACCAGTTATCAGCTTCTTCAAAAATGGTTCGGTTTCATTACGTCGTAATAAAGAATCACAAATGAGTACACGGTTTATTAGGTTTCTTTCAGTGAGCTCGTGAGGTACCCAAATGTCGAGCTTTTTTGTGTACCCAGTTTTTTTTCAAATGCGCCAAAACTGTTTTTCAAAGGCGCCAAAACTGTTTTGTGGTCAATTCCCAGTTCTTCAGCTACGTCGTAACTACTGCCATGCCGATCTTGCTCCACTTTTTCAAAAATGGCATCCATTTTATCTGTAATAGAGCGACCAGAGCGACGTGCATCTTTGACATCAAAATTTCCGGATTGAAAACGCTTAAACCAAATTTGTGCTATTCTCACGGACACTGCACTAGGTCCATAAACATCGCAAATTTTTTTCGCGGCTTGCGTTGCATTTTTACCTTTTTTGTAGTAAAATTTTAAAATGTATCGAATTTCTTCATTAGATTCACTCATCTTGGCGGTACGAAAAACAAATGAAAATCACACATTTTCCTAATTTGAATTTGGAATTATGTTCTTTAAAATTTAAACTTTCAATGAAACCAAAACCAGCCAGATACAAATAGTGTAGCCAAAGAGATTTTATTACAAGTTTATACATACTATAATGCGAAAAGACTTTTTCCCCAACCTAATATATGATTTTATACCGGCGTTTTAGCTCTCGTCGTTGTGCCCGGTGCATGGCAACTGACTCTCCATATGTTACATGGAGACACAACAACAACAACATATCATCACGCCTCTTTCCCCGAAGGGGTAGGCACAGGTGTAAAAAAACACCCACATTTCGCCAGATATGTTAGGTTCCCATGTAACAGGTGACGAGTCTGTTGCCATGCACCGGGCGCAATGTGAGGCAAGCGATATTCACAATGAACTGTACATAAGTTTTATTCAAACTCAGTGGTACAACCGGTGGGATCGAACCCGCGTTTCCTGCGGCCTCTCGAACGAGTAGTGCCCCGTCCATCCTAACTCGGCTACCGCTGCCTTTTTGTCTTAAACACATCGGCAGAATGATGTTTTACACCTCTACCTATCTCTTGGGGAATAGAAGCCTGAATCATCCATCCATCAGCCTATCGATGTCCTCTGCAGTAGGCCTAGCACGGGCCGGAGAGAAAAAGTCCCCAGAGACTTAAATCGTCATTGCCTCTCGCTTCTTCGTTTGCGCGGAAGCGAGAGGCAATGAGTAATTTTGTCTCCGGGGACTTTTTCTCTCCGGCCCGTGCTAGGCCTTCTGGACATAAAGAATAAATACATAATACTATGAAATGTTACCACATAGCCATGGTGGCGTAGGGCAGCCAGCAGAGTGCGAATACGGCGACGATGGTGACGGTCATGCGCAGGGTTCGGCGCCGGGCCCGTTCCAGCACGCGCCGCCCGGACCGGCGCAGGCGCACGTGCGATATGCCGCGGTGGGTGCACTTCTCTGTCGGCAATGAACATACATATTATTACCTCACCTATATCCGCAAAGCGGTAGTCGGAGGTGCATTACACACCTACACTTAGCCAGTAATTACGTTGATGATACGTAGGTACAGTCAGCATCAGAAGTAGCTCACCTTCACCACCGTGTCATATTTTTCATGTATGACATTTTCCTAGACACATCATGTCGTTTGCTTCGTCATTTAATTCAACAAGGTACGTAATGGTCATCTATTTTTGACCTACTAGGGTGCAAGCCTTTTGCGGTCACCGGGCACTAAAGAAAATCAAAGAATCGAGGAGCTCGGTGCCGTAGTGGGTAGTATATTTTGGCTTTCGATATCGAAAACAAAGCCACCTTAGCGATGGTCAGGCCGTGGATGGGTGACGAGAACTTTGTGATTTCGAACTCCTCGTGATTTGGAAGGTACGTTAAGCCGTTGATCCTGGTCGTTATTGCAACCGTTTCTACCTGTGCCCAGCAGTGGGGCGTATAGGCTGATGCGAAATCTTACGTAATATCAGATTCCGAATTAATCGATCGACGTAAGAAAGCCTCCAAAGTTTTGGGACTATTAAGGTATTCCTTAGATATAATAGAATTAAGGATAGAATTTGATAAATTCAATCTAATTTATAACTTTGCTTTGAGGAGTTTTATTGAGTAAGATTGAAGTATCGCTACATTGTTCAAATTGGTTCGAACTATGTAATCGATGTAGACTCGGTTGCAGGTTAGACTGCTATGTTGACCTTTGACCTCGAATAAATTCTATTTACCTACTGTAGCGAGATTAATAATAAATAACACAAGTCCTTTAACTGAACGCGAGTATTCACTAGGATAAACACATAATACTAATAATAATAAACACACTTTAAAGTAAACAGATATTAAATTAAGGTAAAAAAGAGATGCGCCGAATAGTGGTTTCACCGAATAACCGAATACCGAATATTATTCGGTTTAACCTTTCCCGAACCAGGTATTCGACCGAATTATTCGGTATATAATTAATTACGGAAGCCACGGAAACAACTTACACAACATGTACGTTTCGCGTCACTACAGGCGATGTTAAAATAAAAGTTGACTATACTGAACTACCAATAGCCAATGAAATCATTATGTTGACATGAGTAACATAAATCTTACAGAAGAAGTTATGTCTTTTTGTTCTTTACCCGGTCATCTAGCTAAGAAAATACAACCGAATATATTCGGTAAGACAACCGAATTCGGCCGAATACAAATAGCGAAATGATACCGAATACGCCGAATACAAAAGGAATATACGGCGCATCTCTAGTAAAATTTATAACTGAGCACCGAGCGTCAGAGCTGACTAAGGAGTGGACCTTTGAGTGGACCAACACACATTATTCGTACCTCATACTTTCGCTCGCCGTTCGGGGCGGGCGGAAACCAACGACTACTCCCGATAAAGGATCGGGAGGCATCGCGCACGAACCGAATGCCGGTTAGCGCGGAAACAAAATTTAGTATTCGCTACACCACCTAATAATAGCTTTCGTACTTCATATTGTATAGTCATGAGTACTAACTTGTGAGCAATTTCATTCAAATATGAACATTATTGTGTCATGAGTTATGATCTATCTGTGTACCAAATTTCAATTAAATCGGTTCAGTAGTTTTGACGTGAAAGAAAGACAGACAGACAGGAAGACAGAGTTACTTTCGCATTTGTAATATTAGTATGGAAATGGATTTTACTCATTTTCATACTAAAAGCGAATTCGACCAAATTTCGATCAGCGACACTGGTGTGGATTACCACACCAGTGTCGCTGATTGAGAATTTTTGGTATTAACCAAAAATTCTTATTCTTAGTGTTTGAACCCCCGCCCCGTTCCGAACACGGAATTTGGTTGAATTCGCCCTTTGATAGTGTCAATCAAGAATTATGTACTTTACGATGGATGCCAAACTCCCATACAATAGCATGAGGCAATGTTTTGTTTTGATCAGTAGGTGTTCCTTCTCATTCTATCACTTTAATGAATGAGTTTGACATTTCGTAGTAAAGCTTTCTATTACAACTAATGACGTCCCACAAAAATACACACAAATTTCTCAAACAAATACTCTCATTTAATATGTGATTATTGCCTCACCTGTGAAATGATAAGGTACTTCCAGGATAGTACTCACTTACACAACATAAAACAACGCACGTCATCACCAGTTTTATATATTTTTTATTTAAAATATTAAATTACAAAAAAATTTAACAATTTTCAGTCTTCGCGTCAAAATGGCGTAAATATGACAGGTGAGACATAAATTATGGATAGCAAGAGATAGCAAGAGAGGAAGAGGATATCCCACGGATAGCCTTCATTCATAAATAGTGATAGAATGAGAAGGAACACCTACTGATCGAGACAGAACATTGCCTGATGTTATTGTATGGGAGTTTGGCATTCATCTTATAGTACAAAATTCTTGGTGTCAATGTTATAACCAAAGATTTTCTATTCTTTTTTGCTTATAATGTCTGCCTAGGTTAGGTACTACTTCAAAGATGAAGGTTTGTAAGTTACATTAGTCTTATTATTAACAGTGGAGTAAAATAGTAAAATAAATAATAGGGATGTGAAATGTGACAAATTAACAAGTCTTAGAATAAACGTTGTTTTTCACGATGAAGGCGGCCGGTGACAAATGACATTCAGTTTATTTTTTACTGAACTTTAACAGGCAAGTTTTAAAAGTGCTTTATTACACGCGTAGTCAGCAATTATACTAACGAACGTGCTTCTATTGCGATATAGATAGTTTTTTTTATCTTCCCCATCCATTTAGTAATTACCAGAATTATTTTGTAGCCGCGTTCGGTGTTTGATATAATATTCAATATATTTATGCAGATATTAATTGAATCGTGTGGTAGCGGCTCATTAAAAGAATACTACCAACCCAGCTCTTCGCTTGGGTGTCGTAAAAGGCGACTAATAGACCTAGAACTGCACAACATCCAATAGCTTATAGCGACGACGACGGGCTCACCACCTGTCACGCTGAGTGCAGTCACTGCTTGGTGAAGCGCGGACTGTGGCAGTGGACTGTTTTTGCGGTGCTTTTGCCTAGTCTATTAACTAACCCTATGGGATAATAGTCATGATTATATGTATGTTTGTATAAATTGATCCTGATGTCTTCATGTATTTAATAGATAGGTGGAATTCAACAAAAAAATACTTTAATACCCTTAGATAACATAACATATTATCATAACGCCTTTATTCTCGAAGGGGGAGGCAAAGGTGTATACACTCACTTTAGACACACACACTAGTAACTTGCATAAATCATTCTAAACAAGCTGTCGCCCACGACTTCATCCGTGTTTACTATGGTTTTTTTAACTATCCCTTCATTTTTTTTTGGGGAATAAAAATAAAAAGTATCTAAGATGTTACACTACTACTACAAGGGATCCAGCCATTTTGGAGATTAGCCTGTACAAACAGACAGAGACACAAAAGATAAAAAAAATAAAAACATTTTTGGTATTTTCCATCTCCTTACATCCCCCTGACTTGGTTTTAAGCAGTTTTTTTCTATGTACAGACATTCGACCTCTACGGTTTTATTATAATATGTGTGTATAAATATATTTAATATCCCTTTCGTCCCTTTTTTGTTGTAGAAAGAATGACACAACAGCTCAAAAGCAAAGTTTATTTAACTTGTGACGTGGTCCGCTCAAACGCAGAGATGTTTCAGTATATCGAAAAGTAGGTTTTTATTGAATGATTCAATGAGATTAATATTTCGGTTTGGTGTTTGCATTAGAGAATTGTTCTTGCTCAGAACGATATAGCTCAGTTTACTCTGCGGTTATAGGTAGTGTGATTGTTAATTTTGTATGTACAGTCAGCTTCAAAAGTAGATGACGAAATTTAAGGTTTCAATATACATGATACATTTATTAGCCAAAATTCCCTGACGTGCATAACTTTCATAATTACATGATCACGATTAGATTTCAATATAAGATGGCTTCACATAGCGAAAATTAAACTGATTTCCTAATTTTCATAACTGATGATAACTAAGGGTTTCGTATTTACCTGATAGTAAATATTTTCACTTCATGATTGTAAAAATTTTTGTTTACACGACTCGAACCTCCTTAATGAACAAATCTATTTAGAGGCGAATTCTAAAATTGAATTCTGTCAAAAAATTATGACAACTTCCTTGTTTTTAATACATCGTTTCAATTGTCGTAGCTTTTGAAAATTTTCAGATTCTAGTAAAAAAATTAAAATAAATAAATATCCTCAGACATTCACACCCACTGATGTATAATACACTAGATCTGTAGTAACCGCGTCAAAGCGTAGCCACTAGGCATATGGCCACAGCCATATACGAGACTTATGTCAGTTAGTGCTCTGTGAGACGTCAACCAAGTGAATCGGGAGGAAAAAAAATTTATTATGGGTAAATGTACAGTCAAACACACACACACCACACACTGGCTGGCTGGCCACATTAGCCGCAGAACCGACAACCGTTGGGGTAAACGAGTTCTGGAGTGGAGACCGCGCCTCGGCAAGCGTAGTGTAGGGCGCCCTCAGGCCAGGTGGAGTGACGATTTGCGCAAGGTGGCTGGCAGGAGCTGGATGCGAGAAGCCGAGAATAGATCGAAGTGGCGTGAATTTGGGGAGGCCTACGTCCAGCAGTGGACTGCCATAGGCTGACGACGACGACGACGACGTACAGTCAAAACGTGCGAATCCAGGTCCCAAAAACATAATAAAACCATGGGTGTTGCTTTCCACACGTGAGTTTGATTTTTTATGCTCACATTTACGTAAAAACTAATTAAATTGTGAAATGTTTATAAATTGTTTCAGTGCTGCCATTAAAAACTCATTTTTGGTTTCCCATATTTATGGGAGAATGTTTATGGAATCAGTGATTTTATGTAGGTTTTTAAATAGTAACAATGTTGCACATTGCCTAAAAATACAGTAGCCGGGATAGGTGGATTAAAAATATCAGATTGCTGCGGAAGGAGACAGACTGGCTTCCAACAAAATCGACAATCATTATGTTCGAAGCACTTTCATGATGAAGACAAAATATGCCGCAAAAGTGGTCGTGTTTATTTGTCTCATGAGGCAATTTCAATCGTTATTGTAAATTATGCTTTTATCTATACTTAACAAAGGTAAAGTTTGCGATCTTACGAGTTTATGACGTTGCAGGGAATAATCTCTGGATCCACCGACTCGATTTTTAAAATTATTTTACAAAGAGAAAACTAGGTTATCTGTTCATATTATCAGCAGTTTTGAATTATTATTTTTACATTTTACAGTACATCAAGTTATTAAAGTATATTACGACGTATTTACTCGTATGCTCGCCGATGCATTGCAACAGACTCGCCACCTGTAATTTTGCATAATAAATAAAAATAATACGAAAATCTCTTTTATTTTATTACGAAGCATTAGTAACATTTGATTTTGCTAAATGAATTATTTATAAAAATAAGTATATAAAAATAAATGTAAAAATAATTCATTTTTAATTAAGTATTTGCATTGCTCTCCAGCTCGTAATACCTAATTACCAAAACACGATATCTTTAAGCTTGATTAAATACATCCAATAAGAAAAAAATATTAATATAATTATTTAAAAATAATAAATATTATTAAAAAATAAAAATGGGGTAAAATTTCACGAGCAGGGAACACTTCCACCATTGTACTTTGATATTGCGATATTTCTAATCCAGTCTAATCTGAGCGAGACGGTACAGTCACTGCGTTGTAGCTTTTGCGACTTGCGTAAGTGAGATAGATACATGTTTATCTTTTCAATGTTTAGTGGTTTTAAAGCTACGTCGTTGAGTTTCGGAAACGGCTACGCTTTTTTTGACGCAATTTAATGCAGTTTGCAAATCTAGTGTTATATACATCAATGTTCACACCTATCAACTAGTCCCATTTTAAGCAACTAAATGTTGTTTGTGTTACAGATACTAGATGACGGACAAATATATTTAATAGATAAATACATATTATTATTTAGAATAAATATTATAATACATAATAATGAACAACCAAGACTGGAGAACTAATGTCTGAAAATTCATCACTCAAACACTTTGCCTCCATTGGGGATCGAACCTCTCGAGATGGCGACGCCTTGAGACCGGCGTACAGACCACTCGACCACGGAGGTCGTCAACAAAATATCTCTCTAAAATCTGAAATATGCACCGATACATAACGAATGAAGATGGTTTATCCGTAAACGATATTGTTATTTATGATTAAGGCCCACTTGCAGGAAATTTTAAACCTAGTTTAAATCTCGATTTCGTAAATTTTTGACATAGGAGCCATAGTAAAAATGTCAAAAAATGACTATATCGAGTTTTAAATCACGATTTAAATTTCCTGCAAGTGGGCCTTATACTTTAAATGAATTCCTTGATAAACTCATTTGCAAAAAAACGGGCACCTAAGCAATGAACCATTTCAAATGTTAATATTGCTTTGTTTGATAATTATAGGTTGATTTATCCTCACAATTTGGTAAATTAATAAGAAAATAATCGTTTTTGAGCTGGCCAATCCAAACGACGAATGCCGACCTCTTGCACATACGCTTTAATATCGGTGGGCGCGAGCATTGTCGTCCATAAAAATCGAGTCTTCACCTAGCACTGGCCAATGCGGGTTGTGCATGAGGAATTAGAACTTCCGTTATGTATCGATGCCCAGTCAGTGAGCCGTTTTCAATGAAGACTAACTCTATACGATCCATTGAATTTATTTCTGCCCAAAACAACAGAGCCCCCACCATAAGGCGTATTCCTTGTCTTCTTAGCACTCGCCCACTTCGATCTTCACCGAACAGAGATATCCTGGCTTCATCAGAGAACAAAACCCTATTCCAATCTTCTTGAGTCCATGATTCACAATTTCTAGGGAACGTTAGCCTGTGAACTCGGTGCTCACGAAGTAATTTGGGGCCGCGGGCCGGGCGGCGACTGCGTATATTGGCATCGAGAAGCCTCTTCCTGACCGTTCATAGACTAATATGCACATTTCTTATTTCTTGGAGGTTGTTCTTAAGATCCACATACGAAGATTTGCGATTTCTCAATGCGCGACTCACAAGAAAACGATTTTCCCGTGGTAGGGTACATGGTTTTCTTCCAGAACCAGGCCTTCTCTGCCAGCGACTAACATTTAGCCTCCTAGCCACGAAGCATTGGCTGCAACCCTCTTCAAGCAGCGCGATAATTTTGGTAGTTTTTACCACTTTATCTACCATTTTTGATACAGCCAAACAGCAATAAATAAAGCTTTGACAGTCAAGGATATGAAATTAATCGATGAAAATTGAATAAAAGTTATGAACGTCGATGTTAACTTCTGGAACTTCGCTCCAAAAATGTAGGATAAAAAGGGGTTTTCTGTAAAAATGAGCATCAAATGAAAATTTGAATTTAGAACGTACTTTTTTAAATACAACGGCATTTTTATTACCGGCCAGTAACGTGTACAAACGATTGAAACCTTTTTTCTATTGTATCTTTTTAAAGATGAATGTAAATCAAAACCGCCCGCTTTTTTTGCAAATGAGTGTATAATGAATTAGTTTTAGAATTATAATTTCATAAGGATATAATAATTAAACATTTAACATTTATATATAACTTTATTCAATTCAAACTTGACCCACTTAAGTCATTATTGAGATTCAATCGCTTAATCATCAGAGGAGCTCGTTGGCGTAGTGGTCTGTTGGTTGCGTTAACGAAACCAAAGCAACTTCATCATGGTTGGACTTTTGATGGGTCAATCATAATTTGTATCTTGAGCGTCTCGTGCTTCGGAAGACACGTTTAAGCCGTTGCAAATACAACCGTTTTCACCCATCAACCCGCACTGGGCCAGTGGTGTTATTATCCCTATGTGAAGTCATCTTATATTGAAATCTAATCGTGATCATGTAATTATGAAAGTTATGCACGTCAGGGAATTTTGGCTAGTAAATGTATCATGTATATTGAAACCTTAAATTTCGTCATCTACTTTTGAAGCTGACTGTACCTACTGTATTTAAAGATCCTTTTCGTTTCAGATTTTCTTTAGGCTCAGTTGCTTTCTTTCAGGGATAGCCATTTTCGATTTTATTCAATTTGCAAAAAGTAAATGGCGTAGTGGTTATACCGCTTTCGATAACGAAAACAAAGTCACCTTCGCCATGGTCAGGCCTTGGATGGGTGACCAAAACTTTGTTATCTCGAACCCCTCCGTGCTTCAGTAGGCACGTTAAGCCGTTGGTACCGGCTACTGCAACCGTTTCACCCCACAAACCCGCATTGGGTCAGCGTGGTGGTGTTACGGCCCATACTCCTGCGAGTTTCCATGAGGAAGGAAGGCCCAGCAGTGGGACGTATGAGGTTGAGCTCGCAACAATTGTACCTACAAGTAAAAACAATTTCTATCAAAAGTCATATAAATAGCAACAAGTACTAGTTGCTATTTTATGTACATACGTTCAAGTAGCGGCATATAACTTTGGTGCTGACCGCTAGCCAATCGGCGCTCAGCATATCTCATCCGTGTAATCCGCGGCGCCGGCCGTTTGACTGTCCAGTCACGTTTTGAGAGGAGAGGCCACACGCTACTATTTCTATGACAAAAATTCTGGCAATTCTTGGGGGAGTCCCTCCCTCCCCCAAGAATTGCCAGAATTTTTGCACGCACTTATATATACGTAATGTACCTGCGGCAAGGCCTTCATTATTAACAACGTACCTATAATTCAGACCATGCGATAGAATATCACTGCGAATTTACTGTCAATGAACTGATCAAATATAAAATTATTATTGTTGGTTTATATCGAAGCGGTCTTAGTAATTTCAATTCATTTTTAAGTAATATAATTGACGAAAAAAAAGGTATATTTTGGTATAGTTGGCGACGTAAATAAAAAAAAATATCTTCAAACATTCACACCTATTAACTAGCCCCATTTTAGATGACAGATAAATTTATTTAATAGATAAATACATATTAATATCCAGAATATATATAAATATATATAAACATCCAAGACTGGAGGTCAAATTCCTGAAAATTCATCACCCAAACATTTGCCCCCACCGGGGATCGAACCCAGAACCTCTCGAGATGGCGACGCCTTGAGACCGGCATACAGACCACTTGACCGCGGAGGTCGTCAAATGTGGACTATCTAACGACAAATCCACTTAAAGTCTAATAAAATGATTTGCTAGGTAGATATGATTAAAAAAATATAATAGATTTCTCCACTAGGTTCGACAAAATTAGTTGTACATCATTGAATGCGGGATTATTGCTTGTACCGATAATGGGGTGATTGCGAGTCCCATCGACACCGTCATCAGTGACCGACCATAGTGCCCAGATAAAAGTGCGTCACTATGACGAAATGTCAATGTATGTATATATTCATTTAGAAAATAAATGTGTCTATCGAAATCATAGTTTTTATTTTTAATACAAGGAAAGGAGCAATAAGTAATTTAATTAATTTTCCCTACCAAGCTTTATAAGTGTAATTAAACATTTTGATAGTAAATGTTTTTTAATGTTTTCACTTAAAATAACTGAATTACTGTTGCATTGTAAGTCCTGATACATCATTGAATTATTAATAATACTTTCAAATGGCAAGCATGGTGAACACATAATAATAACATTGTGATATATTTTTTGCTTTAGTAAGCGTCCCAATCCTTGGCCGCCACTCGAAAAACTATCTATAAAAAAACGAAAAACTAGGGGAGTTAGTTATTATAACTTATCTTCTTCTGCTTATATTGGGTCCTTATCTATGAAATTGGTGTTTTTATTCTGTCTTAGCAATTTGTACGTAACTATTAAGTTTCAGAACATTCTTATAAAATAATTGCCTCTTCTAAAAATAGACCATATATTTGAGCTCGTATTATTTAATTAATTAATTAATTATTTTTTATTATTTAATTTTTTGTAAGTTTAATTGTGTTAAAATTAGACACAAAGACAATTATTTTTAACTGCCTCCCGAATACATCATTTGATTTGCATTAACAGAAAAACGATGAATAATTTTTATCAGGCGTGTTCACACACATATTGCTAAAGCTTGTCTAATGATACATGCCAAATATTATTATCTCTGGATTTGTCGTTGTGAAGAAAACTGATAAAATGTTAGTATGTAAAATGCAGACATCCCCAAAATCTCCATACAAAACACCAATTTCATAGGTAAGGACCTAAAATTAGTGCACTGCTGGACATAGGCCTGCCCTAATGTGTACAAATTCACTCTATCCCTTGCTTGCCATATCCAGCAACTGTTAGCAGCGCTCCGTAGATCATCACTCCATCTCGCTGGATGGATATGAACCTCTAACAATTAATTGAATGCCCCCACCATCTAGTTGCACACGTAGCAGACAGTAATGACGACAAGAAGCACGAAGAACACCGCGCAAAGACAGAACACGTTGCAATCGGCGTTACGCGTTATAAGATTGTGTCATTGGTTCGATTCCTTACTTATCTTCATCATCATAATGTCAGCCGAGAGGCGTCCACTGCTGGATATAGGCTTCCCTCAAGGATCTCCACAAGGACCGTTTCATGTGACTTTCCACCTTGTGGGGCCCGGTGGTGGTCCTTCCAACGTGGCCACCACTCGAGAACCTGTAACGAGGCGCTATACCACTGTTAGCGACTCTTTGCTGTTACTGCGCACCACTCTGGCCGTTTTCTCTTTGGTTCTGCCTTTTTTATTCACTGTCTGTCTCTAAATTGTCTTAGTCTCCAACAGAATAATTGTTATAATAAGTATATTTAAAAATTTAAATTGATTTATTACATTCAAAGTTTAGCTGTGTATTCGAACTCATCATTTTTATTTTATTTGAATATAATTGTTTTTATAGGCACTATTAGTGCCTTATTTTGCTTTGAAATATACCCCAATAAGTGACGATCCAGCGTCTATCATTTTATCCCTGGCTTCACCCCGCCACACTGGCGCCTCAACGTGGTTAAGACAAGAAAAGAAAATCCTCACCATCTAGCTCCTTGCTGCTCCGCCGTATCTCGCAAAAGATGCACACGTAGCAGACGGTGATGACGACCAGCGGTACGAAGTACATGGCGCACAGACAGAAGACATTGTACGCGACCTCTTGCCGGTCGCTGCTGAACGCGTCGAAGGACACGCACTGCTCGAAGCCGGCCACGCGCGGGTGACGCATCACCCTAAACACCACACTCTGTTGACAAGGATTTTGAAATTAGCTTCCTTATCTCGCCAAAGACCTTCCATATTGTTAAGGACCTAAAAATTGTCTGAGCACCACGCTTTGTTTTAACAAGGATTTAAAAGAATTAGCTTCCTTAACTTGCGAAAAATCATTAAATTTTGATAAGGTTCTTATAAAAAAATTCCGAACACCACGAGTCAAACTGATCAATTCAATAATGGATTCATGATTTAAGAGTTCAGGTTACACATACAAGCAGCATTCAAAACTTAACGTGCAACTATCGCCTTACATTTAGTATATTCTAATCAAAGTTGCCCAAAATTGTAACCGAAAAAGTCGACGCACCTAATTTGTTATTCAATAATCACATTTTTAGATGGACATTGGCACATAAATATAATTTCCCGTAACAATTGTTGTCTGTTTCAATTGACTTTACTTCCCTACATCATCACAAAACATAAATGATACTTTCGGAGCTGCTTATGTGGTATACCCTCCACAAGGTGAACACAAAGTCTTAAAACTAAAATTACACCGGTTCTGCTCTGTATTTCAAGCAGAGATGCTCGCTCTGCTCGAGCGTGTTTCTGGGCCATTGGACAGAAATACAAATATACTTTTATATTTTCCGACAGCAAAACTTGTTTAAAAGAAATTTCGAACTGCAACACCACCTGCCCCCTAGTAGTAAAAATACTGGAGTATATATGTAACAGTTTTCAATTAGGCATTCATATTGAATTTATTTGGGTCAAAGGCCACATCGGACTGCCAAATCTGCTGCCAATCTTAGGACGAAACCGACATACGACTGCATACCTTTCAGTTACATAAAACAGAAAAATAAAACACTTACAATAAAAACAGCTAAGCAACTTTACAATAAAACAACTTACACTAAATCTCTCTTCCCCACAATAGACCAACTTAATAGGTTTTTAAAACGTATTGTCCCGTCATTTGCAGTTACCCAAGTCATTTACCAATCACGGTTACCATAAGGAATATTTGCACCATATTTGTACCAGATTTAAAATAACTGACAACGATCTATGCCCTTGTGACGATATATCCACACAGTCCCTAAACCATTTAATTAAGCACTGCAATATGGCTTCACAACATCTCAACGACCCGTTTGATCTTAATGAAATAATTAGTTCTGAGTCTGTAAGTGTAATCAAAATTGTACACTGGAAACGCTACAATGTAATGAATGAATGAAATGTTATGAAATATTACAACGGATTTTCAACAAAGTGTAGTAAATAGCACCGCGTTGAAATTAGTAACAATGTTATATCATTCCAGGAAAAAAAAACATAAGAAATAAAACACTACCTTGGGAAACACCTCATGGGGCGGTGCGCTAAAACTCTCTTAATGCCACCTAAAAGAGCACAGCACATTATCCTTATTATATGTGCTCTTATAATATAAAAATTGTGAGGTTTTGACATTTACTTTTTATTTGCATAATACATTATAACAGCATGAAATAATACCATATAACCCTAACTTCACTAAACGGCGGAAAAATATTGTCTGCATTCACCACTCGACCTCAAAGTATGCTTTTACACATAGATTCTTTAATTTTTTGGGCCCATTGTTAAACAATAACAAAAAAGCAATTGCGGCCTTATTGCTAAACAGCAATCTCTGCCAGGCAACCTGTTTGAGAGACAATAGCAAAAAAAAAACAGGTGGCGGGTGCAAAAAATAAATGAATATATATTTTAAAATAATATGATAATAATATATACATAATTATATGATCAATATCACTATATAAACTGCATAATATCGTACAGATAGACACAGGCTAACAGCTAGTCTGAGTAAGCTTATCCAGAAAATGACTCTTTACCTGACTCTTAAAGGACTTCATAGTTAATTATTATAAATAAATAAATATCCTCAGACATTCACACCTATCAACTAGTCCCATTTTAAGCAACTCAATGCTGCTTGTGTTACGGATACTAGATGACGGACAAATATATTTAATAGATAAATACATATTTATATCCTGAATATATATACATATATATAAACATCCAAGACTGGAGAACAAATGTCTAAAAATTCATCACCCAAACACTTGCCTCCACTGGGGATCGAACCCAGGACCTTTCGAGATGGCGACGCCTTGAGACCGGCGTACAGACCACTCGACCACGGAGGTCGTCATTATGATACATTTATTTGCCACTCCTATTAGATTTTTAGTTCGTAGTACGCAGAACTGCTAATCCGGCATTCTTGAAAAGGTCGAAAACGTGGATATAGTAATAATTCTTTTGTCATTTATTTGCTATGTTTGTTTTTTTATTGTAACTAGTTAAGTCAGCGCCTTTCTTTTCGATACAGGTTATTATGTCAACCTAGTTTATGTATCCATTAAGTTTTTGTTCTATAGTTAATAATAATAAAGATAGTTTAGATAGTCTTTTGAATGTTATTTATGCAACTTAGATATGAGAAAAACGGTAAAGAAACTCGACAAGCTTCCTTTCTTCTTTTAACAAAAACATTAACTTTATTGCTATAAATGACGCATTTAAAAAATTACTCGACCGAGTATTTTCGACTGTGGGTGTAGGCGCGCGAAAAAATACACAAACCAATTTTTATTATCCCTTTTATTCCTATCCGCTAATTATTTTTTATATTTTCATACTAAAAGCATTGTTTAAAAATGTATGAAATCGTTGTTCAAATATTTTTTTGGACTTTTTAAGCGATCTCGAAATTAAATCAACGTTCATTTTGGATGTTGGTACAAAAATAGGGTGTCTTACCCTGAAACAATCTGAACGTGTGTAGAAGAACTCAAATGAATAAAACATTAGGAAAACCCTTTTTCATATAATAATTTTAGAGGCTGTGGAATTTTATAGAGGACTTAATGGAATTTTAGGCTTTCGGATATCCTTTAGAATGTGTGAAGTGTGCGTGGTTTCTTCGTAACATAAAGCATTTATTTGCATGAAAATATAAAGATGCCTCTGTAATACTGTAACGTTGAATCCACGATAATATACTTAGGCCCACTCTATTCGATTTAGTCCTGAATCGTGATTTTTATTATGGATAATTTAATATCAACAAATTCGGGCTTTAAAAGTATTTTCCGAATTGGAGCCTTTATAGTTAAACGTTGTAATAATTACTTTAAATATGGAAAAATATCCATTTCAATAGTAAGTATTTACCCTAATAATCATATGAAAGTCTTTTATGTACGAGTGAACCAATATTCATAATATATATCACAGCTCCTAATATCCTATATAAATTATGACACATCGGAAGCCTTCTCTCCAATTTATGTTTCAGATATCAATCAGTAAAAAAGGAAAACAGTCCTACACGATTAAGATATCGTACAATTGGAAACATTTTTGTTGCCACAAACATTTTTTCACCAGAGGAAACTGTGTTTGCATATATATGTGAAATTACTCTGTGCTGATTTAACTTGAGTTTGAATTTAAAAAAAAACCTAAAAAATATAATATTAGAAAAAGTGCTATTTCCGCAAGAAATTACTTTCCTACTGCTTACCTATCAGATGGTGTTGAGCCATTATTTATTTATATAAAAAAGCACATTTTTATAAACAACATAACATGCCATCACGCTCCATTCCCCGAAGGAGTAGGCAGAGATGTTCACACCCACATAAAAACATAAAAAAAATAGTACCTAATGAAGAAATTGATATGGTGTAAAAAAAATTGTGGTGATCTTTATGACCGAGAAAGGGACGTTTGGATGTTTTGAGCATATTGCGAACGAAGAGAAATTAATAAAATTAAATAAAAAAGTCAGGTCGGCAATAATTAGAGAATGGGTGAATGGCCATCTTGGACATGGACATTCATCTCACCGCGAACACTGGTGTTCGCAAAAAAATACTTTCGAAAAACTTAACCATCTCGGCATCGAACTGCGCTAAACTGGTTTAGAACTTACTTAACCAAGCGTTCGAGTACCAAGCTATCAGCAACCAAGAATACATTATTTTGGAGTTAAATATCAATCATATTCATCAATCATAATCATATTCAGATTAGACAGACAGATTACTAGAAAATTAATTATCTTTATGTTCCAATTTATTTTAACACAGCATTTGATTGTCTAAATATCTTACGAAACGACTCAATAAGAAGGCTTTTTTAGGGTTCCGTAGTAAGCCCTTATAGTTTCGCCATGTCTGTCTGTCCGTCCGCGGATAACCTCAATGACCGTTAGCACCAGAGAGCTGAAAAATTTGAATAAATATATTAAATATATTTATTCAAATTTATAAGTGGAATAAAATATTAAATTAGTGGGGGTGCCCATACACGTAATGTAGGGACTGATTTTTTTTCATTGTACCCTAACGTGATATATCGTTGGATAGCTATTAAAAAATAAATAGGGGTTTTCTAACATCATTTTACGATAAAATTTATATTTTCTGAAATAATCGCTCCGAAAGTTAAAAAAATGTGTCCCTTTAACTTTTGAACCATAAGTTCAAAAAATATAAAAAAATTCTCAAAAGTAGCACTTTATAAGTACTTTCTAGGGAAATTATTTTGAACTTGATGGCTTGAACAGTTTTTGATAAATTTTACAAAATTATTTTTGAACAAAATTTGTGACTTAACCATATATGCAAGCAATTTTTTTATTTCATTTTACATGTTTTATGATATAGAACATATCGTCTTTAAAATAAAAAAGAATTATTAAAATCGGTTCACGCAATCAAAATTGTGGCGGATGGAAAACTACGGAACCCTATACTGAGCGTGGCCCGACACGCTCTTGGCCGGTTTTTATATCTGTCATTAGGATAAATTCAACCTACTCAATATTTGACTTGTAAATTTAAGTTGTCTAGATTACTGAATTGCTCCTGTCACCAATTAATAAAATATGGCGCCTCCCCGTGTTTTGATCGCTTTAAGTGCGGGGTAGAGTTTCACATTTTACTCCTATCACATGACTATCTTATCTTATTTCTCTATACCGACTACTGTCCCCCATTTCTTCTCTTTCTTTTCTTTTCTTCTTTTTTCCCATTTTTTCACCTTGAGCGTTCGCGGACAATGTATGTTTCTAATGTGTCTCGTTTTGACTAGTTAAAAAGAAGAGCATTATAAAAAAAAACACTAAACATTACTAGTGATGCAGGTCGTTATATTTCCGTTAGGAAATGCAAGTCAATTCTTATAAAATGACACTCGTGTCGGGAACATTTCTCATAATAATATAATGGGACTTCTTTTGTGGAACGTACTCTGGAATTATTATTATGTTGCCTTTCCTTTTCCCGGAGCTAAATGGACATCTCAGCGGTTCACCTTTAGACATTTGAGGTTAAAAACGATTGACCATTCAAATTGTAAACTTGTACCACAAATATACATTACGCAACGTAGATAACGCAAATGCATGTACTGTGCGTGTCGGAAAACCCCGACCAAACGTCGGGGTTGGCCGCTGCTAACTAGAAAAAATAACTAGAAAAAAACTAAAGAAAATGCCTCCGTGTGTGGTATTTTTCAATCAGTTTAAATCTCCGATCAGAACTATGGCTGTGCCTTCACGTTAAAAAGTTGACACGCTTGGTTTCAATACAAATCGTTATACTTGGGTCATTTATGTAAATGTATATCTGTGATTTGTACTATATTTTATGTTTTTTCTGTTACAGATATAATTCGCAACAAAGGTATTATATGTTTTTCATTACTCATTCAAACCGCCGTGAATATAACTCATTATAACTTAGGCCCAATTGCGCGGTCGAGTTAGCACCTAACCCTGGGGCAAATATATGTGCAAACACTGGGTTAGGCGCTAACTCTCGATCGTGAAATTGGGCCTTAGTGTGCCGGAAAATTAACTGACTATAACTTGGAATTTCACAATATAACATTAAAACGGTATACAGATAATAAAGAAGCTTAATCATCTAGGGGAAAAAAGTAATGGTGAAAATATAAGAATAAAAAAAAACCTGATTTTCAACTCCTGATGGTCAAAAAGAATACATTAAAAGGATTATTTTGGTATACTTTTCCACCATGTGGCATGCCCGTGGGACACCCGGTATACTCTTTTATTGCACACAGAAAAAAAACACAATACATAAATGAAACAATAGTTGGCAAAGGCGAACTAATCCCCTACAGAGATATCTTCCAGTCAACCCAACAACCAGTCAAAGAGTAGGTGTGTTAGTCATGTTTCTATTTAAAAATAAAAGTTAGTTTCTTTTATGTAAATTAAGCAATTTTAAATAGTTAAGGTACTTTCCCTCCAAGGCCCACGAAAATTTTCCAACCTATATGTATATTCATTTATATTGGGTCCTTACCTATGAAATTGGTGTTTTTATTCTGTCTTAGCAATTTGTCCGTAACTATTAAGTTTCAGAACATTCTTATAAAATAATTGCCTCTTCTATAATAAAATAGACCATATATTTGAGCTCGTATTATTTAATTTGATAATTTTTTGTAAGTTTAATTGTGTTAAAATAAGACACAAAGACATTTATTTTTAACTGCCTCCCGAATACATCATTTGATTTGCATTAACATAAAAACGATAAATGATTTTTATCAAGCGTGTTCACACACATATTGCTAAAGCTTGTCTAATGATACATGCCAAATATTATTATCTCTGGATTTGTCGTTGTAAAGAAAACTGATAAAATGTTAGTATGTAAAATGCAGACATCCCCAAAATCTCCATACAAAACACCAATTTCATAGGTAAGGACCTAATATTAGAAATAAAAAACATAGCATCACAGTCTCCAAGACTGGATTTCAAAGACTTTAAATTTTAAATACTTTTATTCGAAAGATAACAAATGGACTACATTGAACCTAACCTAAACTTGAGGATGTGCTACATATTTCCCATAAAAAAGGGTTATTAGATGAATAAAGAAGTCCAACCCACCATACAATCATTACACAACTCATTATTTTGTGTATTCTTAGTATTGTGGTAAGATTTGGTGAAAAAAATGCTGCTCGGCTCGTTTACAAGCATTTCCTCTTCAGTTAATTTTTGTATATTTATTTGTTTTATATATTATTATATATACCTTTTCCTTTATACATTACTCGTAATCAGCTTAATTTGGGCTTTGTTAAGGGTCTGTATATGCTATACTTAATTTTGTATTAATGATGTGTACTTAATATAAGGAACTTCCTTAACAATCATACAAGTTAAATACAAATCTAAGACGCGCGACGCAAAAGTAGGGTATCGCATACCAAATATTTATTTAGTATGAGAGTTGGTACAAGATGAAGGCTTTCTGGGTTCTCAATAAATGTGTAAAAAGTAAAAAAAAATCATGAGCCATTTTCATAACCAATAAAATATTTTTTTTTATTGACGCAAGAACCAAGCAATTTTTCATAATAAGTTGGCATAAGTGCATCTTTAACAAAGTTTCTAACTTATTTATGGAATTATGTCAGCCGTTTCAAGGCAGTAATACCACATTAGGGAATTGGTTATTGGAAAAGGCATTCTATTCCGGAATACATCTTCTATTCAGTTGATGCATATTATTTTTTTGTTATTTGAACTGTAATTTTTTTTCTGTATTTTTTTGTGATTGGTATTATTATTATTTAATAATTATTTAACATTGTAATATGGTATTTATAACTGGACTTGATAATGTTTTTCTGTATTGTTTGAAATTATGACTAAAGCTGAATTTGTGCTTCTATTATTATTATTTTGTTAATGATTACTATTTTGAATTATATTACTTCAATTTAATTTGATTTATAAAATCAATCCCATAATAAAAAGTTTGCAAGCTATTTGCAATAGCTAAATAGGTCTTAGGCCAATCTATTGTAAAATTGTCACTTTAAATCAATTTAATAGCAAATAAAGAATTTTGTATTTGTACATTTGCAAAGAAAATACATTAATAAAGTTAATATTTACTATAGTAAATAAGTTAAACCAAATCATAGAGCATTGAGCCTGTGTAGCTCTAAGGGCAACGTAGACGTGGGATGAAGGTGAAATAGTTATTTATTATACAAGAGTGGAAAGTTCCTTTTTAACCGCGTGCTCGATTTGGATGACCGAGCAAGCGAAGGATTCTTAAGTTGAATCACGAGCGCAGCGAGTGATTCTAAATTAGAATCCTGAGCGTCAGCGAGGGAAACAAACGAGCACAAGGTGAAAAATCTTTCCACTCGAGTGCAATACGTAACTTTTCATCCCACCTCAGCGAGGAAATGACAAAATGAAAAAGAAAACAATTTATAATGACAAAATATTTTTTCACAATTTAAAAAGTTCTAATCATAAATTTGGCACCATAGAGGTTACATTAAATAGGTTTAATGACGTTTTGAATTTACAATTATATTGAGTACTCATTATATGTGATGTTCTAAATTCAAATCTACTTTGCCGCTCAAGCGAATAAAATAGAATTTTCCAGCCAGATTTCGAAGCGCAAAATTACACTTTCCGAGGTGGTGGGATGAAAAATAATTTATCTTGTTTTTCGCTCGCCCTTAATGGACTGAGGACGTATACGAGCTTATGAATTACTAAAGTGAAAAACTCAAACGCCTGTCGGAAAGTGAAAACGGCAAACACTTCAAAGCAATGTCCGCGTCAAAGACGAAACCAATTTCAACGGATCTCGAACATTCAGCAACAAAAGTTGGTGTACACTTACGTACTCTGTCAGAATTTTGTTATAGACTTTCAGACAGGTTCTGGAAGCTGTCGGACGATTGAATGTGATAGAGTGGGCACAGTCAGTATCAAAAGCAGATGGACATTTTAGTAACTTGTCGAATAAAATATTCGAAGCAAAAGGTTTGATCTAATATATTAGGTTGGGGAAAAAGTCTTTTCGCATTATAGTATGTATAAACTTGTAATAAAATCTCTTTGGCTAAACTATTTGTATCTGGCTGGTTTTGGTATCATTGAAAGTTTAAATTTTAAAGAACATAATTCCAAATTCAAATTAGGAAAATGTGTGATTTTCATTTGTTTTTCGTACCGCCAAGATGAGTGAATCTAATGAAGAAATTCGATACATTTTAAAATTTTACTACAAAAAAGGTAAAAATGCAACGCAAGCCGCGAAAAAAATTTTCGATGTTTATGGACCTAGTGCAGTGTCTGTGAGAGTAGCACAAATTTGGTTTAAGCGTTTTCAATCCGGAAATTTTGATGTCAAAGATGCACGTCGCTCTGGTCGCCCTATTATAGATAAAATGGATGCCATTTTTGAAAAAGTGGAGCAAGATCGGCATGTCAGTAGTTACGACGTAGCTGAAGAACTGGGAATTGACCACAAAACAGTTTTGGCGCATTTGAAAAAAACTGGGTACACAAAAAAGCTCGACATTTGGGTACCTCACGAGCTCACTGAAAGAAACCTAATGAACCGTGTACTCATTTGTGATTCTTTATTACGACGTAATGAAACCGAACCATTTTTAAAGAAGCTGATAACTGGTGATGAAAAGTGGATCACGTACGACAAGAACGTGCGAAAAAGGTCGTGGTCAAAGGCCGGTCAGGCTTCACAGACTGTGGCGAAACCCGGGTTAACTCGCAACAAGGTGATGCTGTGTGTGTGTGGTGGGATTGGAAGGGCATTATTCATTATGAGCTGTTACCACCAGGCAGGACCATCGATTCTGAACTCTACTGCGAACAACTGATGAGATTAAAGCAAGAAGTTGAGAGAAAGCGGCCGGAATTAATCAACAGAAGGGGTGTGGTTTTTCATCATGATAACGCTAGACCTCACACATCTTTAGCCACTCAGCAAAAATTAAGAGAGTTTGGCTGGGAGGTGTTAATGCATCCGCCGTATAGTCCTGACCTTGCACCTTCAGATTTCCACCTGTTTCGGTCTCTTCAGAATTCTTTAGGCAGTGTCAGGTTAACATCACGAGAGGACTGCCAAAACCACTTGTCGCGGTATTTTGACCAGAAGTCCCAAAATTTCTATAGCAATGGGATCATGTCCCTACCTACAAGATGGCAAAAAGTTATCGAACAAAATGGTACCTACATACTTTAGTTAAATGTAAATAAACTATATTAAAAAATGTTTTGAATTTTCTTAAAAAATGCGAAGAAACTTTTTCCCCAACCTATTATGTAGGAAAATGTTGTACATGAAAAATGTAACAAGTTACTAAAGCGATGAGATACTTCTGATGCTGTCTGTACCAAAGTATAGAACTACTTACTCTGCTTTGCCATAGTCTGCGCTTCACCAAGCCAATAGATTAAGATCGCTATTATACTACTTAATTTATATGTATGGAACATAGGTTTTTAGTTCGTCTAAAACTTATTGTTGTTGCTTGTACCCCTTATTACGTTAGGTGGCGCTACTATACTAGAGGAATTACTTAAATTATCTATGATTATATCATATATGATTCTAAAGGCAGCGGTAGCCGAGTTGGGACGAACGGGGCACTACTCGTTCGAGAGGCAGCGGGAAACGCGAGTTCGATCCCACCGCCTGTACCACTGAGTTTGAATAAAACTTATGTACAGTTCATTGTGAATATCGCTTGCCTCACATTGCGCCCGGATATGGCAACAGGCTCGCCACCTGTTACATGGGGACTTAACATATCTGGCGAAATGTGGGTGTTTAACACCTCTGCCTACCCCTTTGAGAAAGGAGGCGTGATGATATGTTATATTATTCTATTCTAAAATGAACGGTTTCCGAGTAAGTTATGCTAAGAAATTATTTCCAGGCTTAAATCAATTACGAATTAATTGCTCATAAAAGGAGCTGATGTTTCTTACCGAAATATGACTGGAAGTTAATTGTTTTTTCTTTTAATAAAACTAATTAGAATGAGCGCTTAGTTATTTTGTTTTAAAGACGCTGAAGGGCAGAGAGTTGTAATTAATAAAAAAAATATAGCTAACAACGCTACAATAGATAAAGATGCTTATAATTTACTTTGGGTACTAAATACTTTTCCGTTATTTTCTGAAGGCGTCTCTTAAAGAAAATATACTAAACCAGCTGTTGCCCTCGACTTCGGCCGCGGTTACTATGGTTTTTTAACTGTCCCACGGGAACCCTTTAATTTTCTCTCAAAGACTCTGCCCGATCGGTTTAAAATTGACAAAGTTTCATACAAACTTGCATCCTCTATACAATCTCCTTGGGGGTAGAATCTCAGCGGATGCCTACGTCATAACATCTTTCCTGTTACCTGCATGCCGTGCTTGATAGATCACTATGTCAGTCAGTCACCTTATATATATATAGGAATGTGGTTATGTATGTGTGTAATGTAGTTATAGGAATGTTGTTTTTCGTATTAGAAGACGTACGTGGGCTGCAGACCAAGAGCTAAGCTAAGTTAGTTTAGCTTAACTCGCATAGCCACACAGTTTTCCAGATCGCATAGTTTGCGCTCTGCACACAAGAACGGAAAACTGCGTCACGTAAGCGAACTAAGCTAAACTATCTTGGCTTAGCTTTTGTTCTGCAGCCCGCATGGACTGAAACACCACCTCACTGGTCTAGTGGGATTGATGAGAAAACCCTTTACAGTAACCGGCTTAAGGGCTCGAGATTATAAGGTTTGGTCACCCTTCTAAGCCCTGGTGGAGCAGCCTTGCTTTTATACAAGAAACGAACCACGTGGTTGTATGTTTGTAAAACTTTGGTACAGACTTTCTATTACAACTTAGGAAAGAGGCAATATACAAAATAATTATTGTATATGAAAATAATCTTCCGTACCATAATGCGATTATTTTAGTGAGCAACTGTACAATATTACTTCTTTTGTTCACAAGGAAATAAAACAGACAATCTCATAGTCAATTAAAAAGATCCTTTTAATATTATTCTTGTGGGAACGTAAAATATGGTTTAGTATTTTGTCATTATTTGTAATGTAAATTAGAATTCGTGATAATTTATTACTGTCATGCGAAGGTTACACTTTTTGAAGCCTTTTTAGATAGGTAAGGCATGCATTTTTTTTATTGGGGTAATAAAGGATTATGATAAAGGCTTGATGATAAAGGTACCATGTCATTGTGTCGTTTTGAAGATTCCCATGATTATCTATATCTTTTTTTTTCGTTTCTCGGTCTGTATGTTTGTTTGTATGGGCTAATCTCCGAAATGGCTGGACCAATTTCAATGAAATTTTGCATTTTTCACCTTATATCCCTAGTCAACATCTTAGATTTTTATTCCGGTAAATTAAAGGTTCTCGTGGGATAGTTAGAAAACCATAGTAGTCGAAGTCACGGGCTGTTGCCTAGTTCTGAATATTTATTCGTTTGCTTTCACAACACATGCTGCATAATAATCTGTATAACTTGGGCTAGATGATAGGTGTGGATATCAGAACTTTTTGTTGTTGTAAAATTCTCCCATGTAGGGAAGGCAAAGGGAACGGAGCCCATACAGCCAAGTCTTCAGTATATATTTCTTCAGTAGTTTGCATTGAAATGCTAGTGTAATGCATTTCAATGCATCTTGGGAGGTCAAACGATTGATGGCAGACACTGTGGTGCTACTTGGATGAGGTGGATTACCACGATAAAAAAATCATCACTTTTCACACCACTTGACGCTTATTTCGATAATCCTCCATATCGCTCTTCATTATTGACACTTATTACACAAAACTACACTGATTTTACGTAACAATATCCACTCAGAAACAATATTACAATTATCGAAATAAAAATAACGTCCGCCATTAGTCAAATGCCGCCAAAAACTCCATCAGAACTTTTTTTAATCACTTATTATGCCGTTTTGAGGAAATCATGCTGTACTCCTATGGAAGAACCACATCAGGAAGCTTATTATATATTTTAAGCGTGCGCGGAAGGATATTCCTCGTTACCACGCATCTTTTTTTTTCATAAAAGCTAGGTAAAATGTTCACACAAAGGGCAGTATGTCTTTGTCAATAACGGTATACGAGCTGTATTTGATGATGACGGAGCTTAGCTCTATAGTGACCCGGTATCCGTCACTTTGGCTATCAATCAAATATTAAGTGTGATCGGTTATTGTCCTCAAAAACTCGCTGTCATTGTGGCGATATGAACATATCTTGTGGCTGAAGATACAACTCACTTAGGATCAAGAATTTTGTACTATAAGTCAATGTTCTGTCTCGATCAGTAGGTGTGCCCCTCTCATTCTATCACTATTTATGAATGAAGGCTATCCGTGGGATATTCCCTTCCTCTCTTTCTATCCATAGTTACCTGTCATATTTACGCCATTTTGACGCCTAGACTGAAAATTGTTACAAATTTTTGTAATTTAATATTTTAGATAAAAAATTATAAAACTGATGATGACGTGCGTTGTCTTATGTTGTATAAGTCAGTCGTATCCCGGATGTACCTTATCATTTCACAGGTGAGTCAATAATCACATATTAAATGAGAGTATTTGTTTGAGAAATTTGTGTGTATTTTTGTGGGACGTTGTAATAGAAAGTTTTACTACGAAATGTCAAAGTCATTCATTAAAGTGATAGAATGAAAAGGAACACCTACTGATCGAGACAAAACATTGCCTCATTCTATTGTATGGGAGTTTGGCATCCATCATATACAGTACAAAATTCTTGCTTAGGATGTTACTCACTTACTGTTCTCTGTGGCCCTAGTTAATTCCGCAAATAGACTCTTCTATTGCTTACCATCAGGTCGTGTTAAGTCAATTGCTGTGTTTTCATATAAAAAATATATATATATTATAATTTATTTTCTATGTGAAATAATATTAATACACTTTTGTAAGGACTGTTTTCATTCTAAAAAAATAAACTTTTTTAGTTGCGTTAAAAATGTGAATTCCTATGGGAAAGTGAATAGCGCCTAGCGGAAAATAGTTGAAATCACATTTAACGCAACTAAAAACGTAGAGTTTTGTACAGTGAAAAATTACAGTAGGGGTACCAGCTTATCCACTTATAATCCTATTACAAAAAAAAACAAAATATTCTGAAAACAAATAAAAATTTTACCTGTATAATCGAACACCTACATAAACAGTATCTATACCCAGTGTTTATAAAATAAACAATATTTCGTAAAATACATGGCTTCTAAAATGTTTTTCCTTCGGAATTTCATTTACAGTTTTCCATAGCTTTTTAAAAGAGATTTATTATTCTAAAAATGTTCCTAGTACCTTCACGAAAGTAAAAAAATCTATTTGTTGCCGGTAATTGTATTTGAGCATACCATGTTTAAGAGCATCGTAGATTTTTGTCTTTTTCTTTTACAGTCCATTTTCAAGCACTATTGAAGCTCGGTCTTTGAGTTTTTCTGTAAAAAATTTTAGTTTAAGTGCACATTTTCATTTTCTTCAAGTGCTTCAAGACTACCTTGTTGTCGAATACGATTGCGCGATTGTGCGATTTCCCTTGCATCACTGCAAGGGAAATCATTGGCTGTCGTCTCTCTCAATGAGGACGGGTTTTCTTGGAGAAAGGTAGATTGAAAATATTACAATTCGCAAACATGTCATACGAGATGGATAGTTGCTGTTGATACGCTTACTTTTAATATTAGGTCCTTACCTATGAAATTGGTGTTTTGTATGGAGATTTTGGGGATGTCTGCATTTTTCATACTAACATTTTATCAGTTTTCTTCACAACGACAAATCCAGAGATAATAATATTTGGCATGTATCATAAGACAAGCTTTAGCAATATGTGTGAGAACACGCTTGATAAAAATTATTCATCGTTTTAATGTTAATGCAAATCAAATGATGTATTCGAGAGGCAGTTAAAAATAATTGTCTTTCTGTCTAATTTTAACACAATTAAACCGTGTAACACAATTAATACGTGCTCAAATATATGGTCTATTTTTAGAAGAGGCAATTATTTTATATGAATGTTCTGAAACTTAATAGTTACGGACAAATTGCTAAGACAGAATAAAAACACAAATTTTATAGGTAAGGACCCAATATGTTTTATCTACCACATTTATCTATCTAGAAGTGTAAATGTGGTCGTAGATGGTACCTGTTGGTACTACGGCATTATCTATCTCACTCCACTCAATAAAACTCATATTGAAGTCACCAAGTATCAAGATATTAGCGATGAGTACCAACAAGGTCGGAGAGTCTATCGAGATATGTATATAATTGGTTGGAGAAGCTGCTCCCTTGATGTTGGTCACATAGATATAAGGTACATAGATGATATCGTAGTCCGTATTCAGCAGTTTCCGTCTTTGTTCGAAGCCCTCTAACATTTTGGTGATAAATATTTAAATAATAATATTTTAAATCTTATACTACCACGAAATAATTGCAAAACACGAGAAAATTTGGATCTTCCCAGAGTAGTAAGTATTATGATTTCAATTGACGACATTTCAAAATTTTAAAGTGTATATTTTATTATTGTAAATAAAACTGGATAAAAAATTAACAGATACGTATTTGGTTACAAACTGGGTTTATACTCGTCGTACATAGTAATAGGATCTGATAAAAATATACCTAAAAAAATTACTTCGGCGAGAAATTTTGTAAAATAATGTTTACAATTTCAGTAAATACCTGAGCGAGCGCAAATAAAAGACGGTCGGTCGGTCAAAAGGCACGGTCGATCTTAGGTAAAATAACTAAGATTCTCAAACTTGTAAGCAATAAACTCATTCCGGAAATTAATAAATTAAGTACAATTCACGATGATAACTTGTTCTGACTTACTCGTATTGACCCTCCATCAAACTACCCCTCCTAATTAATTTCAATGTTGTTGCTGCGAAACCACTGCTCGGTTTCTTGTAGACCGACCCGAGTTTCCCAATGACTCTCTTGAACTGAGTAGTCTCATGGTGCGATTGTTCGATTGATCCCACTTTTTTTCCAGAACTTGAATGTTTAAATTATTGAATTTAAATTTATTTCATTGTTAGCGAATGCCGGCGTTCGCGTGGCCCTCTAATGTCGTACATACTTGTGGTAAGCTGCAAGCGAGAGCGACTGCCCACGCGCAGTACAGCATCTGCTTGCTGCGCCTGCGCGCCACGGGCAGCCTCAGCGGGTACAGCACCGCGAAAAACCTGGAGCAAAACTCTTTGGTAAATCTTTAAAAGCCGACATAATAATCAACCGTGTTAAATAAAAAAGTATAAGTATTAATTTAATGTAAAGATTTTTTTTCTGATAGCGAGTGAGGTAGACTGTATAACCTAATGATACAAACACAATAATAACTAGCTCTTTTGGTAAGACTGGTACAGCAAAGATATAAAATAACACGACTTGCTCTACTGATACTAAGTAACTGACAGCCCCGATCCGAGGAACATGTCAGTACATTTTGAATAATAGATAATCGACATTAGGAATTAGAGAGAAACGGCCAGTCGCCAGTCGCGTTTCATAGGTACGCCGGCCGCCAGCACTGGCTAACAGCGCCGAGATTTCCATACATTTCGAAGAATAAGCGCGCGCGTGTGGCTGTGAAACGATGTTAGTAGCTCCGTGTAATTAAAAGCGCGCGCGCGTGGCCGGCGCTGGTGGCTAGCGAATTAAATCTATTTGAATTGCCAAACATATCTCTAGAGTTGTCAATTCTCACACTAGTAATTATCTGAAAATGACAATTCACCAATATTTTTTTCTGATATTAAATAACAATCCAGACCATGTTATAGTATCTCATTATACATCGGGTAGATTGCCAATCAGCAGGATCTACTCGAATATGCCGCAAGCGTTCTCACTTTGTTAGCTTAATAACGAAATTGTGTCATCTTGATTTTTCAGGAAGTGTCCGACCTTTTTGAAACTATATTTGAATATTACGTTATATAAAATGAGGGACGCAACTTCCTTTATTCTTCTCAAAAGAACTGAAAGATGTGTGCCGGGATTCTAGCAAGCCGAAATCTGTAATAAATCTCCCTATCACATCAGGAATTGGCGTCATTATGTTCTGGCGTTCCTGCATGTTAATGATATTACACAATAAAGCTTCGGTCGATTATTCTCGCTATAGCTTTCGATATCGAAAACAAAGCAACCTTTGCCATGGTCTTCGGTGGGTGACCAAATCCCGTTCCCGTCCCGTTCGCAATTGCAACCCTTTTTACCCACCAATCCGCATTGGGCCGGCAGCGTGGTGGTGCCCTTAATCCTCATATGATTCTCCAAGAGAAGCAGCAGCATGTGCCCAGCAGTGGGACGTATATAGGCTAAGGACTTTCATAATTATCATCACATCTATATCCCCGAAGAAACAGACAGAGGTATTTGCCCACCCACACCCAGATATCTAATAAACTTTTAAACGAAAATTTAAAAAAATCAGGTCGTTTTGCATTTATACCGAATTGTTTTTAGAGTTTTTTGAGGAATTTTTTCTTAACGTCTCATATGGATAATCGCGCCCTTGTCCCGGGGGGGTAGGCAGAGATTCCTTTTTTCCTCTTGCTACGGTCCTTACATATTTCTTTCGCTTCATGTGTTTCCAATACGAAAGGCAATATCCAATCATAATTCCGGCATATGCCATGGGTAAACCGAAAACCTGCAAAGTCACTCACATGACGTCGCTATAAATAATACACGTTTGGTTAAATTGAAAGTAAAGGCAAGTGAAATTTCATTAAAGATGACAACGCATTTTTTTTTAAAACGGCTAACCTGGCTTACAGGTACAGAAATGACTTTTGACTATGACTTGATATTTTTAATGGAAATTTGTTGTCTAAATGCTACAAATGTGAGAATTGGTTAGTATATAAAACAGGGTCACTTACATAGATCAAGGACAATTGTTTTGCTTAGACCTGACTGTCCTATATTCGTCCTCAGCCTATATGCGACTCACTGCTGGGCACAGACCTTCCTTATAGAAACACATAAATAAGGAGTATGGACCGAAACACCACCACGTTGGCCCAATGCGGGTTGAAAGGTAGAAGCGGTTGCAATAGCAACCGGGACCAACGGCTTAACGTGCACAAAGAGCACGGAAGAGTTCGAGATCACAAAGATTTGGTCACCCATCCACGGCGAAAGTAGCTTTGTTTTCGACAAAGTGTACTAACCACTACACCTGAAGCTCTTTAAATATGACTTACATTTTGCTAATTAAGGAAATTAAAGCTTGTTATCCCGGAAGAAGTAACTTATTGATTCTCGTAAATATGAATGTATTTTTATCGCTTATTAATTCCAGAAGGCCTAAGACCTGTCTCAGACAGACGCGGCCACCTGGATGGCGACCTTACTAGTATGAATATCTTGGTAACTTTTCAGTGAAATGATACCAAGATATTATATATTTATACTAAACAACAAGCTGCCAGCGTAGCCGCGAGCTTAGGCCGCGTCTGTCTGGGAAGCTTAATACGATCCGAAGAGAAAAATCCTGGGAACTAAATTGCCTCTTGGTTCTTCGATCGCTTCGAAGCAAGCAACGAGAAACCTGAGTAACTGAATAACTATCCAAGGACTTTATCTCCTAAAGGTTTGTCTGACCTGTCCACTGAAATGCAGACTAGGATGTTAGAAGAGAGATAGAGCCCGAACGCCCTCACGACGAGCAGCAGCTTGCACAGCAGGTTGCCGACCAGCCACGCGTTGGTGTACTTCCAGCCGATCTGTGGACAACACGTAAACATTATACTCTTCTCAGTCCATAGTCTCCAGCACCCCAATAGGCTAGTTGACCCTTTTTTAATTGGGCCCCAAATGATTAATTACTAATAGCCATCACCATTAAAAGTTATAAAAAAAAATTTCTGAAGCCTATAACACAATAAATTTTAAATTATAAATAACGTTGTTGTCTAAATATCAAAAACGCCTTCGGTCCTGATGCTCTATGTGTTATCTGTGCCGAAGCGTCACGATTATTGTAAACAATTCATACGCATGCGTGTCATAGCCGACAGTTATGCTTGATTGGTTGCGACTGGCGTTTAACGGATTTTGACTATGCGTAGTAATTGTTTACATGAAGCGTTACTCATCTAATTTCACGAACATGGTGGATAGCGTTTTTGGCAGATGAAAAAAAAATAAAACATATTTAAATTGAATTTCTACAGCAATCCCTTATTATCGAATGTATTTCGGACCCTTGTACTAAATACTATGTGAATGACACATTATTTTCATTACTTTTGATATGAGAAAAGTAGCCTATTCTACTATAAATTTACAATTGCGTAACCATTGCGTTTAAAGAAAGAATGATAAGCAGAATAAACATTAAAGATTGAAATGTAAATTTTTACGTTACGTTTTTGATTTATGTAAAATAGCAAACCTAATAGAATCGAATGAAACCGGAGGCAACAGAAACACACAGTTGCGTTTTGCTAGCAGAATACCAATAACGTTCGAACATAAGCGTTCTTCATGCGTTTCAGATCAAAATGGCCTCCGTGGTCGAGTGTTTTGTACGCCGGCCAAGGCATCGCAATATCGCGAGTTTATGAATATTAATATGTAATTATTATGTATGTTTGACCATCTCATCTAGTATCCGTTACACAAACGACAAGCTGACAAGCTGCTTAATTTGAGCTAGTTTATTTGTGTGTATGTCAGATGATAATTATGCAAGTTTCTTCTTGCAAGAGATTGTATTCGAGAGGAGCTCGGTGGCGTAGTGGTTAGTACGCTTTGGCTTTCGATATCGAAAACAAAGCTACCTTCGCCATGGTCAGGTCTTGGATGGGTGACCAAATATATGAGTGTTCAAACTCCTCTGTGCTTCAGAAGGCACGATAAGCCATTGGTCCCGGTAGTTATTGCAACAATTTACCCACTAACCCGCATTGTACCAGCGTGGTGTTACGGCTCGTCCTCTGCGTGTGTGTATGTGTTTTGTGTTTCTCCATGAGCATGTCTGTGCCCAGCAGTGGGACGTTTATAGGCTTGTGACTTGATTTCACAAACAGAGTACAAAGTACTGGATTGCGTGGGCATTAGGTTGCTAAGTTTCCTGTTCGGATAAAAACAATATCCTTTGCTGGAATTTTAGTTAGCTTATAATAGGGGATTTCGTAATCCGATTAAATTCCGATGCTGAGCTGCCACTGAAGTTTGTAATAATATTGATATCGCAAACCAATAATAGTCTACCTTTGACGTGTTTTACTTTGTATAGGTAGGAAATTTTGACAAAATAATCTACCTATTGTTTAGTTTGAGACCATCACCAACCCCCGTACGGTTTATGTGCATGTGGTACGAGAGGGTACGAGAGATCCCGTTCCAAACCTCAACATTAACTATTTGAAAGAGCAAATTTTCCTCATAGACAATTTTGCCCGCCTAGATACTTATTTTTGGATTAAAAGTAGTGGTTAGCATTTTTGTCGGAGTGGCCTTGAGTATATTTTTTGCTAGTAATTAACTTCGACCTTCAACATTCGATTTCTTTCTTTTCCGTTTTGTTCATTGCGTGTTGGAGCCGCAATTAATTAAAATTGTCTGACGGGAGGAACTTCCTAAGAGTCTTCCTTAATTTAGTTTAAAAAAAGTTCTGGACAATGTCAGATTATTTATGTCAGATAGGTTATATATTGGGTCCTTACCTATGAAATTGGTGTTTTTATTCTATCTTAGCAATTTGTCCGTAACAATAAAGTTTCAGAACATTCCTATAAAATAATTGCCTCTTCTAAAAATAGACTATATATTTGAGCTCGTATTATTTAATTTGATAATTTTTTGTAAGTTTAATTGTGTTAAAATTAGACACAGACAATTATTTTTAACTGCCTCCCGAATACATCATTTGATTTGCATTAACATAAAAACGATGAATAATTTTTATCAAGCGTGTTCACACACATATTGCTAAAGCTTGTCTAATGATACATGCCAAATATTATTATCTCTGGATTTGTCGTTGTGAAGAAAACTGATAAAATGTTAGTATGTAAAATGCAAACATCCCCAAAATCTCCATACAAAACACCAATTTCATAGGTACCTAATATAATAATAATACTAATAATAATAAGCATCGTAGATAAGTTCTATGACAAATTGCGTGCCCGACAAGTCCGCAATGATCTTATACAGTTTTTGTATCACCTTAATGTTCATTATGGTTTGCAATAAATTATTAAGTGTTGAGTAAATACAAATAAATAAAATATTCAGACAGTCACACCTGTTAATGTTATTAAGACTAGTCCCATTATAAGCAACTTATGCTGCTTGTGTTACGGATACTAGATGTAGGATAAATATATTTTATAGATAAATACATATGCATAGAATATGTACAATAAATATAAACGTCCAAGACTGGTGAACAAACGCCAGTACTCGTCAAACAAACATTTGCCCTCTCCGGGCATCAAACCCAGAAACTCGCGAGAACTATTCTACTTACTTACTTACTATTTTCCATTCTTTAAAATCGAGCATGCCTGATGATAAAGATATTTTGTAAAAACACAGGTAATCATAGCAAAAAAGATGATTGGTCAGTGCTTGGTGCTTTTGCCTTATCTCTGACTAGCCCTTAGGGGATAATAGTCGTGATTATAAATATGAATGTAATGCAGGACTCTGTAAGACGGAACTGATGCTGTGTCCGGTGCCTATTTGTTATATTCAAATCCAAAGGAACTTTACACAAAATCGAAATGCTTCACAGTAAGCCAGAGAACATTTCTCCAAGACGATCTTCGTGGTCAAGTGGTCTGTATGCCGGCCTGAATTCGTCGCCATCTCGAGTCCATCCTTGGATGTTTATTTACGTATATATATATTCAGAATATTTATATGTATTTGTCTATAAAATGTATTTATCCGTCATCTAGTGTTCGTTACAAAAGCAGCATCACTTTGATAGCTGTGAATGTTTGAAAATATTTTTTTTAAACCACATACAATTCACGGCAACAAAAAAGCTATGTCTCCTCGAGTAAATCACACACGCTTCATCAACTTAAAACGGTATTTGTTGGCAAACGTCTGAAAATGACTTCTTGGCAAACGAAAACCGAGAGTAAATAAGAAAAAATAAATATTTACAACAATCACGAAAGTGCTCGTGGTCTGAGAGAAAACTCCTTCTTTAAAAGGTATAAAACATAAAAAAGATACAAGTATTAATATTTTATAGTGGAGGAGGAAATAGCTTGCTGAGTTTCTTGCCCGATCTTCTAAGAACAAGGCCATCTCAAAGCTAGATAATTTTGTCATTACCTAAACTGAATAAATAATTTGAGTTTGTTTTTTATGTTTTTATTAAAAATAATTGTACCATACACTCAATTATTACTTTTGTGTCTCACTTTCAATTTCAAATTTTTATACTTTTATTTGTAAACAAAAATTGGTCTTGATTTTTGTTGAAATTCTAATGTAGTCCTGTCAAATAATTTAAAAGTCACATGAAATCCTACAGTTTTAATTTCTTTTTCTGAGCATTATTCGCGGAATTTGAAAGTCCATCTTGCAGTTTTCTCTTTACCCCCTTTGAGCGTTGTAAAGAAACGGGCACAAAGCCCTCGTTCCCAGTAGAGATTTAAGTAGGATTTTATTTATTTAACTATCCTAAGATTTAGACTCAAAAATAACCCTTTAAATTTTGGAGCTTTCGGCAAAAACAATTATAAACGCTTTTATTCCTTTAAGCTGCTAAAACCCAACTTATAAATGTCTTATGTTTAATCAATAATTACAATTTCAGTGTTAATTAATGTGGTTTTCTCAAACAAACAATTATCCTACCAATGTCTCTGCATATGAAAATGGGTCGCGATAGACATAGACTATTTCAATTATCATAATGTAAGTATGTATTCGGTTCAAACTATGGAGCCGAATCATTACAAATTCTCGAGAGCCTTTGTTGTAACAGTTTTATTTGTACCGTATTTTTTACTTTTCCAGTGTGCTAACAACGATGTAGAGAATTGTTTATTTTTCGGCTTTGCTTTCTGCCAAATAGTGTGAAACACAGGTATGGACTGAGCTTTGTAAACAAGTTACTAACGCACGAACATATATGCGGGGTTTCAGGCATATATAGAATAGAATAGAAAAATGACAATTTAGAAAAATTGATTCCTTAAATCTTTTTGGGTGTTATTGCATATAAATACAATTGATCAGCTAAAATAACTAATTGGCCATCAACATGGTCAGTAAATATTTCTAAATTTTTCAGCAACAAAATTAGTTGGGCAACAACTTATGGGCAGCAGAAGTATTTCTAAATTTGTCAGCCAAATAACTAATTGGGCAGCAACTCAACTGTTTTCTTTGCTGCCAAATTGTTTAATATATTATGTTAAGCTGACACAAATATTGTTTTAAGGGTCATTAAAATATAACCTTAACCTAATATCTATTAGAAATTTAGAATAAATCCTTGATCCTTTTCCTAGATTTTATACATACAAAATTGTTGCCCAAATGGTTATTTTGCAGCTCAAATAATTATTTTGCCGCCCAAAAAATTATATTGCTGATAAAATATTTGTTTGCTGCCCAAATAATTTTTCGCCTGACCAAATAATTAAATGGCTGCCCAATAATTTACTTCCCTAACTTTTTATACTATACCTGAGGATAATACAAAGCAACATATTTATATGTTAGCCACTGATATTCAATATAAAAATTAATATTTATGTTACACTAAACGTAACCAAAAAAAGAGATAGGTAGGTGTCAGGCCTGGGTCACAGATGACCATTAACAAAACGAGACAAAATAGAAACATCTATTGTTTGCGAAGACCGGTGTTCGCGGTGCCCGCCAAGGGGTTAATAATCTTTCCAAAAAAGGTGTGCTGGTCGACCGTGAACTTCCTCGAATATATGTACACTGTACAGTGTTTTGTTATCCCAATGACTAGGCGAGATAAAACTGATCCCATGTTGAGTCTGGTGGATGCGGGTCTTATTAAACTGTAAGATTCCCTCTGATTCCATCACAAAAGGACGATGTTACGCAAGAAGTTAATATGATAAATAAAGTTCAGAATAATGAAAATACCCTGGTAGGATATTGTTAACTTCCGTACTTCCTGTTTCTATAAGTTCCTAATTTCCCAGTTTGAAAACTCATTCGAAAATTGATTGCAATATCCGTTCACTAATGGTTCACTCAAGGACGTATTCTTCGCTAATACCATTGATGTATATAACACTAGATTTGCAAACTGCATACAATTGCGTCAAAAAAATCGTTCCCGTTTCCGAAACTCAACGACGTAGCTTTGAAACCACCAAACATTGAAAAGATAAACATATATCTATCCCATTTACGCAAGTCGCAAAAGCTACAGCGCAGTGACTGTACCGTCTCGCTCAGATTAGACTGGATTAGACATATCGCAATGTCAAAGTACAATGGTGGAAGTGTTCCCTGCTCGTGAAAATTTTACCCCATTTTTATTTTTTTATGATATATATTATTTTTAAATAATTACATTAATATTTTTTATTTCTTATTGGATGTATTTAATCAAGCTTTTAAGATATCGTGTTTTGGTAATAAGGTATTATGGGCTGGAGAGCAATGCAAATACTTATTTAAAAATGAAGTAAAAAAGTGTGAGTGTAAGACGTGTTGATTTTTATAAATAATTCAATATTTCAATAATCTTACTAATGCTTGGTAATAAAATAAAAAAGGTATTCATATTATTATTATTTATTATGCAAAAGTACAGGTGGCGAGTCTGTTGCCATGCACCGGCGACCATACGAGTGAATACGTCGTAATATACTTTAATAACTTGATGTACTGTAAAATGTAAAAATAATAATTCAAAACTGCTGATAATATGAACAGATAACCTAGTTTTCTCTTTGTAAAATAATTTTAAAAATCGAGTCGGTGGATCCACAGTTTATTCCCTGCAACGTCATAAACTCGTAAGATCGCAAACTTTACCTTTGTTAAGTATAGATAAAAGCATCATTTACAATAACGATTGAAATTGCCTCATGAGACAAATAAACACGACCACTTTTGCGGCATATTTTGTCTTCATCAGGAAAGTGCTTCGAACATAATGATTGTCGATTTTGTTGGAAGCCAGTCTGTCTCCTTCCGCAGCAATCTGATATTTTTAATCCACCTATCCCGGCTACTGCATTTTTAGGCAATGTGCAACATTGTTACTATTTAAAAACCTACATAAAATCACTGATTCCATAAATTACAACATTCTCCCATAAATATGGGAAACCAAAAACGAGTTTTTAATGGCAGCACTGAAACAATTTATAAACATTAGACAATTTAATTAATTTTTACGTAAATGTGAGCATAAAAAAACAAACTCACGTGTGGAAAGCAATACCCATGGTTTTATTATGTTTTTGGGAGCTGGATTCGCACGTTTTGACTGCACATTTACCCATAATTAATTTTTTTTCGTCCCGCTTCACTTGGTTGACGTCTCACAGAGCTCTAACTGACATAAGCCTCGTATATATGGCTGTGGTCATATGCCGAGTGGCTACGCTTTATCGCGGTTACTACAGATCTAGTGATAAATAAATCAATGGCAAATACTGTCAGGATTACCGGTCAATTTGATGTCGCCTGTCATACTTTTGAGATGTTATCAAACATTTTGAAATCTGCCTTTATTATTTTTTTACGTTGCAAAACTTTTATTTGTTGGTTTATCTTTGAACAGGAAGAAATAAGAATAATAAAGGGCAAATTTTCTAAATTTTTCCTTTCGGGTTTAGAATCTTTTTGTAAAATAAAGCTTTAACCAAGATTAAAACTCTTTGGTTACAAATTAATTAATCTACATATTTTTACAATATCTTCCCACGCTAAATAAAGGTCTCGAGGGAGTCTCAAATAGGGATTCATTATCCCACCATTGTTAATATTTTTTTGGGAGGTTTTGAAATGAAATGGATTTTTCGCGTTAGTCTAGGGTTATAGTGAGAGTGAAGAGCACCAATAAAGGAGGTTAGTTCCTGAATAATTTTACAGGGAACTAGGTAATACAAACTCCCGCCAAAACAACTGGCGAAATGTAGGTCATCGTGTGTTATCATATTAGGTTAATAATTCATCTCTACGTACACATTGAATACATGTAGGGGTGCTGATCTAAATCTTCATAGATTGATTAATAGCAGTTTATAACACATTTGCTCGTAAAGGGTCTCTTATTTCACCAATTTCAATATCTATCTATCACATTACGTAGGTACTTGTACGATAATGTAAAGTTAAACGCACAGTTTATAAAGTACCGTCTAAAAACGAACGATACTTTTTTAAATCTTAGCAAAGAGTTTTTATGTCAGAAAGGTAGTCAACATTTTCTAATAAAATTACATTTGGGAGATGAAATATCATAAATAAACATTTAATTCTTTAATTTCGTTTACAATTTGTTCAAATTTTTATATCTGCTTTAACAAGTGATTAAAGATTTATTAGTTTAAGAATGTCCGAGTTTTATTTATTTCCTCGCAAATGTGTTATAAAACGTCCTATGACATACGTGCGGTTTGATAATTACAGCCTCTGCCTTCTTCTAGCCCTCACTTACGGCTCGGGCTAGCAATATCGCCTCGGCTGTAATTTTCAACTTACCGCACTTATATCATAATGTACTATTATGTAACATTCACATTTTTAAACGCTTTTAAATTAACTCAATATTGTCAGTATAAGTCAAGTTACAATATAATGCTGTTTATGTCGGAGCAACAATTGTAATATTATTACTTAGATATTAACTATCCATCATCATATCCAAGAAGTTACACTTTAAAGTATAACATAATTCTACCAAGGCGAATTCATAGGGCGAATTCTACCAAGATCCGTGTTAATGCTTAAATTCCATTGATCGAATACGGAGTGCCCTGCGTACACAATAGATATTTGGCCGTGTATGTACGCAATTGACACCTAAATCATTTTTTGGTAAAGCTTTTTGTGTAGTTTAAAGAACGCAATCCAAAACTTTGAAATGTCAGGATGAAAAAAATATGTCAAAGCTTATAACTTATTTCTACATAATAATGTAACTTTCAGCAAAATTCAAGGAAATCTCACCTCGAAGTTTATTAATTCTAAGTTGCAACTAGTTCATTAAAGGGAATCTCCATTTCTAAGATCACATGCCTACATTAGCTCTTGTCATTAGTAGGTATGCTATTGACATTCTATTCCTCAGCGCGATGATCGCGGATCCACTAATGGCAGAGTGTTGTCGTTCACTCTGGATGTAGTTAACCTGTCGAGTTACTTTGCTAATATGAACATTCCCTCAAAGACAAAAGATAAAGACAAAAGACAAAGATAAAGGGCTTTAGTAAGGGTGTAAGTTGTGATCACATATTTCACCAGATACTGGTATGATAAAACATTGAATAAAAAATACATTAACACAACATGTATCGCTCATGTGATGTGTATAATTTAAAATTTAATTCACTGGATATTTTTCACTGTACTGCTTTTCAATTCAGAAGACAAATAAATAGTTTAAATTTTGTGGGATAGTATTTAATTTTAAGTAAAAATACTATATTATTATATAAATAATATAGTATTTTTTGATTGTATAAATGTATACTAGTTTTTATAGTGCGTAGGTGTTTCTCTTGTGTCCGTAAAGACTTTTTTATTTATGTGTTACATTTCTATGGAAACTTTACTGATTTCCTGTACCATATTTTTTGTTGTGATATTGTTAAGTTGTATTATCAACTTAACAATAACACAGCAATAAAAAAAATGTTTATTTCCTAATTAAAGTAAAAATAACAATAATTAATAAAGTAGGTTATTTCTTACATTCAAATATCTTTCTCAAAATTAACTGAAGTATTCATTCATAGAATAAAAGCATTTTTCAATGAGCCACTTTTTTAGTGTAAATTTAAACAGGTAGATAGCAACTTCATATCGTCGTTTAGTAACTTAAAGACCATTATTGCCATTGTGTAACTATTTCTAGCGTAAGATGTCTTCTTCAATAATTAATATATCTGGAGCACTAGTGAAAAATGTTTTAGGTATAAAATTAAAAATTCACAAGAGGAGTAAAAAGCAATTCCTCTTTTCACGATATTTAATAGTGTTGCAAACTGAATTATGTTCTTGTAACAAAGAATCGCTTTTGAGAAAAATTATAATTCCTTACAATTGTAAGTTGGATTCACGAGCACTCTATAGGTATTATGTTTAATCTTTTTTATTTTATTTTAGAGATACATTTAATCGACTTACAGCAATTGATTCATTTTCCTTATATTTGCTATTAGGTACTCTTTTCTATCAGATGCACACAAATTCTATCTATGTATGTACTTATACGATGTTTAATTAAAATGGCTGGCTATTAAAATGGCTTTAAGGACAGTTAAAATTGGCTAAAATTAAAATGGGCTTTAATACTATTGTTCAAGAGGGACGTTTCAAAGGTACGCTGGCCGCTAGTTTTGCATACATTTTGACGCATAATCGCGCGCGTATGGCTGTGAAACAATGTTAGTAGCTCCGTATGATTGTAAGTAGCGCGCGTGGCCGGCGCTAGCAGCCAGCGTAGCTATGAAACCACAATTAAAGATGAAACTTGAATTACAAGTGAAAAGCGCCTATTTATTCTACATTAACATAATACACAGAATTTAGGATGTAGTATGATATCTTGGCATATTTCATTTTTACTTAACTCTCCGGCTCCGTTACTCGCTCTGCTAGGGAGCCCTGGTTTCAGTTCGTGTAATCAAAATGTTATATTATAATTGATAATTAATGTTCTTAGCATTGTTTCTCACTCGTACAAGAGTTTGCTTGTCTGACTTTATCTGACATTTCACCTGTATACATTACACATAACAATGCAATATAACAATGTTATATAACCATGGTTAGGTATTGTTTACAGTCCTCTCTTATGTTGTAATGTTGAATAACAAGGTTAAATAATGTGGACACGTTATAAAACACAAGTTACATAGTTTGTACGCACCTTTACATATCCATTTCCATGAGATATCTTGTTTCACATCATTTGACACTAATAGCTGTCACCGCGCATCAAGCGAAAAGACATTTTTATATTTTGCTTCTCAGCGGAGATAAGTGTGAAATGTTTCAATCATATCGTTACTACGAGAATATTCCAATAACAATATTGTTTTAGCTGAGATTTTTTAAAAATACAATACACAACACAGGTCTATCACCACCCCAAAATTTGCCTGGAAGAAATCGCTCGTAGCAAGCCCCCCTTGTGCAATAAACTTAAGTGTAGTAGGCGAAGTCGCAGGCAACAGCTAGTAAAGTACATACTAGCTGTTGCCTGCGACTTCGTCCCCGGTTACTTTGATTTTTTAACTATATCACGGGAACCCTTTAATTTTCCAGAATAATAAGTACCAGGGACGTAAGATGTTGACCAGGGATATAAGGTATCACCATGAAAATTTCATTGAAATCGGTCCAGCCATTTCGGAGATTAGCCCGTATAAACAAACAGACAGAGAAACAAAAAACCTTTTTTTTTGTATTTGCCCTCTTTTTACATGTCCCTGATTTGGAATATGATTTGAAATAAAATGCTTAAAAGCATTTTATTTCTATGTACAGACATTCGACCATTATATGTATAGACGAAACTAGTCCAGTGTCTCGAAACTAACGCATGCATTATAAAACGTTTACACGTGAAATTATTGGTAAAATTTATGTTAAAAAAAGTAATTTCAGTCCACTAATGTCATAATGTAAATCCGGCTTCATTAGTTGCTTGAAATGGGGCTAGATGATAGGTGAGAATGTCTGAAGATATTTATTTATTATACCTCTATTAAATTCCAGTCGAATCTCGATTTCTACCGAACTTCTCATGTGAAAATATTTAGCCGAGACAAGACAAAAGGCAGTAAAGAATCAGGTGGCTGTGAAGGAACCTAAAACGATTTGCCGCAAGCGAAATTGAACGCTCCATACGCCTATCGTCGGAGTCAGCCGTGCGATTCTTTATTGATTCCCGGCTTTGGAAACCAAATAGTCTTGAAATGGGAACCTCAGCTTGGTACACAAATACGAGTATGCGGCTTTGAGGTTAATAATGCGATGTCAATATCGCGTTGTGCCCAGTGCATGGCCACAGGCCCGTCACCTGTTCTATGGGGACTTTACAATCTGGCGAAATGTGGCTAACACCTCTGCCTACCCCTTCGGGGGGGACAAGCCTTGTGATATTATTGCAATGGTAAGAGACTTTTCTCGGAGGGGGAGCTCGATCGACAACAAAGCTACCTTCGCCATGTCAGGCCGTAGATGGGTGATCAAAACTTGATCTCGAACTCCTCTGTGCTTCAGAACTAGATTTAACAAAGTTTTGGTCACTTATCCAGGACAGACCATGCAAAATGAGCCTCCCTATCGAAAGTCAAAGTGGACATACGTATTCAAATCATTTATTTAGTTTATTTATTTTCATACTCTTATGAATGAGTGTCAAATTATGCCAATCGTTTGTGGTATGCGGGAAGGGCATTAGGGCATGCCGTACCTTCAACAAAAAGGGAAGATCTTACGCCGAGTCAGGTGTACGCTCGGGGACCACGGTCCAATTGTTGTTCGTCGGAACTTGTATAGATATTAATATACCTATCTATCCTATCTATCTATCCTATCTTTTGGGGTGCCAGGTCAGAATGCCTCCTCGTGGCGCACCCTGGGCAACCAACGATGGACAACGGAGTGTTTTTGTGAGGATTTCCTCCATTCTAGTTTTCCAGCGGTGGGCTAAAGGTCTGACACGCGAGGTGACGGGGACAGCGTGCACACACCCAGATGTGCCCTGTTGGGGCTTCAATGCCCGAAGGCGTCCGATTTCCGGCATGTAGTGAAGAGCGGCATGCCGGATTACTCAGCTCTTCCTGCGCCAGAGCCTGCGCAGTCGAACGCCGTACGGAGGGATGAAGGAGTCCTGGGAGGCTGAGCAGCGTGGAGGTCGGTGGTAGTTACCTCCGCAATGCAACACACCCCTTCGGTCCGGATTTCAACCTAAACGGTATCCTCTTACTAGAGCCAAGTAAGGGGGAACGGCTCCGCGTCCCGTCAGAGGGCCGCTGGCTAGGGGTGGGGGGGCTTGGTGACGGTCATGCTGACGGAGCTCGAGATGTGCGGGCTTGTTCACCTGAGCATTCTCTTGCACCTGATGTCGCACCCAATCACCAACTTTTCCACTCCTATATCTGTCTGGTAATCCTAGTGCACCTGTTGCAGGGCACTCCCAGATGTGCGGGCTCCATGGAGGGTGGGAGGCCGGGCAGATGAAATTATTTTTACTACGTGGAATATGGATATCCAGAACACCCGTACCACTACCGAGGGGAAACCCGAGGCCACAGCGTCTGGGAAAGCGAAAGCCATCCCAGCGTCCTCACTCACGCAAAACACGCCAGGGAAAGCGGATGCCATCCCGGCAAACAAGGGAAAGAAGGAGACCGGCGGGAAACCGAAGGCCTCTGGAACTTCCTTTCTGCCAGGGAAAGCAGAAGCCATCCCTCAAGCGGAACAAGGGAAAGCTAACGCCATCTCTGTTTCACCCACAGGTCCATCTTCAGCGATGCAGAGACCCACCACCGCTCTGGGCTGGACTCTAGTCGGCAAAACTGGTCGGCCGGTAAGCGGAAACCCGGCAACGGGTGAAAGCCAACCGCAGGCCAGTGGAGCTGCTAAGTCCAGCAGACAGAAGAGGAAGCAGGCGAAGCTGAAGATGAAGCGGCTCCAGCGTAGGCAGCAGCTTCGGACAGCTGCCCCTCAAACGACTGTGTCGACAACGCCACCGGCGGAGTCTACGCCAGCGACGGCGTCAACACCGAAGACCACGACTGTGCCAGCGGCAAGGTCTACGTCGACGGCGATGACGTCTGCGGCGGCACCACCACAGCAGCTGGCTAAACCGAAAGGTGCGGAAAGAGGAGGGCACCAAGAAGTGAGGCCAGGACCCAGCAGCGAGCGCAGCACCGGACACAGCGGCGGGAAATTCCGGGGGAACGCTGGGAAAGGAAAGGCCAAAGCCAAAAGGGCAAGACCGGAGGAGACACCGTCTCCGAAAACGGACCCGAAAAGGCCAAAGCTGGACCAATCCCGCGGTTCCCGACCGGCATCCTATGCCGCAGCGGTCACTGCGGAGAGGGATGAGGAGCATCACCTGGCGGTCACCACGAAAGGTGGGAACTTGACGGAGGAGGCCGCAAAAGAACTCAGGGAATTCGTGGCGCTCAAAATAATTGAGCACATTGACAAGGGCTCCTCTCCGAACATCCCAACCTACACAGCCAGACCTACACTCGCGGACGGAGCGCTGCGGATGAAGTGTATGGACCTGTACACCAACAACTGGACCCGAACGACTCTGGATCAGTACCAGCAGAGTCAAGGACTGGAGCTGGTCATTATGCGGCCTCGCGAGGTTCCGAAAAGGGTTCGATGCGGGGTGCTCATACCCAGGATTGAGGCGGATGCCTTAAGACTGGGTAGGTGCTTACACGCACAGAACCCCTGGGCACAGGTGCACCGCTGGCTCGTACATGCCGTCCACGTGCAGGAGCGAAATGACTCCACATTTGTGGAGTTTAGCATCCCAGAGGATATCATACCTGATATCCTCAAGCACCAAAGGCGGCTGTGCTATCTAGTCGGCACGGCGTACGTGAAGTTCAGGGACTGCAGGGGAAAGTTTGTAACTGTGTTACCACAGTTCGACCATCCTATGCAGTCCTTGGGCGGCGCGTGCGACGTGGAACCTGTGCCAGGGCCGAGCGGGGGACCACCGGCGGCGATGCCTGCACCGGGCGTGACGATGGAGGACGCGGAAGAGGAGGCGCTACTGTCCATCGGGGGCCTGATGTTGGAGGGGGAGGAGGAGATCAGTCGAGATGGCTTCCAGCTTGACCTCGCCCCCCCCCCCGCCAATAGTGCTAGGCTCGTCCAGTGCAACCTCCACCACAGCACTGCTGCAACGGCTCAACTCAGAAGGTGGCTGGAGGTCAACAACACAGCGGTCGCCCTGATCCAGGAACCGTGGATCAGAGGAGGGACAATAAGAGGACTCTCCAATTTAGGAGGTAAGCTTGTAAGTGCCCACACTGGCGACGTAAGAGCATGTATCTACACATCTAATGACATCCACACACAGCCTCTAACAGATTTCTGTTCCAGAGACCTCTCTGCCATAAGGCTGACACGCAACCTAAACGACAACCAAGAGGTCATCATAGCATCAGCATACATGCCGGAGGGCGAGTTAGCGCCACCGGAAGAGTTGGCGCAGCTTGTCCGTTTCTGTGAAAACGAGGGACTGGAGCTGATTGTATGCACCGACTCCAATGCCCACCATCCGCTGTGGGGCATGGAAAGAAGCAATACTCGAGGTAATCAATTAGTTGAATTTCTATTTACTACTAACCTTGAAATAGTCAACACAGGCAATGAACCAACGTTCGTTGGAAGAAGATGTCGGACGATCATTGACCTGACGCTCGCAACGCCTGCAGCGGTGAGTCAGATATCCGACTGGCATGTCTCCCAAGAGGCGTCATGCTCGGATCACCGCTGGATAAGGTTTGATATGCAGGTAACCACTAAGGCACTTGTTCCCAGGAGGTACCCAAGGAAAACTGACAGACAACGTTTCGCACGACTGACGGCGGAAGGTCTTAAGGCTAGTGACGCGGAGGGAATCACCGACGCTCACTCACTAGAACAAAAGGTAACAGCTTTCAGCGATACCATAATTAACAGCTTCAATTGTTCCTGTCCTCTGATGTACCCAAGGACTTCCGGTTCCGGAAAAAACCACTGGTGGGGACCCGAGCTGGAACGGCTCCGGGGACAAGTCAGGAAGAGGTTCAACAGAGCTATGAACACAAACAGTGAGAACGACTGGGACTACTACAAAAAGGTTAAGTCTGAATACAAAAAGCGTATCAGGTACTGGAAAACTGCCACCTGGCGGAATTTCAGTAGTGACATAAGCAGCAGTACACAGGCTAACCGGGTAAGGAAAATTATGGCCAAGCAAGGTGCCAACAACGTTGGAAGTCTTAGCAGACCCGATGGCTCGAAGTCCAGAACCACGGGTGAGGCCCTCGACATCCTTATCGAAACGCACTTCCCAGGAAGCAGGAAAACTAATCAGGTAACATGGCAAGAACACACGGTAACTCCGTCCCAGGAAGACTGGGCGAAAGCCATAAGGATAGTCACGCAGCAAAAGGTGCAATGGGCTATCAGTGGCTTCGCACCATTCAAGGCAAGCGGTCGGGACAACATCTTCCCTGCACTACTGCAGTGGGGTGGCGACACCATTATAGAGGTACTGACACAGATTTTACAGGCAAGTCTCGCACTACGATACATTCCGAAAGCGTGGAGGGAAGTGAAGGTTGTGTTCATTCCGAAACCGGGAAAAACCGACTACTCAAATCCCAAAGCGTACAGACCGATCAGTCTAACGTCGTTCCTACTTAAGACGTTAGAAAGGATCTGTGACAGAGAAATCCGAGACGGCCCCCTCCGCAAGTTACCTCTGCATCCACAACAGCACGCGTATAGTGCTGGACGAAGCACAGAATCGGCTCTACATCAAGTAGTAGGTAAGATAGAGACAGCCCTTCAAAACAAACAGACCTGCATTGGAGCCTTCATAGACATTGAGGGCGCTTTTGACAGGACCAGCTTCACGAGCATCAGAGCGGCCCTGGAGAGTCATGGGGTGGAGGACCTGCTCATAGGATGGATAGTGAACATGCTACAAAACAGAATGGTGAGGCCGGAGGGGGAGGGACTGGGCACCCTAGTGGTAAAAGGCTGCCCTCAAGGTGGCGTGCTGTCCCCTCTCCTCTGGAATCTAGTCGTCGACAGCCTCATCACGCTGTTAAACAGCAGGTACTACTTTACAGTGGGATATGCAGACGACATTACCATCATAACGACGGGTAACTATGCACAACTAGTATGTGACACTTTACAGGCAGCACTAAAACACGTGGAGCGCTGGTGCGCTAAACACGACTTATCCGTCAACCCCACTAAGACGGAACTGGTGCTGTTTACAAACAAACGAATCATCGGAGACCCAGCACCACCGAAACTATTCGGCACAACACTGAGAGTGGTAAGCGAAGTCAAGTATCTGGGGGTTATACTAGACAGTAAGCTACTATGGAACAGCCATGTGGAGCAGAAACTGAAATCGGCGAGCATCGTCTTATGGCAATGCCGTAGGATGATAGGTAAGCGCTGGGGACTCAACCCAAAGATCATCAGATGGCTCTACATGACCGTCATCAGACCCATGGTAAGCTACGGCTCACTAGTCTGGTGGCCCAGAACAAACCTAACAACATGCATAAATAAGTTGAAAGGTTTTCAAAGACTAGTCTGCTGCGCCATTACAGGTTGCATGAGGACAACTCCCACAGCAGCTATGGAAGCGATGCTCAACATCACACCACTGCACATCTAAATACAACAAGAGGCTGCGCAGGCAGCACTTAGACTAAAACAACTCAAGTTGGTAAGGTTCGAAAAGGTAAGGCACTTTGATAACCTACTACAATCCTGGGTTAACACTCCACTGGTAGATGCAATCTGCGACAAGGTGGAACCAGCCTTCATCTTCGACAAGAAGTACAAGATACACTTGTCGAAATATGAGGGCGAGGGAATACACCACAGATCATTGATCATCTACACAGATGGATCCAAAACAGGCACGGGAACGGGCACTGGAGTCTTCTCTGATGACCTCAACATACACCTGGCCACTCCGCTGGGAAACACAACAACCGTATACCTAGCAGAATGTGCCGGCATACTGCTGGCCGCCTAAGCCATTCTTACAAGGGGAGTCACAGAACACAACATTACAATCCTCTCAGACAGCAGGTCGGTCTTGCAGACTCTGTGCAGCAAGATGACAGTCTCCAGCCTCATCAAGGAATGTCACGACACCCTCAACAAGGTAGGGGACAATAACGATTTAAACCTTGCATGGATCAAGGGCCACAGTGGGGATAGAGGTAATGAGGCGGCGGATGAGCTAGCGCGGAGGGGCTCGACGATGCCACCCATAGGTCCAGAACCGATCATACCCATTCCCATGAGTTGGTTTAAAGGTAGAATCCAACAGCACACATTATTCTTACACAATGAATACTGGAACAACCTGGACGACTGCAGGCAGGCTAGACTTGCACTACCACGAGTTGAGCCACGCCTATCCAGGGAATTAATGCGGCTGGATAAATGTAGACTGCGCCTTGTAACAGGTGCAATAACAGGACACAGCCTTTTTAACAAACATCTTTTCAACATAGGTGTCACAGACAGTCCGCTGTGCAGGGCGTGCATGGCGACAGAAGAAACAGCTTCCCACGTCATGGTGGAATGTGACGAGGTAGCAGAATGCCGGGCTAAGTACCTGGGCACACCGGGTACCCTCCGGGAGGCCATCGGCGACGTGAAGGCGCTGGGTGACTTCCTGGCGGAGCTTGGATGGCTGGAGTAATCCAGCATTCACCCTCCGACGCAAAACAGGCGCACATTGGACGTCGAGTTGCGGAAACCGCCCGTATCGATGAAGAAGAAGAAGAATATACCTATCTAGGAAACTCTGTTATCGTGATTGAGGACTTGCTAATCAGCTAGATGTACGTACGAGAATACCAATTTTAGCAAAACTCAATGTCATTTAAGACACGCAATATCCGCACAATTTAAATCCATTTATGGCCCTAGTCTCGCGACAGGCAAGTCGTGAAAGGCAAGAATCATCACAATCTCAATCTTGATCGATTGGGATTGCGTTTGAGAGTAGGCTAGTTTGTATGGGCCTTATTATTGTACACAGTAGGACTAGCATTATCTTGACTCCAATGCTACTATTCATTTTCGTACTTTTCGCTGATCAACCATTGCTCGGTTACTTGAAATCGTAGCGCGCTATGACGTAGGCGCTACACGTTCACTAGCTAGAGGCCTTGTTCTGAGAAGAATTAGATTAGAATATGTTTAGCTTAGTTGTATAAATAGATGTTATTTCCTAATATTCTCGTAACGAGAATAACACGAGAATCTACGAGAATATTAGGTTAATATGATAGGTTTTGGGGAAGTCTGCACTTTCCATACTAACATTTTTTCAAATTTCTTCACAACGACAAATCTAGAGATAATAATTTTTGGCATGTATCATTAGACAAGCTTTAGCAATATGTGTGATATCACTTTTCATTAAATTTATTTATCGTTTTAGGTGAATGCAAATCAAATGATGTATTCGCGAGGTACTTAAAAAGAGTTGTTTTTGTTTCTAATTTTAACACAATTAAACTAACAACAAATTAACAAAACAAATTAAAAGATCTCAAAAATATGGTCTATTTTTAGAGTAAGTAATTATTTTATAAGAATACTCTGTAACTTAATAGATACAGACAAAAAGGTAAAGACCTATTATATAGAATCTCGTACCCACTCATAACCGAAAACTCATAACTGGAAACTCTTAAATGGAAGTGGATGCTGATAGATAACAGTTAAGAGTTGCCGTTAGACTTTATATTCCAGTTATGAATTTTCGGTTGAGTGGGTACTACACCTTCGTGAGGATCGTAAAGATGTACCTATTTCAAAAGCCCTGTAGAGTAAGATTCTCCGAATGTCAATTCGACTTCGATTGCGGTCAACTTGCAATGGGATACTTGGGAGAAAACGGCAAAACGTGGTTCAATTGACATCTGCCATCTTATTTCAAACTCGGTATTTTCGCTGCTGCGCAAGAATAGCTGCTTATAGTTTTAGTCAAAATGGGGCCACTTGGTATTAGCTTTAGCAAGTTAACATAACTAAGAGCATGTATATTAATTTATGTTTTTTTTTTCGAAGTATAGTGACTCAAACAACATTCGAGGTAGAAAATAGGAACGGTATGTTGAAGGGCAAATATCAGCCAGTTTGCTCACTCCTTATTGTGGTACTTTAGAACCGTTGGCCAACAGTCGTCGCGGTAGGCCAAGTTGCCAAGTCGCCCACGAGACGTTTGGACGGCTTGGAGGTGAGGATAATAGCGAATGTGGTTCCTCGCCTCAGAGTCAACAGAACTGGAGTAGCCATTAGTCAATTTCTCAAACATTTTTTTCTGCCATTTCTTGCGGGGGGTGAGGTTACCACTACACTCAAAGCCAGCCGTTTTTACAAATGCACACATGCATAATTCGACACACAAATTTAAATTTCACACACACACACGCTTAAAATAGTCACGTGGGGTGTGCGTTTTGACAACGTCACAGCCGCACTCCCCACGAGACTAGCGTTCGAAATTTGAAATCGTAGAATTCTAAAACATGAAATAATGAAGTAAATAATCATGAAATCTTAAAAATTATAATTACAAATAAAAGGTGACACCATCTTTTAGCATACTCGATGTTTTCTATTTATTTTTACGACAAAAAACAGCACAGGCAGGCATTTTTGCGGGAGCTCTGGTCGCCGCAACGTTTACAATGTTATGGCTGTCAAAATGGCGGCTCAACTAGTTTTATTAAACGTGAAAGCATCCGATGCTTGTGCATTTGGCAGAGGGGAATGTAAGACAAAGGCTACTCCAGTTCTGTTTACTCTGAGTTCCTCGCATATCGGTTCATGTGCGAAGAGATCACCGCCCGGCGCGCTGTCGCTCGCCTCAGAATAAAACCTTTATATAAATTTTATTTTTCTTTTAATTTGACGTAATCTTTTCTTATTTTCCTTTTTTTCCTGACAGATTGTTTTGAGTTGTTATGAAAGTTATTCATAATTTTATCCGCAATATAGTTACTATTACTATTTACCATTGCTATTTACACAGTTTCCTACGACGTTTCATTCCAAATCAGCGACCATCTAGATGCTAAAAAAAAAATATGGTTAGTCATGCATATTTACTTTCGAGTCTGATTTCAAAAAGTGCAGAAATACCGAACGCTGTTGAGTTTACCTCTGGGAATTTTGCTTAAATTCCGGATGCATTGCAGTGCTCAAAACTATTGCCAACATACAATTACATGTACCAGGGAAGTTAGGCACACATTTTTGATCGAGATTGTTGAGACTAAATTTCAAAAGGATTTTAAAGCTTAACACGACGCAGTAAGAGCGTTTCACGAAACACAATGGATTGAAAATTCCGTCCGAGCTTGGCTCAAAACCCTTTCAACGGAATAGTACAGTAGGAAAGCTATACATAATCGAAGAATGTTTGGAAATTTAGGACGAAGGGACAAAATGTTTACTAGATTGTGGAAGAAACGTGGAAAATAATATACGAGTATTATTGTTATATTTTGAAATAGAGGAATTATGACACTTTCTTGCTTGCTTGCTTGCTTTAGATTTCAGTCAGGCATCGAGGTCATCATCATCATCATCATTAGCCTGCCCTTTTCCCAATTTCATTTGGGCTCGGCGCAACGAGTCTTTCTCCTCCACTCTCCCCTATCACACGCCATATCAACATTCACTCCCATTCTAGCCATGTCCTCATTCACACAATCTATCCATCTCTTATTATTAAAAAAAAATATAGTTACTATTGTAGCTATGGGTAATTTCATGGTTCAGGGTCACTCGAGGGATAACACAAACACAAACATATGTCATCACGTCGCTATCCGTGAAGAGGTAGACAGAAGTGTTACCGTTCCTGATATGTTTAAGGGTCTACTCAGACTTATGCAGCTCCATTCAGTGTTTATCTATGAAAACGCATGTTTTGTATGCTCGTTAAGCTTTCCGCGTCTGTTCAGGACTTTTTTTTCGAGCCTCTGAAGGAGGACACATTACTTTTCCATGCGGGAGAAGGTGGTGAATCCCTCATTGGATACCCACCACCGGCTGGGGGTTATGTCGGACTCCTACTGACTAAACCACCCTTGCTTTAAGCCGATTTACGGGCCTTGGTAAAGCATAACCTGAGTGCGCCCCTCCCTCAGGAAAGGCTAATGTCTGTTCAGGCGCGTAATCATTTCATATGAAACCGACGTTTTGTGTATAAAAACGCTGAATGAAGCTGTGTGATCCCTAAGTCTCCATGTATTAGGGGGTAAGCCATTTGCTATAAACTGGGCTCGACGTGAGGCATGACACATTAAAAATGCCACTGTAAGTTTTATTCAAACCTCAAACTTATAAAAAGTACTTATTTATTTAAACTTTAATGTCCATTACAATAGGAATCTACATATGGCGGACTTATCGACTAACATCGCTCTCTACCAGTCCACCATTAGGCTAAACAAAAAGTTCGTGGCGGCATCAATAAAGTTACCTAATTTCACTAGCAAAAACAATTTAATTTTATATGTAAAACATTAATATTACAATAAAATATATGATTATATATAATATAATATATAACATGATAATTATGTTTAGTAAGATTATTTATCTATACCATTAAGTCACACAAGACTGTTAAATGTTTTATAGGAATCAGCATAAGAATGAATGTTTAATAGGCTGCCACAAAGTTTTATTGACTTGCCCCTGCATAAATTTAAGTCAACTGTTAAAAGCTGTTTAATGAAAAAGGGGTATTAAGATAAGATAGAAGATACTATAATTTGTTCCTCTGCACATACTTATTTTACAATATTTAAAATGTTCTAAATTCCTTTTGTTATTATGGCTGTTTAAAAAAGGCTAACTGTTGAGTTTCTTGCGGCACTTCTTCTCAACAGGCCATTCACGTCGAAGTGCTAGTAGGAAAAAAATTGACGTGCAAAAGTATTTCATGTAAAACTAATTGCAGAATAAATGATTTCATTTAATTTCATAACGAAAACTCAAAGTAGTTGAAATCACGTTCCCCACACAACATTCTTAAACCAAAAAGGTGAGTAGTTTTATACAATGAAAACTTACACTAGGTACCTCAAGTTGTAACAACATCACGTGAAGCGTGTGTTGTACGGAAATTTGTTTCAGAAGTAACGTGTAAGGTTGACATGATAGATAGACATAGAATTATTTCCTGCATGGAAGATGAATCACATTACGTGGTGTGGATTGGTTTTCAGCGGTTGTTTATGTTGACAATATGGCCATTAAAAAAAAAATTGTTTATATGCAACACTAATGAACACTTCCGCGTTTCTGAACACAGTAATATGGTTGAATAAAAAATCATGGATTTTATATTACTTGTTTTTATTTGTGTGTGTGTGTGAGTACTTGTTTTTATTTGTGTGTGTGTGTGAGTACTTGTGTTGACATTTAATTATCATAGTCAGTCACATAGCACTTCCAGAAACTAAAGGACATCACCCATTTTGGGCTATTTTTTTTTTAGCCGGCCAACAAAAAATAACTAAATTTTATCATAGGCATAATTATAATGAACGTTTTGTATTATGACAGTAAAGCTCGAAACCTATTGGTTAAGATGATAATCAGTCTCAAAGTATTTTTTTTATTACCTACGGTTTGCGGGGTGAGCTCGTGATTTCCAGGTAAACAGTTATTGTTAATGGTGTGCGTGCGACAGGACGTTGCAAGTACATTTACCTGACGAGTTACAAGTGTTAACAAGAGGCAAAATACACCCACTTAATCCTTTTCGTAGGTACTTTCGTTCGTTAGTTCTCCATGCAGGCGTTTATGTACAGGTTTTTTATTAATTATAATGCATATTATTTTCATTTCATATATTTTTATTCAATATTTACAACTCTCCTGGCCTTACAATAATATCTTCTAAGCCTTCGGCGGGAATGTGTATCGTTGGCTCGTGCCTGGCAAACCCCATGTACCACACAATGCACATGACGTGTGAGCAGCAGCCAATGGTTCTTCGGCCAATGTTACATGTACAGTAATAGTGTTTTATAGCCTGTCGCCCTTCGAGAGCCCTATCTATGCCAATATAAACGTTATACGAACGTGAACGGACATGTCGGGACTGGATTCTACCGCGCAATACGTAAAGGTCTGTTCCTTCTAGCTCTCGTATGTGTTCTGTGGGTAATTGGTCGCCAAGTTCAACGATGAACATACCATTTGTCTGCAAATGTCCCGCATAGTAACTCCTAGCTTGCTTTATTTGGTATACACCAAGTGCAAAAAGGAAAAAACCAATGTTAAAAACCACGAAAACAGTGAAAGTAGCCGTCCGATGTAACGAGAGTTGCATGGAAAACTAACGAACGAAAGTACGAAAAGGACTAAGTAGGTGTATTTTGCCTCTTGCTCACACTTGCAACTCGGCAGGTAAATGTAGGTACTTGTAACGTCTTCTCGCTCGCATACCTATTATGCCTCTTGCTCACACTTCTCGGCAGGTAAATGTACTTGTAACGTATTCTCGCTCGCACACCATTAACAATAACTGATTACCTGGAAATCACGAGCTCACCCCGCAAGCCGGGTGCAAGCCGTAGGTAATAAAATAAATACTTTGAGACCGATTATCACCTTAACCAATAGGTTTCGAGCTTTACTGTCATAATACGAAATGTTTATTATAATTATGCCTATGATAAAATTTAATTATTTTTTGTTGGCCGGCTAAAAAAAAATTAGCCCAAATTTGTATGAAGCCTGAATGATGTCCTTTGGAGACGAAATACAAGGACATTAGATTTTAAGAGACAAAATTATTAAAAAAAAAAATTAAATTATTAAAATTATAAAATTATTATTATTAATATAATTTTAGCCGCCACCAGATCTCTGCTTTGCCTTATGGTTGACTGTTAGAGAGCGACATTATTCGTTAAGTCCGCCATGCGTACATTTTCTGTAATGCACAAAAGCTTAAATAAATAAAATACTAGTAATAGATAAAACATCGAGACATTATAATTTGGTACATTAGACACACCTATTAGATGTTAGTCGGCAATAAACGTCATCGTCGCGAGATGAGATAAATACAGATTCACTTACTCAAGGCGGATATATTCAAAATTCAATATCGTTTATTCAATTTAAATGCGAATTAGCATGTGTCTGTCTGTTCATAAGCAAATGCTTATGAACGTCAAAAGCATTTTACAAAATTTTGTGAAAGCGATAAACTACGCCATCCGTTCACAAAACCACCAGTGCCTTGTTCTTTGTAATACATCAACATTGGTTTTTTTAATGTCATAAATTACAACGTTAGAAAATTTTTGAAGTAAAAAGTAAATAAATATATGAGCTATATATTCTGCAGTCTACAAATATAGGTAGCTTAAAATCTATACATCTATACATATAATAAAACTGTAGAGGTTGAATGTCTGTACATAGAAAAAAAATGCTTAAAATCAAGTCAGGGCGATGTAAAAACCGGGAAAATACCAAAAATGTTTTTTTCATCCCACCACCTCGGAAAGTGTAATTTTGCGCTTCGAAATCTGGCTGGAAAATTCTATTTTATTCGCTTGAGCGGCAAAGTAGATTTGAATTTAGAACATCACATATAATGAGTACTCAATATAATTGTAAATTCAAAACGTCATTAAACCTATTTAATGTAACCTCTATGGTGCCAAATTTATGATTAGAACTTTTTAAATTGTGAAAAAATATTTTGTCATTATAAATTGTTTTCTTTTTCATTTTGTCATTTCCTCGCTGAGGTGGGATGAAAAGTTACGTATTGCACTCGAGTGGAAAGATTTTTCACCTTGTGCTCGTTTGTTTCCCTCGCTGACGCTCAGGATTCTAATTTAGAATCACTCGCTGCGCTCGTGATTCAACTTAAGAATCCTTCGCTTGCTCGGTCATCCAAATCGAGCACGCGGTTAAAAAGGAACTTTCCACTCTTGTATAATAAATAACTATTTTTTATTATTTGTTTCTTTGTCTGTTTGTTTATCTGTTTGCAATTTCCGAAATTCCTGGACCGATTTCGATACAATTCTGCATGGTGATACCGTATATCCCTGGTGAACATCCCGCGCGATAGTTAAAAAATATAGTACCCGCGGACAAAGTTGCGGGCAACAGCTAGTATTACATAAAGAATATAAAATTAAGGCTCCGTTGATTAATTGAAGAAAATTTAAAAAGTAGTATATACAAAACCAGGGCATACATGCAATAGGTATCTTCACCGCTTACTGTAAAGTCCCAAAGAAAATTTCATTGATAACTCTATTTCTACAAATCAGACAAGCATGAGTTTTACCAGACACCGACAGTGGCACCTGTTTGGAGACATGACACAAGAATCAGCCATCGCTTCGCTCAAACATTACACAAAAAAACACTTAAATATTCGACGGAAGTCATCCTATGAGAGGCTATTAAAGTTTTAATTGCGAATAGAAATGAAATGTATGTGTCTGTCTCTGCTTAACTGGATTATCGGAAACAACTAAAATATACATTGACGCAGTTCGACTCGCCACAGCACTCAAAGCGAGAAACTTTTCCAATTTCCTTCATCTGTCACTACTAAGGCCTGGCGCACATTATCGGCATCGGCAAGGAAAGGAATCCTTCGGCATCCATACATGTAAGCGCACACAGTTGGCAACTAGGCCTTTTCATGCTGCAACGTCCTTAGGGATGACGAAGCGCCCTTAAGCTTGCCGTACCGTCCAAACTACCCCCGAGTGTTGCCTTGGCGCGGCGGCAGCGTACTGAAGGATGCCGAAGTATTCCGAAGCAACCTCAAGGCCGTCGATGCAGCAACCTCAAGCATACCGAAGCGGTATTTTTGTTACTACGAACATAATTATATCATGGATATTTCCACTTTGTTGCCATTAAGTTAATATATGATTCTCTTTATCGTAATGTGCGCCGGGCCCTAGAGTGATTTCCAAGTAACGCCGGCGGAACGCGCCCTTGGCCAGCGCGTCTCAACAACGCGATATTTGGATTCACCGGCGCCCACAGTGGTTTCATACTCTCGCCGCAGTCAGTGACTGCCAGCGCGTCTCAACAGCGCGAGGTTTGTGATCATGATTACTGTGAAAATTATCAAAGGAATGGTCATTTTATTATGATTAAAATAGACTTCATGCGTCTAGCGTCCACAGATCATGTTAAATTTGATTAAAAATCAATAAAAAAACTGGTGGTGTCGTGTGGTAGGGGATCATTAAAAGAATACTACCAACCCATCTCTTCCCTTGGGTGTCGTAAAAGGCGACTAATGGACTTAGAACTGTACAACCTCCAATAGCTTATAGCGGCGACGGGCTCAGCAATCACCACCTGTAACGTTGAGTGCAGTCACTGCTTGGTGAAGTGCGGACTATGACAACGGACTGCTTTTGCCTAGTCTCTGACTAACCCTTAGAGGATAATCGTCGTGATTATATGTATGTGTGTAACAAACTGGAATCACGTGCGCTATAAATTATACAGTTACTTACGAGCAAAATATGCATCACAAATTTTGATAATCTTTTTAACCCATTAACATTCAAAAGTAAGATTTTTGCACATAACTATACCACAGAAAAGATTCTCAATAACAAACGAGGACATCTCAGTAAAAGTCATTGGATTTTAATTTCGTTTGGTTTACTTTGACTGTCATTTATGGAGAACTTCTTAAGACTTCCAGGAAGGAAGAAGAGGTCACTGGTTGCGTAAAATTTTAGGTACAGTCGAGTCGGTACTTTGTTAGATACATATAATGTTAGAACGTATCTACTTTGGATTTCCTTTAAGGTACACTCTGAATGAGTATCATATTACCATGATAATTATAATATGTGCGTTATCAATAGTACAGTGGAGTACAAAAAAAAGTTTTCGAAAACACATTTAAGAGGTGAAAATCTTTAAAAAATAGTCATTTACTGTTAAAAGCGGTTACATATTTTTGGAGTTTACTATACAGAAAATTATCTTTTTCAATGTACACACCCAGATAGTTTGATATATTATGAAATAAGCTCGCGCCTGCAATAATATATTAATCAGTCAATGGGTATTGTTGTTCAGTTACTTGTACGTGATTTTATATTTCTTTTGTGCTTAAAGATATTCCACTGACAGTTAATTTTATAGGTAAAGCAATAATAGTCGAGTTCAAAAATATAGATGAACGTTTTACAGTAAATGACTCTTAGTAGAAGATAAATTTTTAAGACTGCCATCTGCATACGTATTTTTCAACTCGACTGTACACCCACTGTTGTTGAAAACTCACGGTAATATTTTACATAATTACCATGAATATTCTGTAACTTTTGTTCGTAAAACAACATTTGTTTTATGTTTCTTCTTATACTTTACCCAATAATAAGCGTAAAATGTATTTTTCAACAAACTTGCTCGTAATGTGAGCTTTATTCCCTGGTGTTTAGGTACTTATTGCCGTAAATAATTGGGTGTTATTTAAACGGTTAGCAGAATATTGGAATTCTGGTCAGCAAAAATAATACATTTGGTCAGCAAAATAACTTATTGAGCAGAACTGATGGGCAGCAGATATTTACTTAAATGTTTTTTCTGCTGCCAAATTGTTTAATATATGTTTTGATGACACAAATATTGTTTTTTAAGGTCATAAAAAAATAACCTTAACCTAATATCTATCAGAATACATTTCCTAGGAATTGATCCTTGGTCCTTCATTGAACCTTTTCCTAGATTTTATACATTTCCGGTAACTTATATATTGCTGTCTAAGTAATTAATTTGCAGCTCAGCTAATTATTTTGCTGCCCAATGAATTATTCTGGTGATCAAATAATTATTAAGCCGCCCAAATAATTGAATGGCAGCCCAATTAATTGCTTTCAATTAATTGCTAAATTAATCAAGCGTTCATATTTACACATTACGCATTAGTGCGTAATATTTTTAAAACAGTGAAGTTTATAACGTACATTTCAAATGATATTTTTTTTAAACTACGTTCGTAGTTTTAAAAGGTATTTTATACTGACAGTAAAGTCATAGTCAACAGCGCTAGAACCGTTTGTAACATGAGCTTTGCAACAGAACTGTCTTCTTAGATTGCGGATGGAGTACCTAATATGTTATTGAACCACTCGGGTGAGTATAAATGGGCCGGATACTGGATGCTGCGGGTAGAATAGACACGTATTTATGTGTGGCATCAATTTTACATTGTTGAAGCTTCATTTGACAACTTTAAGCACAATCCATGAGGATAATATATCTTGGGATGGCTCGAGTATGTCCAGGAAAACGATTAGTTAAGTAGATCAGACCCGCTGGCACCGCAACGTGATAAATATCGGGCTGTCATTGCTACTTGTGACACCCGTAATTGGACCTGTCGCCATGTATCTATAGATCGGAATGTTGACGACCTCCGTTGTCGAGTGGTCTGTACGCCGGTCTCAAGGCGTCGCCATCTCGAGAGGTCCTGGGTTCGATCCCCAGTGGCGGCAAGTGTTTGGGTGATAAATTTTCAGACATTTGTTCTCCTGTCTTGGATGTTCATTATATATGTTGGCCTGTAAAGTTTATGTATTAGGGGAAGTCTGAAAGTTGCTCAGATTGCTAGCTCAGAACTGAGAGAAAAACGACTTTCTTGGTATGTACATGTAATGAGAAGGGAGAATGATCATGTCACCAGGAAAGTTATGGACTTGAAATTGGATATGGCGCGTGGGGAGAGGAAGACCGAAGAAAAGATGGATGGATTGTGTGAATGATGATATGACGAGGATGCGAGTGAGTGTTAACTTGGCGAGTGATGTGTGAAGAGAGTGGAAGAACATACATGTTGCGCCGACCCTAAACAGAGTTTGGAACAGGGCACGTCGTATAGATAGCGTTCAACTGAATATATATATAAATATATAATAGAAATATATGTAAACATCCAAGACTGGAGAACAAATGTCTAAAAATTCATCACCCAAACATTGGCCCCCACCCGGGATCGAACCCCTTGACATGGCGATGCCTTGAGATCGGCATACAGGCCACTCGACCACGGAGGTCGTCAAATAGACCGATTAGATTTGTTCGCTTTAAGTGCCTCGCGAAATTAATAAAATAAAATATTAATGGTATGTAATTAATAGAAAAGGCTATCATAATTTTTATGTGACTTCAAATAATTTCAAAGTTTCTCCTAATAAATAATATTAATCATTATTAACCCTCTTTTATTGCTATGCCCATGCAGGTCGTCTCATGTAGGTATGCCCCAAAATTTTCAAACAAATATACATATACATAACTAGCTTCTGCCCGCGGCTTCGCGCGCGTAGACTACATGCTTTTCCTTACCATCTTTTATCAGCCTGTAAGTACCGGAAAAGGATTAAATGAACGATGATGATAAAAATAGCGAAATGTGTATAACATAGAACACACGTTCATCTCATTAAAACAACCCCCCCCCCCAACCCCTGACTTTACCTACATACCTACTGGAAATCAATAGGATAGATTTTTATTTTTCTACACCGGCTGACCCCTAATAACAGCAAAAATGAAATTAAAACGAAATGAAAAGATAATTTGTTACGTCGTCAATTTTTAACATGGATAAGTTAGCTTAGGTGGAAGGTACTTACTATATGCCCTGAATCCATACTTTGAATATCCTCACTTTAAGAGTGACGGACTTTCATACAAACTTTTATCCCCTATTTTCCCTCTTTAGGGACAGAATTTTCGGAAATCCTTTCTATTTCTTAGTGCTCACCTACATTACCAAAGGAACCTATGTGCAAAATTTCAAGTCTCTAGACGATTTAATTATTCCCATTACTTCATCCCCCTTTCTACCCCAATGTGGTGGAGTCATCAAAATCGATGCGACACATGTAAATTACTTATACCTACTTATTTTTAATCATCTGCCTAAATCCAAAATCCAATTTATAAAGAACCTTACTTCAAGATCAACGGACTTTCATACAAACTGTCATCCCCTACCCCTTAGGGCTAGAATTTCTAAAAATCCTTTCTTAGAGGATACCTGCACTGTATGAGGTATCTATGTGCAAAATTTCAAGTCTCCCGACCATTTCATTATTTCCATTACTCATCCCCATTTTCACCCTCATAGGGGTGGAATCATGAAAATCACTGAAACAGGTATACATTATTTTTTAATCTTCAGCCTATATCCAAAATTTAAAGACCCTGACTTTAAAACTGACGGATTTTATACAAACCTTCAACCCCTATTTTACCCCCCCTAGGGGTAAAATAGGGGTAAAATAGGGGGTAAAATAATAACTACACTACTGAAGGAACCTACGTGCCAAGTTTCATGATTGTAGCTTCAGCCGTTTGGGCTGTGCGTTGATGGTCAGTCATTCACTTTCTTCCTTTATATGTTTAGATATAGGAATGATTATAGGTAATAAAACCGTAGAGGTCGAATGTCTGTACATAGAAAAAAGGATGCGCAGGATGTATGTAGGCTGAGGACGACGATGGGCTGTAATACTATCATGCTGGATTTTTTTACATTAACCCCTCTGACGCACTGCGAACGCCGGTGTTCGCAAACAATACATATTTCTGTTGTGTCTCGTTTTGTGCCCGTTGAATAGTTAACACGTTAATGAGCCTGCTATAGCGTTCTTGTTGGACAGTTTAAATATGTCGCGGATGCTACAGCATCCCAAGTTTATTGAGTTTTTTTGACAGTGTAGAACATATTCATGTAAAGGGAGGATGGAACCCTTTCAAAGTTTCTTGCCTGTATCTTCTCTAGACAAGGCCTCCCGGTAGTAAACAGGCCGAAAAGAAAGTAGTGGTATTGTGAATTTTAGGAAAGTTGTAATTTTTTTTTTTTGACTTGTCAAAAGTATATTTGATGATACCAATTTGATTTGAGTTTGAGTTTGAGTTTGAGTGATGCTTGAGCAGTTGGTTTTTCAATATAAAATATGGGATCTATATTCTTTACTGTCACAGCTGATACAATCTCAGATCACTTACTCTCACATGTGACCTATTCTGCTCACAAAGAAAAAACAATGTTTGTTCCTTCTCTACCTCGCATGGTCGCGAATGCTATAGCATGCGTCAATTGTATGGGGGCAGCCCATTATTTGACGCATGCATGGAGCATCGTGGCGGAAATGCTAGAGCAATCGCAAAAATCCCATACAATAAAATAATGCTAAAGCAGGGTGACTCACCGTCCGCGAACGTGTTAACAAAGGGGCAATCGAGCAGACGGTTGAGACGCCCATGGCCATTTGCAGCACCCACATATGCGTTTATTGTGAATTAGTGAGTAGAGATGCAGTTTAATCGGCTATGCCTCCGGAAGCATGGGTGACCAAATATTGGTCTAAAGACCGGACCAAAAGCTTAGTGTTAATACTAAAACAGGGAAAACCTAGTGGAAATAAGAACGATGCTCGGCTGAATATAAATCTTAAGAAAAAACGTAGGCGGAAAAACATTCAAAAAAGTTTTACCGAATCTGGCTATCTGTTCCTTCCCACACAAATGTTCGCAAAAGTGATTTATTCGAATGTTGCTACGCTGACCAATATATCTTATACTCTTGAGCATGTACATTTTTTTTTCAAACCATATAGTTTTCCCGTAAAATTCACTTTAGTTCCGTTCCTATTGCGTTATTGTAAGGGAAATACTACATATTAAAAGATTTCGCCGTAAAGTTCTAATTTGAATGGTGGCCATACCTTTTTCCTAATTAACCATTCGATATTTCAATTCATTTCTGTTATCATAACCTTACTAAAATGAAAAGTATAGTATATTGCATACACGTACATACTCGTACATATAACGTACATCAAGTCTGTATCCCCGAAGGGGTAGGCGGGCAGATATTTCGTTTGTCCCGTGTAATAGGGGAGCTAGCTTATGTCATTTCCGGGTACTACCCACTGTGAAATTCAAACTAATATTCCAACAGGTAGGACAGATGTTATAGACCACTAAATAGTTTTCTGCAATCCGAGCAACCCGTGTCTATTATCCGGGATTATAAAATTTTCTAACAGCGAAAGAATGTTCACAATCGGATAAGCAGTCCCGGAGTTTACGCCGAGCTTCAAACAGCGCAAACTTCACCACTTCTATCAGATGAAGTCCTTTTTTCTTTACTCAAAGTGAAATATTACATTACTTTCAATAAAAGTTGCCGATGTTCTTAAACAATAACATTGGCGGGATCGGACGGAATGCCCCAAAAGTCGATTTGTAGGCCTTAGATCTTCCAGAACTATTCAGACACAATCCTGTAACGTTTCGTGATTTGAAATAACTTTCTTATCTTGCTTGGTATATTTTATCATAATTTTTTGACCTTTACATTTTTTCTGGAGGCGCGGTTCTGTGTCATGATGCCTTTATTGCCGAAGTGGTAGACCTCATATGTATATGTCACCATGTAATAGGGGACTTACCGGTTTTCAAGCAATAGGCAGAGTGTGAGGCAAATACGAATTGTCTAGTGAAGTCTAATTGTCGACTAGTCTCCTGCACGAGCGGCCTATTGTTTGCTGGCGTTCAGCACCGAAGGACATGTTAGTACCTATTTTAGTTCTCAATAATAATAACAGATGGCGTTACATTTATTATACAACGCGCTATTGAGTTCTCCCGTAGAATTGTATAGATACATTTTTCCTAGTATTTATTTATTACTCGCGATTCAAGTTTCGTTCATAACATTACATTTGCTCTTTATTATAGGTATAATTAATTTATATAATTATCGTCGGGGATTGTGGTAATCCGCGTAACTAGCATTGGATAATTGGATATGCGTGTGTGTATGTATGTATATGTCTATAGCAGCCATCATTATAAATAATATAATTTTACATCTCTCATGTTCGGTAAGTAGGTCCTTAATACCCCCAGATGCGGGTTGTAAGTGATCAATTACCGCCCTAGGTTAATAATGTAGCTAGAAACGCCCTAGGGCGGTAAGTAATTAAAAAAAAAACTCTTTCAAAAAGTTCGCGTACATCTAACCATCTTACTGGCACTAGACATCATGCATTCAGCCCAATGACAAAAGAGGTCGCTTCGCTATTTTCATCAATTTTGAATATCGAACGGCGAAGCTAAATTTAGTTCTTGAAAATAAATTTATTTATTCTTGTTATGCCTTTTTTTCCACTTACCTCACAATCGAGATGTAAAGCAGAGTAGTTAGCTCGGGTGTAAGCATCAATTGCAGCCCGAGATATTTAGGCGCACGAGCGCAGCGAGGGCGCTTATAGTTCGAGGGTGCAATTTGATTGAGGAAAAAAAGGCATAACAAGAATAAATAAATTTATTTTACAGCCCTTGGCTACTAATCTACTATTATTCATAGATTTTCTTGACAAAATATTACATATTTCAAGTTGGCACGAGACAGATATTTCTAAATCGAATCAAATTTATCCTTATGTATTTCTGAGAATGAATAGAATTTATTTATTGTAGGTGTTTGCATGATAAAAGAAAATTACCAAACACGTGTTTGCTGTGCTTTACTCTTTGAAACACACAGGAAAATTAAAAAGTTTATCTTTCATAAAAAGGGTTGGTTTTTTGATCCGTGGTCAGGTTGACTAGTAGGTTAAAAAATGGACCATTGGCGAAAACGTATAATGTCGTCATATGACAGCTTGTTCAATAGGTAGTCGATATTAAAATATTACTACAGTTAATTAATCATAGACAATTTAACCACAACATGATGATTAATAAAAGGGCGGCTGGCGGCACAGCTGATGTAGGTTTAGAATTTTCATCGCAAAAGCAATTTGTCAAGCTGACGTCACACATTTTTGTCGTTTCCATTGACGCTATTGGTCTAGATTTTAACTGTTGAGTTAACTAAGTGTAAGTTGTAAAGTACCATATTTTTAGAACACCTAATGTATGTACAGTCATTTATTAGTTCGCAATAAATAACTTTGACTATTACTACGGATCAAAAAACTCACCCAGTCAAATTATCATTCAAATTAATTATGTTGTGGTCTCCGTCCGATCTCACAAATTGATACAATCATGGTTTTTATTACATTAGAAATGAGAAAAGGGTTATGTTAATTGGATTTTTAAGTTTGGTGAACCAAAGAAGACAAGTTTAATGTGATATAAATAAAATATTATAAAATAAAATAAATAAAATAATTTTATTTCAAGCATCAAGAAGCTCATAAGTTTATACATTACATTTCATTATTGTTAGTACGTATCTTAGTAACAAACCAATATACAGGCTGGATTGAAATGCCACCTGAAGGGAAAGTACTCGTAATACTGTAGATAGAAAATTTTACTCAAAGGAAACATTCCTTTATTTTTGAAAAGAAGGAAAACTGCACTCAAAGATTTTCGAATATTTGCTTACCACTCCCGGGAATCGAACCAACTATATCTGTAAAAATTACATTCTGTACTTTTATTGCATCGATCGTTAGGGTCAATTATAAAGACGAAAGAAAGAAAGAAACATATGGGAAGTGAGTAGACCATCACCACCACACTCACCCAAAGCCTATTGGTGGAAAATGTTGCAAAACGCAACCAGAATTACGGCTTCACATACCTACCGAAACGGTCACCCATTCAAGGACACGCCATGGAGAAAGTAGCTTAGTTTTCAATATTGAAAGCCAAAGCGTACCAATCACTTTTTCATTGAGCTCGTTCTCAAAAATATTTGAAATAAAATATAATACGAATATAATTCGTGTTCATTAGAAAATCGTCTGTTGACAATTTTATACTTCTTCTGCCTTGTCTGGCAAATCAGGCCATAATACCAGCGAGCGGGCGCGTGAGCGAAACAGACGACCAACTTTGTCCTCCTTAGCTTATATGCGCCCCACTGCTCACTGCCACTGCTGAAACACATGGGTAGTATGGGCCATAACTCCACCACGCTGGTCTAATGCGTGTTGGTAGAAACGTTGCAATAGCGATCGAAACCAACGGCTTGACGAGCCTGCCGAAGCGCGGCGGAGTTTTGAGGAGAAACTTTTGGTTACTGATCGAAGGTACTATTGGTAAACGAACGTTTTCGTACATTGGTTCACACCAGGAACAAAAGATAAGAACGTCAGCGCCGCGAACAAAACAAACGAACCAGACAAATAAATTTTTTACCTTCCCTACAAGCATAGAACTTTCGATAAGCCAAATTTGACGTCTAAGATCGACAATTGTCGAAAAATTTGACAGATAACACTAAGGCCCGATTTTTCAATCCTCACATAAAATTATCCGCCATTTAAAACTATCGCTGTCACTTTATAAAGTCATAAAAAGAAAAGGGACAGAGCTAACATTTGACTGACAGATAGTTTTATCTGAGGATTGAAAAATCGGGCCTAAGGAGTGAAAAGGACAGAAGCTTTTGCCGATCATATATGGCGACTGTCGAAGTTCTATGCTCGCCCTGCTTGTTCGCCAATGCTTCACTTAGATTGTCATTTTCCAAAAATTTGTATATTAGAGGTTGTTGAAAGTAGCGCCAGTGATAGAAATGAAGCAGTCGGTTAGCGAGCTTCCTTGAGGAGCTCGGTGGCGTAGTGGTCAGTGCGCTTTGGCTTCGATCGAAAACAAAGCTACCTTCGCCATGGTCAGGCCGTGGATAGGTGACCAAGACTTTGTGATCTCGAGCTCCTCCGTGCTTCGGAAGGCACGTTAAGCCGTTGGTCCCGGTCGCAATTGCGACCGTTTCTACCCACCAACCCGCATTAGGGCAGCGTGGTGGTGTTACGACCCTATGTGTTTCTCCATGAGCAAGGCTTGTTCCAGCAGTGGGACGTATATAGGCTGATGACGAGTCGGTTAGCGTGGATAATATGAGAAGGAATGAGGGTAAGGGATGAATACCACTAACGAGACAGATGCGAAGCATGAATGTGGATGGACATAAAATAAGAGGTAGACCAACAAGCGATAGATTGAATGCGTGAAGAATGATATTGGAGGTGATGCTTCCGTCAGAGGGCGCCGTTATGTAAACAGTGGGGCCGTGTTGATTAATGTTTAAAAATCTTTATAGCTTTAAAAAGTCAGTGATTTTAAGTGTATTTTACAGCTAATTGCCTAATTATCTACGGATATCGTTTTCTTTTACTCATTAATAGTCTACTCAAATGATAATTACACACACACTTACCCACACACACACACCGTAAAGCTACTTTAGGTGAACTTATTGAAATAATAATTATGGTTGTAACTTGCTATTCTTATAATTTAACATTTTGTTATGAGTTAGTTCTTGTTTATATTATGTCTTTATTGATTATCACTGTGTTCATCTTAAGGCGATTCGAAGTGGTGAGAGGCTGGTGTCCTGTAATACAGGAATTTTACCTAGAATAGGCATCAGTCTTTGTCTTTTGCCCAATATTTATTGTTCCTTATTATTACGTACCTATGTTTGTGATGAGAAATAAAGATTATAATTTATTATTATAATTATAATTTTTTTTTTCCTCGGCACTTGCCGGTTACTAATGTACACGGGCCTAAGCCAAGTAAACATCAGGTTCAGGATTTGTGTGTGTCTGTGTGTTCTGTACAGGTGTTAAATCTTGCTCGTTTTTCAGAAATTTTCTAACTATTCTACATGTATTGAGTATAACCGCTTTCTGTAATAATTTGTAGGAATGAGCTGGTAGGTCTACGAATTAAGGGATTGGTGAAGCTGTTTAGGGATTACTCCGGTGGCAGAAAGAACGATCGGGACAATAATTACATTTTGAAGATGCCAGATACGGGTTATTTCATCCTTTAGCTCGGTGTATTTTGAAAGTTTCTCAGCTATTGTGGACTGTAGATTATGGGTGTTAGGTACTGCTATGTCTATGAGAAATCCGGTTTTGTTCGTTTTGTTTATCAAGGTGATATCTGGTCTATTGCAATGAACTGTACGATCAGTGAGGATAGCTCTATCAAAATATAATTTTGCTGAAACATTCTTTAGAACAGTTTCCGGGTTATATTTGTAATACGGCTGCATCGAATTTATAAGTTTCTCTCGGTAAGCTAATTTCTGGTGAATAATATTTGCTACTTGGTCATGTCGGTGTTTAGAATCAGTCTGTGCTATTGCTTTGCATGCGCTTGTTCTATGTTGGATTGTTTCTGGGCAACTGTTAAATTTTCTGCATGTGTCGGAAATTAAGGTTTTGGTGATATGCTTTTGATAGATTTTAGCTTCTATGATTTGGTCCTGTATTGCTAGCATGAAGCCTTCGGTCTCCGGAAAAAGCTCTCCACTACTGAGCCATGCGTTCGACGCTTCTTGGTCGACATTAGATTGGCTTAAGTCGTGGTGATGCCTACCATGAAGTGATTTTTTAGCCCACTCGGCGTGTTTCGTCTTATTGTCTATAAGTATCTCGTTATTTTGTTTTGTGGAGTCATAAAGATTCAGCGGTGTAAGTTTTTTATCATTTTCAACTATGGCTTTATGAAGATTAGATGATTTGGACTTATTATTATTAATAGGCTGACATACTTTTGTTTTCATTTTCTATTCTATTGCCATGTTTAAATATAATATGACCTTATATTCTGTAATTAAAAATGAATATTATTCTTTGATGATAAATTGCTTAGCTATAGATTAAATTGTACATATGCATGCTAGTTTCTGGTGAAATGTGTAAGAAGCAACATTTACTTTATAACATCTTACTGTACTACATTTCTTGTAAATAAATACTATAACACTACTAATACTAATACTATGCACAAACCAAGAACCTAGTAAGCATTGACATCTAATATCGCGCGGACATAAAACATACACACGGAAATACATACACTTACGCCCAAGCCAACCTAAATTCACGCGCACGCATGCACGCAAACACACACACACAAACACACACACACACACACACACACACATACACACATACATTCACACATACACAGACACATACACACACACACATTTCATAATTACCTTTTAGTTTTTTTTTCTCTTAAAATCGAATGTATACACATCGGATGCATTATCTTTGAGTAATACGTATTCTTGTTAAACTTACGGAAGGGACTGGACCCCACGACACAGGGAACCCTAGTGTGGAGGCCAGAGACATATTGTTTTCTACTTTACGCTTAAGTGTACTGATGTAATATGTGTATATGTATTGTACAAATCTCTGAATGATTAAAGATTATTATTATTATTAAAATTAAAAGAGTGGATGGAATGAAGCGGAGTAGACGAGTGACAGAGGAAGGCAGGAAAAGAGATGTTCTGACCCCACCTAGACCGGGAAAAGAGCAGGAAGAACAAGATGCTTGGCCCGCCAGCTCGCTCGCAATGTGGCCCTCCAGACGAGTCTAATACCCGTGGCACCAGACCGACCGTCTGTTATGACATTGCGACATTATGGCAATGACTCCTGGAATTTAATTTGCTAATTTAGAATTTAATATCTTCGCTAATATCACTTAAGCTTAGCAGATTAAAGGAATTAAACCGGTCTGTTGGCCTTTGGCGTTTTCTTTTAAGTTTCTGTTTATTAGATCGCTTTATATTTATTAATTTGGTATACTCAATTTTCGTAATTTCTTTGGTATCATAAATATAAGAGCCGATAAGGTTTTTGAGAACCTCCCCTCGAGAACCTAAAGGGCCCCGCTGCCGCGGTTTTCCCAAAGGATTTCAATATGGGGTTCTTTAAAAGAGAAGTTAATATGTTTTAAGGGTCGGCAACGCAGATTTGATGCCTCTGGTGTAGCAGGCGTTAGGTGGCTCAGGTTACGGTGACCTTATATAAATAAATAATAAACATAAATATCTTCAGACATTCACACCTGTCATCTAGCCCCATTTTAAGCAACTAATGCTGTCTAATAATTGTTATTCATTTCACATAAATACATACATATTAAGGTTAGTCAGAGACTAGGCAAAAGCACCAAAAAATCAGTCTATTGCTATAGTCCGCGTTTCACCAAGCAGTGACTACACTCAAGGATGGTAAGCCCGTCGCCACTATAAGCAATTGGATCATTGTGCAGTTCTAAGTCACCGTTTATGACTTTTTATGACCTTTTATGACACCCAGGGAAAGAGATGGGTTGGTAGTATTCTTTTAATGAGCCGCAACCACACGGCTCCCGGCTGACGGCTATTCATTTTATATTCAATTAAATTTAGTGCGCAATCGGTTCGCTCAGGCGCTGCGCATTCACATTTCATTCCATTTACAAATTAGTTTACTTTCTCTCAATACAGTAATTTTACAGTTTTACAGTCTTTAATTTATCTCCTGTACAAATACCCCGTACAGGGCCGTATGCCTATTTCCATCATAGTATAAAAAAAAATACACAGCAATGTTGTATTTCAAAGTTCATCATCAATCAATATCCACGACAAAATTAATACTTCCTTCCTACATGAAAAATGGGCCATAGTCCTCTTCCGATTGAAGGAAACTGTTGAGGAAGACCGCGGAGGAAGTTGGCGACAAAGTTTGGTCACCCATCCAGATTCCAACCTTAGCGATGGCTGCTTTGTTTTAATATCGCAACCAAAACATAAGGACTACGTCACCAAGCCACCAAGCTACATTTCAGCGAATTCCAAATTGTGGTTTTGTAAAATACCCTTAATTACTTGTCGTACAACATAATACTCGGAGTAATTACTAGTTTACGAGAGGCTATAAACTTAAGCCGTTATGGAGGCAATCGGGTACCATTGTACATCAGTTAAGTTTGTATTTTGCGTCTCATTTAATCAGGATTGGAGTTGTTAGCTTTTAATCCTAGGGGAAAGGGATGATAATTATATTTTATTTAAACATCGTGCTTCGGATAAATTACGCGAACTTATAAGGCTCGCAACTTGTTTCATGCAGACTAACATATCTGGCGAAATGTGGGTGTTAACGCTTCTGCCTACCCCTTCGGGGATAGAGGCGTGATGATATGTTATGTTAGAATAGAAGAGTACATCATAGTGGACAGTATTTCATAAATAAAAAACCATAATTGATGGAAATGGTATATTTCTGTAGGTGCCTCTCCGACTAGCGAAGGTTGGCAGTCACGTCCGCAAATTTGTCCCTATCTCTAGCAAGGCGAAATAGCTCGGCAACACTGTTGATGCCCGTCCACTCTCTGATGTTGCGTAGCCATGATTTTTTCCTTCGCCCGATGCCTCTCTTTCCAGCTATTTTCCCCATTATTATCGTCTGCAGCAATTCATATCTATCGTGTCTTAAGACATGACCCAGATATGCAACTTTTCTACGTTTGATGGTTGTCAATAGTACGGTTTCACGATTAACTCTTCGAAGTATATCAGCATTGGACACCTTTTGAGTCCAGTTGACCCCTAGCATACGCCGGTATGTCCACATCTCAAATGCGTCTATGCGCCTGCAGAGAGCCTCCAGTAAAGTCCAGGATTCACATCCGTACAGGATCACCGGCCATACGTAGCACTGCAGTAGTCGCATTTTCAGAGCAAGACTAAGGTTACGATTGCACAAGATTTTTCTCATGTTGTTGAATGAGCTCCTGGCAATTTCTATGCGAGTCTTGATTTCCTGCTCACTGGACCATTGCTCATTTAGCCACATACCCAAATACTTGTATTTTTGTACTCTTTCAATGGATTTGTTAGCTACTTTCAAAGTGGGAGACAGACCCTGGGACTTCGACACTACCATGAATTTAGTCTTGGCGGCATTCATGTTCAGTCCCGCCCTCTGACTGTATTCGTTGACCCGATCCACTATTATCTGAAGTTGAGCCGCGTCTGCCGCTATCAGTACTGTGTCATCGGCGTATCTTAAGTTGTTAATGATGCGTCCATTGACTTTGACTCCGCAATCGAGGTCCGTCAATGCCTCCGATATCACTGCTTCCGAGTAGAGGTTAAACAATGTCGGGGAGAGCACACAACCCTGTCGGACACCTCTCTTAATCTCCACTTCCTTAGTTTCTTCACCTTCCACACGCACCGTTGCATTCTGGTTCCAATACAGATTCCGAATAACTCTGATATCTTTGTCATCCAGGCCAATGTCATCCAGAAGCCGAACGAGCCGTTCATGGCGCACACGGTCAAAAGCCTTTTCGTAGTCGATGAAGCAGAGATAAACGTCCTGCTTCATGTCTAGGCATTTTTGTACCAGAACCTGAATTGCAAATAAGGCTTCTCTTGTTCCCACTCCGGATCGAAAACCAAATTGGCAGTCTCCTAATTGTTCATCACATTTTGCTCTAATTCGCTCGTGAATGATATTAAGGAACAATTTGAGAACCTGGCTCATGAGGCTTATTGTTCGGAAATCCTCACATTTGGTCGCGTTTCTTTTTTTCGGAATTGTCACGAAGCAGGACTTATACCAGTCTTGGGGCATTTGTCCGGTGTCATAAATGATGTTAAAAAGTTTGACGATCGCATCTATATTATTATCGTGGATAAGCTGTAGGACCTCTATGTGAATCTCATCCGGACCTGCAGACTTTCCCGATTTAGCTCTGCGAAGCGCTTTAATGACCTCACTTCTAAGAATTGGATAACCTCCATGAGAATCCACCACAGATCCCAAAGGATCGCGAGAGTCGTCCGCAAACATTGTTCGCACGTAGCATTCCCATATATTCTTCTTTTCCTCCACATTAGTTATTGGAACATTATTTTCGTCTGTCATCTGGTGGCGTTGCGATCCCCGCCCTACCATAGCCCTGATTTCCTTATGCAGGTTAAAAGCATCGTGTTTAGCATGAAGCGCCTCCATGTGTTCACATTTTCGAGTATGCCATGCATTTCGTGCGTATCTAACCTCTCTTCTCACTTGCCGATTTAAAGCCTTGTAAGAGTCACTATCTGTGTGTTTATAAGACCGACGCTCCTCCATCAACTGGAATATTTTGCCGTTCATCCACTCGTGCTTCGGAACATACTTATCAGGCTTGAGATGTTTACTGTTGATTTCTTGCACCTTAGACTTAAGTCGTAACCATAACTCTTCCACTGAATTATTTCCATTCACTTTTGTCCCCTTATTGATACTAACCACCGCCCACTCATTAATAGCCCCTGCCACATCAGTTTGTATACTCTTATCCTGTACTTTGCGAATGTCTACCTTTCGTCGTGGTTCTCGCTTACGAATACATTTAAGGCTACATAACAATTCGGCCGCAAGTGGATTATGATCGGAGTAGATATCTGCGCCTGGATAAGTTTTGACACTTTTAATACTGTTTCTGAAGCGTTTGTTGATCATGACATAGTCAATTTGATTGCGCACAATATGAGTGTTTGTTTGTTGCGGAGATGTCCACGTGTAGAGTCTTCGTGGAGGTAGCTGGAAGTAAGTGTTCATGATGGCAAGGTTTCTTTCTAGACAATATTCAACGAGTAAATCTCCTCTCTCATTTCTTTCTCCCAGTCCATACTTTCCAACGACATCAGGAACCTCTCCTTCTCCCACTTTGGCATTCATATCTCCAAGAACAACATTTATCATATGGCCTCTTGTAATACGGAGCAATCCATCTACCTCTTTATAAAACTGCTTCAACTCTGCTTCAGGCTTATCCGCTGTGGGAGCATAAAGCTGTAGAATATTTATGTGTCTAGGTTTGGCCTGTAACTGTAGCATCATCGCACGATTAGATGCCGGCACGAAAGCTATTGGAGTGCGGATGGTTTTTGTGTTCACAATAACCCCAACGCCATATTTATTCGATGACTCGTCAGATCCAGAGTAGTAAATAGTAATATCTTCGTCAATTCTGTGCATTCCACTTATAAAATGATATATTTAGGTAATTAAATTAATAGTTGTTAATGAATTATTCTTTTTCCAATAACATAAACATAACTTCACCTATCAATGACGCCTATAATGACCTTCAAATATTCTTCAACCAATCAATGACACATAATACTCATCTCGTCATAAATAGATTGTCGAAAGGGATTACTGTCTGGTGAGTAGACCACCGATTTTTTCCCCTGTAATGACGTATCCTCTTAAAAATACTACATTGAGTGGCACACACTTCACTTTTTATCACTAATTCATTCCACTAAATCAAAAGGCTTTGTCCTTTTGAGTCTCCTAACTATGTCCGTGTTGTCAAGAAGCTGGAGGGCTCCGACATTTACGTGGTGGTGAAGCCGTCGTTGATGGGATTCGGTGTATTTTTAGCAATGTCCATAACGAAGTCTACATTGAGGTTCAGATGCAGGTCGGCATACTAGGGTGCACCTACAGCAACCCTTTGTTTTGGAAGCGTTGGATGATCTGTAGGTTGCTTTGTTTGGTACAGCCCCACAGCTGGATGCCATAATAATATGACCACACTGGCATTAGGACTTGCTTGTATAGTGGCATTTTATTGTAAATTGACAACGAAGAATGTCTCCTAAGAAGCCAATATATATTATACATACTCTTGTAGCGAGAGTAGAAAGCAGACCACCGATTGACACATTTATAATATGAGTTTCTTATTGATTTGTGCTTAAAATAAAGTATATGAATTCTTTTTCCCGTCACAAATTTATTAGACACGTCACTCGAAGTCGTTGAGAAATAGGTGGGCATTTAGACATTGATAATAACAATAGGATTACGTTTCAGTGATTTCTCTGTAGCACATTTCATATTTCTTTTCATAAAAAATAATACAATAAAACAACGGAAGTAGGCCAGACTACTTAGTTAAACAATTAGGCCTAATTTTGATACAAGATTTAATTCACATTAGACTATCGGAACCGACCTTAATGTTCTAAGAATGCTATTTAGCAACTATTCATTGATTTTATATAACCTGAAAGACATCTATTTTATTATTTACAAATAGGTCATTCAATTTTCAAGTACAGACATTAAAGGGCACAATACGAGACACAGTAGAAACATCAATTGTTTGCGAACACTGGTGCTCGCGATGTCCTCAGAGGGGTTAGTGTCTACTGTCTATATAAAATTGTGCGCCAAATGAAATCATTTATATTCTATTCTGTAGCTGAATTAAAACATTATCTTCTAACATTCATATCTACCAATTAGCCCAAATTAAGCAGTTTCATAAGCCGCTTTTGTCATGGATACTAGATGTTGGATAAGTAATAACTATAGGTACATAATAATTACATAGTATTCAGAATAATATAGCTACTCAATCTATACATATTTATAATAAAACTGTAGAGTAGAATGTCTGTACATACATAGAATTCAAAGAAAGAAAAATGTTTAAAATCAAGCAAGGGGAATGTAAAAAGAGGTAAAATACAAAAAAAGAAATTATTTATCTGTCTGTAATATCCGAAATGGCTGGACGAATTTCAATGAAATTTTTCTTGGTGATACTAGAGCCATGCTATAGCTTATCCGGTGACGGGCTGCGTCAGGGTATCTGCCCGGCAGTCGAGGGTCGCGGCGGAGTATTTGCCCGGCGACCCGGCTGTTCCGACAGGGCAATGATGGCAATGCCTTTCGGGGTGTTGCCTGAGCCCAGGGCCACGCGGGTGACGGGAGGGGGGTCCTTGGTATGGAGGCAGTCACCCGCCTTGCACGGCTCGTCGGCAGTCGCTCCCGTGGCACGGAGCGGCTGGTCCCCCTCCAGGGACAGGCCAGTTGAGGCCGAATAACCAGGTCTTCCCCCGAAGCCTGGTATGGGTCGGCCATTACCCCGGGTCAAAAAAAAAATGCTATAGCTATGCTGAGTGCGAGTTTACGTCGTTTCACGTGACTAGCAAAATGGTGCCATCCTATTGGTCTATTTTTCCTCGCACACAGCATGGCTACAAAGCATAGCTGTGGTGGAATGGGGCCCTAATGGTCATCTTACGATCTATACTTATATGATTCTCCATGTATCCTGAAACCATGTAACCTGTGTCCCGCAGAGAGACATTTAAAAGCCTGTAATGTATAACTAAATAATGTCAAGGGTTTTTTAAGAGGCGAAGGGTCAAACGGTTCACCTGATGGAAAGTGATCAACGTCGCCGATAGAACTGTGCTGGATCAGGGGTTCTTTATTATTATTCCTGAGCAATACTCGCAGCTGTGTAATTACACATCAAAGAACGAAAATTGCGTACTCTGAATCCACTTAAGTGTATAATTTACATAAGAAAAATAATTCTTCCCGTTTAAATCAACATTTTTGCACTTAAATGGATTTTCAAAAACGTCTCTTACATTGAAATGGGGATCAGATTTAAAGTGTTTCGTTTGCAAATGTATCAAGAAAATCCATTCAACGTTGAGCAACAATTAAATTTATTCAGACAATAAATATTACGTTCAGCTTAGAGAATTTTAAGTCAAGGAGCAAACAGAGATTTCATTGTTTTATTTTTTTAATCAGGCTATCAAACACAATGTAGGACTTTTATTTATTTATTTCACATATTCAATTTTTTATGTTCATGGCACACTGTACTGGACTGTGTAAAATGTACCAGAACCAATAATTTTTCAGAATATTTTTTAATTTTTAGGTGTTCGGGCTACTCGAATGTTTCAAAAACGTTATTAAAAACATCTACTTTCGTGTAATAAAGTAATGCTATAAGTCTTTTGGTGACTTTCATTTTTCGCCAATAATATCGGGACTGTAGTAGGTGTAAGTTGTATGTGTGTGAGTTTGGCGACACTAGTTTTGGCACTGGTTTTGGTGACATACACACATACATACATATAATCACGACTATTATCCCTTGAGTAAGTCAGAGACTAGGCAAAAGCAGTCCATTGCCAAAGTCCGCCCTTCACCAAGCAGTCACTGCACTCAGCGTGACAGTGGTGAGCCTGTCTCCGCTTTAAGATATTGATTGTTGTGCAGTTGTACGTCCATTCGCCCTTTACGACACCCAAGGGAAGAGATGGGTTAGCCTCTACCACACGACTCACGGAAAGTAATAATATTAATTGTTATTAATTAATAATTAATTATTTGTCTTTGCTCAGCCATGTAAGGTATTCTTGAAATATTTTGAATATTCTAGTTAATTCGTTAATAATAGTTAATATAACACTTTAGTGGAATATTAATAGAGTGTGTTGGGAGATATTTTCAATATCTTCATAAAACTACATAAAAACATATTATTATAATCACGTCTCGTTCCCCGAAGGGGTAGGCAGAGGTGTTAAACACCCACATTTCGCCAGATATGTTAGGTTCCCATGTAACAGTTGGCGAGCCTGTTGTCATTCACCGGGCACAATATGAGGCAAGCGATATTCACAATGAACTGTACATAACTGTGAAAATTTTCAACGGATTTTCATATTGGTGTGATTTCAAACAATTATAAAATATTCCTAAAACCATATATGGTTTTTACTCAAATTCCAATTTCAAAAATGTAAATCTAGAATAGATGCAAATTATCACATATTGCCTAAATAATTATAATCACTTTTACGAAAATCTTGATTTGACTGCAATCTCGTCATCTCACCTAATGGTCCATCTCTTTAAGTAAACATGGAAACTCAAATAATGCCGGTTCAGTCTTGCCTTGAGCCCTTATTCCCCTAATTATATTTTATTGGAGAACAGACGCCGGAGGATATATAAAATTAACTGTAGGTGGGGGCCCATTTCCGAAGAGAGATAAGACACAAATAGGAGGTAGAACAGTATTGTTCTATTGTTGGCAATAAAGACATATTCTATGCAGTCGAATTATGGAGCATAAAGCACTTTCATCCGTATTAAATTACCTATTCTTTGAGAAGCTAATTTTAAATCGAACATAAAAGTTTTTGTTGAAAGCTTTCATTAATTCCGTTTCCAATCTAAGCTAGATTTCCTCTAGACCGTTATTAAACCCTCAGGATTCAACGCACAGAAGTTTGACACGGAAGAGAGCGCTAGATTAAAAAACTAATCATTTGAATTCATTTCTACAGAAAATCTCCATAAAAATATTGAGATCCATAAAAAATGTCGTGGTTGGAACCCTTTTAGGGCTTAGTAGTCAACACTTATAGTTTCGCATGGCATTATGTCCGCCATTGTACTTTTGTGCAAGAAGAATAAATATCTAATAATAATGAAGAATAATAATCTCAGTGACCGTTTGCATTTGAAAGCAAAATTTTGGCCTATATGTAAATCAATCACTCCGACAAAATGGTAAAATGAAAAGTGCAAAAAAAATTGGGTTTGGTCATATTAAAAATGGTTAAAGAGTAACAAATGGCTAGCTCATCGTCTACACAATCACAGACCCAGTACCCAATACGCCCTTAGTCGCCTTTTACGACATGCTAGGCAAGAAAAGCAGTTGGTACATTCTTTTTGTGTCCCGGACCAACACGGGACGGGTAGTTATAAACGTGTGACATATTTATTTGAACATACCGCAAGAATTTTAAATAAAACATCAAGAACAGCACAATCAAATTTAAAGTATCCTTACTCTTGAGGTTTTGTTACTCTCATGGTTACCCTAGATGAGTGACTGACTCGAAACCACTTTAAGTGATTCAAAGTACAAAGTGGTGTCGGAAAGCAATTAGAATTACAAACTACTAGATTACAATCATTACAATTTACGTCATAATAACATGTAAAGGAAATGCGATTGCTTACACTAAATAAACTAAAATGTTATATTGGCGTCTATTGCTTTAATGGAGGGCTCAGTTTTAGCTAGCTATGTACTATCGAAGAAATAGATTTCAGACCACCATAATGTCATTTTCCCGTAGCATTTAAATGCAAGCAAAATTCAAATGTATACAAGTTTCCTTGGAAACGTACGTAAAAACGTCCTAAGTGCAATAGACAGTTGTAATCGAAATCGAAATCAATTTGGTCGTTTGTACAAAGCATATGAGTGAAACGTGATGTCACAAAATGGATCTAGATTTAAGAAAATATGATTTATTCCTCATTCGTCATATTTTATTGAAATGAATATTATGTCATGAAGCTAATATCATTGTAACTTCTCTATATTATTTATATCGTGTGGTATATTATTAAGTATAATACAATTTAATCCCCAGGCTCATTGATAAGCATCGCGATTTCATTTGACTGTAAAATGACGAGTTAGGAAAATGACGAATCAGGAACAAATCGAAAATATCATGTATGTAGGTACTTAATTTTTTTAACCTATGTCGTAGTGAGTTTAAAAAAGTAAAGTAACAGAAATAGTGAGGAGCAATAATAGGTTAGCATGGTTGTGGTTGGGGCATGTAATAAGGAGGGATTGGAGGCAGGCTGACGGAGCGGGGGCTTCGTCGTCGGCATTGTACACGTCGCCTCCACTGCCGGGCGGCGATGACTCAACTCTCTTGGCTATCGTCGCGCCCCCTCCCAGCGCCGGGAGGGGTGATGCCGCGCCCCCCACTTAGGGGGGCTCCGCCGGGGAGGCTGACTGGGTAAACCTTGGGTCCCGGTCTCCTCTCCACTCCGCGGATAGGAGAGTCGCTGTGGTTTTAGTGAGTATGCCCCCTGGTTTCGTCCCAGGGGGAGAGTCTCACAGTATTCACCCATTCCACCGATGGGCATTTCTGCGTAAAGCATTTCCACAGCGTCAAAAAAAAAAATTAACAAGGAGGGATGAAGGCTAGGCCTAGAATGAGGGGAAGACCAGAACCAGGAGAATGGAGAAAATTTGAGCGAGTAAAGATTTTATCTATCTAAGACCAAGAACACGATGTACTGAATGTGTGAGTTCTCATAGAAGAATGGAGGTGGGTGTTGAGCTGACGAGTGACAGAGGAGAATGGAAGAGAAAAGTATCTTGTGCCCTAACTTAAAGTGGGAAGTTGACAGGAAGAAGAAGTCGCTTACATATGATTCGTAAAAACAAGTTACGAAATGCCCTTTAATATTTTTAGGTCATTCATAGTTCAAAATTAAAATAATGGATCCTTACCTATAAAATTTGTGTTTTTATTCTGTCTTAGCAATTTTTCCGTAACTTTTAAGTTTCAGAACATTCTTATAAAATAATTTCCTCTTCTAAAAATGGACCATATATTTGAGCTCGTATTATTTATTTTGATAATTTTTTATAAGTTTAATTGTGTTAAAATTAGACACAAAGACAATTATTTTTAACTGCCTCCCGAATACATCATTTGATTTGCATTAACATAAAAACGATGAATAATTTTTATCAAGCGTGTTCACACACATATTGCTAAAGCTTGTCTTATGATACATGCCAAATATTATTACCTCTGGATTTGTCGTTGTGGAGAAATCTGAAAAAATGTTAGTATGAAAAATGCAGACATCCCCAAAATCTCCATACAAAACACCAATTTCATAGGTAAGGACCTAATATATATATAAATATTCATTGCTCTCTCATTTGTTACCAATATCCGCCAGCAGCGAAGGAGCGATGAAATGTGTGGATTATTCATCGTTTTTATGTTAATGCAAATCAAATGATGTATTCGGGAGGCAGTTAAAAATAATTGACTTTGTGTCTAATTTTAACACAATTAAACTTACAAAAAATTATCAAATTAAATAATACGAGCTCAAATATATGGTCTATAATTTATTTTTAGAAGAGGCAATTATTTTATAAGAGTGTTCTGAAACTTAATAGTTACGGACAAATTGCTAAGACAGAATAAAAACACCAATTTCATAGGTAAGGACCCAATAGATTTACGACTAAAATGAACGTAAGCCTGCCCCCGTAAACTTCGATTTCTGTGTGATGAACATAATTTAGTTTCGCAAGAGTTTTTTTTTTCAGTAAATGAGGAGAACACATTGTTTTTTGTAGTTAGACTTAAAATATTTCAATTTTTAATACGGAAGGGCATTTCGTAACTTGTTTTTCACGTGTTATATGTATAAGAAAATGTACACAAACCCAGAACGATTTCTTCTTCTTGCCCACTTCGTCGGAACATTTTTTCTTCATCCACACTCCTCTGTCACTCGTAAACTCAACATCCACTTCCGTTCATCTCATATCAGAACCAAATCAAACATAAAAACACAAGTAAAATATTACTGTAAAAATAATAAAATTAAGAAATTAATATTCACCGTAACAATAATATAATGTAATTGAATACATGTCCCACAAACTTTGTTCCCTGCCTGGTTTGTGACCGTATTGCGAATTCTTTGAATACTTGCGGCTTCTTTGATTAATCTCACAAGCATTCTCCTAATTACCAAAATCCCTGCTCTGTTTATTACATTGCTACTGTGACAATAATGATTGAGTCAATCTGTAGCCCAAGTACACTATTATTGTAAAAAACTGAACATTTTTAGTTGCGTTAAGCTCAATTTTTATGGGAAACGTGAAAAAGCGCCCATAGCGTTTTTTTATAATTATAACTTACACTTAGAGGAGCTCGGGAAATAGCGCTCAGCAGAATAAACATTGATGATTGAAATGTAAGCTTTACATTTGCTATTTTACATAAATCAAAAACGTAAAGCAAAAGCTTACATTATTCATCAATGTTTATTCTGCTAAGCATTCTTTATTCAAACGTATTGGTTACGCAATTGTAAATTTATAGTAGAATTGGGGCGTAGGTCTGAATCGTAGATATTTAAGCTAGTGAAAATGTTTAGACACTTCCATATTATTCTTATATAGACACTTTCATATTATTCTTCCATATTATTCCCTATTATCTTCCATACTAAAGAAAGAAAGAAAAAACTAATTTGCCAGTGCTAACATAAAAGGTGATATTGAGTTAATAATTTCACATTTCTGTCTTATTTACACTAAGGGTCGTTTTATAGATCTCTAACATAATAAAGTAATTTATTTAAGTGTTGAGGTGAGATAACTTTTAAGTGATTGCTTTGACTTAAAACTAATCAACGTCTGAAGTAATTATAGTAATATTTTCTTTGTAGTGAAATCTGGGTCTTAATTTCAGATCTAATTCTGTGAAAATAATAATATGATATGTGAACAAAGTGAACATAAAGAAGAATGTTATGAAATAGTATATTATGGTACAAGTGTGTAAAGTTGGTGATTACCGCTGAGGCGACATTCTCAAGAGAGCCGAAGACGGTAATCACAACTCACGTGTACACGTTTTTCAGCACACTAGAAACACACACACACACATGAAATTATACATAATAAAGGTCAGTTATGGTGTCTTTTGATATGTGAATTTATACTACTTGCAGACTTTTGTGCATAAAATGAAAACCTTCACATATCAACTCGCTTTTTCCTCCAAAGGGGTGGACAGAGATGTTATCACCCTCATTTATACAGATATGTTAATGGGAACTTAACATAAAGAGGTGGCGAGCCTGTTGCCATGCACCGGGCACAATTACGCAAGCGTTTTTCATAAATTAAAAACAAACGCCTCTATAATAATTTTATATAGTCCAACGTGCTGTTGTCTTTAGTCTATACCTACATAAAATCGTAAGTTAAAGTTATATATACTTAAGAGTTAAAAATAAATGTGAATTTATTGTTGCGAAATAATAGGTAAAGAAAGAAAAAATCATGAATGGTGTAATATGGTGTGGGTAAATGGTGTGGGTAAGCCAACAAATAAAGTTATATTTAGATAAATTTTCCTAGCTGTTTATTTACCAATTTTATCTTTTGGAACAATATTTGTAATAGGCGTTCTAAAGTAATTGATTTGACTAAAATAACTTTCTTTGAGATCTGAATTGGTGGGTTTTTATATAGTTTAGAAGAAAGCATTTATTTCTTTACCCGCTATGAAAGTTCCATGAAATACTCAAAATCTCGAACAAAATGAATATATTTGTATTGAAATAGCAAAACTGAACTATGTTTCTTGGTGATATGATATGACTCGTTATATGTATAATTATCAAAAGCTATTATTGGACTTCGGGAACAATCACGTGTTTCGGGCCATAACACCACCACCTAATGTATGAGTATAAGTATAACAATGACCAAAGCCAATTTTCGTATGGCTAAATGTGGTCTTAAGGAACACAGTGCTTCTTTGACTCTGCCTACCCCTTCGGAGATTACAGGCGTGATTTTATGTATGTATGTAAGTATAACAATTAGGATTGAGCACCATATAAATAGCAGCCTTAATAATATTATATTATCACTAGGAGCAGCGGCAAATAACTTTGGTGTCGACCGTTAACCAATGGGCACTCAGCATCTCATCTTATCCGTAATCGGCAGCCGCCTATTGGCTCTTCAGTCGCATTCCGTCTTCCTCATTGGCGCCACGTCAGTACCCCATGCACAGCTATTTGCAGCCACGTAACGGTCACGCCCACTCAACACCAACGATGAATACCGCTACTTATACACAGAGTCTCTTTCTAATGTCTCTCTGTCGCAACAATTGTAGTGTCGTTTTTTAATAGAAATAATCCGAGTACATGCACAATATAAATCTCGTGCGAAGACGGAGTGGGTCGCAAGTCTATTTTTTTTTGTAATGGGGCTTTATCAACCATCACACGAAATGTGTTACGATGTTACGGCCCATACTTCTCATGTGTTTCTCCGTGAGGAAGGCCTGTCCCAGCAGTGGGACGTATATAGGCTGATGACGACACGAAATGTGACTCTGGAGTCGAACCTCGATGTTCACGATTGCTCTCTTTATCTCTCATTGCATTCTAATTACAAAAAAACTCCCCGAGACGGGGTTATCCAGCCAGTTAAATGCGGACAAAATAAAAGTATAAGCAAATATAAACTCCTCCGCTCGCTACTTTCACAAAATAATAAATTTTAGTTGGACAAGTTGCAATAATTCGTTAGAAGTTGTAGATTCTAAAGGATTCAAACCTGAACGTTTCTCGGGCGATTCCTTTGCGAAAATTGTTTCTCTAACTATGGAATTGCTGGCTAACTCCTATTTGTAATTCAATAATGAAAACATTTGAATTTATTAAATATTACTTACATTTTAAATTATTGTTTTTATATGAATGAGTGTGTCCTTAGCCTATATACGTCCCACTGCTGGGCACAGACCTTCCTCATGGAGAAACACATGAGGAGTATGGGCCGTAACACCACCACGCTGGCCCAAAGCGGTTACAGTAGCAACCGGGACCAGTGGTTTAAGGTGCATTCCGAAGCACGGAGGAGATTGTGATGCTCTGTGTGAGAAGTGCAATCAGACACGTTTTGACATTTGTTCAGGACTGCCGAGCAGCGGCGACAGCCGACTCACCCGCGATACATACATAGCAATACTTATTCTAGGTACCTACACGACATCCCTCCACCACTAATTAACAATACATGATAGAACTGTAACAATATAAGCCAGTACTTACATAACCTTACTATAACTAGGTAACATTAAAGATATGTTCTTGATGTTAAAAGTAAAATCCCGTGAATAGAAGCTTAATAACATTTTATAATACATACATAAAATCACGCCTGCAATCCCAGAATGGGTCGGCAGAGTCTAAGGAGCACTGTGCACTGTGTTGTTTGGGTTTGGTCAGATGAAAAATCGTGAAAGAGTAGTAACAAGTGGCTAGCTCATCGTCTACACAATCACAGACCCAGTACCCAATACGCCCTTAGTCGCCTTCTACGACATGCTAGGCAAGAAAAGCAGTTGGTACATTCTTTTTACACATTACATTTACACACACACACACACACACACACACTCACATAGAAAAACATGCACGTACATTTTATAATCCACATTCTTATTGAGATGACAGTTCCTGACGGGGTGCGACTGGGGCGACCGATGCGTCACCAGTTTTGTTTTTGGCAATTGGTGTAACTACATTGCGTATGACATCTTGTGGTAGGTATAAGTAAATTCTTGGTATTAGTGCCCTATGCAGAGTTCTAGGTATGTGATTCCCAGCATGCTTGTTTGGGACTCGTTTCCATTTTATGGTCCGAAATTGTCCTAAAATTTATATCCGAGCACTAATTGGCTACTAAAAGAAAAAACGTTAGGAGCTCAATAAACTAAAATATAAAATCAAAATCAAAAATAATTTTATTTCATAGGCCAAGTTCGGCACTTAAAATCGTCAACATTTTACAATATTATGCATTTTACAAATAAATAGTTCATTATAAATTATTTTAAAATTGCAGTATAAAATCAAACCATTGTATTAAACTTCATTACCGCGAGCGCTTGTAACAAATACATCCACAGGACAGTACAGGTACTTCGTTGACTGTGGTTGTAATCGATACAAGCGGCCGGATTCCGAGAGTAAGGCTTTTCATGAGAAGAACCCGGCAAGAAACTCATGAGCCACTTTTTTAAATAGCCAATAATAAACATTATAATTAAAAATTAATTAATTCAATTAATTCAATTAATTCAATTAATTCAATTAATTAAAAATTAATTAATCATAAAATTATATCTATATTCGTGCCCAAAATTGATCCCACTACAAATTTTTCCAATAATGACAAGTCTGTTATTTTTAGTTGTCATAGTAACCCAAACAATGCTGAAAGTGCTCAATACTGAAGCCATCGAGGAGACTTGCCTTTTACCATGTTTCAGATAACTGATCTGACCTCTTTGGCCGAGATAATTATACTTCGTTCCACAGAGCATAGCAACAGGCTCGCCCTGGAAAATAGTTATGTGTAAGCTGAAGCAACAGCGGCGAGCCTGTCGCTGGAAAACTTCTGGCGAAAACTGTGTATCAATTAACACGTCGAAGTAAAGGGTAGGCCAATCTATCAGGGATTTAGTTAAACGTGTTACTTTAGGTAGCAACCGGCTGTGTTTTAGTAACAGGCTAGCCACCTGTGGCACCACCTCGTCACATATGGACTTACATAATTATAACATAACGTATCATCTAGCCTCTATTCCCGAAGGGGTAGGCAGAGGTTTTGAACACCCACTTAGACAAATCACGCGAAATGTAGGTGATGAAATCTTTACCTTTCGGGGAAAGAGGCATGATGATTTTTTTTTGTTATTTTAGTCAAAGGAACAACTCTCATGACGATAGATAACCCTTTCTATTCATTTTCATAGGATAGACAAGACATTAGTAGGTAAATTCCCCTGATTCTTGCATATTTATAGGATATGCCTGATTTACCGTAATATGACAGGTATCTAATAGATATTTTGTGATTCGTTGGTTTTCTGACGGAATGGGGGAACAGTGACTGGTTTGCCACCATATAAAATAAAAATAACACCCCACAATAAACCTCTGAGGTAGAATATTTGTGTCATTTGAATATCATTCTCGATGCAGTTCAATGAACCCTGAAAAAAGATTTTAGTCCAATAAACAGAGTAAGTCATTCTATTCGAGAAAACAACAAATTACATATATTATTTATGATATTTGCAAGCGATAGAAATTAGAACCTGCTAATATAGTAATTAGGTATTTTTTATCATTTTCTCCGCACCAATCAGCACCTTTGGCCTGCAACTGGCTTTTTGCTCAGTTAATCACACGGAGTTTTGATAAAAAGCCTGGTGATGAGATATTAATGAAATAACTTCAGACAATCTATAAGGTTGCTTCTCAATCTATCGATATATTTAATTCGATACTGTTATTGCTTATCGAACACAATATCGTTTAAATATTACTAATTAATGGTTCGTTGATTAAACGACCCTTAATTAAATTATATATTTGTGTTGAGTGCTAATATTTGCGATTAAATATACGTGATAGAGGCAAGTGTGTGTATTTTGAATGTTTATAAAATTATACCTACTTAGTTATCTTACAAATTAATTTATTTATTGTAAATAATATTGCGGAGCTCGGTGGGGCGAAGTCATTTGAATTTAGATTCTATATTAAAAACTAATCATCTTTCGGCATGGTTGGATCCAGGATTGGTGACCGAGTTATATGGCTTTGAGTTTTACTGAGCTTCGGACCGCTCGTTCATCGGTTTTTCTTGCTTTGTATTATAACCGCTTCTAATCTTAATGACTAATGAAATAAAATGGTGAAGATTTTTTTTTTCATTCACTAAAAATATCCCATCAGCCACCCTTCTTAGTCTCTATAGTATAACAGTTTACACCTCGTTTGTTTACACTAATTTTGTCGACATTTGATAGACATGTCGATAAAATCGTACATACAACACTAATACAGTTTTTTTGTCGGACTCATTTAGAAGGCGAGATTTTTTCACCCTCTTTCTTCCGTTCCCTTTGATCTCATTTACAAGGATTTTTTAAATAACCGTTCATTAGAGAGATTCAATTTTAACTTCTATTATTACTTCTCAGTCGACTTCAGCAAAAGATCTATGTCTAAGAGCGTCTTGCAGGAAATTTAAATCGAGATTTAAAACTAGATTTAGTAATTTTTTTACATTATTATATTATTACTATGAAATTATTAAAATAGGGCCACTTGCAGGAAATTTTAAACCTAGTTTAAAAGTCAATTTTGTCAATTTTTGACATAAAAGCCATAGTACAATTTTCAAAAAATTACAAAATCGAGCTTTAAATCTCGACTTAAATTTCATGCAAGACGCCCTGAGTCTAGATATAAAAAAGAAGTTGATTGATTGTTCAAGAGGTTGTGCGGTTGTGTGTGAAATATTGCCAGAGCGTACTGCCAAATATTTACTACAATATTACTACTTTTGATCGTGCTATAACTAGATTTTTTTTTACATCATCACATATCATCACGCTTCTTTCCCCGAAGGGGTAGGCAGAGGTGTTAAACACCCACATTTCGCCAGATATGTTAGGTCCCCATGTTACATGTGGCGATCCTGTTGTCATGCACCGGGCACAATGTGTGGCAAGCGATATTCACAATGAACTTATTTCCCGCGGCCTCTTGCACGAGTAGTGCCCCGTCCGTCCCAACTCGGCTAGCTTTAGTTATAACAATAATAAAAACCACGCAACTGATTTATGCAGTTTTTTTTAATAGGTAGAAACACTACTAACATTCTGTAGCATATGTATTTAGTTCTTTATTTTTACCCACCACGCCGTGGACCGAAGATCTAATGAAGGTCGTGGGAAGCGGCTGAATATGAGCAGCGCAGGACCGATCGTTAATCTTTGAGGGAGGCCTATGTCTACTAGTGGACGTCCTACGGCTGATGACTGATGACGGTGACGAGTACATTGTTTACCGCATGCCGGTGCTAGTAAAACCAAGAAATTGCAACACACGTCCGTAGCTAGTCGTAGCATATTCTGTCATAGCAAAATCTCGCCGTGAAATTGCAACACGCGTCCGTAGCAAGTCGTAGCATATTTTGTCGTAGCAATATCTCGCCGTAGTTTTAACCGAACCGTAGTAAAACGTCTCTTGAACAAAATTCTTATCAAAGTAAGCTACTCCACAATAATATTCTATTTCCCTTTAACTTAAAATTATTTCTGTTCTATCTTACGAGTATATTAGTTGCTACCATGGCGACGGCCAACAAATATTTTTAGTCCTTTTGATCACCCAGCTCTTCCAAAGACTAATTGTCACACGTAAATTATAGGTATACCTACCTAGATAATTTACGTGTGGAACTGACTTACAGTAGAATAGACTCACAGACTATTTAACATATAAATTAGGTCCTTTGAACGCTTCTGGTTATGACTTCAAGGAGCTCATAATGGAAACGAGTTAGAACAAATAATAATTAAAATCTACCTATAGGTAGATTTTAAATAGTTTGAGAGTCTATAATGTAGTGTACTCATTGCGAATTCATACGGTATTCGCGATCGCATTATGATAGCACTAAATCTACGGTTGGAGACAGGGAATGGAGACGTTATTAGACTCTAATTCTTTCTCAAATACTATTGTCACACGGTGTTAAAAACTACCTGAAAAGCGTCAGGGGGAAGGTCGGACGGCACCTATCGTCACGCGTATTATATAGACAAATATTATATGATCGACTCTTAACTACAATTGTAAGGTTAGTGAGACTACACACACAGGTATGACGCGAACACAGGTCGAACTGGTTTATATTTGCTGGGATAAATTACAAGGGTATTAGAACTGTCCGGCGTTAAGCGTCCGGCGATACGGGACTTCCCCTAACATATATCTTATATCTTAAAAACATTCACGCCTATCAACCAGCCCCATTTTAAGTAACTAATGCTGCTTATGGGCACTAGATGACGGATAATTTAATTTTGATAGATAAATACATATAAATATCCTGAATATATATAAACATTCAAAACTGGAGAACAAATACTTAAAAATTCATCACCCAATAAATTTTTTTCCCATCACCTGGGATCGAACCCAGAACCACTCGAGATGGCGACGCCTTGAGACCGGCATACAGACCACTCGACCACGGAGTTCGTCATATTGGTGTTTATTATATAAATAAATAAATAAAAATTATTGTTAAAAGATTGTTAAGCAACCATCGATGAAGTACATCTAAATAATTTGTTTCATTATTAGGTCTAAAGTGCCCAAAATGGAACAAACGAGTGCCATCCGCGACCGCGTAAACATAACATGCCCTTTATTTCCAATTTCATGTATACCATTCATGTAGATTGTAGACCAAAAATAGGTACTGTTCGTTTTCGCTTGCTCCCCACCAAGCCCGGCAACAGGCTTGCCTCGAGCTACAAAAGGACTTCATTAAAACGGTGAAATGTGGTTCTATCCATCTCTGCCTACCCTTTTGGGATACAGACTAATAGGTTGTTTGAAATATAATTAGGCCTTTACCAGACAGACGCGGCCTAGCTCGCGGCGAGGGAAGCGGCCTGTTGTCTAGTATGAACATATTGGATTTTTTAAATAAAACTACGTCTATTGTATAATATGAATAACATACTAGAATAAAGATATTAATAAGGCCGCGACTCTGGCCGTGAGCTTAGACCGCGTCTGTTTGATAAAGGCCTTTATTAAATAATGATCTATAGTACAGTCAAGTGCATAAATATGTATCTAAACAAACGTGTCAAAAGTATATATCAATGAAAGTTTATTAAGAAAGTAGCTAATCTAACTGTCGTAAATATGTTTACAGAAATTGATCAAAAACATGTATTCATCAAAGGACAATTTGTTTTGTATCGAGTTTTTTCGTTTGTTCGAGAAATTTTGCAGTATTTATTTTCTCTGTTTCATAGCAAGAAACAATTGTCAACATTTAATAGAAAAGAAATTCTAAATTTAAATGAATGTCAATAGTGTCAAAAAAATACAAAGAATATTTACTTTTATTTTTTATTGGCTCATCTATCTATACAAACCTTTTTAGCGACATATTATTGCTCACTTAGTTTACATATTTTTGGAACAAAACCGAAGGCATAATACCAACATAATACGAAGAGAAAAGTGTCACATATATTATGATATAATATTCTAGATAGATATATATTATTGCACACTTAGTTACTTACATATTTATGGAACAAAAGCGAAGACATAATAACGATGAGAAAAGTGTCACATATTTCGTGAATCCTTACATACATACATGATATTGTAATGGTTTTCAAGATACATATTTATGCACTTGACTGTACCTTTTATATCGTAATACAAACACAATCGTTCGGAGAGGAGGTCCGTTACAGATCCAACGTTTTTATAATATTTGATTTACAGACAAATAAATCCTTCTTCCATAGAGCTTCCATTTCATATTATGATGACCTCCGTGGTCAAGTGGTCTGTATGCCGGTCTCAAGGCGTCGCCATCTCGAGAGGTTCTGGGTTCGAACCCCGGTGGGGACAAATGTTTGGGTGATGAATTTTAAGGCATTTGTTCTCCAGCCTTGGATGTTTATATATATTCAGGATATTTATATGTATTTATCTATTTATCCGTCATCTAGTGTCCGTAACACAAGCAGCATTACTTGCTTAAAATGGGGCTAGTTGATAGGTGAAGATATGCTTGAAGATATTTATTATTTATTTATTTATTATTATACTTCAGTCAATTTACAAAAAACATGGAATCAAATACACCTTTGTTAATGATACTTACCTATAATAATGCTATCATTTCGTACAAGCTGTTCGAAAATCACGCACGATTCGGTGTGCCTTACCTTGCGCCTGCGCACTCACGCGCGTATGTGCGTTGTTTCTCCGCATGCAGGCGTGTGAATCGCATGAACGCGCTGTTATACGGATCCTTCAATAAGGCTTTAAAAAAAATATTTAGTAACACACTACTTTATTAGTTTTACTTTATTATATTAGTACTTTATTATATTTAAGGTTTGGAAACGAGTGACTTTGGCGGCTGATGGCAGTAGACTGACGAATGGATGGGATTAGCGGCTATGAATGTATGGTCAGCATGAAAGGATGTGTTATCGATAGCTATTTAAAGAGTGGAATTTAAGGGAATTTGGGAAGGTAAGTGAGACACGTAGGGCTTGGACACAACAACTATTTACTTTTCTAATAATATTTACATGTCACAAGGTGACGTAAAAAAGAGAATAAAAACTATGTAAAATAAGGTTCAATTTGCTACGTTTCAGGATGCATGAACGTCTAAAAGGCTGCCTGTCCACTGGAGCAGAGACAGTGTGACCAGATTCAGTATTTTAATACTTTTTCGGTATATTTTATCAGCTTTTCCAAACATCAGTATTTTTGTAGGTTTATTGGGAAAGTAAGTATTTTTCGGTATATTTTGGGTAAAATGTATGGCAACACCGTCGTAACCGTAGTGGTTGTTCCGCATTCGCGTCCCGCACTTCGCGCCCTTTACATTGATGTCCAGAGAATTAACCGTATAAAGTCTAAAAATAGGAATCGGTATGTACTATAATTTTTATTATTATTATTTATTATCATGATAATGATTATAATTAAAATAAAAAGCTGACATGCAGTTGAATGATTCCCACTGTTATTGGAAATTGACCTTAATTTTAATTATTATTTTAATTTTCTAATACAAAACCGGCGTCCGATTTCACATGCGATTTTTCACATGCGGCTGGAAACCACCTGAAAGGATAAATTGGGACATTTATGATTTCAACTATAGCAAGATGATCTAAAGCTTTTTGTTCTTGTTGCAAATTTTTTATTAACAATCTATTGACAATAGCAACCGCTCTATCTTCATTGAGCTCCAACTATGCGAATTTTGAAAAAGATTTTGGGACAAATAAAATTGTCATTTGTTAGAAAAAAAGATCATCAAATTTTAAATTTTAGAAACTATTTTGGTATTATTTAAAATGATTTCTGTTCTGCACTTGACTTAATCTTTGAGGGCTGTCTTTCGATAATTCGTGGATTTCCGTATTCGAATAAATCGAATAAATGTGAAAATACAGTTCAAATATTGACTGCGACGATGAAAAATGAATAAAACCCGTTTTGAAAATCAGTATTTTTTTGGTGTATTTTCCTTGTGCAAGTAGGTATATTTCGGTATATTTTTGGGGTGCCTCGGTATTTTCGTGAATAATAATCTGGTCACACTGAGCAGAGAGGAGAAACGGAGCTTTAGCTGTGTCAAAATTAACCAATTGCATCGCCTTAAATCTTCGCTTTGCTGACCCGGTATCTTGATAAACCAATAACTTTGCTTGAAACCTCCACTCCGTGCTGGTGGACAGGCAGCCTAACAGCGTGTAGCTGCGTTTTCGTTGGGATGGATTGTGCGTTTTTGCTATACAAAATTAGATGCTTTCATACAACGTTAGAACACGCGTCCACGCAAATAGTGCTGTCGTGCGCTCAGTGTGTGAATCGCCTTATTATGACTTATTTTATTGCATGTCTGTCTGTCTGTCTAGTCTGTCTAGCACGTGCCATTTTGCAAATCTCTCTATATCTCAATCACTTCTAAGGTGACGTCTCAAATCTGTGAAATGGAAATTCAATATTTGATTTTCACTTCAAAGAAAGGAAAACAAATTAAAGGGTAAGTTGGAAAGGGCAACCATATTACCTGGCATAGTGGTTAGTACGCTTTGGCTTTCCATATCGAAAACTAAGCTACCTTCGCCTTGGTTAGGCCTTGGATGGATGACCAAAACTTTGTGATCTCAAACTCCTCCGTGCTTCGGAAAGCACGTTAAATCCTGCACTGGCCTAGCGTGGTGGGTTACGGCCCGTACTCATCATGTGTTTATCTTAAGGCCTGTGCCCAGCAGTGGGACGTTTATATATTAAATTGTTATTTGGGTAAGCATTTTATTGATGTTTTTTTAAAGAATCACAATGAAAGATACATCTGTAAAAGCACATGCAATATATTCCTATATACATACAGTTTCTCTGCAAAGTTTGTTTTCACAATCAACAAGGGATATTTAATTGTCTACCAGTTTGGTTAGCATTGTATCTGCCTAAAGAAGGGTCCGTAATTATGTTTGCATCAAAGGGAATGGTCAAATAAAGGTTATTTAATTACTAAAGATCAAGAGATTGCGAATTATATGATTGGCTATTTAAAAATGTGTCTCATGGGTTTCTTGCCGGGTTCTCCTCATGAAAAGCCTTTCGGAATCTGGCTGCTTGTATCGATTACAACCACGGTCAAAGCGCTCGCGGTAATGAACATTAATATTATACGTTTTAATCATTATTTATTTTGTAAGATGTTGCCCAAATAGAATTGGGAACAGGGCAGGAAAAAGAAGAAGATTTATTTGTAAAATACGTAAAATATTGACGATTTTAAGTGATTTAATAATGTTAAAGAGCCGGACGTTTTGTTTTTTATTGGTCCAAAATTACTTTTGTTTCTTTATAGTTAGACCGCACTTTGTTCGTAGGATATATAGTTTTACAGTCATGTAGGCAGCAGAGTTATCCCAAAGGAGATAAAGGGCCTTACAAAGTCCTATATAAGAAGCGGTTTGTCTTCCAAAAGACATCTTAACAGCTTAAGAGTTTTGATGAGTGTGAGAGTGTGTTGATTCCACACTATTTTTAGGAATTACGCTAGATTCACGCCTCCAGTGGAATCCGCACATACTAACCTTAGCAGAAAGACTTAGCTCTGCTGCCTTTGCAGTTAAAAAAATCAGACTCTTATCTGATGTTGAAACGGCGAGACTTGTCTATTTTAGCTATTTTCATAGCGTAATGTCATACGGCTTGTTATTGTGGGGGTCAGCAGCTGATATTGAGACTATCTTTATTTTACAAAAAAGAGCTGTACGAGCCATCTACAGACTTAAGCCACGGGACTCACTTAGAGAATTATTCAAGGAAATTGATATAATGACTGTTGCCTCCCAATACATCTATGAAAATATTGTATATGTTTATAAACATAACCACACGTTCATGAAAAATAACGACTATCATAATGTAAATACTAGAAAGAGAAATAAATTCGCTGTGCCTGTTTTCAGACTGCGTAAAACAAATCGGTCATTTATGGGGAAATGTATACAGTTTTATAATAAAATCCCACCAAATATAACAAAACTGCCTTTTCATAAATTTAAACCTTGTATTAAAAAAACTTTAATGAAAAAAGGCTATTACAAAATTCAAGATTATCTTGAAGATAAAATGGTGTGGAAATAGTTATGTAATAAATACTGTTATCTTATGCATGTTATTTTGATGGACTTATAGGAATTAAGAAATAATGTAAAAACATATTTAAAAGTGACAAAAATTTTTATGATTGGCTATTTAAAAAAGTGGCTCATGATTTTCTTGCCGGGTTCTTCTCATGAAAAGCCTTACTCTCGGAATCCGGCCGCTTGTATCGATTACAACCACAGTCAACGAAGTACCTGTACTGTCCTGTGGATGTACTTGTTACAAGCGCTCGCGGTAATGAAGTTAAATACAATAGTATAATTTAATACTGTAATTTAAAATAATTTACAATAAACTATTTATTTGTAAAATACATAATATGTAAAATGTTGACGATTTTAAGTGCCGAACTTGGCCTATGAAATAAAATTATTTTTGATTTGATTTGATTTGATGTAAATAATGTCAGTCTTTATTGTTACGTCAGTTTAAACCAGTTTATAGATAGAACGCGCTTTTTCCAGTTAGAACTAGTTTTTCTTAGTGCCTTCGTTAAAACTATAATTAACTATTTAATTAACTAATGCTCAAAATGGTATATGAGTTAAAACTAGTTTTTACTAGACGCTTTTTTAGAAAGCGAGTCAGTAAAAAATATTCTGTTCTGGCGCGCCAGCCTTGCCGCGGCACGCTCGCTTCTAGCTCGGCTCGCGCGTGTTATGTACGACGACGGCCCTACGTCACAACGAAACTGCTGACGACGCATCATGAGACCATGAGCCATGAGCCATGAGACCATGTGCATCACCCCAGCGATGCACTTCACTTCAAATTTGGTTGTCTTACTGTATTATTGTCTCCACGCATTAAATAAATATTATAATTGTAAATTTTATTAAAATAAAAACTTTTTAAAAGGTTGAAGTCTACCTAATTTACATAATTCGCGTTAAGGGTTGCAGTTCTACCTACCACTCTTGCCCACTTCGCTCGTCGTTGTATCTAACGGAGACCTTGTAATAAGCTACTTAATTCAACAGTCAAGCACGACTAAACAATATCCTGTTAGAAGGAATTTACCGAAAAATACATTTAATTCATATACCATTTTGAGCATTCGTTAATTCTAGTTTTAACAAAGGCAATTAGTAAAAACTAGTTCTAGCTGGGGAAAACGCGTTCTATCTAAAATCTTTTCAGGTGCAAAGCTGTGGGAAGTTTGAAGACTGTAAATGACATGCAAAGTTTTGGTCACCTATCATGATAGACACATTACAGTTAAATAATATAAAATACGAACTTAATATTTCTATAAGCAGGCAGTGTGAGGGCTGTTTCAGAGCTACGCCGGGGCGGCCGGCTCCGTAATGCGCGCGCGTTTACACGTCAAAATTATTTTTTTATTATTATACAATTTGACGTACAAATGCATGTGGCCGGCGCTAGCAGTGAACTGAAGTGCGCTACTATCTCGCGTAATTTTAAGCGTGGGCGCGTGGCCAGCGTGGCTATAAAACCACCCATTAAATAGAACAGGATCCAGTCCGATGCAAGGTGCATTTACTTTTAGAAATAGATTGATACATAACTCCAGTATCCAGTACTTTATCGTGGACACCAGCTAGGAGTATACTCGTATGCAGTAAATTAAATAAAAAATATAAAGACACACTCTCATGATTTATTATACTTCGATGACAAAATATACATGACAATGGCAAGAGTGTTCAGGATTAAAAATGTAATGCAATTCTTGTATTTCTTTTAAGCACCCATTTTACTTAGTAGTTCATAAGAGGAAGCATTCAAATGGATATGATTGGATTTTCCGTTTGAGCGAATAAGAGTGCGATTACTTTTTTATGTTGTTTAGGATTTTTAAATTATGAAGTTACTATAGCAAATCTATGGTCATAGAGATTAGAGTTTGATACTGGCAGGTTAAACAAAAATGTCAACAATATACCTACAATGGTTACTGATGGTGGTATCGTACTAGATTCTTTAAGACTTTTTCTCTTCTTTCGTTCTAGATTTATTTAAGGATTTTCTCCACAAACAACCATTAAAAGAAACACGCACAAGATCAATTTTATTTAAGAATTGCTAAATAAACACACAAGAAACACTATGTACTTGATAGCATTTATCATACGAAATTTGTCGAATGAACAGATATTGTTTGCATTCAATCCGAGATTGTGTAACCAAGCCATTCCTAGAACTCTATGAAAAATTGTCTCATTGAAAAGGCGAAGAAATCTCTCAGTCCTCGCTGAATACATGACCTATTTTAAAATAACAATATCGTTTTATTGTTATATTGATAACATCGAAGAATAACAGTCACATTCAGAATGTCAAGTATATTTGTAAGGTTATGTAAATAATACATAATAGGTAATTCTTAGAAAATACGACAGGTACTATGTTGAAATGATAACCTATTCGATATATATTAGATAATTACATAATGTTAGGAATACGAAGGTAATATCCCGTAGAATTTTTTTTCGGTAATCGCTAATTGAAATGTTTAAAATATAAATTCGTTACATAGTTTACGATTGTATGATGAAGATTACGTCAAATCCGTCAAATATAAAATATGTCAATAAATAATAATAAAATAATAAATATCTTCAAACATTCACACCTATCAACTAGCCCCATTTTAAGCAACTTATGCTGCTTGTGTTACGGACACTAGATGACGGATCAATATATTTAATATATAAATACCCTGAATAAATATATAACATCCAAGACTGGAGAACAAATGCCTGAAAATTCATCACCCTAACATTTGCCCCCACCGGGGATCGAACCCAGAACCTCTCGAGATGGCGACGCCTTGAGACCGGCATAAAGACCACTCGACCACGGAAGTTGTCAAATAAATAATATTACCGTGAAATTATAGATATAAGTGAAGCCAAACTCCCATGAGACAAAAATCTGTTTTCGTTTAACATTTCTGTACCTCTACCTATCTATCCCATGTGGGTATTGTGGGTAGAAATTTACATTTCTGTGCCACTATCTATCTATCCCATGTGGGTAGAAAGAGAGGATATATAATATGGAATTTTTTTGCATGATCATTCTTGTATGAGAATTTGGGATCCACCTATACCTGCAAATTCATGGATATTATGTAATAACAAAAGAGTTTTAAATCCCATAATACATATTAGGTCCTTACCTATGAAATTGGTGTTTTGTATGAAGATTTTGGGGAATTCTGCATTTTCCATACTAAAATTTTTTCAGTTTTCTTCACAACGACAAATCCAGAGATAATAATATTTGGCGTGTATCATTATACAAGCTTTAGTAATATGTGTAATATCACACTTCATAAAAATTATTTATCGTTTTTAAGTGAATGCAAATAAAATGATGTATTCGGGAGGCACTTAAAAAGAGTTGTCTCCGTGTCCTATTTTAATACAATTAAACTTACAACAAATTATCAAAACAAATCAAAAGAGCTCAAAAATATAGTCTATTTTTAGACGAGGTAATTATTTTTAGGAATACTCTGAATATTAATAGTTGCAGACAAAATACTAAGAGAGAAAAAAACACCAATTTCATAGGTAAGGACCCAATATTTCCGGTTTGATAATAGCGATTATCATAAACTCCAGGAACTCCTTTTACTTGTATTGGGGACAAAGGCGTTCTCTTCAGTCAGAGGCCAATGTTTGGAGTTATCTAATCTGGAATAGGAGACATGATATATTGAGAGTAGCAAAGAATGGGAAGGATAGTGATTGACGATGTAAGCGACGATGACAGTGTAAACTGTCTGAAATTAAGAGCTTGCTATACGGCCCCACGTCAAATATATCCAAAGAAGGTCAAAAAGGTAGCTATGAGGTTCCAGGTTCCAGCTCCAGAAGCGAGAGGCAAGGAGCAAATTGGTCTCCGGGGACTTCCTATTAAGGAATTAGACGGTTCATTTTTACTTTCATTTTCGATTCATCGTCGATGAAGTGCCGAAAATGAAATGTTGAAAGAAAAACATTCATATTTAACAATTTATTGCAAAAATGAATCAATTTTGATGAACCGTCTAATTTCAGCATCAGGGATTTCAGCGTAGCTACGCTGGCTAGACACCGGCGTGGCTCTGAAACCGTACTTAACAGGTTCGAAGTAAGAGAGGTGTGGTTTCTGCCCGTAACTTAGAGAAAGAAGATATTGTATATACCTAATAGATACTATAGTACGTCTCTATCCAAGTTGCCAAAAAGGTAAACAAAACAAAGGTAATGTTTCATCTCTAAAATGTTTTGTAATGACTGTAGGTAATTAAAATTAATTGAAACGGACAACAATTGTTACCGTTAATTATATTTACGTGTCAATGTCCATGTAAAAAGTGTGATTATTAAATAACAAATTCGGTAAGTCAGTTTTTTTGCTTACCTTTTTGGCAACTTGGATTGAAACGTACTATATGTTCTGTGAAGCGAAATGGAGATCATTGTATCTGCCTGCCTCATCGGGAGAAAAAAAAAATTCTTCTAAATGTTCAGTGATAAGAAAAACCTAAGTGGCCACTGCTAAACAAATAAAACATGCAAATATAAGGCTTTTCCCCTCTAATTTACACATGAATGTACTTTCCAATAGCTAGGTAAGTTCTTCTGGTACATCCAATCATAAGTGAAGCGAATAATGACCGTCGCTTTAATTTTGAACTGCAAAGAATGGCTTTGTTCGTGGCTAGATTATTTTCAAGATTTTCGAAATACTTAAGTACGAGTATATTGAGAATAAGGTCTGTATTCTGAGATAAGAATATATTTCTTCACATTTCGAATAGAGAAATTCAATATTGAAATGATCATTTTAATTGAAATAGCAAGCAAGTACTTTAACAATGTTTATAGACTCAGTTTATAAATGAAGATTTTATCATGGAATCTCACGTATGTGTGCTTTTTTCAGTAAAATGTAGAACCTCTTTGTCATGTGACAGTGACTGGTTTTAATATTGTCGCAGACGACAATATTAAAACCAGTTCGGTAGTAAAAAAAGCCTTAGCAAATTAATGAGAGACAACGCTAGCGCGATGCCACTGCGCTTAGCGCCTCTGTGTGTCAATTAGTACTAAATTTATGTGGAAACATTTTTATAATGAATTGAACATTTTATGATATATAAGGATTATAAATCATGAATGAAAGACTAGGGTGTTATTTAAACGGTTAGCAAAATATTCGAATTTTGGTCAGCAAAAAAATACAATTGATCATCAAAAATAACTCATTGGTCAGCAACATAAGGGCAAGCAAATATTTCTAAATTCGTCAGCAAAATAACTAATTGGGCAGCAATTCAAATATTTTCTCTGCTGCCAAATACCTATTAACGCTTCAACTTATAACTTAAATTTTGTTTCTACAAACGTTGTATTAATTATTGTATATTAATTTCGTATTAGAAACTTGATACAGCTCAGTTTTGGAAGAGATTACGTCTTCTTTGCGAGTAATCGAGCGAGCTATTAGGCTCGTCTGATAGATGAATTCTCATCTAGATTATCTGAAGCGCCAAGATCACCGAGCGTATAAAATTTGTTAATTGAAGTGGCAAAGATATTGCGACGAGATAAATACCAAGAATAGACGTATATTACACATTAGGCACATACTATGGCAGTAATTTTGATGGTCCCACGTATAAAGAGGCAAGCCTATTTATTAACATTACCTATTTATTAATTCTCATTTTGACATTTGTTTTTATTTTTATTTTTTATTAATAGATAATTGTATTATCACATATCAGCCATCATTTTATATTTGTACATCGACTATGATCGATTGAATATGAATGGAATTCAATTATAACACAACACCTGATTATTGTAACCATATTCAGACAAATAAACGATTCTTATTCTTATTCTTATTAAACCATAGCCTCTCTGTAATTCCATTACGCCACCTAGCTAGCCTAGCTATATCATGAGGAGCTAGGTAGCGTAGTGGCTAGTACGCTTTGGCTTTCGTTTACGCAAAGCTACCTTCGACACGGTCAGGATCTCGAGCTCCTCCGTGCTTCGGAAGGCACGTTAAGCCGTTGGTCCCGGTCGCTATTGCGACTGTTTCTACCACTAACCCACTTTGGGTGTTACGGCCTACACTCCTCAGTTTCCTTATGAGGAAGGCCTGTGCCCAGCAGTGGGACGTATGTAGGATGAGGACAACATGTTTATTAGTATAATATGTTACAATATTATTACAACAGTTATAACAATTAATATATGACTAGCTGTTAGCCGCGACATCGTCCGCGGTTAATATGGTGTTTTAACTATCCCAACTATCCCACGGGAACCCTTTAAATTTTCGGAATAAAAAGTATCTAAGATGTTGACCAGGGATATAAGGTATCATTATGCAAAATTTCATTGAAATCGGTCCAGCCATTTCGGAGATTAGCCCGTACAAACAGACGAAGAAACAAAAAAGAGACCAGGCAAAAGCACCACAAAAGCAGTCCACTGCCATAGACCGCGCTTCACCAAGCAGTGACTGCACATATGCTCAGCATGACAGGTGGCGGTGGTCGTGGTGGCATCACGGAAAACATGAATATATGAAATATAACTCTCATATTCTGGTTAAACATAGATACCTACATCAGGAGAAATTACTACTTATAAGTCTATCCATATTGATCTGAGACAAAAGGTTAACAACCCATAAAAAGGGTTCTTAAAGATGTCATTACTTCATTGCCGAAAGGTTTTGTCAAAAATATAGGACTATTCAATATTTTATTATATCAAACTTTTTAAATTAATATAACTAAATAATTACTTGTCACTTTTAATAATTTTCGGTATTTTTTCATCAATGTTATTTATTTTGTAGGGTTTAGATTGCTAGTTTAATATTTGCTTTTAAAAAAGACCCAAAACGAATAATACTTATTCTCAAACTTTTATGCATATTTTATATGCATAAAACATTTTTATACTACCAAGTGAAGATGAAAAATCATGACATTTTCATGACAAACAACAAAACTTATAATTTTATGAATTACCTCATTGTTTTATTCCCATTCATATTTAGTATAATTTGGATGATATAGCTTGTGTTCAAAAAAACCTCTTTACTTATTACACCGTAAAACATTACTTAATTTCATAAATAATTAATGTTTATATTCAATGACGATATTAGTATAATAACTACAAGTTTTTCTATATTATTATAAAAAAATTATAACCCATATTTTTTTTTGTCCGAGAATTGGATAAAATATTTGAGAACCACATATTGTCTGTTTACCTTTTGTCTCAGATCAAAATAGATAGGAATGGAGAGTATAGTGCTAATGAAATTTATCCAAATACTATTATGACCACATACCCAAAACAAAAGCGTCATTTACATAAATCTTCAGATTAATATCTCTTTGTAATCCTTACGCAGTAATTCCATAAAAGCTTTTCGGAGACGTCTGCAGTCTAGTCAGGGTTATCAATTATGATAACACTTATGTATTATGTATAATATTTTCCCCCGAAATCGGGAACGTTCCCAAACAACTCAAACAAATTCAATAAAGAAAAAAGTTTTGTTGGGGGTATAAGGAAAGGAGTTTGAATAACAAGCACCTCGTGGGACCCAGGCCAACCACACCTGCACATATTGCACTATTCCAGTCAACAGATAAGGCTCTGGCACTCCCCACCAATCACTTAGTTGTAGAGCCCACAGCTGGGCATAGATCTAGTCTCATAGCATAGTCCCATGTAAGGGATCAGATTGGTACTTGGGAGTTTTAGTGGGTATTCTTAGTGAAACTTGGCTTGGCGGTAGGTTAGGTCCGTAAACCCTTTAAGTTCTGGATGGCATCTCGGGATGCCAGGAACAATAGATTAAACTATTGTGTCTTGTGTCGTAATAGTTAATGTATATTTCCGCGTGAGTTAAAAAGAGCTAAGATTTTGAGTCTTTAAATCAGGAAACCATTAGGCCCAAATTCAGTTCTAAATGACATTAAAACACCTCAACTCGAAGCGAATTTGTAAAATTTGATTATATTTTGCATTTTACCACTAACAAGATAAAGCTGAATTTCCCCAGATGAACTTTGACAGATTTCATGAATTTGAGGTTGTCGAGGTTTGTGCGTTCATGCAGAAAAGGGTCAGAAATGGCTTTCCATTGCTCATTATTACTTGACCTCTAGAGCAATAAATTTACGTCACCTTGAAAGTAGCTAAAATCTGAAAGTGAATTGTGCGGAATATTTCTCATAGATAAGACTGTAGTTTTTCTATAAGTGTATTATACACGACTACAGGTACACCACCTAGTAAAGGTACGAGTATTATTGGTTACTGTTAGTGCGTGTTTACGAAGCTATCTCCAGTGGTTCGTATTCCCAAACAACCATACTAATATTTTAAATGCGAAAGTAATTCTGTCTGTCTCGCTTTCACGTCAAAACTATTGAACCAATTTAACCGAAATTTGGTAGACGGGTAGTCTAAGGAAAGGACATAGGCCACTTTTTGTCCTGCTATTCCCATGGGAACGGGCATCAATATATGCTCGACCGAGTATTAAGTGGCATATTCCGTGGAAATGTAATTTCATTTCGAGTTTTAAAATTTCTCGGCATTATTAAAGAATGACACGACAACAGAGGTTTAACATGACAACCATCAAAGCGGCTCTCAGTGATCTGTGATGACAACCATTAATCAGATGACACTGAAAAATGTTATTTTCATAATTTTAATCTTTAGAGATTTTAGTTCAACTATTAATAGTCAACATTTTACTTAATAAGACAGGAATGTTAAGTTAAGCATTTTGTAAAAAAAAACAATGCTGTGTTCGTTATACCAACAAAAACTTTTTCTCAACTTTTTTCCGGCGCTAAATCAATAGCCACGCGAACGACGTCGCGGGCACAGCTAGTACTTTATATTCGTCTTCGATATTCTTTATGGAATGTATTTTCCTAGTATCCTTATTGTTGTACCATTTAGGTTAACGTGCAAATAAATTATATTAAATGGCTAACAATACTATGAGTAGTACGTCTCACGCACACGCGTCTTGATAAGGGTTAACCTCACATATATTGGCTATCATTCCGTCGTCCTCTATCTATTAATAAGCAGGATATTGTTGTATTTATGGCCAGAGACAGGCCTTACTTATCTCTGTCTACATAGGTATAATAAGTGTAAGGGTGGTTTCATATGCAGGTTAGCCGCTAGCGCAGACCAAGAGCGCCAGCGAGAATAGGCTAGTTGACTCATATCAAAAGTTTTAAAAATAATGTTTAATTCACATAGTATTTAGTACAAGGGTCCGAAATATATATACATATATATAGTTTAATAAATATAAATAAGGGATTGCTGTAGATATTCAATTTAAACATGTTTTATTATTACTTTATTCTTCATCTTCCAAAATCCACCATGTTCGTGAAATTTGTGAAGTAACGCATCATGTAAACGATTACTACGCATGGTCAAAATCCGTCAAACGCCAGTCTCAACCAATCAAGCATGGCTGGATGAAGGCTGGCTGTGACAGCCTGTGTCACGCATGCGTACTGAATTGCTTACCAAAATCTTGACTTTAAGGCGCAGATAATTCATAGACCATCATGACCGATGGCATTTTTAGCAGTTAAGCAAAAACGTTATTAAAAATTTATTGTTTTATAGGCCTAAAAACAATTTTTTGGGGTGATCGCTAATAGTAATGACACATTTGGGACCCAATAAAAAAGGGTCAACTAGCCTTTGTGGCTGTGAAACGATGTTAGGTATCTCTTGTTATTGTTGTTGTTGTCCCGTGTTGGTCCGGGATGCACTGGGTACTGGGTCTGTGATCGTGTAGGCGATGAGCTAGCCACTTGTCACTACTCTTTCACGATTTTCCATCTGACCAAACCCAATTTTTGTATGGCTAAATAAAGTCTTAAGGAACACAGTGCTCCTTGGACTCTGCCGAACCCTTCAGGGATTACAGGCGTTGTATGTATGTGTGATTGTAAGCGCGCGCGCGTGGTCAGCGCTGGCAGCCAGCCCACCTTTGTATCTTCGTATATTATCGATAGTCGATACGTAATGTCCTCAGTCTATATACGTCCCACTAGATCGTACAGACCTTTCTCATGGAGAAACACATGAGGACTATGGGCCGTAACACAACCACGCTGGCCTAATGCGGGTTGGTGAGTAGAAATACAAACAGCCATAAAGGAAAAAGAAAGAAAGAAAGAAAAAACATTTACTCCGACACAGACACAATATAAATGACTTGCATAAAACATATAATGCCTATTATTGTCTTCGTTGTACAGTCGTGATCGTATTTCTTGTACTCTTATTTATTTAATCTTTAATGTCCAAAAAAAAACACTTTTGTACTTAGAGCGGACTTAACGATAATACACTCCCTTAAACGGCTTCAATACTTTCTCCCCTTCAAAACCAAAATCACCCTTGCGCAATCCCTCTTATTGCCTATTCTTGATTACGCTGATATCTGCTATTTAGATGTGACCGAGGAATTACTCAATAAACTCGAACGTCTTCAGAATCTTGCCATACGGTTTATTTATGGTTTACGTAAATATGACCGTGTATCTGCATTCCGTAAAGAGTTGAAATGGCTGCCTGTCCGAGAACGTCGTAATGTGCACATCCTTTCATCACTATACAAAATCCTGTATGATCCCAATGCCCCTTCCTACCTTCGTTCCCGCTTCCAGCTATGTCCACCGCCCTCTCGTCCTAAACGTCAATGTGTCACTAAGATGCTTGACCTTCCTAAATGTAACTCCACTTTTCTTCTACACTCTTTCACGTTCCGCGCTGCTCAAATGTGGAACTGTCTTCCAGCCTCTATTCAGCACAGTCCTTCGATACACTCCTTCAAAACCAGGCTGAAGCATTATTATATATCTCAAAATACTCAAACTACCGCTTAATCAGAATTTTGTCATCTAGGTATCTTGTATATATTTAAAGGTATATATTATTAATATGTATATATTTGTGTAATTATTTAAGTATTTGTATTTATAAGTGTATTTAAGTAGGATTATTATTATGTAGGTATGTTTAATATTAAAGTTTTTCAATATTGTCTTCTTTATGCATTTGTATCCCCTATAATCTATTTTCTCAACTTACTTTCATGGGTTGGCAGGCAGAGATCTCTGTTAGGGATATGTCCGCCCTTGCAAACATATGTTAACAACCTTTTTTATGTATGTGTTTTTAAATTGCAATAAAGAGTATATATACATCGCTCTCTCCCAGTCAACCTCTTGTCAATTTTTCTCATTCCTATCAATTAGCCCAATATTATCGATTATTATTATAGTACAATTATAAATATAAGAAACTAGCTGTTGTCCGCGACTTCGTACACGGTTACAATGGTTTTTAGCTATCCCATCGGAACCCTTTATTTTTCCGAAATGAAAAGTATCTAAGGTGTTAACCAGCGATATAAGGTATCACCATGCAAAATTTTTCCCTCTTTTTAAATCCCCCTGACTTGGTTTTAAGCAATTTTTTTTCTATGTACAGACGTTCGACCTCTACAGTCGTATTAGATGTATAGTATTATATAGATATCATAAATAAATAATTAAGTACACAAGAACTGAGAAATAGTGATTATATTCACCCCACCAATTTCTTTACAGGGTCGCTAAGCCGGGAATCATTATACCATGATCTACAAGATACGCCGACTGAAGTCTATAAAATATTTGGCAGTAAGTATCCGTTACTATGTACAATAATTATTTGGAACAGATTAGCATAAATCTTCATTCATTCAAAAACAATAATGTCTGTACAGATAGGAGACCAATACATTAATAAGTTTCATCACGGAAGTAATCCCAAAAATCGCTACCCGTTAGTCACTTAAATCCCTTGCGATCCATTGTAATTTTTAAAGGCCAGTCCATTTTGAGACCATTCAGTTTTCGGCTGTCCTTTTTACCTTGCTATGTCCTTCTACATTTTACTGTGCCTTTGGTGGGGGTCTACTCACACTTATTGAGCTCAATTCGGCATCAACGTCAGTTTTGCATAGAATTTGTTCAGCTTTCCACGCCTGTTCAGCCGCGTAAGCATCTCATATAAAAGTCTGTTTCCATAGAAAATACTGAGTGCTCGATATGCTAATAATTTCATATTTAATAATTTTCACTAGAATCGTACTGGATTAACTGTCAAGGTATGGTTTATGACTATTAAAGTGGTGACGCTGTGAAATAAGGCCAACAAGGTTTTAATTTATTTAAACTTTATTTCTTAACTGCTGCTGCACTGCTTGGTGAAGCGAGGACTAAGGCAATGGACTGCTTTTGCGGTGCTTTTGCCTAGACTGTAACTAACCCTTAGGGGATAATAGTCATGATTATATATTTGTATGTTATTTCTTAAGCAGACATTGTCACAGTAATAGAAAAAAATTTTCGTCTACTTTCATTCCACACAAGTGTGTCAATCTGTGGCTGAAAGTAGTTGGTATAGGTAGGTTGATCAATCCAAATGGTTCAGTGGGGAGAAATCCGAAACTATGAGAGATATCGGAATCTATTCTTTGGAACCATGACATCGATTTTAGATAAATTAATGATGGCATTAAAAAATGTCCAACTTTCATACCTAACCTGGAATCGAACAACGTCGAATATTTAAAAATAGTTTTGTTGTTTTAAATGTTGATGTGAGTCATAAATAACAAAGAACACATTATAAAAGAAATACTGTTAAATTAATAAAAAAGAAAACTTGAAATATTTATGACTTTCCTAACAAAATAAATTTTCAAAATTATATACTATTTCCTTGGTGCATAGGTTTATATTTTCGACGTACATCTGTGTTAAGAGACTCCCAAGTCTTTTGTTAAGTCTTCAACAGTGTCGTAATTTTATTGAATTGGCACAGATCCCGGAAAATGTCTACCATTTTGAACATTTAGGCACACTATCTGTATTGAATCTGTACCAATACAATCATATAACGCCACTTCCATCTATTTATGATAGTGTTGACTTTTTAACAAGAGGCTTAGAGAGTATTGAGAGTATTTAGACACCTCGAAAATAAAAAACGCAATATTACACTCGTTGCCCAAGATAATTAACCTATACTAACCTATACATCAGTCAACAAAAGGCACCCCATCGCATTGTGTTAAAAGGTTTTTGTCCTTTTCGAAGTTTCATTTAGTTAAAATTGAATGAATACAGCTCTGAATACCTAAATGCGGTACAATGAAATCCGGATTAAATGTTGAATTCATTGAGTTTACTCAGTATTTCTTTGAATTAACTAAATACTAAATCACACCGTGAAGATTAAATCATCTTGATTCTATTGTGAACTGGCTAAATCTGGCTTAAAACTCAACATTTTAGATGATTGTCTATGCGGTGGAGTTTACCTTGTTTTGAAATATTGTATCATTTCATTAGTCATTGTTTTTTTTCAATAAGTCATAACGTTGCCAGTATGCCAGCGGGCGGGCAAAGGTGAAACAAACGAGGACCTTTTTACTACAGTTTCACCTCTCTCTCTACTTTGGCTCTTATTGCGAACTATAGTACCCTTGGCGTGAGTTATCACTGTAAAAACTTTACTTTTCTAGTTTCGTTAAGAAGCTCAATTTCTAAAGGAAACGCAAAATCTAATGTTTTCCGCTAGGGGTGCTTTTCACGTTTCCCATAGAAATTAAGCTTCGCCATCAGCCTATATACGTTCCACTGCTGGGACAGGCCTTCCTCATGGAGAAACACATGAGGTGTATGGGCCGTAACACCACCACGCTGGCCCAATGCGGATTGGTGGGCAGAAACGGTCACAAATACGACCGGGACCAACGGCTTCACGTGCCTTCCGAAGCACGGAGGAGAGCTCGAGATCACAAAGTCTTGGTCACCCATCCACGGCCTGACCATGGCAAAGGTAGCTTTGTTTTCGATCAAAGCCAAAGCGCACTGAACACTACGCCACCGAGCTCCCCGAGCACCGAGCCAAATTAAGCTTATCTTAACGCAACTTAAGATGTATTTTTTGAATGTAAACTTACACCAGGGCTGCAGAGCTAAGCGACAACGTTGCGAAAAGTAACTTTTTCACCTTGTTGTTGAACGTTTCGCTTAGTTTGGCATATTTTCCAACACTATGCTTCGCCCTTCGCCCGACAGCCTGCTGGCCTGCCCGCTCGCATTATGACTTACACTTAGAAAGAAAAAAAGAAACTTTATTAAGAACCATGATACACTTTTGAATCTAATGGGTAATAGATACGACATGTTGTACACATCACGATGCTTAATAGGTATTTTTACTAAGCATTGTCGACTAACAAACGACACTTAAGTACTTTTCCATCAAATAACAAGCCACATAGCACTGGCAACAAGCCAAATTCTTAGAAAGTAATAAAAACTTAATGTAATCTTAATTAATGACCATAGTTTGGGATCACAAACTCGAGAAAAGTGAAAGTGGCTTTTTATCTTCAAGAAATGCGTCACGAACTCCACGAAGGGGTTTTAGTGATAAGTGCTTGTAGGGTTGGGACGTTTCAGAACAACGCCGGCCGCGCCGGCCACACGCGCGCGTTTGTACTTCAAATTGTATGGAAATCAGTTATTTGAATAAATAAAATAAAACGTACTTATTTAATTCGGAAGCAGAATCCAGACGGTTAGTAACAATTATTAAAAAAGATATGTCTGGAATGTGCAATACCTATTATATTTATTAATGAACTATAACATTCTCTCACGATTGGGGACAGACCTCCCTACATGAAGACAGTACAGAGTGCAGGCCATAACGCCACCACGCTGGCCCAATCGGATTGGTGGGTAGAAACAGTTGTAATAGCAACCGAGACCAATGGCTTAACGTATTCCGAAGCACGGAGGAGTTCGAGTTCAGATAAGGAAGCTATATAATGGTAGCAAATAATAGCAATGTATCCCTTAAAGTTTAAATCCAACACAAACCTACGCCTGAACTAGCATCTCGCATCCTTTATTTACAATTAGTGATGCGTAAGTTCAATTATCGATAGTTGGAATATCGATTCTACGCCTTTGCAATATTATCAATGGTTTCTGGCTCTCGTTATTTACAGTATTTCAAATTCAATTAGCATTGACTTCATTGTACAGGCGCTATGCGCTCCACTGCGGATAATCACAGACGTATAATTTTACGTAATATCTACAAACCTTTGTTTTAAATATGACAGGTGAGCTCTTGGCCTTCATCTCACCTGTTGGTAAGTGACGATGTAACGAGGCGCCATAGCTATATCAGCGCCTCGTTGCTGTCATTGCGCTCTTCTCTGGCCATTTTTCTCTTAGTTTCCATTTTTAAATTTGCTGTCTGTCTCTTTTTATTTGTTTTGTTCTAGAAGCTCATTCTTAACAGAGTCAGTGCGTAGAGCGGTTGACTCCCTTCCAACAATAATTGTAATATATTTATAAAGTGAATCAATTTTTATAAGCTGAAACAAAGTTACAACAAACTACATTATCAGTTCCTAATAAATAACAAAGACTATATGTTTCTTTAAGGCACTATTGTAAGTAGCCCTACCCTTTTTGTAATATATTTAGTGTTAAATGTGAAATTGTTTTGTGTTCAGTGTAATTTACCTTTTTTTTTATAATTGTTTCAGTTGTGCCTTAATTCTTTATTATAAAATAAACGATACATAAGTGACGACCCAACTGCATTTTCTTTATCCTGGCTTCACCCCGTCACAACGATAAGACTGAAGGTGAAAGCGAGCTTCATCTTTAATCCTCAACAACTGAGGAATTAGCTATCTTACTTTTGATTGCCGAAACACAACAATTTAATTAAAAAAGTGTTTCTACGATAACAAAATAAGGTAAGCTTTACTTACTTTTTCACGCATATAGGCGTCTGATAATTTTTATTTTATTCACTAGTTTGAATTAAACTTATATACAGTTCATTGTGAATATCGCTTGCCTCATATTGTGCCCGGTGCATGGCAACAGGCTCCCCACCTGTTACATGGAGACCTAACATATCTAGCGAAAATGTGGGTGTTTAATACCTCTGCCTATCCAAGGGAAAGAGGCGTGATGATTTGTTATATTCACTAGTTAAGACATACCAAAAGTATAAAAATGTAATTTATAGATTAAAATACATAATGATATTCAGTTATGTGTTTTTCTTTCAATTGCCATGACTGCAGTGTGGTGCAATAATATCGATAGATAAAGTATTAATTTTGTCTTACCTATCGATATACACACAACACTATATGGGTATGCCAGATTCATTAGTCATGATCTTACAACATTAACTAAGTAACGCCGCAGGGCTTGCTTAAAATATCACTCTTGGATAATTCCCAGATATTTAGAACACGTTCTTGCGCAATTCATAAACATGAAATGGAATTAGGAAACGCTTAAGGCGCATGTGAAGGCCCCGTCTATCATCCATCATATTACCGTGTACCGAATAGGTCAAAGAAAACGATTTTCCGTGGGAGGAAATACAGAGAAATTATCATACGGCTTCCGTAGGCCTTAATCGCCAGCGACACATCCATATATGAAGGCCAAAAAAGGGATATAAATAGCCTTGGTGTTGCTACAAAATATCTAAGAAATGAAAAATATTTATTGTCCAAAAACATACAAACCGACGACCTTTTTTTTTTTTTTTATTTATATTGTAATGGAACATACATACATAAAATCACGCCTATAATCCCCGGAGGGATAGGCAGAGTCCAAGGAGCACTGTGTTCCTTAAGACCACATTTAGCTAAACAAAAATTGGGTTTGGTCAGATAAAAATTCGCGAAAGAGTAGTAACAGGTGGCTAGCTCATCGCCTACACAATCACAGACCCAATACCCAATACGCCCTTAGTCGCCTTTTACGACATGCTAGACAAGCAGTTGGTACATTCTTTTTGTGTCCCGGACCAACACGTTGATTGTAATAGTGGTTTATTGATAAAGTGATTTGATTTTATATCAGTTTTTTTTATTTAAAAACAATTTAGACGCTTTTGTCCTTGTTTGACAGGTCTTTTCTTTTTATATGTGGCAGCTTTATTTTAGAAGCTATAAATATTTGGACACCATCGGGTTACGCCCAGACTATATTAGCGTGATTTGTATAGAATTATTTATTATGATTATTGTTTGATTATTATTGATAATGTTAGTCTTTTAAAATTGTAATCAAAGTAATTAATTTATGTTTATTGTTATGTCGGTTAATATTAGTTAATAGGCATAGTTTACTGTTTATTTTTAAATATTTAAGTGTTGTTGATTTGTTTTAGGTTGTAACTATTGTTTTTATAATATTTACGAATGATTTACTGCTTTCGGTTTTTAGAATAATTTTAGATAAATCATGCGGATCTGTTTCATTGGCACTGCATATTGAGTAATGAGAGTGGCGGGCTAAGGAAAATCGTGAGCAGGTAGAGTATAAGTGCTTAAAAGTTTATGATGAAATGTCGTCACATGGACATATTTCGTCTGGAATTATGTGAAAACGGTGTAGGTAGTGTTTGGAGTATCCGTGACCAGTCAAATACTGATTCACTTCTTTTGAAGGAGTTGGTGAGTTGGTAACATCTCTTTGGTGTATGTGCAGTGGTATGGTTTAGCTCCATCGTAACCTGACCACTATGTTACATTTCAATATTCTTATGCGCGCAGGAGTGGATAAGTATTCTATTTTACCTCCTTGGTGGGCACCGCGAACACTGGTGCTCGCAAACAATAGATGTTTCTATTGCGTTTCGTTGTGTGCCTGTTGACTAGTTAAGATATATTATATAACTCTTTATTGCACATAAACAATAGAAACAATGTAAAAAGCAGAAGTATACAAGGGAGGACTTATCTATATCGATATTATCTATATCTTCCAGTCAACCCGTTACAGGTGTGTGAGATCTCAGGATGTAAGAGAAGCGACACCAGTGCACAAGACAAAACAGAAATCTATGCAAACATATACATTACTGAACAAATAAAATAATATATATAATTAAACAATACATAAACTCAATAAAATATAAATACAAATAATAAAAATAAATACATAATACTATGCCTAAACTGAGAAATTAATTATTATATACTAAAATTATTATATAAGTAATACTATATTGTATGTTTCCCAAATAAATAAATATTCAGAAAAGAGCGTCAACATAACAGGCCAAGCACCGAGTAGTAACTCGATTTGATGTGTCATTTTACTAATTTTTATTCCACTAACAATCTCTCTTCAAAAATTATTAATTTATTACCTTTTTACATGCTAAGTTTCTTAAGCGTTCTTGGCAGAACAAGGCTTCCTAGTAGTTTCGTAAACAAATGGCGTAGTTTTTCTGTTAACCAATAAACATATACATTTTAAGTTGTAATAATTTGCATTAAGCCTGTCACAGACCGAGTGAAAGCAAAATATAGGTACCTTTATTATGGCTACATCTGTGACGAGCTTTAAGCAGCTCACCATAATACATTTTAGCTTAGCGGTACAAATAGGTACCAAAAATATAACCGTATTTTAAATGTAGCATTTAACGAAATTATTACTTAAAAAGGAACGACGTATTCCTGGTAGTCCGTGATATTTCCAATTACAAAAACAGATTTAAATAATCAACGTTGGCATTATTATCCAAATATATCCACACCGATTTATTTAAAATCCTTCCAGGATATACTATAAGCATTCACGCAAAAATCGAGTAATTCCATGCTCTGTGGTTTTTGTGTACTTGTGACTATGCGGGGTACTTAATTTTACATACATACTGTTACATATCCGAATGAGCGTTATGTATCCGAATGATCGGCGCGCCTTTCGGTATCTGTGGGATGTCAGAGGCATTCATGGTTTAGGCCGAAGCCATATTTTAGCATAAGATAATATTATTATTATGTATGGAAATAATTAAATAAAAAGTATTATCACGAAGAAGCCTTTTACTTAACACATACAGTCACACCTTTTTTCCACTGGGGTAGGCAGAGAATACATCATCACGAACACAGATTTTATGTGCTGACTTTATTTATGATGTAGTTTTTTTATGGAATAGGGGGCAAACAAGCAGACGGATGGTAAGTGGTATGGTATGGTGGTGGTATGGTAAGTGATTACCGCCACACATGGACTCCTGCAACACCGTAGGGGTTACAGGTGCGTTGCTGGCATTTTAAATGGGGTACGCTCTTTTGTGAATATTTATTTGGGAAACACACAATATGGTATTACTTATAAAAATAATAATAATCTTGAAACATTCACACCTATCAACTAGCCCCATTTTAAGCAACTAATGCTGCTTGTGTTAGGGACACTAGAAGACGGATCAATATATTTAATAGATAAATAAATATAAATCTCCTATATATATATAAACATCCAAGCCTGGAGAACAAATGCAAAATTCATCACCCAAACATTTGCCCCCACCGGGGATCGAACTCAGAACCTCTCGAGATGGCGACGCCTTGAGATCGGCGTACAGACCACTCGGCCACGGAGGTTGTCAAGTTATCTAACATATCTTAACTAGTCAACAAGCACAAAATGAGACACAATAGAAATATCTATTCTATGCGAAAACCGGTGTTCGTGGTACCCATCAAGGAGCTTAAATTCGATACTTAAATCAATAAAGTTTCCACCATTACAATAAAACGTGTAAATACTAACAATTTTCAAACTGCCTTGCTTGTGCAAGTGCCAAAACCGGATCGTAAGTTTGTATGTTTTTGGACAGTCATCGTCTTACCACAAAAAACCTTAACATCTGTTAAGCATGTGTTTTAAAAAAACGTTACCCCAAGACCGTGTATTACGATTGTCTAGAGCTAGACGCGGCTTAAACATCGTCTAAACAAAAATTAAACAGGCGTTAAACAACTGTTCTATTTGTCTTTTGTGGTAAGACGGGAATGTTTTTCTTTTTTTTTTGAAGCAAAACATGCTATTTAGAGCGATGTTAATTCGTACCTATGTACCTAATTACATTTATTTCGAAATATTTCCAATCTTAGTTTATACTTATACTTTACGGCCAACACAGCTCGACACCCCCTTTTTACTAACTCAGTATGTATAATAGATATAAATAGATTTAGAACCAACAGAACCAAAAGAATGTACCAACTGCTTTTCTTGCCAAGAATGTCGTAAAACGCAACTAAGGGCGTATTGGGTACAGGGACCGTGATTGTGTAGGCGATGAGCTAGCAACTTATTACTACTCTTTCACGATTTTTCCATCTGACCAAACCCAATTGTCGTATGGCTAAATGTGGTCTTAAGGAACACAGTGCTCCTTGGACTCTGTCTACCCCTACGGGGATTACAGGCGTGATTTTATGTATGTATCTATGTATAAATATATTACAAAACAAATACATACCCTGTGTTCGCAATATGGAAGGATTAGCAAACTCTCTGTGGGCTGGTAGATTACCTCTAATATTGAGCTGGCTTTAACACTATGTCAAGTGAGCAGGAGTAGACAGACTAGGTCCTTGAGCGAGCGAGACTAGTGAACTTGTAGCCAATAGAAGACTAAACAAAATTATGAAAATTGCTTTATTTATACTCATGTTATAATGTTCGAATTATGAACTCAGACTCGAACTCATAAAGACATACTTTTTAACACAGATGATGAAAACGAAAATTTTAAAATGGAAACTGTAGCATAATGATCATTATGCAACACTTATTTTTCTTAAAAACGCACAAAACTATGGCAAATGTTTTCAAGACAGCCAACAATAAATAAAATTAATTATTTTTTTTGTTTTATATCTTTGAATAATGAGTGTAGGTAAAGTTATGTATGTAATTGCACATAACTCGATATTTAAACACTCGCGTGATACTATTAAGAAAATCGCCTAGGCTCGTTTTTTAAAACCACGCTAGTGTTTTAATAACCTATATTATGTGACATTTACATAAACTATTATTAATGGTGGTCACGGCTCATACAAAACTAAAGAGAATTATCTTTTTCTTGTAAGTAATTTTGTTGATCGCGAATGGAACGATAATTAGATTAATTATTATCTTTTGGCGAAGTTTGTCTCAACTTTCTGAGTTTGGGCGTTAGGGCATACTCTTGGTCCGTATATTTTGGACAGCTTAAGCTGGCTTCCCTCGGTCGGCAATATCACCGACCGAGGGCAGACAGCTTTACTTGTACATTTCAACTGTGGCTTAACACAGTGTCGAGAATAATAAACAGGGTGTATCCAATTTAAACGTCACTGTCCAGTGTTTGTTATGATAAAAATATGTTTCCTAAAATATTGCTAATGAATAAATGCTTAAATGTTTCTAATTAATTTATAAATCATTCTGTTTCATGGAAATTTCGTGACCAAACTTCGACCTGTATAAATTAAAATTATAAAAGACTACATTTTGCCCGCGACTTCGTCCGCGTAGAATAGTTACTTTGAGATGTGATGTGTGATGGTATGTGGTGTAATTGAAACAGTATCCTCAATTGGTGGATTTGAAAATTAACTCCTACTCTATTATTAGAAGCAAAGTTCAAAGTTGCGTAAATTTGTACTTAATTTTTCTAGGAGGCGTTACTTAATTTTTTACAATCACCCGTACGGCACCCGTTCCCATAGGAATATCGGGATAAAAGGTAGCCTATGTCCTTTCTCAAGCTCTAGACTGCCTGTGTACTAAATTTCGGTTAATTGGTTCAGTAGTTTTAACGTGAATGCGAGACCGACAGAGTTACTTTCGCATTTAAAATATTAGAATAGATTAAAAATGTTCAAAAATACGATACTTAAAATAAAATAAAATCAAGACAAGTTAATATTGGGTCCTTACCTATGTAATTGGTGTTTTTTTCCTCTCTTAGTATTTTGTCTGTAACTATTAAGATTCAGAGTATTCATAAAAAATAATTACCTCGTCTAAAAATAGACTATATTTTTGAGCTCTTTTGATTTGTTTTGATAATTTGTTGTAACTTTAATTGTGTTAAAATTGGACACGGCGACAACTCTTTTTAAGTGCCTCCCGAATACATCATTTTATTTGCATTCACTTAAAAACGATAAATAATTTTTATGAAGTGTGATATTACATATTACTAAAGCTTGTCTAATGATAGATGCCAAATATTATTATCTTTGGATTTGTCGTTGTGAAGAAAACTGAAAAAAATTTAGTGTGGAAAATGCAGAATTCCCCAAAATCTCCATACAAAACACCAATTTCATAGGTAAGGACCTAATAATAAAATCAAACCATCCAAAAGTAACATAACATAAAAACAAATCATATTTCCTTTAAAACAAGCTGATAAAGAGCGAGCGTAGTAAATAGCCCTCCGCTTTCTTTGGCTCTACATCAAAATGAGAACAATAAAAAAAAACAGTTGTATTAACCAGAACAAAGGGCTTCTCTAAAACCAAAAAGTGTTTGATTACCAGTAAACTAACGAGTCTAATGTTGCTTTGCAATATCAATACAAATATTCAAAATACTTTAAAAAAAAACTTTTTTAAAAAAGCACGCTTTTATTTATGCGTAGAAAGTGCACCAAAAAGTAGAAAATAAATTTTTCTTTACACCAAAATGTGATCCAAAATTTTGATGACTTAAGCCCAATTGCACGATCGAGAGTTAGCGCTTAACCCAGGGTTTGCCCATATATTTGCCCCAGGGTTAGATGCTAACTCTTGACCGCGCAATTGGGCCTAAAAATAAAAGCGTGGGGCGCTCATCATTATTCATTTAATTACTCCACATTTTTTTAAATTTTGTTCTTCTAGCTTCAAAATTACTAAAACGTAACTAAATACGTTTTAGGATCTTAATCAAGGCGACAGAATTCTTTGATCACGATGATAATTTATTTTTGTAACTCGTGGAAGAAGTAACGTAACAACTTTCTTCTGGTGCGAAGTTGAAGTTAGTCACTCCAGCATTTAAGTACAGAAATAATTTTTAGAAATAGTTATTACATCCATTATTTCTATTTCTAAATGCTAGAATCGCTACATTTCAGCACCAGAGGAAAGTTGATAAGATCACATGATCAAAGAGTTCCATTACCTTGATCTAAATCTAAGATGAATTATTGCAACGCTTATCTTATTTGCTTTTTCCTATGTTTTGAATTTTTCAACTACACTCTTAGAGTTTTTGTGTAGGGGAAAATTACAGTTGAAATATTATATTTTCAATTACCATATATCTGTGACTAATTGTATTAAGTCATATCAACTGTTACACTTTAATGTAACATATTCAGAATTTACAGATACTTGTTTTATTTTCCCATCAATTTAAGATATCCATATCCTCACTAATTTATTACGTAAGGAGATCATTGAAATGTGAAGAGCATAAAATCTCTATAGGACATGATTTGTAATTTGTATCACACAGCAATTTGATGAGCTGATAAGAACATTTTAAGATATGAGTACCTTTTAGTAATGAAATAAATTATGATGAGCGCCCCACGCTTTTATTTTTAGTCATAATAATTTTGGATCACATTTTGGTGTAAAGAAAAAATTATTTTCTACTTTTTGGTGCACTTTCTACGCATAAATAAAAGCGTGCTTTTTAAAACAGATTTTTTAAAACAGATTTTTTCAAAATTTTTTAAAGTATTTTTATTTTCTACTTTTTAGTCTTGTCAAATATTTATATCGATTTTTCGACCATAGTTTAAATTGCAAAAAGATTGAACACACGTCTATCGGTGGACCTTACCTTTTAGAGTGCGATCCGAGAGCACTTTGTCAATTGTTAGTCAAGTTATTGTATAGTCAGGTTTTTATATGGTCAGGTTATTATGTAAAATTACATTGTCATCGCGTATAAACATGTCTGTAAATTTCAGGTGGATTGGATTAGTAAAAGTGGTCGAAAAATCGATTACAAATTTTGACGCAGACAACATACATACAAACAGTGTGAGTTAAATAAAAGCGTGTTAAAACAAATATTATAGTGTAAAAGGAGGAAACATCTTGCTGAGTTTCTTGTCCGTTATTCTCAGAGCAATGCCTAGTAGCTAGTGAACGGTTGCCATAATTTGAGATTCATATGAGTATGTGAGTACCTAAACTAAATTCCTAAAGTTCAAATACCTTGGACAAAATTTTAACGCATTTAACCGCGTAACGGGTACTGGGTCTGTGATTGTGTAGGCGATGAGCTAGCCACTTGTTACTACTCTTTCACGATTTTTCATCTGACCAAACCCATTTTTGTATCGCCAAATGTGGTCTTAAGGAACACAGTGCTCCTTGGACTCTGCCGACCCCTTCGGGGATTACAGGCGTGATTGTATGTATTTATGTATGTATATACAATAGCTTCATCGACTTTATTTTTAAAACCTTTTATTTACTAACATAATAATATATCTAAGAATACATTGTTTTGAACACTATGGACTATTTATTGTCTGAGAATAAATGAATATTATTATTATTTATAAATTATTTGACTTACTTGTAAATCGCGGTACGATCTGTAATAATATTACTCTTCATTAAGGATCAAAATAATATTATAGAAATCAGTATTAAAATGCTGTCTAGTGAATAAATATATCCAGACGTTACTAAGAAATACTCATAGCTCCTTATCTTTCGAAATTCTTCATCGTTATGTTAAATCTTTAAAGTGTGGGAGTCACTAACGAGCCTTGTTAGGAAAATCGTAGAATTCTAATGCAAAATTTATTATTTTTCCATCAGATCACGGAGTATAATATAATAACATTATATCGATATCGGATCGGGTTGTATCATCAATGAATAATGTTTGACATGATTAGTTAGTGGATTTGGACTCTATATTTCAATAATTAGAACAATAGAACCGGCCTCCTGGTAGTTTCGTGAACAGATGGTGTAGTTTTTCTATTCACGACATTTTGTAATATGTTTTTGATATTCATAAGCATGTGCTAAGACGCATCTAAACTGAACACCTAATCGTTTTTAATTTTTTTAATAAATATACAGCAAATTATAATCTAGCAACTAGAAAGCTAGATTGAAATAAAATTGTTTCTGTCATAATGAAATATAAAATATATTTAAAGGAAAGGTCATAAAATACCTTTAAATATATTTTATGGAACTTTAACCGGCGGCGTACAAACCTCTAGAACACGAAATATACCGTCGTTAAATCTTCATTGAATATATAATATAATGTACAAACATAACATGTATACCTAATTGAGTCTGGAATATGTTCGTCCCAAGATTTCTACAAGTTACATCAAACATGGTCTGCCATCTTATAGACAGCAACTTAAGTTTAACTTATTACAAGTCTGAACCTTATTATTGAGAGATGAGGGTCTGCAGAACTGGTAAAGCGATATGAAAGGGCTCTGTTGCCTGGGTTGCCTGTATATTCATTGACAACTTGAACATAGCCTCAAACTGCCCGCAAATTCAACTATAAATTAAACCGGACGTTCCCGAATCGTTACAATTGCTTAACCAATGCGTTTAAAGAACAATACTTAGCAGAATAAACATTAATGATTGCAATGTAAGCTTTTGCTTTACGTTTTTTATTTATGTAAAATAGCAAACCGAATGGAACCGAATGAAACCGAAGGCAACCGAAACGCACGGTTGCGTTTTGCTAGCAGAATACCAATAACGTTCGAACATAAGCGAAGTATCCCCCTCTCTTCTCATTTGTCAATTTTGCAGTGCCCGACAGGGTTCATAATGTTGTCAAAATTTACCTGTTAAGACCTATTGTATGTACATTATGATGCAATAAATAAATAAGCGTTCCTCCTGCGTTTCAGATCAAAATAAAATAGCAGGATTGGCCTACTGGTGTTCTGCACTGGTATGAGTTTTGACATGTGTGTCGCCGACTCGTTACGATCAACGTCTGCGTAAAATCGTCATCATATGTAAATGTATAACATTTTACCAGTGTGCAAGCGCCTCCATCGAAAACTGTAGAGAATTGACGTGATTTTTTGGACAAATACGTTTACGGGTTAGGGGTACTGACCGTTATTGATAAAGTTACAGTCCCCAGTGCCTTTCTACAGTGCTGTTTCGTACAAAGAAAATGATAGATTTAAATTCCGATAGAAAACTGGTCAATAAAGGTAACTCACGATTCCAAGCTGGTAAAACAGTTAACTATTCATGTAACATATCGCCGCGGCCGGTTCGATACCCACCCAGCGCAAATGGCTCGCTCCCCTTTTACTCGGGACTTTGACATAGGTGAAATGCCAAAGTCCCGATCCGATCAACACCTCTGCCCGGGTGTGTAGGCTTCAAGGCGCTATGTTATATGTTATAAAGTTGAAGCGGTCATTTTTCATTTATATAAATTATCTAATAAAATTCTAATTTTCATATTACTATTATAGAATTTTGGACTTTATAATAAACAACATGCCAAAACATACAACTCCTGTCTCGGTATTCACTCGCCACATTTTTCAACCCACGCCTCTCATCTTACAATTCCGAATTCTTTATTTGAAAAACGCTACAGTACCCACCAAACCGGATTGAGCCAGCGTGGTGGTGTTACGGCCCATACTCCTCATGTGTTTCTCCACGAGGAAGGCCTGTCCCAGCAGTGGGACGTATATAGACTGAAGACTAGGACTAGGATCAGAATAATTATTGAAATTTCTTCCTTCGACATTCTATGTACCGACACTTATATTATTTATTAAATTTGGTGTATTTCGAACCCTTGTACTAACTAAATACTGTGTGAATTAAACATAATTTCTATAGCTTTTGATATGAGTCACAAGCCTATTCTAACGTATGAAACAGAAAAAGCAAGCTGCCCTCAGTTTGTTTATTAGCAATATTGTAGATGGAGCCTTTGTCCATATTGTGGATTTCATCCGCGCGGTTTTTCTTTTGTAGTTTTATATCGTCTGTAACTTACACTGTATGCGGAAAAACTCGCTGAATTTATGAATGCTGAGCGTCGATTTGTTCATATCCTCAGCCACTAAACGTCCCACTGCTGGGCACAGACCTTCCTGATGAATAAACACATGACGACCATTACACTACCACACTGGCACAATGCGAGTAGAAACAGTTGCAATAGCTACCTGGACCAACGTTCTAACGTGCCTTTCGAAGCACGGAGGAGTTAGGTATCACGAAGTTTTGGTCACCCATCCACGGTCTGACCATAGCGAAGGCAGCTTTGTTTTCAATCGAAAGCTAAAGCGTACTAACCACTACGCCACCGAGTTCGTTCCGCTCCGATTCCGGTCAAACAACTTTAATGCGGATCAACGAAAAGAAAATGAAAACACTTTGCCGACTTGATCTCTATCTTTCTATGCCATCTTAGATAGAAGGGGATTCAGACTAATAAAAATAAAGTAAGACGTTCAACATGACCTCCCATTGAGCTACTTACACTAGGAAATAGGCTCACAAAACAATTCTCTGAAGTAAGCAAATATTGGGTCCTTACCTATGAAATTGGTGTTTTTATTCGGTCATAGTATTTTGTCTGTAACTATTAAGATTCAGAGTATTCCTAAAAAATAATTACCTCGTCTAAAAATAGACTTTATTTTTGAGATCTTTTGATTTGTTTTGATAATTTGTTGTAAGTTTAATTGTGTTAAAACTGGACACGGAAACAACTCTTTTTAAGTGCCTCCCGAATACATCATTTTATTTGCATTCACTTAAAACGATAAATATTTTTTATGAAATGTGATATTACGCATATTACTAAAGCTTGTCTAATGATACATGCCAAATATTATTATCTCTGGATTTGTTGTTGTGAAGAAAACTGATAAAATGTTAGTATGGAAAATGCAGAATTCCCCAAAATCTCCATCCAAAACACCAATTTCATAGGTAAGGACCTAATATTTGTTTTTCCTTACTTCTGGCCGACTTACGATACAATTTAGTCAGTTAAGATCCAGTGGAACAGCAACCAGTGCGGTCGAGGTCCAGGTTAATTGTTTCACTGATAGAAATTTATGTTTATATGTACATAACCTGAAGGATTTCTTCGCGCTTAGACCAGAAAGAATAAAATATAATTAAGTCAAAGGTTAAGGTAACCTAAGGTCATGGACTACATAGTTAAAATTCATAAAAATAATACTCGGAGGAGCTCGGTGGCGTAATGGTCAGTGCGCTTTGGCTTCGATCGAAAACAAAGCTACCTTCGCGGTGCACCCTGGGAGGGGGGCGGGAGTAGCAACAGTTGCGGTTGCAACAGTTGCGGTTGCACCTCTGCGAACTGTCAGCGGAGGAGGGCGGAGCGTCTTCAAGGCGCACGGAGCCCACCCTGTGCGCTCTTCGCGCCGGGGGTGGAAAGGCCCTTTTTAGGGCTAGGTGCCATCTTTGGCGGTGGATGGCCGTTCGTTTCGATCGGCGTGTGGGTGTATTTGGGTCTTTGCCCTCTTGGGCGTTGACTCGTTGCGGCCCGTTTCGGGAGGAGGTTCGCGCGGGTTCGTCCGTGGTTGTGTGTCAGGTATGTTGTCGCCTGGCGCACGCACGGTGGAACCGGCGATATTTGGAGGTTGTTGCCCTCTTGGGCGGTGGTTTGCGGGGGTTCGCCTGCGGGTGTATGGTAGGTATGTTGTTGCCTGCCATACGCGCAGGAGAACTCGCGCTGTCGTGAGGTATTTGTGGTCGAGAATCGTGAATTCCTGTCTCGTCATGGTGGGAGTCGCTGAATAAGGGCTTCGTCACCCCCGAAAAGCTCCAGCTTGAAACAGAGTACGGGCTTTGCCACCCCGGAAAATCTCGTCTGGCCCATCCTATCTTGCTAGGTCTCGCTTCTTCTCCTCACTGATTCTCACGTGAGGATATGCCACGTCGGGGTATTTGCTCGGTGGCAGCCAGTGCAAGGCGGGGTATTTGCTCGTTGCCTGGTGGTTGTAGAGTCGCGTCGGGGTGTTTGCCCGGTGACTGGCCGCGTCGGGGTGTTTGTCCGGCGGCGGACGGCTGCAACAGGGTGTTTGCCCGGCAGTCGTGAGGTGCGAGGGGGAGAACCCGGTCCATAAGGCCGCCAAGTCCCGTAGGGTAGTTGTACGGCGATCGGTGGAGGTGGAGGGCAGGCCGGTAGCGGATTTGGAACCCGCGGTGTTGTCAGCTTTCCCTGCCACTGACCTAGCTCCTGCCCACGACCGCTACGCCAACAGTCCCGAAGCACTATTGGCACCGTCTGGGGCACTAGGCATGCTCGGATTGGAGGCCCCTAAGTCCTGCAGTTGCGTAGTACGTTCCCGAAACCGTGTAGGCAGCGTCGAAGATTCGAGCCCTTCCCTGAGCACCAGGAAGCCACGGCGGGGCGTTTGCCCGGTGGCAGCCAGCGCGCGGCGGGGTATCTGCCCGGCACCTGGCGGACGAGGAGTCCCGTCGGGGCATCTGCCCAGTGACTGGCCGTGTCGGGGCTTTTGTCCGGCGGCGGGCTGGGTCGGGATGTTTGCCCGGCAGTCGAGGGTCGCGTCGGGGCGTTTGCCCGGCGACCCGGCCATCCGACAGGGCAATGATGGTGGCGCCTCTCGGGGCGTCGCCGGAGCTCAGGGCCACGCGGGTGACGGGACGGGGGTCCTTGGTCATGGAGGTAGTCACCCGCATTGCACGGCTCGTCGGCAGTCGCTCCCGTGGCACGGGGCGGCTGGTCCCCCTCCAGGGACAGGCCTGTGGAGGCCGAAAGACTGGCCGTACTCGAGAACCCGGCACCGCATATCGCGGCGGAGGAGTTGCCCCCGGGGGGTTTAGCGGGATCGAGCCCCGCATAACCAGGTCTTCCCCTGAAGCCTGGTATGGGTCGGCCATTACCCAGGGTCAAAAAAAAAAAAAAAAAGCCCGTGGATGGGTGACCAAGACATTGGGTTCTCGAGCACTTCCGTGCTTCGGAAGGTACGATAAGCCGTTGGTGCCGGTCGCATTTGTGACCGTTTCTACCCACCAACCAGCATTGGGCCAGCGTAGTGGTGTAACGGCCCATACTCCCCATGTGTTTCTCCATGAGGAAGGCCTGTCCCAGAAGTGGGACGTATATAGGCTAATGACAGTCCTTATATATAATCGCATAAAATAGCCACACTAACTTTTTAAACCTCAAACATAAAAAATAATCTATAATTTCTTTGTCTATCTGGATTGTCATACAGTCTACTTGGTAAATAACATGTAAATTGTTTTAGTTAACATATCTAACAAACTTTACTGAAACTAAACAAACGTAATATATACTTACTTTTCAGTTGGACAAATACAAGCAATCTTTAAGATGTAACAATTTCTTCCCTATCATTTTTCATCCATAACCACAATATGTGAGATATAAAAATATTTTTTTATCATAGTCTTTAAAACAATTTTATTATTAAAATAAAATTACGATTCGTGTAATGCGGTTATAGACCGTATAACGAGTAGTCTTTTCAAATAATTTTCGTACATACTCGTATAAAGAGGTAGTACTTCCACACTTACGTTAAAAAATGTTTAAAAACAAAACAACTCCATAAATAGTGGTGTGACTATAACAGTTTAAGGTAATGTCTCCAAGAAGTTCCAGGACGTCATGATCGCATGACTTGTCCTCATAAATTAGGCATTTTTATAGCTCGTCGTAGTAAATGTTTTTAGGTTGCTTACCACACCTATCTCTATCTCTGTCTAGCCTTTAACTTAAATGTGAAATGGCCGCTCTACAAAATCTACGAATGCTCTAATGTGGAAGGCTATTTATGCAACATTGTTCACCGCTATGTCGCTAAAAAAGCGGCAAAGATAATGTAAGTAAGGCCAATGTAGACGAATAACCCTCCACATTTGAACATACGCCGAATGTGAAGAGGGTCCAAAAGGTTCATCAAACGAATAAATAAATATCAGCTCTATCATAATATTGTATACTAGCTGTTGCCCGCGACTTCATCCGCGGTTACTATGGCTATTAAACTATCCCACGGGAACCCGTTAATTTTCCGGAAAAAAGTATCTAAGGTGTTGACTAGGGATATAAGGTATCACCATGGAAAATTTAATTGAAATCGGTCCAGCCATTTCGGAGATTAGCCCGTACAAACAGAGAAACAAAAAAAGTAAAAAAAAATTGGTATTCTTCTTCTTTTTACATACCCCTGACTTGATCTCTACAGTTTTATTATATGTATAGATATACCGTGTTATTCATAAAAAATAAAGTATTAATAAACCTATTTTAGTAACAGTGTTTTGTTTTCTTCTTTCAAACACAAATCTAAATTAGAAAGAAAGTGACAAATCCCTTTTTAACCTAAAATAGGTTTATGAACCCTTTAATATTTATGAATAACACGGATGTATTGTAGTAGCTAGTTTTAATTTGGTTAGCTTCTAACCACCTGACGGTAAGCAGTAGTTTGTATTTGTTTATATTACGATATTTAAAATAATCTAATCAAACAAATGAATCTTTATTTTTAGTGACTAATATAGACAATGTAAATCATAATTAACATGACTTAAAAATAAACCATATTTTTCTATAGATATAAGAGTATCAGAACTTTCATCTCTCCCAGTGTTTACTGTTTTTTACTATAAATTGTTTGTCAACATTGCCAGTGTTGCCATTATAATTAATGTGCGAGTGACCCCGGCAGACACGCTGTAATGGATGCCCGAAACAATCGAAGCGAAGTTTCATCGCGTGCAAACTTCCCAACCTGATTAGATACCCGTATTTGATTTGAAAACTCCCCCCGGAATTGCAGTCAACGTTTTGTTTGACTGTAAAACTAGATTTTTATAATTTTTGTAAGGATTCATCATTTTCCAGCCGTCTAATCAATTTTATTTGGGGTCGATACAGCATATCTTCCGCTGTCATAATAGGTCCGTATTACGGAACTAAACTCAAGCGTAGATCTCGGCTTGAGCACTGTTAGAGAGGGATGGCGCTATCGATCCCACAGAGCGCCATCCCTTTTTAACTGCGTTCAAGCAGAGATCTACGCTTGAGTTTGGTTCTGTAATACGGGCCATAGTCTTCTATCACTTGTAATATAAATACTCAGTTCGTTCTTAGCCATGTCCTCGTTCTCACAATTATTCCATTTTTTCTTATGTCGTCTTCTCCCTGCATAATCATCCAGTCTCATAATCTTAGCTATTGTGGCCATATGCGCTCTCTCTCTTGTAAGTTCATGCCCATACTAAGATAGACTCCTTTCTCTTAATTTCTCAATTTGATACTTTTAGCCAACCCCTACCGTACTCATTCTTCACTTTTTCCATCCTTGTAACCTTACGATTGTTTATGTTGTTGTTTACCTACGTTTGTTGTTGTTTTGTTACTGATTGTTGTTGTTGTCTGTTGTGATGTGTTTTTGTTGTGCTGTTGTTTGATAGTTATGATCACGAATGACTTACAAGTCATCATAATTTTTATGGTATTGTTGGGAAATATATAGAAATATTTATGAAATAATGGAATTAGCATGGTCCATTATTTGCGAAAGGTTACAAAGGGCTACAGTTGTGTGAAAACACTGCTTTATTTACATACATTTTTTAACAACATAAATTATTACCTCCATTCAAAAGAAAATACATTTAATTTTATACGAATAGAAACAAGTATGGTAGTAAATGTTCACCTTTGCGAAATCACTTGTGTAAATTTATGTGATTGATGCTGTGTGTTGATCGTCAACAAACCTTCCACGGGGACATTAAACAATGTTGCACACAGGCAAACTCTATCAAGTCTAATCAAACAAGAGCCAGTGAAAATTTCTCTCCAAGCATCTATTTTGTTTTTGACCTATTTTACCAATGACCCGAGAGCATAAAAGCATTGAAACAATAGCTCGTCAGAATAAATGAAACGCCAAAAAATCCTAATGATCTATTTTCTGCCATAAGGGAAGTTTCATAGGTACGCTGGCTGACGGCCAGTGTACCTATGAAACTGCACTGGCCGACAGCGCTGGCGAGATTTCCATTTTGACATTAAGCGCGAAAACATGATAAGTATGAGTAGCTTCGTATCTGCGCGCGCGCGGGTGTCTGCGCTATTGCGCTATTGGCGGCCAGCGTACCTAGTAAACCACCCTTTTTTTATATCTTTATTTTTGAAAAGGGTTTGTTCAAAACAGAAACTTTCACCCTTATAAGTGATGCAAAAAAAAGAGATACAATATTATTTCTTAGATCTACGCTTAATTCCAAGAGCAACCACTTTGTGACAGGATGAAGCCAGGGATAAAATGAAGGAACAGTTGGGTCGTCACTTATTGGGGTATATTTTAAAATAAAAAAGACAGAACCAAAGAGAAAACGGCCAGAGAGATGCGCAGTAACAGCAAAGAGTCGCTAACAGTGGTATAGCGCCTCGTTACAACTTTATACAATGCCTTGGCTGCCTTACTATAAGGGGTATATACCTGTGTTTATTAAATTTAAGGATTTTTTTGGATAAATTCTTGCCTCTCGGCTTCGACCTATGAAACCACTCTAAAAAGCAACGGGGTAAGAGGGCAGTACTCGTTTAATAGTGTTAATAAAACTAATAAAACCAACTTTGATTGGATACCCCTCGCCCCATAGGTGAAACCCACCCGATGAAAGGTAACAGACTCCCCCCTGTGCTATGGAGACTTAAACAAGTCAGGCCAAATGTGGGTGTTTAACACCTCTGTCTACCCCTTCGGGGATAGTCGTGATGATATGTTTAAACTATTTCCTGCCTTGCACAACTAAACTGTGAAAAACAGGATAATAATGATACTGACTCCCAAACTGATGATTTAATGATCATTGCTTATGGTATTTCGGACGGGTATGATATACAAGCCTTAAGAAAAGAGCGTATTCCAACTTAACCCCTTGAGGGTCAAGCGAACACCAGTGTTCGCAAACGATATTATGTTTCTATTGTAGCTTGTTTTCTGACCATTGTTGAGAGGTTAAAAGGTACTATCAGGTACAAGGCTGCTCGTTTGCCCTCCTAAAAAAGGTTTTCAATCTTAACTTGCAAGACTTAAAAACAAGCTTTTGCCCGCGACTTCGTCCGCTTAGAATAGTTACTTTGAGATAGTGTGATGGTATGTAGCATATAGCCTTCCTCAATAAATAAGCTATTTAACACTGAAAGATTTTTTCAAATGGGGATTGTCTCATTTTTTTAAATTGTTATAAAGTGAAAACCATTTCGAGGAATAAGGTTGCTGATCGTAGCCTATTAGTTAGAATGCGAAAATAATCATGGATTATTAATATTTTAACCTTTAAATGAATAAACTTCATTTGCCCTTCAAATGACGTCACTGTTGGCTGAATATCAGTAATGTGTTTGCTATGACAGCAATGACAGAAATGACATTTACAAACACAAGTGTCATAAGTCACAAACAACAACACACAACACACAACATTGTAAGGTAAATACGATTTGTTCTCATTGTTTTAATAAACAAACGTTTAATAATTATGGAATATTGAAAGTGCTTTGTTCCTACCAGTAAGGTAATTATTACCAATGTAAGTTAATGAACCAAGAACTCAAACTCATAGCGTCGGCTTCACTTCGTAAAATTGCTCAAGATGCAAGCGAAGACTGTTCAGAATTGAACAAGTTACTTGAACAACCTACAAGCAGTAGCAGACCATTGAAAAGAAAACGTGAGGAAATAGTAATGCCCAGTACTTCTACGTGTCCTACCATGCCCACAAAGGTAAAGTATATTTTACTGAGAAAAACAATGCTAAAGAAACAGTATAATTAATATTCGCGAAGATATTTTTATATCTCTATATTATTGATAAATAACATTAACGTTTGTTTTACAGATGAATGTTGCAACACAGTATGAAATAAAAATGGTGCATAAGAGCACTAACTATATAAGTATAAAACCGCTAACTAATATTGCTACAGTGGAAGTGATATCTTCACAAGACACATCATCTGTGACCACTCCTTTGTTTGGATGTACAACAGAGACTGAGGAATCTATCTACAGTGCATGAATCAACTAAGAGTATCTTCCCATCTCGAAAAATTATGTTAGACACAGTATTTAAGAAACCAAAAATGTATTTAGGATGTTCATGTAGAGAGTTATTAGACGTGTAAGAGAGTATGCTTTATTTTAACCTCGCTCTGTAGTGAACTATCAGTTTGTACCATATTTGGACGAAATAGTCATGATAGTAAGTGGACTAATCAATTTACAAGGAGAAATAATAAAAAGTTATTGAGTAAAAATGTTTTTATTAACACACTTTCTTTTTTCTCTTTCTAGATAGAAAATATTTTAAAAGATGTTTATTTTTTAACACTATCAAGTAATTCAAAAAATAAATAATAATATGTAGGCTTCATTGTAATCCACCCAAACAATATGGATGTTCTTGGTGGTTTCAAATAAGGGATCAGAAACACAAAATAACCCCTCATTTTTATTACAACTCATCATTTAACACATGATTTGTGTTCTAATTTATCCGTTATTTCCTCATTTTTCATGTATGTGCTAACAACTTTCTCTGAAGCTATTGTGTACTGTTCACTTCAAGTTTTTGGCTCCTCTTATTTCAGCAAGGTTATGTTGGTTATTTGTAGACATATATTCCAAAATCATAACATTCTCTACTTTCGGCAGATTCCGTGAGTCCGCTTTGACAAAATTATTTCACGACATAGTAGTTTTTTCACGAAATAATAAGAAAACTGTTAATTCGCGTCGCTTGTGGTATTTTTACAGTAAAAAAAATAAAAGAATGAATGACACATGAGTGTTGACATTTGTTTGACGGCATTCTTTTTTCCCTTGAAGCAAAGGTGTTACACAATGTTACGCCAACAGTGACGTCATCGTAATAAAACGATCACGTTTTTTCAAAATTCCGTATAAAAGTTATTACTTTAAAAATAACGAAAATATTGAAATTAGTTTCTCAAATTGATCTATTTTATCCATTTCAACTATAAAAACAGCATGTCGAAAATTTTAGACAATCCCCATTGGAACAGTAGCCTCAATTGGTGGAATTGAAAATTTACTCCAACTCTATTATTAGAAGCAAAGTTCATAGTGGCGTAAATTTGTCCTTCATTTTTCTGGAGGGCGTTATTAAATTTTTTTACAAATCACCCGCATGGCACCCGTTCCCATGGAAATATCGAGATACAAAGTAGCCTATGTCCTTTCTCAGGCTACAATAATATGCTATCTGTGTACCAAATTTCGGTTAAATTGGATCAGTAGTTTTAATGTTTTGACGTGAAAGTGAGACTTTCGCATTTATAATATTCGTCTGGATTTATTATTTAAATTCGTTGTTTTTTATTTATTTATTGATTGTATTATTGTGGAAATATGATATTTGGTAGCCACGAGAGCTGTAGGCACAAGTCTAGGTTATCATTGTTAAAAATTTCACTTTTTTAGTTGCGTTAAGAATATCAATTTCGGGAAACATGATTTCAGCTACATTCCGCTAAGGGCACTTTCACGTTGAAATTCAGTTTCATAACGCAACTGAAAATTTTTACAGTAAAAAATTACTCTAGTGCTGTTGCACAAAAATGTATGTTGTATGTTAAAAAATGTGTGTCAGTTTTCAAATTGAGTCCTCTTATCGTGGAAACTTGTACTATGTAGGTACTATTTTTCGAAACTAAATAACATAATATATTAACATTACATTTCGACATATCCATATCACCAAAGTCATAGGCTGTAGTGTTAGCAATCACATTCTGCCTGACATGTTTTAATCCGAGGCAATCCGAGATTACAATCACAGTCAAAGCGCTGTGGTTGTACTTGCTACAAGCGCTCCCGGTAATGACCATTAATATTATACTCCTAATGATTATTATTTATATTGCTTAATTATGTAAAATGTTGACGATTAAAGTGCCAAGTTTGGCCTATGAAATCGAGTTATTTTTTATTTTGATTTGATTTTGAATGACGGGTTCGATCTCACAACCTGTATCACTGAGTTGAATAAAACTTATGTACGGTTAATATATCTGGCGAGGCGATATTAACACTATACCCCTTGGGGGAAAAAGAGGCGTGATGATACATGTCCTCAGCTTATATACCTCATGGAAAAACACGTAAGGAGTAGGTATGGGCCCTAACACCACCACGCTGCAGTACTCGTTTAAGAGTTTGAATAAAACTAATTAAAACCAACTATGATTGGATATCTCTTGCCCCATAGGTGAAAACCACCCGGTAAATGGTAACAGGCTCGCCCCCAGTGACACGGAGACTTAAACATGTCAGGCCAAAAGTGGTTGTTTAACACCTCTGCCTACCCCTTGGGGGAAAGAGGCGTGATGGTATGTTCTATTTTGTTATCTTTATGAACCGAAACATATCAAGCAAAATGTTCATGTGTTAACAGCTTCTTTTAAATTAATATATCGTCGTCAGCCTGTATACGTCCCACAGCTGGACACAGGCCTTCCTCATGGAGAAACACATGAGAAGTATGGGCCGTAAAACCACTACGCTGGCCCAATGCGGGTTGGTGGGTAGAAACGGCTGCAATAGCGACCGGGACCAACGGCTTAATATGCCTTCCAAAGCACGGAGGAGCTCGTGATCACCAAGTTTTGGTCACCCATTCATGACATGACCATGGCGAAGGTCATTTGTTTTCAATCGAAAGCAAAAGCGTACTAACCACTACGCCATTGAGCTCCTCATGATTATATGTTGTTATATTAGTTTTAATCCCAATGAAATATAGGCGTGTCTTTTGCCATGTACCGGGAACACATTTTATGAGAACAGCGATATTATGTTTATATCTAATTAGAAAAACAAACTCCGTTGTTTGAAGAAGACTATTTGCAAACAAAAAATTACGTTTGTTTGTTATAGTGAGAATGGTACAGTAAGACATATGATACTAGCTACATTGTCTTATTGTTTTGTTACTGTAGTAACACTGGGAGATAATAGATAATCCGCCCGTTACCAACAACAACAGTAAAAGCTTCTGGAACATTCACCACAATACCACAATACTTCAAACGGAATTTAGGAAATTAACTACTTTTGTTTTGTAACTGATTTTAGGTTAAAGTTAATGTTATATAATTTGTTTATATTATTCAAGACATAAATGAGGCTCAAATTAAGAGTAAAATTATCATCCCCAGGCCATTGAAAGTCGCTGAAAAATATCTTTTCGTATAGTTTGACGAAAAGGGCTCGGTGTCGTAGGGACGAATTCGGTGGTGGCGTAGTCGTTAGTTGCGGTTCATTAAAATAATACTATGAACCCATCTCTTCTCTTGGGTGTCGTTAAAGGCGACTAATGGACTAAGAACTGCACAACCATCCAATAGCTTACATCGACGACGAGCTCACCACCTGTCACTGCTTGGTGAAGCTCAGACTATGGCAGTGGATTGTTTTTGCAGTGATTTTGCCTACTCTCTAATTAACCTTTAGGGGATAATAGTCGTGATTATATCGCACATCTAGTTCTTAAAAGTCATAAATCTCCAAAAATCCAAAGCCAATTAACACACCATTAGTGATAACCACAGTTAAGACAAAAAAAATCTTTTTTGCGCTCTAGAACAATTTAGAAAATGTCATTTATGACTTTAAGGAACTAGATGTGCGATATGTAAGTATGCAAATGATATTTTACGTTAATCCAGGTGGTGACCAGGTGGGAGACATGCTCCACAAAGCTTAAACGGGTTGAATGACACACACGTAGAAAAAGTTACAAAGAGCGATTGATTTTGTGAAAAAGCGGCCTGAAGCATCGAAAAGCGCAAAATTTTATTTGACGGATTTTTCGTTGAAGAAGTTGTTTCAAGTACACAATTTAAAAAAGACATAATTATGGACGATAGTTGTAATTCCTAAATTATTCACAGAGATATTGCTATCGCCATCAATAAGTACCGCTTTGATCTTATCGTAGATCTTTTTTATATTCATTCCATTTTGACTTGCCTGTAATTGTATATAATTTAGAACTTTAGAAAATTTTATATAAACGGAAGATGGAACCCAATGGATGGCAAGAAACTCTGCAGTTTCCTGCCTGTATCTTCACTTGGCAAGGCCTCCCTGAAGTGAACAAGAAAAATGTAGAAGTGATCGAGTAGAATTGTACAACAAATTTGTTTGTTAATTTTTTAATGATAAAAATAAAGAATTTCATTTAATTTATAAAGTAGTTCCAGCTACCTTCCACGACCTGGCAAATCCATGAAGATTTTTATTATTCCGAATCAAATTGAGATAGAAATTATAGCCAGTCGGAGCTAATTTCTTGGTCATGAATATGGATTTACGTGATAGTCTTGAAAATTAATGAAATTTACTATTAGGTGAGTTCACACATTAGTCAATTTTGGCAAAAGGCTATTTATAAGGTGTTTTTAAATAATTCGTCGCTACACACGCACTTTGTTATGATCCCTGTACAGAGTTTAAAATTTTCAATTTTAACTACGAGTATAATCATCGTTACCTTAGGGAGACATCGTCTTTCGGTACAAGCTCGTCTGCATGGGCCTATCTTCCCTGTTTGTCCCACAAAGTAGCAAAGCTTACCTACATTTCTCTCTTCTTCTTCGTTTGGACTTACCGCCGCCATTCAGTGGTACCGGCGGTGGGATCGTTATTCTAAGTAATTCATAAAAAAACAGGATTGAAATTATCTATATCTAAGTCTACAAATAATAAAACTGTAGGTTGAATATATGTACAAAGAAAAAAAATGCTTAAAATCAGGTCAGGGGGATGTAAAAAGAGGGAAAATACAAAAAAAGTTTTTGTTTCTCTGTCTGTTCGTCTGTTTGTACAGGCTTATTTATCTACGAAACGGCTGGACGAATTTCAATGAAAATTTGCATGGTCAACATCTTAGACACTGTTTATCCCGGAAAATTAAAGGGTTCCCGTAGGATAGTCAAAAAACCATAGTAACCGCGGACGAAGTCGCGGGCAACAGCTAGTTCAATATAAAAATCCATCATCTAATACAAGTGTGACAGCTTTTCTATTAATTTTAGTTGATAGGTTAGAAAAATTAACACCATAATTTCAGCTCACGTTAGTTCACTGTTGGATAAAGGCTTCCCGTAACAACCGATATTTCACCATGTCCCCGACTTGAATGTGCAATTTATATTGAACGTGTAGCATAATACATTGTACTTTGATCTACTAAACATCATAATTCCATTAGAGATTCCGAATAGCCTTGAGCTTAGTTGTATAGTCAACCATAAAATTGCTTAACTAACATTAAACGCAATATCGTTACCATGTCACAAAACAACACGGTATAATATGCTCATATTATAAGGTGACTAAGGGCGTATTGGGTACTGGGTCTGCCATTGTGTAGGCGATGAGCTAGCCACTTGTTACTAATCTTTCACGATTTTTCATCTGATCAAACCCAATTTTTGTATGGTTTAATGTGGTCTTAAGGAACACAGTGCTTCTTGGACTCTGCCTACCCCTTCGGGGATTGCAGGCGTGCTCGTAGCTCGGTGGCGTAGTGGTCAGTGCGCTTTGGCTTCGATCGAAAACAAAGCTACCTTCACCATGGTCAGGCTGTGGATGGGTGACCAAGACATTGTGATCTCGAGCTCCTCCGTGCTTCGGAAGGCACGTTAAGCCGTTGGTCCCGGTCGCATTTGTGACCGTATCTACCCACCAACCCGCATTGGGCCAGGGTGGTGGTGTTACGGCCCATACTCCTCATGTCTTTCTCCATGAGGAAGGCCTGTCCCAGCTGATGGCTGATGGCTGATGACGAATATTAGTATAGATTGAGTCTTAGTGAAATTCGATTCCAATGGAAGTTTTTTTCAAAAGTGATAAAGCAATTTTATGGTCGACTATTCATGCCCTGTAGGTATTAGTTCCCTATTAGGTAGTAGTTAGCTGAAAAGCTTAAAGTGGTAAGTTTCGGGTCTGACTGAAAGTATAGAAGTCTAAAACCAATGAACCTTATAAGCCTTCATATCTTAGCTAATTGAGTTTAATCTTTGAGTTTTGCCTTGGGCCTATTAAATCTTATGAATCAACTTTTAATTGTTTATTTTAAAAAGAGAAAGGCTAAATGAAGCTTTAACAACACTTCAAATTATAAAATTTAATGCAGATCGTTCAACCGCAAATATAAAAGAAAATTCATAAATTTTTACTTCTTCGCGAAAACCTGCAGTGAAAATGTGAAAAGAAATCTATTCAAGGAATTATTAACGTATAACTCTTGCCATTCAGTCGCAAATTATTGAATTGAATTTGATTGAAAAATAAGAATATTGAAAAAAATTACGAGGAAAATTCTAAAAATTCTAGTTTTATTTACACCCCGCTTGGTTGAGTCGTAAGAAAATTATATATAAGCGAAATACCACTTGATTGATCACGAATTTTCAGAAACTATAACACAAACTTGAAATTTGGTAGATAAGTTACTTACAGGGTGAAGACACCCGCTTAGAACGGATTTTACGAAACCCCACCCCTAAGGGAGTGAAACGGGGGTAAACCGTGCGAAGTCGGCGCAGGTCGCCAGTAGGGTCTTCAGTTCGCCTAAAAAATTAAGTCCTAATATTACATGGCCAAACCGAGTTTGCCTAAACTTAAAACGAACAATTATTGTTTCGCCTACCAATTGTTTTACCGCTTATATTTGGTCTAAGAATTGACAGCCCTAATTTTAGATTGTGAAATACCCTAAAATATATTGGCATACGTTATTTTGACATTAATTACGAGAATTTTACTTCATACAATAAAGCTCTAAATTTAGCATATAAATAAATCTTCAGACATTCAAACCTATTAACTAGCCCCATTTTAAGCAACTAATGCTGCTTGTGTTACGGACACTAGATGACGGATAAATATATTTAATAGATAAATACATACAAATATCCTGAATATATGTATAAATATATATAATTATTCATGACTGGAGAACAAATGCCTGAATTCATCATCCAAATATTTGCCCCCACCGGGGATCGAATCCAGAACCTCTCGAGATGGTGACGCCTTGGGACCAGCATACAGCCCACTCGTTCACAGAGGTCGTAAGACATCGTCTTATCAAATATAAATAATTCAAATAATGTTGGTCGTCATATATTTTTTTTTATATTCGGCAGTAACTTAATAAGCCTGCACCAAAACATTTTTATTCCTCATTGTCATCAGTAGCTACAAGGAGTCTGTAATTTTGTGTCATCTTGTTTTTAAATTAATCTTTTTTTCTTTCTAAAAGTATGGATTAGTTGTCTCTCATTTAGAAGTTTAGAAGTAAGATATAAACTAAACATACATTTTTATGGAAGAAAATACGAGTCGCGCGTTCTCAGCATTGTGATTTTCATGAAAAGTCTTTCTTCTATGAAATAATTTTTAATGAAGACTGAAAAAGAAAATAATTGCAAAAACCATAATGCAATTCTACGAGTATAATCTTATTAATACCCAAGAGTAAAGGATATAAAAAGGACATGATTTATAAGCACAAAGCTGGAATTGTCCATTAATAATATCTATTCTTTTCTCGTAACCTTCACCTCTACCTTACCCTTTAGGGATTACTGTGGTAAGACTTTGATTATCTAATGGGTAAGAATGTTAAAGGAACAAGATCGTCCAATTACAATGTTTCGTATACTTCGACATTTCTAAGAAACTGATATGAACACAGATCAAATTCATTCGCCCATTGTCTAGCCCGTCCTTAAGGTCGTAGCACACTTAGCAACTCGGAAAGGGATCGTCACCGTATCGCTTCACCGTCAATCCTAAGTAGCATGAGCTACGCGAAATAATATTTATCACGTTTTTATTAAGTCCAGTTGTCAAATTCCATAGTAATATGACAGTTGAACGTGATAAAAACGCGATAGTTATCAAAATGCGGTGTTCATCCTAAGAGGGCAGGCGTTGACACCGCTACGGCTAGGACACCACGCTTACGGTTCGCTTGCCGCTGTTTAACGGCTGAGAGAGGTGCCGCGCGGTCAATAGTATCTGAACGTGAAGTATAGCGGAGAGTCGTAAGATAGCGTACGGCGAGACGTAAGCGCGGGAACGGCAAGTCATGAGCTTGTCCCGAGGCGAGGCGATTACGTTACGATTCCGATTAGTTTGCGTTGCAGTAGGGAGTTTCATACAAAGGATACTGAACTTCTAGCGTTGATACGTTTACGTTCCGTTCACGAGTTGATATGTGTGCTACCTTTATTCAGACACGGGAGTGGCCAAGACCGTTTTATATCATTTACAGCCACTTTCCTTTTGTTGTACTTAATTGAAAATACTACTTTATATTGACATTGTTATACTATACTCACATAACGGCAGGCTGACGCGAATACTGTCCTCCCACGCAGCTCATGTTAATATACACACTTACTTTTACACCTACGTTTGTTTTATAAAAAAGGTACTAATTACGCAATCAAACTAACTTACTTTCTCTTCTTTCTTAAGAAAGTTCGGCGTAATAAGAACTCATCAAATGCGCAGTCAGCCAGGACAACAGAATTTAAAAGTTTTTTAGGTCAATGTTCACTGTCGACAAAATCTTTTGTCCCCTCTTCACTTAGGGTGAACTTCGGCGAATGTCCAAATGTGGAGGGTTATTTGTCTATATTGACCTTACTTCGTGTGTCTTTGCCACTTTGTGTAGCGACTAAGTGGCAAAAAATGTAGATGAATGTCCCTCCACATTTGAACATTCCCCGAAGATCGTCCTAAGTAAAGAGGTGCTATTAGATGGATAATTTGTTTGATCGAATCGGAAACGAGATCCACTAGAGAACTAATAAGGTCATCGACATAGCCCACATAATTGCGAACCTTAAGTGGTTTGGGCAGAATCATGTCTCTTTGAACTCATTGCGGCTATCCTTGGAAGAGGCCAACGTTCAACAGTAGCCGGTCTGGGCTGTAATGGTTAAGTCGTTTAGTGTTTTTGTCTCTATCCATGAATATTTCGTAGACCGAGACGGGAACTTGTTAAAGCCACGGCTCTTGACTTCCAAACTAAGCTTTTCATATATCTGCCGTCCTATCCAATTTATTTCCTTTTGTGCAGCGTCTAGCGAATGTGACAATGAGCCAAAGTGCTAAGCTGACTTAACAAGGCACTTGAAAAGGCGATTCGTTTGTCAACTTAGCCTTCACCACACAGGGAATCCTAGTGTGGAGTCTAGTGATGCTGTTAGAAATTTGGAACTCGCTATGTATTTAATTAATCTCTTTTATCTGTAAGTCTAACAGCAGACAAATTAAGCAAACTAATGTGTATTGTACTCACATAAATCATTTCATTTCATGTCTTTGTAAAATGGCTGTGTATGGTAAACCACACACACTGAACGCTAACGCTGACGCTAAGGGACGCTGTAGGGGGGTTACTCCGAAGAGCGCTAAATAAACGAACCCGACGAGTGATGATTGTACACTGCTTTATTGTTTCCACCAATATTGCTAAATAATTAAAGTACAGCGCGCGACGTCATGCAAGACACGCTAAATAATATAATAATCTAGGTCATATTAAATTAAGGTAAAAATATGTGCGGCTAGCCCGTACAGGCTGAATTGTGCTGTTACCTGTTTTTTTTAATGGTAGCTATTTTATACTGACATAGAAGGGCGCTATCGGACTACGCCCAAACTACGTATGATTTTTGTTATATCTGAATAGCGTCAAACAAAAATAATAAATAGGATAGAATGAGTATGGAACTATAGGCGCGACTGCCGGATCAATCCCTGCTTGTGCATTTGTATGTATAACCTATACATGTAAAACCGTAGAGGTCGAATGTCTGTTAATACAAAAAAATGCTTAAAATCTAGTCAGGGGATTGGGAGGGGGGATGTAAAAAATTTTATTTTTTTATTTTTTGTTTCTCTGTCTGTTTGTCTTTTTTTGGTCAAAACAACAACAACCTGGTCAACATCTTAGATACTTTTTATTCCGGAAAATTGTCGCGGGCAAGCTAGTTTTAAAATAAGAAATCAATAATTTGTTAAGTAAATATACTTACTTTTTTGTTTATAATTTATGCCAGTACCTCTTTATCCTTATTCAGTAATGAAACCTAAGATGAAATATTACATAATTAAGAGCAGCTTTTGCGGTCTCAAGATTATTTCTAAGCTGTCTGGAAGATGAAACAATATTCTTTGATCTACAGTAATTTAGAGACGGAGGACCTACTTGTCTCCTTGTTCTTCTTGTCCTTTTACCATTCCAAGTAGTGTTGGCATAATGTCTGCCTCTCCAATTAACCTCTGTTACTCATCAGCTCGACATTCGGTAGGATTTTTTTCTCATATCATGATTGACACATTCAATCCACCTGTTCTTTGGTCTTCTCATTAAAGTATATACCGCCGCGTTTTTAACCGCCTCTCTAGTCTAGTGGTTCACACCACCGGGTGTTGATCAGGAGGAAGCAATTGTGTTCCGGCAATCAGAGGTAAGATAGCCAGTTTCTCAGTTGTTGAGAATTACAGGTGAAGCTCGCTTCCACCTTCGGATTTATCACTAACCATCAGGTGAGATGAATTTAGGCTGAGGTAAGCCAAGAGCTTACCTCAGCCTAAATACGTCCCACTTCAGGGCACAGGCTTTCCTCGTGGAGAACCATATGAGGAATTCTGGGAAAACGGTTGCAATAGCAACCAGGACCAACGGCTTAACCCCTTACGATTGCGAACACCGGCGTTCGCCCCTTGACTAGTTAATGTGCCTTCCGAAGCACGGAGGAGTTCGGGATCACAATGTTTTGGTCACTCTCTCATCCTCGTTTTGGTCTCTCTGGTTTTGGTCTATCTTTTGACCATGGCGAAGGTAGCTTTCTTTTCGATATCGAAAGCCAAAGCGTACTTACCACTACACTACCAAGCACCTCACCTCCCACATTGACAACTTCCGTGGTCGAGTGGTCTGTACGCCAATCTCAAGGCGTCGCCATCTCGAGAGGTTCTGGGTTCCATCCCCGGTGGGGGCAAATGTGGTGAATTCAGACCTTTGTTCTCCAGTCTTGGATGTATAGGGCTTCTTGTTGTTCTTGTTTCATTTTCCGTGTTTAAATATCGGGGTCACCAATTTATAGGGCTTCTAGTACTTTTTTTAGGAAATGTAAACACAATCGTTCACGTCAATAAAATCACCTTTTCAAATCGACGTCTGTTAACCATAGAATTAATATTATGCTTCGCTCTTTACGTCAGTATATGTATATCTATGGCTTCGCATAACAATATCTTTGCTGTCAACAATAAGCAATCATTGACACGAAGGAGATCGGCGGAAGCCCGTTACAGATGTTTATAGAAGTATTGATATATTCTGAATATTCATATGTTTTTATCTATTAGGTAAATATAATGTATCCGTCATCTAAAGTCTCAATCAGCATTACTTGACTAAAATGGGGCTGGTTGATAGGTGTAAATGTCTGAAGATATTTATTATCATTATCCACATCCATACTTAGCATTATTCTTTTCGTGTAACATTCATCCCTTGTCTAATTTTATTGCTTTTTTTCAGACATTCTAATGTATAATGAGGCCTGAATAACAAAATTATTATTTTCATTACGATCTTGACGACTTTCATGACGACGTGGTAGATACCGGAGGTAAATGAAACGAAGATTTTCGTCACCTTTTTTCGTTATTTCGTTATTCTTTCGTTCTCTTCTGGCTCTGATAGGGATAGGAATAAAATTCGAGAACAAAACAATGTGAAAAAAGAGGCAGTAAGTTTAAAAACAGAAACAAAAAGAAAATGGCCAGAGAAGAGCGCAATAACAGCAAAGAGTCGCTAATACATCAGTATTAGCATCATTTTCTAGCGACTTGTTACAGTCTTATTTCTCCATGTCCCCATTAATGGAAACATGGCTTACGGGAACAACGACAATACGGGCTTGTCACGACTGAGATGTTTGCATCTATAGTTCATTAAAATGTCCGACCATTTTGTTCCTGACATACCGGTAATTGGGCCTTTCATAATGACACCATACTTTATGAATATTATACGGGAAAGGTGGGTCTCATCGTGGGTAAACATTTTAAGGTCACAATTTCAAGTTGATTATAAATATTTAAGAAGTCCAATTAAATAATGTAAATTTTTTAAGGGTGCTATAAACGGTTAGCAGAATATTCGAATTTTGGTCAACAAAATAATTAATTGGGTTGCAGCTCCGATGTTTAAAATTTTGATGACACAAATAATGTTTTTATGGGTCATAAAAAAATATCTTAACCGAATATCTATCAGAATACATTTCCTCAGAATTGGTCCTTGATCCTTCATTGATCCTTTTAAAAAAAATATTATTTTGCAGATTAATTAATTATTTTGTTGCCCAAATTAATATCTTGCTGTCCAAATATTCATACTGCTGACCAAATGGGTATTTTGTTGCCCAAATAATTATTTTGCGCCTATACACTTATATTACTGACAAAAAATTTGTTTGCTGCTCAAATGATTTTTTGGCTGACCGTTTTGTTGCTGACCATATGAAAAAATAATTAAATGGCTGCCCAATTAATTATTTCCCATTTTTTATTTTCTTTTAAATTTCAGAATTTGTATTTGTAATTGGATAGGGTAGGTGAATCTGTCAGAGATTCGGTTTACACAACTATCAATGAAAAATAATTGAAAAATATACCTCCTCAGCCTATATACGTTCCAATGTTGGGCACGGGCTTTACATGGAGAAACACACGAGGAATATTGGCTGTAACATCACCGCGCTGGCCGAATGCAGGTTGGTGAAAGAAATATGTGTTTAAAGAATATTTATTTCTCATAAAAAACCATACAGTCACTTTCATGACAAAAATTGTGGGTGGGAGAAAATTGTGGGTGGGAAACACATTGGAAACTGGTTCCCGGCTCGGTATACTTACTTTACAGCACTCTTCTTCTTCTTCTTCTTGCCCTTTTCCCACCTAGGTGGGGTCGGCACAACATGTCTTCTTCTTCCATTCTCCTCTGTCACTCGTCAGCTCAGCAGCCACTTCTTTTATCCTCACATCATTCTTCACACATTCAATCCATCGCTTCTTTGGTCTTCCTCTAACTCTAGGTCCGTCCACATCCATGCTCAGCATCCTTCTTGTAATGTGACATTCATCCCTCCTCATCACATGTCCATACCACGCTAACCTATTGCTCCTAATCTTTTCTGTCACTGCACTATCATACAAAATATCATAAAATCCAATCAAAGTACATATTAAATATACATTATAATGGCGTACTAACATATACTTACAAGTGTACAATTATTCCGGGCCCCCCTCGCGCTAAGTAGATACCAACGTATTTACCACAACCAAATCACTGGCGATAACTGGCTGATATTATTGTAAATAATTTTAAGTATCTGTCTCATGGCTGGAGTAAAATTTTGTTCCAGGATATACAATGATTTCAAACCACAGAAGGAAGTGTGGTTTCAAAGGGGATGTAGTGACAAGAGAAAGGAATGTTAAGATGGTTTGTACATGTGGAAAGGATGGATGCAAATAGATTGACTAAAGGGATATATGAATCGGGTGTGAGTGGAGATAAGGGACGAGGCCTCAGAGTCAACAGAACTGGAGTAGCCATTAGTCAATTTCTCAAACATTTTTTTCTGTTATTTCTTGCGGGGGGTGAGGTTACCACTACACTCAAAGCCGTTTTTACAAATCCACACATGCATAATTCGACACACAAATTTAAATTTCACGCACACACGCTTAAAATAGTCTCGTGGGGTGTGCGTTTTGACAACGTCACAGCCGCACTCCCCCGAGACTAGCGTTCGAAATTTGAAATCGTAGAATTCTAAAACATGAAATAATGAAGTAAAATTATAATTACAAATAAAAGGTGACACCATTTTTTAGCATACTCGATGTTTTCTATTTATTTTTACAACAAAAAAGAGCACAGGCAGGCATTTTTGCGGGAGCTCTGTTCGCCGCAACGTTTACAATGTTATGGCTGTCAAAATGGCGGCTCAACTAGTTTTATTAAACGTGCAAGCATCCTATGCTTGTGCATTTGGCAGAGGGGAATGTTAGACAAAGGCTACTCCAGTTCTGTTTACTCTGAGGACAAGGCAGACCTAAGCGAACGTTCCTCGATCAAATAAAAGACGTTCTGGAGAAGAGCCAGGTCAAAAGTACCCAAAATCACGTATGTGGACTATAATGAGAGTTAATGAAGCGAAAGAAATATGCAGGGATCGTAGCAAGTGGAAGGTCACTGGTGTTCCCGGTGACCGCCAAGGGGTTAAACTGGCTTTTTGAGTTGGCTAGAATAGATGCCTGTTACATAATTTCACCCATAAAAAATAAAATACAAAAAATAAACCATAAAAGTCTAGACTTGCTGTTGACTATACCTCTAGCAGGATAAGTTATACAAATGTGAGTGAACTTTCACTTTTTCGCTTCTTTGCTCAGTTTCACCTTTCCAAAGTATAACTTCGAATATGTCTAATTTAATTACCGTGACATTTGCGTGAAAAACAATTTTACAAAATACAAACATATTCAGGAAGTTATTATGCTTCCGTTTCGCATTTAGCTCACGCAAATTTATTTATTGCTGGGTCTAAAATATTAATGATTTCAATTATAAAAGAAATGTAATTACATGAAGAAATAAGGTTGAATGCTATTTTGAACTCAACCTCTCCATACAATGGTTTTCATATTTACTTGATTTGAATATAATATTGTGTTAGTCTACCGTAAATGTAGGCGGGCGACATCCGTGACTTATTTCCTTGAGGGGTAATATATTCCTTTCTATTTTTGGGTAAAAATAATTAAATTACGTCTTACGATTGTCACAATACCAATGTGCAAGTGTTAGGTAAATTATTTCTCAGAACCTTTCTACTTTGTAGAAAATATGATAATGTATTTTTAAGAAAATGTCTCAATTCATTGTTTGTTGCGAAATGGCTCTTGTTTTAATAAGTGTCTGACGTATAAACACGTTTTTGTTCGTGGCTTGTCAGGTAATCAACAACAATCAAGTTTCAGTTGAGACATCGTATTAATCGTCATCAGCCGTCATAGCAGATATCTGGGAAATCCTTCCATCCTACCTTCTTGTGCGATACATTGACGGGCCCTCGTAACTATTTCTAAATTAATTTTTTTAAGCATATATAATAAAATTATTTAAAGCAAATGGCAAAACAATGAGAAAAGCTTAAAATTTACATCCTGTATACGTCCCAGCAGTGGGACAGTGGACAGTGGGAGAGTGGTCAGGGAGTAACATGTGTATTAATATCGTTATACATTATTTATTATTATAGGTTTAACGATATAAGTCGCTATCATCTCAGTGTAATGGACATTAAAAGCTTAAACAAAATGAGTATAGTTAACCTCAAAGATATCTTTACAATTAAATGTTCCAAAAACTATTTTTACATTTAAATAAGTTTAAATTCAACGTTGGAACATTCAACTGTATAGATATCTTTGACGTCGACTGTACCATAGGCTAAGACAATTTTTCGGCAATACATCTGATGCCATGACGTCGCAAATAACACACTTGTATATCAATACGATAACATCCTTGACACACAATAGCAATATTCAACTGAGAAACGTTTGGGTAAATAACTTCTATGAAATATTCAATTGCCCAGAACGATCCTGATTTTTTTCAAAATTTTGTATGCCTTTACCTTTAATGGACTACTTAACACTGCTGTGCACGTTTTTGTTTCAGCGGATATATTTTATAAGCATAGCCCCAAAACGACAGGCAATAACAAACGTAAATAAGTTACTTTTAGCTTAATAATTATGAATCCTTTTGTGATTCTCCTTGGTTGTTTGAACAAGTCGTCGTCAAAATTGAGTCCTGTATTCTTGAAAAATATCTCAAATTCTTACCTCTAACGGAATGACCCCGCAAGTGACACACACGTCAGCCAGCGCCAAGTGCGTCATCAACAAGTCGATCCTGGACTTCCTGCGCCTGCTCCTGGCCAGGCTGACCAGCACTACCAGGTTGCTGAGCCCGCCGACGGCCAGCAGCACCCCGTACGTGGCCAGCACCGCTGCCTGATCTCTAGGCTGGTCCTGGATGCTCAGCGTCGAGTTCGAATACGCCATCGTTGTTGACACATCAAAATAGTCCCAGAACTTTTTGTCTATCTCCGAAGTCACGCCCGCATCCTCGTCCACGTAAGATAACACCATTTTGATAATTAGTTGTAAAGATTTATTTAAGCTCGATTACTATTGAAAAAGTGTATTCGAAAATATGGGTTTTTGAATCAAAGAACACTTACATCATATTTATTAAAAACACAAAGACACTATAGGTGTACCTTGTTAATTCGAGAAAGTATTGCTTAAGCTCGGTTTTATATCAGAACAAAATAAACCGCTTTCGAAAATAAGTTTATCAAGAATCAAGAAACACTTTTAAATCATATTTATTACAAATACACACATTATTTATTAAACAGACTACTCAAGAAGTTATAATTTAACCGTCATATTGGGAAAACGCGTACCAAAAGTTTTACGTAAACTTGCGCGAGTTCGCTACGGAACGCTCACGCGTCTACGCGACGCGGCTACGACGCTACGACTGGCTACGATTGAGTCTCCTCTGAATTGAGTTAGTTTGAATAATTCAACAAAGGATATTGGAATGGGTTTTTGAATTGGCTAAGAAAATTAAAACTTTCTTCTTTAATAAATGATTACATTTACTTCTTAAATTAAACTCGTTTTAAATCAATGTGTTTTTATCCCCTTTCAGTTGCGTAGTTACAATAGAAGATAAAAGAACATTGTTGCTGCCAATTATCAACCTCCTTCAGAACGAATTTGTCAGACGCTCACGATCTTTAGAAACGGCTTAAAGAACACTATCTTAATTTAACATAACTTTCACTTTATTATTTATTTATTTGCTTTACTGATTAACACTTGATGTTCCCCAATCACCGTATTTTCTCAGCCGTATCATTCGTTAATGTAATTTAATATGTACATAATTTTTTTATACGTATATATTATTTGTATTTATATATTTCATAAATTATTTATTATATATTATCAAATAAAATGTAATTAATAATATATGAAATATATTTAATTATAAATTCTTTAGTACACACGACTCAGTCTACTTCTCAGCATTTCTTCTGTAGCAAGTAGGCTGAAAGATATATCTATTAGAAATAAACCTATCTTTTGTACTCGTCTTTTTTATGTGTTTAATAATTGTTCTTTTGTGTACAATAAATAGTTAAATAAAAAAACTCCTTCATTTTCCGGCACAAAGGCCGTCAAATAAAAACTCTTTAAAATATTTCTTAACTTTTCGAAGAATTTAAAGCGTTCTACTTATCATACAATAGCCCATTTAAAATGTTATTGACACCCTTTAAACAGTTTTTTCTTGCGTTTGATTAATATGGATGACTTTGACATAAAACTTTGGAAAGTTTAACCTTACGTTAACTGAAAAAGTGCTTTTGACAGTGGATATTATTTTTGTTAAAAAAAAAACAACAAAATCTATATTTATGAAGTTCAAGATAATAATGATGTCGCGTGGTTCGTAATGTGAAATCGGCTACTGCTATAACATAAACAACTCCTATGAATACTCGCCGAAGTATGATGATGAAGATGTAGTAAGTATGGTGGTACGTTTTCAAGCTGAACCAAGGGTTTTTTAATCGTTCTACCCACGTTGTATGAGGTCGACAGAGCGAAGTTGATATCGGGGTACTCCTGTCCAGAGATAAGAGCAATATTCCATGTGAGGCCAAACCTGCGCCATAAAACTACAGGCAGTGGACCGGTCTATATATTTTTCGTACGAGTCATAATCTTTAAAAAGGTTATGTTAAGAACATGGCCCATCTATAAATATTTTAGATCGGATGAATGGACAGATGGATTTCACATTCAGTTTACTAAGCCGAGGCGGATCGAATATGCGATATATTGGGTCCTTACCTATGAAATTGGTGTTTTTATACTATCTTAGTATTTTGTCTGTAACTATTAAGATTCAGAGTATTCCTAAAAAGTAATTACCTCGTCTAAAAATAGACTATATTTTTGAGCTATTTTAATTTGTTTTGATAATTTGTTGTAAGTTTAATTGTGTTAAAATTGGACACGGAGACAACTTTTTTTAAGTGCCCCCCGAATACATCATTTTATTTGCATTCACTTAAAAACGATAAATAATTTTTATGAAGTGTGATATTACACATATTACAGCTTGTCTAATGATACATGCCAAATATTATCTCTGGATTTGTCGTTGTGAAGAAAACTGATAAAATGTTAGTATGGAAAATGCAGAATTCCCCAAAATCTCCATACAAAACAACAATTTCATAGGTAAGGACCTAATACTTACTTTATTACTGCACGTAGGTAGTACACATTTAAGCAAACTGTCCAGTTTTTGGTAAATGGCTGCAGTAGTGTTGCTTGTCTCCTTCTGCACTAGCAGAAAGTCTAGATGTAATGTTGCCGCAGTATAGAAAACTCACAAACCGGTGCGGACAAAGAAATACAATAAACATTAATTGACAAAATTACTTTTAAATTATGTTTTACAATTGCCATGCAATGTAATTTCCTCAGGGCTTTGATTGAACTCATCCCGTGTGGTCAGACTAAGTAAAATTATTTGAATCGGACAGCTGTTTTACAATGGCAACACTAGCAATACCTACTTAAAATCACATTGCAATGCCATTTTGTCTTTTATTTTTGTGTAATGTAAAATGATTTGTTAATAACACAATTTTCCAAGTTTTATTTAAAATTTGTGATAGATTTACAATAATTAATAATTTCCTTTTAATAACTTGGCCTTTTTTAATTTTATTAGCAAGGAACCAACAAGGGGCATAAACGCAAGGACGATAATGATAGCCTCTATTTTTTTCATTGGCAGTAATGAGGTCCCGTAACGTTTTTAACTGAGAATGCAGTTATGCATTTATAGAGCTAAGAAATCCTTAACACCGTGAAAAAATTTTTGTTCTACGACCAAAATTGACGAAATTATGACGAAATTACTAGCGAAGTTCACCGAGAAGCCACCGAGGCAGCAGTGGCGTCACAACAACGGATAGAACCGACATTGAGGCCCGTATTACGGAACAAAACTCAAGCGTAGATCTCTGCTTGAGCACTGTTAGAGAGGGATGGCGCTATTGATCCCACACAGCGCCGTCCCTTTTTAACTGCGCTCAAGCAGAGATCTACGCTTGAGTTTGGTTCTGTAATACGGGCCTTATTTTCCATATAAACTCGCATATCTTTTGAACGGAATGTCCGAATAAAATAATTCACAAAGATATATAATGGTATTAAACCAGTCTTGAACATTAAATTATTTATTTTGATAATAAATAATATCAAGATACAAATAAAGAGCCTTTTCTAACGGTGAAATTTTAATTGAACATTTAAAATTAAAATAAAAACTCAATGTCACTAAACTAATAGTTAGACATAATGCTGTCGCGACATTTTTTGTAAATAATAATGTGTTTTATGAAGTCGTAGTACATCATTATAGTTTTTATTATATTTATTATCAATAGTTTTTGCAGCGCACGCGATCGAGAGAATATTTGTAGTATATTTTTTTCACCCTGGGTTACATTATTGGAATTTTTGGAAAGATCCCTAATTGATTCGAAAATATAATGTAACTTATATCACTCAGGGACAGTGTTAATAGAAGCGTAAGGAAATTATATGCTTGCTTGCTTGCTTAAAAAAAAAAATGTACACCTTCAAAAGGTAAGCAAAGCTGGACACAATATCTATGTAACAACTACAAACCTTTGTCTTACAAATAAATATATTATTATTATTATTATTATTGCTATGTTAATTTTGTCGCCTGCAAACATAAAGACAGAGACGAGCAAACATTGAGACATGAGCTGTAAATCTGTAATTGAGATAGGACAAGTGCTATTTGTGCGTAACGTTGCAAAGGATTCGCTGTCAAAGTTGTACCACGACTTGGCTCTCCTGATCCGTCTCCTCGTAGGAGCCCTTGAGATATTAGTTGCGACATAGCAATAATACGAGTATTCGTTCAATAAATGAGTAGGCACACACACACACACACACACACACACACACACACACACACACACACACACACACACACACACACACACACACACACACTAAACTATCTTTCTTCGATAATTTTGCACTTTGTATCTCACATGTTTAACAACAACAAACGAAGGATTTAAGTTCACCCAAGACTAAGACAGCTTTATCACTGTGGAAAATACTCTACTTTTCGTACCATTTTCGAAAAAATTAACACAATAATAATATGAGATAAGCATTTACTAAAAATAATGACCAATAAAGGTAAAAGTTAACATTCGAAACATTGGTCCAATTATTGATAGAGAGAAGTTACATTTTTGATTGGTAAGTACATTTATTGTTGATGAGTTGATTTGAGTATTTCTCTGTTCTTGCGTCTGAGGAATTTGCGTTTCATTGTAGATAGTATACCGACAATTCACTGTCACTGTCGCTTTCATTTAACATCATAACGTATTTTTAGAACATTTACTTATTTATAAAAACAAATTTAAATAAACTTAACGTTTATGTATTTGAAGAAAACAAAAACGCGGCAAATTCCTGGACTAATATTTATTTGTCGGAAAAGCAAAGGCATCAAGCTCATACGGCATCATCGGTTTTCTTAAATTTATTTAATAATTATAACTGCACAATAAATGTATTATTTTTTCAAAAAGATGTATAATGCTTTAAATACAAACTCAATGGTGTAAAGTGTAAACACAGATGTAGTTCAGTATAAATTTCGGTAAGTATTCCAAATTTAAATCACATTCTCCCCTAGAGGATGAATGAAATTCAGTACAATTTTCTTTCCCTGTTTTTAACAGATTAAAAATGACTATTGTTATGTTCGCTTTTTGTGACATAGAATGTCACTTTTTTGAGCAAGTGGTACGAAAATGGGTTTTTACAGTTTTGTTTAGTTTTTTTTCATGCACCCAAAAAAAATATTAATATCTCAATAATTGTCACATAAAAGTGGAACAGCAACCCCAATACATATTGCTTCTGACAGAACTTGAACTGCCACAAACGAAAATTTTCTTATACATTACATTCAGGCAAAATAATGGATCATTTATTTTTATCTTTATATTCATTAGGTAATGTTTTTAAACAATTTATATAATCAAATAGAGCTTAATTAATGAAAATGATGTATTATTGAATAATAAAATGTTTTTCGAAATTGTGAAAATATTAATGTACTTTAAAAAAACTTGTAAAGTAAAATATAAAATTCATGAAAATGGGTGCTTTCAAATTTTTTTTTGTTTTTAAAGGGCCTTTCTAGACAATATTCTCTAACAGAAAAACCCCATATGGATGGGGCTCAAAAATAAGACGCATTTTATGACATATCCGTAAAAGCCACAAAAGCAAACACTGGCGCACCCATAATGTTGCGTGCTGTTGACTGTAAGTACGCACGTTATCAGAGAGTATTTCTTGTTCTATTTATTTGGGTCAATAAACAATGTACACAATCTTACCTTATTTTAACAGTTATAAAGATACATAATACAAGATATCATTGCGACATCAACAACATTAACCACATATTAAAAAAAGAATTTTGAGAGATATATTACTGTTACTTAATTTTGTTTTAATTACATTGTGAGAAAAAAAGAAAATAAAAAAGATTTTAGTCATTCAGATCAGTGCTTGCGCTAGCTGTTTCTTAAATATACCTATACGTGTTGATATTATGTCAATATCATTAAAATATTTGTTGTATAAGTTGATTATACTATTTAATTAGTAATAAATAACCACTAATCTCTATTATTAGAAGATTAATAGATAAGATAACTAATCGATTTACAGTATTATATTGTTGAATAAGCAATAAAAAGAATTCTACCAACCTATCTCTTTCCTTGGGTGTGTAAAATGCGCTAATGGACTTAGCACTGCACAACATCCAATAGCCTATAGAAGCGACGGGCTCACCACTGTCACGCTGAGCACATATGCAGTCACTGCTTGGTGAAGCGCGGACTATGGCAGTGAACTGCTTTGCGGTGCTTTTGCCTAGGCTCTGACTAACCCTTAGGGGATACAAACCGTAATTATATGTATGTAGGTATGAATAAGCAATTAACAATTTAGAGGAATGTCGAAATCAGTGAATATTTTCAGTGTTTTATGATTTGGGTTCATTCACAATCATTTATTATTTGTGACATACCTACGGCATCATGCCTTATTTTGCTACGAGTAAATGTCATTCACATACCTACATACCATATCAATAATACACAAAAAACCGGAAGGAGTGATAACACCAAAATTTTTCCACATTTTCAAGATAAATATTTAAGTACTTCTCGAACAGGGGGCGATTATGTGGTCATGCACCAGGAATTGTGTGGGGCTAGCGATATTCATGATAAACAGTATTCACTCAAACAAGCAGCGACTGTACCCCAATTGTAAGTTATCATGTTAAAAGCTTTACTTTTTAGTTTCATAAAAAAACTACCTTCCCACAGAAATTGATATTCTGTGGGAAAGTAGTTGAAATCACGTTATACTGACGTAAAACTTATTATATATTATTATAATATATGTTCATTATAGGCAAATACAAAATTGAAGGCATCATAGGGATTTTGAAAATACATTCAAAAATCTAAAATTCCTATGATGCCTTCAATTTTGTGTATGCCTATAATATTTGCTACTTTTTCTTTACAATAATTTCATCATTATTTTGGCCTTTGTCCCCACTTAAGCAGGGGTTTTTTTCTAATAAAACGTATTGTTGTGATCAGTTGCCCGATTAAATCATTCAATATGTCGTCTGACCGGGCTTGGGCGGCTGAGGCCTCAGGGGGTCTAAAATGGCAACATTAACAATTCCATTACATTGTAAAAAGAAATTTTGTCTTCATGTTTCGTGAAAAAATTATTTGTGGAAAAGAAACATATATTTGATTAATTACAACTCAGTAGAACTCGGTCTATTTTACATTTACTTAATGCATATAATTTTACGATTCTCTACAGAAAACTCTGAAATCGATGATTAACAATATAAATTGAAGGTAAAATTACTAGGATCTTATGTTATTCTTTTTTAACCATTTTATTACCCCATTTCTTCTTCCATGTGTACGCAAAACATAAGATCGACTGTTCACGCATCGGTCATCGCGATATTAATTCTCCTCTCCATGGATGTTCCACGGGGCCTCGAACATTCCGGTATCTGACCGGAATGTTATGGCTTCTTGCATTACAATGCAATTATATATTCTTATAAGTTTTCATACCTATCACCCTTGTTCCACATAAAAATAAGCTATGTTATTTGGGTCATGGACAGAAAGTATGGTAGGGTCAATGGTTAGAGTTTCTTTATAAACAAAGAAAGAAAAAAGAAGAAATTAAGTTTCTCCGAAATTAATAACGAACATTTAAACTTCTGGCGGCGACCTCAGCAAACTGTATTAAATAAATACACACACGCATAAAATTTATATGTAAAAAAGTGTATAACAAAAAGGAGATAAATAAATAAATGAAGTTTGGATTTTTTCGTACAGTTCACATTAAATTTATGTCAGTAATTATAATAAAGATATCATATTGGGTTTTAGAACAACCAGTACAAATTTATTTATCCCCGAAGGGTTAGGCAGAGGTTTCATAAATATGTTTTTTTAAAAACGCTACTAAAATTCGTCATATATTTCAAAAAATGGTATTCTGTGAAGTTGTTATTGTATAACATTTAAGTATCTAAAAATAGGTAAACATACAAATTAAAAATATTTTTTAAATTTATTGTTATACGAAAGGAATTCTTTGATTGTTACTTCAAGAATTTGTGGCTTACTACATATTGAAATTACGTTTTGTTTCTTTCATTTGGAAATGCGTATAATATAAAATACGATCTTATCATGGTACATAAAAAAATAACAAGTATTCTTATCGTGATTCGTCATGGACGAGCCGAAATAAAGAACACTATGTACAATATTGCACAATTGCTACTTAAACATGAGTTAAGTCTTACCAGACAGACGTGACCTATTGTGACGTGTTGTCTAGTATAAATATCTTGGTATCGTTTTAGTGAAACGATACCAAGACATTCATATTATCCAACAGGCAACGTTTCACTGAAAAGATACCAAGATACTAAACAATAGGCCACCACCCTGGCCGCGAGCGCAAGCCGCGTCAGTCTGGAAAGGGCCTAATCAGTAAAAAATTCCTTCACTCGCCTATATAATAATATTACACATTCATGAGGAGAACGGGTCGGGGGGTAAAACGGTTGCAACGGTGACCGGGCCCAACGGCTTGACGTACCTTCCGAAACGAGAACTCGAGAAAAAAACTTCCATCCAAGGACCGATCAAGGCGAAAGTGGAGACTACGCATAAGGCATTGCTTACAGATATCATCGATGAAAACGAATCAATATAGACTAAACACATCAGTCTCCTTAGCAAGGACTGGAGAAGGATTAACAGTGAAATTATTACAGCAATAAACCAAAGACATATAGTAAATAACTATAATTATCTACTTGTTGAAGCATTCTAAACATATAATTAAATTTAAGGTAATGTAAGTATTTATAATGTTTGTCCTCTGGATTGTTTTTGTGTCCGACAGAGTTCACAAAACGTAGTGATTATATTCTCTTTGGAGTTCACACTTATTATATTTTGTTCTAATTACGATTAAGTATATTTAATGAAACATCTTGTGAAAAGAAAAAAAGCCCTGAAGGTAAGCTTTAAAATTTTTACTGGACAAAAAAAGAATTGTGTGTAATACTAGGTACATATCTGTAAACGAAAAAATAAGTGAATATATTTCATTCCGGTATTCTTGGATACTAATATCGTAACACTATTTCATTCTTTACTATTTCAAAATATACTGAGAAAACACGCAATCAACTTTATGTCCATTTCCTTTGCATTTGTCAAGCAATTACTGCTCAACCTGTAATTAAAAACCGAAATTACGGAACAGTAATTTAAATGCCGTTTAAATCGGTACCGGCATATCACAAACATGCAGAAACAACGTGTGCGATACTGTTTTCAAATAAAATTCATTTAGTAGACAACACACGCATAGGACGCACGACGTCATATGAAAACTAATCGAATACAAAAATACTATTGTAAACAAATGGCAGTTTCAAAACATTATCTCATTAAAGATATTGAGAACGAAAGATAAACAAACTTCTCTTTAGTGAAGTGTGCGCAGCCGGCGAGGCTATTGTTGACCATGTCACAGTACGTGAAACTGCTCGCGGCGCTGGTCGTCTCCTTCACTTATTTATTAATTTACTCGCGTCGCTCGGCGCCACCCGCGTCGCCCCGCTTCCGCATCGCCAACGTCAAATACATTTTACTGTGGGGCCCGAGAGAAAGCCCTTTCGATCTTATAGAAAACGGAGTATCCTCCTTCATAGACAACAACTGCGAGCACTTCAACTGCTTTATAACAGGCAACGAAAAGTTACTGAAAGACGTTACATTTTTCGACGCTGTAGTGTTCAATGGGAAATGGTACACAAGGTGGATTAAGCCGCCCGCGCGCCGCTCAGAGCATCAGAAGTACATATTTGCTGGAACGGAGTCCTCGCACAACTACCCCGTGTGCGACAGCCGAGCCAACGGGTTCTTCAACTGGACATGGACCTACAAACTCGACTCCGACATCAAATGGCGGTACTTTGTCATCTACAACATGAACGGCCAGCAAATTGGCCCGAAGACCAATATGAAGTGGGTTGACATGGATCCAATCAGTGACGAGTTAAAAATAAAGCTAAATGGCAAAACTAAGGGAGCCGCTTGGTTCGTGTCGAATTGTGCAACTGTCGGGAAGAGGGAGAAATTGTTCAAAGAATTAAATAATCTACGGGAGTACGAGTGGAGGATAGATGTGTTTGGCAAGTGCGGGAAACTGACGTGCCCCCGCGAGAGCGAGGAGCTGTGCAACAAGATGGTGGAAGACGACTACCACTTCTACTTCGCCTTCGAGAATTCCTTCTCCGAAGACTACGTGACGGAGAAGCTGCTAACGGCGCTCAACCATTACGCTATTCCAGTGGTTTTTGGAAGTGCTAATTATTCGAGGTAAGTTCAATTTAATTTGCAGTAATTAATAGGGGTTACGGGGTACGAAATTGCTGTTTTTTTCGGCTGTACATATGTATTTACAACTTTTTATCATAAAAGCGCTTTATCTCATTTCTTTATTTTTAATGGGTTTGCTCTTGACTTCAATCTAGCCGAAGGCAAAGATGATGCCGACGATGGACCGAGCTTACCCAAAAGAAGCCTATCCCCTCGCGACTAAAATTGTATGTTATTGTTATCTCAGTATGACCTAAATTTTATTTGTTGAACTAGTCAACGGGCACAAAACGAGCTACAATAGAAACATCTATTGTTTGCGGACACCGGTGTTCGCTGTGCCCTTCGGGGTTCTCATCCAACGAATATCGTCATACCATCTTGTCACAGAGCGTCCCACACTACGTCAATGTAAACGTCTGCGTCAACTCCCATTATGTGAACCGTCTGCTTGATTGCTCACTATTAAACAACTACCTATTTATACATTAAAGAATTAGTATAGGATAGGACACAACAACAGTGAGATTTTAATAAGAAATTTATAAGAGAGGCAGCTATCCAAAATCAGTTTGATAGAACATACTACATTGAATACTAATTGAAGGTGTAGCTATAATTATAAGTAGGAATAGATGACAACGTTGTTTATTCTAGCCAGTATGGGGAAATGTCCTTAAAGGTATAATATCAGTCTGTATCTAGATTAAATATATTCCCTATAGTTTTTAACATAGAGGATGACATAGTAAAGAATTTTATCAAGCTGGTGGTATAAAAACTCGCTCGTTATAAAATATTTACGTTACCATTAAATTATTTTTAGAAATAACTTTTTCCCGGCAATGGATTAAAAAAATTACTACTAGTAGTTTTTCCCGTTTAAAAATTTGAAACGTTGCTTTCGGAGGATTGAAATTCTCTTTGCCTTATTTTTATTTAGTTTTCCTGAATGTCCATGCTGCTCGAGTAATTAATGTGCACGCAGGTCGATAAACACAGTTTATTATAACCCATCAAGATCATTAAATTTACTAGGTACATAATATAGAACGAAATCGCTTCCCGCTGTCTGTCCATATACAATGTATGCTTAGATTGGTCGAGTACAATAATATATACACACACATTTTAGAAGTGAAAATCTGTATTTCCTTCTAAGAAGAGTAATTTTTTTTTTATTGGTTACATATTTTTGGAGTTGACGAACGGATTTTTATGCGTTTTTTTATAGATAATGTAATTCAAGAGGAAGATTTATATGTTATATTTCACCTTCACCTACACCTATCAATTAGCGCCATTGTAAGCAACTAATGCTGCTTGTGTTACGGACACTAGATGACGGATAAATATGTTTAATAGATAAATAAATAAATATCCTGAATATATAAATATATATATAAAAATCTAAGATTGGAGAACAAGCGGCTTATTCTCGCTATTCAGTGGCTAATTCTGTATTTTTGACACTTGCTTTAGATTAGAAATGCCGCCTTTCTGACTCCACTCAATTATGCTTTCGAAAAGCGAATGTGCGAGTCACTGTAAAAAAAACTCAAATCGCTACAAGTGTGCGCTTAAAATTTGAAGAGTACCCTTGATTTCTCTAGGATTCCATCATCAGATCCTAATGAATATGGGACCACATATGAAGTACCCTTTCAAACAAAAAAAGAATTTTCCGAATCGGTTCAGGCGTGTTTGAGTAATTGGGGTACATAATATTAAAAAAGATTTCGATGAATTGGGAACCTCCATTTGTAAAAGCGGTTAAAAAGGTAGCCGAATTGGGACGGACGGCACTTCTCGTCCAGGAGGTCACCAATTCGATGTCCACCTCCCTGTGTTGCGGGTTTCCATGAACCATAAGTAGGTACTTGCAGTTTGTTGAAAAATTCGGTTGCCTCACATCATCACGCCTCTTCCTACCCCGAAGGGGTAGGAAGAGGTGTAAAACACCCACATTTCGCTAGATATGTAAGGTCCTCATGTAACAGGTGGCGAGCCTGTTGCCATGCACAGGGCACAATGTGAGACGAACGATATTCACAATGAATATTATTTACACTCAGTGGTATAGGGGCGGTGGGATTGAACCCGCGAGTTCCGCGGCTTGTCGAACGAGTAGTGCCCCGTCCCAAATTCCCTACTCGGCTACCGCTGTCTTTTACATAAAACATATCAACTGAAATGTGCAGGAGCATAATGATTGGTTGTTATTGCTTTATTAGGTATATTATATACCTATACCTTTATATAATATATAACTTAACGACATCGATAGGTGTGCTAACCCTATCGTGGCAATCAATCACGGGCTATCTAATGGCAAGCTACTTCATAAAATGATTGTAGGTTTTTTATTCCAATAATATGAGCTCGTATTACTGTAAAAAAAATCATTCACCACTCATTAAACAGCCTATATCTTCAGATAATTGAACAAAATACACTTAAAAACAATAGACGGAACCAGAAGGAACCTCGGTAATGAGTGTCTCCTACTTTTATCAATTTTTGCCGTAAAGCAGCAATGTTGGCTTTACTCTGTTCCGGATTGAACTTTCCATATTATGAGTGACAACAGGCCCCCAACAAGGTGGACCCACGATCTGACGAAGGTCGCAACAAGTCGCTGGATGCAGGCGGCTCAGGACCGCGAGGTGTGGCGATCATTGAGGGAGGCCTATGTCCAACAGTGGACGACAATTGGCTGATAGATAGATAGAGTGACAACAGGCAACGGTAGCCGAGTTGGGACGGGCGGGGCACTACTAGTTCGGGATTCGCGGGTTCGTTCCCATCGTCTGTACTGTGCCACTGAGTACAGTTCATTGTGAATATCGCTTGATTCACATTGTACTCGATGCTTCCCATCTCTGCCTCTCCTTTCGGGGATAGAGGCGTGATGATTATGTTTCAATTCATAAGCTTAACATACACGCCTACTCTGTGACTGGGAGCCCTTTTAATAAATAAATAATAAATAAATATCCTCAGACATTCACACCTATCAACTAGTCCCATTTTAAGCAACTAAATGCTGTTTGTGTTACGGGTACTAGATGACGGAAAAATATATTTAATAGATAAATACACACAATTATTCAGAATATATATAATATATATATATATATATATATATATATATATATAATATTATACATATATAATGAACATCCAATACTAGAGAGCAAATGTCTGAAAATTTATCACCCAAACACTTGCCTCCACTGGGGATCGAACCTCTTGAGATGGCGGCGCCTTGAGACCGGCATACAGACCACTCGACCACGGAGTTCGTCAAGCCTTTTGTTTGCAAGCACACCACAGAACATCTGTGAAGCACACCTAATTCTTACGGCTCGGCTTCGAGCACGAGCGGCGGGCGGAGCGGCAGTCGAACGCAATTCATTGCTCGCTCGCTACGGACGGACATTTGGTGACAAATATCTTTTGAGCGAGCAATGAGCTAATTCGGCGTCGGCGCCGATCGTAACAGGTACCGCATGTAGTACCTATTCTAGGCGACTAAACTGGGAAGTTTGCCGAAATACTTACATATTATTTAAAAAAAGGCGGCCTTTTTACACAGAAATCTTTCACCACTATCAAAAAATTAGGGCCAGTTTGTAGCAATACTGGGCGTTTGTAGCGTTATACGAATGTATTGATTAAATGACCACAGCCTAATCTCAGTCGAAAACGTTACGGCCCAGCCACACTCCATACTTTCGTACTCGCGCTCCCTCGTGTCGCCTCGTGCTGTGTAGATGGACCGTAAGGGCGAGTTCCTACTGCGTCGTATTAATTTATCGTTGGACGACTGTCATCTCCAGCTGTTCCCATTAATACGTATGTTTGTTTTTTTTATCATTTAGCGACTATCGTATCTGGATCGCGACGGCATTTTTTCGTTTCACGGCAGTCGCTTTGTCGTTTACACATCATTAGCAAGCTACAAATCTACAAGGGAAAACACGTGTAAACGACGAGACGATATTTTTATCGTAGCTACGAAAGACTTGCGGTCACGATTTAGTCGTAATGATTTTTTTATTATTTTACGACTGCCGTGCTAGCCGTTCCCACTGTCATCACAATCTGTGGTCACAATAAATTTGTAGACGACAGTAAATCGTGTCGTTTTATATGTGAACACCTCCATTTATACATATTGGGTCCTTACCTATGAAATTGGTGTATTTATTCTGTCTTAGCAATTTGTCCGTAACTATTAAGTTTCAGCACATTCTTATAAAATAATTGCCTCTTCTAAATATAGACCATATATTTGAGCTCGTATTATTTAATTTGATAATTTTTGTAAGTTTAATTGTGTTTAAATTAGACACAAAGATAATCATTTGTAACTGCCTCCCGAATACATCATTTGATTTGCATTAACATAAAAACGATGAATAATTTTTATCAAGCATGTTCACACACATATTGCTAAAGCTTGTCTAATGATACAAGCCAAATATAATTAATCTCTAGATTTGTCGTTGTGAAGAAAACTGATAAAATGTTAGAATGTAAAATGCAGACATCCCCAAAATCTCCATACAAAACATCAATTTCATAGGTAAGGACCTGATATAAGTCACTTAAAACTACACGATTATCTGTCGTCGCGACGAAGTGGGAACGCGCCCTAACGTTTTCAACTGAGATTTGGGTGTGGTGAATACGTTCGTATTTAGCGCGATCGGGGCCCTGATAATAATATACATACATACATATATACATATAATCACGACTATTATCCCCTAAGGGTTAGTCAGAGACTAGGCATAAGCACTGCAAAAGCAGTCCACTGCCATAGTCCGCTTTTCACCAAGCAGTGACTGCATTCAGCGTGACCGGTAATGAGCCCCGTCGCCGCTATAAGCTATTGGATGTTGTGCAGTTCTAAGTCTATTAGTAGCCTTTTACGACACCCAAGGGAAGAGATGGGGTGGTAGTATTCTTTTAATGAGCCGCTACCACACAGCTGTGTGTGTGTGTGTGTGTGTGTGTGTGATAATAATATGATAACTGAATTTTATCTTGAAGCATTCAATAATATGTTATCGTCAAAACTAGAATACTATTCGATATAACTGTCATTCATCGTCTATGGCGGCAGTTAAAATATTGATATACTTAATGATATTTTTTTAAGAAAGGATGCCGTATTCTTATTCCTTCGTTTTAAGAAAAGCATGTTCTAAGTAAGACCTCTCTCACGTCTAATCTAATAATCATTTTTCATTGCATCTTTAGCAAATGAAAGATCTTCCTCAAAACCCGGTGTTTATTAAGGAGCTGGGTCTCATATTTCGAATACATGGTTCAATAAGAACGCATTGACCACAAACAATTCTCAGTCGCTTTTGATACTTTTAGAAGTGCCTAATGTTATGAAATGATTTAAGAGCCCTCGTGAATTGGTCATTCTATTTATGATTCGATAAACTGATAATGTGGCAGGTTATTGTATCGATTTGAATATTAGTAGTGCAAATAGTTGGTGATGTATGACTTATTAATCAGTTGATAAATTAGTTATACAACAACATATGATCACGTCTCTTTCCCCGAAGGGGTAGGCAGAGGTGTAAATACCCACGATTCTGCGACAAAACGCCGCAACAAAAACGCCGCACGAAAAAACACCGTAGACAAAATGCCGCATAATATAACGCCGCACTAAAAAACACCGCAGCAAAAATAACGCATACAAAAACGCCGCAGACTTGCCATTTATCCATTAGGCTGAGCGCTATCTAGCCGCAGTGTTAGAAAGTCCACTCTGCTTGGTCATAAAAAAAAAATAACCTGAACCTACCAATAATCAAACAATAATCGAAATGCACACCCCCGGTCATCCCGTTCGATTTGCCAAGACAGACAAACAAATTAAATTATTTAAATTGGTACAAAAAATTAACTTTTGAAAATCCACGTTTTTAACAATTGTAACGGAAATAAAAAATAGGGAACATTCATCAAATATGCGGCGTTTTTGTATGCGAAGTTTATGTGCGCGTTATTTTGTCTGCGGCCTTTTCGATTTGCGACCTTTTGTCTTGCGGCGTTTTGTCAACGCTGTTTTTTCGTGCGGCGTTTTTGTTGCGGCGTTTTGTCGGGGTACGAATACCCACACTTCGCCAAATATGTTCAGTTACCAAATATGTATTTTCACGCACCGGGCATAAATTTGTCATACTCTAACTAAATAATCAATCAATAGATAAATTTGTCATACTCTAAATTCCTAATCAGTTGATCAAGTAGATAAGATATATTTATTTGCTAGGAAAATAATAATTTACTAATTAACCAGTTGATGATAAAAAAAAAATTGAAGTCAAAAGATATTTATTCATTAGGTTTTTCAATTTTTAAACTTAGAAGGAGGGTCAAGCGAACACCGGTGATCGCAAACAATGTATGTTTCTATAGTGTCCAGTTTTCTGACCATTATGAGACACCAGTTATAAACAGAAAAGTACAAGTATTACACGTTTAATCCATGAAGGCTTCTGAAGTTCAAAAATAAAATAATAAGTAATATTGTTTCATTGTATTTTATGACATTTAAAAAAAAAGAAAAACAATGTAAAGGGAGGATAGAAACTTGCTGAGTTTCTTGCCCGTTCTTCTCAGAACAAGGCCTCCTGGTAGTTTTGTGAACGGATGGCGTAGTTTATCGCTTTCACGAAAATTTGTAAACTGCTTTTGACGTTCATAAGCATGTGCAAAGACGCATCTAAATTGAATAAACGATATTGAATTTTGAATTTTGAATTCGAAAATACAAAAATCTTAAAACTTTTCTAGTACTCCCAAATAAATACACGTGAAATACATAAGCTTTGGAAGTTCTGCTGGAAATTTTAAATTGGTATCGACTTAGTTGAACGAACGAAAACGAACGAACGCGTGTTGAACTATTGACAAGGAATACAAACTGAATTGAGTAAGAACCAAGTTTAAAGATATGCACCTTCCTGGTTCCAAAAGCTTCTATATTCAAGTAAGTTCGCGCTTCAAAAATTTTAGGCGACGTCGCCAGACATGCCGATTCTGGCGACATGTCCAAATATTTAAATAAAAATTACTTAGACGTTCGATTGGACCGCAGAGATTATATTAAGTGGTATTTTCAATTATGAAGTGGTTTCGATTTTGTAGTGTCCGGTAACAACAATAGGCTGGCCCCCTATAACATGGAACCAACGAGATTAATGGTAGTGCGAGTGTGTGGAATATAGCAGTGTAATAATTGTGTATACATAAATGTGTATACATAATAATTGTGTAGCATGACTTGGCATGACAGGACAGGACATGAAGTGAAGTGAAGTGAAGTGAAGTGGAGTGAAGTGAAGTGAAGTGAAGTGAAGCGAAGTGAAGTGAAGTGAAGTGAAGTGAAATGAAATGAAATGAAATGAAATGAAATTCTTTATTTAATCATTTAGGTAACAAATAGTTACACTTATGACGCGTCAAAACAATAAAGCTTATAACAAACAAATTATATACCTTCTTCTACTTGTTTACCTCTACCTCTACTTCCTGTTCACTACCGGGAGACCTTGTCAAGAGAAGATACAGGCAAGAAACTCTGCAAAGGGTCCATCCTCCCTTTACACAAAATTGTCTTACGTTCTACCAATTAGAGGCAAGTCAAAGTGGAATGAATAAGAAGATGTCATACATAAATACATATAATCACGACTATTTTTCACGCCAGGCTGAGAGTCAATTGACTTTTTGTTAAAAAAAAAGTAATTTAATATAAACAGGATTAATAATATCACATTTTCATTGCACAGCATTTAATTGGTTATTTTTGCTACCTATTGTGACGTACACATAATTAAAACCCCAGATCCACACTAATATTATAAATGCGAAAGTAACTCAGTCTGTCTGTCTTGCTTTCACGTCAAAACTACTGAACCGATTCATTTGAAATTTGTTACACAGATAGTCTAGAGCCTGAGGAAGGACATAGGCTACTTTTTATCCCGATGTTCCCACGGGAACGAGTACCGCGCGGGTGTATCCGTGGTTATCAATATCTGCTCTTAACAAGTATTATGTGACATATTCCGTCAAAATGTAATTTCATTTCGAATTTTATCATTTCTCGGCATTGTAAAATAATTACACGAAAACAGAGATTAATGACAACAATTAATCAGACACTGAGAAGAAAGATAAGAGGTAGGAATGTAATGTTGAGCACTTTGTAAAAAAACAATGCAGTGTTAACAAACAACCACACAAAAACTTTTTGTAAACTTGTAAACTTCACAAAAACTTTTTGTATCGGCGTTAAATCAATAGCCTCGCGAACGACGCCGCGGGCACAGCTAGAAAAAAATATTCAAAAACTTCTAATAACCCGCATACGACGAAAGAACTTTTTTTACTAAAAACAAAATCACGACTTACGATAGGATAGACGACGACGATAGGGCTGGTTAGAAATTCACTGGATTATACATAATATTATTTTTCTTTATACGTATGATGTTTACACTTTGACCTGCAGTATTATATTGTTAGCCATCCAATGACTAAGAGCCCTAGTCATTGTAGAACAAAATATTACTTAAACAATGTAACTGTTTAAAAACATTTTGGAATTAAATATTATTGCTAGAGACGCGACATCCATTGCGAGCAAAAGTTTGTTTATAATTGTTCCAAAGTACATGATAGGGTCGATTCCATTGCCACTAACCAAATTATATAGTGTATCTATCCATCTCCTTTAATTTACCACTACCACCATCTGTTACCACCACCACCTGTTCGCCACCGCCACCATGGGGACCTAACGTGGTCGAAATGTGGGTTTTAAATACCTCTGCCTACCCCTTCGGGGAAAGAGGCGTGACGATATGTTAAGTTATGTTGTGTTGACCTTAGAGTTAGAGAATGATAAATAAATTCACAATTTAGCTTAGTTTGGTTTAGTTTGTGCCAAAAGAATAGGCCATATTGACCGTTCTTCCTGTCTCTTCTCAAAAAAATCAAAATAGTCAGATACAACCACCACTATTGTTTTTAAGTGCCAATTTTGACTTGACAAACGTATGCTCGACCGCCGAGCCTAGATGAGAAAAGTGATTTACTGAAATTGCCTTCTGTACTTGACTAGTTATAAGCGTCTTTACCACAACCAAATCACAGTCAAAAATGTTATGCCCATCCACTTCACGAAGCGAGACGAGGCGAGGGTACGAGAATAAGGAGTGTAGATGGGCCTTAACGTTTTTGACTGAGATTTAGTTGTGGTAAATTCGATCTCATTTAGCGACCACAGTAGACGTGGATCAAGGTACAGCTTGAATCAGGCATGTTAAAGAGATAGATAGGAAGGTGACAATCTTAGGACCTCCGTGGTCGAGTGGTCTGTACGCCGGTCTCAAGGCGCCGCCATCTCAAGAGGTCCTGGGTTCGATCCCCAGTGGAGGCAAGTGTTTGGGTGATGAATTTTCAGACATTTGTTCTCCAGTCTGGGATGTTCATTATATATGTATAATATTATATATATTCTGAATAATTATGTGTATTTATCTATTAAATATATTTGTCCGTAATCTAGTATCCGTAACACAAGCAGCATTCAGTTGCTTAAAATGGGACTAGTTGATAAGTGTGAATGTCTGAGGATATTTATTTATATTATTTATTTAATGGTACATATTTGTGTATACTTTATATGTCAACTAGCTGTTGCCCACGACTTCGTCCGCGGTTACTATGGTTTTTTAACTATCTTTAATTTTCTCTCATAGTCTCAGCCCGATCGGTTTAAAATTGACAAAGTTTCATACAAACTTTCATCCCCTATTTTATCCCCTTGGGGGTAGAATTAATCAAAATCCTTTCTTAGCCGATGCCTACGTCATAACATCCACCTGCATGCCAAATTTCAGCCCGATCCGTCGAGTTGTTTGGGCTGTGCGTTGATAGATCACTATGTCAGTCCGTCACCTTTGAGTTATCTATATAGGACATTGCCCCTAGTTCCTAGTTTTGGTAGTAGGTAAAACATGAATGTATATCAAGAGGTTCGCACCAACTGTGCACATAGTAAAGCTGTAACAATTGTATCGACACACTTTAAATAAACGTGTGGATGTAACTGGTTGTTTACATAAATCCATACTAATGTTATAAATGCAAAGTAACTCTGTCTGTCTCACTTTCACGTCAAAACTACTGAACCAATTGAACCGAAATTTGGTACACGGATAGTCTAGAGCCTGAGAAAGGACATAGGCTACTTTTTATCCCGATAATCCCATAGGAACGGATGTAATGCGGGTGCATGTTAAAAAAATTAAATATAACACCTCCCAGAAAAATGAAGCACAAATTTACACCTCTATGAACTTTGCTTGTAATAAATAGAGTAGGAGTAAATTTTCGATTCCACCAATTGAGGCTACTCTTCCAATTTGAAAAAATCTTTCAGTGTTTGTTGAGGAAGGCTATAGGCTACATACCATTACACTATCTCAAAGTAACTGTTCTACGCGCATGAAGTCGCGGGCAAAAGCTAGTTCTGCAAAAAAATGCAGTTTCTTCTCAGAAAACCAAGTGACTGTGCCTAATGTAAACAAGTTCAATTTCTGGCAAACTTCTAGAACAATTACCTTGACTGTGCGAGAACCGTTCTTAGCGATTACTCCGAACCTGAATAGGAACTTTAAAAAAGTTAATAATTTTGTTCCGAACGTAACCCTACGAACCTGACCCGACGTATCGTTCCTATCGAGATTATATGTTATCAAAATTCTATACTACGTTTCAATACAAGTTGCCAAAAAGGTAAACAAAAAAGCTGACTTACCGAATTTGTCATTCAATAATCAGCATCCTGTACTGTATCAAGAGAAACAGATCTTTCCGTGTTGTCAACTAGTCCATTCCCAAATATTTGATTGTCACATTATTATTATTTTGCCTATCATTAAGAAGCTACGTCTCATGTAAAACATGGTCCATATATGGTTCTTCGTTTGATGAAGAGTTCCTGATTTATGTTTCTACAGAAACTTAGACTAAGTAGAAATTTAACATCATCAGTAAAATTTTGGTAACACCTCTGATAAGTATATTGGGTATTCGAATATCCCCTGTTCTAACATTTTGAAGAGATTATGTTCTATATAGTATTAAACAGCTAAAGTATTGCTGCTTAGTATCAGAAAAAAGTACGCAAATTTATTTATTTAACAATTTTGCACACAAAATACAGAACAGGAGAACGTTAAAAGACATAAGTACAAAAGGTAGGGCTTTTTTCTTTTTTCATTAAAAATAATAATTTGAAGCGCTCAGTGGCATTGTGGTCAGTACGCTTTGACTTTCCATATCGAAAACAAAGCTACCTTCGCCATGGTCAGGCCTTGGATGGGTGTCCAAAACTATTAAAATAATGTAAATAACATTTCTTGTTAGTGTCATCTAATTATTTCTTGCCATGGTGATAAATCTCTTATGTCGTGTTATCATTTTACAATGCCGAGAAATTTAAAAATTCGAAATGATGTAACATTTTGACGGAATATGTCACATAATACTCGGTCGAGCAGATATTGATAACCACGGTCACACCCGTGCGGTACCTGTTCCCATGGGAATAACTAGATAAATGTAGCCTATATCCTTACTCAGGCTCTAGACTATTTGTGTACCAAAATTCAATCGAATCGGTTCGGTAGTTTTGACGTTAAAGCAAGACAGACACTCAGAGTTACTTTCGCATTAATAATATTAGTTTGGATCCCTAGGGATATTCCTAGGAACCGTAATATAGCGAATATATCTATCTTACTGCGACATATGAATTTGATAACAAGGCAGCTGGAATATACGGGACGGGAGATAAGGCCAGACTATTGTTTGTTCTAGCTTATCTCTGAACTTTTATCGAATTCGATTCAATATACGTAGAGCAACGTAGAACGTATAAAATAGTTTAGAAAGTTATAGATATGGCAAAAGGTTCGGAGTTCAGAGTAACAGAGTAAAGATAAGCCTCTACCCCAAGGCTCACATACTTTTTCAAGACATAATTTAAAAAAAAGAATAATTAAAATGGTTTCTCGTATTAGCCACTAAGTAAAGATAAATTATTATTTTAATTATTATAAACGTCTGTATCTTCCATAAGTAACTTCCATAAGTCAGGCTTAGTCTTGTCATGGTCATAGTTTACTTTAATATATTTATTGTGACTAAGGGTCAGTTTTTTGATCCGTGGTCAGGTTGACCAGTAGGTTAAAAATGGGCATACATACATTCATACATCATGAATCATGACTAATATCCCCTAAGGGTTTGTCAGAGACTAGGCTAAAGCACTGCAAACGCAGTTAATTGCCAAGGTCCGCGCTTCACCAAGCAGTGACTGCACTCAGCGTGACAGTTGGTGAGACCGTCGCCGCTATAAGCTATTGGATAGTTGTGCAAATCAAATCAATTTATCCAGCAGTTGTAAGTCCTGTCGAACACCTCTCTTGATCTCCACTTCCTTGGTTTCTTTACCTTCCACACACACCGTTGCACTCTTGCAATTTTTGGTAGTATCATGAAACAGGATCTAAACCACTCTTGGGGTATTGGTCCGGAGTAGTAAATGATGTTCATGAGTTTGACGAGGGCATCCATATTATCATCGTGGATAAGCCGTAGTACCTCATCCGGGCCCACAGACTTTCCAGCTTTAGCTCTGCCCAGCGCTTTCCCGACCTCATCTCTAAGAATTGCATTACCTCCATGAGAATCCACCACAGATCCCAAAGTACCTCGAGAGTCATCTGCAAACATAGTCCATATCTATCATTCCCATAAGTCATTTTTCTTCTCCACATCATTCTTTGCGAACCCTTCTTCGCGGTTTTCTCGTCCGAATACATTTAAGAGTACCTACATGACAATTCGGCAACAAGTGGATTATGATCGGAGTAAATATCCGCACCTGGGTTAGTTTTGACGCTTTTGATGCTGTTTCTGAAGCGTTTGTTGATTAGGACATAATTAGATTTTGGACAATGTGAGTGTTTGTGTGTTGCGTGGATATTCACGTGTAGAGTCTTCGTGGAGGTACCTGGAAGTAAGTGTTCATGATAGTAAGGTTTCTCTCTAGACAATATTCTACGAGTATGTCGCGCTCTCTGAGTGATGGGTTGGTAGTTTTATTTTAATGCTTCGCTACCACACGGCTCTAAAATATGGACCAACGAAAACCTATGATGACGTGATATGACAGCTTGCCTTGGTTAAATTGTCTATAATAAGTAAAGTTAAATAATAATAGACAATTTAACCAGAACACGATGCCTGACGATGCTGGGCTTAGTAAAATGGCGGCTGGCGCACGGCTGATGTATATTGCTTCAAATTTTCATCACAAGTATAACAATTTGTTAAGCTGACGTCATAAATTTTGAGCTTTTCATTGACGCTATTGGTCTAGATTTTAACTATTGAGGTAACCATTACTACGGAACAAAAAACTCACACTAAGCTTGACTTGCAGGAAATTTTTTGACATTTCAGCCATATTAGAATTGTCAAAAAATTACTTAGTCTAGTTTTAAATCTCGATTTCAATTTTCTGTGACGGCAGAGTAGAATACAATTGTCACCTCCCCAAATCTCTCCCGTGGGTGTCGTACAAGGCGACAAAGGATAAATCAGTGATTAGGAATGGACAGCAGCGTTCCTTTTATACCACCAAGGCTAGCCATGTACTGCTACTGTTGTGCCCGATAAATGGCAATAGGCTCGCCACCTATTACATGGGATTTGACATAGTTGGCGAAACATGGGTGCTAGTTCACCTCTGCCCACCCCTTCGGGAATATAGGCGTGATTTGTGTGTGCCCTACGTCTGTACTTCCTTATATAATTTCCATAAGTTGAGCTTAGTCTTGAGTGGAAGTCATTGTTTACTTGAATATGTTTTTGTGTAACTACGTCTGTAACTTCCTTAAGTTGGCTTGGTCTTGTGAGTAGGCATAGTTTACTAGTATGACCATATTATATAACTGTGTTTAACCAAAACACAGCAAAACAATTAAACATTAGCAGATTAGTAGTAGTATTAAGTTTAAGATATCCAGAATATACGGAATAAATTAATGAGCGCTTCCTCGCCAACAACCTGTTATAGAGGTTGGCGAGACTTTAATTTTATGTAATGTGATGTATATTTTGGATAACTAAATAATAAATAATTATTATTATTTCATTTGCTATTTTTTTATATTATGTGTTGTAGTAAATGCGTTGAATGTCAAAAACATTTTATAATGTTCATGTATGAAGTCCGAACATTGTGAAAAAAAGGCATTTTTATTTTAAAATACCTTCTGCATATTCGTTAACTCCGGAGGAGATATTTAGTAATACCTTAATCTTAGTAAAACTGAGTTTCCACGAGAGCTATGCGAAGCTGTGTGCAAGTAAAAATCCACCAATAAGGTAGCTTCGTATTGAGTGACCTTGAAAATAGCGCTTTCTGATTGGTTGGTTGAAAAGCAGCCAAAACCTACTTGGAAAGAAAAAAGGGCAATTGAAGCAGACAGGCCCATAGGGCTTTATATTCTTTCACGTGTTACGCCTCACGGATGTCATTACCCTGAATACTTTAAAACTATATTATTATGATTCTGCATTACCACCTTGAAGATTATTACACTAAGTAACATATTAATATCGACGACCTCCGTGGTCGAGTGGTCTGTACGTCTCAAGGCGCCGCCATCTCGAGAACTCCTGGGTTCGATCTCCAGTGGAGGCAAGTGTTTGGGTGATGAATTTTCAGACATTTGTTCTCCAGTCTTGGATGTTCATTAAATATGCATAATATTATATTTATTCTGAATAATTATGTGTATTTATCTATTCAATATATTTGTCCGTCATCTAGTATCCGTAACACAAGCAGCATTTAGTTGCTTAAAATGGGACTAATTGATAGGTGTGAATGTCAGAGGATATTTTTATTTTATTTAATATTATGTACTTAGCTAATGAAAACTGAATAAAACCGATGTAAAGTTTAGCTCGGTGGCGATGGCGTAGTGGTTAGAACGCTTTGGCTTTCGATCGAAAACAAAGCTACTTTCACCACGGTCAGGTTGTGGATGGGTGACCAAATCTTTGTGATTTCGAGCTCCTCCGTTCTGCGGGCGCATGGGGCCCTGCCGTGCCTTTTTGTTCGACTTGTCAGGGGGCATGCTTGACTAGGTGTCATATCAGTTCTTATCTTATTATTAGGGTTATTATTAGGTACACATGCAGTGAGATACCACAATGATTGCGCTTGCGCAAGGCGTGCTACGTTAAACGAATATCTAAGTTTATCTGCAGTACAATTAAATAAACTAGCTTGGCGTTATAGTAACATAATAACGTCAATATTAGATAACTAGCTGTTGTTGTTCAAGATTATCTTGATGATAAAATGGTGTGGAAATAGTTATGTAATAAATACTGTTATCTTATGCATGTTATTTTGATGGACTGATAGGAATTAAGAAATAATGTAAAAACATATTTAAAAGTGACAAAAAATTTTATGATTGGCTATTTAAAAAAGTGGCTCATGAGTTTCTTGCCGGGTTCGTCTCATGAAAGCCTTACTCTCGGAATCCGGCCGCTTGTATCGATTACAACCACAGTCAACGAAGTACCTGTACTGTCCTGTGGATGTACTTGTTACAAGCGCTCGCGGTAATGAAGTTAAATACAATAGTATAATTTAATACTGTAATTTAAAATAATTTACAATAAACTATTTATTTGTAAAATACATAATATGTAAAATGTTAAATGTTGACGATTTTAAATGCCGAACTTGGCCTATGAAATAAAATTATTTTTGATTTGATTTGATTTGCCCTGTTGTTGTTGTTGTTGTTGTTGCTGTTATTCCGGAAAATTAAAGGATCGTTAACAGGAACCCTTTAATTTTCCGTAATAAAAAGTATCTTATTATTACCATATATCTTATATAAGCATATAATAAAATAAAAAACACAGAAAAAAGGTTAAAACCAAATCAGTGGGAAGTAAAAGGGGGTAAAATACCAAAAAAAAATGTCTTTTTTTATTTCTCTGTCTGTTTGTATGGGCTACCCAACTAGCAAAAACATCGTATAATCAATTACTCTCTCAACTATAGATCGAAAAATACTTGTATGATAGATCTTATTATTCCAAAAAGCCTTATAAACGCATCTTTTAGGATTATATTGCATTGAACGCTTTTTGGCTGTTTAAACATGTCTAGTAAACACTTACTCGACGAATTTATATTGCATTCACTCGATAATTGCAAGAATATATCTTCCGATCATCTTCATACTACCATTAGTCTTATGACAACTCTTTGAAAGCAATTGAAATGCCAAATTGTCTTCAAACTAGCTTTTACAGCGCTATCTTTCAACAACTAGTTCTTCGAACAACATTGTCGAGAAAAGGCAATTTATTCAACAAAATAAGCATCGCAATTGCTATCTCAGCACTCAATATTATATGATAGCTTTCTGGAAGGCGTTCATTCTACTTAAATCTCAAAGTTGAGAAAACGCTTCTAAATGATCAATTACAGAATCGGAAATCGCGTAAACATTATATGAAAATGAACATACAGCGTAATAGTGGAATGAGCGTTAAATGAAACCTTTTAAAGCACACTGTGAACGCCATTTTGTTAAATCACTCGAATATATACTGTAGACAATAACCGTATTTACTTTTGTTTTGCGAAAATGGATTATAATAGGTGGAAAAAAATTAAAAGAACTGGTGGTTTTAACAATTTGAACAGTGATTTAACATTTTGCACTAAGGAACCCTAAACAAGTTGCAATGGCGTTCTTAGAAGTTGTAAATTGGAATTATCTATACTATCTCTCGGCTAAAAGCAGAGTGAATGCTTTGTGATGATAAAATATGTTGCTATTAATGGCGAGTACGTTGTTACTTTAAAATAATATTATTGATGATTTAATATTTAGTTAGAAATCTTGCGGCCCAATAAAATATTACATAAAATGTGATTCTAACAGACGAAAAAATTAATTCCGCAAATGAATTTGAAAGTAATAGCCTAAGATCATAACTTTCATGCACGACTGTAAAATTGTGGCATATTGTATAAATGGCAGAATACTTACTTATTATTTTCACTTTTTTTTTCACAAATTTGCACAACACGGACTTTAATTTTACGTTAAATAAAACGTTCTATGAGCGTCGCTTGATATCTTTCACGCGATTAAACAGTCCAGTAATAGCAACCAAACTACTATTTTATTACAAATAAGTCGAACGAAAGAGTTCTACCAACTTGTACACAGCTAATGTGTGGGATGAAAGCATACTGATATCCATTCATAGCACTTATTTATTATCGAGTTGCCATGACTCGATATTCTGTCCACTATTTGGTTGTTCAAACGACAATTTTAGAATATTTATAGCATTTAAAACTGAGAGAAGTGCGCCCAAATCGCGTCGAGTGAACGTGCAGAAATCGCTCACTCGACGTTTTGAAGATCAGTCTCTCCACCGATAGCTGAAATAGAAACGTGCTCCTGATTTGTTTACGATAAGTTTTGCTAGTTGGGTAATCTCTGTATGCGCTCGCGGTAATGAAGTTTAATACAATGGTTTAATTTAATACTGTATTTTTACTACTATTACTAACTATTTATTCGTAAAATGCATAATAATGTAAAATGTTGACGATTTTAAGTGCCGAACTTGGCCTTTGTAATAAAATTATTTTTGATTTTGATTTTATGGCTGGAACTATTTCAATGAAATTTTGCACGGTGATACCTTACATCCCTGGTCAACATCTTAGATACCTTTTATTCCAGAAAATTTAAGGGTTCCGGTGGCATAGTTGAAAAATCATAGTTACCGCGGACGAAGTCGCAGGCAACAGCTAGTTATCAATATAGAAGTACAGGACAATTATATAATATTAATATTAATAAATATAATAGGCAAAGTCTTACTTATCCAACAAAATTTAATAAAATTATAAATGTTCTAACGTCAATAAAGTTTTATTAATTCATATTCAATTTTATGATGGAAAATGTCTTCATTTCTCAAAACATTAAACATTTGTTTACTATTTAAGGTCATGGCGTATCCTTTTTGCAGACCGTACCTAGTTTGACGTAACAGACACGTGATGCAAACTTAGGCCCGTATTACAGAACCAAACTCAAGCGTAGATCTCTGCTTGAGCGCAGTTAAAAAGGGATGGCGCTGTGTGGGATCAATAGCGCCATCTCTAACAGTGCTCAAGCAGAGATCTACGCTTGAGTTTAGTTCCGTAATACGGGCCTTAGCTTATTCAAGTTGTAAATATTCTGTTCTGATATTATGTATGCTATGTGCAATACAGATTACTATTGAAGATAACATATTATCTTTATTGATTGTTCCTCTTCGTATAACAAGACACTATGTTATATGTCCTCAGCCTATATACGTCCCACGGCTGGGCAAAAGCCTTCCTCATGGAGAATTACATTAGGAGTATAACACCACCACCACGCTGGCCCAATGCGGGTTGGTGGGTAGAAACGGTCACAAATGCGAACGACACCAACGGCTTAACGTGCCTTCCGAAGCACGGAGGAGCTCGAGATCACAAAGTCTTGGTCACCCATCCACGGCCTGACCATCGCAAAGGTATAAGGTAATCGAAAGCCAATGCGTACAGAATACTACACCACGGAGCTCCTCCTATGTTTTATCTATCTACATAAACATACCTGTAGTTAAGAAATTAAGCTAGTTTCGAAAAGTAGGCTATATATAGTTATTAAGGAAGCGATAAGATAAAAATACGTACCAGTAAATAACAAATTTTATTACGTTTATCAAATGATTAAATGACTCATCATCCAATAGCTTATAGCGACGACGACGGACTCTCTGCTTGTCACGCTGAGTGCAGTCACTGTCTTGGTAAAGCTGGATTATGACAGTGGACTGCTTTTGCGGTTCTTTTGCCTTGTCTCGGTCTAGCCCTTAGTGGAAAGTAGTCGTGATTATATTACATACATATATCCTTCCTTACGTACGTTCCCGTAGGAATAGAGCTTCTAACCTCAACTAAAAAAGTATTTTATTTTACAATGTTTTTACAATGTGCCGATAGTGTAGGACGACCTCCAGCAAGACGGGCTGATGATTTGCGAATCGTGACTGGTAGATGCTAGTTGCGACAAGCCGAAGGCGTTAGGAAAGACCTATCCGTCCTCAGCCTAATACGTCCCACTGCTGGGCCCTAACACCACCATGCTGGCCCGATGCCGGTAGGTAGAAACGGTTGCAGAAGCAACGATTTACGTGCCTTCCGAAGCACGTGAGCCTGGCGAAGGCAGCTTTGTTTTCGATATCAAAGGTAAAGCGTACTGACTCCCTATCCAGCTGTGGACTAATGTGGGTTGATGATAAAGAACAGCTTATATTTACTACTTGATTCGGAATGCCTTTTGCTCGACAGCGCTGGACTAGATAACTGTTGTGAGAATCGGATATATTAGGTCCTTACCTATGAAATTGGTGTTTTGTATGGAGATTTTGGGGATGTCTGCATTTTACATACTAACATTTAATCAGTTTTCTTAACAACGACAAATCCAGAGATAATAATATTTGGCATGTATCATTAGACAAGCTTCAGCAATATGTGTGTGAACACGCTTGATAAAAATTATTCATCGTTTTTATGTTGTCACGGTTCTAAAACCGTCTTAGAACCGTTTTCAATACTCACGTTGATTTTTGATATAAAATCCATACAAAAACATTGCATCACATAAACAGCAAACATCTAATTAAACATTCTCAGCTAATATTAACTAATTACTAGGTTTTAAATACAAATATAAACACAAAGATTGTTATTGTGATTAACTTATTTTTCATCTGTCTACTAATGACAGTTGATGTATCGGTAACGCCGGTACCTCTAAATCTTGTGATTTCTCAAAATGAGGGTATTTTAACATTAATCGGTTGTTGGTTTTCTACTATAATTATTTTAATCCATAAACATTAATTGCTAATTAATTAAATAATTAGTATTTTCTGCCATAGAAAAATACGTAGATTATTTTAATTATGATATAAAATTTATTCTTTTATCTAAGTTTTGGTTGTTGTTTTGACCATAGATAAAACTACATACTTCTACATTCGACATAATACATTATGGAACATGATTCGTGACATCGAAGCTCCCACTAAATTCTGGGAGAACATTCTAGAAGAGTCCTGGTATATAGGCGGTAGTCCTGGGAAAGCAGACCTCTTCAGTTTTCTCTGGCTATCGTGTAGCGTTAATAACGCTATACAGATATCTTAACGACTACAGCATGTCTAAAAGAATAGGAAAAGGTTATGAAATAATACTCACGTGCGAAATCACTTTGGTTATTATTCCTCGAAATATTACAATGATTTTGCAATTCCAAAATACAGTTTCACTGCTACAACAATCTTAGGCACGTCTACACTCAACGCCTGTGTAGCCAAGAATGCCGTTCCGATCCAAAAACGTGTCCGTCCGCCATTTTTGCTCAACAAAACGAACAACCGGAAGTCAACACAAAATTTTATATTTTTTTTTTATTAAAACCTAACACTCGACCATCCTGACATTGTGAGTGTCCTCATGCACAGAATACAGTTAAAATTAAACCTAACACTCGGTTTTTCTAGACAGTTGTTGGATCGGAATGCATGTGGTACATTATGGTTATTAAACCAGCTAGATAAAACAAGATGTAACAAATCTAACAAAACTAAGAGTATCTTACTAATCATGATACAAATGTGATTGTTGTTGCAACATACACAGCATTTTTTTTTTATCATAATCATCATGTTCTTAAGGCAATCAATTTATTTTGCCTTTAAAACATAAAATACTTAAATACATTTTACATAGTCCATTTTTACTTATCATAGCGTTTTATCAGTTTATAATAACACATTATAAACAACATTAATAAAATAATAATAATTATTATTTTTGTTATTTTAAGTTACACAATTATTACATCATCATCATAATAATTCTAGATTTTAATATAAGTTACATTATCCTATCATTGTGAACTCTTCCATCTTACAAAAATAAAAATACTATAATTTTGTGTAAATTGCTTCTCGAGAACCCTTCCTTCTCTCAATCAACAATTACACTCAATTTCAACCAAATTTACTTGTGAACCCTTCCTTCTCACAAGCAATTTGTAATAACGTAATTCCACTTGTTGTTTGAGAACCCTTCCTTCTCTCAATCAACAAATCATTTACTTATATTTAACAAATCAAATAATATTTCATATTTTTCTGTGAACCCTTCCTTCTCACAGATACTTTGTAGGGAACCTTCCTTCTTATAAAAATAAAATTATATATAATTGAAATTAAAAACTAATTAAAATTATAACAATTTGCCATTGTTTTTATTATTAATAGTTTTTTTTGTAACTGAATAAATGATAAGATACTATAATGATCAACAGGATTTTGATTTATAAATTAAGAACGCTATTGAGAACTATGCCCATTATGAGTGCTGTTATCGCTATCCGAGTCATCATCCGTGTCGTTTACATCTAAGGCAGCAATGTGTATCCAAGGCAACATGCGGTCAGAGGCAACGGTCGTTTTGCGTTTGTTTTTGGAGCCAGTTAACCCAGGTATAGCACATACCCTGTAACGATCATTTTCTAATACCTCATCAACTCTGTAGGGGCCTATGTATGGTGGAAGCAGCTTTCTGCTCTTACCGTCGTTGCTAAAAGAAGTTTTAGTAATTTTGACTAAATCGCCTTCCTTGTAAACGTGGGGAGGGCGTCGATTTTTGTCATAATATTGTTTTTGTTTTATTTGTTGTTCGTCAATCCTGTCCTTTACATTCTCACGCAAGGTAACTAGATTAGCTTCCTCCCTACTCTCATTCACCACTTCATTCATTATTGGGTTTACTTCGGAATTGATACTAAACCCAAACATAACTTCAGAGGGCGTTTTTCCCGTAGTTTTATGAATTGTGTTATTTATACCCCATTGTATTTTGCCTACGTTTATGTCCCAATCCTTCTCATTACACTTTAAGTTTTGTGCTGTTAACGAGTTAAGAACTGTTCGGTTGTACCTTTCGACTTGTCCGTTAGCTCTCGGACTCGCGACGGCATTTAAAACGTGTCGGATACCTTTGTCTAGGCAAAACCGCTTGAACGCATGGGATGTGAAGCATGTTCCGCGGTCACTTATTATTCGGTCAGGAGTCCTAAAAGTGTGGAATATCTCTTCTAATACCTGAATTGCCGATTGGGTTTTGGTATTACGTACTGGTTTTACAAAAACGAATTTCGTGAATCCGTCTACTATCACTAGAATATAAGAGTTTCCTTTGCGTGAACGAACGAAGGGACCTAAGTGGTCTATGTGAAGGGTGTGGAACGGAATTTCCACCTTAGTTATTGTATGTAGGTAACCTTCATTTGTAGTATTTTTCTTCGAATAGGCACACTCAATGCATGCCGATACATACTTTTTAACGAAACGGGACATTTTCGGGAACCAATACGTTTTCTTTATCCGCTCAAGGGTCTTTTCTATACCGAAGTGACCTATGTCGTCGTGGTTCATACGACAGACCTGCCATCTAGCACCTTTCGGTACCACCCAACGTAGTGTAGACCTATCACCCCCTAAGTACCGATATAGCTTATTGTCCTTGATTAGATAATTATCTTTAATATATTTTAGATCGTTAATATCCGTATTTGTTATCAAAATATCGCGTATTCGGCACAATTCGCTATCGCCTAACTGCAGCGTATGTAACCAGTCGTCATTATTGATAACCATAATACAAGGATACTGTTCGGGGTCAAGTTCATCATCGTGAATCGGGTTTCGTGACAGAGCGTCCACGTGCGACATCTTCGTACCTGCGCGGTACTCGACCTCGCATAGAAACTCCTGAATGAGAAGCCACCAGCGTGCTATCCTTGGAATAAGATCGCGCTTGGAGAACGTCGAACGGAGAGCACTACAGTCCGTTATGATTTTGAATTGTTGCCCTAACAAATAGACACGGAACTTTTTGAGGGAACAAACTACTGCCAGAGTTTCTAATTCGAACGCATGGAAGTTTTTCTCCTCTGGAGTCGTTTGCCTACTGTAGAACGCAACCGGCTGGAATGGATGATCCTTCTGGCACCGTTGAAGTAAAATGCCGCCGATGCCTACCTTACTTGCATCCGTGTGCAATTCTGTCTCCGCCGTCGGATTATATATAGCTAATATTGGTCTATCTATAAGCCTACTCTTCAAAAAATTAAAAGATTCTTCTTGTTCTTGTGTCCACTCCCAATCAGCATTCTTTTTCAGTAATTTATTTAAGGGGTGCGCTAATATCGCAAAGTTTTTAATAAATTTTCGAAAATACCCTACAAGGCCAAGAAATTGACGAACCGAATGCTGATTGGTCGGTCGTGGGAACTCTATAACCGATTGTATTTTCTTGTCACCGGGACGAATTCCAGCGGCACTTATTTCATAACCCAGATAATTTATTTTATTATGCAAGAAACTACATTTAGCAAGGTTCATGGTTAAATTAGCTTTGTCTATTAGACCTAAAATTTTCTCGAGTCTAGCAAGGCATTCATCTATAGTACTACCATATATCAGAACGTCATCAATATAAGCCGTGGCTTCTGTGAATCGAGCCGAACCTAAAAGCTTATTCATCATACGTTGAAAAATTGCCGGCGCGTTTGATAGCCCAAACGGCATACGATTAAATTCGTATTGTCCGTCGGGGGTAACAAATGACGTAAGTGCCTTTGATTCCTCAGAAATAGGAACCTGATAATAACCCGATGCCATATCCAATGTCACGAAATACGATTGACCTGAAAGTCTAGCAATTTCATCCTCAATCACTGGCATTGGATACCGCTCCTTAACAGTTATGGAATTTAAAAGCCTATAATCGACACAGTCTTATCTTGCCGTCCTTTTTCTTCACGAGAATGATAGGGCTGGAATACTCTGATATCGATTCGCGCACTATGCCGGCTTCCAACATCTCATCGACCATGTCTCTAACCTGCTCCCTTTCCTTATGTGACAACCGATAAGGGCGATAAACCACAGGTCGCTTGCTGTTTAGTTCAATACTCATCTCAGTGATGTGGGTACAACCGAGCTGCTTAAGAGAAGATGCGAAACAGTGTTTAAAGTTATTTAGTAATGTTAATAGTTTTTGCCTATGTAACTCACCTACTGAATCGCCTATGTTAATTTCCAGTTCGCCTATTGGTTTAGTTTGTATAGCAGTAGAGTTAATGTTTGCATTAATTTGGCTCACTATCTTAACTCTAGTGGCCCTAGCCAAACATTGTCCCGAACGGAATAAATACCATGATTTTACTGGCGTGACGATAACATTTACTATGTTATGCTTATTTATCCTATATATTCCTCCTCTAACAATAGCTTGTCTGATTGGATGTCCAATAAGGTTATCTTTTAACAAAATATGTCCTAGCTCCACTGTGTTGATACTTGCCTTGGTTACAACTAAACTAACAGGAGAGTCGACATCTGTATTAACCTCACTGTTTGATAAAGGGAGTTCAGCACCTATATCGAAAAATTTAAGTTCTTCGGAATTTTTCATAACAAGGATATGTGGTAATTCCGTAAAGGTTTGACCTAAGAGAACAGGCACGTCAAGAAATCCATCGTCTACAACCTGGAATGGTACCTGAGCCTTGACGTTATCGATATCTAGATTTATAACAACTTTACCGATAGAAAAGACAACTTTGTTACCGAAACCTCTCATTGGAATAGAAGCCCCGTCGCTTTTTAACCCTAATGATGACGCCATAGTTCGTCTTATAAGCGAAACCTCACTCCCAAAATCAACAAAACACTTAGTCAATACACCGTTAATACTTCCTTCCTTTATGAATTTAGAGTTAGTCTTAGATACCGATATTTGCATAGTCTTTGGAACGTTTTCGACATTTTCGCTACTTGTACTATTCTCTATACGGAACCTACAATTTCCTATCGTATGACCTACTTTTCGACATTTAGAGCACATAATTAACGGTTTCGGACACTTTTGATAAGGATGACCCCGCTCCTTACAGTTAAAGCAGAATATGTAACTAGGTATCGTTTTAAAAGGTTTATGCGCGGAATTGAACTCGTTTGATTGTCTTTTTGGGATTGGCCTATCTAAGAATTGGAAAGTGTCTTTGATACTCATTAAAAAGTGCAATAACTCGTTGGGCTGCGAACATCGTAACGCATTTGCACTAGATCTTAGGGTTTTGTCAGTCAGCCCATGGATAATGCAGTCGACTGCACGCTTGCCTTCGATCTCACATTGACTCAATAATGCTAATTTTTCATAATAGTAAACTTCTAATGGCTCATTGAATTTGCTTTTCCTGCGGAGCATCTCCTCCAGGGATTGGCCGTAATTTTGTTCATAAGGGAATGCATTTAATAACTTTGTTTGCCACTCTGACCAGGAAAACAAGATTGAATTTAAGCTTTCATACCAAGTTTTGGCCAATCCCTGCAGTTTTTGCATAGCAAAGTGCACAATAGTTCTCTCATCCCAGCCGTAGACAGTAGCACACTCGTTTACTTTCTTCAACCAAATATCAATACGTTGACCCTTTGAAGATGGATCAAAATCAGGTAAAATATTCCTGTGGGTTATATTATTATGGTTCGAGGAACTCGAGGTTGCCAATGTCGACGACTGAGGTCGGAATTGCCCTAATGAACTAATTAAGTTAGCTACATCTGTAGACGTAAACGTGGGAATTTCTGACCTGGTTTGTTGATCGTTCCCGGAGACTATGGTCTGCTCGACGTTTGGTACGGGTCCGTCGTGGACGGTCGCATGCCGTGACCCGTTGCGCCGCGATCTGCTTCGCGGCGACCTGCTGCGCCGCGTTAGGCTGCGTCGCGTTCGGCTGCGCCGCGTTCGGCTGCGCCGCGTTCGGCTGCGCCGCGTTCGGCTGCGCCGCGTTCGGCTGCGCCGCGTTCGGCTGCGCCGCGTTCGGCTGCGCCGCGTGCGGCTGCGTCGCGAACGACGGCCACGCGAGCGGCTGCGTGAACGGTGGCGTTTTGATTCACTTTGTCGCGATCGGCTGCGACCCCGACGAACTTCGTTTTCTAGAGCGCGTAACCGCGCGCGTTCCCGCTCAAGGGCGCGTCGAAGATCCTCGTCAGTATTTGTACGATTTGAGCTTGCTTGGCATCGTTCTGGCGTCAACAAATGTCGCCCTTGCGAAGCATCATCACCTGCTTGCATTTTTCCTGGAACTCGACACACAAAAAAAAGAAAACTTTAATATCTTGGAAACGGTGCATCGTAGCCCAAAAATAACGAAATTTTCGACCCCCGTAGACCCCTCACAGGGCAGCAGTAACACATTGCAGTAATTTTTTTTTTTTTTTTTTAAAACTACCCACAAAAATAAATTGTAAAATTAAGCATTTTCTTCCCACTTCCTTAACAATGGATTAGTTTACTGCCACGTAAAGTTTTTCAATATATATATACATATATATAATATTAAAATAAGTATTATAATTTCCTACAAGTAACTTTATAGATAACAATAAGCAAATACTGGCTAAAGGAGGCCATTTTTGAGTTTAACACACATTGTTCGCTAAATCGTTAAAGTGGACGGTAGATCCCACTTCTGAAATGTAGCGTTAATAACGCTATACAGATATCTTAACGACTACAGCATGTCTAAAAGAATAGGAAAAGGTTATGAAATAATACTCACGTGCGAAATCACTTTGGTTATTATTCCTCGAAATATTACAATGATTTTGCAATTCCAAAATACAGTTTCACTGCTACAACAATCTTAGGCACGTCTACACTCAACGCCTGTGTAGCCAAGAATGCCGTTCCGATCCAAAAACGTGTCCGTCCGCCATTTTTGCTCAACAAAACGAACAACCGGAAGTCAACACAAAATTATATATTTTTTTTTTATTAAAACCTAACAATCGCTTATATCCTTGTAAATCTGCTTACTATCTGTGCGCGATCCCCGAACTAGGGGATCCTATCCACGGGCAGCCGCCTACCCTGCTGCTCCGTGCCTGAGCGTCGGCCTTCTACCCGCCGAAGCTGAACCCACGCCAACCACGCCTGTAGTCGGCGTGACCGGTTCCTGCTGCTTCGCCCCTTAGCTCCTTCAAGCTAAGTCCCTTTGTTTCCCTTGAGAACTACCGAGCGAGAGACTGTGAACCCCCTGAGACAAATAAATTGTGTATAATCTACCCAATTCTTTTATTTTCTCTCTTGCTCTCTCGGGTCGTGCTACCCACGGCCTGAGCGTGTCAATGTCAATGCAATTCAAATGATGTATTCGGGAGGCAGTTAAAAATAATTGTTTTTGTGTTTAATTTTAACACAATTAAACATACAAAAAATTATCAAATTAAATAATACGAGCTCAAATATATGGTCTATTTTTAGAAGAGGCAATTATTTCATAAGAATGTTCTGAAACTTAATAGTTACGGACAAATTGCTAAGACAGAATAAAAACACCAATTTCACAGGTAAGGACCCAATATTATATTTGTCAATAATAACTTTATTTATTCTTCTTCCAGGTTTCTGCCTCCCGGGAGCTACCTGGATGCTCGCGAGCTCGGTCCGAAGAGACTTCTACAAGAGATGGACCGTATTTACAAAGACAAGGAGAGCTTCTACAACTTCTTTAGATGGACGAACCATTACAAGTACAAGAGGGCTATAGACTCCCTAGATCTGTGCAATTTATGCACTGCTCTGAGTGATGAGGACAACGTGAAGAGGATAACCGTCCGTAACAACTTAACGAATTGGTGGTCGGAATACCATTGTAAAACGCAGAATAAGATTAGTCTATTTAATTTTAGAATATAAGACATAATTTTATTACTCTTATATTGTTAAAGACTGAAAGCAAAGAACATTATAATTTACAAGCTGTTGCCCGCGAGTTCGTACGATGGTTTTTTAACTATCCCACGGGAACGCTTTAATTTTCCGGAATAAAAAGTTTGTAAGATGTTGACCTGGGATGTATAGTATCACCATGCAAATTTCATTGAAATCGGCCCTTTCGGAGATTAGCCCGTACAAACAGACAGAAAACAAAAATTAATCTCTCTTTTTACTTGCCCCTAACATGATTTTAAGCATTTTTTTCTATGTATTGACATTAGACCTATACAGTATTATTATATGTATAGATGTTGTAGCGTGGGCAACTAATTGAATGTTCACTTGCTAATATTAAAATGTAGACAGAAATACATTTAAGCCTCTATCCCCGAAGGGGTAGGCAGAGGTGTGACAAACCCTCATTCCGCCTGATATGTATAGTTCCTATGTAACAGGTGGCGAGCCTGTTGCCATGCACACAATGTAAGCAAGCTATATTCACAATCAACTGTAGGTACTTACTTAAGTATTCAATAAATCTCAGTGGTACAGGCGGTAGGATCGAACCTACGAACCTCTTGAACGAGTAGCGCTGTCGTAGACAAAAATAATTAAGTTAATAATAAGCTAATAGATTCATCATAAGAATTCCTTGAAAAAATACGTAAGGAAAACTACCAATATTTCTTTCGGTTGTTATTTAAACGTCTAGCAAAATATACGAATTTTGATCAGCAAAAAAAAACAATTGATCAGCTTTTGTTTGCTAAGTGTTTTAAGTGTCAAAAATATGTACCTATTACTAAGTGAGCGACTGACTGTCAAAAACTAAAAAAAAAATGAATAGAACAACTTACAATATTTGTTAAGTGTTTAAACGGTTAGCAAAATATTTTTAAATTGGACAGAAAAATAACTAAAGCAGCGGGTCAGCAACTTATTGCCAGCAAATTTTTCTAAATTGGTCAGCTAAATAACTAATTGGGCAGGAACTCAAATTTTTTCTCAAACTCAAATCATTTACTCGTATTCAGTTTCGATATTTACATATGAAATGCTTATGAATGTCAAATTATGCCAACCGTTCACAAGCTACCGGAGGCCTTGTTCTGAGAAGAAAAGCTACCAAATTGTTTAATATATGTTTTGATGACACAAATATTGTTTTTAAGTTTATCCTATGTTTTATGTTTATCCTTGATCCTTCATTGATCCTTTTATATTGCTGATGAAATAATAATAATAATAATAAATACCACTTGTTACTACTCTTTCACGATTTTTCATCTGACCAAACCCAATTTTTGTTTGGCTAAATGTGGTCTTAAGGAACACAGTGCTCCTTGGACTCTGCCGACCCCTTCTGGGATTATAGACGTGATTTTATGTATGTATGTATGTTTGTATGAAATAAATAGCTGCCCAATTAATTACTGTCCATTAAACTTTTGCCGCCAGTCTTTCCTCAAGTTTATTATAAGTATTTGTAATAAGCACGTATTGTAATGGAATTTATTATACCTAATTTATAAAGTATTGGCATGCTTCCGTAGTTCCATATGATGTTAGTCCGAAACGTAAGATTTTTGATATAGGTACCTATGTACCTACTTAGAATATATTTATTTTATGTTGGTGTAAATATACCTATATTTAATACGCCGAATTACTACCTACATATCTCTAAATCGAGTTTTAATTTACCAATATATATATTTTTAATTTATAACTTTATATCAGACAGATATTCTATTTACTGGGAATATCATAAACCTACATGTATAGATCTCGATGGATAGATTAATTATAATACCTACTATAAATTTAAGTAGGTAGAACTTTGTATTGATATGTTCCTATATTTCATATGTCATATGTCATGTACTCCTCCTCTATAGAAATGATACGTATTCCAGAATCAATCCCAGGCATAGATCTCTGCTATAGCACAGCCAGAAAGGAACGGCGTTATGTGAGGTTGAATAGCGACATCTCTTCCTAACAGTTCTCAAGCAGATATCTATGGTTTCACAACTTCCAGACCCCTTATTCAGAACTGTTAGTTCACAGATTCTATTCGGAATGTCTCGTCGTGTCTCACCCCGTCTCGTCCAGTCTCGCTCTGATTCGTCGAAAAGGTGTCAGGTATAGAAATTGATTTCCGGCGGTTAAGAATGAGGGAGCAATAGCCCCCATCCAACATACAAATTCAAAAAGGAACAGAAATCGTTGGAATTATCTGTTATTTAACTTATCAGGAACTTATTCGGAGGTGGTAAAACCGGCTGTAAAAGTATTAAAGATGTATGTTATCTCTTGTTGCGTTAAATATAGTTTAAACCAACCATATCTACCTATCGTTAGCTTACTTAGTAATAAATAAGTGTTAGTGTATAGGTTACAAAGTAATTCGATTGTATTGAAAACAAAATGCCATTATATTTATTAAACTAAGTCCTTGAGTTAAAATCTACAATGCATTGATTGTTAATTATTACTTATACCTTAGTATTATAACGAATATAGCAATATTTACATAGTTATTTGTTTATTTAAAGTTTCAGAAAAGCTTCCTGTGCCACGATCTGTAATGGCATGGCAATGGCAGTACAGTCACGAGCAAAAAGATTGCATTTAGATTAGCGTTCGTTCTAACAGAATAAAACAAACTGTATCCGTATTATGTTGAGAATCTTTTTTGATCGTATTATTTTTACAAATAAACTTTTGTGTGTACCTATTAACCACAGTTATACATTTACTGAGATAACGCAAGTATAACGATTTGTATTGAAATCAAGCGTGTCAACTTAACGTGTGAGGTGACAGCCGTAATTTTGTGACGGGAGATCTAAACTACTTGAAAAATACCGAAGCCGCCAATGTCCTCCACTAATTATCACACAACGAGGCAACGAGCATGTCTAGTTAGCAGCGGACAACTCCGACGTTTTGTCGGGGTAAATGTATATCTGTGGTATTAATCCTAGCCGGTAGGTACAGCTCGGTACATCGGTTCAAGGTTGAGGCACTGCTACCGCACTCTCATCCACTGGTTCTAATGTATTGAATATTTGAAGGAACACTAGACACTATTTTATAAAAGTACGGTGTGAATGTTTATATAGTTAGAATGTTTATATAGAAGAAATGTTTATATAGGTACTGATATAAAATAGTGATATACTTTTGCTCTCGAGCAAAGATATGTAAATAAGTCAGACATAAAGAAACTTTTAGAATGAAGGTGTGTATACGTTATGGACTAAAAGTCTTTCGTCCGAAATAGGAATAATTATTGTTATCCAAAGCAAAATTAAATTGTATCTACCTACTGAGTGTTTATATTTCCCACGTTTTTCTTTTCTCACTTTTCTTGTTTGTCCGGTTGCATTCTCGTAAGTCTATTCTGAGGCACTTCTTGACTAGTTAACGGGCTGAAACCTTGGGAATAGTTTCAGAACCAGGTCACAATGCAACTTGCAACTAACGAACGCACGCTAGCGCACAGGAGGCGACCATAATGATTGGTCTTTTTCTAATTTAGTACATTTAAAAACCTGAGATTATTTTTTAAATAATAAAAATAGGCCCTGAAAGCATTTGGACAGGGAGGTGTATAACTCCAACATAGACCCATCAAAAGCGTATGGACAACTTGCGAATGGACTCGTGATTGGTTCACTCGATTCCCCCACTGCACAAAAAAGGCTCCGAATGAAAATGCACAGAACCATACAGCGCAGATCTCCCATGCTAGTAAAATATTATTACATTATCATCAATTACCGATAAAGATTATACCGTGACTGACGTACCTCAAGAGCAGGCCGGCTTTGTAAAACGTAAAAGTAAGGGAGCAAATAATAACCTTGAGAAAAAAGGGGGGTGGGAAGCGCCCTAAATCACCGCCTAGATCGCCTCGTGTTTACCCTTTTGGCAACTTGGATGTAGATATACCTACTATAGGCAAATTTTTACAATTTATAGTGTGTAGACTAGCAGCCGATTTTCGGCCTGATTGATCCCCACCACTACTGATATTGCCTCTGATATGAGGGACGTGAGTAGACCCAATAATATTGGAAAAGTGAACGTATTTATTAATCCAGTCATGATATGTTTCATTGACTTTGTTAGGTGGCAGCACTTATGGAACTAAATATCAAATATCGGCGCCATAATTGATGGCACATTCTACTGAGAACCTCCTTTTTTATGACTTCCATAGGAAAAATCTTATTCTACTTGTCTACTTGCACCTTAGACTATGGCTATGACCTGCCATGGCTATGGCCTGCTATGGCTATTAACATGCTAATAACATTATTTACATACATTAAGCAATTTAAAATGTATTTATACATGTAAATTGGCCTTACGGGGGAGATCTATTAAATAAACAATAAATTAACCCATTTCTGCAGTTTTTTATTTCAATTTACCTACAAATTCATGCAATTTCCTAATAAAATTCTAAAATAGACAAATATGTCTGTATCATTGATACTCATTTGCTTCTTTGCAGCAAAAGCTTAAGAAAAATAAATAAGCACCAATAATAGCACTCTACTCATAACACGCTGCATTCTAGTTGGTTGAAATTGCAAAAGTCATGATGTTGTCATGTCATGTCATTGAAGCTGTCAAAACGACAAAACTTCTCAACGTCAACAAGAGTCGGACTCGGAAGTTTGGTTTTTCAATAAAATAGATTAGAAATTCATTGGATGTTCTATTTAATAGATGCATAAGATTTAATGTAAAGTTTTAAAGGGAATTAGCGTATATATACATGCAAAATGACAAGCTCTTCGTCTTATAATAATGATAAAGTGGTGACAGGTGAAGTCGAGTATCCAGCAAACGATCCTGCCTCTGGCGCTTTCTTTCAGCCAGACTTCAAGAAGTAAGCTTCGAATATCTAAAACATAAAGATTAAATTCTTAGCAAGTCCTTGGAAATACTATAAAGTATTAAATCTGGCCATAACATTGTGTAATCATATGGTTTTAGTAATCTTTACTTTCCATCTTCCTTTTTTTAAAAGTCATATTCATATTCTTCATCAAGAACTTTTGTTCTGTTAATAAATGTAAAATCCAAGTTGGTTTAGGCTAAAAAATACATGAACATTTGATTTGTTCCTTCTGTATAATAACAGAGAATAAAATCTATGTACCAGATAGAAACATAAATTTACCATCTTATTTTTATTTTCTATAGAAATGGGGACCTAAAACTAATGTTAGATGGATCAAAGGATTCATTGAAATTAGAGGCTATGAAGAGGATTATTGGGATGATAGCCAAAGGTCGAGATGCATCTGATTTGTAAGTGTTTTATTTACTTTATTCAGATATTAATTTATTTCATACAGATTTTAATGTACAGCATCAATCTGCATATTATTAATAGTATTGTACTAGTTATAACATTTAATAAATCTAGAGTATCCATAACACATGTGCATATAAAGCAGTTTAATTTTTGTTAGTTGATAGTTGTGAATGTCAGAAGATATTAATTTATTTACTTATTTAAAAATAAGTTTTTTTTTTATTCCTGCTTACTAGTATTTCGATTAAATAAGTCATAAATTGTCTTAAATTAATGGTCAGTAAACTAGATATATCAATTGTTGGCTAACTCCAGCATTTACGCTGACCCTCAAGGGGTTAAAGTTATATTTTATAGTAAATGCAGCTGTAAAGTCTATAAGGGGTCTATAGATCTAACCTTTACTCAGAATATTATCTTCCTGCACAATGAAGCTATGTAATACCAAAAATATACGACTGGCAAGATGCGATGTGCACGAGCTCCGCATCCAAAAGTGCTGACATGAATTTATATACAATGTTGTGTCCCTACACAGCTAATATTTTAAAGAAACATTTATATTTGTGCACATAAAAGTTTGCCTATAATTACTTGTCTTGTCTTTCAGGTTTCCTGCCGTAGTGAAAAATGTTGTGTCAAAAAACATAGAGGTGAAGAAACTGGTGTATGTGTATCTGGTGCGGTATGCTGAGGAGCAGCAGGACCTTGCATTGCTCTCCATAAGCACCTTCCAACGAGCGCTAAAGGTTTACACTTTTTCATTTTATAATTTTATTGTACAAGGTTACTATCTGAATGTTATGGGGAGGCTCAAAAATAAAATACAAGAAAGAGAAATAAATTCTCTTTAAACCAACCCAATTGCGTTTATTGTTTATGGTTTTTTTATACTGATTTATGGTTTTTTTTATTTGTAGTATCAATACAAATAATTTATTTATATCACTATACACATACGAATGTTAAGAATATTTCTGACACTTATTTTTGAAAGCACATTAAGTTTATTCTCACACTGACACTGACTGTCTGCTCCTACGCGTGTAATGTGGGTGCAGTGATCGCATCACCGTTCGTGTTCAAACGCACTTATTTGCCTAGATGCGTTTCGACGCCTCTGATTCATTTCATACAAGCTGTTCCAAAATCACGCTCGACTCGTGCCATACCTTGCGTCTGCCACACTCATGCGCGTAGGTTCGTGCTCCTGCAGTTCGTGCACATGTAGGCGCGTCAACCGCAAGTGCGCGCGTGCATTTGTTTTCATTGTGTTGGCCTATGCGGTTTTTCTATACAAATAGAGATAGTTTCATCATCACCATCAGCCTATGTTTGTCCACTGCGACATAGGCCTCCCCTAACACACCACCGCCCTCGATTTTCGACCGTTCTCATCCAGCCCACACACGCCAGCTTACAAATATCGTCATCCCATCTTTTCACAGGGCGTCCCACACTACCGAGTTACTTTCATATTGCGCTAGAACACAGTTTCAGTGCGAAAATTGCCTAATTTGCCTTAGGTATGGTGGGGATTGAAATCAAATCTTTCACACAAAGTAAAACCACATCGATATGTCAATAAATTCACATTACAATGTTTTATTCACATTAGGATCCAAACCAACTGATCCGAGCGAGTGCACTGCGTGTGTTGTCATCCATAAGAGTCACAATGATTGTGCCCATAGTGATGTTAGCGATCCGAGACTCGGCCAGCGACATGAGTCCTTATGTCAGGAAGACTGCAGCTCATGCTATTCCAAAGTTATACAGGTATGTTTAGTTTTTTTGTCTAACATGCTTCTTATTAAATTTCATTATCATGGTTACCGATAGACGCTCGCTTTTGCAAAATAAACATAACAAAATGCAAACTGCAATAGATAAAGAAAAAAAACATTGAGTAAATCTGTTGAATAAAAAAATCATTTTTTTTTCTAAGTTATTGTTATTAAACAAAATAGTGACCTTTGATTGTTAGTTTTTTGTCAAGTTTGTATTTTGTAATTTAAAAACACCTCTGCCTACCTACGCAACAATATCAAATCTATCATTTTCTATCTATCATTTAAAAATCAAGACCAAGCTCAAAACAGCTAGTCAACTCTTGAACGTAATTTCAATAATAACACAATCCAATTCCTCAAAATTCCGAGACGAGAGAGGCGTTACGAGTGTACCGATTTTAGCAAAACTCAATGACATTTAATTCATTCAATATCCGCACAGTTTAAATCCATTTATGGCTCTAGCGTCGCAACTGGAGAGTAAGAAACATTACAATATCAATGTCAATCGATCGGTATTGTGTTCAAGAGTAGCCTAGCAGAAATAGGTCATAATTTTTGAATGTACCTTTAGTCTCAGAACATTCTTGATTATTTTTCTACTTGGACGTTTTTAGATGTAGATATTTTGCGACATAGAGATTTTGAGACTGGGATCTTGTGAGATTTGAACTTTTTGCAACCTTATGTTATTTTGCAACTTGAATGTTTCGAGACTAAACCTAGGAATTACTGATTCGCGAAATCTTAGGCCCACTTGCGCAGTCTAGAGTTAGCACCTAACCCTGGGGCGAATATATGGGCAAACCCTGGGTTAGGCGCTCACTCTTGATCGTGCAATTGGGCCGTAAAGAATTGTACAATTAAATGTACCTAGTTATTTCGCGAATAGACTAAACCTTTCCACGGGTTGCTTCAGCCTTCAAAAAGAATCGACAAATATTTTCCCTTCTGTCTTTCTTCTGATCCTGAACAATAACTTTCCTTTTCCGTTAGCCTCGACCCCGATCAGAAAGAAGAGCTGGTGTCTATAATCGACAAGCTGCTGTCGGACAAAGCACCCCTCGTGGTGGGGTCTGCCGCCATGGCCTTCGCAGAGGTCTGCCCCGACAGGATGAGCCTCATACACAAGAGCTACAGGTACGACTATTATAGGAAATGTATTTTTATTATAAAGAAGAGCTGTGGCCAATTACGCTATTTTATTTTGATCTGAAACGCATATGTTCGAACTTTATTTTTATTCTGCTAGAAAAACGCAACCGTGCGTTTCGGTTGCCTTCAGTCACATTCGGTTCCATTCGGTTTGCTATTTTACATAAATCAAAAACGTGACGCAAAAGCTTACATTTCAATCATCAGTGTTTATAGCATTATAAGCAAACGCATTGGTTTCGCAATTATAACGATGCGGGAAAGTCCGGTTTAATTTATAGCAGAATTGGGGTGCCGGTGACCATAATCGACAAGTTGCTGTCGGACTACACTAGTCTACTCAGTTGATCACCATGTTTGACTTGTATAGGAAGCTATGTTCGCTGCTAGCGGATGTGGATGAGTGGGGCCAGCTAGCCCTGCTGAACGTGCTCACCGTATACGCGAGGACTTGCTTCCCTGACCCCAATATCGAAGTGAGTATCATTCTTTCACTACTGTAGAATGTAAGCTGGGAAAGCATAGAAACAAAAATATATTTCTATTAAAGTCATCTTTATAATAACATCAAAAAGAAACAAGAAATCGTAAAGTCTGTCAGTCAGTTAGTAATCATAGTGAGTAGACAAATCCAACGATGTAACGAACATCTAGCGACTTCGCCAGATCGTCGCTGCATCTCGTTGGGCCTTCCCAGGTTGCAGGGCCTTCCCAGGTTGCAGGACCTTCCCAGGTTGCAGGGCCTTCCCAGGTTGCGCCTCCCAGTACGCGTTCGCCACTCGAGAACCTTTCCGCTCCAACGGCCACTTAAGGTTCGCAATTCTGTGGGCTATGTCGGTGACCTCGTGTCGCCTCGTGGAGCATGGCTGGGCCGTAACGTTCGACTGAGATTTGGTTTTGGTAAATACTTTCGTATATAGCAATGCGAACAAAATATCCGCCGTTTCCAGTAAAACAAGTTTTTCATCTTCTTCACCAAAGGTCTCGCCCACGGGTTATGTAGGTAAATTGACTCTCTCGAAGCTTTTTGTTGTAAAGTAAAGATCCTTAGAAGTTCCTCAAATCAGAAATAAATTTCGTATTTTATTTAATAGCAGACATATTCGAGCGAGAGTGATAGCTCAGCACGCTACTCTCCGGACATGTCCGGCGGCCGCCGCAGCCCGGCCAGCCTCGACGCCGACCACCGCTTGTTACTACGAGCCGCTAAGCCCTTACTGCAAAGCAGAAATGCGGGAGTCGTGTTAGCTGTGGCGCAGCTTGCGTATCATGCTGGACCGGGTGAGTACCAAACTGTTATAATAACCACTATAATGAGGGAAAGCCCTACCGGGCATGTCCGGCATCCGTCCGCTAATTACCAGATGTGTCCGGCTTCCATCCATTACACCCCGGACATCTCCATCATCCAGACAATACTTCTCGGGAATGATCGAGCTTCACCCGACACTCTGCGGCCGCGTCCGGACTGTGTCCGCTATTTCCGGACACGTCTGGTAGAGGTCGTAATTCGGCCAGCCTCGACACCAAGTACCGTTTACTACGACGCCGAGCCTTAACTACAGAGTCAAAATGCTGGAGTAGTGCTTGTGGTGGCACAACTAGCATATCATGCTAGACGCGGTAAGTCTATCAAACTTATAATAACTACCTTAGCGAGGGTGAGAGCTGAGCCCGTTACGCCCCGGACATGACCGGACTCCATTCTCTATTCGTGGACTCTTTGTCTAGTGAAGGTCACAGCCCAGCCAGCCTTGGCGCCGACTACCGAACGCCTGTCTATCTCAGCATTGGCTGGTATGGTGTGTAAGTTTTTATTTACTTGTGAAACATATTGCAAAAATTTTTTTGAATTACAATTGATAAGTAATGTTATTGTGAGTGTTGACTTGGCGATTGATACGAGTGGAAGAAAAAAACATGTTGCGCCGAACCCAAATAATGGAATTGGGAACAGAACAAAGAAGAACAATGTCATTGTAAGGCCGCGTTTTCACTTGCAAGACAACTCGCGGATGTCTTGCGAAGTTCCTTACAATATCGTTTACATATCATATAAATTCCTGCAATTTCCCCAAAAAAAGCAAAACAATTTCGGGACACTTCATTATCAGTTGTAGATAATTACTAAGTACAGAGTTTTTTTTTATTCTATTTTTATAATCCACATGTCGGTTATCCAGCGACCAATCATGCGACCAGTCTGTCGTTGGCTCATTTTTCAACGGCAAACAGCTGCGAGCAAAGACCTTATACTAGTAACAAGACCGTGCACAGCCAAAGACCTTATACTGGTCTTTGGCTGCGAGTGCAAGAAATATGCGGAATGAACCAATAAGCAGCGAGAACTGACGCGAGTTGATGAAAAACCGTTTAGAAATGTTATTAATCGTTTGCGCGACAACTCGCAGGTACTGTCTGGCAAGCTGTCGCGAACGTACTTGCAACATAGTTTATATTTGCAAGTTGCTGTCGGACAGACTGTCGGACATTTCTAGCAGAAGTTTTCTTGCACGTGGAAATGCGGCCTAATAAAACCATAACAGTCAGTAATGTTACCTTACTTGTGTAGGTACTTTTTGTTATCTTTATTATTTTTTTCTGAACTGTAATCAATTCCATTGTCTAATCACAGTATTTTTTAAATTTATATTCCAATGTTTAGTTCAAACACCAATGGATTAAGCGAATCCGTTGAAATTGATGCAGGAGATTGGAGGTAATCCCGGGTTTTAGTGGGCGTTGTTTTATTTGTGATATCTGAGCGGGCCAAATAAACGAAGCAGTCGCGAGTTAAACCATATATAAAACGTATTATCAACCAGTCGAAACCAGATTAAAAGTGTCTTATTCGATTTTTATAAAAGAAATCGTGATGTTTTTTTATTCTATTTGCAAGTTTGTCAATTCAACTACGCAATCAATATAACCATCTATATAATATGATAGTTATATACCTATATAATACCTATAAATATTATTATGAATGATGGGATATTGTATCCTAATCTTACTGAGTCTGATAAACAGAAAGTTGTATTAACCAAAAGCCAGAAAAAATCGATATTCGTAGGTTGGCTGGAGTGGGCTGGATGAGAACGGCTGAAGATCGAGAGCGGTGGCGTGCATTAGGTCTCCCACCTATGTCCAGCAGTGGGCGAGCAGAGGTTGTTGATGAATACCGCTAAAGGTGTGCATCGGACTATAAATAGGGCTCGACCTAATACCATATCGTTTTAAGACCCGTATTCCCGTGATGAAAAGAGTAGATTTCTTCTTTAGAAAAGCTGGAAAGGAATGGCGTTATGTGGGGATGTATAGCGCCATCACTTTCTAACGGTGCTCAAGAAGAGATCCACGCTTAAGTTTAATTTCGGAATACAGGCCTCAGAGTGGCGTCTCATTCTTGTTTGGAAATTTTTACCGGTTGCCCCGAGGACTGATCGATGTTAAGATCCTTGGCATTAGACATGACACTTGGCCTGTATCCAGCAGTTGACATACCTTAGTTTAGACGATAATTTGCAATAAAAAACTCCTAAATCGCTTTCATTCTGATTGTTTGCATTCATTGAACAGCCCAAGAATTGCCGCCAGTGGCCAAAGCTATGGTGAGACTTCTGCGCGCGCCCACCGAAGTCCAGAGTGTGGTTCTCAACTCCATCGCGTCACTCACAGTCACCAAACCGGTAAGCTTCAAGAATAGTAGATTAGTAGCCAAGAGCTGTAAAGAGCTTGCACCCGAGCTAACTACTCTGCTTTACAACTCGATTGTGAGGTAAGTAGAAAAAAATCGGCATTACAAGAATAAAACATTTTATTAGTTAAAATTTATAGCGTAACGAGAACAATTTTCAAATATCTTCATCACCTGCAGAACTCATGTTTTTTCCTAATTAGCACGTACCTAATTATAAAAAAAACCCAAAAACGAACAATATTTGAAGTAAAAGTTTTCAATTCCGGCCTTTTTCATCTTTTTTTAATTTTTTTTTCAAGAACTAAATTGAGCTTCGCCGTTAGATATTAAAAATTGATGACTATTATACTCACACGAAGACAAGGTTGAATAGCGAAGCGACCTCTTTTGTCATTGGGCTGAATGCATGATGTCTATTGCCAGTATGATGGTTATATGTACGCGAACTTTTTGAAAGAGTGAAGGGTTTTTTTTTAATTACTTACCGCCCTAGGGCTTTTTTAGCTACATTATTAACCTAGAGCGCTAATTGGTCACCTACAAGCCCCATCTGGGACCTACTTACCGAATGTGCGAGTTGTAAAATATATTTATAAATATAAATTCAAAAAATATCCTCAGTCATCAACTCTCAACTGGCTCTTATGTTGTCAAAAACCTAATTGTTGGCGAGAGAAGTAAAAAGACGAGTTAAAATATTGTGCTTTACTCTCGCAGGACTAATAAAACAATAGTAATAGAAAAACGTGTCAAACATATATAAGAAACATATATTGTACAAAATTCAAAAACAAGTAATAGACAAATTATGAAAGTGTCAGCCAGCCTTACGGCGGCAGACCAGTCCGCAACACTAATATCAAATCCATCCTCATTCCAGTCTCTCTTCGAGCCGTTTCTCAAATCGTTCTTCGTGCGCAACTCAGACCCGACGCACATAAAGCTGTTAAAGCTGGAGATCCTCACGAACCTGGCGACCGAAGCGAGCGCGCCCGTCGTGCTCCGAGAGTTCCAGACGTACGTCACCTCCAGTGACAAGGCCTTCGCCGGAGCCACCATACAGGCCATTGGCCGTTTGGCGGTGGCCATACATTCGGAGACGGAGACCTGTCTCAATGGATTGCTGCACCTGCTCTCTAGCAAAGATGGTATGTTGGGTTTTTTTATTAGTGGAGATATTAGTAGAGGAGAAAAGTAGTATTTTTACGGCGAGACGCTAGCTTGAAGCACCGAACCGAAGTATTGTAGGGTATAGAGGCGTGATTGTATGCATGTTATTTATTTATTTATTATTATTATTATTTATTTAGGTAACACACAGTCATATATAAATAATAATAGTAAAAAAGTTTACAAAAAGACCTAAAGTATCATAAATTAAATACAAACATTATATGTGCAATAAGTGACAGTTATATAGTACTTGTACTTGTAATACGTAAATATTCGTTTTTAATTTTTTTTCGTTTAAAAACATTAAGAGAATCAGAAAATGTCTATTTCCTCTCTATCCATGAACTTATTATAGAAGTCACATGTTCGCCTAAAAAAGGGATTTTTTTGCATAATTTGTATGAAAACTAGGAATGTGAAAAGTATCTTTAGAAGGTAAGAGGTGCGCGGAAATTTAAATGTTACTTTTTGTAGTAAGTCGGAAGAGGCAATATGACATATATTATGTCATGTGACATGTATAATGTTTGTGTTGTAGAGTGGGTGGTGTGCGAGGCGGTGGTGGTGGTGAAGCGCGTGGTGGGCGGCGGCGCCGCCTCCGCCCGCGCCGCCGTCGCGCGCGCCGCCAAGCTGCTGCGGACTGACAGGTACCTTCTGTTCCCCTATACCTTACCAACACTCTGCAATCTTAATGTAGGACATCCTTCATCATCATATTCACGAAATTGAAACTTAGGTTTTATTTTGTACAAAACTGTTTGTTTCCGAGGTAAATTAAAAAAAATATCGGGAGAAATGTGGGTGTTTAACATCTTTGCAACCTTCGGGAACAGAGGCGTGTTATCTCGGTGGTTTGGGTAAAAGTTACAGTTACAGCTACGATAAAAATTTCATGTTAGGAGACGCGAAACGATACATTTACAAAAAAAAAATTACAAAAAATTTATTCAGGTAAATTATAAAATAGGAACGATTTAAAAGATGTCTAGAGGCCACAGTGAGAGTGCATTGAAGTCATAGTAAATGTGTGTTGAAGCTATAATGCGTGCGATGGGTGTTGTCCAGGCTGGCGGGCAGCGCGCGCGCGGCCGGCGTGTGGCTGGTGGCGGAGCACGGCGCCGCGCACCCGCGCGCCGCCGCCGCGCTGGCGCACCTGGCCGCCGCCTTCGGGGCGCAGGTGACGTCACGCGTGACACGCCGGCGTGTGGCTGGTGGCGGAGCACGGCGCCGCGCACCCGCGCGCCGCCGCCGCGCTGGCGCACCTGGCCGCCGCCTTCGGGGCGCAGGTGACGTCACGCGTGACACGCCGGCGTGTGGCTGGTGGCGGAGCACGGCGCCGCGCACCCGCGCGCCGCCGCCGCGCTGGCGCACCTGGCCGCCGCCTTCGGGGCGCAGGTGACGTCACGCGTGACACGCCGGCGTGTGGCTGGTGGCGGAGCACGGCGCCGCGCACCCGCGCGCCGCCGCCGCGCTGGCGCACCTGGCCGCCGCCTTCGGGGCGCAGGTGACGTCACGCGTGACACGCCGGCGTGTGGCTGGTGGCGGAGCACGGCGCCGCGCACCCGCGCGCCGCCGCCGCGCTGGCGCACCTGGCCGCCGCCTTCGGGGCGCAGGTGACGTCACGCGTGACACGCCGGCGTGTGGCTGGTGGCGGAGCACGGCGCCGCGCACCCGCGCGCCGCCGCCGCGCTGGCGCACCTGGCCGCCGCCTTCGGGGCGCAGGTGACGTCACGCGTGACACGCCGGCGTGTGGCTGGTGGCGGAGCACGGCGCCGCGCACCCGCGCGCCGCCGCCGCGCTGGCGCACCTGGCCGCCGCCTTCGGGGCGCAGGTGACGTCACGCGTGACACGCCGGCGTGTGGCTGGTGGCGGAGCACGGCGCCGCGCACCCGCGCGCCGCCGCCGCGCTGGCGCACCTGGCCGCCGCCTTCGGGGCGCAGGTGACGTCACGCGTGACACGCCGGCGTGTGGCTGGTGGCGGAGCACGGCGCCGCGCACCCGCGCGCCGCCGCCGCGCTGGCGCACCTGGCCGCCGCCTTCGGGGCGCAGGTGACGTCACGCGTGACACGCCGGCGTGTGGCTGGTGGCGGAGCACGGCGCCGCGCACCCGCGCGCCGCCGCCGCGCTGGCGCACCTGGCCGCCGCCTTCGGGGCGCAGGTGACGTCACGCGTGACACGCCGGCGTGTGGCTGGTGGCGGAGCACGGCGCCGCGCACCCGCGCGCCGCCGCCGCGCTGGCGCACCTGGCCGCCGCCTTCGGGGCGCAGGTGACGTCACGCGTGACACGCCGGCGTGTGGCTGGTGGCGGAGCACGGCGCCGCGCACCCGCGCGCCGCCGCCGCGCTGGCGCACCTGGCCGCCGCCTTCGGGGCGCAGGTGACGTCACGCGTGACACGCCGGCGTGTGGCTGGTGGCGGAGCACGGCGCCGCGCACCCGCGCGCCGCCGCCGCGCTGGCGCACCTGGCCGCCGCCTTCGGGGCGCAGGTGACGTCACGCGTGACACGCCGGCGTGTGGCTGGTGGCGGAGCACGGCGCCGCGCACCCGCGCGCCGCCGCCGCGCTGGCGCACCTGGCCGCCGCCTTCGGGGCGCAGGTGACGTCACGCGTGACACGCCGGCGTGTGGCTGGTGGCGGAGCACGGCGCCGCGCACCCGCGCGCCGCCGCCGCGCTGGCGCACCTGGCCGCCGCCTTCGGGGCGCAGGTGACGTCACGCGTGACACGCCGGCGTGTGGCTGGTGGCGGAGCACGGCGCCGCGCACCCGCGCGCCGCCGCCGCGCTGGCGCACCTGGCCGCCGCCTTCGGGGCGCAGGTGACGTCACGCGTGACACGCCGGCGTGTGGCTGGTGGCGGAGCACGGCGCCGCGCACCCGCGCGCCGCCGCCGCGCTGGCGCACCTGGCCGCCGCCTTCGGGGCGCAGGTGACGTCACGCGTGACACGCCGGCGTGTGGCTGGTGGCGGAGCACGGCGCCGCGCACCCGCGCGCCGCCGCCGCGCTGGCGCACCTGGCCGCCGCCTTCGGGGCGCAGGTGACGTCACGCGTGACACGCCGGCGTGTGGCTGGTGGCGGAGCACGGCGCCGCGCACCCGCGCGCCGCCGCCGCGCTGGCGCACCTGGCCGCCGCCTTCGGGGCGCAGGTGACGTCACGCGTGACACGCCGGCGTGTGGCTGGTGGCGGAGCACGGCGCCGCGCACCCGCGCGCCGCCGCCGCGCTGGCGCACCTGGCCGCCGCCTTCGGGGCGCAGGTGACGTCACGCGTGACACGCCGGCGTGTGGCTGGTGGCGGAGCACGGCGCCGCGCACCCGCGCGCCGCCGCCGCGCTGGCGCACCTGGCCGCCGCCTTCGGGGCGCAGGTGACGTCACGCGTGACACGCCGGCGTGTGGCTGGTGGCGGAGCACGGCGCCGCGCACCCGCGCGCCGCCGCCGCGCTGGCGCACCTGGCCGCCGCCTTCGGGGCGCAGGTGACGTCACGCGTGACACGCCGGCGTGTGGCTGGTGGCGGAGCACGGCGCCGCGCACCCGCGCGCCGCCGCCGCGCTGGCGCACCTGGCCGCCGCCTTCGGGGCGCAGGTGACGTCACGCGTGACACGCCGGCGTGTGGCTGGTGGCGGAGCACGGCGCCGCGCACCCGCGCGCCGCCGCCGCGCTGGCGCACCTGGCCGCCGCCTTCGGGGCGCAGGTGACGTCACGCGTGACACGCCGGCGTGTGGCTGGTGGCGGAGCACGGCGCCGCGCACCCGCGCGCCGCCGCCGCGCTGGCGCACCTGGCCGCCGCCTTCGGGGCGCAGGTGACGTCACGCGTGACACGCCGGCGTGTGGCTGGTGGCGGAGCACGGCGCCGCGCACCCGCGCGCCGCCGCCGCGCTGGCGCACCTGGCCGCCGCCTTCGGGGCGCAGGTGACGTCACGCGTGACACGCCGGCGTGTGGCTGGTGGCGGAGCACGGCGCCGCGCACCCGCGCGCCGCCGCCGCGCTGGCGCACCTGGCCGCCGCCTTCGGGGCGCAGGTGACGTCACGCGTGACACGCCGGCGTGTGGCTGGTGGCGGAGCACGGCGCCGCGCTCTGAGTTTCTTCATTCTTCTCAGGAAAAGGCGTCCTGGTAGTTTTGTAAATGAATGGAAAATGAGACTCGGCATTTAGCAACTTCATAGGCTATGAAAAATGGCTTACTGAGTTTCTCTTAAAGACTGTTTCTCTTGACAGGACGAACTAGTGAAGCTCCAAGTGTTATCCTTGGCCGTGAAGCTATCGATAACGCAGCCAGCCACGCTGCCAGTGTGCCAGTACGTGGTGTCACTGGCGCGGTACGACGCCAGCTACGACGTGCGCGACCGCGCGCGCATGCTGCGCCCCTTCATATACCCCCAAGAGGGGAAGCTGCTCTCGCAGTACGCGGCCGAGATCTTCCGCCCTGATAAACCGAAGCCTACCGTACAGAGCAGCTTCAAAGGTTAGTCAAGAACTTTAAATTCGAATTTTTTTGTCAAAGTCAAATCATTTATTGCATTCCTTATGTAAATTAGAGCTGACAATAATGTTGTATGTATCAATGAGGACTTTCACATTTCCCGTGTGCAAGGTCCTGTTGTAAAAAAGTCCTATTCTCTTTTCCGATTGCAAAAACTCGTTACGGAAGTAACAGTTTTACCAGACGTTCTTGTAAAACATAGGCAACAGGCTCACCACCAGCTACATGGGGATCTAACATATCTGGCGTAATGTGGTGTTTAACACCTCTGCCTGCCCCTTCGGGGAAAGAGGCGTGATGATAAGTAATGTCATGAAACACCAAGACATATTTGCACGCAGACCGCGGTCAGTTCGCGGTGGGGTCTCTGTCGCAGTACCTGGGCACGGCGGCGGCGGGTCATCGCCCTCTGCCCCCCGCGCCCGCGCAGGCGCTGGCCGCCGCGGAGCGGGACCCGCCCGCACCCGCCGAGCGCGGGGCGAGGGGGGAGCGGGGGGAGGACACGGAGCGGAAACACACGCGCCCACATCCTGAGGTTGGTGATCCTACATGGAGTGTTTTGGGAACTCTTTTCTGTTTATTTATATTTTTTCTCTATTTTAATATGTATGTGTCATGTCACTTAAGTCGAATTATTGGTTGCTCTCACATTAAACATTTTATTCAATGGTGCATGCGACGCGTTTTACTAAGTTTTAACCCACACAATAACGTAAAAAAAAACATTTTTGACAACTTTCATTTCCTTATTCTTCTCTTCGATGGGTGCTTCATATTGTTTATTAAATTTCAAAGAGTAATCTAATACATATAATAAAATGCCTAAAATTCAAGTCAGGGGGATGTAAGAAGATGGAAAATCCCAAAAAAATGTTTTTGCAATCAATCACAGACTATAAGCAAATCCGTTGTATGCGTTGTGTCAAGCAGAGTGTGCCCCCAGCGGAGGCAGCTCCTCATCATCAAAAAGTTAATCCTTGTCTAATTCTAGGATAGTACTCCGTTTCAGACGGGCGGTACGCCTATTGCGTACTAGCTCAACTGCCAATTTGTTTGGGTGATTTGCCAACCTCATGTTTATAGGCTTTACAGTTGAGTTTAATTACTTTCTTTACGGAGTTTATTTGCAGGTTTTCATGTATCTCGGCGTTAGTAACAAACCAAGGAACATCTGCTATTGATCTTAGTACGATATTTTGGAGTCTTTGCAAAATGTTGATGTTAGAGTCACTGGCGCATCCCCACAGTTGAATACCATAGGCCCAGCTTGGTTTGAGTATACATTTGTGTATGAGAAGTTTATTATCTACGGAGAGTTTTGAGTTTCTTCCCATTAGCCAGTATAGGTTTTTATAGCGGATGTTTAGCTCATTTCTTTTATTTTTGATGTGGTTTTTCCAGGTAAGTCGGTGGTCTAAATGCATACCTAGGTAACGAACGCTTCAGAGTGAATGTATTTGAACTGATTTATTGGCACTGGCTCTTATCCTCCACCTGTTCAACCAGCCACTGATCTCATCGAGACCTCTGCAGAAATAGAATTGCCGTATCATCGGCGGCTAGAATTGCCGTATCATCGGCGTCTAGAATTGCCGTATCATCGGCGTAGGTAGCAGTTGTAACTCTTGGAGCTTCTGGCAAATCTGCAGTATATAATGTATACAGTATTGGGCCAAGGATTGAGCATTGAGGTACGCCCGCTGCAACGTTGTATAATGACGATGTGTAACTACCTTCCCTCACCTGGAACAGTCGATTTGACAAATAAGATGCCAGTAACAGGTAGTAGGAATACTGTTATTCCTACCACCGGCTGTGAGGAATATTGCATCTGATCTTTAAGAGCAACTCATTATGCCAGACTTTGTCGAACGCTTGCTGGATGTCGAGGAAGGCTGAGGAGCAATATTGTTTTTCTTCGAGTGTGTCTCTTATAACATCATATACTCAATGAACCTGCTCTATCGTGGAGTGCTTTGTTCGAAAGCCAAACTGATGATCAGGTATTGTGTGGTTACTTTCAAGTATAGGTAAGAGTCTGCGGAGCAGTATCTTTTCAAACAGTTGTGAAAAAGTGTTTGTTTGTTTGCCAACAAGCTGATTGGTCGATAAGAAGTAATCTCATGAGCCGGTTTCCCCAACTTATGGATCATTATTATTTAGGAAATTTTCCATAAGGATGGGAAGTATTGTACGCGTAAGATACCATTGAAGAAAGTTGTTAGGAAAATTATCGCTTTTTTCGGTAGTTTTTTTAGCACCTCTATGGTTATTAAATCAAAGCCCGGCGCTTTTTTGTCCCTAAAAGATCCTATCACGCCCCAAACCTCTCTAGCTGTAGTTGGTTTAGGTGGTAAGTCCATTTGTAACGCTTCTTTGAGATTATCCTCCACACTTTTATCAAACGCGAGATCACTCACGTCGTTAAGAATAAATACTGTGGCAAGGTGATTGGCGAATATATTGGCTTTATCCTGGTCCGTTCTAGCCCAATTATTCGGAGATGTTTTTATGGGCGGTTTTGATATTGGTATTTGGGTTTTGGTATTTGGGGCCGGTCTAGGGATTTTGTAAGTCTCCACAGTGAATAATTTGTTTTGGCAGTGGCTGACAGTGACTCTAACTTTGACTGTAAGGTTGTCTCGTGGAGATGTGATATTGCGGTCTTCAGGACTGCGGAGGCTTTATTCAAAGCAGTTTTATCCATCGGATGCCTAGTTTGGTGCCAAACTCTTCTTAAGCGACGCTTTTCTTGGATTTGATGCTTAATATGCACGGGTTGATTTGTAGTGACGTGATTATATTTCAATTCCAGCGTACATTTCCAGCAAGCAACTTGTATGAGAGATGTAATATTTTTGGTTGCTTCCTCGATTTCATCTGGCGATTTAAGTGAAATGTTTAGTTGGATATTATTTTCTATATACTCCTGAAATGCCTGCCAATCCGTACCTCCGTTGCTGAGTGTGACTTCAGCTTCATAATCGATCACAGTTAAACAAGATGTTAAGATGACTGGCGTGTGGTCAGAAAAACTATCAGAACAAGACTCAGTTTTGAAGTAGTGTCTCGAGAGCCCACCCACCACATAGAAGTCATCAGGAATTTTGTTTGGATCTGTAGGCCAATAAGTAGGTTCAGCTGCTGACAGTGTGTGGAGGTGATTATTATCTATACTGATTTTTAATTTCCGGCCTCTGGTTGTTATCAACCTAGAACCCCAGTGACTGTGCTTGACATTCCAGTCACCTGCGATGAATCTGTTACCAATGAATGAATGAGTTGGTCAATGAATGAGTTGGTCAATTTTATGTTTGGGTGGGCAGTAGACCGAAGACACTTTAGAATATCCACATTTGTCCTTAACAGAAATTGTAGTCGCTTGTAGAAATTCTGTCTTGTATTCCGCCATTAGGTGGTGGTTTAGAGACTTTCGGACAATAATAGCCGTCCCGGCATGACCCGTGTCGTCTGGGTGATTTATGAGATATGAATATTTGTACTTCATCTCTGTTTGACGCGAGTCCATTTGTGTTCCAAGTTGTTAACTTTATGGCATTCATTTTGACATCTTATTGATGAGGGTAGTCAAGAGACCTAACATGGTGCTCATTTGTTGTAAGAGTTTCGATGAAATTTTAGAACATTTTATGACCGCGACCGTTTATAGAAATGCAAAAAAAATGAATTGATAACATGATTAGTGATAGTTCTCGCGGCAGAAGAAACATGTTTCGCAATTGCGTGGTTAAAACCTATGGAAAGGCAATTTGGACTCTTTTCTGTATTAACCTTTGGACCTCCGCTATTGAAAGTGACCTAGCCACAGTAATCAGTCGCATGGGCCACAATAATACTACCATACTGAAATAATAAACAACTTTACAGAAAAACAAGAGCTTCTATTCGGAGCCTGAGAGCAGCGGCTCGGGGTCGTCCTCCTCCTCTGGCTCCAGCAGCTCCGAACATTCCTCGGATGAGTAAGCATTTTTAAGTTAATTTCTCTTTTTATTACGTCTGAATATTCAAAATATTTCTATTCGGATACTGTAATTTTGTCGGATACTGGTATATTCTTTTAATCGTTATCGGCTTAAATGCGTAAAGAACTTTAAGTTTCGTTTATTGTCGAACGGAACGTTATTAAAACGTTTATGAAGAACAAAAATACCATTTTCGTTCCTAAAACGTTTTTATTTCGTTTTTAATCGTCCGGGTCCCGTGTAGGTCTGGGACGCAAAAGAATGTGCCAACTGCTTTTCTTGTCTAGTATGTCGTAAAAGGCGACTAAGGGCGTATTAGGTACTGGGTCTGTGATTGTGTAGGCGATGAGCTAGCCACTCGTTACTATTTTTTCACGATTTTCTATCTGACCAAACCCAATTTTTGTATGGCTAAACGTGGTCTTAAGGAACACAGTGCTCCTTGGACTCTGCCGACCCCTTCAGGGATTACAGGCGTGATTTTAGGTATGTATGAATGTATGTAAATCGTTATTATATTTGGTCGCGGCGGGCGGTGACTCGCACTTGGCCACCCCGCCCATCGCACCGGGTTTTGAAAACGTTCCATTTTCGTTTTCGTTTCGAACGTTATTTAAAATAACGGTTCCGGCCCTTGCTTTTTAGCAATAGTTTCATATTTCTGGTCAGGCTATAAATATAAAAAATATTAATTATAAATACGTTATTTTATCTTCATTTCTATTTATTTTAAGAAACGAGCACAAATATCATATTAATTTGCCAATAACTACGTCATGTCCCCCACTTCGCCTTTGAATGGGGATACGATTCCGCCAATCGAAGTCTCCGCTTGGAGCGGTCATCTTGAAATTCGCAGTCACTGTGCCGGTTAAATAATAATATATAATCAAATATGAACAGCTATTGTTTTGATGCTTTATAAAATAACGCAGAAAAAATAAGTGTGTACCACTCGATTTTACTTTTGACGCTGTGCACTTAAAAGAAACAGACGACTGACGACATAAATAAATAAAGTGGTTATATTTGTATAGTGTGATTATCACAATAAAACGGCTGTGTAATAAGATTTTCCAATTTCTACCTATGAAATTGGTGTTTTTTTTCTTTCCTTACCTATGAAATTGGTGTTTTTTTTTCTCTCTTAGTATTTTGTCTGTAACTATTAAGATTCAGAGTATACCTAAAAAATAACAACCTCGTCTAAAAATATACTATATTTTTGAGCTCTTTTGATTTGTTTTGATAATTTATTGTAAGTTTAATTGTGTTAAAATTGGACACGGAGACAACTCTTTTTAAGTGCCTCCCGAATACATCATTTTATTTGCATTCACTTAACACATTGCATACACATATTACTAAAGCTTGTCTAATGATAGATGCCAAATATTATTCTTTGGATTTGTCGATGTGAAGAAAACTGAAAAAAATTTAGTATGGAAAATGCAGAATTCCCCAAAATCTCCATACAAACCACCAATTTCATAGGTAAGGACCTAATATTTTCAATTTCTATTTGCAGTGAAGGAAGCAGTGTTGAGGAACCGGAAAAAGGGAAGAAAGCCAACAATTACAGGTTGTAATAGTTGTTTTTCAACGCCTAGATAACATATTTCTTTGTCATATTATCTTGTTAATTTGTGATTATCCTCTTACTTTGCTAAATGAAAAAAGGGAAATAGGAATTTATTGTCCATAAATACACAGATTATAAAACAAATTGATAAACAATACAAAAAGACATACATAAAATATATAAAATGGTCAAATACCTACACAAAGTTTCAATGTCAGTTCATATCTTCATAAAAGTTAGGAACCAATTTCATTGCTATAATTATATAGATGATATCTATTAAAATCATAAACGCGATTTACGACGTTAAACCTTCATTGTACCAAAATAGGGTTTACAATGATTAACTTTTCCCCCAGATCGTCCAACTCTGGAACATCAGATAGCGAGTCAGATAGTGACTCGTCTTCGGGTTCGGAAAACTCCGCCGACAGTGATGATGAAAGCAGCGATGATACGCCCAAAGACAACAAGACGAATAGCAAGAAAGTTCCCGACAAAAAGGTAGGCTGTAGGCTGTTATTTGGGTAGTTTAGTGTTGCTGAATCAGTGGTACCTACTGCCGCAAGAGCATTTATTTTACTAAAACCATAGAATGACAAAGTACTGAACGACGACCTGTCTGTTTGACGACCTCCGTGGTCGAGTGGTCTGTATGCCGATGCCGGTCTGACTTCGCCATCTCGAGAGGTTTTAGGTTCGATCCCCGGTGGGGGCAAATGTTTGGGTGATGAATTTTCAAGCATTTGTTCTCCAGTCTTGGATGTTTATATATATTTATATACATTCAGGATATTTATATGCATTAATCTATTAAAAAGCTGAAATCGCCGAGCATGTATGAGGACTGCAATGAGAGTTGATGAAGCGAAAGGAATATGCAGGGATCGTAGTTTGCTACGATTCCTGCATATTACATTTGAAGGATGTAATCTCTGCCTACCCCTGTGGGAACAAGGCGTGACTTATGTATGTATGTATGTATCTATTAATAGTAGATTAGTAGCCAAGGGCTGTAAGGCATCAATTGCAGCCCGAGATATTTAGGCGCACGAGCGCAGCGAGGGCGCTTATAGTTCGAGGGTGCAAATGATGCTTACACCCGAGCTAACTACTCTGCTTTACATCTCGATTGTGAGGTAAGTGGAAAAAAAGGCATTACAAGAATAAATAAATTTATTCTTAAGAACTAAATTAAGCTTCGCCGTTCGATATTCAAAATTGATGAAAATAGCGAAGCGACCTCTTTTGTCACAAGAATAAATAAATTTATTTTCAAGAACTAAATTTAGCTTCGCCGTTCGATATTCAAAATTGATGAAAATAGCGAAGCGACCTCTTTTGTCTTGTGTAATAAAAAAAAAACTCTTTCAAAAAGTTCGCGTACATCTAACCATCATACTGGCAATAGACATAATGCTTTCAGCCCAATGACAAAAGAGGCTGCTGCGCTATTCAACCTTGTTTTCGTATGAGTATTATAATAGTCATCAATTTTAAATATCCAACGCCGAAGCTCAATTGAGTTGTGTCCCTAAAATTTGAAAATTGTTCTCGTTTGCTATAAATTTTAACAAATAAAGTGTTTAATCTTGTAATGCCGATTTTTTCTACTTACCTCACAATCGAGATGTAAAGCAGAGTAGTTAGCTCGGTGTAAGCATCAATTGCACCCTCGAAATATAGATATCTCGAGCTGCAATTGCTGCCTTACAGCCCTTGGCTACTAATCTACTATATCCGTCATCTAGTGTCCGTAGCACAAGCAACTAATTTGCTTTAAATGGGGCTAGTTGATAGGTGTGAATGTTTGTAGTTATTTATTCATTTTTTATTTCATTTCTCTTGTTGGTTGTCCTAATAAATAAATAAATAAAATGAGTACATACTTTTGCTCGTGACTGATCATCGCAAATTTTTAATACAGAAAAGGCAATTAATGGCGCGATCAATTAATGGCGCGATGATGAATATCCTGAGTAGGTAACTCAAAATAACTACATAGATCTCTCTCCAAACAGGTACAGAACAGACCCGAGCCCCCGCCCCCGCCACAGAAGATGGAGAAGTCGAACCTGGAGTTACTATTGGAGTTGGATGAGGCGGCTAACTCTCTGCCCACGATGACGCCCAGCTGCGGGGGCATGCTGTCCCCGCCTAGTGTAGGAGCCAATATTAGCGATGATGGTAAGGAGATTTTTTTTTATATAAAAATAAGTTGTTAGCGACAAGCAGTGCAACGGCTTCTTTCCTTTTGGCTAAATAAAACCTCCAAAATCTAGTGACATGTTCATACATTTTATATCGAAGCAAATGTATTTTTTATATGTCATTTTTACATTTTTAAAATAGTTGCCCAAGCAAGTTCCTTTTCATTGTGCTCGTCAACATAAGTCATCACCCGTGTTCGTCCTCTGCTGGTCTGCTGCTGTGGTGATCTTCCTCATCCAGACCACTCTTAAGATTTTTTTTTGTGCCAATAAAATGATGACTGTTCTTGAGCCGTGTGGTAGCACGTATTAAAAGAATTCTACCAACCCATCTCTTCCCTTTGGTGTGTAAAAGGCGACTAATGGACTTAGAACTGCACAACATCTAATAGCTTATAGCGGCGACGGGCTCGCCACTTGTCACGCTGAGAGCAGTCACTGCTTGGTGAAGCGCGGACTATGGCAATGGACTGCTTTTGCGGTGCATTTGCCTTGTGTCTGACGAACCCTTAGGGGATAATTATGTTTGTACGTATGTTGTTCAGAGAAAACCGGTTAATAAATAAAAAACTCGACACTTTTTTTCTTAATAAAGAGACAAACATACGTGACGTTGAAAGCCATGTTTTGTGGCTTTCGTCCTCGGACTACATACGAAGTACATGAAGTACATGAGGAGTATGGGCCGTAACACGCTGGCCCAATGCGGGTTGGTGGGTGGAAACGGTAGCAACCGGGATCAACAGCTGAACGTGCCTTGCGAAGCACGGAGGAGTTCCAGATCCCAACGTTTTCGTCACCCATCCAAGGCCTGGCCATGGTGAAGGTAGCTATGTTTTCGATGTCGAAACTCAAAGCACATTAACCACTACGTTACCGAGCTCCTTATTTCAAGACATCGCTTAAAACGTTCCGCGGGAAAAAGTTTAGCGAAAAAGTTAAAAAGCGACCTTAAAGGCGTAAAAGGAGGTTTTACAATTTAAATTTGCCATGTTGGGCGCCAGTGTGACGTGGTGGAAGCCGATGTAAATAAAACAGGAGATGTTGTCACCTGATGTATAGATTTCTAATAATTTAAGGCACACTGGAACTATTTTTTTTAAAGATAATTATGTAAAATGTTGACGATTTCAAGTGCCAAGTTTGGCCTATTCGTTCTCAGTGTATATACGCCCAGCAGTGGCACAAGCCTTCCTCATGGAGAAACGCATGAGGATTATGGGCCGTAACACCACCACGCTAGCCTAATGGTTGGTAGTTTGGCCTATGAAATAAAGTTATTTTTGGTTTTGATCGATTGATAGAAATCTGGGTCCGTCCCGGGTACGGCTCGCTCTAATGAGTAGCGTCGCAAATTGTATTGTCGGTACAGCGCAGATAACGCCCGCGTCGGCGGCGCCGGCGTCCGGCGCGTGGACGACGGCAGTCGCGCGCGGCGCGTGGCGCGGGCCGGCCGTGCGCGCGCGCTGGCCGCGCCTGCCGCACCTGTACTCGCCCGCCATGTGCGCGCTCTCGCTCGCGCTCACCAACCACGGCGCCGACGTCACGCACCTGCGCGTGCACAAGAAGGTAGCCGCACCTGTACTCGCCCGCCATGTGCGCGCTCTCGCTCGCGCTCACCAACCACGGCGCCGACGTCACGCACCTGCGCGTGCACAAGAAGGTAGCCGCACCTGTACTCGCCCGCCATGTGCGCGCTCTCGCTCGCGCTCACCAACCACGGCGCCGACGTCACGCACCTGCGCGTGCACAAGAAGGTAGCCGCACCTGTACTCGCCCGCCATGTGCGCGCTCTCGCTCGCGCTCACCAACCACGGCGCCGACGTCACGCACCTGCGCGTGCACAAGAAGGTAGCCGCACCTGTACTCGCCCGCCATGTGCGCGCTCTCGCTCGCGCTCACCAACCACGGCGCCGACGTCACGCACCTGCGCGTGCACAAGAAGGTAGCCGCACCTGTACTCGCCCGCCATGTGCGCGCTCTCGCTCGCGCTCACCAACCACGGCGCCGACGTCACGCACCTGCGCGTGCACAAGAAGGTAGCCGCACCTGTACTCGCCCGCCATGTGCGCGCTCTCGCTCGCGCTCACCAACCACGGCGCCGACGTCACGCACCTGCGCGTGCACAAGAAGGTAGCCGCACCTGTACTCGCCCGCCATGTGCGCGCTCTCGCTCGCGCTCACCAACCACGGCGCCGACGTCACGCACCTGCGCGTGCACAAGAAGGTAGCCGCACCTGTACTCGCCCGCCATGTGCGCGCTCTCGCTCGCGCTCACCAACCACGGCGCCGACGTCACGCACCTGCGCGTGCACAAGAAGGTAGCCGCACCTGTACTCGCCCGCCATGTGCGCGCTCTCGCTCGCGCTCACCAACCACGGCGCCGACGTCACGCACCTGCGCGTGCACAAGAAGGTAGCCGCACCTGTACTCGCCCGCCATGTGCGCGCTCTCGCTCGCGCTCACCAACCACGGCGCCGACGTCACGCACCTGCGTGTGCACAAGAAGGTAGCAATGCCCCGCGCCTGGCGTGTGCCGGCGCTGGACGCCCGTAGCTTACATCTCAGATCACACACAGCGCGTGCAAAATATGCCAAAGTTGACTACTCACCACAACCACACACTTACTCTACTTAGCCATCACCAACCATACCTACTTAGCCATCAACAACCATACCTACTTAGCCATCACCAACCATACCTACTTAGCCATCACCAACCATACCTACTTAGCCATAACCAACCATACCTACATAGCCATCAACAACCATACCTACTTAGCCATCAACAACCATACCTACATAGCCATCACCAACCATACCTACATAGCCATCACCAACCATACCTACATAGCCATCAACAACCATACCTACTTAGCCATCACCAACCATACCTACATAGCCATCAACAACCATACCTACTTAGCCATCACCAACCATACCTACATAGCCATCACCAACCATACCTACATAGCCATCAACAACCATACCTACTTAGCCATCAACAACCATACCTACTTAGCCATCAACAACCATACCTACATAGCCATCACCAACCATACCTACATAGCCATCAACAACCATACCTACTTAGCCATCAACAACCATACCTACTTAGACATCAACAACCATACCTACATAGCCATCACCAACCATACCTACATAGCCATCACCAACCATACCTACTTAGACATCAACAACCATACCTACTTAGACATCAACAACCATACCTACATAGCCATCACCAACCATACCTACATAGCCATCACCAACCATACCTACTTAGACATCAACAACCATACCTACTTAACCATCAACAACCATACCTACTTAGCCATCACCAACCATACCCACAGCCATCACCAACCACTTCATGACGTCATCAATCTGAGAGTATAAAGAAGGTGTCATGTTTCATTGCTTAATATCACAAACCATAACGTCGTCCGTTTCACCACTCAACTTGAAAGCAGCAATTCTTATTCGCAAACTACTTCTTATTCTTATTCGCTTCATATATACGTCTCATCTACATTAAGGAAGACAAGTCTTGTGTCAATCTATGGTGAGCGGTGTGAAAAGATCCAGTAAACATGATTTTTTTAAATATAGGTACTATCTTATACTTTGCTTTCAAGTTCGCATAGTATTACTAATGCTACGCTTTTGTATAGACTCTGGTCTTGCGTTCACTCATTACACTTTCATATATGATATTAACATGTAATGTGGGCGTTTAAGGCCCGGCGCACATTATCGGCACGGCTCAAGATTTTAGATGATAAATAAAATAGCATCATATTAACTTCATGACAACAAAGTAGAAATTTCAATGATATATGGCCGTAGTAGCAAAAATACCGCTCGGTATGCTCGAGGTTGTTGCATCGGCGGCCTTGAGGTTGCTTCGGGATGCTTCGGCATCCTTCAGTACGCTGCCGCCGCGCCAAGGGAACACTCGGGGGTAGTTTGGACGGTGCGGCATGCTTAAGGACGCTTCGTCATCCCTAAGGACGTTGCAGCATGCCAAGGCATAGTTACCGACAGTGTGCGTTTGCATGTAGGGATGCCGAAGGATTCCATTCCTGCCTATAATGTGCGCCGAGCCTTACACCTCTGCCTACCCCTTCGGGGAAAAGGCTTGTTATGATATATTGGGTCCTTACCTATGAAATTGGTGTTTTTATTGTCTTAGCAATTTGTCCGTAACTATTAAGTTTCAGAACATTCTTTTAAAAAAATTGCCTCTTCTAATAATAGACCATATATTTGAGCTCGTATTATTTAATTTGATAATTTTTTGTAAGTTTAATTGTGTTAAAATTAGACACAAAGACAATTATTTTTAACTGCCTCCCGAATACATCATTTGATTTGCATTAACATAAAAACGATGAATAATTTTTATCAATCGTGTTCACACACATTTTGCTAAAGCTTGTCTAATACATGCCAAATATTATTATCTCTGGATTTGTCGTTGTGAAGAAAACTGATAAAATGTATGTAAAATGCAGACATCCCCAAAATCTCCATACAAAACACCAATTTCATAGGTAAGGACCTAATATGTTATTCTCGTGAACAGACGCTAGTCGGATCTCGCGCCATCCACGAGTTCGCGCCGATCCCACTGCTGGCGGCCTCCGAGACCGCCACCGTGATGCTCGGCGTCGACTTCGCGGACTCCATACAGCCGATAGAGTTCACTATCGCTTGCTCCGTAGGTAAGTTGAACTGCGGAAATAGCTTTTATTGCCTAGAGAATACAGGCGGTCTCAGTTAATATGTAGCCTCTACTAGCGACCTTTGTGTCCTCCACCGTGATGCTCGGCGCGGACTTCGCTGACTCCATATAGCCGATAGAGTTCACTATCGCCTGCACCGCTAGTAAGTATAGTTAAAATATGCACTTGAACTGCGAAAATAGCTTTTATTACATAAGTAATAGAGACGGCCTCAAAGTCTAGCTTTCCGTCGCGTATGCATAGAAGTTTTATTATTATTTGCTAGTACAAAATCGACTACAAATGTATTAAAATGTTTTACAATAAATCCTCTTTTATTGAACTAAATAAACAAAATGCAACTTTAGTTTGTTTCGAATAGATTTTTTTACTTTGACTTTGATCTTAACAGTGTACTGCTCCATTTTCACAATTTTCAAATCACGGTTTCTACTGGAAAGGTCGCATCCGTCTTGCTTTGATTGGCTGCAATTGAAAGAGACGGGTATAGATAATCCGTGATACTACTGCTTTCTAACAGCTGTGAATGCTAATCACAAGTGCCAATCATGTACAGGGTCTGACAAATTCTTGAACAATATAAAGTGACGACCTCCGTGGTCGAGTGGTCTGTACGCCGGTCTCAAGGCGTCGCCATCTCGAGAGGTCCTGGGTTCGATCCCCAGTGGAGGCAAGTGTTTGGGTGATGAATTTTCAGACATTTGTTCTCCAGTCTTGGATGTTCATTATACATGTATTATATTATGTATATTCTAAATAATTATGTGTATTTATCTATTAAATATATTTATCCGTCATCTAGTATCCGTAACACAAGCAGCATTTAGTTGCTTAAAATGGGACTAGTTAATAGGTGTGTGAATGTCTGAGGATATTTATTTTATTTATTTTTATTTAATATGTAGTCGAAATTGAAGTAAGTCGGCGCACTGTATTCCAATCTAAAATGTACTAAAAACGGTTCTTGCGCAGTCAAGGTTGTTTAATTAGTTTGCAGTGAATTGTACCTAAAATGTCTACAATAAAGTTCAATTCATTTCAATATGACTTCTGGTTTTAAAAAGTTCGCCTGTTACGCTCAATCCATTGAGGTTTAACTCTTCGTAATTTGCCCGTATTTCCATTTTGGATGGTCACTTGCTAAAATGCACTATTTTAGGATGGAAGAGGTCCTGATAATAATCATACGAGTCAATCTCTTCTATTTATACATACATACATATAATCACGACAATTATCCCCTAAGGGTTAGTCAGAGACTAAGCAAAAGCACCGCAAAAGCATTCCATTGCCATAGTCCGCGCTTCACCAAGCAGTGCCTGCACTCTGCGTGGCAGGTGGTGAGCCCGTCGCCGCTGTAAGCTGTTGGATGTTTTATTTATTTATTTATTTTGAGGATCGCCAACGCAAGTTACAGTAAATACACATAAAGAATAAAATCACTTAGGTACAATATCTAACTGCACTCACACTTATAGGCAACCACAACATGCCTTAGTAATAGTATGTAGTAGAAAAAGTAAAACCATTTTATACAAATCATAACTAATTTTTAACTTTTAACTAATCGCAATAATACAAAAAAGACTTGCGAAAAAATAAATGTCACTTCCATTTGAAACGACTCATGAGAAAACCGAAAATAAACTCAACCATTAGTCTGAGGCAGGTCAACCGTTCCCAGTAATGAATTAAATTTCGAGAGGCTTTGGAAATTAAGCTTTGCAGTTTTAAGTCCGTTACGACTCCTAAAGGAAGAGACGGGCGAGATTCTATTTTTCAAAGTGGAAATTATATTTAACAACTCTCTTACCTTTTGTTCATATATGTGTGAAGGAATAAGATCCCTTCTTTTTAGTTAAGCACATTACAATTTAGTTTTGGTGTATTAATGTGTCGGTAACAGTCAGTTGACTCTTTTATTCCAAAGATGGCGCTACTTGTCAAAGAAACGGGAGACATGTTTTTTTATCGCGGATGACATTTCAGACTTCACTGAAACGTCACACTGAAAATTAATTAATTTATGATTTAATTTTTGGAAAGGAATTAATAACTTTAAATGTCGTTTCTTTGATTACAGGTAGGTGATTCATATTCATAGTGATATTATTAAGATGTAAAATAGATAACAGTTAAAAATTAATAAAACTTTGATTACAGAGCAACGCATGGTTTAATTCCTTTTCGATTACCATTGAATAAAGAAATAGTCTTATATATGTCATATAGCTGTAACTTATGTCGCGTAGGCGAAGTCCCAGTGTCGATAACGCCGCCCGTGGGCGAGCTGATGCGAGCCGTTACCATGACCACTGCGAGGTGGGACACCGAGCGGCGAGCATTGCGGGGACTTACTGAGGTACAGTCAACTCCAGAAATATGTAACCACTTTTGACAGTAAATGACTTGTTAGAAGGAAGTAAAGATTGTCACCTCTCAAATGTTTATAATACATAACACGATACACTGATCACTTATTGTATCGATTACAACCACATTCAAAACGCTATGTGGTTGTATTGTAAATTTTATTAGTTTTTTTTTGTCATTTTTATCATTAAAATTTACTTTATAACAAATGTGACTATGTATAATGTTGAATAACATTATTTTTGATTTAGATTTCTTCGTCTGGATTACTTTATTGTAGAATTTCAACATTATTGTGGCTTTAGGCGTATCACAATCAAAACAATCATCACGCCTTTTTCCTGGTGCTAACACCCACGTAAAGTGCTAAAAATAATAAGGATTTTGAGGGGTTGTTATTGTGTGTCGTGTGTTAGAACTTTTTCATGTTAAATAACGAAGAAAAAACATATTCACGTTGTTTTAAGGCGTTTGCAAAAACCACTAAAGTAAACAAAAAAATATCAAAAGCTTCCCAATAGCGACTTCGCCAAAAGAATCCCTTTGAAAAACATATCACTTTTGTTCTGGCGCGCGCTACTGACTTGTATATAAGATTTTGCTGCATTATACTTTCGACTAAATAAAAAGACGTGTGGCACTCGGTACTGCCGCGGTAAAGCTATTGCATAGCATTTTGTATCAACTTATGCAATTATAATTTTATTTATTTATTTTATTCATGCAGTATTTCTTTTTCTTTGATATTAATTCAAGTTACACTTTTTGAGCGTGGTGACCGATAAGAAAACAAATTATATAAACTGTTGGTAGTTAGCATATACATTATTTCGTTCGGGTCACTTATAAGTAAATTAAATCATAAAATAATTATGTAAAATAAATGTTAATAAACTAATTAATATAATAACAAAACTCATAATAAACAATGTGTAATAGTTAGCTTATAAATAAAACCAAAGTGGCGTCTTTGTTAAAATTAGTTCTTTGTTGTATCACTAGATGGCGCCACCTATCCTTCAAAACGCACTATTGTTTACTCTCATAGACTTATATGTCAAACCGATGTTAATTAAAATTTGTATTCGCCTTGGACACGGTGTTTCATTTTGGTAACCACCTTGGGTTTTAACATGCACGGCCTTCAAGCTAGTGTTGGGTAGGACACGGTTTGAAAATGAGTTTGTAAGAGTAGCCTCTTTTTTCTACTGAGCCAGTACAACGTCCCACTTCAAATGAGGCGAGGCGTTCATAAGCTCGGCAGTACATTTGAAGCGATGAGTACAATTGTTGACGCACAAAAAGTCACTATTGCTTCAACTCAAAGTCTAAAATTCCAAACAACGATTATCAATGATAACAGAAGACACGTTCGGATGCGATATGTATAAATAATTTTGACCGATCCTTTCTTCATAAAATAATAAATCCATTACCAAATTGAAGAAACGTAGTGTGAAGTATGTGGTATTTTATTAGATATTATCATATCCATACATAAATTTGTTATTCAATATGTCAATGTCAGTATTAAGGGCATCTAAATAGTGTCTGTACGCATTTATTATGTTTAGTTAGAAAATAAGTTTATAGTTTTCGAACGTATTCAAACGAGTAATGGAGTACAGTGCCACAATGACAATGTCCCGGTGGCAAAAATTGGAACTACAATAAAATGTAATGCCTCGCTCGCGTTCGTCTCTCTCAGTCTCAGTTCTTTCGGTGAGTGAGTGAGTGAGTAAACGCGAATACCGCGACATAAAATGTGAAGTAGTACATTTTAAAATTGTGAGCCACTCTTACAATGTGACGTCATGTCCCGTACAAATGTAATGCCTCTTGTAAGTCCTACTCAACACTACTTCAAGCCACACCTCCTTGCGCATCGGAGTGGGGAGCGTGAGGTTTTTTCGTTACGGAATTTCTGGATTCGGTCCCCGCGCTCAAGGCCCGCGATAGAAGCTATGCAATAGCTTAATATTGAATATATAACTATATAGTACAGAAAAATATGTAAAATTAGGTTTACTATTATATCTATGGTGTTTTACAGTGTACCAAAAAAGCAGCCAAGTTGGAAGACGAGCAAGCGGTACTGAAGCGAGTGTACGAAACAGCCAACGTCTGCGCTATTACAGCCACTGGCGACTTCTTGAGGTATGAACATTATTTATGTTAATATACAGGTTGGATTTTTGAGGGAGAGTAAGGGATACCTTACCTTATCTATTATATTTACAGAAAAAAATATATTTACAGCATGAATTTCGTTTGTAGAATTATATTAGGTCCTTACCTATGAAATTGGTGTATGGTATGGAGATTTTGGGGATGTCTACATTTTACATACTAACATTTTATCAGTTTTCTTCACAACGACAAATCCAGAGATAATAATATTAGACAAGCTTTAGCAATATGTGTGTGAACACGCTTGATAAAAATTATTTATCGTTTTTATGTTAATGCAAAACAAATGATGTATTCGGGAGGCAATTAAAAATAATTGTCTTTGTGTCTACTTTTAACACAATTAAACTTACAAAAAATTATCAAATTAAATAATACGAGCTCAAATATATGGTCTATTTTTAGATATTATTATTTTATAAGAATGTTCTGAAACTTAATAGTTACGGACAAATTGCTAAGACAGAATAAAAACACCAATTTCATAGGTAAGGACCCAATATAGCTTGTCACTTTGAACTTTCATTGATAACTAGTAAAAAGGAGGAATGGAATATATCATCAATACAATTAAAATACTATATAATGTGTCTCGTCGCGTGTCTTAGTAATCTGTCGAGAATTTGAAAAAAACCGATGATAATTTTAAAATATTTTGTTTTCATTAAATAGAGCCAACATCGGGGCAGTGGAGGGAGCGCCCTAAATAAATAAATATCTTCATTCACACCTATCAACTAGCCCCATTTTAAGTTACGGATAAATATAATTCGGCTGTCTTTTCGCCATACTAAATCTGTTAAAAATTCTCTAAGTCGTAGCTCCATACTAAATCCGTTTGAAGGACAAAAATATGTTACGGATAGAAATAAAATATATGTTTCTTGTTTCTGTTTCTTTTTGTTTATGTGCAATAAAGAGTTATTAAAAAGTGGACAGCTCAGAGTAAGAGAATATAATAACATAAAGTAAATACAAGCGAAATAATATAAAATAGACCACAGAAAATTATAATATTACAAGAAGAAGAAAATGACAAATAGCGACAGATTAATATCATAGAGAAAAAAGTAATAAAATACAATACTCCTTGGCCTTACGGGCCTGTTCGTAACATGGACATTTTTCAAGTCCCGCGCCCCCTTTTCGACACCCTAACCTTATTAATCACCCAAACATTTGCTCCCCAATAGAACCCAGAACCTCTCGAGATGGCGACGCCTTGAGATCGGCATACAGACCATGAGACAACGAATGTCGTCGCAAATTGCCTCTTAGATCACCTCGTGTGTAGGCAAATCGTTCATCATCAATTTTTAGGTAGCCGCCTAAGCCTAAGACCTAATGAAGACCCGATTCAAAAGATTTGAGTAGACCTCCTAACTAAATCCATCATGGCAAGACCGTTCTTCAATCTTCTTCATGTTTTTTTTTTCAGATTCGCCGGCCAAATGCTGTCCTCGCAAGACTTAGTGTTGCTATCAGTAAAAACAGACGAGGACGCATGCCACGTGACCGCCAACTGTCCCAACATGGCAATCGCATCTCTACTAGCTAACGAAGTCGCGCAAGCGTTCGCCTCTTGAGACACGCATTTACATACTTTATCAGATTGTACTTAAAGTCTATTATTGTGCATCAGCCATTCAGAACTGAGTCGTTTTGATTCTCCGCAATAAAGAGACTGGTATCGATTCATTGATTTGATTGATAGGCTGATATGTCTTATTTTTATACAATCATGACCAAATGATGTACGACTGTCTATGTAATCTCGATGTACAGGTCTATAATTGTGCATATTTTTTTGATATTTAAGTTTTCAAAGTTGAATTTTAGTTAAATATGTTTTCATTTGTTCACGACAATTTTTCATGTCAACAAAAACAATGATCTTAATAAATATTTTCAGTGACTCACATATCTAGTCCGAAAGGAACAAATTATAGCTGAATCGGCAAAAATATCCTGTTTATTATTAGTTTAAGATTATATTTATAATCACCAATTAATAATTATTACTGCATTTACACTGTATCTATAAGATTGTTAAATAAATGAATCATCTAATTTTTAAGTTTTATTTTAGAATGCTAAGTAACATTTTTAAAATTGTTTTTTCCTTCTATTTGCAGCAACAAAATTCTCTATTAGATTCCTTGTTTCAACATAAATAATGTACAGTTACCATCAAAAATTTGACTATTTTAGTAGTTTATTTTAAGGTTTATAGTAAACTAGTGGCTCCTCGTGGTTACACCCGCGCGGTACCCGTTCCTTTGGGAATATAGGGATAACAAGTGGCCTATGTCCTAGTCTAGGTTCTAAACTGTGTACCAAATTTTGTTTAAATGGTTCAGAAGTTTTGACGTAAAAGTGAGACCGACAGACAGACAGAGTTACTTTCCTATTTATAACATTACTGTAGATTATTTGTTTTTGCTGCACTAGATTCTACCGACAGTCCTCTTTTTACTGGAAACTCTGTATGTACAAAGCTAAACGAAATACCTTATGAAAATCGCTGTAGTTATTGGACGAAAAATGTATGAGATTTGATATAGTATGGTTTGACTAATTTTTCGGAAAAAAAAAACTCCCAACATTTACTAATTTTAGCAAATGTCTATAGACACATCAAACTCATATTGAGAATGAAACAAAATCTCTGCACAATAGATTTATTTTACATTACATCTTCAATATTAAATGTTGATCTGACAGCTTATTGCTATTGTCATGCCAAGGTCACTCACTGATAGCGTTAACAATAAAAAAATATACTCACTATCATAAATTCATAGTAACACATGATTTAAATTATCTAACGAACATGTCTTTCAATGACCCTACAAGCACCAGCAGTCATTGGAGATTCAAAGAAATACAGTCTTGCTGAATGAAATGTGTGTAGGCCCATGGCATATTCAAAACCACACATTGACTAAATCCTGGGGTCAGAAAGGATAATATGACGGATCGCCTTCAATATGTTGCTAAATGAGGAGTTTCGCCGTTTTTTACACAGTTTACAATATCGCGAGATCTAGGTGTACTAGGCTATATTCTCAAATTCAAGCGCTGATCAGCTCGGCTACTCTTGCACACAATACCGATCGATTGACATTGATATTGTAATGTTTCTTACTCTCCAGTTGCGACGCTGGAGCCATAAATGGATTTAAACTGTGCGGATATTGAATGAATTCAATGTCATTGCCTTTTGCTAAAATCTGTACACTCTTGTCTCGGTATTTTAAGCAAATCTACGCAGAGATTGATTTTGGAATACGGGCCTTTCGGTTTTTCAGCCTGTTAGACCCCTAGAATTTATTGATATGCTATAATTTCCAGTTTCCAGACATAATGGTATAAAGGAACTATTTATTTCACTCCACTGTTTTCCCATTTAATTAGGATCTGCTCCATTGCCATACTTCATACATGTTGCTGCATAGAAATGAATTACTAATTACTCTTATTAAAACTCCATGGGACATTTCATTTTTACCTACAGTACATCACTACTTTCCACCAAAATACTGGCATTAACTCACAACATTGAGGGGTTAAAACAGACCATTATTGCTGGGGGTAATGACCCCAACCAGGTGCCATGCCTAAGCCATAGTTATTATGGACGTTGATGATCCGTGGTCGTTTGCTGCCGTCGTCGATGTGCTGCGGCAGCGGCAGCGGCGGCGGCGGCTGGCTCTGCTGCTGCGGCGGCGGCATTTGGTGATGATGGTGACTCTCCAGTATCCTATCCTTCTTCGACATTCTCTTCTTAGGCACAGCGCAATCTGGCACCAATCTCCTATCACTAAAAAGCCTCTGCGCCAGCAACCTCCTCGCTTCAATACCATTAGGATCCTCAACTTGCTTTCTCGGTATTGGACCATTAGCCACCTTCTGCTTCATAGCTTCTAATCGCTCTTCAGTCTGTGTCATGGGTATGTTCGGCAACCCTCTAGCATTACAAATATTGTGGAGCACACAACAGGACACTATAATCATAGCCACCATAGACGGGTCAAACTGCTTATTGCAAGACTCTAAACATTTCCATCTGCTCTTTAGATGTTTTATTGTGTCTGTTATGGCCTTGTGCGCTTGGCTGTGAACGGTCGAGTAATACTTTTCTGGTGATACAGGAGTTTTCTTTGTTATTTTCGGTATTGGTGTCATGAGGTAAGGTTTTTGTGTGTAATATGGTCCACCTGAAATTACCAGAATAAGTTTTGGTAACACAAAATCTAGAGAAAGTGGGACGTTAGTAGTGTAGATCCAAAAAGAAAAGTAGTTCTTACACCTAAATTAATGTTTTATCAAAAATAAAGAATCTTTCACCATGGTTGAACTTTCTTCTTTGAAAGTCAAGTTAGGCTATTGGTCCGGGTTGCTAATGCACATAGCCTCGTGAGCCGATAGCCTTGTTGTGAGCCAATACTCATGTATTTTGCCTGTGTGCAGCAGTAACCTAAGTCAATACAGTCTGTTCAAATATACCTATAAGCCAGCAGTTCTCCCCAGAGTGGTTCAGGCTTTCCAGGTCCACCTTGACAGCATGCCGGTTGAGCACCGCATCAAACGAGTAAGATCCACCAGCACTTGCATACACACTTATTATGTTCAGCTCACTGTCGCAAATCTGTGTAAATATTACATTAAGGTTATTTTAAAAAATCATAAAAAGTACTTATGTTCCACAAAAATATTTTCAAATATGGTGGCTACAACTTAAATTACTTTGCTGATCTAGTAATAATAACTGACAGTCTAGGTAATAATGCTAAAAGATATGAATACGATGAAGTAAAAAGGTGGAAAAATCTTATACGATAAACAGGTACTAGCAGTTCACTTATTGACACAATAGAGGTATATAAAATTCTACATCTATCATGAATAATTAAATAATTCTTAGATCAGCCAAGCAACTGATTCAAACAATGATGTTGACAGAAGAAGAGCAAAAATTTTTTTTTTTTGTAGGCCAATTTTTATGACACCCTAAGATGGTCTATAAAGAGGAAATATTCATGTGTTCCTCAACAAAATAAATATATTTGTCTTTCCAACCCCAGGGAATCTATTAACCTCTCAACAGTCAGAAAATGAGATACAATAGGTACATCAATTTTTAGAACACCAGTGTTCATTAAGTGATTGCCAAGAGGTTAAACAAAAATATGAACAATTTCTTAAGTCACAAAACACAATTAAGTCAGTATTTCTCCTTACCCAGAATAAATATTGAAAAAAAATATTATATTTGATAAATTTTAAAGACTATATAAATAATCTATGTATACTTATTAGATCTAATAGTGTTTAAGTACAACCAATAAATTGTTACTCACAATCTGTGCCTTCTTTGAATGGTATGATTTGTTGAAATGAATTTTCTGGTCATCTTCTGGACGGGCGATTGGCACATGCGTGCAATCTATACACCCCACCACATTAGGAATTCCATATTTCATGTAAAATCTATAAGAAACAAAAAAAAAGCACTTTCAGGCAATGGGACATGCACACACACAATTATATTATACATATGAAAACAAGTTCACTACATGAAAACAGTACAATTTTCTTTTCTAGAAATTTATTATAGCATTCTACAAAGAAGAAATAAAATGTTCACCTTGTCTTTATAAAGTCTCTCTCTTGCCTTAAGTGTGGAAAGTGAATATATTTCTTCACAATAGAGGGATCATTGATAGCCTCTGTGACTTGTTCTACTGCAGAGCCCACAAAGTACTGAGTTATTATTGGGTCACTTTTACCACCCATCGACTTTTGGAACTTGCCTGAAGCATAGAAAGAAAGAGTTGCAAGGACCTGAAAGAATAAAAGCATGGTACTTTTATACCAAAGAATAACACAAGCATTGGAAACAGTAATTATTTTAATTTGTAAATAATACCAATCTCAGAATTATGTCAGAGAAAACAAATTTTATAGCTTTAACCATGATGCTTTACACAACAAAAAGAACCATTCCTTACTTTACTTTCAACTGAGAATTCAATTGACTTCGTAGATTCTGGCATGACTGGCGTTATTTCTTCGATAAAACTTCTGACCACATCTTTAGTTAATCGGTAGGTCTCCAAGAATGTCGAGTCGGGAAGGTCGAATGGTTCCATATCTACTTTTAGCAGCCTTTTCTCGGGACTGCGAGCTTTCTCCACGGGCCGCGGTTCCTGCTGTTTCTGTGCGTGTGAGTTATCCCATTTCAGAAGTTCTAATATCTCAGGCTCTTCGTCTACAACTGAAATATAACCTTCCTCTGGTGGTTTCTCTGCCATGTCATATATTTTTACTTTATTTCAAAGAAATACATGAACCTTGATATTTTGAGCGTTTGACAATGAATTTGTTTGACAGACATTTTTATTTTATTTTTTAAATTCTCCCATGTTGGGAAGGCAAAGGGAACAAAGCCCATACAGCCAAGTCTTCAGTATTTTATTTCTTCAGTAGTTTGCATTGAAATGTTAGTGTAATGCATTTCAATGCATCTTGGGAGAGTTTGGATTCAAATAGTCCATGGCAGACACTGTGGTGCTACTTCGATGAGGTGGATTACCACGATAAAAATCTCATCGTTTTCCACACCACTTGGTTATTTCGATAATCCTTCACATTGCTCATCATTATTGACACTTATTACCCAAACTACACTGATTTTACGCAACAAGATCCACTCCGAAACAATATTACAATCACTGAAATAAAAATCACGTCCGCCAAAGTTGAATGCCGCCAAATTCTTCAAGACGGGCGTGAAAAGATTTTAAGGGGACGGCAATGAGCGAGCTACGGATAAGCACGCGTTACTGCGCCAGCTGTGTTCCATAAGCTGCGGCTGCAGCTGGGCGACGGACGATAACCACTTTTAACGATCAAGTAGACCGTATGTTGTGCCTTACTTCTATTCTTAACCAGCCTATTACGTCCCACTGCTGGGCACAGGCCTTTCTACACGAAGAAACTCACCAGGAGGCCCTAACACCACCACGCTGGCCCACTGCGGTGCGGTAAAAAGGTTGCAATAGCGACCGGGAGCAACGACTTATCGCGCCTTCCGAAGCACAGAGGAAGTCGAGATCACAAGGTTTTGGTCACCCAATCCGGGACTGACCATGGCGAAAGTAGCTTTGTATTCGACATCGAAATCTAAAGCGTACGAACCACTGCGGCCACCAAGCTCCTCACGCCACCAGTGTGAAAAAATTTTATACAGTCTAGCTGGTTGCCCGAGACCTCGTCCGCGGTTACTATGGTTTTTAACTATCCCACGGGAACCTTTTAATTTTCCGGAATAAAAAGTATCTAAGAAGTATCTAAGGTATCACCATGCAAAATTTTCATTGAAATCGAAGAGATTCGATCGAGAGCCATTTCGGAGATTAGCCCGTACAAACAGTCCGAGAAGTTAGAACGCCTGGCTAGGTACCAACGTCTTACCTAAATTTGTCGCCATAATAACAATGTTATAAGCTTTGTTGTGTTCCGGCAATCGGAGGTAAGATAGCCAGTTCCTCAGTTGTTGAGATTACAGGTGAAGCTTGCTTCCACCTTCGGCCTTATCGTCACTTACCATCAGGTGAGATGACACCCAAGAGCTTACCTGTCATATGTAAAAAAATATATAAATTTAGGCCCAACGAAGGAATGGGTAGTTTATAATATACCTACCTATATTACATATTATTTTACGAAAGGTTGAAGAGAAGATTATATTCTTAATACATAATTAAACAGAAACAGTTGTGTAGATTCAGAGTAATATTGGTGCTTTTAGGTACTTAATAATCGCCTCTACAATAGGCACACACCTCTCATCGAGATGAGATCACGTATTGATGTGTGGTGTCGGCGCCGGGCGCGCCGCTCTGGCGAGACGGAACGCTATGGATTATGTAGGTACAGTCACCTGCAATAAAATGTATCCACTTGTGTTCTTATTAGCATGCAATAAGGTGCATATTTGAATGAGATTGTGTACATATTAGTGCTCGTGACTGTACACTTAATTTAAGTGTACCTACTATATTTCTTGTTGTATTGTATTGTGTGACCAATAAAGAGCTAAAGTAGATACAAGGAGAAAATTTCACATATTCAACCTAATATCTATAGGTAATTAAGGAAAATGGTATAAGTTACTTGGCACGCGAGTACAAGTACAATATTCAAAATATTTGAAAAGTACGAGTAATAAGACTAATGTCCTGTTTGTGTTCAAAGTAAAAAATATATTTTTTACAAATTAATACTTCAAATATAATTTATACTTAGTCAGTAGGTATTTAGAAAGAAGGAAAATCTCTCAAAAATCCCTTAGCGAAATCTCTTGGTGTATTGCAGCGATATCCGAGAAAGAGGTCGTTGGTTCGATATCTGCTGCTCACTGAGTTTGAATTAAACTTATACTGGGCGTCCCACGGCTGTGCCACATAGAAATAAAAGGAATTTTATAATTTTTTAAATAAAGTTAATCAAAGTAAAAAATCAGACCACAGTGCAAAAATCCTAGAATGTAAATCACAGAAACCAATTAATAAAAGTTTGAAAATGGAACACATTTTCGAATTATTTCTTATATAATATCAGTCAGTCGCATTGCGATAGACAAAAAAAATTAAATAATTTACCCGTCTGTCTTTCGGCTCAGGACACGGCTCGATTTGTTGAAAATTTCACATCAAATGGGAAAATTCATGGTCTTTCTTTTATTTCTGATATTATTTTATTTGGCAAAAAATAATCCTCACGATGGAACCTTTCGATCGGTATGATAAAGCTGCCGATTAATTATTTTTCTCGTTTAACGGGTTCGATTCCATGTTCAAACAAGTAATTATTTAAATATCTATGAATGCAGTTTAAATAGTTTGTGAAGTTCAAATCAAGTCTTCTTTCAGTAAAACGTTCTATCTGCCATATTTAAGGTCCCTCCATGTGGCATAGCCGTGGGATGCCCTGTATACTTAGATTATGAATATTGCTTGCCTAAATTGCATAGCAACAGGTTCACCCGTTGTACATAATATTATGGACATAAATAACATAACATAACATAAAAACACAAACATATTTTCCTATAAAATAATAGTGAACTAACCAATCTGTCAGTCCAGAAATAAATAAATAGAGGACTTCCGTGTCAATGTACGTACAGTACTCTGAATTACTTTGAGTTTCCGGATCTGAGTCTGGGACTTGGCAAATATTTTCCAGCAGATGAAATAGAGGTCTAATGTTTGTATAAATAAACAAGATTCAATGCGATTTTTTATGTAGAGTAGATAAACTATGTTTGTTGAATGAAGCCGTGGGTTGAGACTTGTATTTTATTTAATGGTACGTTACTATTAACACTAACGATGAGACCACAATTACATTACACTGTTGAACTTACTGTACCGATAAGGTCGTACAGTCGAGTACAAAAACATCTATATACATATTTTAGAGGTGGCAATCTTTATTTCCTTCTTATACGTGTTATTTACTGTTAAAAGTGCTTACATATTTTTGGAGTCGACTGTACTTCCATAACTTTAACGTTTTTCTTCTGGCTTTCCCTATTCTAAATATTATTATCAAAGTGTATCCTTATTAAGATATGTTAAATTAAGCTTTGCGAAGCTTTTGCCCAGTCTCTGACTAACCCTTAGGTGATAATCACAGAACAATAAAAAATGTTAGAATGATAACGCATCCACATTAGTACTAGGACCGCGCGAGCCAGTTCTCACACATACAAGAAATAATAGTTATTCAACACACAAGGAGCGCAATGTATTCATTGGCTAAAAAAATTCAAGCAAAGGTAGCGAATTGCACCTAAATAATAGTGGTTATTTTTTATTGTTCTGTGGTGATAATAGTCGTGATTATATGTATGTATGTATGTATATTTATATATGTATGAATATATATTCATATAGGCTTACGCTGTTGTGGCTGTTAGTCTGTACTCAAGCAATGTATTACAACAGCAAGTGTGATCGTGTAAGATATTATGCGCTCAAATAAAAACAGCTTAGTGGAATAGTTCCATCCGTCAATTTAATTTTTAAGAAATCCTGGATGAAGCCAATTAAGAAATCCTGATTTTTAGCCGTACAAAATAATTCATCAACTGTTTCAATAATTCATCAATTAATATTTTTTCCTGCTAAACTAAACAGTTGATGAAAAAATGCATTGGGAAACTATTGTAAGGATGTATTTGCTCTATCGATTGGTATTAATAAAAATGTGAAAAAGAACTTCCGTTCCTATATCTCTAAAACTTAGTTTCGACCCACTAGTTTCAAACCTAGTCTCTTTCCACGGTCTGTGGTGCAGGCAGATCTGCGTCGGTCTGCCAGTGGAGCACCGACTGTGGGAAGCGAGTTTAAGTTTTCAGAAAAATTATCGCCTAACCGAATAGTGAATTCATTATCTAACGTTCAGTCGTTTGACCACCGCTGCGGCGGAGAGTCGCGCGTCGCGATGTTCCTTGAATACATTAACGCATGAGTCTCGTACAAAATATAGCTTGAATTAACATTGACCCGAGTGCTTGTATTCAAACTTGGACGTGTTTATTTCGGCCTGTGTGAAAAAACAGTACCTGCCTGATTGTGAGACTATTTGTTACGAAATGCGACGAGCATGTGTTTTCAACTTTAGTTTTTGGTTTATCTTGTCCAAGGTCGTGGTACTTTGTGATAAAACTGATAGGTATATATGTCGATATTTTGATCATCTATAGACGGCAAAGTGTAAATACAGTATTTTGTAGCCCTTTAACCAATATTGATACTTTTGATTACCTCTTTTAAATTTTAGTGAATAAATAATTAACTCGTAGGTATCAAAGTAAAACAAAATAAATAATATTTATGAATTTACAACCTTTATAAGAGACATCATTTAATATTTAATGTAAGATATTTTTTTTATTATATTTAAATAATAAATATCTTCATACAGTCACACCTTTCAACTAGCCCCATTTTAAGCAACTAATGCTGCTTGTGTAATGAATTCGAGATGACGGATAGATATATTTAATAGATATATGAATTATTATATAAATATTAAGAATATATAAGTACAATACAACATCCAAGACTAGAGAACCAATACCTGTATTCATCACGAAACACATTTGCCCCCACTGGAGACCGAACCCAGAACCTCTCGAGATGCCGACGCCTTGAGACCGGCATACAGACCACTCGACCACGGAGGTCGTTATTATATTCAGCATGTAAAATGTTCCTTACGCTCACAGCTGTAAGTCTAGCTTGAAATGAAATGAAATGAAATTCTATACATAATCATTTAGGTAATAAGAAGTTACACATGAGACGTTCATTGTTCATAGTAAGGTTTGTCTTGTATGACTGCGGTGAAACACCCCCGTGTGATAGGTACTTTCGATCAATCACATTTATGACCCGCTCTGACAATATTTCGATTACAACTGTCTATTGCAGTTACGTTTTTACGTACGTTTCCAAGGAAACCTGTATACAGGTGAATATAACTTGAATTTAAATGCTACGGCAAAATGACATAAGTTGGGACAGCAATCTATATATTCGATGGTACAGTTATACAGTACAGAAGGAATATTATAAATTCTGATAGACACCTTTATTATTAGCCATGGTTTAGGTATACCTACATCTCTATTAATCGCTAAAAAATTGTGTCCGTCTCAAGCGGGCTACGACTCTACGGTCCACGCTAACGCACTATACGTTTTAAGAGTTTGCTTTACACAAGAAGTAATTAGTTAGCTACAAGACAATATTAAAATTATACAAATGAAAATGTCTAGAAAAACAAATGTTTGTATTCATCACACAAACTTCTGCTTCCTCCGGGACTAGAACCTTAGATCTCTTGACACTACAGTCTACTCATAAATTTGAACACTACTAATCGGTTGCCCAACTTGCCATGCCAAGGACGTCTCTGAGTGCGGTAGTGTTGTCTCTGCCAGTCAATTATCAAGTTTATTGCTTCGATTCAAGGTCTTTCTAACTTGACTGTACGTTAGAGGTTCGTATAAAAACCAGAGTCAAAGACTATACGCGTCGCTTATTGTTGTAAAAAAAACAATTATATTTACAGCGCAATTCGTGAAATGTATAGAAAAATAAGTATATAAATATTGTACACGCATCACGCATATTTGAGACTAAAACAATATTACCTATTCACTTTAGCAGTAAGTATAATAACGAGGTCAATTTTAACATTATTGAACTTAAATTGGGAAGGAAATTGGAACTACTATTTTTCACAGAGCAAATTAACATAACTACTTATGACCCTTGTGCACAAACACATAAATTCAATACTCTATCCACGTAAATATAGGCCAATAATAAAATTGCTAAAGTAATCACTGTTCTTTTAATAATTATAGCAACCTTTGATAATTTTAATAATGTAAAATAACAATAGCTACATAACAACCAATATTATGGGACGTTGAAATATAGGTAACTTATCCCAACCTGTGGAATACTGTAGACAGCTTTGAATGGGACGAGGGGACAATAGAATTCCTAGTTCTATGGTACCTATGCTTGTTAATCTATTTATAGACAGATTAAAGATAGTTAATCTATTACATTAATCTCTCTAATGTACTATTACTACTACTAATTTACTCTATCTATTTTAAAGCATTGTAATTTGGTTTCCTGATAACGTTGATTTCACACATATCGCTTTCGTCATTGTCACAGTAGTTAGAGATAAAATTTATCTTATCAATGATCTGCAGAGGTTTTCTATGTGATCTGTAATTAGTATTACATATTACAATATTTCCATACATATTACGCACTAATTACTTCGACAAACCTAGAATCATTTTGTCCGTAACGTGCATTTCAATAGGCTTGTTGACTCATATCAAAAGTTATGAAAATACTATTTAATTCCCATAGTATTTAGAAGAAGGGTCCGAAATATACCAAGTTCAATAAATATAAATAGGAATTGTTGTTTGTTAATTGTTTACCAAAGTCGTGACCTCACGGCACAGATAATTCATAGACCATTATGGCCGACAGCGTTTTTGTTTGTCTAGCAAAAACGTAATCAAAATTTAAAATTTATTTTCATAAAGGCCTCAAAAAAATTATATTATTTTTTATAAATTATGAATCATTTGGGGCCAACTGGCCTATAACTCAGATCAGAAGTTAATTATAATTAGAATAGATTTTAGAATAAATTTGGAAGCATTTGACAGGAATTAAGAATCTTTTTTTTTTCAGGTTGTAATTAGAACAAACCGCCTATTGTTACCTAAGCAACATGGATGATGATCCCAGTGTTACCGAGAAGCTAGTCAAACAATCTCCAAGCCAGGCGAGGCCCAACGAACTGGACGCGAAAGACGATTTGAATAAAGTGAACTCATTAAAATTACAAAACAACGACATAGTAGCACATTACACCAAAGATAACGTGCCATCTCCTGTTGAGAGAGTTAAATTCGAAGGTTTGGGTGACTCCGATGATATTTGCTCGGAGGATTCAGACGATGACTCAAAGGAACCGGTGATACCTGACGGCGGGTGGGGCTGGGTGGTCGTACTAGCTGCATTCTTAGTCTCGGCCTGCGCAGACGGATTAGGTTTCTCCTACGGTCTACTCCAGGAAGAGTTTTCCCAATACTTTGAAGGGAACCAATCCAAAATTTCTCTGATCGGAAGTTTATTCTTAGCAACACCGCTGTTAGCAGGTCCAATAATGAGTGCCTTGGTAGATCGGTATGGCTGCAGAGTTATGACAATGATCGCTGGTGTGCTATCGACTTTAAGTTTCCTACTTGCCTCTATATGTAATTCTGTCGAAATGTTATGTTTGACCTTCGGATTTATGGCTGGATCAGCGATGGGAATTCTTTACGTAACTGCTGTGGTGTCTGTCGCATTTTGGTTTGATAAGAAACGAAACCTGGCCTTCTCTCTTGCTTCCAGTGGCATTGGTTTTGGGACACTAATTTATTCCCCTTTAACACATTATTTTTTACAAGTCTACGACTGGAGGAACACTATAGTATTACTAGCTGGTACTTTATTAAATATGTGTGTTTGTGGAGCCCTCATGAGAACACCTGAATGGCTTGAGATCAAACAAAAAAAAGAACGAAGACTATCAGGTTCCAAAAGATCGTCAAGTGCTGGCTCGGTGTCCTCGAATGCTAGATCTATCGGCGCAGAGTCAGCTGTGATGTCTGCTGAGGAATTGAAAACCTTATTAAAGAGCGGCGAAAGCCCTGAACATATATTGAAAACTTTAGCTACTTCGATAGCTGAAGCTGAAGAATTAGAAGCTACAACTCAGATGAACGCAGAACAGAATTGTAGGCGTATAAACTCAACTCTACATTTACCAACATTCCTTCAACGGCAAGAAAGTGTACGTATTGTAAAACTTTATATTTTATATTATACCTATATTTATATTTTAGCAAAACGTCTAAATCAGATTAAGATGTGCAATTGCTTAATCTAAACTCTTAAGTTAAATTTTCAGGTGCCTCATGAAGTGATCGAAAAGCTAATGGATAATAAAAAGTTGTACAACATATTACATGACCCAGATTTGATATCTCGAAGGCCATCTGAAATTAATCGTAGTACGGAAACAGCTACATCTGCTAGCAAAGAACCGCTCCAAGATATTAATGAACTAGATGAAGCAAAACCCACCGATAATAATGAAGCTGAAAAGGAGAATGTGAATAAAATAGATAAAGAAAATGCAGTTGTTAAACATAAAGAAAGGAACCACCACCATCACCACCATTCTTCGAGTAAGGCAGTAAAAGATGATAAGACAGCTCAGCAATCAAATTGGCTGGCCAAACAGATTAATACAGACCACCATTACTTCAAGAACATGACCCTTTATGGCCACACCATGGCGTATCGTGGTGCGATGATGACTCTACCTCGATATAAACTTAAAGCGTTGTCTCTTCCTGACATTTACAAAAACTCTATGTGGTCTTTGGGTTCAGAATCTGACGATGAAATGGCAAGTATCTGACCTGTTGAGATATTAGTATTGAGAAATAACTAAAAAAAAGAATTTGATTATATTCAAATAACTTTCAAGTTTTATCTGCAATATTTTTAGAATCGAACTAGTTATTTAAATCTATCTGAACCGTAATGAAACGGTAGCCATTAAAAATTTCACAACAGTAACACAGATGGTTGCCCGTGAGTGCGTACGTATTTAGAACAACGGAAACTGACGACAGATAAATAAGTGAATAATTGCCTTAATTTAGATTAATTACTCATCTACATTACATACTTAAACATTCAAATTCATTCTCCTTAGCCTCTATACAGTTCGTTCCTGTTGTGAGTACTGCTCGCATCTGTGGGATACCAGCTCGAAGCCTTACATTCAATAGAGAGACGAGCTAAAAACTTATTGGTGATGAGTCACTCATAACTAAATAGCTCCAGAGTCTCGAGCATAGCCGTCTAGTTTCTTGTCTCTCAGTTGACAATTACACGACTTAATTCCACTAGTACCGTTCCATCATCGGACGACGCGACGTGGTAAGGGTGTCCATTCATATGCGGTCGATATTCCACCTTTTCGCATCAAACGGCTTTTCATCAATTTTTCTCATGCTAACTGCAAAAGAGTGGAATAACCTTCCTACGTCTGTGTTTCCGTCCGGTTTCAATTTGGGTCTTTCAAGGCAAGAGTGAAGGCACTTTTTAGTTTGCGTATTCACTTAGACCACTCCGGTGCTTTCCTTCAGGCGAGATTGTAGTTTAACGCTCTCAATTCATGTAAATAAATGGCTTTTAAAGGTTAAATTGAAATGAATATATATTTATTGAGCATATCCATTTTATGGATATTTTTAGCACCATTAGAATTCGGGAATTCTAATGTTATTTCCACTTTAGTTGATTATCAAATTTACGACGTGTTCAAGTTTTTCTTACTTTTTAAATCCTTACTTTAAGTACTTCGTTATAAAATAGCCTTTTGATTTCCAGAGATGGCACCACCGCCTTTGGGAAACAACCAAAGCTATCTTCAACTTCAAGATGTTTACGGAGTTCCACTTCTTCATGTTCAACGTGTGCATGGTGATTCTTTCCGTGTGGTTCATTGTGCCGTACTTCTTCCTCAAGTCTTTCATGACCACCCAGAACATGGAGGGGGGAGAAGTTATGCTCGGCATCATTGGCATTGCTAGCGCCATCGGGATTGTAAGTTAAAAGCCTTTTAATCAGAAAATTCTATAAACTATGATTAAATATTTTAAATTTTGTCTTTGATAGCGAAGTTAAAAGATTATCAACATTTCTATTGCTATGTTACTACATCAATAGAGGCTTAAATCTTTAACAAGGGTATTATTACAGGTTTCTTTCGGAAGACAGAAACACTAATGCATAGTGGGTTATGCAGGTAAAAGTAGTTAGTAATCATTTCAATTTATTAACAACTTCAAATAGAAGACATAGTAGAAAAAAATATTATAATATAATAGTCTCTTTTTGAGTTTGATATTATGCTATCGATCAATATTCTTGGTCAAGCGTGTAGTTTTTATCATGCACTTTACTAAATTAAAGTTCATTTAGTTTTATTAATTTTGGCTTCACAGTTAATGAATGGGGATCGACATTATGCTTTAACAGATCAGAAGATTAGTTAGTCAATTAGTTTACTTGAGCACATAATCACTTTGCCTAGAGATGACAACTTATGGACATAGGCCTCCTCCAAGCGACACCAGAGCGATCGCTCCTGCCCCGTCCATATGTAGCAACTTTTTGCGACCTCCACTAGTTAGTCCGTCTTTTTGGGGCCTTCCTACGTTCCACCTGTCAGTTCATACTTAAGTGTATCTGTATCAATCCCTCTCTCTACCTAGGTAGGCCTTGGATGGACAGGAGACCAACCCTGGGTGAACGTCACGAAATCGTTCGCCGCCTGCCTCATAATCTGCGGCATCTCCGTCGGGGTGTACCCGCTCATCATCACCAACTTTTGGGCGCTCGCCGTCAACTCCGCCGTCTTCGGCTTCTCCTTCGCCAGCTACTACTCATACTCGCCAGCCATTTTGGTGAAGCTGGTGCCAATGGATTACTTCACAGTTGCTTACGGGCTCGTATTGCTGGCGCAGGGAGTTGGACATCTAGTCGGACCGCCTATTGGAGGTAAGTAAGACTCTTTTAGAACCATCACGCCTATTTTGTTATTTGGACCGCACCTAGTGCTGGCTAGATGATAGGCGTGTGTGGGTCTCGCCAGTAATTCTGGCTACTCACTAAAACTCTCTGATAAAACACCATCACGCCTATATTCCCGAAGGTTTTGCAGAAAATTCACATTTCACCCTTATGTTTAGGTTAAGTAAGTCATTCAACCTCATTAGAACTCGAACCGCATACCTCTAGAACGAGACATCATCTTTTATCGGAGCACCAAGCTTTTATTACAAATATATTGTCATTTAGTTAAAATATTTTTTATGACGCACCGATGGTGCGATAAACCGGGACTACACATGCAAGAGGTCGTCGGATCAACCCCACATCTGACACCGAGTTTAAGGAAAAAAGCACAATTTATCCTTATTTTTTTAAACTAGTGTGCCCAGACTGCCCAGTACATTGTAATATAAGCTGTTACTTATAGGCCCAATTATTAAAAAAGTTAAGTTTTTTAAAATAATTACTTACGCTAAGGGTACAGAATACAGATACAGGCGTGATGACGTAATAAAATAGCTTATTTGTTTTAATTGTTCACTGATGGCAGAGGAAAATGTACGAGTCAAATAATATCTATTCCGTTACTCAGATTAGACAATTGAAGTAATATTATAAAGTCATTTTTTTTATATTTAATTCATTATTCTTCTAAACTATCAGTACGTATTCATCTTTTAAAACCTAGTCTCCATTAATTATGTTACCAATATGTTAAATGGATTATCATACTTTTTCACGTTCTTCTAGGATTGCTGTTCGACGTAACAGGCGCTTGGGACCTGACGTTCTACGCGGCGGGCTTCTGGCTGGTGGTGTCCGGCCTGTGCCTGGTGGTGGTGGCCGTCACCTCCAACGTGCGGATGTGCGGCCAGGCGCCGCTGCTCAACGACGTTGAGAAGGAGAGTGCTGTCGATGTTTGATGGAGAGAGAACACAAATGAATAGGGCATAATGAAGATTTGTTCCTGATTCGTCATATTCACATTCCTGATTTGACATTTTCCGAACTCGTACTTACCACGTACTTATGAAAAAATTAATATATATCTTTTTGAATTATAAATACGGACCATTATTTACGAAGATATTAATTACGCCGTCTCCGATGCTCAAACTTGATGTACGCGAGAGCGAGTGACGTCATAACAACGGATAGAACCGATAGAACCGACCTTTAGTATGCAAATGAAATGAAATTCTTTATTTAATCATTTAGGTAACAACAAGTAGTTACACTTCAACAATAAAACTTAACAAACAAATTATATACTTCTAGTTGTCTACCTCTACATTTTTTCTTCCTGTTCACTATCGGGAGGCCTTGTCAAGAGAAGATACAGGCAAGAAACTCTGCAATGGATTTTATCTAAACTCGCGATATCTTTCGAGCGGAATGTCCGAATTAAATAATTCAAAATGTTACATTTAAAGGTATTAAGCCAGTCTTAAACATGATCGTTTATTTTGATAAGAATACAAAAGAACCAAGGAAGGAGTAATTTGGTTATAACTTCGGCAATTTTGGTCGTAGAATAATAATTTTTGCACTGTGTGTTAAGGATACCTTATTTACATAATAGTATGTATTACTATGTATTTTATTTATATTTAGGTATATATTTATTTTGTACAGGCGACTCAGCTTTTTTTGACAGCATTTCTCCTATAGCAGGTGGCTTGTTAGACATTTCTATTAGAAATAAGCCCTACTTTTTGTACTTTTGTCTTTTAATGTTCTCCTGTTCTGTATTTTGTGTACAATAAATTGTTAAATAAATAATATCTTTTCAATACTTAAATTTTTCCCATATATTATGTAACGCTCTTGCGACCTACTGAAGGCCACCACAGTATAATGGCTGCGCTAGGCACGTACAAGGCCATCGAATGTTTGTTAACCAAATACTATTCGTAGCTGGTTTATATTCAGAATAAGAGGTGTTTTAATGATTCAATAAGTAACTCTTAACTAATACTGTGACATTTAGTTGAAAACATTCCTTTACCTGCTTTTTATTGCTCTTTACCATTCTAATTACCATCTATGAAAGTAAATAAGCCGGTCTCAAGGCGTCGCCTTCTCTAGAGGTCCTGGGTTCGATTCCCAGTAGAGGCAAGTGTTTGGGTGATGAATTTTCAGACATTTGTTCTCCAGTCTTGGATGTTCATTATATAATATATGTATTACATTATGTATATTCCCAATAGTTATATATATTTATCTATATATAATATTATTAAATATATTTGTCCGTCATCTAGTTTCCATAGCACAAGCAGCATTTAGTTGCTTAAAATGGGGCTATTTGATAGGTGTGAATGTCTGAGGATATACAATTCGAGGTCTACTATTGAAATGGTTTTTTTAAAAGTTGAGAATGAACATTTCATGAATTTTTTTATAAAAATCCTCAATCCTCAAATGTTATATGCTTCAACTCATTGGTAATTTTGCAAAAAAATCCAATGATATTGAGGAGTCGTGTGGTAGCGGCTCATTAAAAAGAATACTACCAACTCTACTTAAGTGTCTTAAAAGGCGACTAATGGACTAATTACACAACATCCAACAGCTTATGGCGGCGACGGGCTCACCACCTGTCACGCTGAGAACATGTACAGTACTGCTTGGTGAAGCGCCGATTATGGCAGTGGACTGCTTTCGCGGTGCTTTTGCCTAGTCTCTAACTAACCTTTGAGGGATAATAGTCGTGATTATGTATGTATGTATAAGGAATGCTACTTATTTGATTAGGTAGTATTAACGGTAGGTATTTAACATACTCCGGCTAGTTCGTTAGTGGACGCGCTGTGGGTCAAAGGTCCGAACAAAACGCCCAGTTACCTTTAAGTCTCTCAGTTCAGTCTCTGAACAAAATTTTATGGCTCTATCTTGTATAACTTTTGACAATCAAACCTACCAACTAGCCCAGAAAAGTAGTCACGTCGGACATGTTAAAACCCCAGCACATATGAAATAAAACACCACATAAACTTTACAATTACAACTTTATTGTGAAGAGAACAACAATACGATGGCTCAGTAGCAAAAACTCCAAACATCGTCTACCAAACACCGAGGGGATCGAACTAAACATCATTAGTAAAGATTGGTTTGAGCTAAGCGTTATTCATAATTACAATAATAACTATAACATAACATCTATTCATTGGTATCACTACTTATAATTTGATATTAAACAATAATTAAGACTATATGCTTGGAAATAGAAAGCTTAACAATCAATATAAATCCGGACTAGTTAATATTATAACTTCGAATGTAACTCTGTCTGTCGGTCTCGCTTTCACGCCAAAACTACTAAACCGATTTAATCGAAACTTGGTACACAAATAGTCTAGAGCCCGAGAAAGGATAAAGGTTACTTATTATCCCGATATTCCCATGGGAACGGGTACCGCGCGGGTGACACCTCGGGCAGCCATTAGTCTACCATAAGTACCTTTAATGTATTTTTTCACTGTGACTACTATAACTAAACCAGTAAGGCCCAATTGCACGATCGAGAGTTAGCGCCTAACCCAGGGTTATCCCATATATTTGCCCCAGGGTTAGGTGCTAACATTCGACTGCGCAAGTGGACCTAAGTAATGGTAATTAAAAGTTGACGTTAAGAATTAGCTAATTAGCGAAGAATCTTAACAAAATATATAAACTCTTTATTGCATTTTAATAAAATATACAAACTATTTGTTACCCAAAAATATTCGAGTCCATTGACCGATTAGCCCCGCAACGAACTAATGTAAATCAAGATGTCACCATTAATTTGCTATTTTAATTTGAGTAACAGATAATAATTAAACAACAAATACTATAAAATTTTCACTTGTTTATGTCGTTCTTCAGCTATAATTAAACAATAATGTAACTAATGTTATTTTTTCTATTTCCTTGCATTAATAAAGTTATAAGCCACGTGTGCTTGGTCATAAAAAAATGTGCTCCAATTCTAAGTTAAATTTAGCTTTCTTCTGTCGTAAATACGCATAAAAGTAAGAGACAGATTATAGCCACAGTGTACAAGACCGGGCTCCTATCGCGATAAATAAGAACTTATTTACCACAAGCACATCACAGTCGAAACGACGATCCGAGTGGTGATTTATAAAGAATACTAAATTAATTGGTTGTAAATTGGTTGTAAATTTTTAACTAGATACAGTGAACTTTCAACTGTGACAATATTAGAGACATTAACATTAAGGCCCACTTGCAGGAAATTTTAAATCTAGTTTAAAACTCAATTTTTCTCGATTTTGTCTCGTGTTGGTCCGGGACGCAAAAAGAATGTGCCAACTGCTTTTCTTCCCTAGCATGTCGTAAAAGGGTCTGTGTGATTGTGTAGGCGATGAGCTAGCCACTTGTTACTACTCTTTCACGATTTTCCATCGGACTAAACCCAATTTTTGAATGGCTAAATGTGGTCTTAAGGAACAAATGCTCCTTGGACTCTGCCGACCTTTTCGGGGATTACAGGCGTGATTGTATATATGTAAATGTCGATTTTGTCACTTCTTGACATTTAAGACATAATAAAATTGACAAAAAATTACTAAATCTAGTCTAAAATCTCGATTTGAATTTCCTGCAAGAAGCTCTTAATGATTATTCTTTATTTTAAACTAATAAAATAAAAATTTATTCTACCAAATAGGTATAATCGTAAAGTTGGTTTGTCAGAAATTTATCAGTTATTAACAGTTTAGCGCACCAAGGAGGTGAAAAGTCGTTATGATAATCTAAATTTATTTCAATAGCAACAGAACTTATTATGCTATTGTAATAAAATAATCAATCTTATGAAAATATTTTACACTACATACATACATCGTATATAGATAGAGCTTTAAATCGTAGAAGTGTTATGACTAGCTAAAATAATAATTCAAAATACACATATGCTTACTATAACTACACCTAAGTACAATAATAAGAATCTATAGTTTTCTTGGCACTTCCTTGAATAATTGTTAACTTCGAATGAAGTTATAGAATTTTGTAAAAGTTTTCGAACGATAATAGTATCTATTTATTTGCTATGGCCAGATTGCTTTGTATGCTGATGGAAAAATTTGTTGTTAACATATAATTATAAGTTTTACTAAAATATAATCCAAATTTCAGATTTTACACAATCTGACCACCATATAAACCACAGAGCAAGGAGTTTGTTGAGTGCAAAAAGTCCTCTGGGTCATTCATAGCCATGAGATTTTCAATACGTGTTTAAAAATTTCCATTTTACGTGCTATTTTTTAAATATTGTCACCAGAAATATTATTTATTTTACATCTCTCATGTTCGGTAAGTAGGTCCTTAATACCCCCAGATGCGGGTTGTAAGTGATCAATTACCGCCCTAGGTTAATAATGTAGCTAGAAACGCCCTAGGGCGGTAAGTAATTTAAAAAAACTCTTTCAAAAAGTTCGCGTACATCTAACCATCTTACTGGCACTAGACATCATGCATTCAGCCCAATGACAAAAGAGGTCGCTTCGCTATTTTCATCAATTTTGAATATCGAACGGCGAAGCTAAATTTAGTTCTTGAAAATAAATTTATTTATTCTTGTAATGCCTTTTTTTCCACTTACCTCACAATCGAGATGTAAAGCAGAGTAGTTAGCTCGGGTGTAAGCATCAATTGCACCCTCGAACTATAAGCGCCCTCGCTGCGCTCGTGCGCCTAAATATCTCGGGCTGCAATTGATGCCTTACAGCCCTTGGCTACTAATCTACTATTAAATTGCACACGCTCTGCAAATTTTTCAACATTTTCTGGCTAAGAGCAGTAGGTAAGAGTTTGACAGTGATTAAGTACATTAATTCTTTGCACTTCGTAGCTATAGGTATCCGTGTTTATTAGAAATTGCATTAAAGTACTATGTGTAATTTATATTTAAAAAAAGTAAACCCTAACATTATAATAATTATTGAAAAAATACAGCATACTCTTTTATATATTCTGTAGCAGCACCTACAACGCACTGTAATAATTATAATCTTTTATAAATGTAATAATAATTTAATTATGTTCCTAATTTCATTTGTAGTTACGAAAAACAGAATTAAAATATCAAATGTTGAGCGACAGTGTTATATACAACATTTAACAACATTTTCTAGTATAATATTTAGAATTACGTGAAGAGGTAGTTCAGAGTGATTCTTTAATTACGTATTTATTAAAACCTTACTGGTATCATAAGAGATGTTAAAAGCGTAGTTTTTTAAATTTCATAAGTGTTTCATAATTATTTCATAAAAAATCAATTTTATCATTTTAATTACCTTAAAATTAATTGAAAGGAATTTATATAGGTATATAGGTAGAGTATATTAAGGAAGACTTGAAAGAAATTATGTACATAAAAGGTATAGTCGACGTCGAAGATATCTTTACATTTAATTAAGTTTACAGACAGAGTTACAAATACTTGCTTAAAAGGAATATGTATGAAAGATTCATCTTGTCAATCAAAGCTCCAAAAACATGTTTACAGCTTTTCTTACATAGAATCATTGTCTCGCAATGTGATAAATTTATCTTTTTATAAAATGTTCAAGAATAATGTTCCATAAATATGTTTACAATAAAAGAAACACTTCATATTTTATTTTTATTTACACATTTTGCTACTTAAATATCTTTACAGTATGATTTAACCTTCAATACTGTCACCAGCATTGGCATTTTATTTCAAAAACATTTGAAATTAGAGCGCATTGCTAGATTATTGATACCATTTGTGTTTAGGATTTTATTATTGAAAACAAAGCTATTTTTGCTATGGTATGGTATGCTATGGTATATTTGTGATTTCGAGGTCTTCCGTGATTGCGAAATCCGTTAGGGTGTTGGTACTGCTCGCGTTTGCAACCTTTTCTATCCATCAATCCGGATTAGGTAATAGAGCGTGATGGGTATTGAAGACGGCCAATACGTCTCTCTTATTTTTCTGTAGAAGAAAGCACTGGGCCTCATGTTCAAATAATTTTGATGGACCTACCGTATCCCTGGCTGCGCCCCTGGGAGTTCGATGGGACTATTAAACTCCAACAGTACCATTAAGTGAGAAACCTTTATAACCCACCGTACCGTCTAGGTCCGAAGCGATACATTTGCAATCTGATTTAACGCTTACAACGGTGTTTGTTGACCCACGCAGTCACAGATGTAAAATTCAAGTAGAATTGTCATAACAATTCTGGTATTCTTCAATGTAATTTTTTTTTACTATTATGGCAAAATCATTATTATTCTACTATGTTACGGGAGTTGACGTTAACATTAAACGTGATGTGCTCTATGCGTCGATGACAAGACAGTCTGGTCGAGTGAGTGAGCCCTATCAAACCCATAGGGGTTTCGGATTCTAGCTTCGGGAAGGATAAATGTTTGTATGAATGTTATGATCAACAACCAATTAGTTAAGATTATTGGTTTGTTATTAATAATATTTTGAAATATTTATACGTGGAGGTGTTTTAGGCTTTTTAGTGTGCATTCACGACATCTCGATTATGTTTAATTTGATGAATATTAATAATAATTTATTTAGAAATATTTATTTTTATTTAATTCAGGTGTCTATACCGTTTTAAGCCTCTGGACGCGGATAAATGGAATTGAGATGTTACAATTTTCACAATTTTTTATCATAAAATATTCGACGCTGCCGTTGTTTTTTTTCGAAAGAGCGGCAACAACTGAAAACACGTCAAGCGACACACACATTTATTTTGACATAAAAGCTTTATATGAAGTTGTCATGAGAGAGACCGATAGATCATTTGAGAATATAGTACCGTTTTCAGTGATTGTCATTACTTAAAATAAGAATGGTGGTTTGGATCTGTAATGATATTTATGTAGCAAAAGGTGTAAATAATAATAAGGAAGCCTAAACGTAAAGCATGAAATGTTCCTTTTAATGTAAACATACTCCGTCTGTTACCTCATTTAAATGTTAATATATTTTTGGAACATTCAAATGTAAAGATATCTTTGACGTCACTGTACACATCACTCTTTAACAACCATACAGTGGTAATATACCTAATTCTAATAGTTTGTGCACAATACCAAGCTTTATATCGTACAAAAAACGGTCACCTTTTGCCGTAATATAAGTTTCAAATTCATGTAGAATGTCCAGTCATCTATACAGAAAAGTATTGAGGATAAGTCTGCACACAGACTTTAAAAATTTCGAATAGGTGCTCATAATATTGGAAAGTGAGGAATGAAGAAATATGTAGATTTAATATTACATTTTGGAAAACATCTTAATTTTATTGACGATAACGTAACTGGCATAACATTAACAAACGTCAATGTAACATTTCAAACGCGGTTAGCTGAAGGACACGTTATAACACTAACATTAAACGACATAGAAAAGGACGTAGAAAAAGACTTATAGACGAAACTATTCTCACTTGAAATCACTTTAGGTTACATCAGACAATCGTAGAACGTACCGCATGGTCCAGCAGAACATCGGGACCACGCGCTAACCATCTTTTACATGAACATTTAACTTTATACTAATACTGTTAATTTTATTAATTTCATCTAGAAGAGCATTATATTGTTACGTTTGAGAACTTTTCGTTCTCATCGATATGCAATTCGATATAATATTACAACTTTTAATAAAACGGTCTCAGGGAACGCCCTTGAGGTATCCCAATCACACTTAGTCTAATAAGCACGATAGTTTAACAGGAAATATGTAAAGACATGTATAAAAGCAGTCGAAACGACATCAACAACCTTAAGTAGGTAACAGGTAACAACCACATTCCCGTAATCAATATTTATCCCCTAACACTATTAAATCTGACGAAGAATATTTATATTATATGTGTATACTTCAATATCTCTTAATTAGGTTTCTTCATTGGGGTCATAAATTATCTATTACACTATCAGGAAATATAGCGTGGAAATAGAATTTATATTAGTGTAACAATTAAAATCAATTTAAATAGACATCAACAATTTCGAAAATATTTAAAATAAATTCGAAAACATTAGAAAGGTAATCTCCTAAACTTGATATATTATATTTTATAATTTATAATGATTTTATTAACAATTTTATTTAAATTACATTATATATACTTATTAGAGAATTAATCTAATTAGGTTTTTATGAAATATGGACAACACAAATAATAATATGAATATTAAAATGCTAAAAAAATGTAGGGTTACTATGATACTATGATACACGGTTACAAGGTATTCAAGTGATATGTTTTAACTTGTTTACAATATCACTTAATTGACATTGAAGACTTATACATATAAAAATAGAGCCAGTGAGGCATTCTCCTTACGGAATCTGCTTAACTAATATTTAATATTTGATAAATGTAACATCTTATTTCATTTATAATAATTCTAATGATATATTCTTCTTTAATTCAATTTCTTCAACTATTCGAGACTTACGCTACATTTTTGCAATACTTTTCTCGGATCTTTTCTTCGCTATAATTTTTCAATCATTTTAATAAAAAAATAAAAAAAAATTACGTAGTTTTGATATCAATGGTTATGACAATTCTGATTTCTCGCTTCAACGACCAAGCTCTTCTTTAGAATCGCAAAGAAAGTTAGACGTTCGTGCCATTGTACGCAGCTCAATGGGAACTTTACCTAAACCATTAATTTGTCATAAATACCTACTTAATAGTTTTCATATCAACTTTCTAAATATTTTTATTAATTATCTCATCAATTATTTTTTCTAACATAAATAATCTCGAAGTGATATTACTATACATAGAATATGTACAGAACTTATTACAGAGAATCTTTTAAGGTATTTCACAATAAAATATATTTTTAAATGCCGCTACAATTTTTACACGCTTCACACAATAAAAGATCACAATTTCATGTAAGATTACTATATCTAAAACTCTTATTGATTCTGCCACACACACACACACACACACACACACAAAAGAGCAGCACTAAAGTTTTCTTTCGATCGCTTGCGATCGGTTGCCATAATATTAAGGAGCGGTTTGTAATGTAAGTAATTTTGCGCGATGCCAGTGACAATTTTGCTATTGGCACGTAATTTTATTAAAACATTTTTGAATAATTTGAAAATTTTGGAAACGCCTAAGATATCCCACTTGTGAATTTGTTTTACTCACATGTGGTAACGCACTCACATTTAAACCTGAGAATTTAGACTAATCTGACAATTTTCAGAATATCCACATGGTAGTATCGTATCCTGCTTACCAAATTTACATCTGAGAATTGAGATAAATCCGAAAATGTCTAGTATCCCCCTTGTGGAGTTGCCAAATTGCTTGAGACTAATCTAAATATGTTGGAAATGTGTAAGATATCCCGTTTGTTATCACTTCCACATCCAAAACGTCTAGGATATCCCACTCGTGAATGCGAATTCGCTCGGTTCACAAAATTTTTATTAGAAAATTGAGACTAATTTGAAAATGGCTAGGATATCCCACTGGTGGAGTCGTTTATCCACTCGGTAATATGTCGTGTAACGCGCTCTCTCTAGCGGTCGGGCCTGAGCGGCGCGAGCGCGGCCAGAGAGGCGCGGCGGCGGCGCTAGGAGGCGGGCGACGCGGGCGAGCCGTGCTGCAGGCCGGCGGCCGAGCCGCGCGCCGCCCGCGGCTCCAGCTCCAGCGACAGCGTGTACTGCCGCTCCTCCGCGATCACCAGCGAGCGGTCCAGGAGGAAGTCGCATACCTGAACATTATTTTACTTTGGTTTAAGGAACTATTTCTTTTCTTACGATGGCTATAGTGCATTGCTCTATGGCTGGATTAAACCCACGTGAAATCGAAGGGCATAAAATTTAGTAATGAAAAAGAGAAAGAGAGCTGTAATCCTTGCCTAGAAATGTTGACACGAAATCAGTAAAGAAAACCCTTAAAAAATGTGTTACAGTAGACAAAGTACTAACCTTCGGTATATGTTCAATCTTGTAAGGAGTATGTTGGTTATTTCTTATCTCCCGAATCACGTGAGCAATCTACACAAAGATGTTTCAATATTTATGAGTTCTTAGTTCAGCCACATAATAAAAAAAAATACAACATTTTAAAGACTTACCATCCTCATTTTCGAAAAATTGAGCAGACCATCAGGAGTGTAATTTGATGTGCCTTCTTCGATAAAGGATAAGTCTGATAGGTACATACCCAAGTAAGGTATACATGGTGGGTCGCACCTACGGGTGAACAACACACGATCAAATCCAATACCTTATTTAAGAATTGCATATTCACAAGTGATAATTTAGCTATGAATGTCATTGTACTTAGATTCATCCATGGAGCTTATAGTTTTTGTCTTAGTTACCTGTGCAGTGCATCACGAAGAATTCTAAATCGACATTCGGATGAGATTATAGTTTGCATCCTCTCAATTGTCTGTTTGGTCTGAAATTAAAATTAGTTTCCGTTGTATAGAGTCACTGAATAATTGAAGATTTTTTCTGAAATTATGAGGGTTGAAAAAAATTGTTAAATTGGTGAAAACTAAAAATTCATCATGAAAATATATGAATATTAATATTTGAATAGAAGGTTAGTAAGCTAGGGATAGAAGGTTAGTAAGAATATTTGAATATTAAGCTTAGTAAGCTAGGGGGTATCGAGCAGAAAAGTGAGAAAGTTAACATGATTGTTGACAACTTTTGTTCTAGCACTGTTTTAATATAGCTCCACATTTATGGAGGTAATGTTTTTTAAGGATTTCAAAACAAACTACGCTGTAGCAAGCAACCCTAGCAGACATGATAATTATTGTTCTACAAGTAGTTCCGATCCGAAAAAATCTACAATTTCATTTTGTTCTTAATAACAGGTTTAACCTTATTTTACATTTAAGAAAAACAAATCTAATTTCTATCTAATTTCTATGTTATGCTTACAATTTAATTCATAGGTACAATTGTTACTGCAAATGATGTTACAACTCACGGTTTTGGACACTTTGTCCCACGTCTTCTTGAGACGGTATACCGAAGTGTTAGACAGGGCCGCACACACTTGAAGGACTCCGTTGAAATTATGGAGACAGCGAGCTATGTCAGCTACGGCAGCCCACTTCTCTATCGCTGCCACACGGCCTAATTGTACAATAATAACATAAGGGAGTACTCACGCTTATTCAGTTCAGCGTTTTTCTATGTAAAAGTACGATTTATATTAGGTCCTTACCTATGAAATTGATGTTTTGTATGGAGATTTTGGGGAATTCTGCATTTTCCATACAAATTTTTTTTCAGTTTTCTTCACAACGACAAATCCAAAGATAATAATATTTGGCATCTATCATTGGACAAGCTTTTGTTATGTGTAATATCACACTTCATAAAAATTATTTATCGTTTTTAAGTGAATGCAAATAAAATGATGTATTCGGGAGGCACTTAAAAAGAGTTGTCTCCGTGTCCTATTTTAACACAATTAAACTTACAACAAATTATCAAAACAAATCAAAAGAGCTCAAATATATAGTCTATTTTTAGACGAGGCAATTATTTTTAAGGAATACTCTGAATCTTAATAGTTACAGACAAAATACTAAGAGAGAAAAAAAACACCAATTTCATAGATAAGGACCCAATATGTGTTACGGACTTTTTTGTAGCTGGCCGAGCAACCATGGACTAAACTGACGCTGACAGACGGTGACGGGTGACGACTGAGACGTGAGATGTAAATGTGTGATTTCGTGTTTAATTATTGCCTTAATATATTATTTAATCTAGAAGACACCTTCTTAGTTTCAATATGAAATGCTGATGAAGGTCCATATAAAACTGGCGATTTCTAGAGACAAACGCTGATTGGAGCTGAATAAGTGTAAATAGCCCCTTACTTATTCGATCCCCGGTTGGGGCAAATGTTTATGTGATGAATTTTCACGCATTTGTTCTCCAGTCTTGGATGTTTATATATATTTTTATACATTCAGAATATTGATATGTATTTATCTAAATATATTTATCCGTCATCTAGTGTCCGTAACACAAGCAGCATTATTTGCTTAAAATAGGGCTAGTTGACAGGTGTGAATATTTGAAGATATTTATTTATTTATTTACATATCGTCACGTCGATATCCCCGAAGAGGTATGGTAGCGATGTTATCACCCACATATCGCCAATGATAGATTCCAAATGTAACAGGTACACATATATATTTACATAGATAATGCAAGTACCTGGTTTGTATTGAAACCATTGATGTATAAAACACTAGATCTGTAGTAACCGTGATAAAGCGTAGCCACTCGGCATATGGCCATATACGAGGCTTATGTCAGTTAGAGCTCTGTGAGACGTCAACCAAGTGAAGCGGGACGAAACAAATTTAATTATAGGTAAATGTACAGTCAAAACGTGCGAATCCAGGTCCCAAAAACATAATAAAACCATGGGTGTTACTTCCCACACGTGAGTTTGTTTTTTTATGCTCACATTTACGTAAAAACTAATTAAATTGAGAAATGTTTTAAAATTAGTTCAGTGCTGCCATTAAAAACACATTTTTGGTTTCCCATATTTATGGGATAATGTTGTAATTTAAGGAATCAGTGATTTTATGTAGGTTTTTAAATAGTAACAATGTTGCACATTGCCTAAAAATGCAGCAAGCCGGGATAGGTGGATTAAAAATATCAGATTTCCGCGGAAGGCGACTGCTTCCAATAAAATCGGGAATCATTATATTCGAAGCACTTTCCTGATGAAGACAAAATATGTCGCAAAGGTGGTCGTGTTTATTTGTCTCATGAGGCAATTACAATAGTTATTGTAAGTGACGCTTTTATTTAGACTTAACAAAGGTAAAGTTTGCGATCTTACGAGTTTATGACGTTGCAGGGAATAATCTCTGGATCTACCCACTCGATTTTTAAAATTATTTTACAAACAGAAAGCTAGGTTATCTGTTCATAATATTATCAGCAGTTTTGAACTCTTATTTTTACATTTTACAGTACATCAAGTTATTAAAGTATATTACGACGTATTTACTCGTGGCAACAGACTCGCCACCTGTACTTTTGCACAATAAATAATAATAATACGAAGAAATCTTTTTTATTTTATTACCAAGCATTAGTAACATTTAATTTTGCTTAATGAATTATTTATTAAAAATTGACACGTCTTACACTCACGACACTTTTTTCTAATACTTTTTCACTTCATTTTTAAATAAGTACTTGCATTGCTCTCCAGCCCATAATACCTTATTACCAAAACACGATATCTTTAAGCTTGATTTGATTTTACATTTTGATTTTTTTTTTATATATATATTAATGTAATTATTTAAAAATGATATACATTTAAAAAAAAATGGGGTGAAATTTCACGAGCAGGGAACACATTACACTTCCACCATTATACTTTGACATTGCGATATGTCTAATCCAGTCTAATCTGAGCGAGACGGTACAGTCACTGCGCTGTAGCTTTTGCGACTTGCGTAAGTGGGATAGAAATATGTTTATCTTTTCAATGTTTAGTGGTTTCAAAGCTACGTCGTTGAGTTTCGGAAACGGCTACGCTTTTTTTGACGCAATTTAATGCAGTTTGCAAATCTAGTGTTATATACATCAATGATTGAAACCAAGCTTGTCAACATTTTAGTCTTGGTCACCCATCCACGGCCTGACCATGGCGAAGGTAGCTTTGTTTTCGATTGAAGCCAAAGCGCACTGACCACTACGCCACCGAGCTCCTCCCTCCGGCCGTGGATGGGTGACCAAGACTTTGTGATCTCGAACTCCTCCGTGCTTCGGAAGGTACGTTAAGCCGTTGGTCCCGGTCGCAATTGTGACCGTTTCTAGCCACCAACCCGCATTGGGCCAGCGTGGTGGTGTTACGGACCATACTCCTCATGTGTTTCTCCATGAGGAAGGCCTGTCCCAGCAGTGAGACGTTGAAAGACCATCGGCGCCATCAGTATCTTTCAACTGATTAAAAGATACCAATGGCGCCGATGACCCTCCACCAATTATCACACAACGAGGCATTTTTTTAGTTTTTGTAGCCATTCGGACGCGCGCAGGCTAATTAGCAGCGGCCAACCCCGACGTTTGGTCGGGGTTTTCGAACACGCGCAGTAAATGCACTTGCATCATCTATGTAAATATATATCTGATGTGACAGGAGGCTAATATGTTAAAGTACACTGCGTATTTCAGTTTAGGTAAAGATTCAAAGTAAGATTCTTCCACGCTGTCTAACTTTTAAGTGTAACGTTAGACAAAAATGTTACTCTAAGGCCCACTTGCGCGGTCGAGTTGCACCTAACCCTGGGGCAAATATATGGGCAAACTCTGGGCTAGGCGCTAACTCTCGATCGTGCAATTGGGGCTAAGTATAAGAAGTGATGAAATACGTACCTAATAAAAATACCAGACTCCAGACACAATGGCTTAATAATTTTCGTGGCATCCCCGGATGGATGAATCATCCTATCGGACCTTATGGTTAAAATACTTAACTACGTAATTAACTCATACATTTTGTAATACTTACCAGCTAAAGTATATTTCTTTAAGATTTCAGATATGACTAAATTAGAAATATGGTTGAAATGTGAAGTCATCAGTAAGATATGTGGTGCCCGTTCCGCTTTATCTGCCTTCGTCCACGCTTGACCTAAGAATTCTCTGAAAGATTAACATTATATTAGAAATGGTTTTAACCCTTTAATTCTTCAGATACCAGACTCCGGACAATAGCTTAATATATTGTTCGTCCGAAACACCATCCGGGATTTAAGTAAATCTCGGATTTCAATAAAACCCGGATGGCATCTACGAACAGTAAATAAAGCTATTGTGTCTTGAGACAAAATTACTCATTGCCTCTCGCTTCCACGCGAAAGAAGAAGCAGGAGACGATGAACATATTTGTCTCCGGTGACTTTTTCTCTCTGGCCCGTGCTGGGCCTTCTGAGCGGTTAATACATTTCAACGTTGACATGTGAAAATTAGGTACTCACTCGCTGTGAATCGAACTAAATATCTGATAGTCCAAATATGTCATCTGTTCAGCTATTTCAAGGGCTGATAGTGTTTCAATGCTTTCTTTTGTTGGGACCTATAAAATAAATATTGCGATAACAAACTTAAACAAAGCCCCTTATAAAATAAAAGTAGCAGACAGTTTAGTAAGCGCCACTAGTTCTAAGTACGCCTTACTTTGTGCAGAAGTAAGGATGGTTTCATACTTTGAGATATTAGGCAGCGTGTCACCAGACAGCGCTGGCCACGCGCGCGAGTTTGTACGTCAAATGGTATCGATATTTTGACATAAAAGCGCGCGCGTGAACCCGGCGCTAACGGCCGGCGGCGAGGCTAGCTATGAAACTACCCTTACAGTTAACTATTAGACATTGGCTGTTTTGTACATATACTCATAATAAACAAAAACTGCAAATATAAGCCCTGCACTGGGTGGTGACAAGCTAAATTGTGACGGTGAAAACTTACGTGAGGAGGAGTGAATAGTGTCTTCAAGTCAACCAGTCGATCAGGTGCTCTTTCCAACAGACGTAACAATTGCGCTGCCGCCTTATGCTCAGCTGGCAACAGGCCAGGGCTGCCTTCTATCTCCTTCAGAAAGTCCATGGTCAGTCCCCGCAGGCGCTCATCAGACCAGAAGTCATGGCTATGTTTCGAGATCCAATGCCTGAAATTATTCACATCGAAAAACGTGTGTTCATTGATAACACTACTTTCACAACTATAAATTATATGTTCATTTATATCGTAATCTCTTGATATCAAGGGTTAATTGAAAACAATATGTAAGACCGAATATTTACAACAACAATGGCCGGTTTCATCACCTCTAAACAGTCACTAAATACCAGATAAATTAAAAAATAGAACGACCTTTTTGTTGCTCACCAAATAATAAAATGACTGGCTACCCAATTTATTACTTCCGATGAAATATTTTACATAATATAGATAGACTGTCAAACTTATGTAACTTAATAACAGAATTTGTTTATTCATCATTTAATTTATCAGGAACTTACTCGTAGTGATGATAAAACCGATCAAAACTTGCAAATGATGGTATCGTTTTAAATTCATATAACTTGATAGTCAAAACGCTGTTATAACTAGGTTTTATAACAAAAAGTGATTAAAAAAAGAGTGTTAATAACGCCATCTATCGACATGAGCGTGCATTTCCTCGCTTCTTCGAAAATCGATCCAGGTGCTTGTTGCGGGCCGGAGCAGCTAGAGGGCGGTGTCAACATACAATAAAAGGACGATTCGACGGGCGCCGTTTCACACACTCTGTATTGCTTTCATAAAAAACCAGATTTAGTTTGCATTAAAATTAAAACACTTCATTGGTCGTCGATACACTTTCATTCATATCCCATTTACACTAAAAGCAACATCAAAAACAAAAAGTAATTAGAGGGTTAAGGTTAAAGCAATATTGCTTACCTCAACACATTCAAGACTCTCATAGTAGCAGCAGTGGATATAACAGAATCTCGTCTAGTAGCAGGAGGCGATGTCGGCGGCGGAGAGCGCGGGTTGGACGACGCCGACGTGGCCACCGCGAAGGCCACCGCCGCGGTCGAGGTACTGCTCCTAGACCGAAACCTCCCATTATTGAAGAACCAACAACACTTTCAGACCCCAAAATATTCCAACTCAATTTTATGATTATGTTAAAGTATCACAAATGAAATTTTAATGTCAACTTAAACAAGATTAGAAATTTCAGAAAGTTTAAGATTCAAACAAAAATTTTAAATTAAAAGACAGATTTTGAATTTCAAAACGAATAATGTCCTCAATTTAACAAGAAAATCTTAATAGACTAGAATAAATATAACATAGAGAGACAGTGAAACATGCAAAAACTAATAATAGTGAGAATACAGGTAAAGAGAAAGTAAATATTTATAAAACAAAGGTGTTAATGTACATTTTAGTTTATTTATATGATTCTGGAATAATCAAAAACATGCATAAAGATACAAATTGAAGAAAAAATGTTTAGTAATAATTTAGTTTAGTATTTAAGCCACCACCATTTTTATGGCGAACTGATTTTGAACCAAGCACTAAAATAAAACTATAGTTACAATGAGTAGGTATATAAGTACTAGTGCACAATTGCACATGTCCTAAAAATATTTAGACTGTTTTATGACTTTGGAGACAGTAGAATTACACCACAAATTGATAATTATTCTAATATTAAAAGTCTAAAAGAGCAAAAAGCGTGATTGATAATAATGTTCCATTTCGGTGTCGATTGCAGTATCACGCTGCGCCATTTTTAAGGGTTCTGTTTGTATGTGTGCTAAAGTAACAGTGGAGGAAACTGTGGTTGATGACGTGGTAATTGTATCACCAGCGTGCGTCGATATCACAAGGTCAGTCTGATCTAACAATGTGTTCAGTTGTCGTGGTATCTTATGTGATCGGGCTGTTACTGGATCGTAAACAAAACTTTCAAATAAAGGGCAAAAACAGACGGACTGTCTAGGTAAAGCGTAAAATTTTAAAAATATACTCCTCTACGGCTGCTCTACGTATTCTGATCTCTACATCGTTTACCTTCACCAATCACTCACCACAACAGGTCTTTTCCGAAGCTGTTAAACGAATATGAATTATTAAAACGACAAATTTTATGAAGACTTTTAAATGCTCTAGAAAGCATACATTGTCTAAGTAAGTAATATAGAATTGATAAAACCTAATGATATCCTAGAATGGTTTCAATCAACGAATCGTCGTGCAAAAGCTTAATAACTTTAGAAAATCGAATATATCAAATATATGAATTAGTATTACAATAGAAAAGGTGAGATACATGCCACAACACAGAGAATTGTGAGCTCCCACTCTTGTGCTATAAAAATTAAGAAATCCACTGATCCAATAGATTTACGATTGAAAGATGATACAACGAATAGTTTTCAAAATGCGTTACCTTCTATGGGACTGCCTGAACGACGTGATCACCACCCCGGCCTTTGGCTGGCTTGTCTCACGACGGTAGTTCTGAAAACAGGGTTTATTACATCATTCTATTGTCTCGTCGTCAGATAGAGGGGAAAACTGGGATTATCCCGAATTTTTGCGTGTTTTCCGTACAATAACTTGCTTGTGCTGTCCCGGAACTCAAAAATTTCCACCACTTTCTTCATAAAGCTACGATATTAGTACTTCTAATTATCATACTACGGCTGCCAAAGTTAAGTCTAAACCTATTTAGCGCGCTCGCACTGAGTGAGGTGTGAAGAAAATGATGAGTGTGGGTTTGGCAATCTCCTGGAAATGATATACCTTGGCCATTCTCCAGATAAGGTCTTTGTCTAATTACCGCACATTGTTCTAGGTACCTGAGCCACCTGCGAGACCTGCGAGGTGACGGAGGAGCGCGGCTCGGAGCCGCCCCAGTAGCGGCGCCGCTCGCTGTTGATGGACGCGTTGGTGAACCGACGTTCGCTGCGCACCGACCAAGAGAAAATAATAACAACCCTAGCGTCGAAAGTTATCACACAACCTATGAAGCTACTTACAACTTGGAAATAAAATTGTCACTAACCTTCTTTAGTATACTGATAAAGTTTTTTCTCTATGTCTCGTGTTTATTAGTGACTAAATTACAAAAAAATACTTTCATCTACATACTAGCAACGACATCTAAAAATTAACAAAACTCTATTGAATACTAAAGTTTTAGAAAAGAAAAAGTCGGTTTCATATGGAACCTTGCATAGGGCTCGAAGACTCTACAATAAGGCATTGTGCAAATGCAAGTTATTGACTTCAAAAAGCGCAACCAAAACTGACCTCACAGATCTTCTACGAGCATACCGCGCGGCGTTGGAGTCGGAGGCGCGGCGCGGCTCGGCGGGCGCGGCGGCGGCGGCGGCGGCCACGCGCGCACTGTCCGACCGCCGTCGCGCCTCCGCCGCAACCGCGCCCGCGCCGGCACTCGCCGCCGCCGGCGCCAGGCGACGCGGGCTCTCCGACATCGTACGCACTCGCTGGACGACATATTACGGTTCATCTACATCTGGGCGCACTGCATAGCACTTTCTGATACTCGATCCTTTTCTATCACTCAGGACTACCATTTACTAGAGCGAGAAAGAGAACAGAATAGGGCCGCATGCGGAAGAACCGCTAAGATCGAAACTGGTGGAGGAGAAACCACATGATTGCTGTATGCGATTGGCAGGAATGTTTTTGTAAATGTTTCGGGTCCATGGGTATTTAAGGTCAGGACCGACGCTTTCTCGCACTAATAAATGACAATCTGAGTGGTAGAAATTGATAGAAGCATAGAGAAGTGCTAAGCCGTAGATGTAACTCAACCCTTAGGAATTAGTGCACATGGTGCATTGGGTCGTTGCAATGCAAAAATTTCGACGCATGGGCACACGAGCGTTGCGTCGACGCAACGTCATATACAGCGACGCCGCCGGTGCATTCGTCGCGTCCGGTGCGTCGACGCAGCGCACCGTTTGCTCCTGCACCAAGCGCTTGTACACAAAACTGCGATATGACGTCCGTCGCTTCCTGTAAATCTACCAACTCCCACGACGCAGAGATCGTAGGTATTTCTGATACGTTTTTCTTAATGTCACTAATGGATTGTGATTCAATGAACAGGTATTTGTTTGTCTGAAATGCGCGATTATCAAATGGTTTTTACCTTTTTTCTTTCGCAAATAAGCGTCGTTGGAGTTCTTAGATTTTACGATGCGACGTCACATCGCAGTTTTGCGTTAAGGTCTTAGGCCCGGTCCTGAGTGATGGCCACAACGCGTACAGGTATTGAATTGAATGCCGCATTAAACAAACATTAGCGGGCGCACATCAACATATTTGCATACTAATCCGCTCTGCAAGCCGCCTTTTGTGGTACGCCGTCACTCAGGACGTATATACACATATTAAATAGTGCCACAAACTTATCAGGAGGTGGCGGAGGTCGCTGTTGTCGAATTTAATCGTGAAACACAACTCTCAAACAATAACACAACCATAAAGTTAAAACGCATACTACACAGACTAAGCCAAAATTCAGTAAATGTAATCAATATTACGATCGATCTTACAGTGTTGAAATAAGATTTATATTTGAAGAGACAGGGCGAACGAGCCAGTAGAGGGTTCTGACTAGGTCAGTGTGTCCCTTTCTGACAATTGCCATGATTCGGTTTGGACGAAAGACGAAATCTTTGATAACTTTCTTACGAATATAGAAAGATATTTAAAGCATTGTTGTCAGTTGTTGAGGATTACAGATGAAATTCGCTTCCACCTTCGGTCTTATCTTCACTTACCATCAGGTGAGGTGAAGGCCAAGAGCTTACCTGTTATATTTAAAAAATAATGCTTCGTGCATCAATACTGAGCCACCGTTTACCACAACAAAGATGCCGACTATTAGAACTCCTGATAGCAAGTGATTGGGTCGCATAAGTTGACATTTATAATAGTATTGAATAAAATGATTTGATTTTGAATGAAATTAATTACCCGAGGAGATGTTTCATTTCATTTGCCTAAACCTTCATGCCTAAAGCATCGTCCATATTAATGTAAGGTTATTTTATATTTACAATTTTACATTTAATAATAAATAATGAAGAAATGGGTGGAAATAGCCTCGTTTTTTGCTGAAATTATACATACATACACATACATAAGACTCGCCTTTTTCCCACAGGGGAAGGCAGAGATTACATCCTTCCACTTGCTACGATCCCTGCTTATTTATTTCGCTTCATCAACTCGCTCGCTGAAATTATGGTCACACTAAAGTGTCATAAAGATTGGGATGCACTGACTTTGTTCTTAATTGTACAGGTTCGTTTTGGGGCTGAGTATGCATTCCTCGTAAAGGTACAACCTACTTCCTATTTCGATGAACATAACTTGACATTGACAATACAATCATAATGGCGACACTTTGTTCCGATTTTAGCCACCGGGTCAGACAAGTTTGTGGCACTGTATACAAAAAATATCTACATGTTGTTAGTAAATACATTATCTGCAGCAGATGGTGAACTTGTTCGTAACTATGATGACAATATTTTTGGAAAGGGAATGGAATTGAATACAATAAAAATATTATAAGATTAAAGTAAAACGATTAACTAATAACTACATAAACTAAAGCATATAAATCTGTTATAAAAGCTGTAAAATTTCAAATTGTATTGTATTTTCTTTACGTGTCAAAGGGCATATTGAAGTTATTCTTTTAAAGTAGAATTTGATGTTGACTTTGCTATTAGCAGACATAAAAACTCGCACAGCCAAATGAAGAAAATATTAGGAATCGCTTAGTACCCTTCTTAATTTTGCCAGATCCTGACTACGATTAAGCTCTGCAGTTACCCAACGTCTTTTTTGATATACCTATAAGCAACGTGTCTAGTGTGAAAGTTTCTGATACAATCATGTTAGCATGTACTCCTATTTGTATTCGTGTGTTTGAAATTTTCTATTCTACTCTATCCACAAACACAATTGAACAATAATAATTTCTACACATTGAGATTCACATAAAAATATTATTTTTTTCATACAAGATCAAAATTAAGGACTCTGAAGAGTTTTAGTGTTAGCAGCAAGTGATGCAGCTGTATCCCTAGTTTACCACTAGTGCTGTTAGTGTACGTTTAAGAATGTCAATTTCTATGAAAAAAATTTTTTTTTCATATGAGATTAAAATTAAAGCTTCGGAAGAGTTTTAGAGTTAGCAACAAGTGAAGCAACTGTACCCTTAGTGTTACTCCTAGTGCTGTTAGTGTATGTATGTTTAAGAATGTCAATTTCTATGAAAAAATTGTTTTTTTCATATGAGATTAAAATCAAAGCCTGGGAAGAGTTTTAGAATTAGCAACAAGTAAAACAACTGTACCCCTAGTGTTACCCCTAGTGCTGTTATTGTACGATTAAGAATGTCAGTTTCTATGAAAAATCTGTTTTTCACATATGAGATTAAAATTACAGCCTCGGAAGAGTTTTAGAGTTAGCAACAAGTGAAGCAACTGTACCCCTAGTGTTATTAGTGTACGTTTAAGAACGTCAATTTCTACGAGAAACGTGATAAGAAATTGGCATTCTCAACGCAACAAAAAAAGTGAAAGCGTTTTACAATGACAACTCACACTTGGGGCTCTGATCTCGTAAGAATCTTAGCTACGTTTAACACTTGCCATGGCAGGTTTGAATGTGGATGGCTTAAAAACCCTTGAGCATTTTATTTTTTTAAAGTAAGTTTGTTAGTTTGTTAGTTATATATATGTTTATAGAACTTTACATGTTAGAATAGTGTATTCTATATTTTTAATCATCTTTCATTTTGGACACAAAGCAAACTAATCTTTATAGCCATACAATTAGCGTTTAAGACTACTTACAAATATATACATAAATAACCATAAGTAGTTACATACCGGTGCTACGATACTGTTATACGATACCCAACCCAGACGTTCTACAATTGATGAGGAAAACTATTCCAAATACAAGACTTTATGGTTAATTGAAGAACATAAACTTAAAAAAAATGGGCTTGATCTTGTAAATGGGGTCGGATTGAATCGTTTAAAGAAATTAACTCAAAGTTAGCGATTAAATGGACTTGAACTTGTGACGTGGTGGATGTCGATGTAAAATTTAAACTGCTTAAAATAACTTATATTATATTTTAGAACTTAAGGCACAAAATAGTGCCATGGAAAAGTTATTTGAACATATAACGTTATAGTTTTATTAACAATAATATATATTGTAATTTAATTATCAACAATTAAATTTATTAATATAGCTTATTGGCGTCGAGACAACCGCTCCAGATTCTGACTCTGATAGGAATGAAAATTGGAGACCAAAAACAATAAAACAGAGATAGATGGTTAATTTAAAAAACAGAAATAAAGAGAAAATGGCCAGAGAGCGTAATAACAGCAAATAGTCACTAATACTGATATAGCGGGACAAACTGAATATTATTAGGTCTAAATGTTTGAAGTCATCGCCTACCACTGCATCGGGCAAATAGCTTTAGCGTAGAGAAAATGATATCATTTAATAGAAGAAGAGGTGTGTAAGTAACACAGTTTTATGAAAGGAGTTGGAATTCGAATGTAAAATATTAAACGACCTCAGTTACAAAATAACCGGGAAAATATTATAAACATTAATAATTGAAGGAAAATATCATAAAATTCCTACCTCTGAAAACCGCTGCGAAATCTTGAACTTATCGTCAGTTTTATGATGTGTCTGTTCATGTTCGTATTTGTACTTATTCTTCTCTTGTTCTTCTTCTTTATACTTAATGTCCTCATCGCTCTGGTCTACCAGCTCTATGCTCTCGACTTTCATGATGGCTGCTGCAGCGTCGTTGTCTTTGGTCGGGGACTTCTGGTCGGTTTTGGACGCCTTGCCCGCGTGCTCGGGGCTGACCCGTTTTGGGCTGCCCACCAGGGTTACAGAGCTCATCGCTCCTGGAGATGACGGCGCATTGCCTGAAGGAAGGACTTTGGTAAGCGAGTATGAAGAAAGTGAGTTATTTTGATCCCTTAAATTTGGTGACTACCGAATTTGAAGGTCATATAAATAATGTGAGGATAAAGTGAAACCAAATTTATAGAAATATAACATCATTTTTATATCCAAATCAAGCTGGACTCAAAGCTTGTAACGCTTGTTTTTTTTAATAAAAGTTATCCAAATAAATCCTTTGTCTAGATTCAATACCTTTGAGTGTCTCGTTGCTGGAAGACGTGGCCATGATTTTTGGTATCGTCAAGTGGCTGTTATCCTCTTCGGTCTTTGGATAGCATGTTCAAATCACAACCAGATAGTCATTATTATTGTTTACACTTCATTATTATTTGGAGTTAATAGTTCAATTTATATTTTAAAATTGAAGAACAATTTGTTTAAAGATCATTCTTGCTATCCACAAATAGCATGTAAATCAGAATTAAGCCATAACAGCTCGATCAAGCAGGCGGCAGGCTCGTGCATCAAATTCAAACGTGAATTAAATTTTGCAATGTATAATTTAGCAGACTCATAAAATGCTTGATATGCTCCTGGTGTGCGCTGATGCTAAATGTGTCAAGTATAAAGAAAAGAATCTCTGTCGCTTACCTTGCTGACGGAAGACGTTCTGCGCGACGGCGCCATCAGGTAAGGTGATAATTTGTCGTCTTCTTCGCCTACGTTAACATTACAAAGTTCAATTAAAAAGAGCTATTAAAATTATGAACATAAATTAAAAGCAAATCTAAACGTGTACAATTCGTGTTGACATCGTAACTTCGCGCGCAGCCTCTCTCGTGACAGGTCGGTTCTCCTCGGACCTTAGTGGCGCCTGCGTGGTTGTGTGTGCCGTCGAGGCTCGGGTCCAATAACTCACTCGTGAATAATAGTAATGAAAAAGTCAGTGTGAATAGTACCAATATGGACCTGATTTCAGTGAAATTATCTTTATGTTTTTTTACATTCTTCTTGTTTCATTCTCAGAAATAGCATTGGCAAAAATTTATAACCAGGGCAATCGAAGAGCGCAGGAACGAAAAGTCGTATGTAACCATTGAGTACGCTAGTAATAGTAGTTCAATGTATGTAACAGTAGATCTTCTGGGCATATCTATTTGTGGTTTTACTACGGCCTGATCTCGCATTTTCTTCTGTCTGAACACAGCTGTGCTCAGCAGTGGGATGATTTAATTGTATAATAATAAAAACTTACTTCTCCTCGAAGTCCTCCAGAATCGTGACTGCCAATCTTTGTCACTGTACTCTGAGCCGTAACCTGTAAATTCAATTGTTGTGAAAATAGCAATTAAATCAACAGTCAACGTCAAGGCTTGTGTATGTTCTCCGTGGGCAAGCTATTCGGGCTTGTATGCTAGTTTCGAGGATACATCTCTAAGGCCCGGCACGCATTATCGGCATCGGTAAGGAAAGGAATCCTTCGGCATCCCTGCATGCAAGCGCACACTGTCGGCAACTATGCCTTGGCATGCTGCAACGTCCTTAGGGATGACGATGCGTCCTTAAGCATGCATGCCGTACCGTCCAAACTACCCCGAGTGTTGCCTTGGCGCGGCGGGCGGCAGCGTACTAAATGATGCCGAAGTATCCCGAAGCAACCTCAAGGCCGCCGATGCAGCAACCATCATGGAAATTTCTACTTTGTTGCCATGAAGTTAATATTTGATGCTATTTATCACCTAAAATCCTGATCCGTGCCGATGCCGATAATGTGCGCTGGACCTAATACAATAATCTCTCAAGAAAGGACAGGACTGAATTACGCGAATTCACCAAGCACGTATGAAGACTGTATCAAGAGTAAATGAAGCTAGGAAAAGCGTAAGGATCGCAGCCAGTGCAAAGAAGTAATCATTGCTTATCCCCCCGGTTCGTTTGCAGCCTAACTCATAGGTGTTTTACTTCTTTATTATTTGTCCATAAGATATAGACCTGACACAGAGCTGGCAGCACTGGTCTTTCTGGTGGCGTCGGGCGGCGGAGCCAACTCCAGCTCCTGCTGGGACTGCTCGTAGAACACCTGCTTGAGCGCCTCCAGGATCGTCACCCCGTCAGTAAACACGCGGTAGGTCAGCAGGAACGTGTTCAGGAAGTCCACAGATAAGAAGCGGAGATCTGGAATGTTTAGTCAAGTTAGGACTGTGGACGGACAAACAGTGGCAAGAGCTAACAATGGTTTAAAGCAAATCATACTGCACCGCCACCGATGAACAAAAGTTCGCAAAAATTACCGTTAAATGAATAAATACAAGAATAGATGCAGTAATTAATCAATATTATGTCGACCGACAATTCGATGCTGTTACTGGTAATACTTCATTCGGTTCATGTAAACATATCTGGCGAAATGTGTGGGTGCCTGTCACCTCTCCCTATCCCTACGGGTGAAAAAGGCGTGTGTGTGTTTGCGCGTATGACTGACCTGTCAGCCGCTGCAGCAGGCGCTGCGGCGTGGCGGAGCGTATCTGCGGCACCTTGCAGGAGTTGAGCGTGCGGCTGAAGCGGATGTCGACGTCGTCGGTGAAGAGCGCGCGGTCGGAGCGGCAGGCGGGCAGCGAGGCGGACGCCGCGCCGCACGCGCCGCACGCGCGCAGCAGCTCCGTCAGCGCCGCGCTCTCCATGCACTGCGCGAGCTCGCTCGTCCACGCCGCCTTCTCTTCCAGCGTCGCCGCCACTGCACAACACACTCGACAGTTAACCATCGTGCAAAATCATTAGTAGCTTCAAGATATCCACAGCTGGTCATAGGCCTCCCCGAGAGATCTTTTTATAAATCGATCCAGCAGCTATACCTTAGCGTCATGCTAAATTTAAGAACTTCTTATTTTAGGTGCTCGTGCTGCTATATACCGAACGACTTACCTAAATGAGCGCATATTTGTTCTCCTTTAACTTCCACGAGGATCTTGAAATCCTTCCCTTGGTAGAGGTCGCCTCCGGGGGACGAGCACACAGACTGAGAATCTAGAAAAAAAACTCATATGTAAACACATGCCGACAAATGGAGGTAATAGTTTTAATTCGCTGGTTTAAGCATTTATTCTGGTATTTAAAGTATGATCAAAAATGGAGGATTTCATTTTCTTTACTGTTTTGAGACATTATACACATAACGAACCAACAGGTTCAGTCGTAGTTTGGATATTATCTGTTAGCACAAGAACTGGTTAGATAGTTTTTAAACTATAATTTTGTTATTGTAACTGGTCACGTGCTGGTGATCGCTGAACCGAAGATACCATCGTCGTCGTCTTTGCTGAGAAGCAAATAGTTGCTGACAGTAAGGAGGGGCTGAGCACCGTAAATTACCGTCATCGGCGTGGTTGCTGAACAGCAGGTGGTTTTTAAACAATACCGTAAGCTACCGTTGTTGTCAAGATTGCTGAACTATAGGTGGTTTATGTCAGCAGGCGAAAGCGGTGACTGAACACCGTCATTTACCGTCGTAATCGTGGCCCACTACATTCTCTACGAGCTGCAAGTCATGGAACGGTAGGCCCCAGCTGAACACGTTAGTTACCGTCGTCATCGTGGACCACTACGTTCTATAGGAGCAGCGCGTTGTGTGGCGGCAGGTGGCCGCTGAACACGTCAGTTACCGTCGTCGTCGTGGACCACTACGTTCTATAGGAGCAGCACGTTGTGTAGCGGCAGGGGGCCGCTGAACACGCCAGTTACCATCATCGTCGTGGCCCGCCACGTCCTCCACGAGCAGCGCGTCGTGTAGCGGCAGGTGGCCGCTGAACACGTCAGTTACCGTCGTCGTCGTGGACCACTACGTTCTATAGGAGCAGCACGTTGTGTAGCGGCAGGGGGCCGCTGAACACGCCAGTTACCATCATCGTCGTGGCCCGCCACGTCCTCCACGAGCAGCGCGTCGTGTAGCGGCAGGTGGCCGCTGAACACGTCAGTTACCGTCGTCGTCGTGGACCACTACGTTCTATAGGAGCAGCACGTTGTGTAGCGGCAGGGGGCCGCTGAACACGCCAGTTACCATCATCGTCGTGGCCCGCCACGTCCTCCACGAGCAGCGCGTCGTGTAGCGGCAGGCGGCCGGCGGGCGGCAGGTGCAGGCGGCCGCCCGCTGCGCGCGTCGTCAGCAGCAGGTGGTTGCTGAACAGGAACGCTTGGCGTGCCTGCAGAGACGCGCGACGGCCCTTGCCCACCACTTGGGATAGCGTGCCTAGTAAATTGTAAGCGTAATCGTCATTAGTATGTTTTTAAAGGCCAGCGTTTAACTACTATCTCGTGTAATAATAAACGTGATCTAAATAGAAGCACACTGAAGACTTAGCTACAAATAAGAAAAAATCACAGTTTTCATTATAGCTGAGACTTACAACACAACACATAACATTTCGCCAGATATTTTAGGTCCCCATGCAACAGGTGGCGAGCCTGTTGCCATGCACCGGGCACAATGTGAGCAAGCGATATTCACAATTAACTGTACATAAGTTTTATTCAAACTCAGTTTTATTCATCTTACAATACTCTAATATTCTTTCCTGTCATAAGATTGTTCTTTTTCATAATAATGAGCTTGTAAATTATGGTTCCGTCTTACCTTGTCGTATGAACACTTGGTTCACGTCCAGCAAAATGTCACAGCCCTCGATGATCATGCGCTCCACAGCTAGGTTCTTCCTCAAATTTTCTGTTTCGCTGACCTGTAAATTACATCACAAATGTGATACATATTTACATTATAACATCTATCCATATAATAAAACTGTAACAAGCTATGTCGGTGACTTACCACCGACATAGCTCACCGGCGGATTAGCAAACTAAGTGGCAGTGGGCTGGTCATATTATCCGTAGAACTGACGGCCGCTGGGGCCGTTAAGTTCCCGAGTGGAGATCGAATCTCGGTAAACGTAGTGCAGGACGCCCTGCGACCAGATGGGATGACGATATTCGTCGGTTGGCTGGAGTGGGCTGGATGAGAACGGCCGAAAGTCGCGAGCGGTGGCGTGCATTAGGGGAGGCTTATGTCCAGCAGTGGACAAGAGTAGGATGAAGATGATGATGATGATGACGATGAACTTAGGTAATCGATTAAGATACCAAATTTTTTTTTTTTACATTTTGTCTGTCCGTCAGTCGGTAACCTACCGACCTGTGCACACGTCACGCTAAAACTACTAGACGCATTTTGATGAAATTTGTTATTTTATGATACTTGTCACAAAAAGAATGCAACAACTTCTCAGGAGGAACAATCTCAGGAGCGGGTGTCTATTAGAACACATAACTGAAATTCCTTCAGTTCATCGAAAACAATTTCCACGATTTTTAATACATTTTTGTTTTCAGTTCGTCGAATAATTATTCATCACTGCTTTATTAGGTTATCACCGAAAATAGTTTCCTAAAAAATCTTTTAAAATTCTTTTGTTTCCCAGAAAAATGATAGAACATACATTTCACAAAATCGATGAAACTATTAGTAAAAACATGTTTCAATATGTATCGTAACCCATAATACTCTTTTACATAACAACTTTTTATCGCAGTAACGTTTCATTGAACGTTGCATTCGCCTGTTGTTGCGGTACATTTCAAATTATAGTGGTGTTTGTGACGGCGCTGCGGGACTCCGGCTGTCCCAAGAGAACGTATCGTCGCAGATGGTTTTCACTCACCACCTACTCCTCAGAACGTGGGCCACGTCGCCCCTCCGCGCCCACGCGCTTATATTGTACTCCAGGGACAGGGTAGATAAGACTACGTTTCTTTTTTATTCATTCTACATTATACTCTTTATTGCATTTGAATATATAAAACATATTAGTAACAATATTCTAATTTTTGTTCTAAATAACATCTATGAAGACTTATTAATTACATTGAATGAAATATTGAACGAAAAGTTCTGCAAATCGTTTTACGGGTATCAAAAATCGTTGAAAAGAATTTCTATATAATGATGGATTCCACTCAGGAGCAACTGGTCCGACTTAAAAATTCTCTCAGTGTTGGATAGCATTGATGAAGGCTTCAGGCTTATCACCCCATTATCCCAAAGTAATTATTCCACGCGGAAGGAATCACAGGCAAAAGCTAGTTTGAAATAAAAGTCGAGTTAACGACCTTACAGCAGAGGAGAGGAACAGCCGAAGGTAGACGCCGAAATTGTGATGTGCTGTGAAACCCCAATTGGGTGAGAAAAGCCATGATTGGTGGACTTATCCTGTGGAGAGTCAATTTTGCGCGCATTTCTCGTGCTTCAGCCACAATAACCGCGGTTGATATGGCCATGGTAGGTGGAGGGCTAGAGCTAGGAATACCTCGTCGTGCATCTGCCGCGACAGCTCCTCGAGCTGCGCGCGCGCGTGCTGCAGGCTGCGCCGCTCCACGTGGTCGTGCGGCGTGTGCGCCAGCAGCTCGTGCAGCGTTATGATGTAGCGCGGGATCTACAGACAAACCATAAACTTATATTGCACGGTTCGTGACACGCATTTGGCGTGGTGGAAATCCCTCCATCTGAGACTCGCATTATGAGCGTAATGTAATATCTTACTATGCGTGTAAAATAAAATTTAATTCTATTCTGATGGGCTCGATGGTGTAGGAGCTCGTACGCTTTTGCATCAAAAAACACCTTTCTACATTACGACATTGGGAAGGTGAACGAAACTTCTCCGGGTATCAGACAGCAAGTTGAACTGTTGATTCCGTATGCTCTTGCAACTGTCCCTACACCAATCCGTTAGGGCTACTACAGTGCTTACAAAGGTACTCCTTATTTCGCCCGATATGTTTTGGTGAATTCGGTGAAAGATACTAGAATGTATAATATGGAAACCAGCGTTCGAACCACTACGCCATCGAGCTCAAAAAAACATGTCACCAAAAATGCCATTCTAAAGGGTTCTTTCAGAAAATGTTTGTATGTAATCAACCTTGAAAGTTGGAATGAAAAGGTGTTATGTCCTGACCTGTCCTGTCCTGTTGGTGTTGGGACTGACCTGATGCATAGGATACGTAAGGAAGGTCTCCATGGACCGGCCCTGGCACGCCGGCTTGACCTCGAGCCGCGCGAGCAGCTGCGCGAACGGCGGGCTCTGCTTGCACTCCGTCAGCACCTGCAGCGAGTAGTGGTGGTTGCGCACGTACTCCTGGTAGATCGTCAGCATCGGCAGCAGCATGTCGAATAGGTCTCCTGTATCAACGGTTACACTAAGCATGCTTTTTGATAAATACGCCGCTAAAAGACTATACTTACACTTATTTTGGTATAGACATGTCATGAGAAGAAAGAATGGCTCGTAGTCGTGACTAGAAAACCAAGAAATACAAATATGAGTGGATCTAATGCAGGAAGATAGTATGAAAAAGAGCATGCCTTTCTTATAAAAAATGCCTAAGAAGGGAGTGTTGATATGTTGTGATCGAAGAGAATAGAGAAAATAGAGAAAGTTGCGTACATCCTAAATGAAATTGGGAATAAAGTGAAATAATGATGATGGCATTCACTTGCTATAAATCTTGCAATTTTGTTATACTGTACATTAATTTATTCTAGTTGACCTAATAAATAACATCATTTGTACATGATTCATGGCACATATTACCGAAAATCTGAGCCGAAAATACACTTTGGTACTACCAAATTTTATTTACGTCAGCAGTGTCAAGTGAAAACAATTTCAAACGCAGCCAAAACCTTTATATACAATTATTAAGCTGGTATAAAAGAATACCCATCTCGTTTTAATAAGAATTCACCTAAAACCAGAGTAGGCCACGACTCCATCCTCGAGGTGAGGCCTTTGAAGAAGATCTGGTGGAGGAACAGCACCGTCTCGCTGTTGAGGAAGATGGAGTTGACGTCCTCGTGCGTGCACGGCGGCTTCTTCGAGCTGGCGGCCATTTTGAACGGTCGCAGGAAACACGTAACCTAGAGTAGGCATTTTAAAGTTAATCAAAGCAAACATAAATGTCATTGCTTGCCTTTTTTAAAGATGTAAAATGTATGTATGTTATGTTTTTGTCGGTGTTGCGGAATAAATAGGCGCTTTGGATAAAATTAATTTATTTTGCACAAAGGTGCAAATCAGAAGACGGAAAGGAACAAAGAGATTGCCATAGAGCAAAAATATAAGATATAACTTTTGTGATGCAAAAATAAAACCATCACTTTGCAATATTTGTGTTCAATACTAGTTTTGTACTGAACAGTCGACTCTTTGTCAGTAACTAGTTGATTTCAGAATATCAAAAAGAGTAGTCAAATTTAAGAGTGTGTCAATCTTTATACTCGAAGGACCAAATCACTGTTTTGGCCATAATTTTTTATATTTTGGCCATAATCATGAAACATTGGGATAATGTCCTAATTTATTTACTGTGATTAATGACCTACAAAACCTCACAATTTGAATGTAACCCAACATTTTACGTTTCGAAGTCTATATAGCGAACTTCTAAACGTGAATGTACCTATTCTATTTTACTAACCAATATTTCCATCTGCTCAAGGTACTCTTCTTCAGCTTCGACCATTTTGAACACCAAACTGTAAAAGTACACATAATTAACAAAATTATTGTCAGAACTTTCGCTTACAATTACAGTATTGCATTTAAAAGTGACAAACATTGCAACACAGTGCATTTTAAAGTGAGTTTGTTTATGATTGGCTATTTAAAATTTGCCGGGTTCTTCTCATGAAAAGCCTTACTCTCGGAATCCGGCCGCTTGTATCAATTACAACCATAGTCAACGAAGTACTTGTACTGTCCTGTGGATGTACTTGTTACAAGCGCTCGCGGTAATGAAGTTTAATACAATGGTTTAATTTAATACTGTAATTTGAAAATAATTCATAATAAACTATTTATTTGTAAAATGCATAATAATGTAAAATGTTGACGATTTTAAGTACCAAACTTGGTCTATGAAATAAAATTATTTTTGATTTTGATTTTTGTTTGTTCGAACAGGGCAGATTAGTCAAATTGTTGTATTTTGGTTATCTAAACATTAAAACTGTAGAGTCAAATGTCTGTACATAGAAAAAAAATGCTTAAAACCAAGTTAGGGGGATGTAAAAAAAGGGACAATACCAAAAAAAATTTTTTTAATTTATTTAAAATTAAAAAAAAAAAATTTGTTTCTCTGTCGGTACGGCTAATATCCGATATGTCAGGACCGATTTCAATAAAATTTTGCATGGTGTTACCTTATATCTCTGGTCAACATCTAAGATACTTTTTATTCCGGAAAATTAAAGGGTTCCCGTGGGATAGTTCCATAGTACCATAGTGCACAGTAATATAGCAACCACGGACGAAGTCGCGGGCAACAGCTAGTTTATAATATTTATATAAATTTAATACGGGCTCACCACCTGGCACGTTAAATGCAGTCACTGCTTGGTGAAGCGCGTACTATCGCAATGGACTGCTTTTTTGGTGCTTCTGACTAACCCTTAGGGGATAATAGTCGTGATTATGTGTATGTAAATATAAATTTTGCCCAAAGTAAATCAATTTTATATTGTAATGAAAAACAGACGAGCATGAATTGTGCCCGGTGCATGGCAACACGCTCTCCACCTGTTAAGGTTTAGGTATAAGGTTAAGCGGACAGTTTTCCGGAACTCGACTTCGTAGCGCCTATTTTGCGTGTGGAACCTGCCACCTGTTACATGGGGACTTAACATATCTGGCGAAATATTTGGGTGAACACCTCCGCCTACCCCTTTGGGGAAAATGGCAACCTCTACTTAAGTGTACCTGTTCCTCTTCCTCATGCTCTCAGCGTGAGGACTCTTGATGTACTGCTCCACGATTTGCTTCCACCGCCGTCTACACAACCAGCCGCGGAAGAAACTCTAAAGCAATTCGTAAACAAGGATTGACAAGAATCGAAAATAATTGCTCACAATTATGAAAACTCCATTTACAAACAAAAGCTTTTAAACGCCATCAAAGTACTTTTAAATTCAAAGATCAAAGAGGGGGGAGCACATTTTCAACTTTGAGGAAGTAGGTTCTTAAAAACTTTTATAGTATTTGGTTCCGTACAATTACATTTCTTTAAAATTTATGTATATTCTTCAAAATTAAAGGCAAATCTGTCGTAGCATGTAGCAATCGTGCTTCGGCAATCACGTTAAACCGTTGGTCCCGGGCGCTTTTGCAACCGATTCTACTCACCAACCCGTATTAGGCCAGCGTGGTGGTGTTACGGCTCATACTCCTCATGTGTTTTACACGAGGAATACCTGTGCCCAGCAGATGGACGTATATAGGCTGAGGACGATGTAGCAATCGAATATTGGGTCCTTACCTATGAAATTGGTGTTTTTCTTCTCTCTTATTTTGTTCGTAACTATTAAGTTTCAGAGTATTCTTAAAAAATAATTACCTCCTTTAAAAATAGACCATATTTTCGAACTCTTTTGATTTGTTTTGATAATTCGTTGTAAGTTTTATTGTGTTAAAATTGGACACGGAGACCACTCCTTTTCAGTGCCTTCCGAATACATAATTTGATTTGCATTCACGTAAAAAAGATAAATAATTTTTAAGAAGTGTGATATCACACATATAGCTAAAGCTTGTCTAATGATACATGCTAAATATTATCTATCTATCTTTGGATTTGTCGTTGTGAAGAAAACTGAAAAAATGTTAGTATGGAAAATGCAGAGTTTCCCAAAATCTCCATACAAAACGCCAATTTCATATGTAAGGACCTAATATTTACGATAAATTACCTGAACTTTCTTAATCTTTCGAAGTTCGACGGGGTCAATCTCTGGCGACGTCGTGGACGTCAGGCTGGTGGTGGACACCGCGCGGGTGCTTGGCTCATGCTCTTTCTTGTATGTACATAACTAAAAGACAATATTATGAATTACTTGTTCAATTATATCTTATGGATATCGCTTACTTCACTCAATGCTCTGGTTCATGTCAAGGCTTGCCTAGTCTAGGCCACCCCTTTGAATAAAGAATCTTTCTGAAAAACAGCTACTGCGGCTTTTGCTCTGTTAGACACAGTATAGTTGTATTTGAAACTCAAAACGTATGTATTTGAAACTCATAACCCCTTGTCTGTGAATCGGACTCTGAGAGTTCACTGTAAAAAAATGCCCATGTGTGTAAAGGAGTCCGCTGAAGAATCAATGAAAAGAGCGACACAGATGTGACTATTCGCGCAAAAGAGCGACACAGATGCGACTATTCCCAAAATGGTCCACGTGGACCCCTAGGCGTCCACAGGAGATTCGACGGGGGTCTTGTTGTCTTCACATCTTTACATTTTTGTCGAGTTTTGGGAATATGGTATAAATGTAGCTGCAGGGGGTCCACCAGAACCAGATAAATATTGAAAGTAGTCTATGAGAAAAATAAATCCGGGAACCTCCACAATGTAACTTAAAGGCTTAATTCATGAAAGTAAAATATGGAAATTATAAGATGACGCGAGGTGCGCTCGCTCCCCACCACCTGCACTGATGCTGTATAGGTACCTCAGTCCGCAGCTTCTTGACCTCATTGGCGAGCTCGTCGCATTGCTGCGCGTACTGCCAGCGCGAGGTGCGCTCGCTCTCCACCACCTGCAGAAGGTGCAGCTGCTTCTGCTCTAGCTCCTCCTTCTGCAGCAGCAGCTTATTGAAGCTAGAACAACGTTTACTCATTATTAATTTGAAGGGCTACCAAACTCCATGCAAGCACAGACCGCTTGCACAGGAAACAAAAGACGTACGAAAAAATTGAAAATCTATTATAGTAGGTGCAGTCAGCATTTGAAGGAGCCTCAGCAGCCGCCGCCGCAATGTCACATTTACCATGTACTATATTTTCCTAGTCAGAATAAACAATTTGCTTTGATATTTAATTCGCCAAGGTACTTATATGGTTATCTACTTTTGATGCTGACTCTACGAGCACAAGTACGTACGCATATTTTTAAATGTAAAATTTTGCGAGTATTTATAAAACGTATTATCGAAACTAATTACATTTTTTGAAAATAATTACAAGCAATGAATCAAAGTTAGATATCACCACCCTGAGCACATAATATTAAATAGCTCGCAAGCGCTACTCCTGCCGAGTCCACGTAAGCCCAGAAAATACTCATTTGAACTCCTTTATTAGTAAACCTAAACTCTCTGTCCCAATTTCTTAAAAAAATGAGCTTGGCAGCGAGAGCAGCTCGGTGTCATAATGGTTCGTTAGCTTTAGCTTACGATATTAAAAACGCAGCATCGTTTTCAATAGCCAATGCTTGGCTAGGTGACCAACATTTTGTACTTTCTTCCACCCAGGCACGAACCAGCAACCTCCACTCCTTGAATCATTATAGCAGTAACATGTCAGTTAAGTACACAATACATCACGGCGTTAGATAGCATGACTCCCATAACTTCAATGGCGACACGACATCCGCGGCGACGCTTTTAACTAATTAACATTTCGGAACGCAAAACTTTTGTACGCTCTGAAAGAACCGTGCATCACTTTTTATTTTAAGGCCGACGGAAATTAATTAATTTTCAGCTTCTGGTGGTTTACTTTAATAATGTTAATGTCATTAAAAGCTTTAAGTTATATTTAAACTCAGTGGTACAAGCGTAGATCAAACCGGGCTGTCTCTTGTGCAATTTCTCTGCTCAGTTTTCCATAATAAATTATAACTGGTATAGATTTGAAAATAAATACAGTGAAAATAATCTTTTACGTTCTTTTATACAGGTAAAAACTCAGTCATAAGTTAACTTGTAGCTTTTAATAATATTTTCCCTCCAATAAGGAAATTTTTCGCAAAGAAATAAAAGGGACCTCGTCGTAACACTCCACTTGTGTGAAGAGCCTATTATAAGTCTTATAGAGTCTCCTAAGTATACTTGAATAAATAAACGGAGGCTAAAGCGAAAAATTGCTGTAATTAATTATAATAAGAGTTCGTGTCACCTATAATTTGACTGCATAATGAGTATGAATAATTTGCAAGTACCAAACGGAACTCGGACCGAACAATACATTACAAAGATATGCGTGTGTGGAATAAAATGAAAAGCCTTGACCTTGATTTTATAAAACATATTTGTGAATTCATTTAATTGAATAAAAAGATATTTGAGTACAAAAAACGCATTAAAAATTGTTACTTATGCTTTAAAAGTATATATAAGAAAACAAAATAAAAATCTTAAAATAGCATAAAATACAAAAAAAAATTATAATATTATGTTTATTGCATTTATTTAAAAAGCTAAAGGTTGTTTGCAAGGGCGGATTTATCTCTAAAAGATATTTATTAAGAAACTAGCTGTACCCGTGACGTCGTTCGCGTGGCTATTGATTTAACGCCGATAAAAGTTTTTGTGTGTTTGTTAACACTGCATTGTTTTTTACAGAGTGCTCATTGTTACACTCTACCTCGTATTAGCAAAATGTTGATTGTGTTGAACTAAAACCTCTAATGATTAAAATAATGAAAATAACAGTTCTTGTCAGTGTTATCTGATTAATTGTTGTCATGGTGATAAACAAGAATTTTGTATTATAGGATGCAAGAATTTTGTACTTTATGATGGATGCCAAACTCTCATACAATAGCATGAAGCAATGTTCTGTCTCGATCAGTACGTGTTCCCTCTCATTATATCACTTTAATGAATGAGTTTGTCATTTCGTAGTAAAGCTCTCTATTACTACTAATGACGTCACACAAAAATACACACAAATTACTCAAACAAATACTCTCCTATAATATGTGATTTTTGACTCACCTGTGAAATGATAAGGTACATCCAGGATATCACTCACTTACACAACATAAAACAACGCAGGTCATCACCAGTTTTATAATTTTTTAGATGGGTTGGTAGTATTCTTTCAAAAAAACCGCTACCACTCAGCTTCTTTTTTAGTTTACAATAATAAATAATGATATGATAATTTTTTAGCTGAAATAAATTATGAACGCAACTGATTTATTAATAATTATTTAACTCAATCCCAAAAAATATAAATTTCTGATTTCGGACCCATTTAATAAAATTGCTAAAGGAACATTAAAAAAAAGTAAAGAAGGAATATTTATTTAGTACAGATCAGACAATTCTGTTGCAGATATAAGCGCCAAAAGTATACCGTGTTTACCGAAGTACGGCTTTCGGGGGCCTAAAAATACTCGTAGTATAGATTTATTTCTGAAAGTCAGAGTAATTTAACAGTAATTTTATTTTAAAAGCTTTTTGCGTCATAGATTCTGATACTGCGAAAATATCAGCAGTAGCACAATCTTTATAAGAATTTCAAATAAAGGACGTAACAAGTACGTAACAATTATTTATTTATAAATATATTCTCCCCACAGGGTTAGTCAGAGACTAGGCAAAGGCACCGCAAAGCAGTCGACTGCCATAATTCGCACTTCACCAAGCACATGTGATCACCACATGCAGAGTTCAGTAAGCCTAGCATGACCATCGCAACACGATATGATAAAGAATGTATTATATTGTCAAGCTGGATCAACAGTCAAAATTTATAAAAATTATATTTATAAAACAATGCTACGAGCTACAAATTTCGGTCGTAGCCTCGTAGCACGTAACTCGTAGACTCCTAGTGCTGTTGTCAGCAAACCGAATAACTTGTTGAGTTACTTTATAAAATTTAAAATATGGGCGCAGTATGCGATGTTAATAGAAAAAAAAATTGTAGTGTTTGATGAACGCACAGTATATTTTTCTCTATTCTGTCTTTGTCATTGTAGCATGTCGTTCTCTATAAATTATAGATATTGAAAAAAAAGGATGCCTACATATAAGTAGTCAGTCTTTATTACAGTGACAAAATCCAGAACAAATACTATGCATCTATGCAGAAACAGCAGTAGTTATTACGGAAGCTATGCTGCAGGTATAACTTAAATAGGATATTTATTACTTTATTCTTCATTCCATATTCCATGTCTCCGCAGCAGCGAGGGAAAATAGTTTTTCTTAATCATCATCAGCCCGCACATGTCAAATCTATTATTGGGTCCTTACCTATGAAATTGGTGTTTTTATTCTGTCTTAGCAATTTGTCCGTAACTATTAAGTTTCAGAACATTCTTATAAAATAATTGCCTCTTCTAAAAAGACACCATATATTTGAGCTCGTATTATTGAATTCGATAATTTTTTGTAAGTTTAATTGGGTTAAAATTGGACACGGAGACAACTCTTTTTAAGTACCTCCCGAATACATCATTTTATTTGCATTAACATAAAAACGGTGATTATTTTTTATCAAGCGTGTTCACACACATATTGATAAAGCTTGTCTAATGATACATGCCAAATATTATTATCTCTGGATTTGTTGTTGTGAAGAAAACTGATAAAATATTAGTATGTAAAATGCAGACATCCCCAAAATCTCCATACTAAACACCAATTTCATAGGTAAGGACCTAATATTTTTGCCACACATTTAAAACTATCGACACCAAAGCGCAACTCTATTAAAACTTTAGTTAAGTTTATCAGTAGAAATTACTTCCTGAATTTTCAACTCTGTTCCTGCTCCTGGTAGAAAGTAGTAGGTTACTTAAAATTGATTTTTAGGGGTAAGTTTTGAAACACCATGTATTGGAGACGACTGTTCATTTTTAATTTTATTTTATCCTTAATTAAGTAATTTCGAATTTAAACAAGTAACAATTTAATGGTAATCGTTGGGTAGCCTTCTTTGGTATTAAATTTTTAGAATGATTGGGTTATTTTGGGATAAAGATCCCAAAAAACCCAGCGGCAAAAACTCAAATTGTTTAGTTGCGTTACGAATGGCATTTCTGTGAGAAGCACGATCAACTAGTTTCCGCTAGTGGCGCTTTTCACGTTTCCCATACAAATTGACAATCTTACCGCAACTAAAAAAGTTGAGTTTTCCATGAAAACTTCCACCACGGTCATAAGTGAAGGCCGCGACTTGTCAACCGCGAAGTTGTGTGGGATGTCCAGCATAGGGGACCTATGGCCAGCTGTGTTCGGATACTAGTCGGTAATGAGTTTAAAATGATATATCAGTTCCAACAGAGCACATGCGAACCAATGAGAAAGTAGTTTGAAACTGAATAATAAAGTTACGACCGCCCATTAAAACTTTACGTGTACTTGATGACACGATACGCAAGCGCTGATAATAAATATTAGGTCCTTAAACCTATGAAATTGGTGTTTTGTATGGAGATTTTGGGGAAGTCTGCATTTTCCATACTTCAGATTTCTTCACAATGACAAATCCAGAGATAATAATATTTGTATCATTAGACAAGCTTTAGCAATATGTGTGTAAACACGCTTGATAAAAATTATTCAACGTTTTTATGTTAATGCAAATCAAATGATGTATTCGGGAGGCAGTTAAAAATAATTGTGTTTGTGTCTAATTTTAACACAATTAATCTTACAAAAAATTATCAAATTAAATAATACGAGCTCAAATATATGGTCTATTTTTAGAAGAGGCAATTATTTTATAAGAACGTTCTAAGACTTAATAGTTACGGACAAATTGCTAAGACAGAATAAAAATACCAATTTCATAGGTAAGGACCTAATATTTGCATTGGAATACTCCAGAACTGAAACATAAATCTAGTTCAGAAGTCAGAAACTCTAAAATATTTTAAATTGTTGTTTAAGATGCCTACACCTCTACCCCTACGGAGAAAAAGGCGTGGTGATATGTTGTTTTGTTTTTTTTAAATGTATTTTAACAGTATCAGACAGACGTTACTAATGGCTTTACTATTCCAAAGCTGTATAAATCTTACTCCGGTCTAACAGGAGGATAAATTATAATATTTGTTAAAATATTCTGGTTAAATTACGTCACGGCTTGTCTCCCACGTCCAAGTCGATATCCTAATATCCGAAACCATTTAAAACACCTCTTAAAATAACATTAAAAACTTTCAAAGAATCAGAGCACCCATCTAAATCCGGGTAGCATAATAATCGCAGCAACAATTGGTTTATTTCATACCAGCCAGCCCGGGCACACCCGGGTGTAATCAGGTGAAGGCCGCAGCCTTGCCCGGACTGATAACCGTGTTAAAGATACAATACCAACATCCTTAGTAACCAAAGGTAACCACCTTGTTAGGAAAATTCTGGAACGACTCAATAGGTCAAGCAGAAAATTGTGTGGCTTAATTACTCGTACACGTGCTGGAGAAATTGTATAGGTATATTTGTTTACCCTTTTTTCCACGTGATTGACTTATACTCTATCCATTTTGATCTGAGACAAAAGGTAAACAAAGAATTTGTGGTTCTCAAACTTTTTATCCAATTCTGGGACAAAATAATATGGGCTGTAATTTTTTTTTAATAAAATAGAATAGGAGTATCCGTACTTAATATACCAATATTGTCATTGAATATAAACATAATTTATTTGTGTAATGAAGTAATGTTTTATGAGTATTAGGTATGTTAAGTGTATTTAAAAAAACAAGCTATCATTGCTATCATACAAATTATACTAAATATTAAATATATCAAATAAATTGAATGTAGATTCAAGGTGTCATGAACATGTTATGATTGTTCATCTTCTTTTGGAAGTATTCTATACTCATAATAAAAGTTTGAGAATACTATTCGTTATAGGTCTGTTTTAGTAGCAACGATTAATTTAGTAATCTAAAATTACGTTAAAAATATAACATTGAAGTAAAAATACCAAAAATTATTAAAGGTGACAATTACTTAATTTACATCATTTAAAAAGTTTGTAATAATAAAATACTAAATAATCGTATTTTTTTTATAAAACTTTTCGACAATGAGTAACGACATCTAACCCTTTTTTATGGTTTGCTTACATTCTGTCTCAGATCAAAATGGATAGACTATAGTAATTATTGTTTTCTTCCTGTCTTTTTCCTACTCGTGTGATCGGTAAAACTAAATGAAAAAAAAAAAAAGAAACATGTCTGTGGCTTCCTCGTCTATTGTCACTCGTCAGCTACATCTAAGCAATTATTATTATTAGAACATTCCACTAAAAATTCCACACTTTGAAAAGCTCTAACATAAAAATTCTGTACTAAAACATTGTGGTTTTTTATTTAGTAATAATTGTAACTTATTATCACACAGCTACCCCTGAAGAGATAGGCAGAAGCGTTAAGAACCTGGTATGATTTGTTTCCAATATAACAGGAATAGCATAGGCAGCGGTAGCCGAGTTGAGACGGACGGGGCACTACTCGTTGGAGGCCACGGGAAACGCGGGTTCGATCCCTCTGCCTGACCACTGAGTTTGGGAAAACCTATGTACAGTTCATTGTGAATGTCTATCTATGTATTTATGTATGTATTTATGTATACTTATATATTATTATTTATTTAACTATTTATGTTATATATTGTTAGTTATATATTGCGTATTTATGTAGTAACATGTAATTTTATTTAATATTAAATTGATGCATATGTCAATTTTATTAAGCCGCCACCAGATCTCTGCTTTGCCTGATGGTTAACTGTTAGAGAGCGATATTAGTCGTTAAGTCCGCCATGTGTACATTTTCTTTTTGTAATGGACATGAAAGCTTAAATAAATAGATATCGTTACCTCACATTGTGCCCAGTGCATGGCAACAGGGTCGCCACCTGTTACATGTGGACCTAACATATCTGGCGAAATGTGGGTTTTTACACCTCTGCCTACCCCCTCGGGGAAAGGGGCGTGATGATATGTTATGTTATAATCAAAGTGACCAAAGAGCGAGCGAACAAACCAATCTTAAATATCCGATAAACCCACTGAATATAATTGGATGCGCCCTTCGATGATACACTTTTTACACACTCCCCGGGTGTCAAAGTCAATGTTTTAGTCGGTACAATGCAATAAATAATTCGACTTAGGCGTCGTTGGATAGGTATTTTAGAGCTGAATAAAAGATACTACGCCACCTACTTCCAAATCTTAGTCCGTTCATATTAATTCATTATTAAACACAGAAGTGTGTTACATACACCATAGCTATTTTTGAAATTTCCAAATCGATTTACTGCCAATTTACTCGGTATCAATCAAGGGGTCGAATAAAAATAAAAAAATGGATCCAGGAGTCTCCTAGCAACATTCAGAATCATAATTTGCAAGCTTTTCTGAGTTCAAAACCATTTACAGAAAACGATTCTCATATTTTGCACACTCAACATTTTAGCGCCTGCTCTATTTTCCAAACTAGTTGGTCATGGATTCGCGGCAGTTTTGAATTTGGAACGCAATGCCGCGCTCTTCTCATTACCGTGTTTTCCACAGACTATACAGCCAGGATAATCCGTCAAAGCAAAGAGGCGACATGTAAATGGCCGAAACAATATTATTATGTCTGTGTGAATAGAAAATTAATATCACAACAGCATTATATAGCGGATCCATAATAATATTGGACAAAACGTTAACCAGCAACTGACGAGAATTTCTCGTAAAAGCACGTGTCCTTCGGTTATTCAAAACGATTAATCTACCGAGTAATCCATTCAATAACAGCAAAGAGTATTCCTAGTATCCCATTTACAAGAAATACACAAAAGCGGTGAAACACACAGTAATATGTATTTTATGTGGGTGAGTTAAAAGGCACATAAAACATGCCCTTTACCTTTACCGCTTCCTTAAGTCTTCATATACAAGTTACTGCCGTTGACGGCTTTATGATATCGTTACAGCGTAATATTTTTTACGAGTTAGTCAACGAGCATTAGAATATCAAATGTTTTAATAACGGTAGGGTAATGGTAGATTTTTCCGATGAGTAGACAAAGATTATCGAGAGTTTGGCGGCATTTGACTAATGGCGGACGTGATTTTTATTTCGATAATTGTAATATTGTTTCGGAGTGGATATTGTTACGGAAAATCAGTGTAGTTTTGTGTAATAAGTGTCTGTGATGATGTGCAATGTGGAGGATTATCGAAAATAAGCGTCAAGTGGTATGAAAAGTGATGAGTTTTTTCCCAAGATGCATTGAAATGCATTACACTAGCATTTCAATGCAAACTACTGAAGAAATGAAATACTGAAGACTTGGCTGTATGGGCTCTGTTCCCTTTGCCTTCCCTACATGGGAAAATTTTACATAAAAGACAAAGATTATCCTTTTGCTTTGATCCTGGCACACACTTTTCGCTTCTTCTACTATTCTAGTTTACCTTAACATAATCTATGTAGAGTTTTGCCGCCATTCAACTATGGCGGACGTGATTTTTATTTCAGTGATTGTAATATTGTTTCGGAGTAGATTTTGTTGCGTAAAATCAGTGTAGTTTTGTGTAATAAGTGTCTGTGTTGACGAGCAATGTTAAGGATCATTGAAATAATCGTCAAGTGGTGCGATAAACGATGGGCTTTTTATCGTGGTAATCCACCTCATTGAAGTAACACCACAGTGTCTGCCATTGATCGTTTGACAAACTCTTCCAACACGCATTGAAATGTATTACACTTACACTTCAATGCAAATACTGAATTCTTAAAAATAACGAGGACTTGGCTGTATGGGCTTAGTTTCCTTTACCCTTCCCAATTATGAGAGACTTTTGCAAAAAAAATGGGATAATTGGCGAGTTTTTGGCGGCATTTGACTATGGCAGACGTGATTTTTATTTCCACGATTGTAATAATGTTTCGGAGTGGATATTGTTGCGTATAATCAGTGTAGTTTTGTTTGTGTAATAAGTGACTGTGATGATATGCAATATGGAGGATCATTGAATTATGTGACAACTGGTGTGAAAAGTGATGAGTTTTTTATAGTGGTAATCTACCTTATCAAAATAGCACCATAGTGTCTTCCATCGACCATTTGGTGCCAAATTTTCCGGGTGCATTGAAATGTTGCACTTGCATTTCAATGCAAACAAAGACTTTTATAGACTATACTACACACACTGAAGGACACTATATCCATGGTCATGAAAAATAATAAATAAATTGCGATAATTTTATATATACGCTTCTACGCGAACATAGAACTTGTCGAAAAATTCCAAAAATTTTACACATAACTCTAAGGAGTGAAAAGGCTTTTGCTGCTTTTGTCGATCAAATATGGCATCTGTCGAAGTTATATGCTCGCACTGAAACGTCGGGGTAACTCGGGACCCTGGTTGGCTATGTAATATGAGTTGCATCTGACTGCAATAACACAGCAATGCAAATGAGATGAGAGGAATAGTGGAAAAAATTCGTAGTCGTCCAGTGGATTTCTTTGACTGACTTACTTTTTGCTACAAGTGAGCAAACTTCGCCATAATACGTTGGATGGATGACCAAACCTTTAAATCACTAATAAGCGATTGGCCCACAGACCAGCATTGGGCCTGAGTTACCTTACATCTTATGTATTTTTATTTGCCTTGATGTATATTTCATGAATAATATAAATAATGAAACGTTTATCCATTTGCCAAGAGTGGTGCCGCATGTTAACACCAGTGACATTAAATCTGTGTTTAAAAAAATGTCGCTTGTTACTTAATTATAATAACCAACCACTTATTTCTCATCTGGGATACGGATGGGGAAGTCGAACGTACCAAGTTGAGCGTAGCCGAATTCTCATCTTCCCTTAACAATACATTACGTTATTATCATCACACCTTTATCCTTGGATCCCGCCAAGGCCAACGTGTTCTCACTGCTATGTTTAAGGGGAAAACCTAATGCTGTAGATGGGACCACCACATTATGTATTCTTCGCGTCACCAATCCTAATATCAATATTAACTTTGAATCTAATAAATAATTCCAGGCAATACCGGGCGCATGTCGGAGGCAATCAGGTCACTATGTCAAGGGCGGGAAGGTTTCTCATTGCTTGCACCAGCCGGCATTTTTTGTTACAATTTTGCATTTTTGTTTCTTGTAATTACCAGTTGTCATAAAAATCTAATAGACAAATTCCCAAACAAACGTAAAGTTATTTGTTCATAACCACAGAAATAGATTTATATTGTTGGTAGCACCAAGCATAAACTAAAATCTTAATAATTAAAACTATTTTTTTTGTTGTCTATGGGTCACTTGGACCGCGGCTTTATTAAAAAATTCTTTTACTTTTTTAGCAACGGTTGTACTGTGTGTGCAATTTAATTTTTATGAAACTTTCAAAATCAAACCCATCTTTGATTCTACCACCAGCGGCTACAACACCTACAGTCCACATATATAGAAGACGCAAATGCATGTATTACGCGTGTTCAAACCCCGACAAATCGACGGGGTTGGCCGCCGCTAGCCGTTAGGTCCTAGTTACAGTTGCGCCAGCCAGAGTCCTAGCTTCAGAGTACTTTTTATATACGGAAAGTCCTAGCGCAACTGTAATAGCGGCCAGAGCTCGGTTAAATCGAGAAAAATCCTCAATTCGTGATAATTAACTGCAATAGCCCAAAAATTTCAAACACCCACAGGCTGAAACATATTTCCTATTACATGTAAGTTATTTTTAAATTCTAATACGCCCAAATTTATTTTAAAGCATAGTGTCTTAGGAATATTTTAGAATCATTGCGTGTTCGCTTTGAGCATTTCATCTGACGTTGAATGTAATGAAACGATGAATTCTGCTAGGAATTGAACCTTGATCCTTCATTGATTTTTTTTCCTAGATTTTATACATTTCCGGTAACATCGGTATATGTATATTGCTGTTCAAATAATTATTTTGCAGCTCAACTAATTATTTTCTGCCGAAATAATTATCTTGCTGCCCAATAAATTATTCTGGTGACCAAATAATTATCCTGCAGCCCAAATAATTATATTGATGACAAAAAATTGTTTATTGTTTGCTGCCCAATTAATAACTTCCCATTCTTAAGCAGTAATTGTCGTACGTCTGCTTGTTGGCGCAATCGAAAGCAAAATAAAACGCCAATTTTAGTTTGGTGCATATTGAGCCGTTATTTTCTAGGCCTTTTTTGAGGCTCTGACCTAAATCTAGTGTAACGTATTTTTTATCTATGAGCACGACCAACCTGATTATCATTATCCATCTTCTTTTTACAATTTCATACTACAGCAGTAAATTATTAATTTAAACTACTCAACAACAACAACAACATTGTTCAACAACAAACAATTCAATCAATCAATTGTGTAACAATTCATTGTTAAAATTATCTGGCATTTTACAAGCAGCCTTTGGATCGTTCAAATCGGTAGAATGGAATCGACGGTGTCTTTGAATCGATTTAGATTTCCCTTCACTAATTACGACTGTCAAGGGCTGTCATGTGACTTATTATTATTGCGAGTCTTTGCGAGTTTAAAAAAATACTAACATTTTTAAACTCGCGAAAACTTTCGAATGGAATGTCCGAATTAAATAATCCAAAAGGCTATTTAAAGGTATTGAACCAGTCTTGAACAGGCAGGCATTGATTTTATACAGGATCACGGACCAAGATACAAATAAAGAGCATTTTCTAGTGGTAAAACTTTTTAAAAAATTTTAAAATAAAAATACATTTATTGTAGCTAAACTATAATGGTTAGACATGTACTGTCCCAATATTTTTTGTAATTTATGATAATCTCTACAAAATTATAGAACATATTTTTATCCCATCATCAATACATTTTGCAGCGCACGCGATGAAGAGAATATTTTTGGTAATTTTCTGACATTTTGGGGTACTTACATTATTGAAGTTTTTGTGAAATCCTGAATTTCGAAAATATAATGTAGTCTTTGGCATAATATTTTTCAATGAAATATTTTATTTTTTTGTCACTCCAGAATAGTGAAGTTTCCCAACAGTGAAAGAATTTTTATCATTTATTTATTTACAGCTATTGTGAAAAACTATATAAAAATAAAAATAAATAAAAAAAAAACCTTTATTCTACCACAAAATTAAAATTCATAAAATAATGGAATGAAATAAAATCAATAAAATTTAATAACAAAAATAATACGAATTAAATAAAAATTATTTATATATTTATTTAACAATTTTTTGTACACATATATATTATACATTATGTCTACGTTTCGAATTAAAAAAAATATTATAGTTTTGTGGAAGTGAAAAACTTTATACCTAAGTAGTTACTCTGAGCTAAGTAGTATATATAAAATAGTTAAACTATATAGAAAAACTATATATTATTATTATAGTTATTTAAAAAATTAATACAATATAGTATTTATAGAACAAAGTTTCAGATCGATACTACCCGAACGTGAGATGAACTTCGAATGTGTTAAATAATTTGCCCTCCGCTTGCCGTAATGTACCTTGGAAGTTTTGAACAAATTATATTATTGTAGGTAATATTAAATCCAGCTCCGAGAAACTTCGCCTCAACTCTCCAAAATCTCATTTTAAACTGAATCCATAATTTTGTCTTTAAGAAGCTACGTGCCGATGTATTTCTACTTTAGTTTCAGTATTGTAAAGAAAGCAATACTCGCATTGATGACCCCAGGGAGGGGCGACCAGAAAACCAAAGAAAACCCAATAATGTAAGGCTTTGTATTTTTATACTCTATGCAATTTTTGTAACTGGAATCCTAAACATAATTACTTAAAAACCTATTTAATACAGCTTTTGCCTTTGTTTCACGGGCGGACGATGGATAAATATAGTAAATATATACATCTATTGCTGGAGAACAATTGATTGTGTCAATCACTTTCCGCCAGGTGAACCGTCTGCATCTGCGTTTGCCCTCTTTTTTTAAGATCTGATCTGGTAGCTCAAATATAGTGACCATTCTGAAACACCGCGGAGGTCCGTGACCTAGCGTCTGGTATTCCTGTTCTGATCAATAATTATGAAACGACTAAAATTAAATTAGTCTTTCGTAACAATAATAATTAAAGACGTCCAAAAGGTAGCCGCCATCCTCAGCCTATATACGTTCCACTGCTGGGAATAGGCGTGCCTCATGGAAAAACATATGAGCAGTATGGGCCGTCATGAGTTTCTTGCCGGGTTGTTCTCATGAAAAGCCTTACTCTCGGAATCCGGCCGCTTGTATCGATTACAACCACAGTTAACGAAGTACTTGTACTGTCCTGTGGATGTACTTGTTACAAGCTCTCGCGGTAATGAAGTTTAATACAATGGTTTAATTTAATACTGTAATTTTAAAATAATTTATAATAAACTATTTATTTGTAAAATACTTAATAATGTAAAATGTTGACGATTTTAAGTGCCGAACTTGGCCGATGAAATAAAATTATTTTTGATTTTGATTTTTTTGATTTGGTCACACCACGCTGACTCAATGCGGGTTTGTGGGTAGTTTAACGTGCCTTCCGAAGCACGGAGGAGTACGTGATCATAATTTTTTGGTCACCCATACCATTCTGACCATGGCGAAGGTAGCTTTGTTTTCGATATCGAAAACCAAAGAGTAAATTATGATAAAATTATTTTGTAGAAGGATAAGCGACCCCATTTCAAAAATAAAATGAGGTTAAAACGTGTTCCCGATCCCCGAGGAAGTATGAATAGGGTAGGTAATACGAGAAAGGTTACTTACCCTGCAATCGGACCCGCCCGCCTTTGAGCCAAATCTGTCACAATTTAGTCAGAAACCTCCAGCTAGCTTAATCTCGAACACAATTTCAATTAAAACTCAATATTAACACAATCCAATATCTCAAAATGCCGAGACTTGAGAGGCGGTACGAGAGTACCAATTTCAGCTAATCTCAATGTCATTTAGGCCTCTCAATATCCGCATAATTTGAATCCATTTATGGCCCTAGTGCCCCACAGAAGAATAAGAAACATCACAATCTCAATGCCGATCGATCGGTATTGCGTTCAAGAGTAGGCTACCTGGGATGTACAGTCACGTGCAATGAAATGTATACATGGATAGATTTTCAAATATATGTTCACACGGAAAATTTCAATAACAAGTAATCACCTTAACAATACATACTATATAACCATCACAGTTTCTCGCAATGATGTACACATTTTTCGCAAAAATATGTACACAAATTGTTTTCAGAAAGTTGTATACTTGTTTATACGCAAAAACATGAAGCCAATATGAATAACGATAATATGTAAACGATTTGATTTCACAAAATTATAAACAATACTATTTCATTACAATGTAAACAATCATGACTGTGATTTTTTCCATAAATATATATACACATTTTTAAAACAAGCAGTTTTCACTATGTTGAGAAATATTCATAAATTTCAATAAAATGTATACAATGTAGTTTGCAATGTAATGTAAACGTTTATTTTTGTCTTTTTATACCCGCAAATTAAAAAGAGGGGGGTCATAAGTTTGAAGTGTGTGTATGTATGTCTGTCAGTCTGTCTGTGGCATCGTAGCTCCCAGGCGGATTAACCGATTTCGATTCCGTTTTTTTTCAAAGACGGGTTAGTCGAGTGTTCTTACTCGTAGCTATGTTTCATAAAAACCGGCTAGGTCATTTTAAAGATATGAGTAGTGAAAACAGGAATTAAGAATCTCATGTTTGCAAATATACCCGTGTTGGGTATCAAATGAAAGGTCATAACATATTCATCTCGATTAGACAAGCTTCATGGAAATCGGTTTAGCCATTTGAAAGATATGAGTAATAAAAGGGACAATGAAAAATCTAATGTTTACAAATATACCCGAGTGGGGTGTCATAAGAAAGGTAATAATAAGCATAACTCACAAAAAAACAAACATCATAAAAAATACATGAAATAAAAAAAAATTATAAAACCCAAATAATTGTTGTCTTGTCGGGGGACCACTCTATACCTAGGAAGGTCTCACGAAAGTACTTAGCGGATCCCGACGATTTTTGTTTAATATATTTTTATTTTGGTCGGGGGTTTTCAATAATAATATTATTATGATAAGAAGGTAGGCGAGACGCGACGCGGCGGGGGCGGTAGCGTGGATTGATTTATTCGGGTATGCTTTTCCTATCTACCCTCAACATTGTGTTTCATTGGAAATATTAGCCAGCTGAAGAGAAGTGCCTGATAAGTAATGTGGATCTAATCCGAGCAATGTATTTCAAGACCGTCAAGACCAAGACACGTCCGTTTAGCTGCTGGGGCTACTGAGGAGTTCGGTGTGGCAGTTGGCTTGCACCGGGGATCGGCGTATAATTCCTACCCCTTTCTTCTAGTAATGGATGGCTCTGACATTGGCCCTACAGAAAGGTGCATGCTGTTTGCCGACGATATCGTCCTCGTCGATGAGGAGGAATCTCGGGTTCAGGACAGGTTGGAAAATTGGGGGCAGAAATTGAAGAACGTTGGCCTGAAAATCAGCAGATTGAAAACTGAAGTCATGTACTGCGGCAGCGGGATTGCAGCGGTCTCTCCAATACCTTAGCCGTTGCACTCGATGGAGAAAATCTTTCAGTAAGTTCGAAATTTCGTTTCCTAGGATCGCTACTTCAGCAGGATGGAGATATTGACCGAGACGTCAAGCGAAGGATTAGCTCAGGATGGATGAAATGGCATCAGCTTACGGGAACTGCTTGGGACTCCCAAATTTCCCTAAGATGACAGATGACCTGACAAGACAGATGACCTGTCCTTAAAGATTACCTGAATGTTGGCCTGTAAAGCGGAAAAATGAACAAAGATTGCTTGTAGCTGAAATGCTCATCTCGAGGGAAATGTGTGGTGTGACGAAAATGGATAGAGTGAGGAATGAAGATATTAGGAAAGCCTGGAAGTTGCCCAAATTACTGATAAACTTATAGAAAAGGACATTCCTGGTATGGACATGTAATGAGTAGAGAGGTGGACCATGTCACCAGAGAAGTTATAGATTTGAAAGTGAATAGGCACCCGCCTAGAGAGAGCAAGACCGAAGAAAAGATGGATGGATTGTATGAATAAGATGAGGTTTCTACCCACCAACCCTAATTGAACCAGCGTGCTGTTGTTATGGCACATACTATACACAGCATTGAGAAGTAAATGGGCTGAGAACGACCCACAGGTATACATTAACATAGACAACACTTACGATTCGCAGACGATGTCATAATGGCTGAAACCCTGCAGGACTTACAGGAGATGGTAAACAGCCTAACTGAATCTTCCGAACGCATCGGTCTCTACTTGGTTCACTTGAGGCAAACGCTCAAATTAGGCAGGAACAGCTTCGAGAGAGAAGACAATAGCAGAATTCAGCTGGTCTGGGCAGCATGTGAAATGCAGCCATGTTTCGTGAAGTTTTCTCGTCGCCCATCCCTCAATGTCTCAAGTCGAAAGTCTTTGACCAATCCGTCCTTTCAGTCATGACCTACGGTGCCGAGAAGTGGACACTTACGGCCTGACTAGTCCACCAGTTCAAAGTCGCTCAGCGAGCTATGGAAAGGGCTATGCTTGGAGTATCTCTGAAAAACCACATCAGGAATTATGTGATCCGACAGAGAACTAATGTCACCGATTGGCCGTTAGGGTCGTAAAGTTCTCGAGCGGAGACCGCGACGTATACGTAGTGTGGGGGACGCCCTGTGATAAGATGGGATGACGATATTGGTAGGCTTGCTGGAGTGGGCTGGATGAGATTAGCCGATAATCGAGAGCGGTGGCGTACATTAGGGGAGGCATATGTCCAGCAGTAGACGAGAGTAGGCTGATGGTAATAATGATGAAAGTTAACGCAAATAGAATTATTTGTATTGAATCCAAGTATGTTAACCTTTTAACATCTACCTTGAAGTCACAGCCATAATTTTGAGAGAGGAGATGCAAACTGATTGTAAAATACCGAACTCCGCCAATTATCACATAACAAGACATTTTTTTTTGTTTTTGACAACGAATTTCCGTCGCGGTTTCGAACACGCGCAGTACCTACATGCATTTGCGACATCTATGTTAATGTATATTATATCTGTGGAACAACTTATATGATTTAAATTTTAGGGTGTTTACATTGTTTTAAAATTGCATTGTATATATGTCAAAGATATTGTCACATATACATAATTATAAACTTGGAAGTGTTTAGAATGCAATGACAGTGTTCTGTATACTTCACTATGAAGACAGTGTATACTTAATTTTGACCCAGTTTGAAGAATACATAGTTTTGAAAACAAGACGACATACTTATTTTTGAAATATCATTCGTTTACATATTTTTGCAAATCCATCACTGTATACATATCAGTGCACGTGACTGTACATAATTGATAAAAGGTAGATTTAATCGAAAATGAAATCATTTGACACACTGTAGAAGTGTAGAAGAGACGAGCACGGTGGCGTTGTTGTTACTACGCTTTGGCTTTCGATCGAAAACAAAGCTACCTTCGCTTTTAAGCCGTGGCCAAAACTTTGTGAACTCGAGCTCCAATATGCTTCGGAAGGCACCTAAAGGCCCTGTTGCTATTGCGACCGCTTCTAGCCACCAACCCGCATTGAGCCAGCGTGGCGGTGCTACGGCCCATACTCGTCATGTGTTTCTCCATAAGGAAAGCCTGTGCCCAGCAGTGGGATGTTGGATTTAACGTTTGTTTTGGTTTGAAAAAATGAATCATTTAATATAAATAGTGTTTTTATTGTAATTAAACAGTGTTAAATGATTAAAGAATAATGAAGTAATTCAATTGATTATTCTCAATCATAAGTTCATTCGATGGCCAATCATTCGTTCATTCTCACGCTTCACCCGATTCAAATCACTTCCAGATTATTATCGATTCTGCTGTGCTAGGAGTCAGTCGTATAAGCTTCCTAGTGAAAGTATTGAGAATATACTTTATGTCGTCATAATTCCGTATTTTAATTTAGCCCCTCTGACCTATAAAAACCTACATGGGACGTATTAGTGATAAGCTCGCCGTTTTAAGCCTCAGACTTCTCAAAACTAGTAATTGTTTTATAGGATAACCATAAGAATAATAATAATAATATAATAATAATAAGTTTATTATCAAGCATAGTTCACAAATAATGACTTATATCTATGTATCTATTACTAAATGTACAATAGTCTGCCACAAAGTTTTATAGACTTGCCTATGCATAAATTTAAGTCAATAGTTAAATGATGTTTAAAAAATATTGACTTGCAAAAGTATTTCTTGTAAATCTACTTGCAAAATAAAGATTTCATTTATTTATTTTATTATTTTAATTTTCTTGGCATTTATAATTAATTATATATTTTATTTTATTTTTGACTTCACACTAAGTAATCATTTTTTATTATTATGGGGACCTTTAAAATTTTAATTCTATTATTGATGATGAAATCTACTATACCATCTGTATTTTTTGTTATGTATGGTGACGCCAATATTTAATTTTATAAACTATAAATGGTACAACACTGACCCTATCTCTATCCCTTTCGCACGTACTGCCAAAATATCATAACACCGTCGCCGTGTAAATGAAGACATTACGCTTCATGTAGTCGATATATCACCACGCCGCGAACGAGTGACAATAAGCTCCTCGTGTAGCTAATCCGCTGAAACCCCGGACATTGCGTCCTAGTAATTCAATGAATGTGTCGTGCCTTTCGCGAGTATTGCAAAGGAACTGAGAGGATCTCACCATCGAAGACCTGCAGGAGAAGCGCGGGCCCACAGCTGTGTGCTGCCGATCCAGTCTGAGGAGCGGGCATCCTCGTTCCTGAAGGTCAGTGCGTGCACATCCTTTCTTTCCCAAATTTGTTATACGTACCATCATACAGTCCACTTTGAACAATTCTATATATTCTACCATCTTATACATTGGCGCGACCATTTGTGATCCTTCGACCGGATCGTTCCACCCGCCCTTATTAGGACACCTATATTGTAGGCCCTAATAAGCGAATTGAAAAAATAACTAAATATTATTTTTATATTTTTCATTTAGCGTGCCATTGCGTCACCATAAAATAAAAGCTTAATTTTAACATAATTATATCCGCCGTAACAATAAGTTATTTTTGTCTTAAACCATTTAGCATTGGTATCATTTTGCTTTATATAAAATTTCATTCAAGTCAGTTTTAAAATTTTATAGAAGTTTATTATTATTTATAATTATTCGAAATGCCACCAAAAAAGCAAACTGCTACTAGTGATGGTTCCGATTACGAGGACACACACGATCCCGAATTAAGTTTATTAATCGCAAAACGGGAAGCTATTTTTGAGATAGTACAAAAGATCTATGATTTGACCCGTGATATTCATTCAAATGTTTCGAAACGAGAATCTTTTCTCGATGAGTCATCTAACATCGATGCATTGCGCATAGAATTTAAACAGGTGTTAGATAATTATAATTCCCGCTTATTAAAATCAAATCCTACAGCAAAACCAGACTATAATAGTCTCATTTCATTTGAGTCTTTGTGTAGCAGAATTAAACGCCTTCATGCTGAATGTTCAGAGGAAGGTTCCCTACGCAGAACTAACGCACCCGCGAGGTCTAGACCTTCATTACCGCCCATCGAATTGATGATGTTCAACGGTGACATACGCTCATGGCCGTTATTTTACGCCAGCTTTAAGACCACCGTCCATGATAATCCATCGCTCACGGACGCCGAAAATCTTTACTATTTATTAGGTAAACTGTCAGGCAAGGCTCAGTCAGTGTGCTCTGGTATAACACCCTGCGCTGAGAATTATAATTTATTATTGCAAGCGCTTATTGACAAATACGAAGATAAGCGAATGCTTGCCACTACGTATATAAATCAGATGTTGGACTTTAAACCTTTACACTCCGCTTCCGCCTCCAACTTTGATTTATTTACTGATAACTTCACAAGTGCAGTCTGTGCCTTAAAAAACCTTAATTTAGATAATCTAACGGACTTAGTACTACTTCATATCGCGCTTAGAAAAATAGACTGTGAAACTGTGCGCGCCTTTGAATTGAATTGTAGCTCAAAGATTCCTTCTTTTGAAGACTTAGTGGAATTTATTAAGACCCGTACTAAGGTTCTCGAACGCACTAATGTTACGTCTTCTAACATTAGTTCTTCTGCTAGTCGTCAATCAACAACTCGCCGCACTAATAACGCCCCGCCGCCGAAGTGCCAGACATATTTGAATACTACGGTCGATTCACATAATATAAAATGTCTATGTTCTAACATTACGCACCAGCATTTATTTAAATGTGCTGATTTTAATAAATTAACTCCGCAAGACCGATATAAATGCGTAAAAGATAATTACGCTTGCGTGAATTGTTTAAGTTTACAACACCGAGTCTCAAGTTGCTCCTCTAATTCTAATTGTCGCGTTTGTAAACTTAGACATCATTCGTTATTACACTTCAAACGTGTAGATAACACGGCCGCAGCCGACCCGCGCGCAGCTCCGCCGTCGCCGCCGCCCCCCGCCGCACGGACCCAGCAGCTAAACGTAGCCATAGCAACGCCTGCGCCCGCGCTTCCCGCGGGTATCAACCAACAATCTGATGTTGCGTTGTGTGCCACAGCGCTTGCCGACTTATCTTCGCCGCCTTATAATAACAATAAAATATCGACTATTTTATTATCAACCGCACAGGTGGTCGCATACGACACCGCCGGAAAACAACACGTTATTCGTGTGCTATTAGATTCCGCGTCGCAAAGCAACTTCATAACAAAGGAGTGTTGTGAATCCCTTGGCATTAAGCTACATGACATACAACGTACAATTATTAAAGGTTTCGGTGGCACGCAAAAAAATAATTGAAAAACAATCAATTGATTTAAAATTATTTTCTCGTTTCGACAATAATATTCATTTTAATTTTTCTCCGCTAGTTGTCGATCAAATTACCGACTTATTGCCGACGGCTGTTGTCGATACATCTACTTTATCCCACTTATCTGGATTACAGCTCGCCGATGAGAGCTTCGGCGTACCGAATAAAATAAATGCGTTAATAGGTGCGTCTATCTTTCCACATTTGTTATGCCCTGATACCTCCGGTATTCAGTATGATTCGGTATCGCCTCCCGCATTATGTACAGTATTAGGGTACGTAATTATGGGTTCCGTTCCCGCGCTTTACACACTTTATACTCAACAGGTCCTGACATGCTGCCTAGCACAGGAGCCTGCCGCCCTTGACACATTAGTCAAGAGATTTTGGGAACTCGAAGAGTTCACCACCGCTTCGCCCATCCAGCGTCTCTCTGATGTTGAATGTGAACAATTTTATACATCAACTACTATTCGCGATTCCGTTAGTGGTAGATACGTTGTCGGCCTACCATTTTACGATGATGTTTATTCGCTCGGAGATTCATTTGAAATTGCTCGCAGACGTTTCATGTGCTTAGAAAGAAAGCTAGAAGCTTCACCTAAGTTACGGGTTGCATATGATGACGTCTTCAAAGACTATCTCGCAAAAAATTATGTTTCACCCGCTCCACGTTACGCCTCGCATGATCCTATGCCAATTTACGTCATTCCGCACCATGGGGTCATCCGCGAGGATAAGACGTCTACTCGCCTTCGCATCGTTTTAGACGCTAGCAGTAAGACTAGCTCTGGACGGTCATTGAATGATATTTTACATTCAGGCCCAAACCTGCAGGGGGACTTGTTTAAAATAATTTTAAACTTCCGGTTCCACGCGTATGCTATGACCGCCGACTGTCGCCAACAATTCCTACAGATTGTTGTACGGGAATGTGATCGTCGATTTCAATGTTTCCTTTATCGCTTCAATCCACAAGATCCATTGATTCTATACCATTTTAATCGTGTTTGTTTTGGATTAACATCAAGTCCGTATCACGCGCTCCGTACTGTTAGGCAGCTAGTAGAAGACGATGGTATGAAGTATCCGCTAGCGCAAAGCATTGTGTCATCATCGCTTTACATGGATGACATAGCTTTTTCACTTCCTACTGAACATAAAGCTGTCGCCACTTCGAAGCAGTTAATTGATTTATTCAAGGGCGCACAATGGGATCTAGTCAAGTGGAATAGTAACTCTCAATCAGTTTTAAGTAATTTACCCGCTTCGCATAAACTTCCCACAGAAGTCGAATTTGATAAAACCTCGCAAAATAAGATATTAGGTTTGCATTGGTCAACAAACAGCGACGTATTCTTTTTTAAAATAACAGCTCCATCGGATGTCACATGCACCAAACGCTCTATTCTATCTACTATCGCCCGCCTGTGGGATATCATGGGATTTGTTGCACCTGCAGTCGTCTACGCCAAGTTGTTAATAAAACAACTTTGGCAACTCAATCTAGATTGGGACGATACGCCGCCTACAATTCTCGTTAAGATGTGGAAACAATTCTGTGTCGAATTACCAGCACTTAACAATATTCGTATTCCTCGACACATAGGGGTGACACAAGACTCTGTCATCACCCTATTAGGTTTTTCGGATGCCAGCGAACAAGCTTACGGCGCTGTTATTTATTTACACGCAAACAACGCTGGCGCTATTTCAGTTCGTCTACTTTGCGCAAAAACTAAAGTAGCACCTACAAAGCCGTTATCAATAGCTCGCCTCGAGCTTTGTGGGGCAGTACTATTGTCGAAATTGCTTCGATCTGTCTTTGATAATTATTCGGAACGCATGCCCATTAAGGTATATGCATTTTTAGATTCCAAAGTCGCTTTATACTGGATAAAGAGCTCTCCGCATAGATGGCAAACCTTTGTCGCTAATCGCGTCGTTCAGATAACTGAAAATGTTTCAGCTGACAATTTTTATCATGTTGCAGGAATAGAAAACCCTGCCGACATTCTCTCGCGTGGTATTACACCACTTAAATTAATTTCCCATCCATTGTGGCTTCACGGACCTCAATGGGCTTCATTGGATCCGTCTCAGTGGCCTCTCTCGAACCTAGACGGTCAGAATATAGCAGATATCCCCGAACAAAAGGTTCAGGTGTATACTGTATACACATCTACAAAATATTGCGATTTATATGATCTTGCGCAACGTTTCTCCTCTTGGAGTAAACTCCTTCATACTACAGCATACGTATGTAGATTCGCGAAGCTTCTACCGCGTCGCAGTACTAGTGCAGTGACCGCTCAAGATTTAGATTTTGCAGAAGCCGTAATAATCCGCGCTTTGCAGATTAAGTACTTTTCAGAAGAGTACTCTAATTTATTAAATAACAAGCCATGCTCACCTGTTTTTAGTCGATTAAGACCTTTTTTAGATCATAATCTTATCCGCGTAGGTGGTCGCTTAAATAATTCCGCCCTGGACTTTTCGCAAGAGCATCCAGTGATCTTACCACGTAGCGACCACGTCGTTAACATTATTATAGATTATTATCATATATATTATTTACACGCCGGTCCAGAACTATTAATGTCAATGCTACGTCAAAGATTCTGGATATTGTCCGCACGCCGCTTAATAAGACAAAGAGTTCATTCATGCAATACATGCTTCCGACTCAAACCGCGTTCGTCTTTCCCGCTTATGGCAGATCTACCGGACTTCCGTACACGTGAAGTCTGTAAGCCTTTTACTCATACAGGTTGTGATTATGCAGGCCCCATTGCTTACACTCCTGTACGTCGTCGTAGTGTTCGCAGCGAGAAGGCTTATTTGTGTATATTTACATGTCTGACCACACGTGCTTTACATATAGAAATCGCTACAGACTTGAGCACTGCTAATTTCTTATCCGCGTTAAAACGTTTTCTCTCTAGAAGGGGCCCCGTTCAATTTATTTACTCGGACAACGGGACCAACTTTAAAGGTGCGAGTTCGTATCTCCGCGATCTTTATAAATTTCTCAACGAAGATTATCGACCTAAACTAGAACAAGAATGCGCGGAAAGTCGTATAACATGGAAGTTTATATGCCCCAATTCTCCACACTTTGGTGGTGCTTGGGAAAGCATGGTGAAGGTCGTGAAAACACATCTTTTCCGAGTTATCGGACAACAACTCCTCTCTTACGAGGAACTCAGCACTGTGCTCACTCAGATTGAGTGCCTATTAAATTCTCGCCCACTTACAGTTTTGAGCTCTGATCCCGCAGAGCCGTCGGCTCTAACTCCGAGCCACTTTTTGCACACGGCTCCCATATTATCGTTGCCCGCTCCAGAAGTCAATTCTGACTCTGTTAGTTTACTTCACAGGTACACACTTATGGATAAACTAGTTCAGTCCTTTTGGAACCGCTGGAGAATGGAATATTTACACGGTTTACAGGTTAGGCAAAAGTGGAATATCCCAACCACTCCCATCACACCGGGTACAGTTGTGGTTATTATAAATGATTGCGTACCGCCCCTGGCCTGGCCATTAGCGGTTGTGGATGAAGTACATCCGTCTAAGGATGGTGTAGTTCGTGTAGCCACCGTTCGAACCGTCAAGGGAACATACCGTCGTCCGGTCATTCGTTTGTGTCCTCTTCCAACCCAATGAGTCGTTGATTTATTTCTTAACGTTTTTTAATTATAAGTATCTAGTTAGATTGTCATATTTTAGTATAATGCATACGTATTTTTTATATTATAAATTAATTGTAAACTCGCGCGTACTAAACGCTAATTCATTTTTATTTTATGATTGCTTATTAAAGGTGACCCTTTAAGGAGGGGTGGAAATGGTGACGCCAATATTTAATTTTATAAACTATAAATGGTACAACACTGACCCTATCTCTATCCCTTTCGCACGTACTGCCAAAATATCATAACACCGTCGCCGTGTAAATGAAGACATTACGCTTCATGTAGTCGATATATCACCACGCCGCGAACGAGTGACAATAAGCTCCTCGTGTAGCTAATCCGCTGAAACCCCGGACATTGCGTCCTAGTAATTTAATGAATGCGTCGTGCCTTTCGCGAGTATTGCAAAGGAACTGAGAGGATCTCACCATCGAAGACCTGCAGGAGAAGCGCGGGCCCGCTACTGAGTGCTGCCGATCCAGTCTGAGGAGCGGTCATCCTCGTTCCTGAAGGTCAGTGCGTGCACATCCTTTCTTTCCCAAATTTGTTATACGTACCATCATACAGTCCACTTTGAACAATTCCATATATTTTACCATCTTATACATTGGCGCGACCAATGTACTTACATTATTTAAATTATTTCTCAATATTTAAAGATCATTATTAATTGTACATTTAACGATCATTTTTTTTTATTAAAATTTTAAATTACTCATCATGTAATTGTGTCTAAATGAAATAAATAAATCTAATCTAATCTAGAGGCTGAGGAGAGAGTAGTAGAGCACTGTAGAATTTACAGGTGATGCAACTTTTTCAGAAATCTAGTGTTTTGTGCATCTTATTTTTAACTAGGTGGGCTTTTTGTGAATGACAAAAGACAAGCAATCAACGATTATTATAAGGCCATTTACACACGTCTGTAACGGATATCCAACCAACTTCAGATAATGTTGTGATGATAACATTATCTGAAGTTGGTTTACATATTGGTAGGTACATACAAAAAAACAAAAGAAGCAAACACATTAATATGAACAATTTTACATAGTTGCTTTGGTGGATATCCGTTACAGAAACTTATGGTCATCATACGTTAAATCTATAAAAGTAAAATGGTATTAATTTCAGAAAAGGCGAATTTAATGACCTATTTCAATACAGTTAAAAATAACAAGCGCCTCTTCCATTTGATTCCGGTAAATCAGTCGTCACTTTATTATTACTCCTCACCAGACAATTCCGCGATTGTTTTTCAATGAATCACGATAAAACTTTTAATCAGTTTATAACAATCTTAATAGGCTTTGTCTTTGTCGAACATCTCTGCAATAATTTCAACCTCAATTATTTCGTGTTGTAAAAAATTGGGCTGTTTTTTAAGTGACTGCATAATTTACCACAGTTTAACTAATTGGTCTAATAGCTTAAAATACAGTGATCATAGAACCATATAAAGATCTATGACATTGATCAAAGATAAAAGATTTTTATTTGTGTTGACAAAATATTGTGAAAATCATAGCACCTTTTATAGTTATACTAACAATTAGTATCTTGATTTAATATGTGCAAGGAAATAATGCTATACGTTTTTTATAAACAAAGCACAAAGGCACGACAGACCCTTCGATTGGAATTATGGAAATTCAATATAATATTAAAGGAGTTGTACTTTTATTACACTCGTACCAATTCCACCATATGAACTCTGTTATTTTGTAGCTATTTACCAGCTAGCAAGCAAATTTTTTTTTAGGCTGTATTTTTAATATTTTTTTATCATTAAACTAAACCTCTGCCTCTGCCTATCCCTTCGGGGATAGAGGCGTGATGATATCTTGGCGTTTTATTCGTCATAATGAGATATGGGAAAGAGCAGACACATTTGAAGTCTAACTAAGAACAGCTACAAAAATACTGTACCTTCGAATTGCAGTAATTCTATTTCAGATATGACTCGATACATTTTACTGCAAGGTACGTTGACACAAGTGACCTATCTAGCCGTCGGGGCCTCGATCGCGCCAAACGTATAACGTTTTCGACTGTGATATGGTTGTAATAAAACGTTCTTACTTAACACGATCGGCCCTGATCGACCTGATAACACAACGAGAGGCGCAAACCGACGCTCGCTGCCTGACGACGCGTTAAATAATGCAACAGACGGAATCTTACCGGGCTCGTTGGTTGAGTAACTAGTAGAGCTTTATGAGATGCTAAAACAGTAATGAGGGCTAATGAGCACTTGCTGTGACAAGAAACGACGAAAGAGTCTGAATATTAGATTTTAGCTTAATATAAGTGCTCATAATTTTTTCTTTGCTAGTAACTAACACCTTGGCCGCTACTCACCTGTTACAGAAAACGCGTTAAAAAACTCTGGCAAAGTTATTCATCGCTGAAATATTTACCGCGAACCTCTGTAGTATTCCACTAGTCGATTCGTCCTCAGCCTATAGTCGTCCCACTTCTGAGAACAGACTTTCCTCATGCAACACCACCATGCAGGTCTATACGGGTTAGTGGGTAGAAACGGTTGCAATTGCGACAGGGACCAACGGCTAAACATGCCTTTCGCACGGAGGAGTACGAGATCACACAGATTTGGTTTCCCATCCTCGGCCTGACCATGGTGAAGGTAGCTTGAGTTTTCGATCGAAAACCAAAGCTTACTAACCACTAGACCACCGAGCTCTCCACTAACCACTACGCCACCGAGTTGATTCGAGTGGTAAATAATTACCACATTTGTATCATTGTTAAAATTTCTGAGTATAATTTCACTTTTGTCCGAATGACGTTCAAACAATCTTTTTTGATAACTGTCATTTCTTTATTTGTCTTTTCCATACTTCATATTGTTAATTAATTTTCAAAGGGTAATAAGCTCAGGTAATAAGTAACTTGATATGTCATAGACTTTATTGAAAACAGAGTGATAAAGAATCTTATTTGAAAACTGATAAACATTTTCTGACCGCGACCGTACAATCATACGTCAACAACAGAGTTTTTACTTGTTGGCAATGCACTTAGCTCTGATCCTTGAATATATTCCATCATTAGGGTCATGTAGAACAACTTTGTGCTGACCAAAACGCTGGAATTGGTTACATATCTTCGGAAACGCTATAAACTAAACCTACTGTCTGAACTCAATGCACATTGATATCTGTTTATAATTTAGTATGATTATAGGAGAATTTTTATTTCGATTTGGGTTTAATGCCCTTAGGGACAATACCGTAATAGGGACGAGTCTTTCGCCTTGTACCGAGTATACTGAAACAAACAAAACGATATTCTTTTTTCATTTTAGTGGCACGGCCCAATACCACTAACATGTTGATCATGAAAGATTTAAAATTATAATTTCCACAAGTCCCATGCAAAACGCGTTGGTATTCATATCTATGCCCAGACAACCCCTTCCTACTTAACTTTATTGAGTAAAATCCACTTAAGATGTCCGTTTATTCTAATTAAACGATCCTCAATATAAAGGTGCTCGTGCCTAAGGGTACGGACGCTCGCCGCCGCGCTTACAGTGACCCCGGCCTTATGTAAGGCTGCCTGTCCATTAAAGTAGAGCGAGGATGCGGAGCGGAATATATAATAGCGGAATATTTCAAGAAATGCTATTAGTCTATCGATATATTGGATTTAGTTACATAGTGCGTATTTAGTAGTTATACAATGTAATATTATTTAATATCAAATTGATGTATGGGTTAATTTTATTAAGCCGCCATCAGAACTCTGCTTTGCCTGATGGTTGACTGTTAAAGAGCGATATTAGTCGTCAAGTCCGCCATGTGTATTTTTTTTGTAATGAACATTAAAGCTATTAAAGCTTGATTTATCAATAAATAATAAACAGTTAAGAAAGACTTGAAGCGATGCTTTTGGCTAATTTTGACAAAGCTCAAATTCCGCTTCTCCTCTCCACTGCATTCCAGTGGACAAGCAGACAGCCCAGCCTCAACCACACGAAAATATATCTCTGCGCTCCGCTTTGGTGGAGTCCTGAAGGTGTATTGCAGCATGCGTCGAGTGGCCGCGGCCGTAGTCCCACACACTCGCACCGCTCGCTACATTGATCGTGTTCATTTATTGTAAATAAACCTTAATACAAAGGTGGTGCTCTGTGGAGCCTGGGCCCGCTCGTCGAGTGGCCGCGGCCGCTGCAGCTCGTCCCACTCACTCGCTCCGCTCGCTACACTGATCGCGCTCATTTATTCGCTCTCGAGCGAACACTCGACTCGCTTTACGTCTTCAGTGTTTTGTGGAGATTGAATCGTTTATTTATTGCTTTTTTCTCAATATCGTGATTGGCTTGGATTGAACATTGCAGATGCGAATTTATTTGTATTGTTTTCTGTCTTGATATAGATATTTGTGTTACGCTTAACAGATTGCAGTAAACTTTTGTATACACCTTATTAGATATACATACTTACAAACAATCACGACTATTATCCCTTAAGGGTTAGTCAGAGACTAGGCAAAAGCACCGCAACAACACTCCACTGCCATAGTCCGCGCTTCACCAAGCAGTGACTGCACATGTGCTCAGAGTGACAGGTGGTGAGCCCGTCGCCGCTATAAACTATTGGATGGTTGTGCAGTGAGATATCATAGAGCCTATCTCTTTACAGAGCACGTAGTGAACCTAAATTTAAAAAAAATCAAAAAATGCATTTATTCTAACTAAAACGTTTATCCTTGGTTGTCGACCTATCCGATCCTTTTTTTGGTCAACAGAAACAACAGAAATATAATAATATCTTCAAACATTCACACCTATCAACTAGCCCCATTTTAAGCAACTAATACTGCTTGTGTTACGGACATTAGATGACGGATAAATATATTTAATAGATAAATACATACAAATATCCTGAATATATATAAACATCTAAGACTGGAGAACAAATGCCTGAAAATTCATCACCCAAACATTTGCACCCACCGGGGATCGAACCCAGAACCTCTCGAGATGGCGACGCCTTGAGACCGGCATACAGACCACCCGACCACGGAGGTCGACAGTCTTCACCAGCAAGAACGAATCCTAAGTAAGGTGAAGTATACGAAGGACATCTATTTTATTAAAGTTGTACCATAGTTGATAAATAAATAGGTAACAGTCCTCGCCAACAAACTGTTGAGCCGGTGGGCGAGACTTTAATTATAATTAATGTGATGTAATTTTGGATTCCTTGGTGAAATAATAAGTATTAAAACCAAATTAAAAATATTATGCTACGTTTTAAACTTTTAAACTATCTGTACCCCTAGTGTAAGTTATTATTGTAAAAAAACTTCACTTTTTTCGCTAATAATGTCAACTTCTATAGGAAACGAAAGAAGAACGGAAAGTAGTTAAGAAATCACATTTCTCATAGAAATTGGCATTCTTAACACTAGGCGATGCTAGTTACATAGTAAAGCTGTAGCAATTACCATGGCAACCGCAGCGGGATGCTGTCCCGACGTGGTCCCGACCGTGACCTATAAAGAGGCGGCTTTTATTAATCTGCTACACATGGACTTTCGCTGGCCCGTTACTGTGAGATTGGAAGCTGCTATTTGCACTTTTATACGCGCAACAAGCTACTTTACTTTTTATCATGTCTACATCCTCGAGCTGGGAGCCGTGTGGTAGCGGCTCATTAAAAGAATACTCTCAACCCATCTCATCCCTTAAGTGGTTAATACCGTAGTTTATTAATTGTAAATTAAATAGGAAACATATTGTGGTGCTGCACAGACTGCGATCTGGACATTATCCATCAAATAAGTTCGCACATTTGATGAAAAAAGTCAGTTCTCCAAATTGTGAATTGTGCGGCACAATAGATGATGCGCAGCACATTCTAACAGAATGCCGTAAATACAACTAAGACACGGTTATGCAAAGATTTAAAATTAATAGAATGAATTTAGGGGCATTCATGAGAGCTTTGTCAGAACCTCTATCTGAGGGTGCAAGTTGTATAGTGGATTCAATCAGGCAATACCAAGTCTCTGCGCTCCTGCTGCGTCTCAGCATTACAATAATTGAATTGTTCTAGGTTAGTATTTTTGTTGAATGCGGTCCACACACTAAATAAATTGGGTACAAACAACCGGGTCAGGCTAGTGTGGGTACCAGGGCATGTAGGGATTGAAGGTAACGAGAGGGCTGATGAATTAGCCAGGAAAGGATCGACCCACAACTTTAGTGGGCCTGAGCCCTTTGTAGGATTACCTAGATGTACCATAAAACTGGCACTGAAGGAGTATTGTCTAAGAATGCACCAAACCTATTGGAAATGCATACAACAATTGACACACTCGAAAAAATTTCTAGGGTCTTCACACACAGGCTACCTTAAAAACTTTGGGAAATTCAGCAGAAGTCAAATCCGCTGCCTTATGGGTGCCCTGACTGGCCATTTTAATACAAGAAAACACCTGTATACTTTAGGCAAAGCTGATGACCCCACCTGTAGACTGTGCGGTGAAAACAATGAAAGCATGGAGCATTTATTATGTGAATGCGATGCTCTAGGGAACAAACGACTACGGTTTCTAGGGGCGGGTTATCCCAAACCCGAGGAATTTATAGGCATGCCCCCAGCCAACATCATAACGTTCATTCAAGACATTTTGGGTGATGGCAGGGAGGGATGAATAGGAAAGGGGAAGCACAAAAGATCCCATAGGGTCGAAGTGCCTTGAGTTATCTCAGCCCCATTGCAAGAATAATAATAATAATAATAGGTTAGTATTTAGGATACGATGGGGCTGTCATGTCACATTAGATAAAAAGCCCCTTAAAAATATAAGAATAAAAAAAAGGCGACTAATGGACTTAGAACTGCAAAACCATCCAATAGCTTGTAGTGGCTACGGGCTCACCACCTGTCACGCTAGATGCAGTCACTGCTTTGTAAAGCGCGGACTATGGCTATGGACTGCATTTGCAGTGCTTTTGCCTAGTCTCTGACTAACCCTAAGCATATCGCCATTTGTGACGCGGCAAATCCGACAGCACTACATTCTAACCGGAATTCAGCAATGCAAACATTTTTGCTTTCTACAGAATAAGCTCATATAGAATGAATATGCTTACGCCGTACTAATGCAGTGAATAATTAATGTAATAACAACAAAATCCATTCCCGGCAAAGGTACATTCTCCACTAATATCAAATATTAAAGCTCAGAAAATACGACATCTTTTTACACAATCCAGCTCAAAACGAGCTGCTGTAAAAGCCCTGAATCTAGCCGTGTACACATAAACTACCCTAAGAGCTTCCGAGAGTTTAATAAAATTAAGTCCTAAGGCGTGTTAGGTAAAGTTGAATTTTCTCGGAACAACGCAATTTGGAACGATTTCTAAGGTAAGAATAAAGTCGAAATTTCTCTGTTGCAATAAAGGGGATACTGTCTTTGGAACTAGTGCCTCCTTACGGAGTAATGTTCCTCTCTAGATTCCGTTGACGAACTAAATAGCTTTGTTTGTTTATTTGTTTTTAAAAATATTATAAGTACGTACTTACTATATTTTAGCTACACAGCATAATAAAATAGTTAAATTGACCACCACTGAGATTGAATAAAACTTAAACTTAAATCTTCAATGTTAATTGTAATTGTTACTAACATCTATGAGCTTGTGAATATCGCTTGCCTCAACAGGCTCGCCACCTGTCACATGGGGATTTAACATATCTGGTGAAATGTGGGTGAACCCACCCCTTCGGAGAAAAAGGCATGATGATATGTTTTTGTTGGTTTTAAATTAAAATCTAAATTATTAATGAGTTTAGGAGTGTTGATTGTTATGTATCTGTGCATTGGTATTAATACGCTCGTGAATTAATAACCCCTGTTATTCTGTTCTAGTCAGAAAAACTGTGTCGTGTAGGTAATCAAACCACGCTTGAACAAAAAGATCACAAATTTAAAACAATATTATTCTAGATAGTAAGTTTATATAATGAAATAATTTGAATGTACAAATAATAAATATCAATGTAAATTCTATTTAGTCCTACCAATTAAAATAGTATTATCAACGGAAAGTATCCTCGGTCCTCTCATTTCATTTGTCAATTTTGCAGTACCTAACAGGGTTCATAATGTTGTCAAAATTTACCTGTTAAGACCTATTGTATGTACATTATGATGTAATAAATAGATAACTGATAAGAAACAATTGATTTGGAATAGCTATGTGTTTTGTCTGATATATTGCTGAAAATTGGACTGGTTCTCTTGCCAGATTTTTGGGATTGGAAAGTATCGTGATTTTGGTTGGGCCAAGATGCCTGGCTGCTTCAAAGGTGTTTAGTATGGGCTTTGGGATTAATATAGTTGTTGTGAGGGGCACGGGAGTTTATTGTTTCTATTGGAAATCAAAAGATGGAGAAAATATACCACATACCTAAGATGATATTTTATTAAATCAAACCATCGAGAACTATTTATAATAGGTAGGTATGTAGACATAAGCCAAACGAACAGAAGTGTAAAATAATAAAAAATACTGATACATGCAAACTCTTTTCAAAGTCCATTCCATTTCGGAACGTTCTAAATTTCATAGTTTCTCAAATGTGTTTTGTAAATATTTAAAATTCAATAAGTCGACATTCCGGTCCGTTTGCCCAGCCGTGCCTCTGGGGATGGCTCACAAATGTGGGTATTGCGTGATTCGGTTGTTCCGATATGTGACACGGTTAGTTCTCAACCCTCAGGCATCGTGATGTAATTATAATTTGAATATCTGATAGGTGTGGTATTATGTAAGTAGACAAATTCATGTTTACAGGAATTTGTCAGTAACGCAGTTTTTTCAATATGAATGAATCAGAAGTTCTTTAAAGTCCTTTTAGAGGAATCTTTACACTTTGGCTTTCGACCGAAAACATAGCTGACTTTCCATGGTCAGGCCGTAGATAGGTGACCAAAACTTTGTGATCTTGAACTTGTCCGTGCTTTGGAAGGCACATTAAGACGTTGGACCCGATCGCTATTGTAACCGTTTCTATCCACCAACCCACATTGGACCAGCGTGGTGGTGTTACAGCCCATACTCCTCATGGGTTTCTCCATGAGGAAGGCCTGTGCCCAACAGTGGGACGTATATATAGGTTACAGGTAGAATTCCTTGGATAGGATTTCTGATTTTTATGCAAGAGAATAACGAAATCTCTTTAACTGTCACATTTCATTACGGCCAACCAGAGCAATCGGGACGAGACTTTAGAGCAGAGGTTCCCAGACTTATTTTTCTCATAGACCACTTTCAAAATTTACCTGGTTACGGTAAACCTGCAGCTAGATTTCTACCATATTCCCAAAATTCGACAAAAATGTGAAGACAAGGAGACCCCCGTCGAGCCTAGGGGTCCACGGGAGACCACTTTGGGAACTAATGCTTTAGAGCAATACAGAAGAGAATAGAGCAGTTAACTAATCTATACATATAATAAAACTGTAGAGGTCGAATGTCTGTACATAGAAAAAAAAGCTTAAAAACTAATCGAGGGGATGTAAAAAGATGGAAAATACCAAGAAATGGTTTTTTTTGGTTGTCTGTTTGTACGGGCTAATCTCCGAAATGGCTGGCCGATTTCAATGAAATTTTGCATGGTGGTACCTTAAATCTCTGGTCTTGGCCTTAGATACTTTTGTCCCGGAAAAGACGAGGGATAGTTAAAAACCATAGTAACCACGTACGAAGTCCCGGGCAACTGCTAGTTGTCAATAAACTCAACAAGTAATCAAATCAAAGTGCATTCAAACGGTTATTGATTTGTCTTTGATGTCGCGGCTTTATTGCACTGACGACAAAATGCCAATATGTAGAACGAAATTGCTCTCGAAGCGAGGAGGCTATCAATTCCAATGTTTACAGATGAAATGTCAGCATTGCACGAAAACTATGAAATATGGAGCTTTATTTTTAGACTAGGTTGGATGCAGAGTGTTTTTTCAATATATTGCCGATCCAAAGCACAACAACACAAAACATTACACCTCAACTCGGACTTGTTATTAGCATGTAAATTATATTTTTAAACAATTTTTATATAATATATTTATATATAAATAAATAAATAATAAATATCCTCAGACATTCTCACCTATCAACTAGTCCCATTTTAAGCAACTAAATGCTGCTTGTGTTACGAATACTAGATGACGGAAAAATATATTTAATAGATAAATACACATAATTACTCAGAATATATATAATATTATACATATATAATGAACATCCAAGACTGGAGAACAAATGTCTGAAAATTCATCATCCAAACACTTGCCTCCACTGGGGATCGAACCCAGGACCTCTCGAGATGGCGGCGCCTTGAGACCGGCGTACAGACCACTCGACCACGGAGGTCGTCAAAAGTAAATATTAATTAAATATTAATCGATTGCAATCACTGCTTGGTGAAGCGCGGCCTATGGCAATAGACTGCTTTTGCGGTGCTTTTGCCTAGTCTCTGACTAACCCTTAGGGGATGATAGTCGTGATTATATGTATGTATAAATATTAATCATACCCATTTCATTAGTGAAATTTTTGATACGTAAAGTTTACACCGCACCAGATGGGAATAATAATAGGTTAATAGGAAAATTCACGATTCACGATTTTTCATCTGACCAAACCCAATTTTTGTATGGCTAAATGTGGTCTTAAGGAACACAAGGTGTCACCATCTCAAGGTGCTCCTTTGACTCTGCCTACCCCTTCGGGAATTACAGGCGTGATTGTATGTATGTAATAGGAAAATCCTACGTCGATTTCGAAAAATAACGAAAACCTCTCCCAGGTGCAATGGTGAAATTCAACCCAATTCAATTATGATACCAAATAAAGATTTTCTTTCTTTCTTTCTTTCTTTCAAATTACCACATGTGTAATAGGGAATTCTATGCTTTGATTATGTAAGACGCATAAAAATGAATTAGAATACTTTTTTCAATGCGCACGAGGAACGAGCTCGCGCAGTGAAGGGGTACTCACGTTCCTTAAATCGGCCCTTAATTATGTCCTAAAGCCGGCTGCTATTATACATACTAAAACTTGTGACTATTTGCCTACACACGAGGCGATCTAGGAGGCGAGTTAGGGCGCTCCCTTCCACTGCCTCGATGTTGGCCCGAGTTTACTCGCGCGCGGTACGAGCTCGCGAAGTAAAACTCACCTCGCCTTCCGGATGGAGTGGACCCAGTGCACGCAATCAGGCAATCACCTCGGAGGAGGCGCGACTCGCTGGCCGCTGCTCGCGCGCGGTACGAGCTCGCGCAGGACTCACCTCGCCTCCCGGATGGAGTCGACCCAGTGCACGCAGTCCACCTCGGAGGCTGCACGAAGCTCGTATTGTCGCTGACTTTCGCGCCGGTACGAGATTGTGAAGCAGAACTGCCAGAAGAAATTACACATAATTAAAAATATATCAGATAGGGGTCGCCCCTTTTACTTGGTGACTTATCACATTAGGCGAAATGTGGATGTGCTGAACCCCTTTTATAGCGGCCATGAATATTTTGAAACTGGGTGTTTCCAACTCAGCCTAACCGTTCGGAGATAGATACGAGATGAGTAGTTATATGTTATGTGGAATGGGTAAGCAGAGATATATAGTAGAGAGATATGCTAGGTCAGAGTAAACAGGACTTACTCTGAGTAAGCAAGCCCTCTTCTCCTCTTTAAGTTGCGATACCCGACAGGGTCCATAATTTGTACTTTATGTTAAATGTAACACCGTTTTGTAAACATTGTGGTTGCAATTAAAGTATTGAGTATTGAGATATATCACCTAGATATCTGATCTGTTGCCAAGCACCTGCCTTAGTAGCATGAGCAGCGCGATTTGATATTTATCACGATGTTATCAAGCCCCCCCCAATTAACAAAATCCATTGTATTTTGACAGTGTAATGTGATAAAAACCCGATAAATCATAAGTTCATGCTAAGAAGGTTTTGTTCAAAGCAAAGGATATTCATAAATAAACAGTAACGCCAGTGATTGAACCGGCGATATTAAAGTGGTGTTTTCCCAAATCAGCTAAAACTATATTAACAGAATTAAAATTTCCTAACCTTTTTAATTATTATTCATATTGTGTGCACTGACTGCTCTGACCCACCCGATCTTATAGCGACCTTTCAAAGACGGGAAACTTTGAGCTTTTTAATGACTTTCTAACTTTTTAATCAAAGAGTATAAACGAGCCTTTATTCACAAACATTACGGAAGTTTAGATCATAAATATTGATCGTTGTATTTTACGACAATAAGTAAACGAGCGGGGTGGTAGTGTTATTATTGTGTATTGATTTTTATAAAACCTTCATCATTGAAGGTTTAAAAAAATCAATAATCTGGGTTCAAACGCCCTCATAAAGTATATCGAAAGAATTAAAGAAAATTATTTATTCAGTAAAAGCAAAGGAATCAATGTACATCTAAACTTATTTACTTAGATCACTGAAAAGGCACACATTCAGCATGTGTCCGGAAGTCACAACAACCCGATGCTGTTTTTCTGTGCCTGGAGCGACATACTGCACGCAGCGCGTGTGTTTAGCTAATAGTGTCTAAAAGCTGCATGTACTAAATATAAGTAGCAACATCTCACATAACAAAAAATTATCAATTACAATATTCGCCACAAATTTCAATCTCATAATCTATATCCCACGAAAAATATTCTGTAAAAAATTAGCCATGTCTCGATGGAACTGCTTGTTTATCTCTAAAAAGTAATGAAATCTAGACAAAGTCGTGCCAAGTCTAAGGTTCCTTACTGCGATTTCTTTATTATTATAGTCAATGTTGTGTGACTTGGCCGTAGAACATTCTTTATACGTTAGTGGCTTTGTCAAGCCTACAATTGACTGGTTATTGAATCAACGTTTTCCAAGTGGCAATTTTCCATCGTCAATGGGTAGCGGTTCTGGCGACAGATTGGTGCAATGATGTCATGGAGCACTTGGTTTTGTACCCTTGTGTACCCTTCAACGGCCAAGTCACACAACATTAACTATACTAATAAAGAAATCGCAGTAAGGAACCTTAGACTTGGCATGACTTTGTCTAGATTTCATTACTTTTTAGAGACAAACAAGGAGCTCCATCGAGACATGGCTAGTTTTTTACAGAATGTTTTTCGTGGGATTTCACTTCTTTTTGTAGAAACTTGGGCATATTTTTTTTCGATTGATTTTTTTATTTTTCAATAGTACATACATGCATACATACATATAATCACGCCTGCTTTTCCCGAAGGGCTAGGCAGAGTCCAAGGAGCACTGTGTTCCTTGAGAACACATTTAGCCATACAAAAATTGGGCTTGGTCAGGTATAAAATTGTGAAAGAGTAGTAACAAGTGGCTAGCTCATCGCCTATACAATCACAGACTCAGTACTCAAGACATGCTAGGCAAGAATAACAGTCGGTATTTTCTTTTTACCATACCATACCATTACCATATCTCTAATACAGCTGAAACGAGCTGAGTGTTCTTCATCAGATACCTTCAGACCTTCGATTTTTGACATCAAATGAAGCGGCCCACCAAGTTCAATATTTTTTGTAAAGGCGGTATAGGCCGATCTCTAATAGTTTGGTTGGGCTCTTGTGTTTTCTAATCAGGGTCACCAGGTACTCCAGATCTTCGATTATCCTAGTTTTTATAGTTTTCCCTTTATGTGGCCATTAAACCCTAACTCTGTACCAAATTTCAGCTCTCTGAGTTTATGGGAAGTACTAGTTCTATTTTGATGATCATGAGTGAGTGAGTGTTGTAAATGCGAAACTTTGCTTTCGCTTAGCTTCGGAACTAAAAGACCTACAGACTTCAAATTTTGTATTTAAAGTATGTGATTATAGCTTACTGGATGACGAAAATTTCTGCGTTCAGGTCTTATCCAGAGGTTCTCAAATAGGGGCCAAAAATGTGGCGAAATGGTTCCAGTAAAGGATGGTACGGCAGTGTTTGCTTCGCGCTCGACCTGGCGGGGGCACTCCCGTGCCCCCCGATAATGAAATGTCATTATGCATATATATCTCTTACGAGTTAGGCATTTCGTACAAGTTGCAAAAAAGGGCGGATCACACACAGCCGAGGATAGCTCTAATAAGTCGTTTTTGCACAGACAGTGTCGTTTAACTAACTCAGCTATCCATGGTTATTCGTTTATTAATTCCATACCAGGTTGTCCCACGTTGGGCGCCAGTATTACATTGAAGGTTTCTAATATGCATGCTGAACCTCAATTTATTATTTATCTTTCTTCCCTTCACGCAAATGTTACAATGAGATTATTCTTCTGTATACAAAGGCAATATCGTCGTAAGTTAGTCCATATCGTCTTATGTTAAGTAAAAGTGGGTTAAAGATACAAAGGTAGCTCTCATTCTGGTGTTGCCTTGTTTTGATGGACTGTATTGTTTTGACTTAACAAAACATATCACATATCATCACGCCTCTTACCCCTGTGGTGACTGCGGAATTACTGAGATATGGGTTAATAAAGAGATATAAGACTGTGTTTACTAAAAACTGCAGACAAACAATAGCCTCGTGCATGCATGGGTGGAACTACTGCGATCCGTCGCTATCTAATACACAATTTACATTTGTTTCTTTAATAATTATTGCTACTTTGCGTTTATCTCTTTAAAATAACTTTTTCTGGAGCAAAAAGAGAGGTGGCATAAGATTGACGTGTCTGTGTATCCGTGTCTGTCTGTGGCTATCGTGGCTACGAATAGACCTAAAAACGCATCGTAATTGTTGTTATTTTTGTGTACAACTTGATATGATTGAGATGTTTTTAGCTACAATTTATGAAAATTTAGTTTACACTTAGCGTTCCCCGTCACAGTTTTATGTCAAGTATATGTTATGACACAAAATTGCACATTGTGTTTAACCGCTCGCAGAACCAATCTTTCAGCAGCAGCACGCCCGTCGGGCGCTTGTTGTGACATGGGCGCCTTGCTGAGCCGCAGTAAGAGCCCTCTTATGTTGTGTCATGTTATGTTATGTGTTGTGTTATATTACCGATGCGTTCCTCTCCATGGGCGCCTTGCTGAGCCGCTCGCAGTACGAGCCCTCCAGCAGCAGCACGCCTGTTGGCCGCGTGTTGTTTTCCGACTCGTAATAAAACAGGAGGTTCTGTAAATAAATAATTTCTTAAATACCCAGGGTCTGTCGATAGATTTGAGCTAAGTATGTAAAGAGATCGTTCGTATCGATAAGGTCGCGCCTATTGTACGATCATATATTCAATTTATGTAATTTTGTGACATATGTGCACATATATAATATATAAGGAATATAACCCTGTTTACCTGTTCTCTGGATGAATTCACAAAATTATATTAATTAGTATTATTTGTAATAAGTTACACGTAATTAATAGAGTAGTTGCACTATTGCATAAGGTTAAGTACCTGTCATAATAGTGTAAGTGTTGATAATAAATAAATAAATAAAAGAAAAATAACTAAGTACCTGATAGAGGATGAACCATCGCAGCTGCCATTTGGTGTTGTCAGAGCTTCGCTTGTGCAAGTAGCCCGCCTGTATGCCAAAAATATATAAAATGACATTTGCTCACGTAAATAAGACTGTTGTCGCAGAATAAACAAACAATAACATTAAAGTAATGAGTGCACTCGGCAGAATCGACCTGACCAAACGAGAGTTTTATATATTATGGCCAGCCCGCATGGTGAACCGTCATTTATTTTGTAGCCTTTAAAAATTATTCAAACAATTTAGAAAATGATTGCGTACGAACATTAAGAGACATTTAAACCTTTTTCGCTTATTTCGACTTTTGATTAACGTTTTTAAATGCTGCATTGTAGGTGTAGGTAGTAATATTATGCTCAGCTTATAATTATCTATATGCTGTGTTTATTATTCGTCTTATTTTATTTAATAGCATGGAAAACTGTTTTTGCTATTTCTACAAATATTACGTACCCACTAATTTACTGGCACGTGTATATCTCCTTTGCCCCTCCCCCCCCCCCCCTTTACACCCCACACACATACCTGCGAGTGATCATATTGCGCTCTGTCGGAGAGCGCGATCAGCTGTCCGTCGTTGACTCTAATGGACCGCTGGATCTTTGGGCTCAGCATGCTTGCTCTGCAACAAACCAGAGAAAACATCAACGAGTGCATTATAGAGCTGCGTCCGACTGCTGCTGCTGCTGATCATCCAGCATAGAGACGTCTACTGCTAAACACAGGCTTTGCCCTAAGACCTCCACAACTGTCGGTACTGCCTGCGCTGCTGGCATTCAGTGACTTTATGGAGAATCTTATTTTTGTTTGTTCCGATAAAATCATCCATTTTAATGTATGCATTTGCAAAGATATTACAAGACCCTATCCTGAGAAGAATGGGATAAAACAGTAAGGTTTGGTTTCACACTCTCTTGACAGCTTGCTTGAACGACTGTCGGTGCTACGGCAGAAGTGACCAACCCATTTCTACATAATCGTGCCAATCTTATGGGCTATGTCAGTGTCTTTCGTCTTATGACGAATATGCTCATTTCGTATATCATCTCTTAATGAGGTACCGAGCATAGCCCCAGAGCCGTGGCTGCTAGCAGTGGTTGGATGAAGCCCAGAAATAAAACTTCGTGGCGTGACATGAAGGAGGCCTACGTTCAACAGTGAACGGAACGTGGCTGTTGATTTGAAATATTTTGAAACAAATTATAACCAAGATTAACAGAGTTTGTTTTCATTCTAAGCGAACACTGTTAAAAACTCTTTTGTTAATTCCTTTTATTTTGTTTCTTAATTTTTTGTTGTCAAAAGTTTTTGTCTTCGAATATATGTCGTCTGCTGAAAAGGTCGGTTTTTTTCCATTTTTGTTATATTTTTCACGTTCTCACGCATTTTCTACGCAAACACCACTGACTTCATCTTTCGCTAAGAGTGGAAATAACCGTTGACACATCCGCTTATATACAACCTACTATTTCTATATAGCACTCAATAACAAAAGGAAATCAACAATTACATATTGTGCAACTAAATTTACATAATCAGTTCCCCTACAAAATCAATGTCACCTACCAATAGCTAATCGTTGTCAAAGATTCTTCAATTTAAAAAAAATTACTGATTACTTAGACTTCAAAAATGCACATAGTAGAGCCACGGTAGAGCTTAGAATCGTACTTAATTAATGATATTTACAGTCCAAATAATTTTATAGGTGCATTTTGACAGATGAGCTTTATGGACTACTAGCTGTGCTCGCAACGTGGTCGCGAAGCTACTGATTCAACGCCTAAAAATTTGTGGGTGTTTTTTAACACTGCATTGCTTTTTACAAAGTGCTTGCTTTTTAAAATTTACATCTTTCCCTCTTATTAGCAAAATGTGTTAATAGTTCAACAAAAACCTCTAATTATTAAAATCTCTAAAAATTAAAAAACGAAAATAACTTTTCTTGTCAGTGTCGTCTGATTAATTGTTGTCATTGTGATAAATCTCTAATGTCGTGTTATTTTATTATTATTTTACAATGCCGAGAAATTTTAAAATTCGAAATGAAATAACATTTTGACGGAATATGTCACATAATACTTGGTCGAGCAGATATTGATAACCACGGTTACACCCGCGCGGTACCCGTTCCCATGGGAATATCGGGATAAAAAGTAGCCTAGTCCTTTCTCAGGCTCTGGCTCTGGGCTCAGTAGTTTTGACGGGAATCACCGTCAAAACTACTGAACCGATTCAATACCCAGAAAGCCCAGACAGACAGACAAACTTTCGCGTTTATAATATTAGTATAGATTTACATTGGGAATCGATTAATCTGTCAAATTGCACTAAAAAAATTATTCAGACTACAGCCTGAGTGCATCGAAGGGAAATAAACCGTCTCTTTTAATAAACATTGCCTCGATAATTATTGGAAACCCTATCAAAGCTTCTTAAATAACCTTAAAACCCATTAATCATAGTTTTTGGACATTGCACGATATATAAATATTGTCGTAATCGTATGTAATCATATTATATAGTTCGCATCCCCATCTTACGAAGACCAACAAAACGTAGCGTGCACGCAACAAAATGTACATAAAAATTAGTGTAAGCTTCTAAGTTTAGACATCATTCTATTCTAGTCTATCGATTTTATTGTCATGGGTTTAAATCGATCCACGTTCACATCATGGCAGAATACAATAACTGTTATTAGTAACGAAACTGCTATACTCACCCTAAGGCTTAACATACGATGACAAAGAAAGTAATTTTTTACATAGGCTAACCGCTCTTGGCCTTCATCTCACCTGATGGTATGTGACGATAAGGCCGAAGGTAGAAGCGAGCTTCACCTGTAATCCTCAACAACTGAGGAACTAGCTTAAGGCTTAAGATAGCCAGTTCCTTTAATTGCCGGAACACAACAATGCTTAAAGCATTGTTATTATGGTGACAAATTTAGGTAAGACGGTGGTAGCTAGCCAGGCGGGCAATAAAGCCCTACCACCAATCAAACCTGACGGAAAAACTTCTGCCGTCATGGGGTATCGAACCCGGACCTCCCGATCAACACCTGGTGTTGATGAAAAAAAACAATCGCTTTAACCTTCGGCCCTATTGTCACTTACCATCAGATAAGATGAAGGCCAAGAGCTTACCTGTCATAATGTAAAAAAAAACAAATAAGTGGGTATCTGTATGTAGGAATTGTGAATAAGCCGTTAACTTTGCTTCATAAACATTAACAGTTTTATATAACGCTAAAAGTGCAACGCGTCGTACTTCTGCAGGTGAACACCTTGGAGAAGCCATAACAGGACAATAATAAGACTCACATAAAAGTAGTTTGGCTTAGTTAAAGCTGCAACAGATTTATCATGCAGTCATATATGTACTACTACTTAAGTATTAAGTTTTTCTATGATATTGTTTAAAATATTAACTCACCCTTTAAGTCTGCATTATTGAAAATCTTAAACTATGTCTTTTCATTTTAACAATCCGCTCTCACTGTAATCCCTTTTTTCATTCGAAATCATAAAAAGCTCAAACAAAAATAGAACAAACACGTTTAGATATAAAGATAACAATTACTGGGTGGGATACCCATTAAAATTTTACTTTCATTATTTACGTTGACCGCAACCGAATCGTACCGCCTGTTGAATTTGTAAGCGCAATGTTGTATTATAAGGTAATTGCCGTTGCAAATAAGCAGGCGCCAAGAGATGCAACGAGTGATAAACTGGTAATGTTTGAGCGTTTGGTTTACTTTATACGCGTCAGTCAGTCATGATTTGCATTAGCTTGTAGTATTAGAGTGTTTAGCTCGAGATGTGCGTGGTGGGTGAGAGGCGGCGCGCGACTGCCGGGCCGAGCAGCACCTGTAGAGCTTGATCGACCGCTTGGCGCGTGCGTAGCCTTGATGACGTAGGAAATTACCCATAGACCTTTGAAGGGTGAGACAGGGTAAGCGTTTAAGCGTTACACGTATTCGCGAATATTGAGATTGAAATAACAAAGATTTTACGTGGGCAATGAAAACTAACACTTTTGTAATCATGTTTTTTCTTTATCTCTAAATATCAGAATAAAAATAGAATAATTTACCAATAGAATTTTTATTCCATTAACTCCGAAGTAGGAACAAATATTCGTGTAAATTAAAGCGAGCATGGGTTAATTATTAATGAATTACTGTTTTATTCTCAATAATTAATGTGAGTTAAAACTCAACACTTTAAACGTCTATTATATAATGTGTATTTATTTTCCAATGATTACAGGTCCTTAAATAAAACGTATGGCAACGATAAACAAAATATTTTTTTTGTGTTTTTACTGTAATTTGCAATTTAAATGTTATTTACTGCCTTGACGTAGATATGAGACTGTACATCGCCGTGTCTGAACATTCTCAAATCTTCGCTGCCGGTTCTCGAAGGAACATAGCGGTGGATGGTACAGACAGCATCAGAAGCAGCAGGACAATACTGGCCTTTAGCATATTAACTAATACTTAATCTAAAACGTTTCAAGTTCCAAAGGAAATCTTGAACATGATTTACTTACATAGTTTGGCTGACCGTACTGGTACAGTCAACACCAAAAATATATAACCACTTTTGTCAGTAAATTATTAGAAGGAAATAAAGATTGTCGCGTTAAATATTGATGTGTCTAAAATGTGTATACATATTTTTGTACTCAACTGTACAGGTTATATACCTAGGTTGAATTCATTCAACAGCTCAACTTTATCAGTACTTATTTTACTGATCTAAATTAAACGACAATACTCGTATACGCCTATATCTCCGAAGAGGTAGACAGACAGAGGTGTAAACACATTTTCGCCTCTTCCAAAACTCCCGCCATACACCGCGCAAACGATATTCTCATCCCAGCCTATATACGTCCCACTGCTGGGCACAGGTCTTCCTCATGGAGAAACACATGATGAGTATGGGCCGTAGGACCACCTATTACGCTGGCCCAGTGCAGGTTGGTGGGTAGAAACGGTTGCAATAGCGACCGGGACCAACGGCTTAATGTGCCTTCCGAAGCACGGAGTTCGAGATCATAAAGTTTCGGTCTCCCATCCAAAGCCTGACCATGGCGAAGGTAGCTTTGTTTTCGATATCGAAAGTCAAAGCGCACCTCTACGCCAGCGAGCTCCTCGATAACGATATTCTGAACTGTTCTATGTTTGCACCAACAGCAGATGGGGATCGAACCGGCAGAAGCAGCGCGGCGGCAACCTCTTCCACAAGTACTCGTAGAGTCGTATTCACAACTGCACTATCGCTGACTTCTCGTGAACATAATATGATACGACCTCCGTGGTCGAGTGGTCTGTACGCCGGTATCAAGGCGTCGCCATCTCGATAGGTTCTGGGTTCGATCCCCGGTGGGTGAGGGCAAATATTTAATGATGAATTTTCAGGCATTTGTTCTCCAGTCTTGGATATTTATATATACCTATTTATATGTATATATTCAGGATATTTATATGTATTTATCTATTAAATATATTTATCCGTCATCTAGTGTCCGTAACACAAGCAGCATTAGTTACTTAAAAAGTTGATAGGTGTAAATGTTTGAAGATATTTATTTATTAGTTGTTTAAAATGGAGCTAGTTGATAGGTGTGAATGTCTGAGGATATATTTATAATATTTTAAGCAACAACAAGTCTATACTAACAAAAAGACACGTTGTGTAAATACTGTATGAAAAACACATGCGAAACGCATCAGAGATGTATGTCATAAGCCTTTGATTTTTTCGATTTCCTGGTGGATATCGCATTAAGCAGTCCCCCTTGTGTTTAACACACATGTAAATATTTTATATATACAAGTAGCTGTTGCTAGCGACTTCGTCCGCGGTTACTATGTTTTTTAAGCCAGACTAGAACACGAAACCATTTATTTTTATAAGAATTAATACCAAGATATAAATTAATACCTTTATATAACTTTTTGAATTATTTAATTCGCACATTCCGTTCAAAAAATTTTAGTTTAGATGGAAAAGTCGGTGTTAACTGTTGTTGTAACGACAAAGCTAAAACAAAATAAAATTGAAGAAAAACCTACTAATACTGCGAAAATCTATGGTTTTTTTTATTCGATGGTAGCATTTTGATCCATATAAAATAGCAACACTACCAATTGATTGTCAACAAAGAAGTGTCATTTGCTTGTCAGTTGTCATTGTTTGTGTCAACATTTTATCGAACACCACTTCGTGCTAAACACAAATTGACGCTTATTTTAATAATACCACGAATTTAAATTGGTTTTCAAAGTTCCCTCTGTTGAATATTTAAAATACGTTAAAATTTCGTTGAAAAGTTTAACGAGTGTGATATGTTTATGAGATCAAGAGAAACTAGCTTGTAGGATGGCGTCCGGCTCCAAAAATGATATTGTAAACAGATTGTTGAATGTGAGGCTGGACGATGGGTCTGGTGGCGATGAGTTGCCCCAGAACATGCTACCGTCGAATCAACTCGCCCGGCAAATCGAGCAGCTGCGTGATGACGAGAACGGGCAGCCGAGCGAGCCAGCGTCGTCGTCTTCGGCCATAGAAAACCTACAACCCACTAACAACACCGGCGGCCGATTGCACAACTGGCAAGCTACAAAAACCACAGTCAAAGAGCGTCTGTCATTTTTATTTAATAACGAAATCCTCTGTGATGTGCACTTCATTGTGGGCAAGGAAGCTAACCAGCAGGTGATCCCTGCGCACAAGTTTGTATTATCCGTAGGAAGTGCTGTGTTCGACGCTATGTTCAATGGTGTTCTCGCCACCAAGTCTGATGAAGTTGAGTTGCCCGATGTGGAGCCTGCTGCATTCTTACATTTACTAAAGTTCCTATATTCAGATGAAGTCAGAATTGGTCCAGAGAGTGTGATGACAACATTATACACAGCTAAAAAGTATGCTGTAGCTGCCCTAGAAGAGCATTGTGTGGATTTTTTGAAAAGTAATTTAGGTACAGACAATGCTTTCCTGTTGTTAACCCAAGCTCGGTTATTTGATGAGCCGCAGCTGGCAGCATTATGTCTAGAAATGATTGACAAAAATACTACAGATGCTCTGAATGCCGAAGGCTTTACCGATATAGACCAAGATACTTTAAATGCTGTTTTAGAAAGGTAATTATGTAACATCACTTAGAATTGTTTGCATAATGGAGCCAAATGTAACATTTTTAATTTGTTTCGAAGTACATTATGTAAGCTAATATTTTTGTCATTTCCTAGTCCAAGCCATTTGCATTTGCATACTTTTAAATTTTTTATTTTGTTTTAGGGACACATTAAGAATCCGTGAAGCAAAGATTTTCTCTGCAGTCTTGCGCTGGTCTGAAGCGGAATGCATAAGGAAACAGCTCCCTGTCACTCCAACCAACCAAAGAATGAGTCTAGGGAGAGCTTTCAATGCTATTCGGTTTCCTTTAATGTCTGTGGAGGAATTCGCAATGGGTCCAGCACAAAGTGGTCTGCTTGATGATAGAGAGATAGTTCAATTATTCCTTTACTTCACAGTGAACCCTAAGCCCAATGTTGGGTTCCTGGATACTCCTAGATGCTGCATGACTGGTAAAGAGCTGACCGTCAACAGGTTTCCCCAAACCGAGTCTCGGTGGGGATACAGTGGTACTAGTGATAGAATTAGGTTTACAGTTGACCAAAGAATTTTTATAGTTGGATTTGGATTGTATGGATCATACTTTGGACCCTCAGAATATGAAGTACATCTACAGGTGAGTATTTTATTTTAATAATGTTATTAAGACAATAGATTAATAAATAAATTCAAAGTTTTGAAAACAATTATTGTATTACTGGTTCATTTATTTCATTTCAGAATTGGTTGAAAATATATATTTTTTTAGATTATGTGAGTGGATTATTTTATTCATGTGTTTTTTCAACATCAACAGATTATCCATTTGGCAACAAAGAAAGTGTGTGGCTCAAATACAACCACATTTTGTTGTGACGGCACAGATGACACATTCAGGGCGATGTTCAAAGAGCCTGTGGAGATTCTGCCTAACACATCTTACATAGCCAGTGCAAAACTAAAAGTGAGTAAAAAAACAAAAAAAATGAAAGAAAGCATAATAACTAAGATAGCGCATTTGCAAATTAAATCATTAGTTTTGACATAAAGCATTTTATATTGAGTTTATTACTGTCATATTCAGGTGAGAGGTCAAGATACGCTAATAATTGAATCAATAAAGTACAATATTTTATGCTCTTGTTGTATTATTAGTATCATATACATATGTGATTTGTATGTGTGCTTTTTTCGCCTTGCAAACAGAATTGAATTGAAGGAGGCGCATATCCTTTTGTGGTATTTTTGTTATTTTAAAAATTCAATAACATCCAACACAGTAATGCTGTAATGCCTAATTTTGTGTTTTGTTTCCTGAAATTGTTACCCTTCCCTCATCTTATCCTGCGTAAATATAAACAGGTATTTTGCCAATTGCAATGTTTTAAATAAACCATAACCCAAGTATTTTTTTACCAAACAAAGGCTCAATTCTACCTAATGGTCAGCAATACATGAGTCTAGTGATATAGAGACATACCTAGGGCAAAAAAAACCTTACTGGCACCTCTTCAGCCTACATTAGTCCACTGCTGGACATAGGCCTCCCCCAATGTGCGCCATTTTACCATATCCCCGGCCTGCTGCTCCATCTCGCCGGAGGCGTCCCACACTACGCTAGCCGAGTCGCGGTCTCCACTCAAGAACACGTCTACCCCAAGTGTTGTCGGTTCTCCGACAGATATGGCTCGCCCACTGCCACTTCAGCTTGCTGATTCTGTGCGCTATGTCGGTCACCCTGGTTCTCTGTCGGATTACATTGTTGCGGATTTTATCCTTTAGAGATACTCCGAGCATTGCACGCTCCAGATCTCGCTGAGCAACTTTAAATTGGTGGACTAGACGCACTGTCAGTGTCTACTTTTCGGCACCGTAGGTCATCACGGGTAGGACACACTGATTACTGGCATAATAAAAGTCTTTTCACGACTCTTAAAGAAAGCCATGATGAAAGTAGGCAATACATAATATGTATGCATTTACAGGTATGTAGTCAATCGTTGCACAGGATGTGCAGACAAAAATGACTGTCTAAACCTCTTTATTGGTGACAAAGGCGTTTTCGTTAATCTATGGTCCAATCCGGCTCGCGTGCTATTTATAAGGAAAAGAAAGGTTAAATAAAAATAATGTTTCTCTTGTTATAAAATTTATGAAGTTTTTCATTATTTTCAGGGCACAGACTCCTACTACGGCACGAAGGGCCTCCGCCGCGTCACGGTAGACTGCAACAACGGCGAAAAGGTCGTATTCCAATTCTCTTACGCGGCCGGCAACAACAATGGAACCTCCGTGGAGGACGGGCAAATACCCGCCATTATATTCTACATTTAAAATCAAAGACAACAATATAAACATAGATTAAAAATTTTTAAATCTACTGGTAAAAGTAGGAAAGATATTTTATCTAAATTTTTATTTAAAAATTATGAAATGAGTATTGATTTAAAAGTAACATGCTTTTAATGTTTACGATTTAGAATGGATTGTAAGAGACAAATGTAAATGTTCGATATGCCAACACCAATGAAGACTGTCAAGTAATGCGGCACAAACTGGTCACAATTTAAATAAAAAGACGAAACATATTAAAGATATGTTTAACATAATAAAAATAAGAATCTCATATGCCTATTGTATATCTATACGACTAAAATTGAAATCTGTATGACTAATGTGATAAATCGCTTTGTTCAGTGAATATTTAGATAGTATTAACATTATAAGTATTTTATTTTTTTAGCATTTTGAAACAACGTAATAAAAAAAACTAGTTTTCAATTGAAAAGATCTGTTCTGAATAATGTTCCTCAGAAATAGTGATTTAGTACATATCATTTATTAATGCGATTTGAGTGAGAGTTATTTGAAATCGTCGTCTGCGCACGCCACAATACGAGAAAACGAAATACAAAAGCGAAATGACATGCGACTATTGTTTTTTAACCTTAGTGCGTAACAACTTATGTACTATTATAGCTTCAGTGACCGTTAACCGTTATAGTAATCCTTGAATTCTTTCGTGTTTTGTTCATTTTATTTTGGTTCACAATTCTTTATAAAGACAAAATAACATAAAATTTAGATATTATAATTTAATGTAATATTTAATTATTACATTATTCAGGTTTTGGATTGATCGAACAGAGTGGTTTATATTTGGTTTGTATGCCGGTCTCGAGGTATTACCATCTTTAATATACCGGTTTGGACAAAATGTTGGTTAAAAATTAATACAAGCATTCATAGTTGGTATGGATCCAATTATACATCCGCTGCACCGCGAAATTACAAGCAACTGTAAGCAATGATTTATTTGAAGCGGTGCAATGATTTATTTTTAGGATTATCGAAATAAGCGTCAAGTGATGTGAAAAGTGATGAGTTTTTTATCGTGGTAATCCACCTCATCCAAGTAGCACCACAGTGTCTGCCATCAATCGTTTGACGTCAAACTCTCCCAAGATGCATTGAAATGCATTACACTAGCATTTCAATGCAAACTAGTGAAGAAATAGAACACTAAAGACTTGGCTGTATGGGCTTTGTTCCCTTTGCCTTCCCTACATGGGAGAATTTTACAAAAAAATAAATATAAAAAATTCTGAAGCTTATAACACAATAAATTATAAATTACGTTTTTGCTTAAATGTCATAAACGCCATCGGTCCTGAAGGTCTATGAATTATCTGTGCCGTAGCGTCACGAATATTGTAAACAATTCAATGCGCATGCGTGACATACCAGACATTTATGCTTGATTGGTTGTGACTGACGTTTGACGGATTTTTACCATGCGTTGTAATTGTTTACATGAAGCGTTACTCAACTAATTTCACGAACATGGTGGATAGCGTTTATGGCAGATGAAAAAATACAACATATTTAAATTGAATTTCTGCAGCAATCCCTTATTTATACTTATCAAACTTGGTATATTTCGGACCCTTGTACTAAATACTATGTGAATGACACATTATTTTCATTACTTTTGATATGAGTCAACTAGCCTATTAGACACTTACATGGCAACACCGTCACCTCCTGTTTCACCTTAGAAATTATTTTATTCGGGCTGGCAATACCAAAATTATTTCGGTAAGTTATGTTAATTTTGTATAATATGTAATAATATTCTATGTACTATAAAACTATTCTTACTCTTTATTCTGGTGACTGAAATCAGTTTGTAGTCTATCTTTCGTAATAAAAATATGCCTTAAAAACTCAGAAACAGGTTGTAACTTACCTAGTACCTAGAAATTTAACTACTATTCCGGCATTGTGATATGTGCACTTACATAATTGATTGAATTGTGATCACTGATTTGCTCAGAGTAAACAGAACTGGAGTAGCCTTTGTCTAACATTCCCCTCTGCCAAATGCACAAGCATCGGATGCTTGCACGTTTAATAAAACTAGTTGAGCCGCCATTTTGACAGCCATAACATTGTAAACGTTGCGGCGAACAGAGCTTCCGCAAAAATGCCTGCCTGTGCTGTTTTTTGTTGTAAAAATAAATAGAAAACATCGAGTATGCTAAATGATGGTGTCACCTTTTATTTGAAATTATAATTTTTAAGATTTCATGATTATTTACTTCATTATTTCATGTTTTAGAATTCTACGATTTCAAATTTCGAGCGCTAGTCTCGTGGGGAGTGCGGCTGTGACGTTGTCAAAACGTACACCCCACGTGACTATTTTAAGCGTGTGTGTGCGTGAAATTTAAATTTGTGTGTCGAATTATGCATGTGTGCATTTGTAAAAACGTTGTGCGTTGTGCTGGCTTTGAGTGTAGTGGTAACCTCGGCCCCCGCTAGAAATGGCAGAATAAAATGTTTGAGAAATTGACTAATGGCTACTCCAGTTCTGTTTACTCTGAGCTGATTTGCTATGTTATTCCAGTGAAATGAATTATTAAGACTTAACATAAGATCCGCCTTTTTTATGATTTTATCATTTCCATTGTACCACCTTTCAACATTGCCTATTGACGCAGTGCCAAAAAGTATGAAAATATGTTTATTAAATCGGCAATACCTACATTGTACCTTAGACGTTTAGATTACAGTGCTCGAAGCATCATAAACTTGTATTTGTATGGTGTAAATTGGTATCTAGTCAATTCGTTTTTTTTTTCTAACTGGCTACAATAGTACAGTCTCATGCAAAAATATGTATACACTTTCGAGTGTAAAACCGCATCTCTGGTCTAGTGGTTGAGACTGGGTGTAGATCGGCAGGTTCGGGGTTCGATTCCCCACGGGGTCAGGGGTTTTTCTGTTCGGTTTGGTTGGTGGTAGGGCTTCTAAGCCCGTCTAGCTACCACCGTCTTACCTAAATTTGTCACCATAATAACAATGTGAAGCTCGCTTCCACCTTCGGCCTTATCGTCGCTTATCATCAGGTGAGATGAAGGCCAAGAGCTTACCTGTCATATTTAAAAAAATCCTAAAAAATTAAAAGGAACTGAAGACTCGCCCGATAAATACATATTATTGCATGTTTCTAGACTCACCCGGCCTTATTACAAAACTAGACTTAAAATTAAGCTTCCTGCCCACTAAAGCTATTGGTTAATCGAGTAATCAGAACAGATATTTAAAGCAATGCTATTGGTTAATTTTGACGCAACTCGATCTCCAATCAATTTCCCCGCTGCAGTGGACAGGCTTAGTTTGAAACCATGTATATGTATATCTATGGTTTGAAACTGATACTGTCCCTGTCTTTTTCAAATCAAATGAAAGTGACAAGAATAGTTTTAAATTAACAGGTTCAGTCATAGAAATATGTTGGACACTGTTTCTCTTGTGTTATTCTCAAAATTTTCTTCAAGCGACGAAAACAGAAATTCGATTTACTCGCAGCTCATCCAGAGTCGGCGTAGTATTCACAAAGTATCTTCGTCTCATTTTAATGCTATACACTAGATTTTTTTTCTAATTTGTGAAAAACTAGTCAGTAAATGATTCAGGGCATAGATTGGCATAGATTAATAAAATTAAAACAACTGTAAATAACAAAAAAAAATTCAGAAGACTCACTTATGCATAATATGCTAGTCTGCATGTTGATCGACGTAGAAATGCGTGCGCCACTTATTTTTGTATAAAGAATTAAAAGTTGTATGAGTTGAAAAATAGTTTAATGCTATAATTATTAAATATAAATCATTCTGTATATACTTACCTAAATTGTCGAAGGTGCATTAATGGAAAAAGTATAAAATTTTACTATTACATTCGTTAGCTTTCGACAGGACTGACGAATAATAATAGGTCCTTACCTATGAAATTGGTGTTTTGTATGGAGATTTTGGGGAGTTCTGCATTTTCCATTATAACATTTTATCAGTTTTCTTCACAACGACAAATCCAGAGATAATAATATTTGGCATCTATCATTAGACAAGCTTTAGTATTATGTGTAATATCACACTTCATAAAATTATTTATCGTTTTTAAGTGAATGCATATAAAATGATGTATTCGGGAGGCACTTAAAAAGAGTTGTCTCCGTGTCCAATTTTAACACAATTAAACTTACAACAAATTATCAAAACAAATCAAGAGCTCAAAAATATAGTCTATTAAAAATATATCTATAAAAATAATAACCTCGTCTAAAACGAGCTTATTATTTTTTTAGGAATACTCTGAATCTTAATAGTTACAGACAAAATACTAAGACAGAATAAAAACACCACATTTCATAGGTAAGGACCCAATAGCTAATGAGAACAAACTCGAAGAAAAACAACAGTCCATTATTTTCCAATCGCACTCTACGTCGCGTTGACGCAGCTAGCCACGTAAACACTAGGCTATGTGGAGGAATTGAGCTGTGTAAAGGGGTCTACACACGCCCCTAAAACCATAGGCAATATCGGCGAAATCTATGCTATTATTGTATTGCAAATGTTAAAAAGGGATGGCGCTGTGTGGGATCAATAGCGCCATCCCTCTCTAACAGTGCTCAAGCATAGATCTACGCTTGAGTTTAGTTCCGTAATACGGGCCTAAAAACCGTAACGATTTACCGACACACGAGGCGATTTTAAGGATGTGAGTAGACCCCTATCTTTAAGCTGGAAAGCTTAAGGTGACTGTGTATTTTTGAACAAAGATTTTGTATAGAGCAACTCATGTTGGTTTAGATATCACCAATAAACGACAACAATACTATTTGGAATTTTATTTAAGATTCTTCATTTTTGTAAAGTTTTATCTACAACATATAACATATCGTCTTCGGCCTATATACATCCCTGCTGGGCACAGTCCTTTCTCATGGAAAAACACATGAGGAGTGTGAGCCGTAACATCACCAAGCTGGCCCGATGCGGGATAGTGGGTTTACAACATCTGTTTAAAAATATTGTCAAATGTTAATAAAAATTTCACATCAGAGAATCGTACTTATTAAGCATAGATTTTTAGCAAACAATACCTCTTTTGAAACTTACTGCCGCACTCAGAGTCGTTAATTAACTTTAATGGTTACATAAAAATGTACACTTATTTTAATAGTCATAAAAACGATTTTTAAATGAACATTAGGTTAAATGACGTCTCTGAGTACGGCCGTATGTGTCTCAAAAGAGGCATATCATTTAATTTTTGATAATTCTGTGGCTAAAATACCTTAACGATAATTACGGTTATTTACATTACATCTGATTGCAAAAATATATTTAATAGGAAGTTAGATTTATAAAACGTAAACTCATAAAAAATTACATAATCGTGCATAGATATAGCAGGACACGGAAAGCCGAATGTCTCCTAACTCATGAGCAGCCCATCTCATTCTGCCAGTCCTCGTGTTTCTTGGCCAGGTTCTTGGAGACTGGCTTCGTCTTTTCTATGGCAGTTAGAATATCGCTCAAGTTTAACCTGTCCTTGCGATTTGGGAGTCCTGAAATGAGAAGGATATCATTAAAGGTATTTGACAAACATCGTGTATAAGTAGCGGCATATAACTTTGGTGTTGACCGTTAGCCAACCGGCATTCATCTCATCTAATCGGCGCCGGCCGATTGGCTCTGTAGTCATATTCCGTCTTCCTCATTAGTGCTACCTAAGAACCCCACGCGCAGCTATTGGCAGCTATCACGTCCACGTCGGTCACGCTCACTCAACACCATATATGCCGCTACCTGTATGCGTGGTTACGGCCTGTCTATGACATAGTGCGGTAAGCGGCTCGAACAGGTAATTTTTATTTTATTTCACCCGCAAGACCCCCGCCGGAGGAAACAGAAGAAGAGACTTTGCTGCTAAGGGTTTCTCTACTAGGAAGTAACCAGGGTGCTTAAGTAGGAGCGACATCCCTCAGGAACTCTAAGGCCTGGATCTTAGACGTGAATAAATGAGCCGGCTGATAATCCTAAGAAGTGAACAGTGGACTCTTCTACTGCTTATCATTAGGTAGTGTGGAGTCATTTGCTGAGCTTTTTATAAAAAAAAAAAGTTGTTTTTATTCAATACCGTCAAATATTTTTTTTAAATTTACACTTTATTATCAGTGCATAGGTAATCAGGAAGTATTTTATTAAATGCTATGGCCTGATATAATTTAATTTTCCCAATGCTATTACGGCTTTCAATTCCGTTTTAATAAATATACTTTCTGGACGAGCTTTCAGAGTGAAACCAATAATTGTTGGTGTTCGTTAAAAGCTCAACACTTAAACCCGTCAGTAACAAGCCAGTACTCCTATTCACTATTAAATCATGCCAGTTTTACTAACCAGTCGGAAGAAATAAGAATATTGTTTTAGAGAAATGTTCGAATTTTATAAAAATAGTTGTGTGAGCGAGTAATGTCAATCTCGTTGTCAAAATTACGATAACTGTTTACATACCTATTATGCATGCCGTGAACTTGTTTAACGGCTTTGGAAGTGCTGCTTTGGAAGGTATAAATAATTAAATAGGGCAACTAAAGGTACAAGTTGGTAGCGGACGACACAGCGGCAACACACGACGTATCGTCGCGACACTACTGTTTTCTATGTACCTATATCTATGAAACGCGTCGCTAGCCTCGTGTCGCTAGCTACGGAGAGAATAAAGAAATACATAGAAACCAGTTAACTTTGAAGAAGATTCCATTCTATAGTCGTATCAAGACCATAGTCTCTCTAATCTGTGATCAAGACAGTACAGCTTTGGGTACCTATTACCAATGTTAAAGAATTAATTACTCACCCCTGCCTGTCATAGACGGCAGCATTTTCCTGATGGTGGACATGAGCGCCTCCTTGCAGACCAGCTTGATGTCGCTGCCCGAGTAGCCCTCGGTCTTCGCCGCCAGCTCCTGGTAGTCCACCTTCGGGTACAGCTCTATGTTCTTGAAGTCGAGGAATTTCTCGAATAACTCTGCTCGTGTTCTGTAATCTGGTAACGGTATGTAGATCCGTTTTTCCAGTCTTCGTAGCATTGCTGGATCAATTTCCCTAAAGAAGAAAATAATAAGATACGTAGGTACAATTGATTATTTAAAAAGGTTTAGTTTTAGAATAAATTACTTATTTCTAAATAAAAAAATCTAACACATTAACGTATCGAGATGTCTGAATTAAGGTAAATAGGCAAAGATTGCTCCACTTGTTATGATCCTATTCGCCTTCTTATTGTTAGCTGTGGGGTATATGTGTGTTGATGTATTTTGTGGGACGGGAATATTGTTGAACTCATGCAGTAAACAAAAGCCCACTAAGTTTAATAAAAGTTATCTGAAATTCTACACCAGAACCAGATCAAACATACACAGCATATTCGAGTTAGCCAGTAATATTTGGCTTCCTCTTCCTGATTATATTGGGTAGTATTTTGTCTGTAAATATTAAGATTCAGAGTATTCCTAAAAAATAATAACCTGGTCAAAAAATAGACTATATTTTTGAGCTGTTTTGATTTGTTTTGATAATTTGTTGTAAGTTTAATTGTGTTAAAATTGGACACGGAGACAACTCCTTTTAAGTGCCTCCGGAATACATCATTTTATTTGCATTCACTTAAAAACGATAAATAATTTGTATGAAGTGTGATATTACACATATTACTAAAGCTTGTCTAATGATAGATGCCAAATATTATTATCTTTGGATTTGTAGTTGTGAAGAAAAATAAAAAAATATTAGTATGGGAAATGCAGAATTCCCCAAAATCTCCATACAAAACACCAATTTCATAGGTAAGGACCTAATATATGGGACGATATTTTACGTGGAACAGTAAGTGTAGCAGATGCAGAGAGGTGTGTGAACTCTAGAAACATCATGGCATGTTGGAGTTGGCCAGCAAGAAGTAACAAGACTACGACGCCGGCCTGTGATGCCGTCTCACTAAGTCAGCAGCTGCACCTTTAGCCGGCAAGAGCATAGGTGATTTTGAGTGATTGAGCACACACTTTCGCGTGTCCCTTCGCGATATTACATACAGTCACGTATCTTTCGGCGGGCAAGAGGCAAGAGTTTATAGATCTCCACGATCATTGTGATCTTTGTGTGCTTCGAGATATTAGCGTAATGCATATGGAGTCAGATACCGTTGTGCACCTACAGCAACTTAAATCCAAGTTTAAAACGCTGGCTCCAAATACAGATTCAGACACCCTTTATTGATTATGAAACCTACCAAGGCATGTTAGAGTTGGCCAGTAGGAACACGATGCCGTCGCGGCCCGTAATGCCGTCTAGCTCAGTCAGCAGCTGCACCTTCAGCCGGCGCGAGGCCTCGTGCTCGCCCGGCGCCGACCGGTCCGACGCCAGCGTCTCCACCTCGTCCATGAAGATTATGGACGGAGAGAAGTACGCTGCCATTTCGAAGAGGACCTGTAGATTGTAATCACCAAATCCCTCTTTTCTTGATATCAGTAGCGTCTTAGGTACAGTCAGCATCAAATAGTTAGTGACACACAGGGTGTTCAAATAAATAGACACTACCATAACGTCAATATTATCGGTCCAATAAAGTTTCCATAATGTTGACAGCACAAAAGACTTTCCATATTATTGACAAGAAAATGGAAACTTTATTTGAGCCGATATTATTGACTTTTTGGCAGCGTCTATTTATTTGAACAACCTGAGTGTCACTAACTATTTGACGCTGACTGTACCAACATACGCAATTCTAGCTAAGTCGGTGACTTTAGTTCTACTAAGGATTTCGATTTTATACTGAAAATAGATACAAAATAATATAATTTCCCCCAAGAAACCCAAGTTAGCCTCACCTGCAACCAATACAGTCCACACTGCCGATTTCCAGAGAGATTCTTACGATTCCCATCAACTTTTTTTACATAATATGATAGGCAAACTCTTGGCCTTCATCTCACCTGATGGTACGACGACAACAACAATCAGTTTTTGCAAACTGCGTACCTTGATAATCTTCTCGGATTCCCCCCGCCACTTGTTGACGACGGTGCTGCAGGAGACGTTGAAGAAGGTGCAGCCTGTGTCGCTGGCCACGGCGCGCGCCAGCAGCGTCTTGCCCGCGCCCGGCGGCCCGTGTAGCAGCACGCCGCGCCACGGCTCCAGCAGGCCCGTGAACACTTCTGGGTATCTGGAAAACAAAAGGTATTTTTCGTTTGTTTGTGCCTTTTTCAATAAGCACCCTAATAATATAGTCTTTATCATTCAAACGCGGAAGGTCCCCTAGGAGTTGGACTGACCAGTTCAAGTCGAATAGGCAACGATAGTGTGACGTGAAGTGCGTCATGACTGCCCCTTCCGATACTACTACTCGTACTGCATAGACATGACGTTCGCTCTTTCAAGAGCGAACAGAAACAACAAGAAAATAGAGTCTTTAAGTGAATGGCGGCTTATTGTTTGAGAGTTGATGTTGTCATGCTTTCAACTACAATTTATGAACAAAATGCCATTCGATATATGACTGTCGTTGCTTAATTATTATAAGTATATAGGATTTGATATTTCTAAGTCTGGGTCAGGGGCTACGAGCCTGATGTTATGTCTCTCTTCTTCATAATCCTCTGAAAGGTACGAACACCTACACTAATGAACAATAGGGAGACAATTGTCTTCAATATACATCAGCAAAATCATGGTGAACTAATTTAGAACACCAAGATTAAGTACCATGAACTTACCGTACAGGATACACAACCGACTCCATGAGCAAATTCTTCGCTGAAGACAGGCCTTTGACGTCATCCCAAGACACCCCTGACGTCCTCACTATATCCTGGTAGACCAGCTCCACCAGTTTCTTCTTCTCGGAACACATAGTGCTCAACAGACCAGCTAGTGGTTTCTTTTCTACGTTTGGAACTCCCACAGCCGGACTAAGGAATTGCATATCGTCCTGAAATTATTTGACACCACCAATACATGGACAATTAGGTATAAACGCTTTACAGAATCGCAATAGCTTCTTAAAATGTCAGTAACAAATTATCTATGGAGAATTATTCATTATTACACCAAACCACTTTCTCTACGAGAAAAGATATCAGTAAAGTGTAAGTAAAGTAAAGTGAACGCTCGATTTTTTTTATAAAAAATACTAGCTGTGCCCGCGACGTGTTTTGCGTGACTATTGATTTGACGCCGATAAAAGTTTACAAAAAGTGTTTGTGTGTTTGTATAGCACTGTATTGTTTTTTACAAAGTACTTAACATTACATTCCTACCTCTTATTAGCAAAATGTTGATTGTTAACAGTTGAGCTAAAACCTCTAATTATAAAAATAATGAAAATAACATTTATTGTCAGTGTCATAATATAAATCTCTGTGGTCGTGTCATTATTTTACAATGCCGAGAAATTTTAAAATTCTTTACATATTGACATAATATTACAAAATGAAATTACATATTGACGGAATATGTCACACAATACTCGGTCGAGCAGATATTGATAACCAGGGTTACACCCGCGCGGTACCCGTTCCCATGAGAGTATCTGGATAAAAAGTAGCCTATGTCCTTTCTCAAGCTCTAGACTATCTGTGTAATAATTTTAAATTGAATCGGTTCAGTAGTTTTGTCGTGAAAGCAAGACAGACAGACAGACAGTATTACTTTCGCATTTATAATATTAGTATGGATCTAATGACTCGGCACCACGTGATGGGAATCAATAGATGAGATCATAATAATATGCGGAGTTAGCTAAGGCAATAGAAATGTGCTGGCTGGCCAATTTAACCACCATAAACTCTCACACCGCTTTTAAAGGAACCCATGTTTTGTTCAAGAGTACTTTCGACGACTAATTATAATTCTCACCTTAGCCAACCTAGTCACGGTAAAAGTAGAAGGCAGGTCTGATTCCTTATCTTCTTCTGCTTCCTCCCGTTCTACTCTCCTCTCTGGGCGACTCCTTCTGGTCTGCGGTCGGCGGACCACCGGCTTCTCTTCGACCTTCCGCAAGAACTGGGGCTGCTTGTTGAACTTGATCAGGTAATAATTGCAGTAATCCTAGGTGATGGGAAAATTCTTTTTATTGCAAAAGAATAACATAATCAAGGAAAACACAAATAACACATTTTCAATCGGTACGTATCGCTACGTATTTCTTCAGGGTTAAAATCAGGTGCATATACGATTATCGTAATCAAAAGATAGTCGTAAAAATTACAAAAACTAACAGGATTTTAAGTTTTTATTAATATGGTACAGTCTCGTAAATAGTACTTTACTTAATGTAACTTTTTGTCTGCTATAAGGATACTATCTCTAAATTTCTAATAAGTCGCATCAGTCTTGCAATTTCCGCCGCGCGCTCCCCGCGCGCTGTACGTGCTCGATGTGAACATATTATATCTACTGGGTGTGTTCCTTCATATCCTGTATACTTTTATATGGAGGTTGGACAGGAAATAAGCGCTCTACGCATACAAGGCATTTTTAGACGTATGTATGTATTTAAGGCGTAACTATAAAAAATGCGTTAAAGGTATGAACATAACTTTACCAACGACTTGTATTTTATTTTTTAATTTGTTTTTATTCAAAAATGGAGAAGGTGCTATGTTACACAAACAATACAAAACACTAAACATCGTCCCAATATCCTGATTAAGTGAACAAACTTTTCGCTTGATATTTATATATTCCTATGTAATAGAGGACTAGCCTGTTGCCACGCACCGAGCCCAATCATCATCACCATCATCAGCCGTTTAACGTCCACAGGCTTCCCCCAAAGTAATATTTTAGACTACTTGCATTTGTAATGAAAAATGTGGTAAACTGCAGAATATATAAAACAGATATTTATTTATTTTTTCTTCTAAAACTTCAATGACGTGGTTGTTTATGAAATTTTTAAAAAAAGAAAAACAATGTAAAGGGAGGATAGAAACTTGCTGAGTTTCTTGCCCGTTCTTCTCAGAGCAAGGCCTCCTGGTAGTTTTGTGAACGGATGGCGTAGTTTATCGCTTTCACGAAAATTTGTAAAATGCTTTTGACGTTCATAAGCATGCGCAAAACCGCATCTAAATTGAATAAACGATATTGAATTTTGAAAGACCGAGCCCAATGCAAGTACTCATGTTTTTTCCATTTATTACCAGATAAAAATAACTATAACAGACTCGCGTTCCTATCGTTCGTAAAGATTACAAAATTATTTACTTATCCAAACATACATTATTTTATTTCATGAGACAAAGATTCTTGTTCCACCTACAAAATATAATATTGTTTTGTTTTAAGAAATACCTACCTACTTATAAATTTGACTAAGTGTATCGATGAACATAGTGAGCGAACAAACCTTTCTGGCTTTTGTCTCACTATCTAATATTAAGAAAATGCTGTATTTTGTTTATTCAATAAATAAAAAATAAAAAAGTAAACATCACTAAACGTCCATGAATTGATTAAAGTTGTGAGTCTTTAGTTTGCGGCTTATATTACAGGGCTTGACAATATCGAAGTCTCGTAATTTGGCAGGTAGGTAGTTGGCGGTGCTTCGTTCTCCGTAAATGTTTACAACGCACCAATCGGAGTACTAAGTATTATACGTACGTATTATTAGGTATTATATTTAAACGTACGTTAAGGCACAGGTGGGAATTAAAGCAGCTCTTGCATTGGTAGTGCCGTTTTCCCAATGAACTATTATATCTCCTGTTTGTAAGTGTCACAGTCTAAGGCCCGTATTACGGAACTAAACTCAAGCATAGATCTCTGCTTGAGCACTGTTAGAGAGGGATGGTATATGGTAGGGAGGGAGGTATTGATTCCACACATCGCCATCCCTTTTTAACTGCGCTCAAGCAGAGATCTACGCTTGAGTTTGGTTCTGTAATACGGGCCTTAAACCTACGAATATTAGGTCGTAAATAAAGAGAGTCGTTCCCAATAAATTCCCTTCAACCACGTCGCGTCGGTGGCGCCATTGATAAAAGTTCAGCAGCGGCTGCTACCGAGGTGTTACCGACTTTCCAGCGCCAAAAATAAGGTTTCATTCATAATGGTGGTGGTAAGTTACTATTTCTAAATTAACAACTTGAGGGTCGGCGCGATAACCGGTGTTCGCAAACAATAGATGTTTCTATTGTGTATGGTTTTCTGACCATTGACAGGTTTAAAGTTCGAGAGCGCTTCTTCAATGTGTAATAGGACTGCTGGACATAAACAGTCCCTACAAATTTCCTAACAATTGGTCTTGAACTACCCTCATCCAGACCTTCCTCTTTCTTCTCTAGATCCATAGATCTAGATCGGTGATCCAACTTGTAGCGGGCTGACCAACGTAGCGCTTACACTGACACTCGTAGTACGGACGTACTCGCAATTTTTCGCCAAAAATTTTTTTTATTGGGCCCCAAATGATTAATTACTGATAGCCATCACCATAAAAAATAATAATTTTTTTTCTGAAGCCTATAACACAATAAATTTTAAATTATAAATAACGTTTTTGCTTAAATGTCAAAAACGCCCTCGGTCCTGATGTTCTATTAATTTTCTGTGCCGTAGCGTCACGATTATTGTAAACAATTCAATACGCATGCATGACATAGCCGACAGTTATGCTTGATTGATTGCGACTGGCGTTTGACGGATTTCGTCTATGCGTAGTAATTGTTTACATGAAGCGTTACTCAACTAATTTCATGAACATGGTGGATAGCGTTTTTTGGAGATGAAAAAAAAAGGTAAAAATAAAACATATTTAAATTGAATTTCTACAGCAATCCCTTATTTATATTTATCGAACTTGGTATATTTCGGACCCTTGCACTAAATTCTATGTGAATCACACATTATTTTCATTACTTTTGATATGAGTCAACTAAGCCTATTCTATATACCTATAAAATAGATCGCGATGCGTGGTCGGACTGCAGAGATTTATGGGTATGTATATAACATCTGTCCTGGCTTTTGGATTTTGGTTTGAGTTACAAAATGTTTATAGATTTTTATAGTAATTACTATTTGAGTTACCCCTTCGGCTTATTTGCGTGATATGTATGGATTTAAGGCGATTTAAACCTGCGCCAAACGAATTTTCAACGTCACGCTTAACATGCCGTCAGGTGTGAACTCAACCTAATCATCTTGCGCTTGGCACTGGTCCACGTCCCGTTAGCGAGACTACCTGCAGCTCCGGACGAGCGGAGAGGCTAACCACACGATCTATTTGACCTGAACCGCTAACGAACAACAAGTAACAAAGTTGGGCATAGAGCTCTCTCGTGTTTCATAACTAGATGACGGCTATACATATATATAGGTATATATGTGGCAGATCGTGTGTGTTGAATGATTCTTCTGTAGTATAGTGGTCAGTATCCCCGCCTGCCACCTGGGAGACCGGAGTTCGGTTGCCTGCCATTACCATCCGCTCACATACATTTTACTCTGCGTTTCTTCTCACATGTCTTACTTCTCACATACATTACGTTCCGTTTCATAACTATAAATATTTATATAAAATCCATGATTAATGACCCCTGATGATTTTTCATCTGACCAAACCCAATTTTTGTATGGCCAAATGTGGTCTTAAGGAAAACAGTGCTTCTTGGACTCTGCCTACCCCTTCGGGGATTACAGGTGTGATTGTATGTATCTATGTATTAATGAACAAATTTAATAGTTGTTTAATTAAACAACTCCATTCGTGGCGCATTACATCGGCATCGGAAAAGAGCAGAAGGTATTTGCATGCACCAGATTCGGATGTAGAACCTTATACAGGTCACCAGAGATCATGGAAAGAACATTGGGAGAAGGGGGTCGTCTCTATGCTGTTGTCATTATTTGTACCGTTCGGAACTCATTTTAGGGTAGGCAACGAGTAAGCGCACATGGTGCTACGAGCATGCGTATCCATGTTTCAGCACCGATCTTCCGTAATTACCTGCAGTATGATATCCAGATCGATATTGTCGCAGATCTCGTACTCGCCAGTGAGCGTGGCCTCCTCCGCCAAAACATTAGCTGACTGCGCCAGTCCCTCCTGCCTCAGGAAGCCCAGCACCAGGTATCTGAGGATCCGCTTCCTGGCGCGGAACAGGGCTTCTTTCTGTGAGAAACAAGTGAAGATTATTGACGACCTCCGTGGTCGAGTTGTCTGTATGCCGGTCTCAAGGCGTCGCCATCTCGAGAGGTTCTGGGTTCGATCCCCGGTGGGGGCAAATGTTTGGGTGATGAATTTTCAGACATTTGTTCTCCAGTCTTGGATGTTTATATATATTTATATATATTCAGAATATTTATATGTGTAAATCTATTAAATATATTTATCCGTCATCTAGTGTCCGTAACACAAGCAGCATTAGTTGCTTAAAATGGGACTAGGGGATAGGTGTGAATGTCTGAAGATATTTATTATTTATTTATTATTCGTGGAAATCGTGATCAGGGGTCCTAAAAGGTATAAGTTTTGTTCAAAGTGTTGTCAAAGAAGATATAACCTGGCGATTCTTTCAAGACAAAGAAATGAGTGAGCTCAGTACCGCGGGTACAGTTTGCGGCCTGTGGTCTAAAAAAGTATGTTTTTTATTCAACATGTTCGCAAATAAGCAACACCTGATCGTGTGTCCTTCTGGTAAAAGTGTTTCAATGAAAAGACCAGAAATTCTTACTTCAAAACGATTGAAAGACTGTGTACGTCTGAATGAAGATTATTTTAAAAATTCGAACGTAAGCCTATATGCGTCTGTGCGAATTATGCCCGCCCCGTTTCCATCTATAGGGTGGAGGGCGCGAATTTTATTTGTTATTTTTAGCTATAAAACGCAGAGTCCTTTTGTGTGGCGCGATTAGCCATGTTCTTTATGATCCATTGAGCTTTGTTTTAATAATTCTTCCATACGAATGTTTTTGAAAGGTCAGGGACAGGCCTATATTTTTAGGCATATGTTTTAAGCAGCAGGCAGATGTAGTTGAGTTGGGACGGACGGGGCACTACTCGTTCGAGAGGCCTCGCGGATTCGATCCTAATAATAATAATAATAGCATTACACCGGTCGTAAGGCCAAGGATAAATAAAAATTATAATAATAATATTTTTTTAATGAAAATATACTAAAAGAATACATTACTATAAACACGACACTTACAGACTTAAACACATTAATATACTGTACAGCATTAACTATAGAAGAATTAAATTACAAAGTTACAGAGTATATGGGAACCACTCGAAGAAAATCTGAAAACAAACCATCATGGCAGCAAAGACTTGAAAAAGATATAGGAAAATTACGAGCAGATATAGGAAAACTTACTCAGTACATCAAAAACAATAGATCTAGAAAAGTAGTGGAGAGAACGGAAGCTTTACTCAAAACTATAACCGTACACACTAGACAAGAAAAAAACAATAGAAAGCCTGAAGAAGTTTTGGATACATTAAAACAAAAACTTGCTCTTAAAGCGCACAGACTGAAAAGGTACAAGAAAGCACAGGACATGAATCTAATGGCACCACAAAATGTAAGCAATACCGCAGAAACGCCAACAGCAGCAGAGCTAGAGGAATATTGGTCAGGTATTTGGGAAGAACTGGCGCCACACAATACCCAGGCAGACTGGATATTTGAAGAAGAGCAAAGATGGGATAACCTAAGCGCTATAGGACCCACTACCATTACCGAAGATGAGATCAAGAACATCACCATTAGATTACATTACTGGAAATCTCCAGGTGTAGATAAAATACACAATTTCTGGTACAAAAAACTGACTTACCTTCACCACTCATTAGCTACAAATATTGAAAAAATAGTATTAGGACAAAAAAGTATCCCCGAGTTCATTGCTACTGGAATAACGTACATGCTTCCGAAAACCACACATTCAACACAGCCATCACAATATCGACCAATTACTTGTTTACCAACTATATATAAAATAATAACATTTATTATAAGTAGAAAAATTAATTTGCACATTGAAAATAATAAAATATTAGCAGAAGAACAGAAGGGTTGTAGACGGGGACACATGGGATGCAGAGAACAGCTTATCATTGACTCAACAATTATGAAACATGCCACTTCAAACAATAGAAACCTACACTGCTGTTACATTGACTAAAAAAAAGCCTTCGATAGTATTTCACACTCTTGGTTGCTAAAGGTATTAGATATACATAAAATAAACCCTCAAATAGTAAATTTCTTAAAGAACGTCATGAGCTTTTGGAAAACAACACTACATTTATGCAGCCATAATGGCAATATAGTAACAAGACAGATAGCGATTAAAAAAGGAATATACCAAGGTGATTCCTTGAGTCCCCTTTGGTTTTGTCTTGCCTTAAACTATCTCTCCCATCGGTTGCAGTGCAACAGAGCTGGATATCACCTCAAAGCAGATAACACTGAAATTATAATATCCCACCATATACATGGACGACATCAAGTTATATGCAAGAAATGAAAAAGAGATGAAAACTCTTCTCAACACCACAACAGAATTTAGTCAGGATATAAATATGCAATTTGGATTAGATAAATGTAAGATGCTACATATAATCAAAGGCAAAATCCGGCCTGGAAACGCAATTGATGACACTGACACTATTACGGCAATGGCACCAACCGACCATTACAAATACTTAGGATTCCAACAACTAAAAGGCTTAGATCATACATCTATTAAACAGAATTTAACTGCAGAATACAAAAACAGAGTACTAGAGTACATACCATTTGCAAAACTCAACTTTTAGGGAAACACGTCTCTAAAGCTATAAATACATTCGCAATACCGATATTAACATATTCATTCGGAATCAGAAAATGGTCTAAAATTAATATAGAACAAATACAACGAACAACACGCACAATACTCACCAAACATAACAACTTACACCCAAAATCCGCAATAGAACGACTGACACTAAAAAGAGAGAAAGGAGGTAAGGGTAGAGGCATCATAGATATCGAATACCTGTGGAAAAAATAAATACGTCGCTTATCACACTTCTTCCCTATAAAATCTGAGACAAGAGATACACATAAAGCTGTTATACAAAATGATTATGGATACACCCCACTGAATCTCACCAATGCTCCTAACCCTGACAATGTTCCCAATGACCCCCAGGAATTTAAAATGAGTGAATGGAAGAAGAAAGTATTGCACGGCAGACCTACACCAATCTCACATAGACACAAGAGCTTCGAACATGTGGCTCAAAACCGGCACTTAAAATGGGGCTAGTTGATAGGTGTGAATGTCTGAAGATATTTTTTCTTTAATGATAACTAGCTAACTAGGGGTTCTGCATACTTTTAGGTGTGAAGTTTAAAGAGAAATTTAGTCTTGTTCGTGCTATATTAGGGTAGGGTAACACCGCTCCCTTGCAGATGATCGCAGGTAAATAAACACTACTTTATGTCCCTACAGTGAGTAAGAACGCCAGAGTTCACTGAGAGAGCGTTATATGTAGGGGGCTCGTCTCCTATGCTACTAACATAATTGTTTACAGGGCAAATTAACATCGCGTGGCTCAACAACTTGCTGTTAACGTCTACTAAAACTGTTTACCATCAGGCGGACCGTATGCTTGTTTACCACAATTGTCCTATTAAAATAAAACAGTTTAAATTTAAACCCCACGTTTAAACATAGGATTGATAGAGTGAGGAATGAGTATATCAGAGGATATCTGAAAGTTACTCCAGTGAGAACTTGAGAGAAAAGCGGCTATCACGGAGTGGACATATTTTGAGAAGAGAGAATGAGCATGTAACATTATGAGTTATGATTATGAGAGTGGGTGATATTGCAGGGAGAGGAAGAACGAAGAAAAGATGGATAGATTCTGTGAATGAGGACATGGCTGGGATGGGAATGAATGTTGATATGGCGTGTGATAGGGGGAGTGGAGGAGGAACGACTCGTTGCGCCAACCCCAAATGAAATTGGGAAAAGGGCAGGCAAATGACAATGATCCCGTGTTGGTCCGGGACACAAAAAAAAGTACCAACTGCTTTTCTTGCCTAGCATGTCGTTAAAGGCGACTAAGGGCGTATTGGGTACTGGGTCTGTGTTTGTGTAAGCGATTAGCTAGCCACTTGTTACTACTCTTTTATCTTTATCTGTTATCTGACCAAACCCAATTTTTGTATGGCCAAATGTGGTCTTATGGAACACAGTGCTCCTTGGACTCTGCCTACCTCTTCAGGGATTACAGGCGTGATTGTTTGTATGTAAATGATAATGATGATGTTTGAACACACAGTGATCGTTGTCATTGGGGGACACTTTGACCCCTAATTACATTTAATCGGTCAACGTAGTTAACTTCGACATTTACATGTATCGGATCGATCGTCGTTTATTTTCGGGCCATCATTTACTAAAGTTGCGTAGTCACTTTCATAAAAAGATTTACCACGATATTAGAATATTTCGTAGTCCTTGACGCAGCGGTAGCCGACTTGTGTATACATTACTAATATAATAACCATTTACAATACAATCAAAATAAAGTATTTTTTTATACAACATAGTTGGAAAAAGAGTAAAAAAATCACAAGAAGGCTACAGACTAAAAACTGCATAAATAACTACTGAATTTCATTTTAATTTTGTTGATAAAATTTAGACGAGGACGCTGGTTCAATATTCGCCTGAGCCCCTACGGAGCAACAATCTCCCCACCTGTCTCGGTGGGTCTTACGGCTCGGCCACGAGTACCTACTCCATTGCTCGCCCGCTACAGAGAGACATTGGCGACATGTCTTTTGAGCGAGCAATGAAATGCAAAATCGCCTGGCGCGGCGCCCGCCGCTCGTACTCGTGGCTGAACCGTTACCAAAAACTATATGGGTTTCTGATAACACCCCTGTCTACCCATTATGTAAGAAACAATCTTGATTTTGTTTCCTCGTGGATATTTTTTTTTACATATGACAGGTAAGCTCTTGGCCTTCATCTCACCTGATGGTAAGTAACGATAAGGCCGAAGATGGAAGCGAGCTTCACCTGTAATCCTCAACAACTGAGGAACTGGCTATCTTAACTCTGATTGACGGAACACAACAATGCTAATAACATTGTTATTATGGTGACAAATTTATTTATATTTATTTATACATTTCCCTATCATTAGATTAAGTTTTTTCCAGCTTTTTCCTAATTATGCAACAGATGCACAGATGCAGTTTAATCTTATAATAAACATAAAACATTCACATATCTTACGCCTTTTCCCCAGAAGGGGTAGACAGAGGTGTTCAACACCCACATTTCGTCAGATATGTTAAGTCTCCATGTAACAGGTGGCGAGTCTGTTGCCATGTACTGGACACAATGTGAGGCGAGCGACATTCACAATGAACTGTACGCTTAATATTTATTCATTCTCAGTGGTACAGGCGTTGGGATCGAACCCACGATTCCCGCGGCCTCTGAACGAGTAGTGCCCCGTCCGTCCCAACACGGCTACCGCTGCCTTAATCTCAAACAGTGGTTGATTACATAATCATCCTATTTAAATAAGTTGGTACTTACAGTCTCAATCTTCCGCATCTGGCTCATCGGTCTATTAATTCCAGTCATTATTACTGCCTTCTTAAAAGCTGTACACACAAATACTTTAAAACGGTTGGTGCTCGTTTATTATCTTCATTGACAAAATTATCTCCAAATTATGTCAAATAATCTAATATGTTTATGCGTTGCTAGGAGCTGCGGGGTTGTTAGCCGTTGCTAAGGCCCAATTGCACGATCGAGAGTTAGCGCCTAACCCAGGGTTTGCCCATATATTTGCCCCAGGGTTAAGCGCTAACTCTCGATCGTGCAATTGGGCCTAAGAGAAGGGTATATTTACCACAGGCCTGCACATTATTACATTTACGTTCAAAAGCTATCGGCCAGCTATCGGCATAGGAACATTGGATTGTATTTTGCAAAGATAGGTAATCTTTGCATTTTTTAATTATCGTGAAAAGTCATTGTTTCGCTATAATTAATACTTTGCCAGAGCTGGTAATGTGGCTTACGCTTACTCAGTGCGGATAAAAATCATGTATGAGAGCCCTTCGATAAAAGCTGGCTGCACTGCCGTCCATTTTATTATGTGTCCCCTCGTATTCCGCGGCCCTTGGGACCGCGTCGCGTCGTAAACATGAAAATAATGTAAATCTTCAAGAACTCTCGCTGCTTGTTAAATTCAGTTCTGTTTCCGATTTATGTACTGTCCCATCCTGTAACAAATGAGTAAGATCTTATTCACTGTGACAGGTTTAGTACCCTTGTTTAGTTTTAAAATAAAATCAGACAACTTTGATCAAAGAATATATCAATATATATCTATCTTTGTTTGTATAAATTGATTTGTATAATGCTGTCCTAAATCTGTCACGATTTTAACACCCGACATTTTGCGTATCCAAAAGAACTTTTGACTATGTAGAAAAAAATAGTATTCAAACTTATTAAAAGCATTTGTTTCTTAACTTCCTTTACATATACCACCAAGTTATAAGTTAAGTCAGTACTGTTTACCCTCATTTTAGATAAAAACGGTTTCAATAGCGAGGGACGAGATCAAATATTTTGGTCTTCCATCGAAGGACTGAAATCGAAAGTAGCTTTGTATTGAATATTGGAAGCCCAAAGCGTAAGAACGCCAACAAGTTAGAATGATCTATGCAAAATCTTTTACTATCCTGACGACAGATAGACCGGCGTTATTCCCACATTCCGTCAATGTCAGCCTGACGTGACGCGTGACGCCTACGTCACGGCGCCGCGGTGCACGCATCGCAGTCGCGTGCAAATTGAATGCAGGCCGTTCCGTGAGCACACGCCACCGCGCTTCTCCATTGTCTACTGAACATATCGAAGTATGAATTGTGAGGATGAATTGGCCTTGACTATTATACAAGAGTCCCTATTAAGTAAGAGGTGGAGAAGGAGGCCACACTCTCGTTTAAACTAGTATTATAAACTACGTTCCAGGCTCACTTGCAGGAAATTTAAATCGATATTTAAATCTCGGTTACAAATTTAATGTCAAATAATGACAAAATCGAGATTGAAATTAGGCTTATAGGCCTTCAGGGCCACTTGCAGGAAATTTTAAACCTAGTTCAAATTTCGATTTATTAATTTTTTGACATAAAAGCGATAGTAAGAATGTCAAAAATTTGCTAAATCTCGATTTAAATTTCCTGAAAGTGGGCCTTAATTCCTAACACTTATGTTTACCAATTATTTTTACTATTAAATACAATCATTTTATAATGTGAGACGTTCTCTAGACTACGACAACGATCGTAGCACTACATCTCGTAGCTCTCGTAGCTTAAGGATGTAGTCGCCACACACCTGAGCCACACACTCCTAGCCATCGTAGCACACTTTGGCCCATATTCCAAAATCAATCCCAAGCGTAGATCTCTGCTTGAGCACAGCTAGAGAGGGATGGCGATATGTGGATGAATAGCGCCATTTCCTTCTAACGATACCCAGGCAGAAATCAACGCTTGAATTTGGTTCTGGAATATGGGTATAATGCCTTGAATGTAGCGTAATGTAATTGCAATGACGTTTGTTGCGCAAAATAAGCATCTTGATTATATGATAGTCCCAGGGTATCCTGGCACTGGACTCCCTACATGGAGAAAGAAATGAAGGGCCGTAACACCACCTGATTCAATGCGGATTGGTGGGTGGAAACGGTTGCAATGCGACCGGGACCTCCAAGCCTTCAAAAAACGAGAGATCTTAAAGGCCGGCAACGCATGAGTGACGCCCCTGGTGTTGCACATGTCCATGGGCGGCGGTGATCACTTACCATCAGGAGACCCGCCTGCTCGTTTGCCACCTATACAATAAAAATAAAAAGTGGGGAATCACGGAGGAACTCGAGATAACAAAGTGTTGGTCCGAACCGAGGACGAGGGGAAAGTACCTAGCTTTATTTTCGATGTTAAAAGTTAAAGCATAGGAACCACCACGCCAACTCTAATACTGCGTACCTAGAAAACTGTGTCGGCACAAGTGGAACACAATCCCGTGAGCGCAGTGCCGCATTCGGGGGCGAGGGGCGGGCATGCGGCCGGCGTGGCGGCAGTCATGACGCGCGCGCCCGCACGCCCGGCCGCGCTTGCCGCCGCCCTCGCACTGCTCGCCACGCTAGTCGGTGAGTGACACCTATTTGAATTTGGAACTTTTTTACTCGTCGGGAAACTCGGAAAAAATTAAATATTTTTGATTAGAGAAGGTTTGCATCAATTTTTTATTTCATTGGTGTTATTTATAATTCGAACTTTTTACTGAAAATTATTTAAACACTCAATTGTCTTTTAAATATAAAGGTTCAATCCGCAGGTCAATTAAATATAAAGGTTCGTTCCGCAAAAAATTTCGCTAAAATTTTTAGAGAATTTTTTTCTGTAAATAGTGTGTTTTTGTAAAAGTTTATTGTTAATTAACTATTCTGTCCACAACAACTCAGCAAAACATATACATATATTAAGAAGATGAATACAAAAGGTACAGCTTATTATTATAAAAAAACATCTTCCAATCTGCGACAGAAAAAGTGCTTCGAGGGATAGTCACGTCTTCTAATAAAACATATTATACGAAGATAATGAATATTAAACTCCTCTGAAAATTAATGGTTGCTATTAACTGCTTTTAATTGTTTTTCTCGTTTTTATGGCCTTCTAACCTTTTTACTCAACAAAATTAAATGTAGTTTTAAATCTAGATCGTATTTATAATTGGTGTAAGACTAGGATGAGCCCGGCTGGACGAGCTATCTGCATAATAAATGCGGCAGTCAACGTTCCAAAGGGAGACGAGAATGCAACCGTACACTGTTTTCTGGCTAGTGACATTAGTGGCTTAAAAAAAACAAAAAAATTATGTAAATAAACTTCTTGTTACAGCAACCATAAAAGTTTACATAAAGTTCTCCTTAACAAACCTTCGTTTCAGGAGTTATCCTCTCCTCGTGTGTTTCTCCTTATAGGAACGTCTAAAAGGTCTATGTTTAGCAGTGGGATGTTCAACTGATGATGAGTACCTTAGTTAACAATAGAAATGCCTTCAAAAAGTCACAAAATTAATATTGCCAGGCGTGTGTCCTATTGGGGTAAAAAAGAGCTGTCACCTCAATGTTTTCTGGTGTAACAAAGCGGCAAGCCATGCAACGGGTCAATTGCTTACTTTGTCAGAAGAACAAAGCTGTAATTTAAATATTGGGACTTACCTATGAAATTGGTTTTTTTTTCTCTCTTAGTATTTTGTATGTAACTATTAAGATTCAGAGTATTCCTAAAAAATAATTAAAAATAGTCGTCTAAAAATAGACTATATTTTCGAGCTCTTTTGATTTGTTTTGATAATTTGTTGTAAGTTTAATTGTGTTAAAATTTGACACGGAGACAACTCTTTTTAAGTGCCTCCCGAATACATCATTTTATTTGCATTCATTTTATTTGCAAAACGATAAATAATTTTTATGAAGTGTGATATTACACATATTACTAAAGCTTGTCTAATGATAGATGCCAAATATTATTATCTTTGGATTTGTCGTTGTGAAGTAAACTGAAAAAATTTTAGTATGGAAAATGCAGTATTCCCCAAAATCTCCATACAAAACACCAATTTCATAGGTAAGGACCTTATATAACAATAAACTTTGTATTAGATACTCCTTTACCTTTTATCTCCCCCCCCCCCCCCCCCTGTCTGCCGCAAAGCAGTGTTTACATTTCTGTGTTTCTGCATGTTACACTACAAGTTCACTATGGTATGGTCTCTATTTGATTTACTTACAGAGTATACGTATCACATGAAAGTATTATAAGCTGCTATAGCCACTAGGTAAACACGCGGTTTATACACTATGTGTAAAACCCTGAAGCCTCCGAATATAATACACCAATTACGCAAAGGTTAATTAATATGTGTAATGGATTATTTACACAATCACAATACATTATAATTTCTGTAATTATTAGAAATACAATATTCTAGTATAAACTTATAATAGCTTACAGAAAGATACGACATTTAAACAAAATATCAATGTAAACTGTAAAAAAAATTAAGAACAATAATTTTAGATTTTCTACCTGATGGTAATATGGTGGTAATATTTAACGTAAGTATACGTTTGACAAATCATTTTAAAACGGTTTATCTTTTGTCTTTTGTAACACCGGTGTTCGCAATCAATAGAGGTTTCTATGCAGTCTCGTTTACCGAATATTGACTAGTTAACTGAGGGCTGCTTACACTATATTATCATCGTCATTCAGTGTAGAGACGCCCACAGCTGGACACAGGGCTTCCCCAAGGATCTCTAAAACGATTGGTCTTGCGCCCACCGCATCTAGCCATATCTGCATTATCGTTTACACTATTTTTTGGGATTGAATCGGCAAATCCACCTAATAGAAAAAAATTACACATTATTAACTCTAATGTGAAATATTTTACATTCTTTTCATAACTCACGAATATTTTTAATAATATTTTGAGATATTCTGTTACTAACTATAGAAGAGATAGTCCCCGTCGCTGTAATATCAGGTTCCTTGTACCATTTGAGGATATTTATGATCCAAAAACATTGGCACATATTGCTCTACCTAAGAAGTTCGGCGAAATTGTTATGAAAACTCAAGGCTTTCGTAAATCAACATATCTGAATGAACATTAAAAATTATAATATTCAAACACATTCAAAGTGAGGATGAATAAAAGATCGTGTTGGAACATAACAATATTTAGTATTACCTACTATCATTCTGCGACTCAATATTTTAGAAGGTACCTATTTTTTTACGGTACATTTTTAAAATTCTATAAAGTGCTTCCAGTCTAGACGTCTATATGATACGTAGTAAATAATACAGTAGACAAATACACTAGTTAAATATAATTAGGAATCTTTTTCAAAATCTCAGATCAGGAACGTCCTGCTGAAAATTTGAACTTCACTGTGACGATTGTATAATATAGATGCGTTATTCGTTTGGCACAAAATTCTCATCATATATTGCAAATAATTACATATTACCTAATGTACCTAATTCTTGTATTGGACTTTTTCCACTACTTGTCAAGCTGGCATGCTTGTTTGTCGAATTTGCATAAATTATTGAAAAACGAACGTGAGCGAATGTTAACAGTTTAACAAAAGCTAAAACATCTTAGAAACTTTTGTGCTCACATCACGCAAAATACAATACAAGACGACCTCCGCGGTTCATCCGTGCTTCGAAAGGCACGTAACCGCGACAAACATAAAATAAATAAATAAATATCTTCAAACATTCACACCTATCAACTAGCCCCATTTTAAGCAACTGCTTGTGTTACGGACACTAGAGGACGGATAAATATATTAAATAGATAAATACATATAAATATCCTGAATTATATCATCATCATCATCTTCAGCCTACTCCTGTCCACTTCTGGACATAGGCCTCCCCTAATGCACGCCACCGCTCGCGACTTTCGGCCGTTCTCATCCAGCCCACTCCAGCCAAGCGATGAATATCGTCATCCCATCTGGTCGCAGGGCGTCCTACACTACGTTCACCGAGACGCGGTCTCCACGCGGGAACTTTACGGCCCCAACGACCGTCAGTTCTACGGCTAATATGACCAGCCCACTGTCACTTCAGTTTGCTAATCCGGTGAGCTATGTCATATGTCATCCATACATGAATTATATATATAAAATAAATATATATAAAAATCCAAGAATGAAGAACAAATGCCTGAAAATTCATCCCCAAAAATTTTTGGTTGGTTGATACTTACAACATTAATTTACAGTCACCCGTTTAAATACTACCCATAAAAATATACTTGACCCTAATATAAAAATAACGTACGTTGTGAGAGAGCCTTTTCCCTGGTGTGGTGGGTGTTGTGTGTTGTAATTGGGCGCCTGTCAACCCGCTTTATAAAGCTAGCAGCCACTCAAATATTCTATTACACGAAACTAGCCGAAGGTACTTTTATATCTACTTTCGCTTGTGCGACTGGTAAGTACTAAAAACCAAGTGCTGTAACTTCGTAAAATTATCGTTGAAAATTTTTTTTTCTACTTTTAATTACATAATGAAGAGCTCAGTGGCGTAGTCGTTAGTACGCTTTGGTTTTTAATATCGAAAACAAGCTACCTTCGCCATGGTCAGACCTTGGATGGGTAACCAAAACTTCGTGATCTCGAACTCCTCTGTGCTTCGGAAGGCACGTTAAGCCATTGATCCCAGTCCCAATTGCAACCGTTTCTACCCGCATTGAGCCAAACTCCTCATGTGTAATGATTAAAGAGAAAAAGAGATATACGAGCTGCACAACAAGTCGCGTTACGAGCGAAAGCATGACTCCAAATGATGGATGGCGTTTTGAACAAATGTTACAATTACAAATCATACCTACTTTAGTAATTTTTTATGAAATTAAATTATTATGATTGACAAATGATTCCTTCAATCTCAAAATGGGTCATTCTATTGTTTTTTCCTACTATTTTTGTTAAACGGGTTTTTTCTAAGGGGTATAATTAAAAAGCGTCATAACTTTTAGAGTATTTCTCTTAGAGCTACTTTGAATGTAACTTTGAATAAAATATTGTGTTCTATTAGAAATAATAATAATAATAAAATACGTCAGTAAATAACCTAGATTTTTCAAAAATCACAGATTACTAAAACAAATCATAATGTTTTCGTAAAATTTTTAGTTTATTTATTATTTCTTGACTTTTGTTTTTAAGTAAGTTCAATATCATTTAAATTATCATATTTCCTACATTTTCCGCTATCAAAAAGACCTCAAATATGTTTGGAGGACCTGTGCGAGAGTTCATATTACGAATTTACCACTGATGAACGCACCTTGTTCACAAAAAATGTAAATAGGTGCAATTTTATAAAATTTTAGTAAATCACACTTTAAATTTATTTGCCATTCTCCGTTTGTCCTCGTCTCGTAAACACTCCCCTAGCTGCCTCAGCCAGTATAGGGATTCTCGGTGTCGACATTTCGAGCGAAGTGCAGTTCCGTGGTCATTTAAAGGGTAAAGCTAAATTAGCCTCTAAGAAGCTTGGTGTGCGCAATAGATCGAGGCAGTATTTCACACCGGCCCACCGCCTGCAGTTGTATAAGGCACAGGTTCGGCCCCATATGGAATACTGTTCTCATCTGTGGGCGGGAGCACCTCAGTACCAGCATCTTCCTCTCGACTCTCTTTGGCGTTGCGTGGAGATGTGGCCTCATTATGCATCCTCTATCGCATTTATTATGGGGAGTGTTCCGAGGAATTGTTCGGTGTGATACCTGCCGCCACTTTACGTCATCGTTCATCGCGACATGACATCCACTCCCATCGTCTGGATGCTTGGTTGTATTCCACTTTGCGCTTCTCCAGGAATTTCCTATCCCGCACAACTAAACTGTGGAATGAATTGGCGCCTGCGGTATTTCCGGACCAGTATGACATAAAAACCTTCAAGAAAAGAGCGTATTCCCACTTAAAAGGCCGGCAACGCACTTGTGACCCCAGTGGTGTTGCGAGTGTCCATGGGCGGCGGTAGTTGCTTAACATCAGGTGACCCGTCTAAATATTTACATATAGGCACAACAACAGAAAACAATCCCATCAATTTGTTGATAAAATTGATCAAACTTTCCGCCATAAAAAACTCCGACACCGGTACCCAAACACACTGTATATCTGACTAGGTAATTAGGTACACAACCTAACTAAATATTTGTGAATACCTACTAATTTATTTCTTTTAACACTCGCCATTCGCCATACTCCTAAAGTAATCCAAAACTGCCGCCATTAAATCCTACCTAAGAACTATTATGCTTAGATTATACCCGTGTGCTGCTAGCACACGTGCGGGCTCGTAATGTGCTTGAGACAAAGCCGCGTACACACGTTCGCTGGCTCGTTAAGGCCGAGTTCTTATGGCCGCGACTATTTTATCAGTTCTATATCCTCAAAGGGTTGGCTTTAACTTTTCGCCTACTAAGTCTCTATGTAACAGAGGACGAGACAATTGTGTACCGTGCACCAGTACAAAAATATGTTAAAACATTTTAGAGTTGACAATCTTCATTTCCTTCAGAGTCATTTACTGTCGAAAGTCGTTACATATTTTTGGAGTTGACTGTACAGTTGGAGGTCGGAACTGCATCTTCTTACACTAATATTACCGTTTATTGTATTACCTAACGCTTCATTCTCGCTGTCGCTACGTTATCGCTCCGCTAACGCTATCACCTTGTTTATCGCGTTCATCGTGAAAGTGGCCTTAATCGTGAATACCAACACGCCGTAAATCATGCCATTGAGAGCCGAATAATTGGTTCAGTATTCAAAAGCTCGGGACATTATGGTTACACGAATTAATCCAGTTTGGAACTCATTGCTTTTTCATTTCTTCATTGTTATATGAGTAGAACTAAGAAGAACATAATTTTAAAAAGAAACAATGTGGCACCACGAACAAAGAGATTAAGATTGTTATGCGCTTAAACAGAACATGGAATTTTATACCAGCATGTCTATCCCCAGGCCACCTCCACCTTGCCGGGTCATAAGGTCATGCCTTCTCTATCAGGGCATTCCCGCCTCTTTGGAATGAACTCTTGAGGACGATGGGGAAACGTGTGAGTTGAAGATAGTTTATTGAGAGACTAAGGAAAGTAATAATAATAAATAATGACTTTCTGTCATTACATAATCATCATCATCATTCAACCGCCATTACTTGACATCGGCCTCACTCTAGGATCTCCAGCACCATCCAGCGACTTAATGCGATCTTCACCAGACGTCGGTTCACCCCGTGGTCGGCCTTCCAATAACGTCTCTCAGTACTCGGCCGTCAGATCTACGGACAATTTATATATATTCAGGATATTTGTATGTATTTATCTATTAAATATATTTATCCGTCATCTAGTGTCCGTAACACAAGCAGCATCAGTTGCTTAAAATGGGGCTAGTTGATAGGTGTGAAGGTTTGAAGATATTATTATTATTAATATGCCCTGGCCACTTAAGGCTCGCAATTCGGTGGGCTATGTCAGTGACCTTATATAGTTTTCCTGCGGATCTACTTATTCTGCTCCCCGCATCTAGCACCGTCCTGCGACCTTCTCCAGAATGCCAGTCCACCTTGTAGAACATATAATAATATTAATAAAATTAAATCCCTAGCATCACGGCGACAGTTCTAAGAATACATACAGACGGCACACTCGGTAGAAACGGTTCGATATAATAACCGAGTGATTGTTGTCGTAATTGAATTTAGTTAATATTCTTTGTAATATTGGATTAAGGTCGGCCCTAGACCTTGAATATGGAATCCTAAAAATGTGTAATACGTCATACGAACACGGCATTCGACGTAAAATAGATCGATTGAAAAGTTGAAACTCATATGTTTATTATTCAAGGCAAGGGTTTTAGTTGATTTAAGACGTTTTAGGGTTAGAAAGAAAAACCACAAGAAACTCGCAATATAGTTCAGGTAAAGTAAACCACCACTTGATCGGCGAGTGGAGTACTAATAGCATTCTTATAGCACCACATCTTACCGTAGATCTGACCTTACAAATTGGCCAAATGTGCTACGAACCAGCCGAATGTGCTACGATCCTGCCGAATGTGCTACGATCCTGCCCAATGTGCTACGCTCCTACGAATGTTCTACGAACCTGCCAAATGTGTTACGAACCTGCCAAATGTGCTACGATCCTACCGAATGTGCTACGAACCTGCCAAATGTGCTACAAACTTGCCGAATGTGCTACGAACCTGCCGAATGTGCTACGAACCTGCCGAATGTGCTACGAACCTGCCGAATGTGCTACGAACTTGCCGAATGCGCGACGAACTTGCTGAATGTCCTACGATCCTGCCTAATGTGCTACAAACCTATTTAGGCTACGATAACTATTAGTAATTCCGTGTGTTTGTTTTCCGTGTCCTGTAAAATAAATAAAAAAGAAATCGAGTTTTCAATTGTCCTAGGGTACTCGAAACTCACAACCACCATAAATTTCCAACACAATATGTAGTCGTTGCATGTAATCGCCAGGAAAGCGGAAGAGTTATCGTCACAGGACAAAAAATAATTCACAAAACTATTGGAAAACCTTTAGGGTGCAAATATGGGTTCCAATACGTAACGGAACGAGCCTGTTGCCGTGTACTGGGTAGTGGGCACAGCAGGCGATTTTTGGAAAATGCATATGTTCCATTTAAACTTAATGGTACAAGCGGGGAATAAAACGACCTCTTGCATGTAATGCCGTTTTTCTCAGAGCACTACCTGAAAAATTCAAGGTTCAAAAGTATGTTTTAAAGATGCTGTCCATTCTCCGAACCATTTTTACCTCTGACAGCTTTCTCATTATTATTATTCCCTAGAATTCTCTGCTCACGTAGAGTGTAACAGATGGTTTACAGACGAATGGTTAAACTAATAATAATAAAATAGAAACAATATAAATGAAAGGAAATGCGTTATTTTATCATTTAGGTAACAAGTAGTTACACTTATGAAAAACATTTGAAAATTAACAAACAAATTATACAATTCTTTCTTTACTTAATCACCTCTAAATTTTTTCTTCCTGTTCACTACCTATCCTAAGGGTTCTATCCTCCCTTTATAAAAAATTGTCTTACGTTCTACAATATACAAATTACAGGCAAGTCAAAACGGAATGAATTAGAAGATACCATAAGGTACCATGACAAAATGACTCATGAAAATGAACGAGTTCCAGAATATTAGAAAGTTAGAAAATCGCATCATGCAGCTAATGACATCCTCCATTACAATATTAAATAAAAGTTTTAATGTATGAACATTAACATAGTCCTGAATTTTACAACAAAAGAAAATAACAGAGCGGATCGTACCAAATACTAATACATTGCGACCTGGTTTTCATCAAAATATTCTTGGACATTATAATAGACTTTTTTCATTAAGGTTTGTTTTACACATAGTTTAAATTTATACAAAGGCAATTTTATGTTAACACACATTGTGGGATTTTATTATACAAACGTACACCTTTCGCTATGAATGACCTATTATCTGTAAACTGAAGCTAGGAATTGCAAGTTTATTTTTATTTCGGGTGTTAATATTATGGTGGTTACTAAGCTTTATATAATCGTTCTCATTCTTGTGAACATAATTAATGTTATCGTATTATATATACTGGGATGCAATGGTTAATAAATTAATTCCCTCAAAGAGCTCTCTAAGCGAGTCTCGGGGTTTCAATTTATAAATAGCTCGTATAGCTCTTTTCTGCAGTATAAATATATTTTGAATACCAGCTGCAGACCCCTTACCTTTAATTCATATGACATTACACTACGGATGTAACTAAAATAAACAAGTCGTACTGTTTCTACATCAGTTAGGTATCTTATTTTCTTTACTGTATAGGCAGCAGAGCTCAATCTCTCAGACAAAGTAGATATATAAGGGAACCATTGTAAACGAGAATCTTATTTGATGCTTAGAAAAACAGTTGAGTCTACACACTCGATTTGTTCACCATTGATTTTAATATTTAAGTTTAAATTTCTTACATTTAGTTGTACAAGAAGACTAAAATTTACACATTTTGTCTTCTTTGAATTTAGTAATAAGTTATTATTTGTAAACCAATGTATATTCTCGAAACAGTGCTATTTATAACGTCGGTTGCATTTTTACCTATCCATACCAAAAATGAATGATCTATCGTCTGCAAATAATACAGTCTCACATAAATTTTTAGTATAAAATGGTAAATCATTTATTTAAACTAGGAAAAGAAATGGTCCTAAAATTGATCCCTGTGGGACACCTGTCCATAAAGGTGCACCAAAAGATCGGATTCTATTATAAGTTCTATTGCAAAGGTAGGCTGTAAGCTTCAGCGCGCTACTTAACATACCATAATATTTAAATTTACCCAATAATGTCTTGTGGTGAGCACAATCGAACGCCTTGTATAGGTCGCAGAAAATACCCAAAGCATCCTGCCGTTTTTCCTACGCAAATATAAACAATTTTTCATAATCCCGCAAGATAGAAGAGCTATGTTATGTTAACGAGATTTCGATATTGAAAATAAAGTAACTTTCTCCATGGTTGAACCTTCAATGGGCTACCAAAATATTGTGATCTCGGGTTCCTCCGTGCATCGGAGGTTACAACTGTTTCTCCCCACTAATCCGTATTGAGCCAGCCCGGTAGTCTTAGTCTTAGCACAGCTCATACTTGATTTAACCACTTTTTGCGCTCTGCGTGTTATATTTTCCAATGTTAGAATTTTGCTATTCAATAGTTACCTTGAAAAGCCTTTGCGTACTTATTTGGAGGTGGAGGCAGTTAAAATATTTGTCGTTGTCCGAACGACAGCTGAGCACGCAATCGCTTTACAATCAATATACTGTAATGCTTAACTGTACAGAATGTTTAAAAGTACTTGGATTAAAAAGGAATCTAAATAATAATAAATTGGTTGAATGGTACGTACGCCTGTACGGTTTGCCAAGGGTCGCGCAGTGCGCACATACATCCTGTCTACATCCACGAAATGTATTAACACATCGTCTGATATGTTCAAACCCTATGTAAAAGGTGGTGATCATATTGCCCTGCAAAGTGCATACAGACACAGTACCTATGTGACAATTGATAACATTTTTTTTACAAAAGATAAAATCCAACTAGTTCATTGAGAATATCACTTGGCTCACATTGTGCCCGGTGCATGGCAACAGGCTCGCCACTTATTACATGGAGACCTAACATATCTGACGAAAAGTGGGTGTTTAACACCTCTACCTTACCTACCTACATTCGGGGAAAAGGTGAAAAATAATAGGAGTAGTTGATCGACTGCTCATATGACGGACTCTTCTGTGGTCGGGCAACCGATCGGCCCCAAGCGTACCACTGCGACGGCTGTATGAAAGGACACACAGGCGGAATGCTAACCGCCTATCTCGTTTTCACAAGAAGTGACTATTTCCCAACTTAGCTATTGCTAACGTTAGTTACATTATCCACAGGGAGACAAAGACGGCGATGGTATTATAAAGGTTTAAACAACTACACTCAAACTAAAAAATACGCAAAAATCACCAGTGTAATTCCATCATTAGATTTGGTAGCCCTGCTCCCGGCGCCGCGTCGTGGCGGCACCCGAAGGCTTCGCGAGAACTAAAAATAAAATATTTCTTGGCATTTCGGGCATGCACTTGACCCGCTTCTGTTTGTCGTAAATAACCGCCATTTTGTAATGCACAGCTCTAGGATTGCAAGTTTGGACAGCGGCCTTCGCGGCGACGTTTCAAGAAAATCTCTTGGTTTTGCTGTAAGGAAATTAATAAGTAGCACTAGTTTTGTTTATTTTTAAATTTGTCATCATTTTTCTCAGGCACGTTCTTAGTTAAGTTTTTCTCTTCGAAGAGAAAAAAACTCTGCATCTGACCTCTTATTTTCAAACATTGTATCACGGATTCAATTAGGTAAGTCTCACGTCTCGCTCTAATTCGTCCCAGTAAAAAGTGACAAGTATAGTGATTCGTTTCTTTTTCGACAGTTGAGAATGAGGTTAGGACTCCAATCCACTTGGTAACTTAAGACCTAGCAGATGACATGGATTAATTTGTAGAGTCCGGGAAGAGCTCGATGGCGTAGTGGTTAGAGTAGGCTTTGGCCCCGTGGTTAGTGGTCAGTGGCCAGTGGTCCGTGGCCCGTGGCCAGTGGTTAGTGCCTCGTCCGTCCCAACTCGGCTACCGCTGCCGCTGTTTTAAGCGTGATAAAAAAATACTCTCCTCTCCAATCCGGTCTATGTGAAAGAACACTAGATACAGATTTTAAAAATAATGACCATTTATGATGTCTGAAACCACTCAAAGCTCTTCAACCCTTTGAGATCTTTTACGCTTAAATTAGTTTAGTCATTAATGTGCGGCGCTGTAGGGCCCAAAATTCCAAGCATGCTTGGAAATTTCTATTGTCTACTAACCGGCTGGGGCGATCTCGATATTTATAATGATGAAAGGTATTAGCTACTTGGCTTTTGGTTACACTCTTTGTATTAAATTAAAAACTTCACTGGGAAGGGACGAATTTCAGCTAAAAATTCCTGGTTACAAAGTAAGGATCTAAAACTAAAAAACACTTCCGAGTACGATTTTACATCTTTATTTCATCCGAGAACTGATTGGATAAGCATCAGGTTTTTCAACGAATTGAATTGTAAAACGGAATATCTTCATTTAACTCCTCTCGTTAGGTAGGGAACTCATCAAGCGCGATGTAAATTCGAATGGAACGCGGACGACGCATACATTACCGCAGCGATTACTTCCATCCGACGGGAATCCGATCGATCTCCAGGTTGAATGCTTATTCCTCAACCTGAGAAGTAAACCATTTCGTTTGCTTAAAAAAATATTGTAGAAACCAAAATTTGAAACCTACAGCAAATAACTTGTGAATCTCTACATATCTGTTTGTACGGGTTAATCTCCGAAATGGCTGGACCGATTTCAATGAAATTTAGCATGGTGGTACCTTATATCCCTGGTCAACATCTTAGATACTTTTTATTCCGGAGAATGAAATGGGATAGTTAAAAACCATAGTAACCGCGGACGAAGTCGCGGGCAACAGCTAGTTTCAACTAGTCTGCACCGAAGAGCTGGCCGCCAAATACTTTTGATGCTTTGTCTATTATTATTGAATTTTATATACGAGTAATATTTTTCCTTTCACTTTTTGACATATTTCTTATTGTTGTAACTAGCGAGTCGAATACATACATACTCGTATATAATATTTTTAGTAAACCAACACAAGCGAAGGCCATATTTTAAGCACAGATATTTAAAAAGATAGATATAAATATAAATATAGATAAATATAGATATTTAAAAAGTACCTACAATTAAAACACGTCTTTTACCAGTGAAGTGAGAATTGATGCTCGACGCTCTTCGCTTGCTGCGACAAATCTTTTGTTTTCTCTACTTCCATTAAACCTGAATTTGAATACATGATTCATACCATCCCAGACGTGAGCCGTATTTAGATAAAAATAGTTCTTGTATAATATTCTTTATAGACTTACGTTACTTTTACTTTACGTTACTTTTAGGTATAAGTTATATTATACAAGTACCACACTGGGCACTAAGCGACGCAGCTTGTCATGGGTTATACCGTATAATCCAATATACCGTATAAATTATATTCTTAAGTCAATATTATACAAGTACCATACTAGGCACGCAGCTCTTCATGAGTTATACGGTATAACCCATGACGAGCTGCGTCGCTTAGTGCCTAGTATGGTACTTAAGAATATAATTTGCGAAATTTACAACCCTTTTATAACCCGTTTGATGGTATTACCATCTTTGAGACGTGGTGGTTCCGATATTACAAAAAAAATGTGATCTCGAGATCTTTTGTGCTTTGAAATACAAACAAACCCTTTGAATGATTTTTATAAAATATTCTTAAGTAATCTATTATGACAGAAACAGTAGCAGTATCGTCCAAATCCAACAGCATAAATTTCCGAAACGTGGAAGTATTGCAATTTAGCTTTGATCGTTCACGCAGAGACCAGACACGACGAACGATTCAATATCAGAACCATAGCTGGCACATTGTCCTGAACTTGTTAAAGTGAACATCAAACAATCATACAATATGAGCAACGAACACGACCTGTCCATCTCGCTTCTGTCCCTGCGTACCTTAATCATGCTGGCAGGCAAGATAAACAAACTTAATAAGTGAGTAAACTTGTAACGAGGCGCTATAACAGAGTTAGCGACTCCGCTATTATTACGGTCTTCTCTAGCCATTTTCTCTTTATTTATGTTTTTAAACTAACCATCTGTCTCTTTTTTCATCGTTTTTGATCTCCAATTTAATTCGTATCAGAGTCAGCGTCTGGAGCGGCCTAAATAAATTATATTAATAGTTTACTATCATGATAAAATTATAAATATACTAAATGATCATAATACAAGTTTATGCTTATAGAACAGTATTCTAGAATGAACCTATATAACTTTGCAAGGCACGATTGTAAGTAGCCCTACCTTTTAAAATATCCTTTAGGTTTTATGTTCAGTGTTAGTTTTTTGTTAGTGATATTTACCTTTTTATAAATTATTCCAGTTGTGCCTTAAGTTTTTGATATATATAAATGACATCATCAAGCAGTATTAATTTTTCACCGGCATCCCCATCGTCACACTGGCGCCTCAACGTGTTTGAAGCCGAGAATTCCGAAATTCCGAGAACCGAAGTTTTATATTATTTTCTATTAGTTTAAATACATTTAAAAAATTTCTTTTCAAACTCTTTCTCTCGCATATCTCATAAATGGAATTCGCTTCCGGCACACGTATTCCCTCCATCCTACAACATTGGTTTCTTCAAGAGAGGCGTCAAAAAGCACCTTATGGGCCAGCAAAGTACTGCTGTCTATGGCCCTAGCTATCCCCGTAAATGGACTCTCCTACAAGGTGGTCTTGAGTTACGTTACGTATTAAATCGCGCTTTAGCAATATCATTTTGTATGGATTGTATACATTTTAGTATAAAGTAAATCTCAATATATAAGTTTACGGAGTTACGGGCTACGAGCGCTCGTCCGCACATTCAAGGTGTCCGCGGAAGACCAGCGTCGTGGTTTTCTACGCCCGACATTTGCTGAGTGCGACTCCTATTCAGTGTCTTATTGCTTGTTATGTCATTAGGTGTCTTTGTCTATGTTTGATTATTTTTATGTAATTTCTTACTATGTGTGTACTGAATATAACTTTATTCTATTCTATTCTGAGCACAGCATGCTTTTAAGGCGAAGGGATAGGCAAATGTTCATAATGAGGTGTTTTTGGTACAGTAGTCTGGCAAAAATACAGCACAAGGGATGATCAGATTATTTCATGTTATGACATATATCATAAACTTGTTCGTGACGGTCCAAAATACTAGTAATTATTTATAGCAACATATGGAGAGCATTCAATTTATCATAATTTATTGAAATTTCTTTTACACTTTTTTCTTTTAACGACTTTTCTGTTTATTATCAAACTCAGTTTACATATCCGTTACATTAATACCTAGTCTCCGACGGTGAGTTTTTTTAGAAATGACCACGAATTTATTAATTGCAATGATTTTCCTAGTAGCGCCTACTAAAATATTATAGTTGCATAATTGTACATTTGCTGGCAAAATTTCGTAGGCGCTTTTGCAAATAAATGACATCGTTGCTAAGCAACGGTTAATTATTAAACATTCTACATAATTATTATTTGTCTAGAGCAAAATATTGATAATACACTAGAGTAAGTACCACCCTCTTTAATTACCTTGCCTATCCTTGTCATAATGTAGATAATTGTACCTTCAGATCTGTGTGCAATAACAATCGAGCTACCAAAAATTACTTCTCACTACTAAAATGCACAGAGTAGTGGCCGATACAGAGTCTACGCTATGTTCTTTATCATAAAATATGTAAAATGAGATATAAATCATTTTACATATTTTATGATAAAGAACATATCGTCTTTCAAATAAAAAAAGAATTATTAAAATTGGTTCACGCAATCAAAATTGTGACGGATGGAAAACTACGGAACCCTATATTGAGCGTGGCCCAACACGTTTGGTGGGATTTTATTATAAAATTGTCCATTCTCCCATAAATGCACAGCAAGTTCATTTTTGCTTCTAGTATTTTAATTATGGCATTCATTGTTTATCTTAAATGTGTGGTTATGTTTATAAACATATAAAATATTTTCACAGATGTATTCGGCTACAGTTAATATATCAATTTCCCTGAATAACTCTCTGAGTGATTCTCGTGGTTTAAGCTTGTAAATGGCTCATACAGCTTGTTTTTGTAAAATAAAAATATTCCCAATATCAGCTGCTGACTCCCATAGCAACAAGCCATACGACACCACACTATGAAAATAACTAAAGTAGACAAGTCTTGCCATTTCAACGTCAGATAATAGTCTGATTTTCTTTACTGCAAAGGCAGCAGAGCTATGAATTTTTTTTTTGCAATTAGATTTACTTGAAATACTTTTGCACGTCAATATTTTTTTCCTACTAGCACTTCGACGTGAATGGCCTGTTGAGAAGAAGTGCCGCAAGAAACTCAACAGTTAGCTTTTTTTATACAGCCATAGTAACAAAAGGAATTTAGAACATTTCAAATATTGAGACGCCACAGTTAATATATCAAAATTTCCTTAAATAATTCCTTGAGCGAGTTACGTGGTCTAAGGTTGTAAATGGCACGAATGGCTCTCGTTTGAAGTACAAAGATAGTCTGAATGTCAGCAGCGGAGCCCCACAACAGTAGACTATACGACATTACGCTGTGAAAATAGCTAAAATAAACAAATTTCGCCGTTTCAACATCAGTGAGTCGCCATATTAGATCGATAAAGTCATCCGTTCTTTTCACTCTTAAGAGTTATCTGTCAAATTTACCGAATTTTTCGACAATATTGTCAATCTTAGTCGTCAAATTTGGCTTATCGAAAGTTTTATGCTCGTAGCGAAGGTCAATATGTGTGGATTCCACTGTAGGCGTGAATATATCGTAATGCCTAGAAATAATAATCATTTACGTTAATTAGTTTAGCCACAGTGACTGTTATTCAATTTAATTAAAATTTCGTTACAAAATGCTCTTTATTTCCTTATTGGTATTAATCCTTATCAAAATAAATAACTTTATGTTCAAGACTGGTTCGATACCTTTATATTACTTTTGAATCATTTAATGACAGTCCGTTCGATAGTTCTCGCGATTTTAAAAATGTATACCTACGTCCCAACCGGCCTGCGTGTATATGATGACGTCATACGATGTTTCATGCTTGGAAGCGGAACTAAGATTTTTAGATAAGTCTAAAATCAAAAATACTGATTCATTTTGAATGAAACAAAAACTAGTGTAGGCTTGTATTCATACAACCTATAAAGTAAAAAAATTTAATCGTAACATTTTCCATTATTAAATGTATTTACTTGAGACGTCATATTATTTTACGATTTCTATCAGTAAATGTTATGTTTCTATTGACAAAAAAAAAATCGGTCATAACTATATAATGTAATTTTTTCAGTTCTGATCCTAGTTGCACAAACAATTACAGTAATGATGATACAAAAAAAGAGACACTAAAATTCTTTAAAAAGAAAACACATTTCAGAGACAGATCAGGAAGATACAGTATCTAAAAGACAAAAAAGAATTGTACATGTTCTTCTGGTTCTGGCTGTATAATAAAATTTTTGTGCGGATAAGAGCACATCAGACTACCACAAAATAATTTATCGATAGATAATGAACTCAATTCTTACACAAAACATTGAGTTGGAAATCAATTGAGAAGACTTGATTTAATTTTGGATCGTCTGACATGCTGGAAACTGGATACATGAACTGAGGCGATCCCATCACTATCAGGTTATTTCATTTACGAACTATCAATTGTACAATTTAATTTTTTTAGAAACCCTTAGTTTTCTCTGTCGATGAAATTACTCTGTGATAAACACTAGCCGTCATAGCTATCAAAACATGGCGCTACGGTGCAATGTGCTTTGTGACGCACCTCAAGTTTTCAATAGATGTCGCTGTCGCTCAATTTCGATTACGCCAAACGCTGAAAGTCATTTGCCTTACCTTTCGCCTTAATAAAAAATAATAATAAAAAAAAAAGACGTGTGGCACTCGGGGACTGCCGCGGTAAAGCTATTGCATAGCATTTTGTATCAACAATAATACAATGTATACATATACTTCACCTAATATACTTGGTCGAGCAGATATTGTTATTAACCGCTTAACCGCGGTTTCACCCTCATGTACATATCACCACCCCTAGTATTGTAAAACTCGTGACTTTTTTAGTTCTCTCTCTCTCTCTCTGGGTCCTTACCTATGAAATTTCCATACAAAACGACATTTCATAGGTAAGACCTAATAAAACGTTTGCCGTAAATACAAAGCTTTGCCGCATATATACCTCTGTTTACTGCACCCGTAGAGTTCCGCAGCCGAGCGGTGTTAGTTTGGTAATTGCCTAATCAACTGTAGAGTTGCTCCGTAAGCTAGGGATGCTGCACTCGTGCACTACCCTATTTTAACATATAGGTCTTAGTAACGAATTGTTTGTATGGGTACAGCACAGAAGCAGTCAACCAGTAATTCTTTTTTTTAATAGTGTGTCGATTGAATTTTAAATAGTGAAATGTGTAAAGAAAAATCCCAAATTGTAAACACATAAATCTAAAAATGGACATTCATCGTCTCAAGCCATGAAATAAACTGTTAAAAAAGCTTTGCTTTTTGCTATAGTATTATGAACTAAAAGAACTATTTTGTTCGATCGTATTTAGATCACTAAACCCCAAGTGACAGTATAAGCCTCCATGATTGCTGTCCCACATCGGAAAGGTTGGTTCGCGAGCCGCTGTAGGCTAGCTTTGTGATTGGATTACTCGTGTACCGTGGGACATGTGCCAGTCTAAACAATAATACCTATATTACACCTTTATTCTCTAGACCTTTAAGCCTACTGACTGTTACTGTAAATATGTTACTTTTATATCCTTATAATATGAAGATATCGAAGAGAATAGAATATCATTTACTTGCACTTGACTGAGGTACATTACATTACAGGTTCTTATATAACAATAGAGCTCCTCTCATTCAGTTGACAATGGTAGCATACAAATAAAAATAAACATTTTTTATATTACACTAAGATTTCAAAAATTAAGGAAATTGTTTAAATGTCCAATTACTAATTGTCAAACAAGGTCTCTTTCAATTAGTTACGAGTACTGTGACATTACTTAGTAGTGCTGGCTGCTTATGCTCACTTAAAGGGCAATGGAAAACGCTTTGCTTGGAGTTGGGCAAAGCTTTTGTTAAGCCTTTTCATTACCTAATTCTTTATTCCGTTTTTTATGCTGTTTTTGTAGACTTAATTACAGTTTAATATCGTGGTTAAACGACAAAATGTAGATGAAATATTTTTTTACTGTAAGTAAATAAACTTATTGTTTCAGTGTTTCAATATTATGTATAATAAATAGGTTTCTTCAACGTCCTTGCGCCATTTTTCCAAGTCATTATCATTAATCGATGACGTGATACACGCGCATTCATGCTTTGAATTCACATTATGTGCCAATTGAAAAACATTGTCAGTAATTGGAAAGTAACCCTAAACTTATTGCAATGACGCTGAATATAAAAACTAGATTATTATGACATTTCTATCTTCCTTTTTAACATAACATATCGTCATGCCTTTATCCCCGAAGTAGGCAGGTTTGTTATCTTACTTTTTGTTTGCGCCAAACATTATTTTATTTTATTTATTTATTTTATTTTATTTGGGGGGCTTACAGCTTACATAAGGAAATATATATATGTACAAACATCAAACAGCCAATAACAAGCCTCCGCAGGTAACACTAATGTACTTAATATTAAAATTCTTACATTACATGATTTTATTCACAGAATTAATACTACTGCAAAATAGATCAATGCTGCTAACACAACCAGGCCTACAAACTTTATTAAACATATTCATTATAATGTAGATTATTTTTATTCTTCGTATACAAATATGGATTTTACCAACTTCGCCTACTACTAGATATGTATTCTATTAGTACACAGATAGAACACCAAGAGATTAAATATGGTAGGAAAATAACTCAACATCCGGACTCATAATTTTCTCAAATGAATTCAAACTTTAATTTAGCTTATTTTCACATAAATTCTCATCTCTCATATTGCGCGAGTAATTGGATTATTAGAGTAAGCTGAATAGTCTAAATTCCGAGATGAGCGCGAGCGGCGCTGAATATGTAAGTTACGGTTCGGGCCATGTGAACTAGTTCACCAAGTTAATGCGACTACTACTTTGAATATGTCGGTGGCAATATTGAACTAAGTTTACTTCTGATCTAGAATGTTCTGCTAAACTTCTTACCTTATAGTCTTATAAAAAATGTAAGTATATCTCTCTAGATGAGTATTAGTTTTGAATCACAAATTCATAAGTAAAATAATTGTAATATTCTTTCGCGATTGGCTCTTAATAAGAATAAAAAATCCTCCGCTTTTTCTTACGTTGGGGCCAACTGTACCCATTGTATGTTTCATAGTATAAAACTTAACTTATTTCGTTGCGTTAAGAATGTCAATTTCTATGGGATATGTTACTTAAACTACTTTCCGCTAGGGGCGCTATCACGTTTCCCTTAAGATAGAAAATGACATTGTTACCGCAACAAAAAAAGGTTCTGTTTTTTAGTTTTTTACAATGAAACTTATACTACGTACTGTATATTATGTTAGTTAACATTACTCATGTATTCTAATACATGGTGCTTAAATTAGATAATCTTGTTCAAGCTAAGGGTCTAATATTATAAAAATGTGTTCTACAATGTACGAAGGTAAGCTGGTAAAGAACATAATCACACCATTAATCTTAAGGTAAACTCGTTGGGACCCCGCTTTAATCTGAGATGATTATAACTGTTGACTCACAAACAAATTTAAGCAATTTGCGTTAATAGAAAAGGATTTTTACTTAGAGCCCTAAAATATGTCTTTGTTCCTACAGAGCTAGAACACGATTACACATATAAATTCTTAAATCTATGCAATAATTTTTGAGTTTATTCGTTACAAACTTTCCTCTTTATTATACCCATTTACCGATACCGATTTCCTAATACTCATATTTTTAAACTCGCTATGTTTTGAATGGAATGTCTGAATCTAATAACTCAAAAAAAGGCTACCATTAATTATACTTATATTTGAACCAGTGTTGAATATGAAGGCTTTTATATTAATATGAATCAATAGCAAGATACAAATAAAGAGCCATTTTGAATGGCATTTTCGATATATGCTTTCGCGAAATTTTTTCTAGGCAATTATGTGTTCTACGAAGTCGTAGTACATTATTTTATTCTAACATCAACAGTTTTCGCAGCGTAAGCGGTGTAAAGAATATTTTCGTAATTTTTTTACACCTTGGATTACATTTTTGGAGTTTTAGTAAGGACCCCTAATTTTGTTTTGTAATATTATATATCATATGTTACTCGGGGATAGTGTAGCTTTCTAACAGTGAAAGAATTTTTAAAACAGGTTCTGTAGTTTCAGCAACTATTCGATGCAAACAAACAAACAATCAAATCATTCCTCTTAATAATATTAGTGTATAGATTATTGAATTAGGTTATACCTAGGCTGAAAAACCACAAAAACGGTATTTATAGTAATATATTTGAGCAACACGTGTACAAACATAGAACAGAGAGATTATTTTCAAAATTGCTTTGCTTCTTTTGATCTTAGAGGCCTACCACGCACCATAGTGTTTTCATAATACCTATATAATATAAAAACATAGTCGTCATACAATTTTATTATAAAGTATCTTGTTTTCTCGTAAAACCATATCGTCTGTAGCGATAAGTGTCACAAGCATCATAACCATCTCTATAAATTGTGTGACACCGAACAGGTGTGCTCTACAGTTTATTTCGGTGTTCAAAGTGGTCTAACTAAATTATTACCGAGATATCAACACCGGCAGAGTGTAAAATAATAAATTATTCAACATAAAGTTGTATTACTATACCCTACAACAATAAAATATAACAATAACATCAAAAATTATGTCGTAAAATGATAATATAGTGGACAGCTCTACATGCGATGTTTATTTAATTTACGTCAGTAGTTATTAATAAAGTAGATTTTTTAAATAATATTTATTAATAAAATCTTTATGCTACACCTGCTTAAAATATTGGTTACTGGTTCAAAGAAATACAGAAATGCACAAGGGTTGTATTATAATATTTTCTGTTTGAGCTGAAGAATTGTGTGAATGTATTTTATTATTTATACATACATAAAATCACGCCTGTAATCCCCGAAGGGGTAGGCAGAGTCCAAGGAGCACTGTGTTCCTTAAGACCACAATTAGCCATACAAAAATTGGGTTTGGTCAGATGAAAAATCGTGAAAGAGTAGTAACAAGTGGCTAGCTCATCGCCTACAGAATCACAGACCCAGTACCCAATACGCCCTTAGTCGCCTTTAACGACATGCTAGGCAAGAAAAGCAGTTGGAACATTCTTTTTGTGTCTCGGACCAACATGGAACAAAAAGAATATATAGAAGAAGAAGAAGAAGAATATATTTTGTATATTCTGAAAAAACAATGTATATACCGAAACTGATATTTTCCTTGTTGTAAGCTTGTTGTTAACTTGTGCAGTTAGCGAGTAACAAATAAAAATAATATGTTCTTTAAAATTAAAACTTAGGAGCCCATGCTTATTCAAGCGTCGTTGGGCAGTTTGAATTGCTTTGGAAGAACCCTAGTCGTTCCCGCGTCTATATAATAATAACACTCTCCGATACACTCACGAGTACTTCACTCGTGAGTATATCGGAGAGTGTTATTGGATGTTTAACACGTCTTTCTCCTTCGGGGATAGAGGCGTGATGATAATATTTTATGTTATATTTAGGTGGATATTCGTATAGATTTTGTAAAAGAAGAAAAAGGACAATCCATACTAAAATTATAAATGCGAAAGTAACTCATTCTGTCTTGCTTACACGTCCAAACTACTGAACAGATTTAATTGGTATACAGATGACTATGTGTGTACCAATTAATTAATTGCTAGAGCCTGAGAAAGGACATAGGCTACTCTTTCTTTATCCCGATATTCCCATGGGAACGCGTACCGCGCGGGTGTAACCTTTGTTATCAATATCTGTCCGACCGAGTATTATGTGACATATTCCGTCAAAATGTAATTTCATTTCAAATTTTAAAATTTCTCGGCATTGTTAAAGAATGACACGACAACAGAGATTTATCACCATGGCAACCATTAATCAGATTACACCTAAACGACAATGACAAAAAATACTATTTTCATTATTTCATTAATTAGAGGTTTTAGTTCAACTATTAACAATCAACATTTTGTTAATAAGTGGTAGGAATGTAAAGTTGAGAACTTTGTAAAAAATCCAAGCAAAAACTTTTTGTAAACTTTTATCGGCGTTAAATCAATAGTCACGCGAACGACGCCGCGGGCACAGCTTGTTTGCTATAGAAATGACACACAGTTTAACTACAATATACCTAGTTTTAAATTAGTGGAGTTGGGAAAATCCCTAACAATATGACGCCAGATTTTATGTCCGTATATCCGTTGCCCACTGCTGTTGTCCAGGAAATGGTATTGTGTCCAGACATCGGGCCAGGAGAATAATAAGCATTGTCTGTGTTTATTTTATTACAGGAGCCGTAGAACATCATATACTCATTATTTTATGTGTTCGATGTATTATTTATTGAGTAATTACAAGTTGGCATTATATCAGCATGAAACTAGGCCTTATTTTAATATTAGACGTTCTGAAACGCCTGAATGGACTCTGATACCTTACCTGATCCGATCTGATATCCGATATCTTACCTGATAGCGAAAGGAGAGTGTATATGTGGACTCTATTAAGGATTTGAATGAGAAAAGAAGCGTATTGGAACAGTAACAGTAGCTTAATGATAAAATCGTACAAGAATCCTGCAAAAAATACCTAATATGAAGAAGTAAATAATAGAAAGTTAGAAGTATGTATAAATATGACATAGAAAATCAGATAAATTGGTAAAACTTATGTACAGGTCTATTGTGATTATCGCTTGCATCACATTGAGCCCAGCTCATGGCTAGCCACCTGACGAAATGCGGGTCTTAAAACCCAAGATTCGTATTATACACGTGTTATATGTTGTTAAACTATTTAAGCAGTATTATATTAATTAATATTTTTAGGAGTATATAATGTACCTACCAACCGTGTAATTAAATTTTTTTCAGAATAAATACCGAGTAGACATCGTACAATTATTTAATAAAGGCTTAAATTCTCATATGTGAGGCACATTCTAGAGACGTTCTGTTTAGGCACAAAAAAGTCTTTCTGTTCAAGTTGTAGAAGACTTAATCGCGTTAGTTGATAGTACATCAGTCTATGGCTTGGATAAAAAAGGCTTCATGAAAATTCAAAGGTCTATAAGTTTCTACATGTGTAGAGTTAAATGTAGATCGTACCTTTTATACTAGACATATCATTTATAATAGGTCTTTACCTATGAAATTGCCATTTATTTCTCTCTTAGTATTTTGTCTGTCCCGTGTTGGTCCGGGACACAAAAATATTGTACCAACTGCTTTTCTTGCCTAGCATGTCGTAAAAATCGACTAAGGGCGCATTGGGTACTGGGTCTGTGATTGTGTAGGCGATGAACTAGCCACTTGTTACTACTCTTTCACGATTTTTCATCTGATCAAACCCAATTTTTGGCTAAATGTGGTCTTAAGGAACACAGTGCTCCTTGGACTCTGCCTACCTCTTCGGGGACTGCAGGCGTGATTGTATGTATGTTCTTATGTATGTATGTATTCTTAAAAAAATAATTACCTCCTCTAAAATTAGACCATATTTTAGAGCTCTTTTGATTTGTTTTCATAATTTGTTGTAAGTTTAATTGTGTTAAAATTGGACACGGAGACAATACTTTTTAAGTGCCTCCCGAATTCATCATTTGATTTGCATTCACTTAAAAACGATAAATATTTTTTATGAAGTGTGATATCACACATATTGCGTAAGCTTGTCTAATGATATATGCCAAATATAGAAAAAACCTCTAGAAACTGAAAAAATGTTAGTATGGAACATGCAAAGTTCCCCAAAACCTCCATACAAAACGGCAATTTCATAGGAAGACCTATTGTAATAAAAACTATTTAAGATATTAATTGCAAACATTATATTGGTATCTAGATATTGATCTACATTAAAAAGAACAAAACTTTTGTATTTTTTTTCTGAATATCACACGCTTTTCACTGTGTCCGTGCTGTGGGCTCACCCCCTCACAGGGACCTGAACATATTAGCCCTCTTAGTATGAGCACTGCATTGTGATAAATATCAGATTTTTATCACGTTCAACTGTCAAAGTACTATGGTATCTAACAACTGGGCGTGATATAAACGTGATAATTATCATATCGCGCTGCACATGCTATTTCGGCTGGTGAATTGTGAGTGATAAACTGATTACACTTCTGCCTACAATGATACAATCATGGTGTGTGGTCTATGACAAAGTATCTCACGTTACATTCGATGACCTCCGTGGTCGAGTGGTCTGTATGCCGGTCTCAAGGCGTCGCCATCTCGAGAGGTTCTGGGTACAATCCAGTTGGGGGCAAAATTTTGGGTGATGAATTTTCAGGCATTTATTCTCCAGTCTTGGATGTTTACATATATTTATATATATTCAGGATATTTATATGTATTTATCTATTAAATATATTAATCCGTCATCTAGTAAGCAAATAATGCTGTAGTCCGTAATACAAACAGCATTATTTGCTTAATTTTTATTTCATCAAAAATCATAATGGAAGATTGAAGAAAAATGCATGCATGGTAGAAAAAACTACTCCTGCTCCAACCCTACACCGAAGTTATCCCAAGCTTAAGCCGCAAAAAAACATGTTGTACAAGTCTTGGCATGTCAAATTAGTGATTACTTTTTAGGTCAGATGTCAGCTCAGTGACACAAACGAACATTGTTTTTCAGTCTAGTTACGTAAATACCGGACGGCGATTCACCTGCACTATAAACACTAACAGCTAAAATTAAAAAGGTTTCACATAGCTTTTTAAGTAGTGGGAAACTTCGGGACTAATAATATTGCAATGTTAAAAAAATGTGTTTACTTTGAGATTCATTATCATTGTCACCTAAATGAGATCCCAAATATATATACTCCTACTTAGTTGATGTAACGATCTTTATGTTTACTGTTTTTTTTTCTTTTTTTTTTTCGCCTCTCATATCTAATCTGTTAGATAAAATTTAATAAAAAATGTATAGATTTTATTGTTTATTCCAAATTCGCAGAGCAAGAGCTCTGCGAATCGCTGTTGGACAGAAAATACTGTGCAGGATGTGTTATTTTAAAAAAACCCCACCCATCCCATTTAAATTTGATCAAAATGTGTTAAATTTGAAATGACGAAGTTAAAGTTTTAGTGTAAAATTTTTTTTTTTTAGCGCATTTAAATAAAAAGCTTGTTTTCAAAGATTTTTTTTTTATTTCTATTTTTTACTTTTTAGTTGTGACTATCGCATCATTGTTGCAAGGTCGTTTACCGGTTAACTTGGAACAGTGTAGCTATTCAATAAGAAGACCTTCTAAAGTTTTAACCCTGCTTAAGGCCACGAATGCTCGGTTACCATTTAACAGAAAAGTACTCATCAAGACGAATAAAACGAGCCCAAACACGATGAGGTTATTTTGTTTAATTATTGAGATCCTATGGCCACCTTCCATCTACATCATCAGACCCTGGTTACCATATAACACAAAAGTACTCGTCAAGACAAATTAAACGGAGACCAAACTCGATAGGGTTGTGTTGTATAACTGAGTACCTATGGCCACCTTCCAGCTCCATCATCAGATCAGCTCCAAGTCTAATAATTATTTAAATATTATAATTATATAATTATAAGTCAATAATTATTTTGTATTGTCCGCCGATTTACACATGCATGCAAAATTTCAGATCAATCGGTTGAGGGCAAGTGCCTTAAAATCGAGTTGTATGATTCCACCCGGACACACAAACATACATTGCGAGTTAAATAAAAGCTTGTAATAACCGCCTTGATAACTTCACCCAGTTATGACTTACGAGAAGTTACGAGTCACTATAAAAAATCCCAATCGTTTCGAGTATTCCTATAAAATTTGAAGAGTTCCCTCGAATCTTTCTTTATTTCATCATCAGATCTTATCCTGATGAATATGGGACCACCTGTGAAGTATATCCCTATCTAATACCCTTCCAGGCAAAAGAAGAATTATCCGAACCGGTCCAAGGTCCAGGCATCTTCGAATAATCGGGAAACATACATTAAAAAAAAGACGCCGATGAATAGAACTTTCTCCTTTTTTGAAGGCGGTTAAAAATGTGTATACCAGTAGCTCCCACCCACCTCGAACATTTTTTTTTGCATTTTAACAAAATGTTGGAGCACATAAAACTAATTAAGTTTTATAGCCGTTTTTGCCTAATTTTGGTTAAAAATATAATTTAAAGCTCATGCTCGTTCTTGACTTTAAGCACAGGCCTTCGTTGTCAACTTGTCACAATTTTACCACCACCACTGTCCGCCATTCCAGTTTATTTCCAAAATAAACAAAAAGCAAGTATTTCCGTGAGTTTTCCCTTCTCGATGACCTTTCTCTCTGTACATTTCCTTAACCAAAACTTGCAATTCAGTTAAATATTACTTGCAAAACGATATTTTAATCATCGCAAGTTAACGTTAATGTTCAAAATTACGTTTTGAAATACGAAGTTTAACTCAGTTATTTTCCGGCACTAGCAGCGTTTTAAAGTTCGCAAGAACACAAAATATTGTACCTACTTGATGTAGCGAGACTGGAACATTATTTCTTTAGACTAGAAACATTAAGTTTCTTTGGTACTCATAAACTAGGTGAAAATTATTCAATATAAAGTTACTTTTGAATGGAATATTCTGATGTTGTTATAAAATTGTTGCAAGGTGGTAACCTAATCATTATACTCGTAGTAGTGGAAAATTAACGTATTATTACAATAAAATAAATAATTGTTTTGTTTATACTAATTACTTACTAGGCTAACCCTTTTTTTTACAAGGAGGAATCCATTTACATACCGTACCTACCGGTGGCTAGCCGGTAGGCGTGTGTGGGACTCACCTGACATATTGGCACTACCCACTAATACTCCCCGATATGCCCCTTCTGTGGGAGCGACTCGGGGTCCGAGTCAATTAGGCTAACCCTAATTAAGTAGAACTCTAATGGCCTGTCCACATTACCGTAACATAACAGCGTAACCGTGACAAGTATGCGTGTCTGTACTGACACATCTGTCATAGTACATTTTGTAACGCATACAAATGTTACGATCAGTTTCCCGCGTTTTCTCTCATACAAAATATTTCAATCAAAAAGTTCGCCATACATTGTACGTACTGATTGTCACAGTGTGGACGATGTTTGGATTTTGTTACGGTCAAATGTTACGGGTCGCGGGCCGATCCATCTGAAGAGGATAACTTTCAAAGGATGTTCGGTACGGGACTGTTGGGTGTGCGAGAGACGTCCACACTGTCACGAGAAATGACTGTTTCTCTACTATACATAAAATATGGTCCCTTCTTCAAAAAGGAGAGCATGGTAAAGACATATACGGTTATAATGATGTTGTATATTTTTTATATAAAAACATAAATATCACGCTTAAAATATAGCTTGTTCGATCAGGTAACAGGAGCGTGGCTGCGCGTATTGCCACGCACCAGGCAAAGTGTAATTTCACTTTTCATCCCACCACCTCGGAAAGTGTAATTTTGCGCTTCGAAATCTGGCTGGAAAATTCTATTTTATTCGCTTGAGCGGCAAAGTAGATTTGAATTTAGAACATCACATATAATGAGTACTCAATATAATTGTAAATTCAAAACGTCATTAAACCTATTTAATGTAACCTCTATGGTGCCAAATTTATGATTAGAACTTTTTAAATTGTGAAAAATATTTTGTCATTATAAATTGTTTTCTTTTTCATTTTGTCATTTCCTCGCTGAGGTGGGATGAAAAGTTACGTATTGCACTCGAGTGGAAAGATTTTTCACCTTGTGCTCGTTTGTTTCCCTCGCTGACGCTCAGGATTCTAATTTAGAATCACTCGCTGCGCTCGTGATTCAACTTAAGAATCCTTCGCTTGCTCGGTCATCCAAATCGAGCACGCGGTTAAAAAGGAACTTTCCACTCTTGTATAATAAATAACTATTATTAGTTGCATGAATGTCGATTTCTATGAGAAACGTGATTTTAGCTACTTTCCGCTAGGCCCGCTTTTCACGTTTCCCATAGAAATGGACATTCTTAATGCAATAAAAAAAATGAAGTTTTTACAGTGATAAATTACAATTACACTAAGGGCACTGAAACGCCAGCCTCGTCTTCGCCTTATTGAATTGCACTCTAGGGGTAGGCACACAACTATCACGTGGTGGGAGAGGTTGGAGATTCGCCCTAAATTAGAAACTTATTCAATTTTTTTATTGCAAATAATATTCGATCAAAGAAAAAAATATCAAACAATGATAAACCAGTGAATATTATACTAATCAAACATTAGTCTTATCGTTATTATAATAGACTATTATATGAACGGAAAATCTGACAAAATTAAAGAAATTATGCCAAATAAAGTATCATTATAAGCACGGAATAGGTAGAGCTATTTAGGTTCATTGACCGCAAATGTTGATGTTAATGTGGATATTCGATTATTATCATTCTTTATAACAATAAGTATAAAAATGGTTATTGTTATGTTTCAATAAGTAAAGTTTTTCGTGTAAGTAATTTTCTTTAAGATTTTATTATATATTGTACAATCACGGAATGAAAATGTTAAATAATTGTTAATTCCTATATAAATAGAATTAGTTTCATATCTATACTATTCTATCATATGGCAAGGTCTTTCATGAAATAGCTTTACCAAAAAATGTATATAAACCAATATTTGATTACAAAGTATGGTTTTTCTTTTAAACGAAATCGCTTTTTCAGGCTAATTTAGTAACAGAATGACAATACAAGTTGTCATGTGGGCAATCTCGGCTCGGGCCATTATGCTAAGCGAAACATGCTAATGTTAAACCACTTCTTTGCAGTATTTGTGCACTATCAATCTTACTTTTTATAAACCATTACGTATGCGCATAGTGGTTATGTAACAATTTAAATTTATAGTCGTAAAATAGGAGTGTCTAATGCTACAAGCATTTGTCCTTGGTACCTGTATAGCCTATATAGGGTACTCTCTATACAGGGTACTTCCTACATAGTGTACTTCGTATATAGAGTACCTCTATCTTAATTCTTGCCTTCATCTTTCCGATTTCGCGTTAAATTCTGCTATGTTAAATGCGTGATATATTTAAAATGAACAAACCAAAATAATTCTTGTCTTTAAACAACGCCCTGTCTACGAACGTGTAAATGCAAATTCCAAGACGTCCATTGGTGGAGATGAAACGGCCCCTGTAGGCCTAGCACGAGCCGGAGAGAAAAATTCCCCGGAGACAAAATTACTCGTTGCCTCTCGCTTCCGCGCGAACGAAGAAGAGAGAGGCAATGACGATTTTTGTATCTGGGGACTTTTTCTCTCCGGCCCGTGCTAGGCCTTCTGTTCACTGGATGGGCAAGAAATTTAAAGGGGATCTGTCGTCTCCGTAATAATTAGTCCGTAATAATTAGAAATTCTTGAGAAATCTACATTATACTTATAAGCATCGTAATAAACAATTTTCTAATATCCTAAACAACGTGATAATTACTCCATAACCCATTTAAATTGAAGCATGGAGGAACTCGGTGGATAGTGGCTCTCGCAAATTAGATGTAGCACTTATACAAACTCCGCTCGGATTGCAAGGCCTTGCCTTGTCATGCCTTGGATAACACAAAAATAAATTCAATAATCCACACAAAAATAAATGCACAAATGATTGGGGAAAAATCCTAAAATTGTGAAAGTTTTTCGAAAATATGGCTCGATATTCCTTGTCCTCAGCCTATATACGTCCCACTACTGGGCAGGCCTTCCTGCCTTCCTTCATGGAGAAATACATGAGGAGGAGGTTTTACTAATTAGTGAAACGCGCAAACTGTTATTTTTTCAGCATAATTATTAACCTATGTCAAAACAAAATGTCTGTGATAAATAGCTGATCGGTTACACAACGCTTTTTGGTAGAATTAATATCGGCAGGAAACAATGACGAAGTAGTCTCGTAGCTCGGTGTCGTTTGGGTGGCGTACTAACTCGTACGATTTACAAGCAACTATCACCATAAAAACTTGGATGGGTGACCATCTTTCAAGATCCTTAGGTGCGTCTTAGCTCATGTTTATTAAGGAGAAAAAACTGCGCCATTACGTAGCGCCTTTTGTTTGACCCTGTTGCCGAGTAATATATCTAATAAAAAACATAAAATTAACGATAATAATAGTTAGATTAGGTAATTGTGAAAAGTATAAAGCACGCGTGCGTAATATATTATGGCAATATGGGCCAAAAACAGAAGGAATAAGATTCGCATTATGAAGTAAAAAAATATTCTATATATAGTTTTATTACAGTTTATTTGTGGAAATAACGAACCTCAAGTAGTTTTATCCCGCACAAAGTTCTTTAAGGCTGGAGGTAAATCGTCATACAAAATGTATGGGACCGTTTCACCTCAGGGGTTAAAAAAGTTATCAATGTGACTTTACTCATTGAGATACGCACTGTCGATATCAGTTTGAAGTTTTCTGATAACTGATTTACGGAATAATCGCCTTGCCACTCTAAAATTACAACCTGTATATTTGTGGGGACTCAACATATTTCCCTAAACCTTCGGGGAAAAAGGTGATGATATATTATGTTACGAGTATTATACCTCCTGACGACCTGCGTGGTCGAGTGGTCTGTACGCCCGTCTCAAGGCGTAGCCATCTCGAGAGGTTCTGGGCTCGATCCTGGGTTCGATCGCCGCCAACGTTTGTGTGATGAATACAGGTATTTGTTCTTCTGTCTCGGATGTTATAATGTATTGTGTATATTGATTAAAATGGGCTAGTTGATAGGTGTGAGTACCTAAAGTTCATCCCACAGAAAGAAAAGCGTGAATACGTGTTATATTTACTTCAATGTCAGATGTCTGTTTTCCAGCATGCGTGGAGGAGGAGTGCATCGACTGGGAGGGCAAGTCGGTGCCGCACGGTCTGCTGTACGTGCCTGGGCCGGGCGTGTGCTCGCTGTGCGTGTGCTACCACTCCGAGCCCATGTGGTGCAAGGCCATCTACTGCGACCCGCCTTATGTAAGTAACGCACAAGTCGGTGCCGCACGGTTGCTGTACGTGCCCGGGCCTCACGTGTGCTCGCTCGAGCGGCGAGCTCGTGTTGTGCAAGGATACTGCGACCCGCCTTATGTAAGAAACATAGGGGTAGCCTCTAAAAAGTTTAGTTTTCCGTAAGATGCTAGTCCGGGAAGAAAGAGACAGGTATGCGATGCGAGTTACCCCACATAAAATGGGGACTGGGCAGGAAAATGATGATAATTAATGATGATTTGAAAATCATTAATCAATCGATATGGAATCTGAAAGCGTCATGTACAGGTTTGTTGCGGAGTGAGTTTACAATAAATTCAGAATTAATTAATACAGAATTTTGACGACCTCCGTGATCGAGTGGTCTGTCGCGCCGCCCGGTCTCAAAACGTCGCCATCTCGAGAGGTTCTGGGTTTGATCCCCGGTGGGGACAAATGTTTGTGTGATGAATACAGGCATTTGTTCTCCAGTCTTAGATGTTTATATGTATTGTACATTTTCTGAATATTTATATGTATTTATCTACTACATATATTTATCCGTCATCTAGTGTTCGTAACACAAGCAGCAATAGTTGCTTAAAACGGCGCTAGTTGATAGGTGTGAATGTCTGAAGATATTTATTTATTATTATTTATTTATTTATTACACATGACAATAAGGATGTAGATACATCATATTCACCACAAAGAAGCTTTAATTGCTTCTATCGATGCCAAATCACCAAATATGTGTTTAATATTATTAGCAATGGCAATATAAGCGATGCCAACTGGGAAATCGGAGCACGTATTATGACGCCAATACTCGTCTGATAGTTACTGCACGGATATTCAAACCTTTACACTTCGACGCCATAGTAACTTGTAATAAGGGATATTTTGCAATGACAGCGTCAAGCTGAGCTCTCTATAAATTTTCCGAATTTGGCTCATAACACCATTATGCGGAAAAAATCAAAATCAAATACCGAATGTTTTCAGAAACAATTAAGAACATTACATTACGTTACATACGCATTTTGCCCGATTTGTTTTAGAGTCTAACACTCAGTTGCACAAAGATTTTTTAAGGACGACATTTGTTAAAGAGACCTTAAAACTTGAAAGTTCATTAAAGTTAAGGTTGTTACACAAAACAGTTCTAGCTAATGTCTCTTTAGCATTGACAGGGTGCTAATGTCGTTTTATGCAACGTAAAACTACGCTAAGGTGTTCTTTTGAAACTTCAATAAATAAATTTAATGGAGCATTAGAGATAATGCTGATATTTAATTTTAAAGTTCGTTTTTTAGGCAAGTGATATTGATAAGAAACTTAGAAACATTACAAAAGTTGGCGTAGTTTTAAGATTAATATAAGGTGCCTTTTTTAAGCATGTATCCAAATGTATTTCTCGTAATCGTGTTAAAAATATATTATCAGAATAGTCGTGGGTTGCGCTCTAAGACCCACAATTTTTTAAATGAAGTAAGTTGCAATTCTTTCGACATAATAGTCTTAACTGAAACTTGGCTTAATAGTAGCGTGTCGAGTGGGGAGTTATTTGATGAGAGATACGAGGTTTATAGAAGAGATCGAGAAACTACTGGGTTTCATGGTTACAAAGATGGAGGAGGAGTACTAATTGCAGTATTGAAATCACTTAACTCTGTACGTCAACGTGAGTGGGAGAGTAATTGTGAGGATGTCTGGATAGTTTTAGACTTAAAAATTAATAAATCTGTTCAACGAATTGCTCTTTGCGGCTTATACTTACCTCCGCCTGTGAATAAGATTATGTTGGAACATTTTGTTGAAAACTGTAATAGAGTGATAAATTATTGTAACTCTAATGCTCATATATGTCTTATTGGTGATTTTAATTTAGGCGGTATAAACTGGGCTTTGGCAAGTGATTTGGACAGTCATTACGTTCCGCCGAGTTCCAGTCAGTCACTGATGGATCTCGTATATCTTAATAAACTTAACCAATTAAACACAATTTGCAACAAATCGTCTCGTGTATTAGATTTAATATTAACCAACATATCATCATCTATGTGTTACGTTACTCAATCTACAGAAATTCTCAGTACTATAGATCCCTTGCATCCTCCCCTTGAAATATCAATCAACATGAACTCTGATGCCACGATGCAACGCAATGGTAACACCGATATGTATAATTATAAAAATGCGGATTATATACGAATTTGCCAATGTTTATCTGAATACGATTGGGACCAACTTTTTGGTGGATGTAATGACGTCAATGAAATGGTTGCCATATTTTATAAAATATTATATAACTTAATTAAGGAATACGTGCCAAAAAAAAAGCTATCGATTAAGTCTTCACCACCTTGGTTTAATGCCGTATTAAAAAGAGCGTTAAGAGAAAAGGCAAATATAAAAAGACGTTACAAAAAATACAAGAATCCGCGTGACGAGATTGAAATTCGTATAATTAGTAAACGATGTAGCGCCATAGCAAAAATGTCCTACAAGAAATATGTAGAAAAAACGGAAGATAACATCAAAAATAACCCCAAGTTTTTCTGGACATTTATCAAAGCTAAGAAGGATGGGAAAAGTAACTATCCTCATACAATGACTAACGGAACGAAAAGCACTTCAAATGGTGCCGAAATTTGTGATTTATTTGCTTCACACTTTGGAGCCGTTTATGATTCATTTGATACCAACACACAGTCAGTTTTGGGTGATAATCTTAAATGGATAAGTAACTATAGTCAAGAACTTACTGCTCCATATCTCAGCAGAAAAACGATTCTTAACAGTTTGAAATCCTTAAACCCCTACAAGGGCAGTGGTCCAGACGGCATTCCCCCCATGTTCATAATAGCATGTGCAGAAGAACTAGTAAAACCTATTTATCTTCTCTACAATAAGTCTCTTCAACTTGGTACGTTTCCTGAAATTTGGAAATCGGCTAAAGTTGTTCCTATTCATAAGGCAGAAAGAGTTGATATGGTAAATAATTACAGACCTATTTCGATTTTGTCAACTTTTGCCAAACATTTTGAATCACTTTTATGTCCCGTCATACAAAGCCATTTAAATAAATATTTTGCTGACTGCCAGCACGGTTTTGTTAAATCGAGGTCTACTTGCACTAACCTCTCTTTGTTCACTGAAGCCTTAGTTGAAGCATTGGACGATGGTAAAGAAATTGATGTTATATACACGGACCTCGCTAAGGCTTTTGATCGAGTCCCTCATAATATTCTTTTGACAAAACTGAGAGCATATGGCATTTCTGGCACTTTGATATCATGGGTAAAATCATATCTTCACAATCGTAGCTTTTATGTTGTTGCAAATGGTTTTAGATCTAGTTCGTGCAGTATAACATCGGGGGTGCCTCAAGGATCACATTTAGGGCCTACACTATTCAACGCTTTCATTAATGACATTTCTGGTTGTTTTCGCTTCTCCACGCCATATATGTATGCTGATGACCTAAAGTTAATGAAGGTGTGCGAGTGTCCAGACGATAAAAAACTCCTTCAAGATGATATAGACCGTTTGAATGAGTGGTGCCAAAGAAATCGCATGCAATTAAACGTTAATAAATGCTTTCACGTAAATTACAGTAGGAAGACTAAGTTATTGAGTTCAGCATACCATATTAACGGGTCCTTAATCGAAGAAAGGGAGGAATATAAAGATTTGGGTGTAGTATTTGACAGAAAGCTGACCTTTATTCCTCACATCGAGAACGTTGTGAAAAGGGCGTACAGAATGCTGGGACTTGTCATTCGTAACACTAAAGTATTTAAAACTCCAACATTGAAGATATTGTTATATAATAGCCTAGTCCGTAGCATCATAGAATATTGCAGTGTGGTGTGGAGGCCCCATTACGCGACTCACTCCTTAAGGTTGGAAAGATTACAAAAACGGTTTGTGTCCAGTCTTGCATACAGCAGTGGAATACGTAAAAAAATACGAGCATATGATAAAAGATTACGCCATTACAACATGGTTTCTCTGGAAAATCGTGGAATTTCTTTGGACCTATCCTTTCTCTTCAAAATTTTTCGGAATAAAATTAATTGTCCCCAGTTACTTCAAAAATTTCCATTACGCGTCCCACGGAGAAATCCTCGCAAACCCATAACTCCCCTTTGTCCTCCTCTTCGCAGAACAGTGCTGGGTGCTAATTCACCTGTCTCTAGGCTTTGTAAACTTTTAAATGAGCGTAGTGACGTAATTGACATTCATGCCGACTCATTTGCCAAGCTAAAGCATACCTTACGCCAAATGTGGAATGAGTAATTACTATTTCAAATTAAGCTTATTTTAAATTAAGAAATAAAAAAAAAAGTTATTTTAAATTCATTCATTCAGATAATAATATTATTTAAATTTATATTAAATGTCTATTCCGTGGCTTATATTATTTGTAAGTTGCATTTTTATTATTATTTTGAATCTTTCTTAATGCAAGCAGTGTTTATCTATAATGTTTGTTACATTTAGCTTGCTACATAATATGTAATGTAATTAATTTTATGTTTCATGTATACAAATGCTGATAGACCATAAATAAATAAATAAATAAATAAATAAATAAATAAATAAATAACAATCTTGCCATCTTACAGACGGGAACCGGCTACCCTTTGCAAAAGTAGCACCAATGCCCAACATGCCTATCGCAGCAGTTTATTTACCATTTTATGGGATTGCTTTACCTTTTACCTTCATCTGAACCACAACTGAGATGAAATGAGACATCTTACAATCGAGCGAGCTTAAAGTATAAATAGTAATCTATACATAGAATAAAACTGTAGAGGTCGAATGTCTGTACATAGAAAAAAAATGCTTAAAATCAAGTCAGGGGGATGTAAAAAGAGGGAAAATACCAAAAAATCTTTTTTTAAATATTTTCTCTGTCTGTTTTTCTGTTTGCCTGTTTGTACGGGCTAATCTCCGAAATGGCTGGACCGATTTCAATGAAATTTTGCATGGTGATACCTTATATCCCTGGTCAACATTTTAGATACATAATATTTCGTAAAATAAAGAAGAAGAAACAACGAAGTCGCGGGCAGCAGCTAGTAAGTAATAAATATTATCCTATTCACAGTTCTGCAAAAACTTCCGCGTCGGCGAGAGATGCTGCGAGTTCGAATGCCTGGACCCTCCTGGGGAAGACACGCGGTACCGGGAGCGGCAGAGACTCCGGGCGCTAATCCTGGCAGGCAACTCCTCGGCGCCGCACCTGGCACCCTCGCCAGAGCTCAAAGCCGGCATCTCACTCCTCGCTGTTGCAGTCGCACGATTCGTATGAAGGCCACTATGCGTCTGATGTGATATACCTTGCAGTCAAATGGACACCAAATGAGATCTGTTTACGTGAGCAGAGTGTACCTTGAGACGTCCAAGGTCACGGAAATCAATGGATTACTTTTACGACAATTTTAAGTCATGACAGTATCAGAACTAGTCAGTCAATAACTTATGTTAAATTAAGTAATTTGCTAGTTTTAGAAATTAACAAAGTTACAAAAAATATATTTATTAATTTTTCAATTGATACAACCGCGATTTTATATTTCGATTAAGATATAGTCGAAGAAATAGCTAAAATAGATAGCCAATTCAATTTAAAAAATCTAATTAGGTTACATGAGACAATTTCTTACATAGTAAGCAACGGTACTTAGTACCCTGTTTCTGTACATGGTACCAGCTGAATCAGAAAATTATGTGAAACACACCCAGTGCCATAATTTACTATAAACATGCTACTTTATGGGCGCTACGCCTAGCGCCTAAGCAAAAATAAAAGTTTTGGACCAATTTTAAGAAACAAGTAGCGTCTTTATTTCAGTTTGGTGGGGTTTGTTTGGTCATTCAACGTCCTTAGGGTCTTCAGATTGTTTTGTATCGTAGGTGTTAGGTAAGAGATTCAGAGTTAGCACCCCCCATTGCAAAGGAAAGTACAGTTACATGCAAAAATATGTTACTCTTATTACCTAAAGTAGAATAGACTATCACCTATGAAATGTGTATACATATTGTTGTATGTGACTGTATATGTCTTGTTTAAATAAAAGCATTCGTGGTCCTAATCAAATTGGACTGCCGCACTCAGATTTCTAAGTTCAATATAAGTAGTTAGAGATCCTTTAGCTACCTTAGATAATATTTAAATGAATATCTCCAGTCTCTGAGTGTGACAATAAATATACAAGATATTTCAAAACTCACCCCTAAAAATCAATTTTAAGTACCGCCTAGTACTAGCTATCAGGAGTAGGAACAGAGTTGAAAATTTAGGAAGTAATTTCTACTGATAAACTTAACTAAACCTTTAATAGAGTAACGCAATATCGATAGTTTTAAATTGGCAAAAATAAAAATAAAATTCGTCTATTAAAAATATAATGCTACGGTCCTCGTATTTTGCCAATGAGTTGTATAACTCTAAGGGACCCTACCCCTTTCGGCTTTTTTTAAACACCTTGTATAAAACGATAAAAAATAAGTACCTATACCAACCCAGTGTAGTATAAAAATAACCAAAATAAATCATTCACAGCACCTCTCAAACTTTTTATCACCTTACTGACATTATTATTAAATGACTAGTGCAATAATTTCAGAAATAAATTGAAGGCTAATGAATTAGATAAGAATTAAGAATATTTTCAACCTACACTAAAAATCTATTCAATCTGATATTCATATAGATAGACTCATTTTCGGAATTGTAGCTTTAAATTAAGGTCATATCATCGGCTACTTAGAATAAAACGACTTAGTGCAATAACTAACATAGGTGCTTGCGTTTCAGTTAACGATGTATTCGTAACATTATAAACTTTCAAAAAAATAAGCATCCAAGACCTTCAGTCGGCTAATTTAACAAAGATAATTACCTAAATATAAATTAGTGTTTTTTTAGAACTTCGAATCTATTTAATTTGAAATGCTTACTTGCTATATCTACACACTGCATGTTTAATATGAATAAATTGTAATTCAGACAGAAGATTCAGAAGGTGCTACGTGAAGATGATGTGTTGTCCCGACAAACATAAAATTTGGGACAGGAATATCTATTATTGATTCGGTATAAAATAGATGATTTCTCTGTATTATTTTCAATATTATGTGTACCCACTACCTTATGTATTTTACCCAATTTCTAAGGCAGCGCTAGCCGAGTTGGGACGGACAGGGCACTACTCGTTCGAGAGGCCGCGGGAATCGCGGCCTCCCACCGCCTGTACTACTAAGTTTGAATAAAACTTATGTACTTAACTTATGTTATATCGCTTGCCTCACATTGTGCCCGGTGCATGGCAACAGGCTCGCCACCGGTTACATGGGGACTTAACATAATTCTGGCGAGAAGTGGGTGGTAACACCTCTGCCTCTGCCTACCCCATCGGGGAAAAAGGCGTGGTGATATGTATGTATGTATCTCTAACTCGTTTATATCACCTCATACCTACCTCGACAGGAATCTATTGGTATGAAGATGTGTATCTTACAAAACAATTAAACTCAACATATTGAGGAAAATACGAATACAACGTTATCTCAATATAACTGAATTCGCACGTATATACTTCAAACCTGCAATGGTTTATTAGATAGGATATCAACAAATAGCTAAGATAGAAAATTTTAATTGAGAACTCAGTGAAATTAGAAATAAAGATTGGAGAGATGTTTTGGCGTCTATATCAAGTAGGTATGCCTGTAAATGGAGGATTGAGAATGGGAACATACTATTAGGATATAATATTTATATATCGTCGTTCTTTAATGCAAATAATTATTAGATTTGAAAATAAGAAGGGATAAGAGACAAACAGCGATTAAATATTTTTGGGATCTCTTGAAAACTGTTCAAACTATGATTTTACAGCAATCTGAAACCTTTCTCAATGGTTCGTTAGATGTGCGATTCACTTTACATTAATATTTACAGAAGCTCACGCCAGGCATAAGCCAAATAGCTTTATTTCATAAGACACTAATTTTATCTTCTTTGTGGCACTTTGATACATTAAGGCTCATTTTATAATGTAGGATCTTTATTAAAACCAATAAAGACAAATTATATGGTCCAGATACGATAGCCCCACAGTCCAGGGAAATACTTGTTAACAAATAACATAAAAATATATAGGTACCATAGGTACTTCAAATACCTTATATATATATGCCTTCAAATACCTTATATATATTATATATATGCCCTATATGCCGTCAGCAATGACTAGACCGCCCAGCACGTTCACTGCGGCTCACGCCTAGCGTGTTTTTGGATCCGACCGCCGACGTGAGTGCGGCAAAAAACGCTACGCGTGTGTCGATTTTTGTTCCCACGGCCGTGCGACAAAACACACTGTTGTGTTTCGTTGTTCGCTATGTAAGTGCGGCCCACAGTCCCACACACCTCGAGTTTTATACAAAAATACTGATGTATAAAGTTATTAAATTGAAGTGATGATTAAAGTCACCGTATTTTTTGCTATTGTTACGTTGCCGGCCAGACAGACAGCGGAGTCTTAGTTAGTCTCCTGTTTTACCCTTCGAATTTCTGAAGATAGTAAAATAACTAATATGTTGATTCAAATCAGAAAGGGATTGATGGACTAGGGAAAACTATTAATAGGAACTGATAAAAATACCAGGAAAAATATCTTTGTTTACCAATAAGCTCCCAGTGTAAGATCTAGTCTTGTAATATCGAACATCATCTTTCTCAATAATAAAAAACACGAAACGAGCATGCCCATAGTATGTACTTCTAATTTTTTTTTGTTTCGAAGTTTTATGAAATAGTGTAACTATTAGAATATAAAATAACTAACTGAATTAACATTATTGTAAGTGAAAAATGAGTACGTTAGTGATGTTACATACATATTTCATGATTTTATTATAATAAGCTTATAGAATATTTATCTAATATCTTCAATTAATTTTACTTTTTGTTCCTAAAAAAGTACTGTACATGCTTTAAAATATATAAGTCAGGTCATTTGTATTCTCCAGTACCTACTTCTAAAGAAAATGTACCTATAGCCAACCATAATACAGTTTTAAAGACTATTTTCAATGTCACAGTTCATAATTTAAATGCAAGCTATGTTTTTTAAAGTCACATGCAAAAATATGTAATGCACATTTAACAGTCAAATTCCCGCCTTTCCTTGGGATCGACCCGGGGTCTGCTGAAGCATTTCTCCGAGCGTGTTCCCACAACCTCTACCGATTAGTCTGACATTAGGTCGGGACTCGAGGTTCGCGCCAATGGGGGATTTTACGGGTAGATACTCGGAAAATCCCGAGACGTGGCAGCCGGCGGAAGCCGTCCACCGCATGCAGCCAATCCGGGAAACGCAATGTTCCCTAAGTTAAATATATTATGTACTGTGACAATAATAATGGCTGTAAAAAATAAATGTCAAGAAGATAATCAATTCATGCTCTGTACTGTACATATAACAAACCAACTTCCTTCTTTTAAATTCAACTTGTTAATTCTTAAGAAAATAAAGGAATGTGATATTTTGCTGGTTGTTATATACTTTGCAACATAATTGTAAGGAGGACAGCTTTAATGTTTAGATGTAAGATGCCAGAACTTTAATAATTCAATTTTACAAAAAACACTGTTGAGTCTTAACAATATGAACATTATTTAAATTGCTTGTCACTGTATGTAACTTTTCAGATTTGAGACAAATTTTGATTTGATTTGTCAATGAAAAATTATGCCTTTGGAATTGGACCAATTGTAAATTGTTTATTTACATTAATTAGAATTCTGTAAAATTATATTTACTTTAACATCCAATCTAAGGAATGAATTGTAAAGTTTGAAAAGGGATTTAATTTCTCAATTATATAAAAAAAATCCAGAATCAACCGTATATAATAATGTATTGTTATTAAATTAATATTGTAAAATACTTTTTAAATAGCTTAAATAAATTTAATCACTGACATGATTGAAGTTTTATTCTGTGTATCTATATATATTTTTTTAGATTATCACAAAATTATACAACTCAATGAAACTTTTCCTACATTCTTCTCCAGATTGTTGGACCCCTGATTATTATTAAGATTCATTAATTTAATCTGTATATGATAATTAGTTATTTGCTATGATGCAATAACATAAAAATGGCTAATAATCAACCTAAAATAATATTTTACCATTACAGTATGTTAGCAGAGACCATTACAGTATGTTTGATCATAGAAACTTTTCCTACATTCTTCTCCAGATTGTTGGACCCCTGATTATTATCAAGATTCATTAATTTAACCTCTAGGCACACCTCTGTGCAATTCTCTCTGTATATGATAATTAGTCATTTGCTATGATGCAATAACATAAAAATGACTAATAATCAACCCAAAATAATATTTTACCATTACAGTATGTTAGCAGAGACCATTACAGTATGTTTGATCATATTGAATAGTTGTATTCATGTACAAATAAGGCCCAGATCCAAATACAATACATTTAAGTAGCCAAAAATTGTATCATCAAAATAATAGATACACAAATAAAAAAATGTTAGAAAATTACAAATCTATTTTTCTTTAACATATAATTAACAATTTCGGGATGTCTTTAGTTCTCTCAACACCTCAGTCCTTTAGCCTGCAACTCTCTCTTGGCTTCAACAATCTCAGCCTGCAGCTCTTTTGCAGCTTCCTCACAGTTGTTAAACGTAAACACACGATATAGCACTACGACTGCAGCATACAGTCCAAACAAAACTAAAAATATCAAGGGCGATACCAAAATAATGTTCATGTTATTTTCAATCAGGGGATGCTTCACATAACCTCCAACTAAAGAATACCATACTGCAAATAATGCAGACGCCACGGATATCCACTCCAATAGCTTCGTCATGGCTGTGGCTTGTTAAAAACCTGAAATCTAAGAGAAATTAATAATTATTAGTGTAGTCAATTATATGACAAAAAATTTGTTTCACGTCAAACAAAGATAAGCACCTCTTTTGGTTAAGTCAAAAACTAAATTTACACTGAAAACAGTATTTGTGATGACTTTACGCTCTGTAATATACCTAAAAATTTATCCTATTTTATGAAGAAAATAACACAAATTCAGCCTCACTAGAATTTTTGCTAATATTTTCGTGTCTAATCAATTGATGATTCGGCTTTGTTTTGACAACTGTCCGTTTCTGTTTCTGACGTTGTTGACGTTTTACAAAAACAATATGTTGTCATTTTGACAGATGACATTAAAAGCATCTCATACTTGTCTCCTTGCCCTCAAGAAACTTATTGTGTATTTTTTTTAAGTCAAACATCTTTATTATTTTCTGAGTAAAATTAATAAATTAATTTTGTTTTGATTCGTGAAAGCCTCTATGTAATTTTTTAGGTAATAAATTCAATACAAAAACCTAATTTAAATATTTCAACAGTGTTTTCCAGTATTTCCGGTATGACGCATTATCAATTTCGTCTAAATTGGCAACACTGACCCTTGTGTCGTAAAAGGGTGAGTGAACCGCCTCATTGTTATTTATTGCATTTATTTATCTAATAATACCATAATTAGCCGTTTTACTGGTACATCAAGTACAATAACATAGTTCGCGACAGCCATGCCGATGTGAGTAATTATACAAAAGGTGTGGCACGACCCTGGGGCGTTATTTTGTGGTGCAGTGACATTATTGGTGTGAAAAATATTTTGCCTATCTCGTAAGATGACCGAGTATAAATTGGTGGTGGTAGGCGCTGGCGGCGTCGGTAAATCGGCATTGACTATACAACTAATACAGAATCATTTTGTGGACGAATATGACCCTACTATAGAGGATTCGTATAGGAAACAAGTGGTGATAGATGGTGAAACGTGTCTGTTAGATATTTTGGATACGGCTGGTCAAGAGGAGTACTCTGCGATGAGAGACCAGTACATGCGGACAGGGGAGGGCTTCCTGCTCGTGTTCGCGGTGAACAGCGCGAAGAGCTTCGAGGACATCGGCACGTACCGAGAGCAGATCAAGCGAGTGAAGGACGCCGAGGAGGTGCCCATGGTGCTGGTAGGGAACAAATGCGACCTGCAGGCGTGGGCCGTCAACATGGCGCAAGCACGCGAGGTACGATTTTAAACTTCCTATCTTTATATTAATAATAAAATAAATATCTCCTGAAATTCACCTGAAAACACACTAGCCAAAACTAAGCAGCTGTTTGTGTTTTACTTAAATATACATATAAATATTCAAAACATACATACTCAATAGATCCAACACTGAAGAGCAAATGCATGTATTAATAGAACCTAAACCACTTGCGAAAGAGACACCTTGAAACCGGCACACAAACCACGAAGGTCGTTAATATTCTTCTTACCAAAGATGCTTGATAATCCTCTGAACATCTTTATATTAATAATAAAATAAACATCTCCTGAAGTTCACTTATCAACTTTAGCCAAAACTAAGCAGCTGTTTATGTTTTACTTAAATATACACATAAATATTCAAAACATACATACTCAATAGATCCAACACTGAAGAGCAAATGCTTGTATTAATAGAACCTAAACCACTTGTGAAAGAGACACCTTGAAACCGGCACACAAACCACGAAGGTCGTCAATATTCTTCTTACCAAAGATGCTTGATAATCCTCTGAACAAGTACAAAAACCTTATTTTGTCTTGGCAGCTTCATTCAAGTGTAACTTTTTATTTAGTTCTAATAATATATTCAAAGTGAATTTGCTACCAGATATTTAAATATGGCTAAATGTGGTCTTAAGGAACACAGTGCTCCTTGGACTCTGTCTACCCCTTCAGGGATTGCAGGTGTGATTGTATGTATGTATGTATTTAAATATTCATAAAATCTTAATATTATTTTATGCAACCTTATGTATTCATCTTAAGGTATTGGAAAGATAGAAGACTGTTAATATAATTTTTGACCCTATCATAGAGAATATTTATTGTATTCCCAGGAGTTAAATTCCTTTCTTGGACTATTACCAATATTATATTCAAACAGAAACTGCATAACCGTTAACAGAAAACTGGCTAGTATTTATATACTTTTTGATATTATTTATCTGTTTATTATTTATACGTACTGTTTAGTGGTATTTCCTAGTTCATTTGTATTAACAAATTAATAGGTCATTAGACTGATTATTCACCTCAAAAACACATATACATTGGTGTTATTCTTTCCCTATACTTTTATCCACTAATGTATGTACATATCCTTGTTAAATACATCCTCAATATTTGTTTATTTATATAAAGGTTATGGTGACTGTAGATGTTTATTTACATACACTGTGATTCACAGAATTTTCAGACAGATTTTAATGAATACAACAAGTGTGCTTAGCAACTGTAGCCACATACAATCAGAAACGCAGGCTGCTTGTCTACCTATTAAAAAAAAACTCAACATCATTTTACCATAACTAAAACAACTTGTAAAATTTTCGTTTTGTGGTTATTAAAAAGTAAATTTACATTTTGTTGTGTGCCTAATTCCTTTGTTGGGGGGGGATAATCTAGTAGGTCATTTGTTAATTTCAAAAGTTTAACCAACTTTCCTTTTTCAATTCTAATCTCTCTCTATCCCCTAGTTAGAAACTTCTGTTATAAATTAACAATAATATAAATAATGTAACTCTCTTGTAAATTATTACACTTAATAAAAATTCCCAAATTCTTCAACAATCATAGCTGAACCACGATCATTGGTACTACATACAAGAGAAATAATGAAGACGTTTAATAGTAAACGTCTTATATTTTTACTTTTTATCAAGTATAAAAAACAGCAGCTATAATGTATATGTATCAATGTATTTACATTTTCGTATATTATGGATGCTAAGATAAAAGAAAACAGCCTTACGAGACAGACAAAAGGCATATTATTTTATGTGACACTTTAGATAATTTAATGCAACATATCTTAATATATAAATGAACATTAATATACATTATAACAGATGTGTATGAAGTCCGTAATAAATACAGGCCTTACATTTTGCTTTATTATTTTTCTTTCTTTTCATATAAGCCTCTTTCAACCTCTTCCAAAAAGATAAGGTATAATAACTGAAAATCATTACTCACAACCTCTTTATAGGTGAGGTTCTAGGTTTTAAACCGTTTGGGACAGATGTTTGATAAATGGAAACATTAGTTCTGCAGTCATAGACGTAATAAAAGTTCATTTAATATATTTTTAACAATAGTATTAGTATTGTCAAGGTGTATCTGTTACCTTTTATCAGTAACATAAATGTGTAAAATGCTTACTCTGGGCTACTTGAGAGGTGGTGAGTTACCTATTCATTTTTTCACCAACAATATGCTCCTAAGCTTACCTAGATTAGATCCTATGGTTAATAAATAAGATATATATTTTTGTCTAGTTTTATGATAAAAACCTTTATTTGAGTAGAATTAGAAAGAGTTGGCACTATCCACCCCCATTTTACCCCTTTCGAACTTTACTCAAGCAGATTCTCAATCTTGAGTTTGGTTGTCTTCTGTAATACTAAAATCCAAATTTTTATATTAACATGGTAGCAATACCCTAGTGGTTTTACAGTAACTGACAACAGGCAACTAGTCTTACTGCAGCACTCAGAGTCTTTCATTAACTTTAATGGTTATTTAGATCAAAAATTAAATACTAATTTCAATAAAGACAATTTTTAAATTCGTTAATAAACATTAGGTTAAATAACGTCTCTGAGTGCAGCTGTTAGTAATCTATCTACTTTTTTCCTTTATTTTTTTTTTATCTTATATTTTATAGAGGCTTTAGTCACACTTGGTAACCATGTAAGCCTCATAGGAAGACTCAAATACAGCATAACAACTCTCCTTATAAATTCTCACAAAGCAACTTGTTGACGTTCACTGTATGAGTGTTTAACAAATAGATAGATCTGTATGGTGTCCCTACAAATGGGGTTATTTAAAATCATATTAACACCACCATTCTCAAGTTGATTCATGAGTATCTTCCTGAAACGAATAATACGCGTAAATTAATAGAATATATACAGAATGTATGAAATCCTAGCAGGTCTTGGGACTAACGTGCCATCTTAGGTTTTTCCCTCAAGTTAAAATCCTCGACCTATGGAACAGATTTATTGCATTTAGGACGAACATTGACATTCATTGATTATTATCTACTTATTTTGAAACTGCACACTCATTTTTACATGTGCTTGAAATGATATATAAAAATCTAGCTAATATCTGAATAATGTCAGATAAAAGATAGCTTCTACCAAATGCAACCTAGTGTTTGTACCAACTTTAACCCTTTAACCGCCATGCAAAATTTCATTGATCTGGCCCTCAGCGCGCCTATTTTCAGACTAATTTTACTAGTGATGTACAACACTCAACATCAACATGTAGAACAGCAATAAAATTTTACATTTTTAGAAATGTATTGATATTACAATTACCATAAACCATACTAGATACATTATTAAGTTTCCAATATTAGAAACCAGAACAAAAGACAGCAAAATCATTATAATTGGTAGTAATATCTAAAGCTAGTATGTCTTTTAAAGATCGAATTTTTCACAACACTCGTGGAGGCTTTAAGCCGTCATTGGCGGTCACAACAAGTCGTTTTTTAAGATTTATATTAATTTGCTAGTGATGTTTATTGCAGTTATCCAATAATCGTAAGCTAATTTTTTTAACAGATATAGTTTAACATCTCTCTGAGCATAATAGTAGTTAAATGGGTTTTATGACAGTTCCAAAATTTGTCTAAGGGAATAAACGAGTTACTTTCGACAGCTTCCGTGTACCTAACCTACATTATATAATCAACTGTAGCTAGGTACGTAAAATTGAAATGAAAGAACATATATAAATAACCCTTTGTGCAAGAATCCGACTAGCACCTGACCGTTTTTATTATTATTTTACAACAACTTTATTTTTGTTTTAGAAATATTAATGGAATTCATTAATAACTTTACTTATCTATAAAAAATATTACTTTTTACCTTAAAATTTATCTCAAAAAGCTAAATAATTGAATTTAATACTTACTTTGGGGATTCTTTACAATTTTATTGATTAAAATTAGACTTTCAACTATTATGACGTCTCAAGTCGTCCGCGGTGTGTGTGGCCAGATTTGTGTTGACGCTTTAAAACGTTATCATTAAAATGCAAGCATGTTTTTACATTCGCCAAGATAACCGGCATGGTGCTAGATAATATTGCACTATTACTTTATAACTTGAGTATGATAAAGTAGGCCTTACTATGTCTTAGATCATGTAATCATTTCTGTACAATGCGCAGGGCACAATGATCAACAGTAAGAACTTAATTTTGGCGACTAAATGTATAGATTTTACCCATTGGTACAGAAGAAACACTCAAAGCCTGTTTTAAAAACAATACTTTACAATTCCAGGTTGCGCGAAGTTACGGCGTGCCTTTTGTGGAGACGTCAGCGAAGACGCGCATGGGCGTCGACGACGCGTTCTACACGCTCGTGCGCGAGATCCGGAAGGACAAGGATAGCCGCGGCAAGCGCAACAGGAAAGGCAACCGCGGGCCCGGCGCGCGCCGCCGGTTCAAGTGCACGCTCCTCTAAATTAGTGTAACGTGAATTGTGAAGTTACCAGTAATTACTACTGCTGTTATTGAGTATCAAAAAGTGGACAATTCAATTCAACTGCGCCCTCGACTAACACAAGTAACCTATCTTAAGATAGTAAAAATAAAGATTGTTAATAATAAGAATACATACATGTATTCACGATTTTACCCCCGGTGGGGTAGGCAGAGATTTCTCCCACTTGGTACGAACCTGGCACACACCTTTCACTTCTTCATTCTAGGTACAGCCAGCGTCAAATAGTTAGTGACGCTTCCATATTATTATAATATAAAAAGGAAACTCTTTTGTGTTGTCAACAATGTGGGAACTTTATTTGTACCGATATTATTGACTTTTTGGTAGTGTCTATTAAATTGAACACCCTGAGCATCACTTACTATTTGATGCTGACTGTACATAAAGAATAATATGGAAATTCTTTATTTTATAACGCTTTCGTTGAATTGAAACTGTCAATGTATAGGGAGAGTGAAAACTCCCTGAGTTTCTCGGGCGTTCATCTCAGAACAAGGCCTTCTCTGATTTGTGAACTGTTAGCATAATAATATCTCTTTCACAAATTTTCCTAATACGCATCTAATTGAATACCAAAAAATTTTTTATTTGAAAATGGTCAAGTATTTTATGCCAGAAAGGGTAGTGTCTCCTTTTAGGATTATTGAATATGTGTCCCAGGGCTATCGCGCTAAATACGAACGTATTTACCACAACCGAATGTCTGGCGAAAACGTTAAGGCCCATCCACACTCCATACTCTCGTACTCGCGTTCCTTCGTGTCGCCTCGTGTAGTGTGGCTTGGCCGTAACGTTTTGGGGGAGGATGCTCCCAATAAGAGTAGTTCACACATAACTTAGCAAACATAACAAAACGAGTTATTGAATTCGATTTCTTCCCGCGACTAAACGCGAGAAATCTATAATTTTCGTATCATTGAATACAGTTGTTTTTTTCGTCATGAGCGATAAGAATAGAAGGCACAAAGTAGCGGTCGTAAATAAGTAATGGAATGACAGATGAAGTCACATTTCTTTATTGCATGAGACGCCAATTTAATTCAATTCCTCATTGGCCGGAGTTAACCGTTCATTAGTACCGCCACTCTGGTTCCCCGAAATGCAGTTGTCTTTCACTGACTTGTTCAATTAAACCAGACTACTTAATTAAACTACTTAAAGTGGTATCTATTTGTGTGTTTGTTGACTGCGTTGCTTCAATGATTCTTTTTATACAAAGTACTTGTTTGTATAAAATTTTGTAAAGGGGTAATAATTACTGGTAACGTGTTACTGTGCATCAATACAGCTAATGTTAGTTCCAAGGCAGTCTTCGACTGAAGTCTCATCTCAGAATGTGCTCCCAGATGAGGCAGGTAAGGGCTCGTAAGTTGCTTACTTAGAGATTGAGTTTCATAATTTACCACTGTCACAAGCCTTTTGGGTACTTAATATTATTTAAAAACGTGTTATTTAAATTCTTCTGATTTCAAAATAGTTTAATTTTATTTATTCGAAATGTACCATATTACTTGTGAGCTTAACCTACCGTAGTTGATGTAAAGTCTATAGTTGTAAACTCAATCTCATGACTCTCAAGGTGCTATTATAAATCATAGTACACTTGCAGCAGTGGAAGCCCCTTTTGCCATAAAATCTTTTATAAATATTGGTCAAAAGTCGTTAGATGAGCATATTTCAAGTTACTAGCGGTAAGGCTTGCTGACTTGCTAGCGACTTCTACTAACATACGGTAGATAGAATCGATAACGATTAATTAATTGCCAAAATTTCAGAGCTTTGATTATTTTGTATCTGTAGCATGTTTGCTATGACCGCGATAATATAACAATGGTTGTGCGCAATACTGTTTACTATTTCAAGTACAATTACTATTGGTTGTTAGTGCCTACTGTTTATAAAGGACGCGTTACATCATTCGATCTACGCTACCGTAGTGAATGGTGTAGTGCGTATTACCTTAGAAGCTCATCGACGCTTGCACAACCTGCCTTTTTCGAGGGTAGGTTTGTTACAGTGTGTAACAAAAATACCTAGTGTTTTGGGTACTCTGAGGAGTCGACTATGAGGCCATCATACATAAGTGCGTATGAAAATACTTATTATAATTTAATGCCATTTATTTTTTTATTTTTGGCTATTTTACAGCTCCGATGCGTGCCCACGGCCCGTCGCGGGCGGCGCGTGAACTATGGCCTTAGCTATCTCCTCGTTCCTAGTGAAGTGTAACAATGTAAATTACTCATATCAATTATTGTTGAGACGCCAGGAGTTTCTGTGAGTCAACAAGTGTATTTATAACTAGCTACATCATACAATACCTTAGTAGTTTGCCGTATAATAAGTTATTAAGTAAACAAATATTATCTAAATATTTAAATAAATTGACAACATTGTAATCCTTTTCCGAGTCTGAATTTTGTATAAAGTAACAGTTGTAAGTCACATTTTTGTAAATTTGTGAACCGTGCTTGAAGGTTGTTTCTACCTGTAACTCTGATGGATATACTAATGGATATTTCATATTTGCCGGTTTGCTATGTAATTTTTTCTATGGATCTCTTAATGAAGCAAAGGGAATACCAATTACTATAACCAATGGAGTGAGGTGTTGTGAGGCGTGTGAGATATTATAAGTGAGATTGGTTGAACGAATTTACAAAAACGGACCACATTGAGATCTATATCGACGTATTTGTTATCAAAGTCTAATATTAAGGTCATTGTTAAATGTTTTCTACTGTAGCTAATTTTACATGTAGAGAGAATTTTCTTAATGTTTCTACCGCTATTAGTTTAAACTTTTAACACATAGATTGCTACTACTAATGAATTATAATTTTTAATTAAATGAAATACATTATTATATTACGATTATAGTAAACTTTTTAAAAACATTATGACAATTTGTAATAAAATAGTCAATTTAACAACTATTTAACTATGAAATTAAACAATAAATATGGATCGACTCTCGCGCAATATTAGGACTGCAACTTATAATTATTATATTTACATTTATGTATACTTTTTACAAAGTAGGTATTGTCTACCATAAATGTTAATAATATTATGTTTGATAATTATGATTTTGAACAATGAATTTTGACTTCAAACGAATTTTGAAAATAATCATGGTAATCATTTTAATGCATACATTTAGTTTTAAGTTAATATTTTCTAAATATTATTATAGTTTAATATGTATAGATATATAGATATTTCTTTATAAGATTTTACTTACGAACGAAAAGCTGCCATGAAAAAATCACTCAGAAATAATTATGATTTGCCATAAATACGTGAAAATGTGAATGTTATTTTACAAAACATTTAAGTTAAGATCTGCGATATATACCCTCACGTATTACGGACGATTCTTTTGGAACTAGTGCACAATTTTGTTGGAAATGTTAGCTATTTTATGATTAATTCTGTAACAGTGAAGCACAAGAATGCGTGCTAAATGAAATAAATAAAACTGATGAGTCAATCTGTTATTGTTTCAACTAAGGTCACAACATGCACATTTCGCCAGATATATTAATTATGTAAATTCAATCCAGACTTTTCAAATTCAATTCTACGAATGTACCACTTGAGGCTAGCTATCCTGTGAGCAATGTTTTACTCTATATCCATAAGCCTAGAGACGTCCACTGCATAACATTCGCCTCCCCCAATAACCTCCGCGACGACGGGTCCTGCGCAGCCCGCATCCACCTCGTAGGTAGTATGACTATGTTTTACTCACCAAGCAACAAAACATGAAATGTTTTTAAGATTCATAAAGCTGCAATGTCTTTTTAACTTAAAAGCTGAAACATTACTATAAAATAGTGTTGGATTAATTAGAGTTCGCAATTAATAAATAATTGCTAATAGTGAATTAGCAATAATGAAATTAATAATAGCTGCTAAAAATAATTATTGCAAAATTTTATTTATTGCGCGCATTCGTATTGCAAAAATACGATCTGCTGCAAAATTATGAAATAAAGCGACTACGCTGTTTCACGACGCGCGTGCTCAACTGCTAATGCTGCAGGGAATGAACACGATTGTCATCGACTGGACCCGACCACCCACCGGCCGGCGCCTATCAACAGTTCTCGATAGCTAAAAATTGTTAAATAATAATTTGATATTATTAGCAATAGCATGTAGCATGCTATAAAACACAAGTTTTCAGACAAAAACCAAATATTCATGAAAGACTTGGCTGTAAGAGTTAAATCCCTTATTTAAAAAAGTTAAAGTCATTGTCACCCGCAAATTTGACAGAAAATGATGATGATTGTATTTTTTGTAGTGCTAGTTTTGTGATTAAATAAATATTTTCTGAGAAAAGGACTAATAACTATCGATAGCCAAGCCATGGAGGCGAAAGACGTCTGCGTGGAAATTGAGAATGATGAGTTCTATAGTACATTTTTAGATGAAACTGTAAAGCCGATAAGTATCGACGTGTTATCTGTTACAGAACAAGTCACTAAACTCGCTTTGGGTATTGAAAAATTGGGCAAAAGCCTTGAGAAGCAGGTATTGGCGAAACACAACGACCTGCTCACACAAGCAAGTCACATTACTGACTTAGAAACGACCTTAGAGTCTGTACACAGCCAAGTCCAGAGTTTGCTGAAAGGTGCCGACAAACTTAAAGAACGAATCCACACACCTTATTACGCCCTCGAGAACCAAACTCGAATGCTTGAGAGAGTCCAAACAACATGCAACTTACTCAGGCACAGTACCAAAATAATTGCACTATGGAACAAACTGCTCAACATCAAAGAAAACCCAGCTAAAGAGGCCATTATACTTTTTGAGCTGAATGAATTGATAGGTGACTATGACTTTGAGGGTATTGTATTATTAGAAGAGGTACTAAAAGAAGTTGAACAGAGAAGACAACTGTTACTTACAAACTCTACAACTGCATTACAATCGAGCCTATTGAATGGTGACAAGACCAATCTCCTTCAATGCTTCAAAGTGTTCCACAATCTGCAGTGCACAGATGAACAAATCAGAACCACAGTTGAAAGCATACTAAATGAATTAAAAAAAGAAATTGCTGTGGCATTAAATGTACAAATGGTGTCAATAGAAGTAAAAAAGTCTAGTTCTGGTAGAATTGCTCCAGGAAAAGCAAATATTATGAATGCCCAAGACTTTAAGGTAAAGCTTTGGGATAATATAGAGAAGCTGTTCAAAGTAGAAATCTATAATGGTTGCTCCAAAGTAATCATGCTGCAGAATGCAATAAATGAGTTGCATGCAATTGGAAACTTCAGAAACATCTCCAAAAACTTCTGGTCTGACTTATTATCAATCTTCAGTGTTGAACTGGAAAAAAGTCCACAAAATGTAAACCAGTCCATTGAGATAGATTTTCCAAGACTTCTGAAATGTTTTAATGATTTACTATCCAAACTCAAATGTAAGGATTTGGAGTTACAAAGATCATGTTTGACAAAGTGGGAGAACTCATTCCTTTCCAAGTCTTTAGGTAAATTACTAGAACCTGTGAGATCCATGTGGCATCTGAGCACCGTCCCCAGTATGGACCAAATTGACACTGCTATAAGAGTTATAACAGAAGCTCTCAGCATTTCTCTTGGAGATAAACAATTAAGCATAAGCTTAGCTAACAGTGTGGCTAAATCTATCAAGCAAATGAATATGGAAGCAGAACAAAGGCTATCTATGGATAATGATGTTGCACAAATTATTGAACCACCAAATAGTTCCCAACAAAAAAATGCTGACTTGTGCAATTCCCTTTATTACTTCACATCACAGATAAAGAGGGTTCTAGTAAATATGAACTCTATGTTGCCACAGGAGAGTATCCAAATTGTGCAGAACAGCCTAAAAGATATCACAAGCATGCCTATATTGCAGTTATTTGCAGAGTCAATTAAAAATTCTTTGTATATAATTCTAATGACAATGCATGATGAGCCAGACTTGGTGAGAGGGGATGACCCAGCTGGGAAATCATTATCTTGTTCTCCATACATGAAAGAACTTCAACAATTTGTGTCTAGATGCAAAGATATTTACCTGTCAATGTTCCAGGAGAAGTCAGCCCTTAATGAATGTTGTTTGAACATAGCAAATGCTTGTGTTGAACGATTTATACAACATGTGTGTAATGTTAGGCCCCTGAGTAAATTTGGTAGGGTGAAGCTACGGATTGACTGTAAACATTTGGAAACTGCTTTGATGCCTTTGGTCAGTGATATAACTGTACTAGGGGATCAGTACAGGCAGTTGAAGGCATTGAGCTTGATATTGGAGAAGACACCACAAGAGATTGCTAAGAGTCAAGCAGAAGGAGCATGCCTGCCACACTCCCTGGTGATGATGTTCTTATTCTCATATGCAGGCCCACAACTACTAGCACCTCATACTTGTGCTGGATGGAGTATTCAGAAGCTCATGCCCTGGTTGGATTCACACAAAAATGAGAGGGAAAGACTAGAATTTGCTGCAGGAGCCCTACAGAGGTATCAGAACCATGTGAGGCAAAATCAAATAGCCACATATGATGAGGTGTACCCAGTGTTGCTTCAACTTCTTGAAGATGGGAGAAAATCTTTAAAGAAATAATTTACCTAGAAAATATTATTTAAGTTTAACTAAGATATATTAATTTTATTGAAACAATATACCAATGTTAAGATTTTATTTCAAATATAAGTTTATTAATTAGTATTAATAATTCTTCAAATTGTTTCTTTTAGCATGAAACTGCTGTATTTTCCAGTTCTTTAACCTGTTTGATAACAAATAAATTATTAAATAATATTTGCATGGATTTAGTGGGAAAAACTAATAAAACTACATTATTATACAAATGTTAAATTCTTTATATATAACAACATACAATTAAGCATAATGTAAATTAAACTATTATACTTTATACAACCAACAACCTGCACTGTACACATACTGAACTTAACATAGTCAACACTAAAAACTAAGTAGGTACTCTTAAAATATTGTAGACTCATTCATCATTGATATTTTGTGAAAAAATATTTATTTTTTATTGCAATACTAATCTATAAATGCAGGACATACAAGGGGTTTTTGCACAATCAACAGACAGATCCAATTGACCAAAGTTTATACAGACTCTTAATAAATAATTAAAATTATAACATATTATTATGATTGAGCGCTACAATTATATGTATCAGCTTAAATTTAACCATAACTACTAAACTAAATATCTACATACTTCAACAGCTACAGTCACAACTTATTAAGACTTTTAGTTTAATAAATTATGACCAATTTTATACTAATTGTGTCATTTTAGGAATTCAAACATTCATAAAGAATCTTTTGAAGTGTTGAAGGGATCTAATATTTTTATAAGGTGAAGTGAAACCTTAAAAATATTATGAGACAAATATCAGGTGGGTCACAATAATTTTCACCTTATGCAATTAATAAAGATGCGCCGAACATTTCGTTGAATGTTCTTATTCGGTATTTTCGGCATCTTTTTTTTATTTAGAATTCATTTTAGCAGTAACACATGTTGATGTGGCCAGCAGAAAATACTACAATCATTCTTTGACGCAACACAGTTTAACTTTGTTTCATCACTTTTAGAACACAAAAACCACCTAAAACTTACAAGAGCGTAAATGCGTAAGATACGATATTTTACGCGCCTTTAAAAAAAAACTATAATATTAATAGAAATTCGGTCTACGTCACATTATGGGCCGAAAAATTATTTTCCGTTAACACATTCGACGCATCTTATATAAAAAAAGATAAACCAAAAAGTAAATAAGCGAATGGTTGCCTTGTGAAGTAGGGAATAGGGTACAAATTAGTCTAAACCTTGTCCTCGAAAGCTGCTTTGAACACATCGCTGTAGGTCTGCACGAAATGCACGTCCACGTCGTCTTTGATAAACCCGGGTAGGTCGTCGAAGTCACGGCGGTTCTCGTCTGGCAATATTATCCGCGAAACGCCTACTCGTTTCGCCTGTAAGCATGAAAAAAGTTATTTATTTATGTACAAATACACATGCAACCGGAATTAGCGCAATCCAATCATTAATATGAGGCCTTGCTATGATAAAAAGGGCAAGGAACTCGCAAATTTGGTTCCTTCTTTTACACAATCAAAATTTGAAAGTGAAAAAGTCAGGTGAATTTTTTGAAAAATTGTCCCTTATAAGCGAAGGGAAAGGCTCATACAGCCTTGTCTTCAATAATAACTTTCTGCAGTATTTGCACTGAAATCCAAGTTTATTAAATTTCAATTCGTCTTGGGAGAGTTTGGCGCCAAATAATCGACGGTTGACGTTGTGGTGCTCCTTCGATGAGGTGGATTACATATAAACCTCATCGTTTTAAACTATTCCGACAATTAATTTAATGATCCTCCACATTGCTCATCAACATACCTATGACACAAAACTACACTGATCTTACACAACATGATTCACTCCGAAACAATATTACAATCATTGAAATAAAAATCACGTCAACCATAGCTAAATGGCGCCAAAAACTATAATCGGGTCAATTTAAATAGGTAATTTATGACATGTCAGTCTCAACTGGTGAGGTTACCTACTTATAAAGTCGATTACATCGAGTATATCGATGCGAACTTTAATATCCGAGGTTCTGCTTGTTAAAGTTATGGCAAAAATAAATCCGTGGTCGAGTGGTCTGTACGCCTCAAGGCGTCGCCATCTCGAGAGATTGTGGGTTCGATCCCCGGTGGAAACAGATCTTTGTGTGATGAATATTTATATGTATTTCTCTATTAAATATATTTATCCGTCATGTAGTATCCGTAACACAAGCAACATTAGTTGCTTAAAATGGGTCTAGTTGATAGGTGTGAATGTCTGAAGATATTTATTTATTTATGCCTTTCTACCTATGAAATTGCCGTTTTGTATGGAGATTTTGGGGAAGTCTGCATTTTCCATGCTAACATTTTTTCAGATTTCTCAACAACGACAAATCCAGAGAAAAATTTTTGGCATGTATCATTAGACAAGCGTTAGCAATATGTGTGATATCACTCTTCATAAAAATTATTTATCGTTTTTAAGTGAATGCAAGTGAGCGAATGCACTTAAAAATAGTTGTCTTCTTTCTAATTTTAACACAACTAAACTTACAACAAATTATCAAAAGAGCTCAAAAATATGGTCTATTTTTAGAGGAGGTCTTTATTTTACAAGAATATTCTGAAACTTAATAGTTACAGACAAAACACTAAGAGAGAGAGAAAACTGTTATTTCATAGGTAAAGAGCTAGATTTAGAGAGCAGCCTGTATAGTGTGGTGTGACTGACCGCTATGATCTTCTCCTTGATGCCGCCCACCGGCAGCACCCTCCCGGTGAGGCTGAGCTCGCCCGTCATGGCGGTGTCGGCGCGCGAGGGTGTCCGCAGCGCCAGCGACAGCATCGCCGTGGCGATGGTGACGCCGGCCGACGGACCGTCCTTGGGCGTCGCGCCTTCTGGCACGTGCAGGTGGAGATCGCTGGAGGTTATAAAACAGTGAGTTTTGGCGGCATTCAACTATGGCGGACGTGATTTTTATTTCGATGATTGTAATATTGTTTCGGAGTGGATATTGTTACGTAAAATCAGTGTAGTTTTGTGTAATAAGTGTCTGTGATGATGTGCAATGTGGAGGATTATCGAAATGAGCGTCAAGTGGTGTGAGAAGTGATGAGTTTTTTATCGTGGTAATCCACCTCATCCAAGTAGCACCACAGTGTCTGCCATCGATTGTTTGACGTCAAACTCTCCCAAGATGCATTGAAATGCATTACACTAGCATTTCAATGCAAACTACTGATGAAATAAAATACTGAAGACTTGGCTGTATGGGCTTTGTTCCCTTTGCCTTCCCTACATGGGAGATTTTTACAAAAAAAAAGAGTCTAATGCCCGATCTCACCAACGCCTTCTTAAGTTAAGTAAGTCTCCCAAGACCCAATATTAAAAATATCGATGTTATATAAATGTATAGTTATTGAATTTATACCACCATCACATAAACCTATCTTATAAATTGTTAAACGACAGTATCATTCCTAATGAGTATTGTGAAAAGTTATTGTAGTGAATGTTGAAATAATAATAAATACTGTGATATAGAATTATTATAATTTTATATAATTACCATAATAATTATTGATGTCTAGAAAAATAATATATAAAAAATGTTATTATAAATATTTCATACATAATTATTATATATAGATTATTAGTATTTAAGGTGCATAATTGTATAACAATGTTCCTCTCATATTGCTGTGCCTTACAAGGTCCTTATTGTTTCAGAACTAAATAAACCATGTTAACTTTAATGTACATAAGGAATGCAATAAATAATTTGATTTGAAAGTTGATGGGTCCCCTAAACTGACTTATGAGACCCCTGATACACATTTGCGTTTCGCCATTGCTAAACAGACCAGACCCCTGTTATGTTGAATGACCTTTTAGAATTATGGGCCCGAATTTTTGGCCCTAAGTACTAAAACATTGTTCCTAAGTTGTTTTAGGTACTGTGTTTTAGGAAACAAAACATGCTTTGCCATGGTCCTTCAGTATTTTCTCCTCTATAACCATACACTTTTCCTATAGGTAATAAAATGTTTGTTGCCAAGGCTAACGCGAAAATCAATAGGGTTCAAAATCAATATTTTAAAACTTTCCATGTGTAAGTATTATTATACTAGCAAAAAAGACACCATTTTAGTACTTTGTCGGTTTGACATCACTAATGCCAGTGCGGCAACAGCGTATATTTTACTAAAACCGTAGGATGACATAGTAAGTCGTGATTACTTTGACAATGCTATTTGACGCATAGAATGTTTACATTTTTTTGCAAATTTCAATGTGTGATATTTTAAGCTATTTATCATATCTATTTGAGTAGTTTCCATGCAAAATCTCCCTGATGCTCACAGTGGTATACCTTACCTGGTACTCAAGAAGGTGTTGTCCGCGTAGTTCTCCGCGAGGAAGTTCCTGCTGACGGTGAGCGCTATCCTGGCGGACTCCTTCATCACGTCCCCTAGGTGGCCAGTCAGTTCTAGAGATCCTCTCGCTTTCTCGTCAAACTGTCTGTTGCGAATGGCTGTCTCGATGTAAAGTGTGCTGCCACCTGGAAGAATTTATTGGTTATTTTTGGCATATTGTTTACTATACTCTATTTCAAAAGAAAGAAGTAATTACCGGCTACCCCAATACCAAAAAGGTGTGACGTAATGTATGTGTATGTGTACTTTAACAACTATCTCCGAAATCATCTTAGTTAAAAAGACTAATAGATGGGATGTTTGTCCTCTGTAGAAGTGTGTGATTTCTTTAATATTTGCCTGCTGCTTATTTTGAGCTAGTTGATAGGTGAGCATAACAGAAGATATTTATTTGATTATTTCCAAAGAAGACCAAAATGTCGGATTTGGGACATAGATAAGAAATTAAATTAATAAGTGACAGAGGAGATTGAAAGTGAAAAGCATTATGCCAACCCCAAATAGAGTGGCAAGAATAAGAAAAGTTCCATACCCATAGCAGTCCAGGCGAGGCCCATGACGACTCCCGGCGGCGTCTCGTCGTACAAGCGGTCGTGCTTGAAGGTCGGCTTGCCCACCAGCTCCGCCAAGTTGCTCTCCGTCACCGTCAGCTTATCAGATTCTTGCTTTACAATCTTGAACGCCACTTTCCGTGCGATCTGGTATGAAATGTATATGAAACATTACTCAAATATATTAAAGTCCCTGTTTGGGCGCCAAATACAAAGGAATCCCGTTTAGTATTTGGCGCCCAAGCTGGGACTTTGCAATAGTTGAATCTAAAGCAACTCCTATAATGAAATAATAATATATAGCTGTCACTTGAAATGTAGTAAAGATAAAACCAGGTTGTAAAGGTAAACTTTAATATAAAGTCATCATCAAAATCTATACAAGATAAAATTTAAATTAACACTAGACAAACAATATTCATAAGAAGCTCGGTGGCGTAGTTAGTACGCTTTGGCTTTCTATAACAAACAAAGCTACCTTCGCCATGGTCAGACCTAGGACCAAAACTTTGTGATTTTGTACTCTTCCGTGCTTCGGAAGGCACGTTAAGCCGTTGGGTTCGGTCGCTGTTGCAACCTTTTCTACCCACCAACCCGCATTGGGCCAGCGTGGTGGTGTTACGGCCCATACTTCTCATGCGTTTCTCCATGAGAAAGACACAGAACGAAAAAATATCATGTATAACTTTTACTTTCAAGCAGAGAGTCGAATTTACAACACTACCTGCTATACAATGCAGGTCATATACCGCCAACGAATAACGTCAAAAATACCCTACCTTTTCAATATGTTTCTGCAGATTTCTGACTCCACTCTCGCGGCAGTAGCTCTTGATGAGCGCTCGTAGGGCGTCTTCGGACAATTCTAGTTGCGTGTCGCTCAGGCCACAGTTCTTGCGGGCGGTGGGCACTAAGTACTGCTGGGCAATCGCTAACTTTTCTTCGGCTACATAACCTGAAGCGCAATAGGAAATCCTCAATCAATGCTTTCATATTGTATTGAAGATTGTCATAAGCCATTTGGAAAATAATAATTAGTATTTAAAGTAGGCAATATAAATGATAATACGATTGTCATTATCTCCAGCCTCAGGTTACCGCTTCTGGTCACAGTTTTCTGATTGGAAGAAACACATGAGGGCCATTACCTTGCACGCTGCCTAGATACCTCGTAGAGTAAGTTATCATTTTAAGAAACTTCTTTTTTAATTGCATCAAGAAGCTCAATTACTATGGGGCACGTGCTAGGGACGCTTTTCATGTTTCCCATAGAAATTGAGCTTCTTATCGCAACTAAAAAAGTCCAGTTTTACAGTAAGAACTTACATTGACTTACATGATGGAAACGCAACTTCACAATATCGTGACTGTAAGGTTGCGATTTCATTCGTTGACTCGGTGGCCGAGGAAACGGGCGCGTGAAACCCTCATAATTTAATTCAATAATTTACACTCGCGCGAAGACTCAAGTTGTTTAGAATTGACAGTGCAATATTATATACTGTAAATAAAATATCCGCCCGCTTCTTCAGCCACCTATTCCTCAAAGCTCACACATGGACTATAGATAGATTTGTCTCGAGGCGACGATGATGGACAACTGAAAAACAACACTACGAAAATGTCTCTTCTTTACTCACCAGACATTTCAATGAGCTCCATCCTATCCCGCAGAGGCTCCGGGATCTGGTCGACGACGTTGGCGGTGCAAATGAAGAGGACCTTGGCCAAGTCCACAGCCACGTCCAAGTAGTGGTCCAGGAAGTTGGCGTTCTGCTCCGGGTCCAAGAGTTCTAGGAGGGCGGAGGCCGGGTCGCCGTGGATGCCCCTGAGGTTACATGAATGTCAGATATCGCTGAAACTTTGCTTGCGCAGGTGCGCAGGTCGGGAATGGGACGGGTGGGCGGACAAGCGAAACAAGCGAGCATCTTTCGACCTCCTTCCGTATTTTGTAACATTGTAACAAATATGTTGCTCTATTTTTATCAGTTGCAGTATAAAAAATATTCTGAAAATTATTTTTCGATGTGAGCTTAGCCTGGGTATTCTGAAATGATCTCCCCCAGTTAGAAACTGTAGAAGAGTAAAGTACATACTTGCCAATCTTATCGACCTCGTCTATCAACACCAGCGGGTTCTCCGTGGCAGTCTTCTTGAGACACTGGACCAGCTTCCCGGGCATGGCGCCTACATATGTCCGTCTGTGGCCTTTGATCTCGGCCACGTCCGTCATGCCGCCCACTGAGAACCTGAAGTACTGGCGGTTGAGCGCGCGTGCGATTGAACGGGCTAGTAAAGGAAAAATTTATAAATAATTAACTTCGTCGATAGGCTGCCCGACCGCTGAAGAGTACTCCTATTATTTCACATTAAGCGCGTACGGGTATCCCCTCAAGCATTCCCAATAACGAAATAAGTGAAACGTTAAAATAAACCTTATGGCAAAGATCCAAAATTAAACGTGATAAAAAGATACTCTCCTCTCCGAGCTGGTCTATATGAAAGGGCATACAAAAAACCAAATGAAGAGGCTATGTTTTGAGTTTCTCTACGTTATTTAATCATAATATGGCTTTTCACGATGCTTTTAAAGGAACCTCTGTTGTAAGTCAAAGGGAATAAGTCTAATAGTGATAAATCTGTTAAAAATCCGATGTACATTCCTCCGATAAGCATATATTCAGCCAACTCACCTATACTAGTCTTGCCAACGCCCGGGGGTCCGTGGAAACACAGTATCTTTCCCTGCGTCGTTCCCTTGAGCTGAGAGACCGCTATGAACTCCAGGATCCTCTTCTTGATGTCTTCCATGCCGTAATGATCCTCGTCCAATATTACTTGTGCGTCTTCTAACTTTAAGTTCTCTTCGGAGGTGATACCCCAAGGTAGGGACGTCAACCAGTCAAGGTAGCATCGTGTGACGCTAAAAGACAATCAATCTGTTACGACACTGCATAGGTGCGAGATTCGCGTGCAGCAGACTAAGAACCGGATAAGTTCCTGATGAATTACAATATAAATCAAAATAAAAGGGCCGATTTCCATTGAAGAGTTTTTCAATTCAGTAATGCCACAAATGTAAGTTGAGTTTTAGACGTAGACAATTTTAATATCATCACGCCTTCATCTTTGGGATTAGACACCTTTCGGATGATATGTTCGCGAATATGACGTCGGTGAGAATACGAGAATTGTGACATAAACGACATCCGCCATTTTAGTTCAAATTACATCGAATTTAACATAAACTCATCTTTGCGACACTTGAATAATGAGGATTTCTAGGGACTAGGGCATTTGACCAACACTCCTTGAAGCTAATGAACGATTAGCATAGTTTTTGACGTTCACAAGTGTGAAACACCTAGACGAAATCAACTATTTTTTAATTTAATTCGACTCACTTGAATTCAGAGCTGTGGCTCTCGAGGAAGTTTAGCTTATTGAGTTCCTCATCGATGACGGTCTGCACCGCCTGTGGGACCGTCTTGCCCGCGAGCCGCTCCCGGAACTTATCGCCAATCGCGTCTTTATCGTCCTTCTCAAGACCTAACTCTTTCTTTATTACCTGGAAACGACATTAATCTATGTTCTATATTTACCATGAGCTGGATTTAAAAGCTGACAAACTGAAACATAGGTCACAGCTTGAGTACCGTTGGAAAGAAATGGCGCTATTCATCCCCACATAATGCCATCCCTTTCTAGCTGCGCTCAAGCGGCAGATCTACACTTGATATTGATTCTGGAATGATTTGAAACTAAATAATATGTAGGTACCTATTCTGTAAAGGAAGGAGAAAACTTTCCGAGTTTATTGTCCAGAAAAAATAGCCTACGAATGGTTGGCATAACATTAAAATTTTAATAACTTCCCAGTTACATTCTAATTCCGTTATTTGATCACAATACCTTAAGTTGCTCGTGCAGAATGTATTTCCTGTGTTGTTGCTTCACTTTCTCTTCAACTTCTTTACCTATTTTCTGTTGTAGCTTAGATAATTCGTACTCTTTCTTCAAAAGCGAAAGAGACAACATCAGTCTTTTTGGTATCTGAAACAGATAACATTGTTATTTTAAATAAGTCCATGAACGTAAGCACTGATCTATTTCGGAACAATGTTTTGTTAAGAAATTATCGGATTTAAAGTGAGATAGTGTTGGTGATTTCAATTAAGTAAGAGGAGTCTACATTCTTTCAGTATTCATCTCAGACATCAAATATTCAACGTATTTTCGATATCAGTTTAAAGAAGTTGAGCACCGCGATAAGATATTTATCACGTTTTACCACGTCTAACAGTCTAATTCTATTGTACTTTGACTGTTGAACGTGCGCGTCACCCAGGCCCCTTTATTCTGAACTTCTCTCTTCTCTTCAGCCCACATTAGTCCACTGCTGGACATAGGCCTCCCCCAATTTGCGCCATTTTACCCTATCCCCGGCCTGCTGCATCCAGCATCTGCCTGCAGCGCTTCGCAGATCATCACTCCATCTCCGGCGAGCGTATGCCGGATCGCGGTCTCCCCTCAAGAACACGTCACGTCAAGAAGTACATTATTCTGAACTGTCGGAAACTAACTTCCTACTAACACTTTTTATTGCGGCGAATTAGAGCGGGACGGGACGTGACTTCCGAATCGAATCCGTGAACCGACTTTAGAATAAGGGGTCAGGTAGCTCAGTACGTGTTGCCACTCGCGGCCGCCCTAGTGAAGGTGAGCTTACGTCCATCTCGTCCAAGACCGCCTGCAGGTCTGCGGGGTCGGCGCCGGTGAGCGCGGCGCCCAGGTCGCTCAGGTACACAGGGTTGTCCACCACGCGCTGACCCTGCGCTAGCATGTGGTGCAGGGATTCTCTGCGACAACACGGAGATACGAGTGACAACTAACATAAGTGTAGGCTTCTTCACATGCAAACTAAATTGGGGTAACCCCCTGGTGAGCAGATAGAGGCGTGATGCTAATTATGTTGTGACTTGAGCGCGTTATAAAAGGCGTTTAATTAAATGCATACTTCAAATAAAAATGAATAAACTTTTATCAATGTCAGTTATTTTTTTTTCTATATTATTAGCAAGTAAAAGAATATAATATATTAAAATTGTTTTACCTATACAATGGGTTCAAATTAATAATATCTCTTATAGTCTTAATAACTTCTTGGGTCAGTGCTTTTACTTCTTCAGTCTGTTTAAACTTCTCATGCATCATGTTTTCCACCTTCACCATCGTGACCTGGTCAACTGCTGGCTTCTTTGGTGCTTCCATCTCCGCATCGCTGTCCGACTCAATCTGTTGTTTGCGGGTTTTCCTGTGCTTTCTCCGCCGCCTCTCTGCATCTGATTCTTCGGGCGTAACGTTAAACTCCATGTTAAATAATGGAAACTTCAACTTCATTTCTAAAATGATAATTGCATCATTTGAGAAACGAAATTTTTAGGGTTTTGACTTATTTGTACTATTTAAACTATATTGCAATAAATTAGATCCTTTCAACTTTGGAAAGAAATATTATTACCAAATAAATTAAAAACATAAATAAAAATTATATTTTAATTTAACATTACAAAAGAACTGGTATGTCTACCCCACCAGGAATAATTAATTAATAATAAACAAATCTGTGTATGTTTCTAGCCAAGATAAAAGTATTGTGATTTTTAAAAAATATTACTACACTAAAATGAAGATTTAAATTAAAGAATATCGTACCTGCAGGACCTGTTTCAATTTCTTCCTCAATAAACTGGCCAGTAATTTTTATTCTCCGATGGGCCATAACTACCAATCGCAGCTTAAAATCCATGTCTTGCATCTCATGGATCTGAGCAAACACCCCCACTTGATGGAGATCATCTAAATTTGATACTATGTCAGACTTCTCGTCTTCCTTCTTGCGTAAAAAGATGCCCACGTAAGGCTGGTTGAGTTTCACCTTTCTTCTGATCAAGTCTATGAGTGCAGGATTGGAAATCTGTATATGATTAATAAACAAAGAAAATTAAACAATACAACATTATACAGATATTTACTATTTTATATAAACATGAGTATAAGAAAATACAAAACTTAGAGGAATTTAATTACTCATTATTATTGGTGAGTATGACAAAATGTTACAATTTATAATAGTGCTAATTGTTGTCCTCAACTATTATATGTCTCTGTTGTGCACAGGCCAACCTCAACACACAGTCTGGACTATAACACCACCACGCTGACCCAATGCGGGTTAGTTGCATTGTAGTTGCATTATTAGTAACTTATCTTAACAGCTTATTGCTAATGCAAGCAACTAGTTTTTAAAGAAGCACACAGTAATATAATTGGATAAAGAAAATCACCTCAATTAACTTGATGAACCTTGGAAAGACTGGATTTCGGTTAATAGCAATGACTGGTACTTGTGGCCACACTTCAGGAACAGCCACCGTAGCCGGCAACTGGCTCGAGAATATCGGGGCGTCATCTTTAGTTTCAGCATCTTCTTCTGAAGGGTCATTCTTTGTCGAATATAACCTCACATTTCCAATAAGTCTGTGAGTTGGATAATAAACACCACTATAAGAACAAGCCTTGGAGTTTCGAAGGAGTTCAGAGCTACAACTATTAGTTAACAATTTCCGTTGTATATCCACCGGTTTCTTGTGTGATGCAACTTTAGTAATATTACGAGCAAATCGAGATTTCAATTTCGGATTCAAAAATAAAGTGTTCCGCAACATGACGCTTGCAGAATGCATTTTAGGTTTATTAATCACACTGTATCAATTATTTTATTATAACTCATTTAAAAATTATTAATCCTAGAAAAAAAAGGTTACTTTTCCAGATTGTTCATCTCACATCAAAAAATCAAAAACCGTAAATTTGTCACTGTCACTTTGATTCGAAGATTTTTTATGCTATTATAAACAAAGAAATCTTGTTAATAGTCCAACATTTGTTTGGGCTGAACCCTTTGCATTAAAATAAAAAAAAAACTGAAATCCATTATCCATTGCTTGTCCTTTCAAAAAAAAAACAAAAAAAAGGGAGAGTTTGGCGGCATTTGACTAATGGCGGACGTGATTTTTATTTCGATAATTGTAATATTGTTTCGGAGTGGATATTGTTACGTAAAATCAGTGTAGTTTTGTGTAATAAGTGTCTGTGATGATGTGCAATGTGGAGGATTATCGAAATAAGCGTCAAGTGGTGTGAAAAGTGATGAGTTTTTTATTGTGGTAATCCACCTCATCCAAGTAGCACCACAGTGTCTGCCATCGATCGTTTGACGCCAAACGATGCATTGAAATGCAATACACTAGCATTTCAATGCAAACTACTGAAGAAATAAATACTGAAGACTTGGCTGTATGGGCTTTGTTCCCTTTGCCTTCCCTACATGGGAGAATTTTACAACAACAACAAAAAAAAATTGCTAAATGGTTATGTGGTGCTAAAATCACAATTTATTTGTAAATATTCCTAAAATAGTAAATGCTCATACCATTATAAAGATAGTAGAACATAATTTTATACTTGAAAGTGTTTCTGTAATTCTGTTCCGTTCTTATGCACCTAATCTCGGCTCCTGACAACTGGAAAAGTTTTCATAAATTTATTAAAAACTTTTAATTTGAATATAAATACAGTCTTGGACTTCATGAAATTAGGATATATATGTAGATATTTAGGCATTTTAGGACAGGTATATAGTTTCATGATATATCAGTGTTTTACACTTCCTATGAATGTAAACATGTGCAACTTTATCAATTTCTTTTAATACTTGACAATCCCAAGTTCATTGAGAATTTTCTCTTGAATCACATAAATCATTAAACCGTCGTATTTCCTATTTTAGTAATCTTACTTTTAAGTTATAAAAATATAACCATACTTAGCTTTAGAAGCAATGATAGCAAAATTAAATAAGTATATCAGGAAAAACCTAACCACTACCTACCTCTTCCTAATCGAAATATAAGCATATTGCCTTGAGAGAAATATAGTGCAACCACATTTTGTTTTAATTGCAATAAATATAACCAAACTTAGTCTCGACTTTACAAAAATGTATGTAAGTCTATGACAAAATTGGATAAGTTCTATAATATATTCTGCAGAGATCAATCAGTATGGAAACATCAGCAATTACAAAGCACAAAATAATAAAAGAAGGGCCAGCAGAAATACAATTGGTTGCGGAGAAAGTATTCTATAATCCAGTACAAGAGTTCAACAGAGACCTTAGTACTCTAGTGCTGAATGTATTCCTTGAGGACTACAAGGCTGAGAAAGAAGCGCTGGCGCTGAAAAGAGATGAAAGGAATAAAAATCAAAGTAATGGTACTACTGGTGACAAAAGTAAGGTATGTTTAGTTCATGTTTTGTTGAATAGTTATTTTTTTCATACTATGGCTTTTCTACAGAATAAAAAAATCAGTAAGTATGTATAATGGCTCTAGCAGTTTGCACACTTTATTTTATTTTGTTTTGTTATTTGTTATTTTGTTTGTATTAACTTAAAAAATAAAAAAAAAAGTTTAGTAACTATTATTCTTTATTTAAGGTGCTAGTTTATTCTATAAGCTTCCTAGTATAATAAAAAAATAAGAATTAAGAAAGCAACTTATTTTCATGCCCAAAATGTTAAAAAGATTCCATTAAATTATCAATTTAATAAATAGGTATAATGGCCACTCGAAGGAAATTTTAAAGTTTCTGACAGCTATCATTTAGCTATGACTAGTGATGGGATAAAAGTAACAAGTAAAGGTAGCAGTAATTATAATATACATATAATTTTTGTAAATAACTTTAAAAAAAAAAAAATTAAAGGTTTGTTTAAGTTTTCTATCTGAGAAATAGCAAAATTGTCAAAAAATGCCAAAATCCAGTTTTAAATCCCGATTTAATTTCCTGCAAGTGGGCCTATAAGTCAACTGGTGTAATAAACTGATATATAAAGAAATATTTTACTGTTTACTTTTCAAATAGATATTTTTAATTTATTTTAATTCAGGTTGAAATCAGCATTCTAGAAGCACTGTCAGCAACAGGGCTGAGAAGTATTAGGTATGCTAAAGAAGTGCCGTTGGTCACTAAAATAGTAGCCAATGACCTGTCGAAAGATGCCGTGGAGACCATGCAGGTGAACATCAAGCACAACCAGGTGGATCACATTGTGGAGACCAGCCACGATGATGCATGGTACAGTATAATAATTATTTATTATTTTGTTCTACAATTTCATTCTTGCATAAGCATTAATTACAAATTTGTATATGAGTTTGTAACTGTGACAAGTAACAGTACTTCAAAGTACCAAAAAGTGCATGAGCCGTTATTGAAGCATCGCAGACGACAGCACTTTTATTGTGCTGGTTGTCAGTACTATATAACGAAGTTTGCGTTCGTTGCTCGTTAAATTTCCGTGCGCGGTCGTAAGCACGTTCTGAAAATGACATTGGTAAAGACCCCTATAGATTTCCAACCTTAACACACCACAAAATTATTTGGATAGAAAAACACATTTTCGGAATTTGTTACCCTAATAAATATAACTTCTCGTTATTTCCTAGCATGTTGATGTACAAACACAAGCACCCATCGCAGCGTTTCTCAGCGATCGACCTCGACCCGTACGGTTGTCCGTCCATATTCCTGGACGCGGCAGTCCAGAGCGTGCAGGACGGCGGCCTGCTGCTGGTCACCGCCACAGACATGGCGGTGCTGGCCGGCAACTCGCCGGAGACTTGCTACAGCAAGTATGGGGCTGTTAGCTTGAAGACCAAGTGTTGCCATGAAATGGTAAGTTTTTGGAATAAGCCTACTTTCACAGTGATGCCGTACTCGCGCAATTGCAGTACCTGTCAACATCGCACACTCGTCCAGCAGACCGCTATTAAAATGATTAGTATCGAGCGTTTTTTTTTACATATGACAGGTAAGCTCTTAGCCTTCATCTCAACTGATGGTAAGTGACGATAAGGCGGAAGGTGGAAGCGTCACCTGTAATCCCCAACAACTGAGGAACTGGCTATCTTACCTCTAATTTCCGGAACACAAGAATGCTTATAACATTGTTATTATGGCGACAATTTTAGGTAAGACAGTGGTAGTTAGCCAGGCGGGCTTAGAAGCCCTACCACCAACCAAACCGAGTAGAAAAACTTTTGCCCCCATGGGGAATCGAACCCGGTCCTCCCGATCAACTCTGGAATTCTCCCATATGTAGGATTACTAAGCTTTACAACCGGATAAGTCATTTAACTGACATCAACCTTATATCCCTGGTCAAATTTCGTAAAAATATTTGTGAGATTTCTTTTTAGCATTTAATTTCTGTTAGATTCCATTTTAAAATTTGTCCGTTTTATTTTTACACATTGTTATGTTTAGATTTATATTTGACATTGCATGTGGTGTTAACCTTTAATTAACTGTGTACTTAGATTTAAGAATATTTTTTGTCATTGCAATAGTGCATAAGTTGTTGGTTAACCAATAAAGTAAAAAAAAAAATCAACAACCGGTGGCGTGAACCACTATATCAGAGGGGCGGTTAAAACTCTCATTCACGATGACGCGTTTGCACTGCGTGACTACGAAACGTGGTACTCTATGGACACGCTGGTCAAACGCGTCACTCTGTAACCAGCCTAAACCCTCTAAGATCCGTATAACTAAAGTCCATAACTTAAAGAAGTGCGAACCTTAAGAACAATGGGCAGAGCACAGCGCGGAGCTTACACGGCCATTGGAGCGAAAAAATTTTTTCAGTGCCAGCCAGGTATTAGGAGTTAATGAATACATACATATAATCACGACTGTTATCCCCTAACGGTTAGTCAGAGACCAGGCAAAAGCACCGCAAAAGCAGTCCACTGCTATAGTCCACGCTTCACCAGCAGTGACTGCAATCAGCGTAGGATCGATCGTTATGGAAATCCTTAAAGAATTCCAGTGGGAAAACCCTTAAACAATACTATTGGGCCCTTACCTATGAAATTGGTGTTTTTATTCTGTCTTAGCAATTTGTCCGTAACTATTAAGTTTCAGAACATTCTTATAAAATAATTTCCTCTTCTAAAAATAGACCATTTATTTGAGCTCGTATTATTTAATTTGATATTTTTTTGTAAGTTTAATTGTGTTAAAATTAGACACAAAGACAATTATTTTTAACTGCCTCCCGAATACATCATTTGATTTGCATTAACATAAAAACGATGAATAATTTTTATCAAGCGTGTTCACACACATATTGCTAAAGCTCGTCTAATGATACATGCCAAATATTATTATCTCTGGATTTGTCGTTGTGAAGAAAACTGATAAAATGTTAGTATGTAAAATGCAGACATCCCCAAAATCTCCATACAAAACACCAATTTCATAGGTAAGGACCTAATATTTGATGTGAAAAATATTTTCTTGTATAAAAAATCTTATTCTTTTCAGGCTCTAAGGATACTATTACAGTGCATTGAGCAACACGCAAATAGGTACAGCAGGTACATAGTGCCCCTGTTGAGTATATCAGCTGACTTCTACATTAGGGTATTTGTCAAAATACACTCGGGGGCCCTACACTGCAAAAAAACTACTAGGTTTGTATCAGAGAACTTTTAAGAGTAGGTGTTTATTATTTTGAAACATAAGATTTGTGATCATCATGCGATTATACTTTTTTTATACAAAAGAAATATTATACACAAAATGACAGTTCACTCATCCATACTTCCATACTTAGGGCCTGTTTCACAATCGACTGGTAAGTTCTAAGTAGCTTACTTGGCAGATCATTTGACAGTTGTAATATGAAATTTATGTCAATTAAACTGCCAAGTAAGCTATTCAGAACTTACTTGTCGATTGTGAAACAGGCCCTTAAGGGCCTTAAAAGTATAAATACGACAGTAACTCTGTCTGTCTTGCTTTCACGTACTACTGAACCGATTCAATTAAAATGTGGTACACAGATAGTCTAGACTGCGAAAGTAGTATGCAAACAGATGTAAAATCTTTCCAAAAACATTGTATATTCACGTGGTATCGCCTTCAATTAGACTTCATTTTCAACTTGACCCAGGTCTTTACTCTAAGATTTGGAATAAAGTAGTTTTATTCCAGCAAATTGTCTATGGTGTACCAATGTGTCGGCTGCGACAACATGACGCTGCAGCCGCTGGGAGGGTTCAGGCCGAACCCGACGCAGAAGAACCCGCACCAGCAGAGGGGGTTCCTGCCTACCGGACCGCCGGTGACCGCGCACTGCCTCAACTGCAATCAAAAGCATCATGTATGTTTTGTATCACTATTGCTGTGCTGTATGTAATTTTATTTTATTTTATTTCCATGGTAAACCAACAGTTACAACAAACACAAATACAAAGTTGGGAATAAAAAACAATAAAACCAATTAAAGGTCCACACTAATAGTAATAAACTAGAACCTTAAAAATAATAGTAATGAATTAGACATTTTACAAAAATATAAAATTAAAAAAGTTACATGTTTACTCACACACACCAAATGAATAATATGTATATTAATGGACTGGTACGAACAAATTAACGCTTCCAATATAATTATGTTTATTTTTATGAATCCTAGCTATATAAGTCGCGTGGACGCTCATAATAACTACATTAATCTACATTAATCATGTATAACAGTGAGATCTTGTGAGATCCAATACCCATTCACATATGACAAGGGATATTCAAAGATGTGGTAAAATGAGATGAATAATTATAAAAACGAAAACAAACGGCTGGTTTTTCAGTTACGTAGGTGATTCTGTTAAATGTCTAAATGTAAACAAAAGAGAAATAATTAATTGGGAAAACAAATTTTTTGTCAGCAATACAATTATTTGGGCGGCAGAATAATTATTATACAATTGGACAGCAAATTTATTTCGCAAATCTTAACTTATGGCCGCGATCTTTTTTAACCTAGCAAAGGGCGATCATACCCTTCATGATTTTCAAAATATAAAGTCAAGTAATAAATCGTTTAATAACCCAGCTAGGCGGCCCCATCTGGTCGGCCCCGATCCACGACGCGGTGTTCGTGTCGCGCATGCTCGGCGCGCTCGGCGAGCGGGCGAGCATGCTCGGCACGCGCGGCCGCATCGAGGGCGTGCTGGCTATGGTCGTGGAGGAGCTCACCGACGTGCCTCTCTACTACTCTATGGACAAGCTGTTCGGCTCCGCGCACTTGGAGACTATGCCTATGTTGGTTATGAGGTTAGTGGGTATAAAGTTCACACACACACATAATAGGAACTATATAAAAATAATTATAGTTGGCAAAGGTCAGCCCTATCCCTTCAACAGATTTATTAAAGTTACTTATACTTATTACATCATTTATTCATTACTGTTGCCACGGTTACTATGGCTTTTTAACTATCCGTCGGGAACCCTTTAATTTTCCGGAATAAAAAGTATCTAAGATGTTGACCAGGGATATAAAGTATCACCATGCAAAATTTCATTGAAATCGGTCCAGCCATTTCGGAGATTAACCCGTACAAACAGACAGAGATCAAAAAAATTAAATATATAACTTTTTTTGGTATTTTCCCTCTTTTTACATCCCCCTGTCTTGCTTTTAACCATTTTTTTCTATGTACAGACTTTCGACCTCTACAGTTTAATTATATGTATAGATTAATATTTTATTAAAAAAACATTTTATGGATCTTAATATCGTGTCGTTTATGGGTCTTAATATCGAGTCGAAAAAGAAATGTTTCCTATTCCTTACTCTTACTTATACTCATACTCTTACTTACTAAAATTTCTTTATAAAAATAAAGTAAATAAAATTGTAAGTCATTGTTGTTATAGGGCTTCTAGTATTTCTTATATGGAAATACAAACACAATCGTTCACGTCAATTATCTCTCTTGATTTATTTTCAAATCGAAGTCTGTCATCAACTAGAAATAATAGACACAGAGATCGGAGGAGGTCCGTTACATTGTCATGAACAAGAATTTTGTACTGTATGATGGATGCCAAACTCCGATACAATAGCATGAGGCAATGTTCTGTCTCGATCAGTAGGTTTTCCCTCTCATTCTATCACTATCACACATTTCGTAGTAAAGTTTTCTATTACTACTAATGACGTCACACAAAAATACACACAAATTTCTCAAACAAATACTCTCATTTAATATGTGATTTTTGACTCACCTGTGAAATGATAAGGTACATCCAGGATATCACTCACTTACAAAACATAAAACAACGCACGTCATCACCAGTTTTATATTTTTTTATTTAAAATATTGATTTACAAAAATTTTTAACAATTTTCAGTCTAGGTGTCAAATGGCGTAAATATGACAGGTGAGACAGAAACTATGGATAGAAAGAGAAGAAGAGGATATCCCACGGTTAGCCTTCATTCTAAATAGTAAAAGAATGAGAGGGAACACCTACTGATCGAGACAGAACATTGCCTCATGCTATTGTATGGGAGTTTGGCATCCATATAGAGTATAAGATTCATAGTCATGAATGACTTAAACTTGTTTGTTAATCACGATCATAATATTATTTAAGGAAACTAAAGGTCTAGTTATGCTATTTTAAGAGTTCATTAAATATTATTGTTGCCTAATGACTGTTTGTTTCTGAAATAAATAAATAATAATAAATAATACTGTGTGTTCAACCCATCGTGATCAAATGGGTCAGTAGGAAAAAACCCAACCCTATACAAAGGGCTATCTAAATCAGTTCTTAGGAATCTTGGCTTCAATTTTCATGAAATACGAATGGAACGATATATGTGTTCAGGTCAGCGCTCCTCAACGGCGGGTACAAGGTGTCGTACTCGCACGCGTCCAAGATGTCCGTCAAGACGACGGCGCCCGCGCACTTCGTGTGGGACGTCGTCCGCACGTGGCAGACCACGCACCCCGTCAGGCCGGCCAGGTGATGCGGTGTGCGCTGTGCCCTGTATTGTGGACGGAGAATGATTATGGCACCAAGATTGTTATGGACTTGAAAGTGGACAGAAGAAAAGATTAATGATGGATTGTGTGAATGATAATAGGATAAGGAAGGGAGTGAGTGGTGATATGGCGAATTAGGAGAGAGTGGAAGAAGAACACATTTTGCGCCCACACCAAATAAATTGAAAAACAGGGCAAGAGGAACACGAAACATGACATTTTAGTGTTTTTGATGTGTTCATTTTTGCGCGTCGTTGGTGCATTCTCATAGTGTTCCACAGATTGTATTAACGACGAGTTATAGTTGCAAAGACGTGTGCAGAGTCCTTTTATGTTGTAGTTTCTTGATTATCGTGAACCGCTGCTCGTCCGCTGCTCGACATAGGTCTTCCCATATGTCGTTCTCAGCCCACTCCAGCCAACTTACCAATATCGCCATCCCACCTTGTCACTACACTTTAACTTCTGCACAAAGAACTATTCAAAAATGAACCTTATTATAATACGATATTATGATAATTTCAGATTGGAAACCGATCCAGTAGCCAAGCACATCCTATCACAAGAGATCAAGTCAACAATAGATTTGACTGAGCGAGCGGATGCCAATCCCAACAGTCGCAGGGCTGGCCGCCTACGGTTCCAGTTTAACCCTGAGCCGCACTGGGGTCCAGGGTCTAGGGCTGTCGTCAAGTTAGTATCATCATCACAATAGCCCAGTGCTGGACATAGACCAACCCTAACATCCGTAGGGGTGGCTGTCTGCGATTATGTTATGTTAAGACATATATGTTATAATCATCAAGCTGTTTTCCTCAGAGTCCAGCTCGATCCCGAGCGGCTCGAAGAATACATAATAATATGAGTTTAAGAAATAAATAAATTAGTTTATTCATATAGTTTGAGTCTAACATATCGTGCTAACCACTGTACAATCAATAGCAACTCAGTAGCTATATTTACCTATCCGACTCAAAGGACCATATAGTGTGGCCCATCGCGTATTCCCCCCCCCCCCCCCTCCTCCCGCGCTCCTTCATACCGTAAATCACATATTAGCGGTATTATCGCCACTAACATGTGATCTACGAAAATAGCTTTTACTGCGTAGGAAATAAAGGTCTTAAGATTAAGATGTGCATATTCTGACAAATCACAAGTATTATTTTTTTACAGTGTTGGCGAGGAGAAAATATCTAAAGCAATTCGAAATCAAAACAAGCACTCGAAGAATAAGGCAAAGCGGCAGCACTCTGACAGCGAAGAGGAGGCTAGGAAAAAATCTAGTGCAGAAATACCTGTTGATACATAAATGTTTGTTTGTATATAAAGTTATTTAAATTTGCAATTTTTTATTTGCACCTTCATTTTTATATCCTATCTTCCTTTGAATAGAGCTTAGAATCATTTGACCAAATTTAAAAAAACATCTTGCAGCAGTCTCAGAATTAAAGGCCGGTATTACAGAACCAATCTTTAAGCGTAGAACTCTGCTTAAACACAGAAAGAGATGGAGTTACGTACTTTCTCCATTCATGTCACTACGTCACACTTGTTACTCTTTCAAACCAAACTTCCTTCTTATCACATCATTGTATACCCTCTCACTCAATTTAACTCCAGCCATGCTTCTCAAAGCTCTCATTTTTACCGCATTTATTCAACTTTCGTATCTCTTCTCCCATACCCAACATTTACTCCCGTGCATCAGTGTTGGGACCAGCACGCCGTCGTGCACTGATAGTCGTGCATTATCAGAGAGCATCTGACTGCTCATAAAAGCATGCATAGCCCCGTTCACCATGTTACCAGCTTCCACTCGTCTCTCTATGTCACTGTCACACTTTTCATCTCTCGTAAAACACAGATGCCAAATATACAAATTTTTTCATTGGTTCCACTTTTCATCCCCTATCATAATTTTCAGTCATATTTTCGTCTCTTTCAAACACCAGTCACTAGTCTTGCTTACGTTCACTTTCATCCCTTTCGCAAACAGAGCTTCATTCTTAACAGTTACCATCTCCTGCAATCCACTGGCTGATGAAGCCAATATGACTTGATCATCAGCGGTTACTCATTATTCGTAATCCACAATCAGTCTCTTTCAAGTTTGTCAGGCACATGAAATTATAGGTCTAAGTGGAAGCCAAACTCCCATACAAGAAGATGAGGCAAACATTTGTCACCGTTTGACATTTCCGTAACACTATCCTCTCTTTCTATCCATAGGTGGTAGACAGAGAGAATAGTAATGAAATGCAACACATCCCTGTCTAACACCTTTTTCAATGTGAAACTGTTCTGTATGTATGAACCATTTATCCTGAGACGGGCATTGGAATCCGATACAGATGCCCGTGCTCGGGTCAAGCTGCTACTCACCTCATGAATGGATAATGCTTTAAAAATTTTTTGCTAAAATGGGTCTCAATAACTATATAAAAACTCCACTACGATTTACTATTAATAAATTTTACAGGCACCATTAGAGAGACTCAATTTTATTAAATAGTATAGTTACAAAAAAATCTAATTGATTTAAAAATGCATCCATATATTATGCATTAGGTAGCGGATTTAAGTTTTCGGCTGGTGATAAAAGTACACTTATCACAGCTGTCACATTACTGTAATAATTTTTGAACGAAGTATAGTCCGTATAAATTAAGAAGGGAGGGGGAATTGTTTAGTTTTGTTATCTGTTGTTCTAATTTACGAAGATACTAGCGCCTTATTATTCACAATATAATCATACTCTTGAAATAGATATCGTAATCTACATGACGCATGTCTCATTTTCGTTTCTACAAAACGTGAAATGTGAAAGGAATTTGTTTAGAGGTTTAGAACTTTTTAATTGTTTCTTCTATATAACTGTGTTAGTTGATAACATTTACATCTATCATCTAGACGTGTATACGCTGTTTTTATCGTAAAGTAGTTATTTGTTGACAAGTGTTATAAAAACATTGAAGATAATAATTGTTTTGCGCGAAAAATAATGATTCCGTCTACGTTAACGTCGTGCATCCAGACTTTATTTATTGTTTTCGTCTTATCGTCCGTCAAGGGGCACGATAGAAAGGTATGTATTGTGTAATATTTCATTTAGGTCTACTGCTTCATACTTTCATAGACGCCCCCTTTTGATATTTTTATCAATGTCTTGGCGTTAATGTTTTATATAAATTATTTCTTGTACTTTACGTCTACCCATCTACGATAGACAAAGGAAATTGATACCATTTTATATAAATAACAATAACTTTATTAATGTGTCATAGAAACAGCTGTTTTGAGAATGTTTGTCTTTGTTGTACAAACATTTTAATTGCCCTGATTACATGGTAATATCCATATCAATAGTCTTAAATAAAAAAGTTGAACTGAGACATAACTCCTTTTTTATATTCTGTGATTTTCTTCATTTTCTGTCTATATCTCCATACATGACTGTATGGCTATGTATTGTACATCAAATGCATATTACAACATATAACACAACACAACATACATTTATGGGGATTTATATAATTCTGTTCATTCAATACCCATAATATTAGTTCTACAATGTGACAATGCATTGGAAAACCATTACTTTTTGTTACTGAAAATTTATTATTTATTTATTACAATAAGTATTTATTATATTTTTATTTAAAACATCCCATCAACAAATTGCGTAATAATAATTATTTATAGAATTAGATATTAATTATTCATTTAGCTTATATCGAAATCTAAATTATATTTCAGATAACTGGAAAACTAAACCCTGGATGTGATACATGCGCGGAGAAGGAAACCCTAGTATATATAAAGGCAGAAGGTGCCAAAGACACCATCCATCAGATATGGGACTTCACAAAGAACACTCCAACCGTAATACTAACGGTTGCTGGCGTCAATTCCTCCATGGATATTATGTGGGATGGCACATACCCTGCCAAATTCACTATGACAGAAAAACCCAAGTACAGTTTTGCTACGGCTTTTGATAAGGTAAGTTAACCTTTTTTATGTAACTCAGTTGACATTGGAATTTGCTTACAAAATTATAATGCCTAGGTTATAATCAGGCAAATCCAATTTAATAAAAAATTTCTTTATTTCATGGGCTAAAATTAGCACTTAAAATGCCAACAATTATTATGTATACCTTAGATGAGTTTTGGCTTAAAATTAATTTGATAGAATTAATATAAAAGGGATTTAAAGATTTTATAAAACTAAATAATTTTTTATTTTTTCTTAATCAGCAAGTCAGCTGTGTAAAGAACTTTGCAAAGCCATAAGTGATTAGATTTTGGATATAGTGTATTTAAAGATTACAATGACATTGTCTGCCAACATAATACTGTTATATTACATAAAGCTTTGGTATATTAATTAATAAAGACATATTAGCTGTGATTGGTAAAATATTTACTAATCTCTGTTTAAGTGATTATAGTACTTAACATGGTTTTGTTAAATTTTATACCAATTATTATTGTTAAATTGTTCATTCCAACCGCATTACTTAAATTACATATTTTTCATTTATTTGTTCTCAAAACTAAATACAATTAGTTGTAATTGACACCATTGTTGTCTAAATTGTAAGAACTGATCATAATAATGTAACACAACACCCGCTGACTCAATAACTGACCCAATATTTTATATACCACCTTTTGTTTATTGTTCTGTAATGATTATTTTATTATATACCACCTTTTGTTTATTGTTCTGTAATGATTATTTTATTGTTATGTGTAATATATAAGAAATTTGTATGTTATACCTATATTTGTTTGTAAGTATGTGTGTGTGTAATTATTGCAAATAAAGAGTTTATCTATCTATCTATCTATCTATCAATATTTATTGATTCATGTGTAGATCAATCAAGTCATGAGGGTGTGAGTCACTACTGGCACTTTAAAATGTTGCTGTACCATCCATGCTTACACATGTACACACTTATCAACACAAACTGTAAATACTACTAAATCATTTTTGTGCTTTATGGCAAGTGTCTTAAGAATGAAAGTCTATTAAAGATTTTGAAAGTATACCATAATGTGACATGCTGTTGGCTATACTCTCTGTACACACAGAAATTGAATTCTTAATATGCAATGCATAACTAGTAAACAATGTGTTGCGATCGTATATTGTGTATGTTTACCGTTTACCATTAGATAGGATGAGGTCGCTGCATAGACCTCTGCCGCCGCCTCCTTCTGCTGTCGAAACTTAGTTACAAGAACATTTTGTAGAGATTATAGTGTTCCTTATATCTTGTAATGTTCTTCGTTTCTTTGTACACAAACATATTAAATAACTATATAACAATGTTCCCAGCTCTACGAGTACGACGACATACTCGACAATGGTTACATCGACTGGCGAAGCCCGAGTCGCGAGGTGCCGTTGACTCGCGCGTACTGGACTCGCCGAGACATCGTGCTTACAGAGGACGAAGTTATGCTGAACGTCCAGGGCCGTCTCTTGGAGGAGAAGGACAGCCTTATTGATGTCAAGGTTAGCGAGGTGCTGCTCACCCGCGAAGCATCGTGCTAACAGAGGACGAAGTTTTGCTGAGCGTCCACTGGTGAGCGAGGTAAGCGAGGTGCCGCGTACCTGCGAGTACTGGACGCTCCGAGTCGTCGCGGTTACAGAGGACAAGGTTATGCTGGACGTACCGAGCCGGCCTGGGAGGAGGAGGCCAGCATTATTGACGTCAAGGTAAGCGAGGTGCCGCTGACCCGCGCGTAGTGGACGCCGCGGGACGTCGTGCTTACAGAGGACTAAAGATTTCATATGTCATTTATAAACTCGGCTGCAAGCATACGTTATATATCAACAATAAAAAATAATTTGTTCATTAGTAATTTTTTTTTTTTCTCTTATCATAGTTAAGAGTAGACAACTACTCTGAATTAAATAATGCAATTTAATAAACTGTATAAATACTGTTATCTGGTGCATTTCGTTACATCACCTTCATTAAACAATTCATATAAGAGCCAAGGCAGTTCTTCGACACCAATTCGAAAAGATAATGGATTCTTTATAATAATTAATTGCTTAACTGCTGTGTATATAATTAATGATTGATTTTACACGTTGTTAACCCTTTGACTGTATCGTAAAAAGATAAGGTATCAATTTGCATTTATTACTGGTATGATAAAGAAATGCATCTTTGTATTTCAGTTTATAATTTGGATTAGGTATATTTGTAATCTTTCAACTTTCAAATAATATTTAATTATTTTTCCCATCTGCCCATCATAGAATACCTACATAAGCCAGTTGAGTACAGATTTTTGTACAAAAAGGCTTTTTTTTTTGGTCATATTACGAATAATTACGTTATGTGAACAAACATCACAAATGCAACATCAACTTGAAACAGAAAAACCGTATCAGCTTAACTGTGTTCCAATGTAATTAGGAATAAAAAAAATATATGGAATCACGGATCAATTTGATTCAATAAGCAACGTTCCGTTTCGCAACTCGGCTTAGGGGCTGAAGTCGGGACACAAGTTCGTAGTTTGTTGTAGCCTACATTTTCATTGGCTTCAGAGGGACTGCCATGGATTTCAAAAGAAAAGTGTCGTGCGTGCGTTACTTACTGTACCAAGCTAGAAACACTATAAAAATGATAATACACACATACATACATATAATCCCGACTATAATCCCCTAAGGGTTATTTAGAGATTAGATAAAAGCACCGCAATGCAATCCACTGCCATAGTCAGCGCTTCATCTAGCAGTGATTGCACATGTGCTCAGCGTAACAGGTGGTGAGCCCTCGCCGCTATAAGTCGACTTTCTCGACAACCAAGATAAGAGATAGGTTGTTAGTATTTTAATAAGCCGCTACCACTCGACTCAAAATCAATATTATTATAATTGAAATACATAAAAGAGTTTTACAAGTATCCCTCCTCTTCACCAACAGTTGGACCTCCTTCCGTTCAAAGACTACGCGGCTGACCTCCCGCACCTGATCCACACGGCCAACTCCACGCTGGTGGACCTGAGCCTGGTGAACCTCACCACCTCGCGGGACTACAACGCGTCCAGGTTCGCCGTGCGCCTGCTGATGGTCAGCGTGGACGCCAGGAACGACTCCATGCAGTATACCATGAGGAAGAGCTTGGATGATGAGCACACGCCTGGGGTTTTTGAGGTTAGTTTTTGACATTACCTATGTTAAGATCTTATCATATAGTTCAAGATCAAGATTTCTTGGTAGATGTTGGTATTAGATGTAATATAAATTATGTTATATATGCAGTGAGTGCAACATACAATCAAATTAGGGGAGGCCTATGCCCAGCAGTGGGCTATTGGTGATTATGATAACCACACCGCTAGCGCCAATACCTTTAAATATATTTGATCTTTGTGAACGCAACTTCTTCATATTTTTTGAAATATAATATGAAGGGGTCTATTTACTAATTACACTAGCATTTCAATACCTACTGAGAACATAATTACGAAAGACATGGCTGTTATGGGCTCAGTTTCCTTTTCCGTTTTACGTTTCCTTTACAGGGAAAATTTTACAAAAAAAAAGGACACCGACTTTGGCACCGACTTCAAAAACTTATTTTGTGCTTTTCAGTAGTTCTGTTTTCTGAAGGCGATCCCATTTTTTTAAGTAATTTATTTTATGGAAACTGTTTTATGTTACAGATAGTAGAGATCAAATCTCCAGGCAGTGCCCGGGCGGGCGCGGGCGGCTTCCTGCAGTTCCGGCCGGTGGCGTACACGCAACAAGCCAGGGGCGTTTCGTCTTCCACCTACGTGCATGTCTCGCCCTTCAACAGGTCAGCTGTCACTCTCATATTTGAATGCTTGGTTATTGCCTTATATTGGGTCCTTACCTATGAAATTGGTGTTTTTATTCTGTCTTAGCAATTTGTCCGTAACTATTAAGTTTCAGAACATTCTTATAAAATAATTGCCTCTTCTAAAAATAGACCATTTATTTGAGCCCGTATTATTTAATTTGATAATTTTTTGTAAGTTTAATTGTGTTAAAATTTTACACAAAGACAATTATTTTTAACTGCCTCCAGAATAGATCATTTGATTTGCATTAACATAAAAACTATGAATAATTTTTATCAAGCGTGTTCACACACATATTGCTAAAGCTTGTCTGATGATACATGCCAAATATTATTATCTCTGTATTTGTCGTTGTGAAGAAAACTGATAAAATGTTAGTATGTAAAATGCAGACATCCCCAAAATCTCCATACAAAACACCAATTTCATAGGTAAGGACCTAATATGTTGATGGATGAGGGCTTGTCGACGTCGGACCTTTATCACTTTGAGCACCATCGCTCCCGATCGTAATTTCTTCTTCCTTTCGACCGCGTCCAACGCAGAGCAATTCGAATAGTCGACAGCCAGGCCATTTCAAGTCGGCTTGATCCCTTGGCGTTGCGTAGAGATGTGGCCTCATTATGCATCCTCTATCGCATTTATTATGGGGAGTGTTCCGAGGAATTGTTCGGTGTGATACTTGCCGCCACTTTTACTCATCGTTCAGCGCGACATGACATCCACTCCCATCGTCTGGATGCTTGGCTGTATTCCATTGTGCGCTTCTCCAGGAACTTCCTACCTCGCACAACTAAACTGTGTAATTAATTGTCGCCCGCGGTATTTCCGGACCAGTATGACATGAAAACCTTCAAGAAAAGAGCGTATTCCCACGTGAAAGGCCGGCAACGCACTTGTGACCCCAGTGGTGTTGCGAGTGTCCATGGGCGGCGGTAGTTGCTTAACATCAGGTGACCCGTCAGCTCGCTTGCCCCCTACCCATAAAAAAATTATAATATTGATATTATTCTGAGAAAAAATGGACAGCCTTCTGAAAGATACGCAGCATATTCTCTACCGCAGTTGTCCTAGGCGAAAAGCCTTTGAAAGCATGTTGCCGGTGATAAGCTACGGCACCGAAATAAGGAGGCTCAGAATTGCCAAAAGGCAATTGAAAAGAACTAACTAAGAAAGTTTCTGGAGAGCTAAGGTTATCGAAATTTCCCAAAGAATTTCGAGCCTTGTGTGACAGTTAGCACGTTGCGTATGGAACTGACTGTCGTTGGAACGGAATGTTTCTCAAGAGGTCGCCACGTACCTGGAGTAGTGCGTCCACACGATGACGATTTGGCGAAGTTACCTCCATCCAGCAAATCGATCGCTATGGAGGTCCTTGGGAGACCAACAGTGGGCATCTCGCAGCTGATATGGTGATGATGTAATAAGGTTCAGTCTGACCAAGAAGTTAAGCCAAGAAAGCGTATAGTGGTGATATGGAGCTATATAGTGAAAAAGTGTAAATGTCTTTTTACCACATCCAGCTATGGTACAGTCGCCATCAGATATATCGTAGCAGACAAAGAGATAACATACATTTGAACAGTTAAAATGTCAATAAGTTCTATACATATAAACTCCGTGTCGACGACCGTGGCCGAGTGGTCTGTACGCCGGTCTCAAGGCGTCGCCATATCGAGAGGTTCTGGGTTCGATCCAAACGTTTGTGTGATGAATACAGGCAGTCTTGGATGTTGTATTGTATTGTATATATTCTTAATATTCATATGAATTTATCTATTAAATATATTTATCCGTCATCTAGTGTCCGTAACACAAGCAGCAGTAGTTGTTTAAAATGGTGCTAGTTGATAGGTGTGAATGTCTGAAAATATTTATTTATTTATTTCACAAGCTACCATAAATATTTGTTCATAATAACTTCTCTACTTCATTCTTGAATGTTCAAATATTTATGATTGCTTGTATGTATAGAACTTATTCACATTTTAACTGTTCTGATATGTCTCGGCTACGATATATCTGATGGCGGTTGTACTATTCTAACATAAAAATTACCAAAATTTTTATGGAATTTATATGTGGAATTTATATCCGGAAGTGGTGCAATTTCCCTTTGTTACGTACAGGACGCGCATCCCAGAGCGTAGTTCGCTGCGGCAGTACTACGGCGACTTCGAGTGGAGTTCGCTGCTCGTGCAGGACGTGCTCGTGTCCTTCGGCGAGCCCGGCGACGGCGGCTACACGCACCACAACTACACCAGCTGGTAAGGTGTCCACGTCTTATAGAGCCCGGCGACGGCGGCTACACGCACCACAACTACACCAGCTGGTAAGGTGTCCACGTCTTATAGAGCCCGGCGACGGCGGCTACACGCACCACAACTACACCAGCTGGTAAGGTGTCCACGTCTTATAGAGCCCGGCGACGGCGGCTACACGCACCACAACTACACCAGCTGGTAAGGTGTCCACGTCTTATAGAGCCCGGCGACGGCGGCTACACGCACCACAACTACACCAGCTGGTAAGGTGTCCACGTCTTATAGAGCCCGGCGACGGCGGCTACACGCACCACAACTACACCAGCTGGTAAGGTGTCCACGTCTTATAGAGCCCGGCGACGGCGGCTACACGCACCACAACTACACCAGCTGGTAAGGTGTCCACGTCTTATAGAGCCCGGCGACGGCGGCTACACGCACCACAACTACACCAGCTGGTAAGGTGTCCACGTCTTATAGAGCCCGGCGACGGCGGCTACACGCACCACAACTACACCAGCTGGTAAGGTGTCCACGTCTTATAGAGCCCGGCGACGGCGGCTACACGCACCACAACTACACCAGCTGGTAAGGTGTCCACGTCTTATAGAGCCCGGCGACGGCGGCTACACGCACCACAACTACACCAGCTGGTAAGGTGTCCACGTCTTATAGAGCCCGGCGACGGCGGCTACACGCACCACAACTACACCAGCTGGTAAGGTGTCCACGTCTTATAGAGCCCGGCGACGGCGGCTACACGCACCACAACTACACCAGCTGGTAAGGTGTCCACGTCTTATAGAGCCCGGCGACGGCGGCTACACGCACCACAACTACACCAGCTGGTAAGGTGTCCACGTCTTATAGAGCCCGGCGACGGCGGCTACACGCACCACAACTACACCAGCTGGTAAGGTGTCCACGTCTTATAGAGCCCGGCGACGGCGGCTACACGCACCACAACTACACCAGCTGGTAAGGTGTCCACGTCTTATAGAGCCCGGCGACGGCGGCTACACGCACCACAACTACACCAGCTGGTAAGGTGTCCACGTCTTATAGAGCCCGGCGACGGCGGCTACACGCACCACAACTACACCAGCTGGTAAGGTGTCCACGTCTTATAGAGCCCGGCGACGGCGGCTACACGCACCACAACTACACCAGCTGGTAAGGTGTCCACGTCTTATAGAGCCCGGCGACGGCGGCTACACGCACCACAACTACACCAGCTGGTAAGGTGTCCACGTCTTATAGAGCCCGGCGACGGCGGCTACACGCACCACAACTACACCAGCTGGTAAGGTGTCCACGTCTTATAGAGCCCGGCGACGGCGGCTACACGCACCACAACTACACCAGCTGGTAAGGTGTCCACGTCTTATAGAGCCCGGCGACGGCGGCTACACGCACCACAACTACACCAGCTGGTAAGGTGTCCACGTCTTATAGAGCCCGGCGACGGCGGCTACACGCACCACAACTACACCAGCTGGTAAGGTGTCCACGTCTTATAGAGCCCGGCGACGGCGGCTACACGCACCACAACTACACCAGCTGGTAAGGTGTCCACGTCTTATAGAGCCCGGCGACGGCGGCTACACGCACCACAACTACACCAGCTGGTAAGGTGTCCACGTCTTATAGAGCCCGGCGACGGCGGCTACACGCACCACAACTACACCAGCTGGTAAGGTGTCCACGTCTTATAGAGCCCGGCGACGGCGGCTACACGCACCACAACTACACCAGCTGGTAAGGTGTCCACGTCTTATAGAGCCCGGCGACGGCGGCTACACGCACCACAACTACACCAGCTGGTAAGGTGTCCACGTCTTATAGAGCCCGGCGACGGCGGCTACACGCACCACAACTACACCAGCTGGTAAGGTGTCCACGTCTTATAGAGCCCGGCGACGGCGGCTACACGCACCACAACTACACCAGCTGGTAAGGTGTCCACGTCTTATAGAGCCCGGCGACGGCGGCTACACGCACCACAACTACACCAGCTGGTAAGGTGTCCACGTCTTATAGAGCCCGGCGACGGCGGCTACACGCACCACAACTACACCAGCTGGTAAGGTGTCCACGTCTTATAGAGCCCGGCGACGGCGGCTACACGCACCACAACTACACCAGCTGGTAAGGTGTCCACGTCTTATAGAGCCCGGCGACGGCGGCTACGCGCACCACAACTACACCAGCTGGTAAGGTGTCCACGTCTTATAGAGCCCGGCGACGGCGGCTACACGCACCACAACTACACCAGCTGGTAAGGTGTCCACGTCTTATAGAGCCCGGCGACGGCGGCTACGCGCACCACAACTACACCAGCTGGTAAGGTGTCCACGTCTTATAGAGCCCGGCGACGGCGGCTACGCGCACCACAACTACACCAGCTGGTAAGGTGTCCACGTCTTATAAAGAATGGTTTGTTGGCGTGGGTGCCCATGTTGGGAGGACGAATGAAAGTTTGACTGATGAGAAGCTCATGTGCATAGTGGTTAAAACCCTTTGCCTTTCGTTATTAAAATATTTTCGCCTCAACTTGTCCTTGGATGAGTTAGAATTTTTGTGATCTTGAGTAACATCGTGTTTAAAAGACGGTAATCCGTTGGTCCCTGTTGCTACTGTACTCGTTAGAAACGAGTACAGTAGCGAGAGCCAACGAACAGCATCGAGCCAGCGTAGTGGTGTTACGGCCCATACTCCTTACGTGTTTCTCCATCTCCATGTAGAAAGGCCTGTCCAAGCAGTGGTATCGAAGGTCAATATCCAGACCTTCGAAAACAAGCGTACCTACTCCTACTTAAAAGGTCGGAATGCAGTCGTGACTCCGGTGTTTCCATGAGCGACGGTGTGTCTGAAGTAGGGATGGGCGAATGTGAATGATTCATTCGAATGATCATTCGATTATCTAGCTATTCGAGTGTTTCGTTTGTGAAATTGGACTATTCGAAAATATGGAATGAATAAAACCATTCCAATTAATAAAATCATTCGAATTAAATTAAACTTTCGGAGAAAAAAAATGTTTTAACTAACAAATTTAGGTAGATATGATATAAAACCACACGTATTAATTATTGATATTGAATGATATAATTCATTCGATTGGTTTTATTCATTCGATAAATTCGAATAGTCCAATTTAACAATCGAATAATTCGAATAACTAGTTATTCAAATGATCATTCGTATGAATCATTCACATTCGCCCATCTCTAATCCCTAGTCCGAAGGCGAGCGTGACCGAGGACTGTAATTTTAGTAGATGAGTTATAATGGTATGTCAGGTTATGTTTTTTTTTATAAGATGTTTCAAATTCCGACCCGTGTTGTCCCGTGTTGGTCCGGGATATAAAAAGAATGTACCAACTGCGTTTCTTGCCTAGCATCGTCGTAAAGGCGACTAAGGGCGTATTGGGTACTGGGTCTGTGATCGTGTAGGCGATTAGCTAGCCACTCGTTACTTGTCTTTCACGATTTTTTCATTTGACCAACCTTATTTTTGTATGGCTAAATGTGGTCATACCGAACACAGTGCGCCTTGGACTCGGGGATTACAGGCGTGATGTATGCTACAAATCGTCATGACCACGTTCAATCAAGCAAATGTGTCCGCCATCAGGTCGTTGACAGTAGGCTACGGTGCTCCCCCCATGGAGGGGTTCTCCCCGTTCGTGATCGCGATCATCGCGGCGGGGCTGGGAGTGCCCGTGGCGCTGGCGGCGTCAGGCGCAATTTACGCTCTCGTACGACGGCGCCGGCGCCAGCGACATGCGCCGACAAGGTTTATAGACGAACAATGACTCCAGTACCGGTTCACGCTCATTGATGATGAGGAGGAATAGGAGCGAACGGATTTTGTTTTAGAAAGATAGTTTGTTCTGTGACCAACAAACCACATACGGAGTGTTCCAGTCTTCTTCATTTTGCTATTTTTTTCACATGTCTACCACAGCAATGTCAGCAATAATGAATGTTACGTTTTTTTTTCAATAACATTAAATGCACTACGGTCCAATTGCACGATCGAGAGTTAGCGCCTAACCCAGGGTTTGCCCATATATTTGCCCCTGGGTTAGGTGCTAACTCTAAACCGCGCAAGTGGGCCTAACTAATTGGGTTATTTCCGTTTACACAGATTTTTAAAACAAAATCGTAAATAATAATTAAAGCAAAACATAACAGAAAACTGGTTCTAAAGTGCCGTTGTCTCTATCGCGCTCAATATTAGCGAAAAAAATGGAACGACGATAGATTCAGTGTTAAAATGTTCTTTTGTCGCCCGCTTTTCCTCCTTCCACTGCGATCAGGGTAAGGTTCTATTGGGACTGTTAAGGTAATGTATAACCTTGAATGGAGTAATTAGAAGAGTCATTGTATAAACTTGTACGGAGTAATCTTTCTAATGTATAGACAGCACGTCAGAGAATTCCATAAACTACTGTCAATCAAAATTCAACAATGCATTTTCAACCATAAAATGTTAGATATAAAGTACATACAAATCTGAATTATAATTTATAGTTTGTGGGTTGTCTTGCGAGCTGTTGTACAGTTACGAGAATGATCATATGTACACTTTTACGAAGCAAAAAAGTCTTTATTCGCTTGTAATAGAATTCATCTACTGTAAAAAGTGTATACATGGTACGCTTAGTGAGTATCTATTCCGGGAATAATCTTCCAAAGACGTTTACAATATATAATAATTTTCATTATATAATTCATAAAGTTAAAAGAAGGGCCGCAATATGTGAGTCTGTTTATATAAAAAATGTGTTTTGTATGAATTTAACTTGGTATGGAGATAACAGTGTGTTAAGGCGCCACTAGAGCATTAACTAGTTAATATTAAGAATATAATAAGGTATCAGAGAAAAAATAATTATCTGAGATACCCTGGCTTGGATATTTTGAGACTATAAAAACTAAAAATTATTCAAATTCATTAACTTACACTCAGATTAAATTCGTCTTAGTTCAATGCTTATTAATGTCAAAAACACTGTACAAAAAATCGTAGAGAAAAACTACACCATCCGTTCCAAAAGAGGTCTTATTCTGAGAATTGATTTTGAGCATTAATTAGTTGGGCATAAAGTGCAAAAATTATTGAAAATAATTTCACAGCTTGTGGTAGTCTTACGCACTGCTTACGACACTTAGGCCCGATTTTTCAATCCGCAGATAAAATTATCCGCCATTTAAAACTATCACTGTCACTTTCTAAAGTCATAAAAAGAAAAGGCACAGAGCTAACATTTGACTGACAGATAGTTTTATCTGAGGATTGAAAAATCGGGCCATAAAATACTAAAAAATAATTTATATTTTTATATCAAGTAAGATATCGATTCGGACATATTATAGGTAAAACTTTTTGTTTGTGTCATAAGATGAATAAAATATAATTTTCGAAGTACTTCTCTTTGGTTGGTTTAAGGGTCCGAATCGATATCAATGCTATTATAAGATATGATCTCGTATATACAATGTATTTGTATAAATGTGGTGTCTACTAGTTGTATATATCGAAGTAATTAGTTAAAAGCAAGTTTTATAGGTACCCGGTAAACTTTCATTTATTTGTAAGTAAAAAACTTCCAGGTAATACGATCTATGTAATAATTTCAAATGCAATTAAAATACCCTGTAATTGTTACTTAATACAGTGATATTATAATACAAAATAATGTAAATAATAATGATAGTCATGTTATGCCAGCTGTTGCCACTCCACGTTAGAAATATTAATTAAACTTTAAAATAATACTGCAATATATTTCGAATCTCAACTACTGAGTGTTTCAACACTAATAGGTTATCTGTAGGTACAGACTTCTTGCATGAAGTATGAAAAATTTATAATAGGATTTTGTATTAAGAATATCCATCAATCCAATAGGTCCAGTAGCACCTGTTTTGTGAAAGCGCTGGATTGCAAATTATGTACTCATAATGTAAATTATCATTGAAAAAATCTTAAAAGTTAGCTGCGAGGCTCAATTCAAGTTTAAAACGTGAAAATCGCCCCGAGCTTCCCATAGAAACTGAGCTTCTTAACGCAACTAACAAAAGTGAAGTTTTTTACAATGATAACTTACCCTACGGTTGTTGAATATCGACTTGTCTAGAAGGAGCATCGCGAAGCGCGGGCTACCATAGGGGTGTTGAATTTTACCTCGTCTAGAAGGAGCATCGCGAAGCGCGCTACCCTAGGGGTGTCGAATATCAGGGGCACGGGAGTGCCCCCGCCAGGTCGAGCGCGAAGCAAACACTGCCGTACCATCCTATACTGGAACCATTTCGCCACATTATCAGGCCCCTATTTGAGAACCTCTGGATAAGACCAGAATGCAGAAATTTTAGTCATCCAGTAAGCTATAATCACATATTTGAAATCCAAAATTTGAAGTCTGTAGGTCTTTTAGTTCCGAAACTAAGCGTAAGCAAAGTTTCGCATTTACGACTTAAAAAAGTTTCGCATTTACGTTTCAAATGAGCTGAAATTTGGTTTAGAGTTAGGGTTTAATGGCCACATAAAGGGAAAACTATAAAAACTAGGATAATCGAAGATCTGGAGTACCTGGTGACCCTGATTAGAAAACACAAGAGCCCAACCAAACTATTAGAGATCGACATACCGCCTTTACAAAAAATATTCAACTTGGTGAGCCACTTCATCTGATATCGAAAATCGAAGGTCTGAAGTATCTGATAAAGAACCCTCAGCTGGTCTCAGCTGTATTAGAGATATGGTAATACCCCCTTCTACTATTGGTCATTGTTGGTCTGGGACACAAAAAGAAAATACCAACTGTTTTTCTTGCCTAGCATGTCTTGGGTACTGAGTCTGTGATTGTGTAGGCGATGAGCTAGCCACTTGTTACTACTCTTTCATGATTTTTCATCTGACCAAGCCCAATTTTTATCACTCCGTCACAACATTAACTATAATAATAAAGAAATCGCAGTAAGGAACCTTAGACTTGGCACGACTTTGTCTAGATTTCATTCCTTTTTGGAGATAAACAAGCAGCTCCATCGAGACATGGCTAGGTTTTTACAGAATGTTTTTGGTGGGATTAACTTGTCTAGAAGGAGCATCGCGAAGCGCGGGAACCAGCTTTAGCGAGACCAGTCAGCATCGTTTTTCCTCTTCAGGTTCTCATCGCGAACTACATAGAAGTACCTATGCTACGACTGCGATGCAAGCCACTATTTTACCTTGTTCGCCAAAGCTTCGTTTAGTTTGTTATAGTTTGGCGAGCGAACTTGCGGACAAAGTGGACAACTAGCTACGCTGGGCTCGTAGAATGTTTCGTTCGCTCCGCTTGCATCTTATTTGCTTTGCATAGTTCGCGGTGTGACCCAAAGCACGAAAAGAAAGAAAAACAATGCTCGCTCGAGCTGGCAATCTGCTAGCTTACTCTTGACGGAATACCGATCGATCGACATTGAGATTGTGATGTTTCTTACTCTTCAGTGGGACACTAGGGCCATAAATGGATTCAAATTATGCGGATATTGAATGACTTAAATGACATTGAGCATAGCCGAAAATAGTAGTCTCGTACCGCCTCTCTAGTCTCGGCATTTTGAGATATTGGATTGTGCTATTATTGAGTTTTAATTGAGATTGCTTTCGATAGTAGGCTAGCTGGCCTGTGCCTTCATCAACCAGTTTTCTTAGGAGGGTAATTTCAAAACACTGGGACTGGGATTTTTATGTTATTTCAAAAGTAATCATTTCCGTGTGAATGAATTTTATCACCCTAGTTGAATATTTTTGGATGCTCATTTAAATCCGACAGAACGTACTTCTAGACAAATCCTATTCATAATGCAAAACCTATTAATGATTTTACTGCTTGTGATTGTGTGTACTGTGCTCTGTACTCCAATTTAGTAGATAATTTTACTAAAGTCGTTTAATCAATTTAATGCATAAATTATTATTTTAAAAATTATTACAGCAGCAATTTCGTATTTAAAAAAATATGTATTATTTAATAACATTTTTCCAAACTACACAGTAAGTTCGTACGTTTTTGTCGTTAGATTTCCATTGAACTTGAGCTAACGTTGTTAACAAGAAACATTAAATATATATTGAAGAAATATAATACCTAGTTATATTTCTTCAATTCAATTTTAGACGAAAGTAATATTAGGCTTATAATTTTTGCAAAAAATACAATTACAACAGCAATTGACAGATGAATAGATAATTTTTAGATAAAACATGTTTATTAAGTATTTTGTAAGTTATTTTTTTAGATTTGATATTAGCCAATGTATTTTTGATGTGATATTAATTTCAATTACTTTATGTTCGTGTAAATCATCTGAATAAAAATATAGTTCAGTGTTTACCGCGTGTTATTATTAAACAATCCTATAATAATTTTAGTTAAGTCCTGCAAAGAAATTTCACAGAAATTAATAATTCGTAAGTAGGTATTATTTTTACAAAGTCGTGTGGTAGCGGCTCATTAAAAGAATACTACGAATTCTTCCCTTGGGTGTCGTAAAAGGACACTAATGGGCTTAGAACTGCACAACCATCCAATAGCTTATAGCGGCGATGGGCTCACCACCTGTCACGCTGAGTGCAGTCACTGCTTGGTGAAGTACAAAGCATGAAACTTGTTGAAATTTCGACCTGAAAGTGCTCGAAGAAAGTTGAAAGTAGTTGAAAGTTGACTGATGGCAATGGACTGCTTTTGCCTAGTCTCCGAGTAACCCTTAGGGGATAATAGTCCTGATTATATGTGTGTAATATTCGATTTAAAATTATATTTGGAAATGTTAAGATCTTGCTTATTAGGTATGTCTATTTTCAATACCTAATGATACTGCGCAACTGTTCTAATTAACCCGCGATGACCTGCGGTACAAATATAGTATTTGCGTCGCAGTTAATGTTACAGTCATAGAATAAAATAAAATACAAATATATTATATGAGTAATGTTTTATTACCGTTAACAAAAAGGAATTCCTCAAAATAATTTAAGTAGGTACCCAAGAAATGTAGGTAAAGGTAACAAAATGTAAACCAAAATGCAAATCTACTGTCATATTTCTTATCAAATATAGATATTCATAATGGAAGTAGAGGAAAGTAGAAAAGTTATACCCTTGATATTGTACTTTGATCTCTCAGGTGAGGCATTCCAGTATTGCACGTTTATCAAACTTGAAATTAGCCCAGGACGGGGCAACGAAATTGAAAATGTCAATATTTTCTTCCAGAACTTCATTACTAGGTTTGTTCTCTTTTGGTATTGGTGAAATTACACTCTGTGTATTCTGGGGGGTGAACAGTTGGCGTTTGGTAACTTTACGTTCTTTCCTATTATTGGGATTTCCATTTTTAGAGCTACTTCCATTGTTCTCTATGCTTTGACTCGACTGGTTATGAACATTAACTTGAACATTGCTATTATTGTGACTCACATAATTATTATTCTTCGTTATTGGTCTCTGTTGTTGGTACTCCTGGATTTCATTCTGCAGGCCTTGCGAAATACTTTTATTCTTAATCTTACTAGTTGAGGCCTCAATATCTCCCATGGATTTGTGTCTAGTTCGCCTTATACTATTATTGAATACCTTAGAGTTGCGTTCAGCAACCCATCGTCTCATACGCTTAACAAATGGCAAAACCATGAAAAATGCATTAGGACTGACTCCCATTTTGACTTTAGGGGTCATATCTTTTTTATTCGAAGGTAGATCATCAAGAGGGAACCACTCACAGGCCTTTATTTCATTCCTGGTCCGTGGTTGGAACTTTGTGTCTCGAGGAATGTAACCTATAATGTACAATCTAACAATTTGATCATGAATCACAGCTTCAATGAAATCATTTTTATTGATTAGCTTGCTTATGTCAAAGCCAGTTTCTTCTAGCACCTGTAAAACCAAAACAAACATTGTAAAGAGAGGATACAACTTGCTGAGTTTCTTGCCCATTCTTCTCAGAACAAGGCCTCCTGGTAGCAAGTGAATGGTTGGCATAATTTGATATTCATAAGAGTATGTAAATACCAAAACTGAATAAATGATTTGAGTTTGATTCAATAATGAATAAACTACATAATCACAAGTTACAATCTCTAAATTTTAAATACTTATAAACCTATACCTCTCTTGCAGCACACTTGTAGGGCTCTTCACCCTCATTGACCTTCCCCTTAGGAAATCCCCAAGAGGCTTTGGTCCAATATGACTGGACCAGCAACACATGAGTCAGCTCTGTGTCTAGCAGGATAGCACCATACGTAGGGACTGTTTGTTTATACTCGCGCCAGTTCCCCAATACCTCATCGAGGCTTCCTATATGCTCTCTAAGATGTGGCACATGCTAAAAACCATAAGAGTAAAACTTTAATTCAAATGGGAATTGAGCAGTAATGTTATAAAATATTTAGAAAACTAAATACATATTTTATTTCAATTTTTATTGCAAAAAGCTTTGTATTTAAATTCATTAACAGGTAACCAAACAGCATATAAACGTTTACTATTATCAAATCAAAATATAAATTGTTATTACATGTATACATTTATGTTAAATTGCTATTTAAATGGTATAGCAACAATATATGTTGATTAATGTTAACATGTTTACCTGAAAAATGTGGGCAGCAAATTCTCTGATACCACAAGGATTTAACTTCGTTTCATCAGTGCAATAGTAATCCAAATAAAACCAATGAGCCAGTTCCACCTGGAAACATATTCGCACCAAGTTCCCCCTGTCTTCAGGCGGAAGATTGATGATAAATCGACTGAAATTTTAAAGAATTCGTATGGTAAATTTTGTAGCGAAAATAAATAAACAACATCTAGAATGTATCTTAGCCTTACCTGCACAAATCATCCAAAATATCTATCGGGATAGAATGTCTGCCCTGATTAAAATTTAATATCGTGGAACCCATTGCGCATCAAAAATATTACTAGATTTAGGATTTTCGAATTTTATCCACTCATTCAGTCGGTATTTGTGTTTTAGTGTGTGGATTTTGGATTTTCGGGAGATCAACAAAAACAACTGTCAAAGTCAAAATAGTAAAAAAATATGGTTTTGGCGCCATGCAACTACGGTGGACGTGATTTTTATTTCAGTGATTGTAATATTGTATCGGAGTGGATCTTGTTGCAGAAAATCAGTGTTGTTTTGTGTAATAAGTGTCAATAATGATGAGCAATGTGAAGGATCATTGAAATAACTGTCAAGTGGTGTGAAACTCTCCCAAGACGCATTGGAATGTATTACACTTGCATTTCAATGCAAATACTGAAAAAATATATACTGAAGACTTGGCTGTATGGGCTTTGTTCCCTTTGCCTTCCCTACATGGGATAATTTTATAACAAAATCCATGAAATGTCATTGCATCGATGTCAACAATTCTCAATTGTTGGCAAAAATTTAAGTTTTAAATATTTTATATCAAAGGCCGAAAAAATGGATATAACACCTCTATTTAAGGCCTATATAAAAACTGTGAAAACTCGTAACAAGGCCTTTGGTATTCATAGTCCTATAAGTGAAGATAAGCAACGCATATTGAGAACAAAACCGAAAAGTGGATTCATGAGTACTGCTAGAGATATTACTAACCAAATAACCAGGTTAAGGGATTTCCTGTTAGAACACAGGGAAAGGTATTTGAGTTTCTTTAATAATGTAGCAGGGGATGAGATGACTGAGTCTGAAAGAGATCAAATTGACACCGGTGCCCAGAGGATAATAAACACATGTTCTCACTTACTGAAGGAGTTTAGGAACGACAATCGTAAACTTTCCGTCACGCATCAAATGCGAGATTACATGGATGGTGTTATAGACCTTATTGACATGTACTTAAAGGCTGTGTGTAAGATACACAGTGAACTGAAAGCTTTGAGGGTTAAACGCGCTTTAGATATTAAGAAATTGTCTCGCCTAGAGCAGCCTACAGTGAAATCGAGCATTCCAAACCCATTCATTGTTGAAAAAGAATTAGTTAATGATAAAGAAGAGGAGGGGGCAGATGTTGAAGAAACTGACAATGCAAAAAGAAAATTAGATTTGTCTGAAAATGAAATAGCAGTGATGACTGATGAGGGGCAGCTGAGCAATGAAGAGTTGCAGATGTTTGAGTCAGAGAATATACAACTGCTAAATGAGCTGAACAATATGACAGAGGAAGTAAGACAGATAGAGAGCAAAGTTCTGCACATTGCAGAATTACAGGAAGTGTTTACTGAAAAGGTAAGATAAGAAAAAATAAGACATTTTCTATCCTTTTGGAATAATATATTAAAATTCCTAATAACGCACAACTTTCCAATTACATTTATATTTTCATATTAAAGGGCTGGTCGCTAGCAGCCTTTATAGATTTAAATAAATAAAGTTAAATTATTCATAAGCATTTTGATTTTATTACAGATTCTACAACAAGAACAAGACATAGACCGCATTTCTACCACAGTTGTAGGTGCCACAGAGAATGTCAAAGATGCAAATGAGCAGATCAAACAAGCAATACAGAGGAATGCTGGCCTCAGGGTCTACATACTCTTCTTTTTACTAGTCATGTCATTCACTCTCTTGTTCTTGGACTGGTATAATGATTAATTATATTTATTGAGAATCAACTGAATTGTTTTTCTTATTGGAAAAATATTATCACAAATAAATACTAAACATATTCACAAGGTGTATATAACATACATTTTTAGTACAACATACATTAAGTAACACATTTCCTGTATGTTGTTGAAATTATATAATGTTTTTTTTATTTTTAATGTCAGTAATAAATGAGGAATAAATAATATTGAAAAAACATGGCATATTTTGCTCCATGAAAGAGATGCAAAATATAATTTTCTATTGATGACAATTTTTTATTGACATCTTTTAGGTTGACTGGAATAAATCTCTAAAAGGTACAAGACAACTAAGTTTATATAATATATAACTTCCTTACTATGTTTACACTTTGACTTTTCACAAATAAAATTATAATCTATACTACTAATATATATTCGAAAGCGACTCTGCCTGTCTGTCTTGTTTTCACATCAAAACTGCTGAACCAATTTAATCGAAGTTTGGTACATACACAGATACTGAACCTGAGAAAGAATGGGAGTGGGTAAAACCGCGAAATACATTAAAAGATAAATAAATGGTAAGAATATTTAATATTTTTAGATTGTACTACAAAACATGCACAACCAATGAACAACCATGAAACTACGCTTGTTTGTAAAAAAATAATATTTGCTCCAGGAAAAAAGCCTTTTTTATCTACCATACATCTGAGAACTTAAATTATAGACTTATTAAATATTATTCCGTAGCTGACATAGTTCGCTGTGATCTCGGCGGCGCAGTAGATTATATTGCCTTGGTTCAATCTAGGATGGGTGATCAAAACTTTGTAATCTCGAGTTCTCCACGTAGGAAGGAAACTATCCCCAGCGATGGGGCATAATTATACCAATGACGATGTTATGTAGGTATATGTTATGTATCGCTTGCATTGCACATTGCTACACTGCTTGAATAAAGGCAATCTCGGCTCTTGTGTCCCTCAAAGGATAGTTTAACTGTCATAAATGATTTTCATTCATGATTCTCTGTCTCATGAATTTATGTCTGTAATATCACAGACCGTGTGGCCGGCGCCCAGGCGTCAGCGCTGGTGGTCAGCGCCGGTCACACGCGTGATATTCCATACAGTGACGCGTAAGCGGGCGTGCGTTGTTGGCGCTGACCGCCTGCGTTGCTATGAAACAATAAGTTGTGTTATGCCAGTGATGGAACCTAGTCATATTAACTAAATGATGAGTATTTAGTTTCTCTGGCTACTCCTGGACATACAGACTTGATGATTATTCATATAAAATACAAACAAATCGTAAACCAATCCAAAGGATCCCATACAACCCAGTCATAAAAATATTGCACCGCATGCGCAAATTCTAAACCCAGATGTCATGTCAAGCTAGCGAAGGATTCATATCGTACAGCCTGTGTCAATAAACGAAAGCAAACAAAATTCAGTCTGACAGACTCGTAGTTGTCAACTCGTCGTCATGTCAGTCAGACATCACAACAATTGTGTCAACAAAAGATTGTAATAAATTATTTCCTTCGGTTTCCTTAGCTCTTTGTTTTAATGTGATTTAACAATTTACTTTACAAATACTTGTGTTGTTAACTGTGTTAATTTTAATTAATTTTAGTTCATGAATGCTGTGCAGAACCAAACATTTGAGTACACTTCACCGGCTCCGCAATATACATGTAAATCAATTGGCATCGAGGATTATTAGAATAAATTGTTGTACCTCAACCAAAATGGCAGCGGTGAAAACCATAAAAGACCTGGGATACGTATTTAATAATGGTAGGGTGTTGTACCATGTAAAATTGTGCTAAAAATATCACCAATTTGTTTTACTCAGCAGCCTCAACATAAACATCGTAAAACCTAGGACCTGCAGTTAATAATTCTTAATGTCTCCATAAATAATTAACACATTGAAGCAGTATACATAAAAATAGAATAGTAAGCAAACCACATACAACTCTGTTTTTATGAAAAAAGTATATTTTGTTTATGATTTTAGAGGGGCAACTTAGAAAATTAAATGATAATGGACAACCTGGTGATGAACCATTTCAGTTTAATATAAGTGACCAACACCAGGAATGCCAGTTGCACTATGAGGAGTTGGGAAATGCTATCACACACTACATTTATCATTTACTGGAAACTGAAGTTCACTTGACAAGGTTACCGGTGCCTGTGGATACTCAAGCTGACAGTGGGACATTTATTTTTGTGTCAGAGGACTATGATCAGAAGGATGTATTGATGATATTAATTAATGGTTCAGGGGCTGTCCGTGCTGGGCAATGGGCTCGATCGTAAGTTTTTAATTTACTCAATAAAAATTTTGCCACTCAACAAATAAAGTTAGCACAGGAATAGCCAAACAATTTTGTAAACATTACTTTAGTAATATTACACTTTGTCAACACAAATTGATTAGTAACATTATGCTAACCAGAGTGACCTTGCAATCTTATCTAAGTAAGTTTGTTTAAGAAAAAAGTCAAAGAATTCCATTTAACTTTACCTGATCCTGCTACTGTATTAAATACTAAACTATCAATGGTTCTTTTGTGTTCATATATTTATTGTATGTATATATTGTATTTATGTACTTGTAGATTATGTATTGCATTTTATATAGGTATATATATTATATATTAATATGGTATGTTAAGTATATATAGTATTTAATGTATTTATAGTGTACACACGACAATTATGTTTCATGCCATACTGTCTCCTATCGCAGGTGGGCTGGTAGAGATTTCTTTAGGAATAAGCCACACCCTTTGGACTTTCTATTTTATTGATGTGTTGTTTCTGTTTAATTGTTGTGTACAATAAACTATAAAATAAAAATAAATAAATAAATAAGTTGTGTAGTAAGTTCAGAGACTAATATAAGTAAATAAATATAAATTCAAATGTGATTGTGAATAAAAAATTGTACTCATAGGAAAAAAGATGAATGTTTCAAACATTTCGTGTGTTTTTTTATGCTAATTCATTGTGTTAATTTCTGTTTACAATTTTAAAATATTTTATTATTAGTACAGTAACTAATAGAATCATAAACAATTTAATGGTTTCATTTTGGAAATAATGTGTGAAAAGTTATGTTCTTTTCTAATTAATGTTTTGGTGATATGTTTTTTACTAAAATACTAAAGTAAACCATTTTACAACTAATATTTATGGGATTTTCAGACTGATTATTAATGATTGTTTAGACAAAGGCACCCAAATACCTTATGTGCAGAAAGCATTAGCCAAAGATTATGGTGTGATGATTTTAAATACCAATGATAATTACAAAGATGATGGCAAGAAGATACCTCACAGTGGAGATGCAGAGGAGCATGCTCATTATGTGTGGAACACTTATGTTTCAAAAGCAAATGCTTCTGCTATTGTTGTAGTTGCACACAGCTACGGAGGTGTAGTCACTGTGGCACTGGCAGATCAACTAAAAACTGAATTCCAAGATAGAGTAAAGGCTATAGTTTTTACAGACTCAGTTCATGCATTTTCTCCAATAAAGATGCCTAAATTTATGAAAGATGTAAGTTCAAATCTATTAGGTTTTTTGATGTTGTGATAGATGCATTATTAATAGTTAATCATCAATTTTCAGATATCTAGAAATTGGATATCTTCATCAGCTACTTTAGATACTCCTATGAAAACTCCAGAGTTTGATTGTCCTAGAGTTTCAGCAGGTACCATGGTGTTTATATAATCTTTTTATGATGTTGCATGAAGATAGATTTTGTATCTAAAAAACATTAATTCTTACAGGTCACCCTAAGCATGAGATGTCATCATATGCGTGTATAGATTCTGCATTCAAATTTATTGAAGAAACTCTTGGTTATAAATAAACTAGTCGAGCAATTACCATATTTACACTATGTTAGTAACAGGAATGAATGACACAATAATCATTATTGTATACATAGTTACTTTATTAATAAGATAAATAGATTTATTTTAACAATATTTAGTTTTACTTCTTTCCTTTAGAATGATGTTTCATCCAGTACTTTATGTCTTGTTTGTTTGCTCTTACGCCTAGAACAGCTGATTTGGAGTTAACATCTTTCATGACAAAAGGTGAGAAGCCTGCAATGTAGTCGGGGTCCATTGCATTAGTTTTATTTCTGGCCAGTTTTGTAGCAAATCTTTTATGTATATGCTGGTCTTCACTCAGTATTGGGTACTGGAAATGTTGCCCTCCCCTCGGTGTTGGCAGACTAAACTTTTTCCCTTTAGCAGTGAGAGGTTTCCGACCATTTATGTGAATATGTTGATTACCTTCCTCATCTATGCTTACACTTACTTTCTTCAGAGTGGCATGCCCACATTTTGGACAAAACAATTTAGTCATAACACTTGTGGTTTTAAAACAAGTTGTGCATCGAAATATAAAAGTACGCAGTTGCCTTATTACCCTACCATCAATTGCAGTGACATTCAATCCAATCTGCTTCAAAACATTCTGCATTGCAAAATCCGATGTTATACATGCAACCTCTACATCTTTCTCTATAAATTCTCCCATTTCTTCTTCTTTTTTCTTTTGAGCTAGGTTATGTGGAGTAATCCACTCTCCCCCATCACTGTCAGATTCTTCTTCACTAGAAGTTTCGTCTTCTTCTTCAGAATCTACTTTTGCTATGAGGTTATCCACTTCTTCATCTTTTAAATCTAAATTTTGTATTTGTTCAGATATTTCTTGGGCTAGTGAGTCATTTTCATCTTGACATGTTACATTGTTTACTTCATCATTGGTAGACTCACTGGTGAGACATTGTGGTTGTGTAACTTCTTTTGAAGAGTCTTCAGAATTAGTATTTATGTCCTCAGATTTGTCATTTTCTGATTTTTGACTATCAGTTGTTGCCTGATCCGTGTTAAAGCCAGGCAAACCTGTTACTTTGACTGTCCTTTGCATTGTAGGTTCAGACTTTAGGTGCTCTGTGCCATTTTTTTCTGTTTCAAGTTGGTAAGTGAGGGCCATAACCTTTAAATCCGTAGCGGAAAGACTTGTGTAGTCACCAGTTTTTTTAGAAAATTCCGATACGAATTTGATGTGCTCCGAAAAAACATCTTTTACTTTCAAATCGTATGGTAAAACTACGAGTTTTCTTCTTTGCCTGTCGTTTGTAATTTCGTCCACCACTTCCTGCACTGTGTACACATTCTCGGCAATGTCTTGCAAATTGGCGGCTTTTATAAATGCTGTTGTATCGACAACCAAATGTTTTATTTTTTTCGTCATTTTAATTCGTTTTTCATTAATTAATATAAATTGAAAATAAATACACGTGCTGAGAGCTGATTTTATTTTGACGTATTTGAGATTGACATTAGAATGTGACATTTATTTTCTTAATTTATAGACAAAGTATCAAGACCATACAGCCATATCGTATCATGTAATTTAGGCCTCAGAATATTTCCGATGTTATATTTTTCTATTTAAATGAAACGCACGACTTAATTCTGACGAAACGGAAAAAATCTTTCGCAATTTACTAGCCAACTTCAAAATAGTACCGTGTTACCAAATCCTAAAGCTGAATATTTTATGGATAAACACAATCGGCTCAAATAAGTTTGCTAGTCAGTCGTGCAAAATAATAAGATACCTAATTATTTTATTTAAAAAATAAAACAAACTTAATTTAAAAAATATTTTATTGTCCAATCATTGTAAGCCACAGGACTAGCTTTAAAAATATTTTGTACTTTACAACGTACAGATCTGAATCCATGACATTTCCCTTTCTCAAAACTCAGTATTTCAGGTTTTGAGACAATAACGGCAGAAAGTTGATTTACTTCGGGTCTCTTTTTCAGATTTAGCTATACTAGCTCCCATGTTTAGTGCGTCTCCAGTGCAGATCACTTCTGTATCACCTGAAATTGAAATAAAGGTCATAGTGTAAGAAGAGTGATGTTTTTGCGCTGTATTTATTAACAGAAACAATCTCATGCGTCTTATTGTACTTAATTGGGCACAGTTAGAAAGTACAGTTAAAATTAAAATTAAATTAAATTAAAATCTTTACAAAACGTTAATTTCAACAACTTCTAGCAGCTTTAGACCTGTGGTCTCTATACAATTTTTGGTTTGTATAGTGATAGATATACAATAGAAATAACAAAAAAAAATTTTTTTTTTCAAATAACCCGATGTCTCCTTAATCTATTAAGATTTAAATTTTTTTTAAATACCATTTTTACTTATCTAAAATAAAGATCACAGTTCCTAAGATATTTTTTCTCTATCTCTTATAGTTTAGAATTTCCACGTACTGACCCGAAAAAAAAACTCGCCGTGTAAAAAAAAAACAGAACAAATGCCTGAAAAATCATCACCCAAACATTTTCCCCCACCGGTGATAGAACCCAGAACCTCTCGAGCTGGCGACGCCTTGAAACCGGCGTACAGACCACTCGACCACGGAGGTGGTAATAAAAGTAAAATCATTAAAATAACCAAGTTCAAACCTGATGCTCAATCTTGTCTTGTTGCTCCTTCGATTGCAACTGTTGTAGCGTCAGCAGCGACACGCCGAGCTGGTCCTCGCGCGTGAACGGCTGTGCCATCTGCCGCAGCCACCGCTTGCAGATCTATAGAGGAAATATAGATATTATTGTCACGCCTATATCCCCGTAGGGTAGGCATAGGTCTATTACATAGTACGCTTTGGCTTTCGATTGAAAACAAAGCTACCTTCGCCATGGTCAGGCCGTGGATGGGTGACCAAAACTTTGTGATCTCGAGCTCCTCCGTGCTTGGAAGGCACGTTAAGCCGTTGGTCCCAGTCACTATTGCGACTGTTTCTACCCACCAACCCGCATTGGGCCAGCGTGGTGGTGTTACGGCCCATACTCCCCATGTGTTTCTCCATGAGGAAAGCCTGTGCCCAGCATTGGGACGTACCTATATAGGCTGAGGACAGTTGTAAATTAGCAGACTCGGGGCCCAATGTGTGTGTAATGAAGACGTACTTGTATCACACCAGTGTGTGCGTGTGCGTGTGTGTGTGCGTGTGCGTGTGTGTGCGCGTGTGTATGTATGTATGTGTGTGTGTGTGTGCGCGCGCGCGCGTGCGTGCGCGCGTGTGTGTGAGTGTGTGTGTGCGGCATGCGTGCGTGTGTGTGTGTTTGTGATGAACACGTACCTGCACGGCCTCCTCGGTGCTGAGGTTGCAGAGCGAGTCCTTCAGATGCTCCTGTATCCAGCGCGGGAGCTTGCTCCGCTTGTCCGCGCGGCTGAAGCGCTTGTCCGCGAATATCATTATACCGTAGTCAGTCTTGCCTCTGTTATAACATTTCGAAATCATTTATTTATACTTTATAAGAATACACTTATGATCTTCAAAATTAATTAACTAATTATTTAATGAATGAATTAATTAATTAATTAACTACCAAGGACTTTTCGTGAGAAAAACGAACAAGTAACTCAGCAAGTGTAATCCTCTGGCCAGAATACTTTGATGAACGTTTCCTATATAAGGGTATTTGGTATGAAACTATCCAGCCTGGCTAATCGCGCTCCCCTTGGTTCCTGTAGTCCATTGTAGTTGTTGTGTAGGAAGGCATTTAATGTTAGCGTTCAGACTGCGGTCAGGGCATATACCTTTGAATAAGCTTAGAAAATTCATGCGAAAGTCCGATCTGACTAATCTGTGTTCTTCGTGCGGTATAATAGAAGATGCACGCCATAGCTACAACATACATATATACAATCACGCCTGTAATCCCCGAAGGGGTAGGCAGAGTCCAAGGGGCACTGTGTTCCTTAAGACCTCATTTAGCCATACAAAAATTGGGTTTGGTCAGATGAAAAATCGTGAAAGAGTAGTAACAAGTGGCTTGCTCATCTCCTACACAATCACAGATGCAGTACCCAATACGCCCTTAGTCGCCTTTTACACCATATCTGGCACATCATAATCGACAAAAATAACCTGCAATACTGATACAGGTGTGGCAAATACTTACTAGGAACGCCATCACAACATTGTTAACATCCGGTTTTTATTGAAATAAAGCATTTTGTATTTTTGTATATCTTGGCAGAGTGTAAAGGGGCACGGCCTCAATTCCAAGCATTATTTTCAGATCGACTTCTCCAAGAAAATATATCGACTAAAGGGATATATGAATCGGGTGTGAGTGGAGATACAGGATGAGGCAGTCCTAGGCGAACGTATCTCGACCAAATTAAAGACGTTCTAGAGAAGGGCCAGGTCAAAAGTACCCGAAATCGCCGAGCATGTATGAGGACTGTAATGAGAGTTGATGAAGCGAAATAAGTATGCTGGGATCGTAGCAAGTGGAAGGATGTAATTTCTGCCTGCCCCTATGGGACTTCCCCAAGTAGGTAAATTCAATAGTATATTGGCTATACCTACGCCGAAAGAGCGAAAAACTTGTACAAGGAAAATAAGTCAAGGAGGCTATTAGAATGAAGTATACATTAACATATTGTGTTCTGTAAAGATGGGGATGACATGTTCGTTGGTTTTCTAAATAATTTCTTTTCATGTAGTTAATGACATCCTCCATTACAATGTCAATCAAACATACCTGAGAACTCTCCCCACGCACTGCGCGGCGTGGCGCATCGCGTCGAATGTCAGGAAATCATTTTCACGTATCTAAAATATAATTAAAGTGATAAAAAGGTAAAATAGTTTGCTCCTAGTATAATTAAAAATATAAGACCCAGAATTGAGCAAGTATTAAGTACACAATGATAGACTAACACCCAGTTGCAGAAACGAACTTTAAAATTTAATGTCGGCATTATCCCTAATGCTCCATTAAATTTATTTATTGAAGTGTCAAAAGAACACCTAAGCGTAGTTTTTACGTTGCACAAAACGACATTAGCACCCTATCAATGCTAAAGAGACATTAGCTAGAACTATTTTGTGTTCCAATTTTAAATTTAATGAACTTTAAAGTTTAAGCCTCGGCCAGACAGACGCGGTGGCGGTGGCGGTCAGTTGCGTAGTATGGATGTCTGAACATCGATTCACACAGGCGCGGCCTGCGTCGCGGCCATGAGGCGGTCGGCCGCGGCTGCTTGTCACTTTGACATCCATGTATGACAAAGTACTGTACTTACTACTTTTCGTTTCTAAGCTCGGCGATCGCACTAGGGTTATCAATTTTCGCCCAGTTATATAAAACTACTCTTTAGAATGAAACAGCAAGAACATAAATTGAAAACATGAATAGAAAATTAATTAAATATGACAATTTTATTACAATCCTTTTTAACATGCAGAGAGTCATGGAATTTTGCAACTTAACTTTGAACAATATTATGTTGTTCAAACCATTTGACCGATTTACTAATTAAATACAACAATTACCTAAGTAACTAAGGCCCACTTGCAGGAATTCAAATCGAGATTTTAAACTGGATTTTATCAGTTTTTGACATTTTTACTACGGCTCTTATGTCAAAAAAAGACTAAATCGAGGTTTAAAATATCCCGCAAGTGGCCCTAAAGGTCTACCAGAATCTCATGACATTTTTAAAAAACAGAAAATTATTATTTTCATTAAGCCAACCCAACTGTATACTCTTTGGTCATCTATCAAGTGACTTATCAAGCGTTGTTTACATTTTGTTTTCGCCTGAAAAAAAATTGTTGTGATATTATGAAAACAATGCCAATTTTGTCTCGTTGAGTAACTGAAAATCTCGTATTTGTACCAGATTTGGCAACCCTGGCCGCGCGGCCTTACCGCGCCTGTGTGACCTGGTGTGGCGGTGGCGGTGGCGGTGGCGGCCTGCGTGCGATAGACCGCCACCGCCACCGCGTCTGTCTGGCCGAGGCCTTAAATGTCTCATTACTAAATGTCGTCTTTAAAAATCTTTGTGCAACTGAGCGTAAGTGACTTATTGGGTAATTTTAACTATGATTTAGATCATTGGCCAAAGAATATAGCATATTGATTTATGAGGCCATTAACAAATATGTTTTAAATTATTTTATACCAGATAATAGCGTCCTATTGTGTTCTAGAGATCACTAGTCGTTCTTAGAAAATGTTCTCTAAAATATAGAAAGCGTCGCTTTTTTGACTTTGTAGTTGATTAACTTTGTAGTAAATGCTTATATTAGTTTCTCGTTCGGTCGATACAGGAAGTGTAATTTTATTAAATGCAAACAAATCTATTATTACAATATTATGTTTTCATGAGATGAAAAGAAAGCCAAAGAAGCTTTGGATTGTATGTTAATCACGACATGAAAGAAAAAAGTGGATGTTGAGTTGACAAGCGACAGAGGAGGCGCAGGCTCTTCTCTTTAAGCTCCCTGCATATGGACGATGGCTTTGAAACTGGATCGCTGACTTCATCAACAAGCGTAGAATGTATTTTGCGATGGATGCACTTCGCGGTTCGTGTTAGTGAATGCTGGCGTGCCTCAGGGTTCCGTTCTATCCCCCACACACACTGTTTCTCCTGCATATCAATTACATGTTTTCTTTAGGAAGCACTCATTACGGATGACAGTACTGTGACGTGGTGGAAGCCAAAAGGTCCTCTTTGTCGTCACTATTTCTTTGTATATTTATTAATCAAACTAAGGCACAAATAGTGCCTTGACAATGTAATTTAAGGTACTTTCGAAATTTATTGTACGATCCTCTACAAATTCCTTAAGGCTTAATTATAACGATTTATACTCGTATATGATATATTCTACGTATTATATTATTGATTAGTAATAAAAATTGGAGGCCAAAACAATGACAAAACAGACAGATGGTTAGTTTGAAAAAACAGAAACAAAGAGGAAATAGCCAGAGAAGAGCGCAATAACAGCAAAGAGTCGCTAATACTGATAAAGCGCGTCGTTACAGTACGGTGCATAGGGAATATCACGGTCACCCAACGGCTAGGCGTATGGATATAGAGAGAGACAGGTAACCTTATCATCGAGTTCATGGGGTATTGGAACTCATTTCTAAATGTGGTTCCAGCAACTTTGTTGAGTTCAAAGCTAAGAAGACACAGGTGTGTGTTTTCTCGGGTAAAATATCGCCGTTCCTTCCCCTTCCCTCTCTTCGGAACACTACTCTTCCACTACAGAGTATGCCTTGGTCGGCATGGACTTGCGCTCCGATTTGAACCCCAGAGATTACATCGAATCTGTAATGACAACAGCCTCACAGAAACTTGGGAGTCCTGAACAAGGTGCGAAGATTTTTCACGCCTGGCCAATTATGTCTGCCATTCAAAACCCAGTTTCGGTCTTGCGTGGAATATTGTTCGCTCCACTCAGTGCCTCCTCGATACTCTGGATAGATTGCAGCGACATGCTACCCGTATAATTGGCGCTACAGAGGTCACCCTCGAACCTCTGCAACTGCGTCGCGACATTGCGTCGTTATGCGCCTTTTATCGGATGTTCCAAGGTGAGTGTTTTGAAGAGATATTTGACCTTATTCCTCCCTCTCCATTCCTGCAAAGGAGTACGCGTTGCGAATTGCGGAGTCGTAAATTTACAGTGACCTCTCTGTTGTCACGGACAAAGATTTAGAATCCCTTTCTTTGTGCGCACATCTCGTGCATGGAATTCGTTTCCTGCACACGTATTCCTTCCATCTTATAACATGGGTTCCTTCATGAGAGGCGTGAAAAAGCACCTCATGGGCCAGCGAGGTGGAGGTAGCTGGCTACTGTTCTCTGTGGCCCTAGCTATTTCTGCAAATGGATTCTCCTACTGCTCACCATCAGGTGGTATTGATTCTATTGCTGTGCTTAAAGGAGGGCGGAAGAGGCGGAAAAATGTTTTGTAGAACTTATTGCCAGCGTACTAAGTGATGAGTCATTTACTGTTGGTACCATAAAGTCTAAAAATGCGACATCACCATTGTAGCGGCTACGTCATAGCGCTACGATATCAAGTAACCGAGAAATGGTTGATCAGCGAAAAGTACGATAATGAATAATATTGGAGTCAAGATAATACTAGACCTACTGTATACAACAATAAGGCGCATCCAAGATTGGCGAGTCTGAATCACGATGACAGAGTTTATAAGATAGATTAATATATATACAAGTTCCGACGAATAACAGTCGGACCGCGGTCCCGAGCGTACACCTGGCTCGGCGGAAGATCTTCCCTTTTCGCTGAGGGTACGGCATGTCTTTGCGCACCCCACAACCATCACCGAGACTTGTCACCGAAAGAAAACAAACCCATACCTGGAACTGGTCCCGCAGATGGTCCAGCCGCGCCTTGAGTATCCGGCTCTGCGTGAACACGTACGGGATCCCGAACATGAGAACTGCGCGGCCCAAGTGGTGCTCGAAGTCCACACCCTCGGACACTTTGCCGCGCGCCACTGACAGCAACACACCCCCCCGACCGCTCTCGCACGCCTGCAAACACACACACTCACACACCCTTCTACACCCACAGCAACACCGACATGAGTACTGCGCGGCACTGTGCTGCCAACTGTACACTACGAGTAAGTGCTATAATACATCTCAAAAAGTGCTACATTGCTATGTATTTCTAAAATAGATGATAAAATCCCATAAGTGAATTATTTATTTATTCTTAAACAAATATAAACTTTCGTTATCATTATCATATGAACTTATCTTCCCTTTCAATAACTATTTCTTCAATAGAGCCGACTTTTATTATTAACTGCTACTAGATTCAGTGCTAGGTGCTTTATGTTACAATTCAGTGCCGGCCTTGTGAAAATAGTGACAAACTAGCTGTTGCCCGCGACTTCGTCTGCGGTTACTATGGTTTTTTTAAGTATCCCACAAGTATCTAAGATGTTGACCAATGATATAAGGTGCAAAATTTTATTGCAATCGGTCCAGCCATTTCGTATATTAGCTCGTACAAACAGAAAGAACTCAAAGGTGACTGGCTGACATAGTGATCTATCAACGCACAGTCCAAACCACTGGACGGATCTGGCTGAAATTTGGCATGCAGGTGGATGTTATGACGTAGGCATCCGCTAAGAAAGGATTTTGATGAATTCTGCCCCCAAGGGGATAAAATAGGGGATGACAGTTTGTATGAAACTTAGTCAATTTTAAACCGATCGGGCTGAGACTTTGAGAGAAAATTAAAGGGTTCCGTATAGTTAAAAAACCATAGTAACCGCGGACGATGTCGAGGGCAACAGCTAGCTCAATACATATTCTTCTTCGGCCTTCTCATATAAGGATTCGAACAAGGAAACGTGAGGCGTCAAACGGCCAGCGGAATACCGATACCGGCGATATAATGGAGCATTCAGAGAGAAGCACGCGCATGTTTGAATAGACTAGTTGACCCTTTTTTATTGGACCTTGGTTCTTACTGAACCGTGAAAGCGAGACAGACAGAGTTACTTTCGCATAAATACCACTATGGATATGATGCATAATATCGAAATTGTGAACTGTAAATTAATTATGTACCACCGAAAGTTTACCTTGATATAATTAATGAGGGCAAAACTAGTTTCTGCTGAGTCTTGTGTCTCTATGAATAACAATTTGTGCTTCTGCAGACTGGCCACCACACCTGCGATAAAACATTCAATACTCAATACGCAATAATTTTATTGTTTCCAATATGTTAACAAAGGTGGTCACACAATTTTGGACCCTGTTGGGCACAACAGTAATAGTACCTTTAACTTAAATAAATCAAACAGTAATCCTTATTTTTTACAATTTTCGTTTTCAGTGTTAAATTGTACAAAACTAATCATTTATAAATCCATAATACATTTTCTTTAACATTTCAATCCACTTGTCATTTTATCGAAATTAATTACTTCAGTCATTTAAATAAAATAAAATAATAACATTATAAGTAAATTAATTGTGCTTACTATTATCAATACTATAAATTAGATCATTTTTTCATTTTTCAGTCATCACGACCACATACTACGTACACAGAGATATTGGCAATTCGCCACCCACATTTCGCTTGATACATTTAATTCCCTAGACAAATCTAGAAATTGCACAGGGCACCAATGATTGCATGCTTTGGTTTATTGCTGAGACGGTAAGTTTTTGTGTACCCTGTTCGTATGTAAACGACAAGCGTATGTCAGACCGCGAGATGATACGAATGTTCTTGTAAAGTTTATTAAACCAAATATAGTGAGTTAAAATAGAAGATCTTTTATTAGTAGTCAACAATTCTATTGTTATTTGTTATTGCCCCCAAAACAATAGTTCCCAAAGTGGTCCAGGTCGACCCCTAGGGGTCTACGGGGACTCGACGGGGGTCTGTTGTCTTCACATCTTCACATGCGTCGAGATTTGGGAATATGGTAGAAATGTAGCTGCAGGGGGTCCACCAGAACCAGATAATTTTGAAAATGGTATATGAGAAAAATAAGTTGCACTACAAAAAAAATTGTTTAAAAGTAAGCTCAAAGAATATGTTTTATTATTAGTCTAACCTAGACCTCCAGTGCGGTACCAGATACATCTAAATACTAACAAAGAAAATTGTACATCTCATTATAAGTAAACCCTGTGTTTGTATGAGAAATAAATTCTTTAAACCCAAGTTTGGGAACCTCTGCCCCAGAAGATGTGGAGTTACCTTGGTCGTACCAGGCGCCCACGACGCTCTCGAGGTACAGGTACGACGTGAAGAAGCACACCACCCCGTCCGGCACGCACGCCGACACCTGCGCAATGCTGCACTGTATGTTCATCCTAACTTGTCCTACCTATTGGGTCCTTACCTATGAAATTGGTGTTTTTATTCTGTCTTAGTATTTTGTCTGTAACTATTAAGATTCGGAGTATTCCTAAAAAATAATTACCTCGTCTAAAAATAGACTATATTTTTGAGCTCTTTTGATTTGTTTTAATAATTTGTTGTAAGTTTAATTGTGTTAAAATTGGACTCGGAGACAACTCTTTTTAAGTGCCTCCCGAATACATCATTTTATTTGCATTCACTTAAAAACGATAAATAATTTTTATGAAGTGTGATATTACACATATTACTAAAGCTTCTCTAATGATACATGCCAAATATTATTATCTCTGGATTTGTCGTTGTGAAGAAAACTGATAAAATGTTAGTATGGAAAATGCAGAATTCCTCAAAATCTCCATACAAAACACCAATTTCATAGGTAAGGACCTAATATTTGGTAAGCAATCTTGTCTTTGTAACTAGTCGACGGGCACAAAACGAGACACAATTGAAACATCTATTGTTTGCGAACACCGGTGTCCCCTCCCCTTAGGGGTTAAGGAAATAATAAAAAAAACCTTTTATATCTAGTTATCTGTTGCTTTTCCAATAAAAAGAAGTGGCAAAATTGTTTAAGCACTAAGGGGGAATTCTGCTTCTTTTTATATGGATGGTAGAAAGAATGAAAGAAAGAAGACAGAAATATTTATTTGCAAGAAATTATTTGCATTTGGTGTCCAAGAAATTATTATTAAATGAGCGGCAGGGTTTTTGTGGGTTTCTATCAGTTTTGAGAGGTATCAGATCGGTGCGAGGTAGCGAGAAAATCAAATAAAATTCCATTATTTTGTAGGCAAGGATGACCGATGGGAAATCCCATTGGTCTGCTAATATTTATGTCGCCTCAACAAACATACCTCGACTAACAACTGCCCGTAGTTCCGTATGACGGCGACGTCCTCTCTCGTCTCGTATTTGGATGAGATCGCCACTTGATCGCTGCCTTTGGACACTATCTGGAACAAATTATTTTGATATAATGTTGAAAATAAAAACAGCAAGATTGCAACGTTTAGTGCGCCTGTCTTAAAAAAAAATTTATAGTCCATACAGATAATAAAACTGTTGAGGTCGAATGTACATATTGATAGAATTTTGTTCTCTGTCTGTTTGTACATGCTAATCTCCGAAATGGCCGGACCGATTTTAATGAAATTTTGCATGGTGCTACCCTATATCCCTGGTCAACATTTTAGACACTTTTGATTCCGGAAAATTAAAGGTTTCCCGTGGGATACTTAAAAAATCATAGTAACCGCGGACGAATTGGCTGGCAACACCTAGTATTTAATAAAAACAAATTGTTATGTCGACTTCTGTTATTCCAATGGTAAATAACGCGTTACTGGCATAAGGTAGACCACCTTATGCCAGTAACGTGTTATCTACGATCTATAACTGGATGTGACTAACGTCAAATTCATATTTTCACGCAAGTCTCTATCTAACTTACGTGAAATGTATTCAAGTGTTTTGCTGTCACCAAACTCTTCCTCCTACTAATCCCGATTTTAATTGGGGTCAGCGCAACATGTCTTTCCTTTTCACTCTTCTATCACTCGTCACTACTCACTCCCACTACTCTACTCTCTCCCTCATTATATGATAATCTATCTGTATTTTCTTTGGTCTTCCTAAAAAGAGTGTACTGGGAACTGACCATGGGCAGGATGCAGGGCCGGGCCAGCGTCATGGTGAAGGAGGCCATGACGACGGGGCGGAAGTCCAGGATCTTGGGGTACATGTCAAGCGGCGACAGCGTGCCCGACGTGATCACCACCGACTGGAAGCGCGCGAACACTGGACGCATGGCGATTGATGAATCCATGCAACTAAGAGAAACACATAATATTAGGTCCTTACCCATGAAATTGGTGTTTTTATTCTGTCTTAGCAATTTGTCCGTAACTATTAAGTTTTAGAACATTCTTATAAAATAATTGCCCCTTCTAAAAATAGACTATATATTTGAGCTCGTATTATTTAATTTGATAATTTTTTGTAAGTTTAATTGAGTTAAAATTAGACACAAAGACAATTATTTTTAACTGCCTCCCGAATACATCATTTGATTTGCATTAACATAAAAACGATGAATAATTTTTATCAAGCGTGTTCACACACATATTGCTAAAGCTTGTCTAATGATAAATGCCAAATATTATTATCTCTGGATTTGTCGTTGTGAAGAAAACTGATAAAATTTTAGTATGTAAAATGCAGACATCCCCAAAATCTCCATACAAAATACCAATTTCATAGGTAAGGACCTAATATCATCAACGATCCACTGCTGGACACGTCTCCCCTGATGTGTATCCTGTATGGGGATGTGTATCGCCCCACTGCTGGGCCCAGCCCTTTTTACACGTAGAAACACGCGAGGAGTGACCGTAATAACAGCACGCTGGCCTGATGCGAGTTGGTGGGTAGAAACGGTTGCAATGGACCCGGACCAATGGCTCAACGTGCCTAGGTACGGTATTGCCTATAGAATCACTGCTGCATTCATTCCTGCTAATCTTTTCTGAACTTTTTGAGGTGCAAGCTTTAGGATATGGCGATTTTTATTCCTTCTATACTAGTAATTATAAGTTTAGCCTGATATGTTGAAGTCCCAGCGTACAGAGGGGAGAGTCTGTTTACTATGCACCGGGTCTAGTGGGAGTCAAGCAATATTCACAATGTATTTAACTACGCACAGCGCCATCTATTGATTGGTGATTTAACACCGCGTAGTCACCAATCTACATACAAAACCTGAAAGTTGTAATTTCGACCTGAAAGTGCTCGTACAAAGTAAGTTGAAAGTTGTTGCAAGTTGCATTGTTACCGGGTTCTGAACGATTCAGTGCATCAAAATTAAGTTACAAAAATCCAACCGGACAAACAAAGAGAAAATCAAGCATGTAAATTAATAAAATAGTGAACTTTTATCGGTATCGGTATCGGTAGTATCGGTTTTGAGACAGTCTGCGTCTTGACATCAAAAGGTTCAATAATAATGGTGATTCCTTTCGTGTAGGTGGAGACGAACGCGGCCAAGTGTGCGGTCAGGAAGCCAGAGAAGTCCTGTACTTCTAACGTAGGATACCCATGCATCATTTACTAGAGATGTCCATTGCTGGACATTGGCCTCCCCCAAAGATTGCCGCCTAAGGCCCAATTGCGCGATCGAGAGTTAGCGCCTAACCCAGGGTTTGCCCATATATTTGCCCCAGGGTTAGGTGCTAACTCTCGACCGCGCAATTGGGCCTTAGAGATTATTTTTGGGCGAGTTTGGACCCGGCAACAAGTTAGTGGGAAGCGCCAGAACCTCGTCTATTGCCCGGCACCTGATGTCTTGGGCTCTGGAAGGTGTCATCTGGGACCTGTTACATGTATGTATTTAACAACTTACGAAAAATGCAGGATCGGATTGGAGACAGTCGGCGTCTTATCATCAAAAGGCTCGATGATGATGGTGAATCCCTTGGTGTAGGTTGAGACCAGTGTAGCCAAGTGTGCGATGAGGGTGAGGGACGCGAAGCCAGAGGGGTCGGGCACTTGCAACGCGCGGAGTAATGATTGGAGGCGGGACGCGCAGAATCGGAGCGGTTTGCGCTCGATGCATACACGGGACCAGACGTCTTTTAGGAATCCTACAAAGAAATTATGATAGGTAAATATTTTATAGGCGGCAAACGAGCAGGCCTGATGGTAAGTGAAAAACCTGATGGTAAGTGAAAAAAGGGAAAAAAGGAAAGGAAAAAGGAAAGGGAAAGGTTCTGTTGAAAAAAGGGAATTATATTATGTGTATATGTATAAGTAGCGGCATATAACTGTGGTGTTGACCATTACGCCTTCGTAATAGCTGCCAATAGCCGAGTGACACCAATGAGGAAGACGGAATACGACCGAAAAGCCAATCGGCGGCCGTCAATTACGGATGAGATGAGATGCTGAGCGCCGATTGGCTAAAGGTCATCCCACCTCCAACCCATGGTCTTACCTGCCTTACGGCATACAGACCGAATCACGGGAGAGCGCGGGGCACAACGGTCAACACAAAAGTTATATGCTGCTACTTGTAATAGCAATTAGGCCAATATCGCGTGAGATCCCGCCCAATCTATAGATTTTTAAAATGGCCGATAATTTAATCAGCGTGTAGTCGCACATCGCGATGATTTGGTATTGGCCTACTATAATAATAATAATAATATTTTGTTCACAACAGATTTACATTTATTTTAACAGTGAACGAAGCTACCTTTAAAGCAAAAAATGTCTGTATCAGGTCTTCCAAAGCTACAAGTGAAATTTAACATTAATTAAAGGGGATACACAGTAGTAAACAAAATCTATATATAAGGTGACTGACTGACATAGTGATGTATCAACGCACAGCCCAAACCACTGGACGGATCGGGCTGAAATTTGGCATGCAGGTAGATGTTATGACGTAGGCATCCGCTAAGAAAGGATTTTGATCAATTCTACCTCCAAGGGGATAAAATAGGGGATGACGGTTTGTATGAAACTTTGTCAATTTTAAACCGATCGGGCTGAGACTTTGAGAGAAAATTAAAGGGTTCCCGTGGGATAGTTGAAATACCATAGTAACTGAGGACGAAATCGTGGGCAACAGCTAGTTTAAAATAAAACCAGTGAGAGTACGCATGCATGTATTTGGTGAGTGCGGGGAAGCGCGCGCCGGTGTGTGTGTGCTTTTTGAAGATTGTCAAAATTTCAGCTTTCCTAAAATCACGTAGGTCTGGCTGGGGCATCTGGGATCTCACTCTATAGTGTTAGTTTGTGATTATTTTTGATACTTTTAATGTAATATTAAAAGGGAGGACCTCGGTGGCGTATAGTGGTCAGTACGCTTTGGCTTTCGATTGAAAACAAAACTACCTTCGCCATGGTCAGGCTGTGGATGGGTGACCAAATCTTTGTGATCTCGAGCTCCTGAGATCTCGAGTGCTTCGGAAGGCACGTTAAGCCGTTGGTCTCGGTCGCTAATGTGACTGTTTCTACCAACCCGCATTGGGCCAGCGTGGTGGTGTTACGGCCCATACTCCTCATGTGTTCCTCCATGAGGAAGGCTATGCCCAGCACATATAGGCACATATTATATAGGCTGAGCACATTAAAAACATACCCGCGGGCGACTCCTGCACAACGTGCTGTATCCTTAGTCTCGTCTTGATGTACTCTATGAACCGCTTCAGGAACGCCAGGAAGTGTTCTGCGTTCCGTATGTTGCCGGGGACCACCTCTGTAATAAAGAAGATCTTTAGTTTCACGGGATGGACGGGGCACTAGTCGTTGGAGGCCGCGGGAATCGCGGGTTCGATCCCACCGCCGCCACCACTGAGTTTGAATAAAACTTATGTACAGTTCATTGTGAATATCGCTTGCCTCACATTATGCCCGGTGCGTGGCAACAGGCTCGCCACCTGTTACATGGGGACCTAACATATCTGGCGAAAAGTGGGTGTTTAACACCTCTATTTGGATTCAAGCTTTAAAAGTAATACATGGAAAACCAATCGTCCTTCGAGACATTTAAAAGTATCACGCACTTTGTTACTCACTATTTACAAATTCTACAGACCTAAAATGTTATCTCAATTAACGAGACGTTTTGATTAAAGTCAAGTTATGAAATTCCACCATTGGACGATGCGAAGGCGTGGTGTGGGTCATTCTTATACGGTTGACGATCCACCTTTTTCTACCAGGCGATTCGCTTCAACATCCGAACGATGCGAACTGCAAAGGAATGGAAAAGCCTTCCTGCGGGTTTCCGATGAGTTTCAATTTGGAGATTATTTAGGCAAGAGTTAACAGGTACTTTCTGTGTGTGCGTGTTCCACCTTAGACCACATGGTTGATTTCCATCAGGCGAGATTGTGGACAAACCAGGGTTCGAAATTATCAAGATAATTATCGTATCCTTACCATAAGTTTAAGAAATTTACTTGTTTTATTCTTTTATAATAATACGTAACAAAAAATAATAAATAAAAACAATTATTATATTTTTTTAACACAAATCAACATTAATTATTAAACGTTCATTAACAAAAATCAGTCTCAGTGAGATTAGACATTATAAGTTTCCTTAGATTAGAACTTAAAAAAGTACTTTCACAAGCGCGATTTTTACTACCAATGTTATTATCATTCGATAAATAATTAATTATCCATAAGTTATTATCACGATAATTTTCATTAATAATTATTCATTCAAATCCACCCGAATTTGGAACAAACACACCCATTTTATTTTATTTTTTTAAATTTTTTTTTTTTTATTTAAAAAAATTTGCAGATATAATCGACTAAATTGACTAAATTGATTAGGACGTTTTTACGTACGTATCCAAGGAAACCTGTATACATTTGAATTTTGCTTGCATTTAAATGCTACAGAAAAATGACATTATGGTGGGTCAGAAATCTATTTCTTCGATAGTACCTACTTAAAAAACAGAAATAGAAGATTGAACAAATGAACTGTATGCACAAAAAAAAATGTAATGACTGTAGTGAAATTTATAACTTTGTTACACGAGAGCGTCGTCCATTCGTCTACAAATGAATGATTGAAGGAATTTAGTTAAGGAGTGTAGAATATAGAACAGTGGATATATAGTACTTCTCAATCCAAGTTGCCGAAAAGGTAAACAAACAAAGGTAATGTTTCATCTCTAAAATGTTTTGTGATGACTGTAGGTAATTGAAATCAATTGAAACGGACAACAACTGTTACCTTTAATTATATTTACGTGCCAATGTCCGTGTAAAAATTGTGATTATTGAATAACAAATTCGGTACGTCGGCTTTTTTGTTTACCTTTTAGGCAACTTAGATTGAGACACTATACAAGTGTATATGTATGAGGAGCTCGGTGGCGTAGTTGCGTAAGTGGGATAGATATATGTTTATCTTTTCAATGTTTAGTGGTTTCAAAGCTACGTCGTTGAGTTTCGGAAACGGCTACGCTTTTTTTGACGCAACTTAATGCAGTTTGCAAATCTAGTGTTATATACATCAATGGTTTACAGCATATAAAATGTCATTATAAAAGTAACAAGAAAAATGTAAAACATATTTTGCCATACTGAAACATTGTAATGCCCCTATGTCACAGACAAAGCATTAAACTTTTGGGTCGTGGGTTCGGTTCCGTTAAGGTTCACAGGAGAGATGATCCTGATCGCCTGTCATACACAGTTGCAAGTTTACACGAGATAGAGTTTAAATTCGAAAGATTGGTAACTTGTCAATTGTAATTACACTAGTATGAATTAAAAATATTAATATAGTCGCAGCGATAGACAACTCGGAGGAGCTCGGTGGTGTTGTGGCCAGTGCGCTTTGGTTTCGATCGAAAACAAAGCTACCTTCACAATGGTCAGGCCGTGGATGGGTGACCGAGACTTTGTGATCTCGAGCTCCTCCGTGCTTCTATGGCACGTCAAGCCGTCGGTCCCGGTCGCATTTGTGACTGTTTCTACCCACCAACCCGCATTGGGCCAGCGTGGTGGTGTTTCGGCCCATACTCCTCATGTGTTTCTCCATGGGGAGGCCTGCGCCAGCAGTGGGCCGTGTGTAGGCAGATGCCGACAAGTGTACGGTATGGTGTCTGACCGTCGAGCACCTCGTCGGGCAGCACGGGGCTGGCCAGCAGCAGGTCTGCGTCGCGCGCCGCCGCCGCCTCCCGCAGACCCTCCACCAGCTGCGAGTACTCCGCCGCCAGACGAGCGCTGTCTTCCGACCGCATTCTATTACATACATAGATAGATAGATAAACTCTTTATTTGCAATTATTACACACACATACTTACAAACAAATATAGGTGTAACATACAAATTTCTTATATATTAGGTCCTCACCTATGAAATTGGTGTTTTGTATGGAGATTTTGGGGAATTCTGCATTTTCCATACTTACATTTTATCAGTTTTCTTCACAACGACAAATCCAGAGATAATAATATTTGGCATGTATCATTAGACAAGCTTTAGTAATATGTGTAATATCACACTTCATAAAAATTATTTATCGTTTTTAAGTGAATGCAAATAAAATGATGTATTCGGAAGGCACTTAAGAGTTGTCTCCGTGTCCAATTTTAACACAATTAAACATACAACAAATTATCAAAACAAATCAAAAGAGCTCAAAAATAAAGTCTTTTTTTAGACAACGTAATTATTTTTTAGGAATACTCTTATTAGTTAATTCTTATTCTTATTAGTTAATTTTTTAGGAATACTCTTATTAGTTAATATTAGTTAATAAGGAATATCTTATTAGTTACAGACAGAATAAAAACAACAATTTCATAGGTAAGGACCCAATATTACACATAACAATAAAATAATCATTACAGAACAATAAACAAAAGGTGGTAAGTAACATGTGTGCCATAAGAATGCAAAAGGGCGATAGCTCAGATTATAGTATGCTCCATGAGCAACCCACTGATTTTCAGCTATTACCCAATAAAAAGGAGAAAAGCGCGGGTACGACTCGGCTCCATGATACCACAAAATACAGCGACGAAATAAAACAAATAAATATCATATTTATAATATCTATTACAGACACATATGCCCATATGCTCGGTGGCGTAGTGGTCATGGAAATCATGGAAATCATAATGAACTTAATTTACGGCCGCCTATTACTTACTGAGCAACTGCTTTCTCTAACTGCTGCAAGGCATGTGTACTTTTGTCTATGGTCCGCCGAGTAACTTTCACGCTGAGAGAGTCTATGCACACATTGTCTATGTTGTGAGCCTCATCAAACACCACTACCGCCTCTCTGTTCAATTCTTTGGACACCACTTCAGCAATCTTTGGGTCTAGGAGGTAGTGGTATGAATAAACTACTATTTCTGCATGGACAATCTGCAAATTATATAAAAATATTAAACACAAGCTAAACCCACAATCTAGCGAATATTTCAGAAAGTTGTTGGGTGGGCAGAGCAGGACTGATTTTTGTGGAGATCTTGGGGGCAGGTCCTGTAGTGGATGTAACAAAGTGTATAAAAACAAAAATATGTATTCTAAACTTAGTAAAAATAAAATAAATAATAAATGTCAATATTTGCAAAATATTTCATTATTATGTTCTGTATTAAATAAAGTAACTGCACTTACAGCAAATCTGGCTAAGAAATATGGACACCAATTTCGATCTGCCCCATACTGTTTGAGATCATCCATTGTGTACACACCAAAAGGGAGCATGGACTCCTTTCCTTCTCGGTTGAAGCCTTCATAAAACTGGCCTAAAAATATCAAATATTTTATATTACTTTCTTGTTTGTGAGAGGAAATGTTTTGTGGTAATAAATATATTGTTCACCCATTATGTCAGATACATAGAATTAAGAATCAAATAGTAATTGTGAAGTAAGACTTTCAATGTTATTGTTTTGGCTTCCTTTATTAATAAAGATGTCACATATAAGTTTATTTCTAATATCTTATATTAACATACAGACAAACATCAGCCAATTACAATTTGATTATAATATATGCTGATTCACATGTTTTATGAAGGTAGATTCCACTGTGAATCTGTTTATGTGCCAGGATTAATGCCAAGTCATCTGTCTTAGAAAAATACATATTGCCTTCAAGGCAGCCTCAGATTGCATACAAAATGAATTTATTTTGGAATACTCATACATTTTATTAGATCAGCCCTCTTAGCATGAACACCACATAATGATATATATCGCGGTTTTATCACATTGAACTGTCAAATAACTATGGAATTTGACAATTGGGTGTGATAAAAATTTAATAAATAAGGAATCGCGCTGCTCATCCTACTTAGGCTGTCTTGTCTTGTCCAAAAAATCTAAATAATGATAAACTCACAAGTAGGTATGGAGCTGTCCTGTTCGTGCCTCTCCCTGATGAAGCTTGCGGTAAGTGAGTGACACCTTCCATCTACTAACTTGCCTTCTCTTTCTCTTGACACCTTAAAGATGCAGCTCAATTTAAAAACAGAATGATTACACCAATAAATGCAGGTAAAAAAAAAACTAGCAAGCTCACCTCAGGATGTATACACAAGTTTTTCCTTGAACTTAATACAACTCCAGTTAAGTTGGGCTTCTCTCCTTGGCTTTTTTCATAGTATTTAAATAGGTTTTTCAACTCTTCCAAGACTTTCTCGATCTCTGGCACAGTTCGGGAGCAGTATATCAATTTTCTGCAACAGATTCATCTTCCAGTCATAATAATAAATATAAAAAATTTAAGTAATCATCATAAATTCCAGCCTGTACTAATTATCTATATATTAATGATGGCACATCTTTTGAAAGAAACCTATTAGAAAGTAATGTAAAAACAAAAACCTTTATAATCTAGCTATCAGTTGATTTTATACACTAATATTTCCATAAAAAGAGAAGCCAAGATTGTTTACCAAAGAGAACAAACAAATTTGTGTTAAATGTTATAAAATCTAATATGTACCTGACATGATGTGGATTCTGTATCATATAGGCTACAATGAGAGATAAAAGAGATATAGTTTTTCCAGTTCCTGAAGGCATTTCCAACAGTCCATGTCCCTTTAAACAAACAAACAACCTCATTCATTACATTACCATTTAAAAATATTTCATTGGTACGAAATTTTCAAAGGCTTACCTTAGCATCTAAAGCACGCTTCAGTTCCAACATATAAGCGTATTGTTCTGGGTAAATGTAATCGTAAGGAAAGTACACAAGAAGACCATCAACGGTTAACCTAAAAAACAACAGATACAAAACAATTTAGCTTATAAATATAAATAAAATGGTTTATGATATTGTACATAACATAGAAATAGGACTTACTTCATAGTTACGAATAGTAATTTATAAAGACAACAATAACAGTAATTTAAAAAGACAACAAACAAAGCCGGAGGCAGCGAACTGTTTATTCCATTTGTGTGTTATACACTATACACACCACAGATTAGAGAGATATGTCTAAAGATACACACAGATTAGAGAGAATAGGTCTGTTATACATGTCTGTATTCTTTTAATTTGCCATTGTTCACATTTAATCAAAATATTTCTATGTTTTCTCAGCTACAATTAAACGAAAATTGTCAGAATCGAGAAATTTAAGTGTGGGAGGAATAGTCTGGATTTGACATTTGACGAATGAGCTTCTTTTCAAAATGAAAGCAAAGGGATTTATAATTATGAGTATATTATTTTGATGGTACTTCATTTTTAATAAATTCTATTCATCGCAGCGTTATGTAAATCAAACTGCTTATGTTGACCCTGAGGTCGCTTTTAACTAAATCGTCTAAAAACCTTCGCATGCCGCTGACTATAAATACGTTGTACAACATATATTTGTTTAAAGCATGTGCACTGTGATTATTATATTTGATAACGTTTCTGCCTACCCCTTCGGTATGTACAAAAGGCGTGAGATTATAATTTGTTATATCACGCTCAACTGTCAAATTATATTGTTTACTTAAACATGTTAAATAATAATAGGCAGATAAATATTATCCCAGTAAGTTGAGACGTTCACGATTTGGCAGAGAAAAAAAATTATGTTCCATAACGCTTTGGGTATACTTTTATCCACAGATCACTGAGAGTAGCTTCGCTTCTTAACTTTTATCAGTTAAGCAATGAATGAGTCTTTTTTATTAAAACTATATTTAGCCTGATCGAGAGTAGGTAGGTAAGTCCCCGAGATAAAAGTTAGCCTTTGACTTATAATTTATAATATGAGATAGTTTTAACGTTACTTATTAAATACATCTACGTTAAGTATTAAAAATCAGTTTCAGTGAGACTTTTACCGTGCACCGTGATATAATGAGAGTAGCCGTGCTAGGCGCTGGTGTTAACGGGTTATCTTGTGCTATAAAGATTAAAGAACAGTATCCAAATGTTGATGTAAGAAACAATATTCTAATCTAACGAAATACGATCGGTGTTCAACAACTATTCACTATTTGCCATCCATCACATAAAGTTTTCATTAATTACTTTCTACGACAGGTGGTGCTAATTTCACACGAATTTTCACCAAATACAACAGGCGATGGGTCAGGCGGGCTGTGGCTTCCTTTTATTTGTGGAAACACTTCTCAGCATCTTTTGGCGTAAGTATAATATTAAATTATAAATATAACTTCGTTGTTATACGTTTTTTATCAAGTCATAAACACAGTGTATAAGTAGCGGCATATTAATTTGGTGTTTACCGTTACGCCTCCGTGATAGCTGCCAATAGCTACGCATGGGATGTGTAATGACGTAGCACCATGAGGAAGACGGAATACGACTGGAGAGCCAATCACCAAAATGAGATTAGATCCTAAGCGCCGATTGACTGATGGTCAACACCAAAGTTAAATGCCAAAGTTAAACTTGTAGATAATACTTATCTCTTAACATTGAATAGGGCTGCGATCCTTGGTTCTATGGTCCAAAATTATAAAAAAGGGCTCAAAAATATTTCTTTTTTTGTCTCTTAATGTTGATGAAACAAGGTCAACATTGGGGGACATTTTTCAAGGCATCGACTTTCGGGCTTTATAGTGAATATGATATCGTGTTGGGAAATGATTGGTGAATGAAAACAATGACTCTCTGAACTTTTATTTATGATCTTGTTTGACTTAAACGAAATAATATTTTTTCTGAAGCGGCCTTTAAATAAACTACAAAAGTAGGTACTAAAATGGGTAGTTATATTTTTGCTCGTGAGTGTATTTAAATGAAAAATAATGTTTAGATGATAAAATTTAAATTTTCTTACAATGTATCTAAACATATATTTTTTACAGTAAATGGGGATCGGTGACGTACAAGTTTCTACATCAGTTATGGCTAGAAGGCGGACACGATGTATGCTCAATGCCTATTTATTATTTTTCTGGCGATGAGAAAATAGTCAGCCCCGAGTGGGCCAAGATAACATTTGGATACGAAGTATTTAACAAGCGACAAATAGACTACTATAATAATTTCTATAACGCAAAGTATAGGTAAGTGGGTAACACTGAACTTCTAAGCTGTTGAAAATAACAATTACTCTGTAACTTGTGTAGTATTCTTTAATAAGCGTATGGCAAACCTTATGATAATTTAATACATGTAAACCCTAACCTTATGTCAAACTTTTTTGTCTCTTTCTCTTCCCTGTGCGTGCTTTCAATAAAGACGGTGGACATTGCTAAAATACATTGTTTGATTCCACCTCAGCTTCCACATACCCCTGACTCCGCATCATAAGCAACAATATAAGATGGTTATTTATTTTTAATAGATACGTTACATATTAATACAGTAAATTTCAAATTTTATTTATAGATCGGGATATATATTTACAACGTTTGTAGTCCAATCGACATGGTTTTTGCAATATCTAATGGACAGATTCAAACGAGCTAACGGCCGGGTAAAGCGGGCCCAAGTTGGTGCCCTGGAGGACCCCTTGTTGAAGGGGTATGATGTGGTGGTGAATTGCACGGGCCTTGGAGCCAGGGACATCGTACCGGATAAGGAAGTGTTTCCGGTTAGGGGACAAGTGACAAAGGTAAACTGTTAGGTCCACACGATTCCCACACGGTACCTAATTTAGATAATAGGTATATCATTCTTACCTACCATGTAGATTCTTAACATACTTACTGCGTACATTAATTGATCCGTTATTTATTATCCTTTGCACCTGATGTCATAATACTGAACTAAGTATGTACCGCAACTTATTTTACCATTAATTTGTCAAATTGAGTTTTGTTACGTTTTGGGAAGTAATTAGATGGGCAGCCATTTAATTATTTGATCAGCAACAAAAAGGTCAGCCGAAAAATCGTTTGATCAGCAAATAAATAATTTGCATTATTTTTTTATTTTTTTACATACGACAGGTAAGCTCTTCGACTTCATCTCACCTGATGGTAAGTAACGATAAGGCGAAGGTGGAAGCGAGCTTCACCTGTATTTCTCAACAATTGAGGAACTGGCTATCTTACCTCTGATTGCCGAAACACAACAATGCTTATAACATTATTGTTATGGCGACAAATTTAGGTAAGACGGTGGTAGCTAGCCAGGCGGGCTTAGAAGCCCTACCAACCAAACCGAGCAGAAAAACTCCTGCCCCCGTGGGGAATCGAACCCCGGACCAAGGATCAAGATTATAATTATTTGGGCGGCAAAATAATTACTTAGGCAGCAATATATAGGGTATATGTTGCCGGAAATGTATAAAATCTAGGAAAAGGATCAATGGAGGATCAAGGATCAATTCCTAGGAAATGTATTCTGAAAGATGTTAAGTTAATGTTATTTTTTATGACCCATAAAAACCACATTGTCATCAAAACATATTAAACAATTTGGCAGCAGAAAAAATATTGAAGTTGCTGCCCAATTTGTTATTTTGCTGACCAATAATAAATATCTGCCGAATTCTGCTGCCCAATTAGTTAAATTAGCTGACCAATTGTATTTTTTTGCTGACCAAAATTCGAATAATTTGCTAACCGTTTAAATAACATTCTTACTTTTTTAATTAACGGTATCGTTATTTGCATAACCCAATGAGACAGTAAAAAGTTTTGCATAAAAGGAGTTAAAAAATACTTTTGTTCACAGGCAATAGCTCCATGGGCAAATCAAATAATCATTGACGAAGTTTCAGACAACTATATCATACCCAAGTAAGGAAAATTGATCAATTTACCTACATAAGTAACTACAACATATATATCATATATATATCGACTAGTACTTTTAAATTTATAAAGATATGTAGATGACCTAGAGTGAGAGGAAGCCCAAAGAAAGGATGGATTGAATGCGTGAAGAATGATATGAGAATAAAAGAAGTGGATGCTGGAGCTCGGTGGCGTAGTGGTCAGTGCGCTTTGGCTTCGATCGAAAACAAAGCTACCTTCGCCATGGTCAGGCCGTGGATGGGTGACCAAGACTTTGTGATCTCGACCTCCTCCGTGCTTCGGAAGGCACGTTAAGCCGTTGGTCCCGGTCGTATTTGTGACTGCTTTCTACCCACCAACCCGCATTAGGCCAGCGTGGTGGTGAGGAAGGCCTGTCCCAGCAGTGGGACGTATTTAGGCTGATGACGATGCTGAGCTGACGAGTAACAGAGGAGAATGGAAGAAGAAGACATGTTGTGCCGACCCCCACCTACAGTGGGAAAAGGACAAGAATAATGATAGGTAGATGATATACATTAAAATATTTAGAACTTAAAAAGCAGATGCAATCCGAGACCAAACCGCAATTTCTTTATTTTGAGAAAATTTTCCTCCGCAAATTGCAGTGTGGAAACTTGCGTGCTCGGAGGTACCCACCAGGAGCACGACTACAACAGGCTGGTCGACGACAAGGACACGCAGTTCATCATCAACGGCGTTAGAAAGTTAGCGCCTGCGCTCGAGGTAGAGAATCATACAAAACATCTGACCTTATCTGACATTGGTACACATAACATATCATCACGCATCTATCAGTGTGTCCTACCCGTGATGACCTAAGGTGGTGAAACGTGGGCATTGCTGGCGCGACTAGTCCACCAATTTTAAGTTTCTCAAATCAAATCAAATCATTTATACGCTTTAAACAGGGTACACAATTACAATTTTGATGAAAGGTGCATTATACATATACATGTTCAAGCCTGTTTAACTATATAAAAATAGCATGCAAATATTAACCATCATTATCTAAGTAGGTACAATTTAAGGGTTAAATTCGTCAAAAAATTCATTCATGTCGTAGAAAGTCTTGTCTAATAGCCATCTCCTTAGACCGATTTTAAAGTTATTGAATGGGAGATCTTTAATTTCATTAGGTATTCGGTTAAAAATTTTGATGCACATTATATAGCTGTTTTTGGCTATTTTTGTGGTTTTTGGTGTTTGCGAGCTTGGAGCGAGCAATGTTCGGGAGTCTCTCTGAAGGATAAAATCTCTCTGAAGATTTAACGATGTTACCCAACAGAAAACCAAAATAACCAACATAGCGCACAAAATCGTGTTGAAATGGCGGTGGGCTGGCCATATCTGTCGGAGAACCGACGACCATTGGGGTAGACATAGTGGAGACCGCGACTCGGCGCAGTGTGGTATGCCCTTCGGCGAGATGGAGTGATAATTTGTGTAGCGCTGCAGGCAAAAGTTGGATGCGTTAGGCCGGGATAGGGTAAAATGGCGCACATTGGGGGCGACCTATGTCCAGTAATGGACTAATGTGGGCTGAAGATAATGATGATGACGCCTCTTTCCCTGAAGGGGTAGGCAGAGAGGGAGAGAGGCACCCACATTTCGGCTTGTACATGTTTTCCCAACAGATGGCGAGCGACATTGTTAACAGTCGAAATTCATTTAACGAAAACCGCTTTTGGGCTTCATACAACTCGTTAAAGAGGACAGTAAAAATGTAATCATCATCAGCTCACGTCAGTCCTCTAAAGGCAATTCGAAGAAGGCTCTACAACAGACCAAATTCACAATCCAACACACAACAGACTGACCGACTTTCACATACACCCAAATACCTCTACCCCTTGGGAGATACAGAGATGATAATGCTTTTTTTAGATATGATATCTTTACTGTGAAAAGCGTATACATATTTAAACTTTTTTGTTTTTGATTGCAGCACGCCAAGATAGTGAGCCACTGGGTGGGTCTTCGGCCCGCGAGATTCGAGATAAGACTGGAAGCCGAGGAGAAACACGGGAAGCTGCACATCCATAACTATGGCCACGGTAAGAAAACACTTTATAAAGTCTAGAGTGTATAGATAGGTAATGGTTCAAATCCGGCGCGAAGGATCAAAATATTTTGGAGGTATCTTACCCACTAAATGAGAGAAATAATTAATGATAGTTATATTGAAGGTGTGTTATGAGAAGGTTTCAGACTTCAGAACTCTTTGTAGGTCTGTAAAGGGCCAGTTCATACTTTATTGTCCCAGACGTCATTCCGGCATGCCAACAATAGATTTTGCTACTGTGTCTTGCTCCTGCGAATTAGGTGGTTTAAGGAGCCAGGGAGAATAGAAAACCTGATATGTGTTTCCATTAGGTTTATAAAAAAAGGCGTTTGAGGCACACAGGGTCAGTTTTTTGACCCGTGGTCAATTTGCTCAAATAAAATATGGACCAATGGTGAAAACGTATGATGTCGTAATATGACTAAAGTTATGTAAATATAACTAAAGTATTAAATAATCATAGACAATTTAACCACAATACGGTGCTGGGATTAGTTACGTGGCTGCTGGCGGCACAGCTGATGTTTATTGTTTATAGTTTTCATAGCAAATGTAACAATTTGTCAAACTGACGTCATACATTTAGAGTTTCCATTGACGCCATTGGTCTAGATTTTTAACTATTGAGGTAACCATTACTACGGATCAAAAAGTCATCCTAAGATTCTGTTACAATAAGATATACACATATTATCTACAAAGATCATTTTTTTGTTGTAGGTGGTAGCGGATTAACCTTGTTCTGGGGCTGTGCTGACGACGTACTAGATATAATAACTAAGAAAAAAAACAAACATTTGTTCAATTCTAAACTTTAATATCTGCAATTACTACGTAATAGGAATCAACGTATAAAATACTAACAACTGATAAAAACTTGTACAAAATATGTAATCAGTTCAAGAAATATATACATACAGGTCGTTACAATTATGATTTTATTTATATCTATACCATTGGCCTGTTAAATCTTTTTTCCTTTCTAATTACATTTCTTTATTAATTGTCTAATTTATACAGATTTTTGCACGTGACTACTCGACAGAGACATCGCATACCATCGCAACAAATCAGAGTATCGAGCGATTTAAATTCGGTTATTATAATTCTAAAAAAAAATTATTGATTCTGCAATATAAAAATGAAAACACAAAAAATTCGAAAAGGAGAGAAATTCTAAAAATTATTGCTTATACACATCACGCCGCCGGTAATTCACTAATTTCTGCAATTGACAACATTTCATTTTTTAACACACCTTAAAATAAAAAAAACATTTCTACATTTTGCTATATAAACCCCGAAAAACGTTGAAATATTTATTTTTGTTGTATAGTTTTCGAGTAAAACTGAAAAAACTAAAATCGTGTGCGTCATACATACGGAGGAATAATGAATGATTGTGAGAAGTAATATTAATTCTCTTTTAAAGAACAGTGACATTCACAATAGGAATACACAAAATAAGGGAAAGCTTCTTCTGCCGTCCTACAGGCTGCAGAAAATCAATAGTTCATTTGTGGGCCTTAGTATACGCTACTTTAATAGTAGAACTGCCTTTGCACAGATTCAAGACATATATTAAAACTAAATTAATGTCTAAAGGTTACTATACCGTTTATGATTACCTAGAAGACAAAAATGCGTGGCAATAGTTTTCATTATGTTTTCCTATTGTAATGTAGATACTATTTTTTAGATTATAATTTAGACTATCACCGTACATGTTTGTAATGAAAAATGTGGTAAACTTCAGAATTTTACTCAAATTAGATATCTATCTTTTTTATTTTTAAACTTCAATGACGTTGTAGTCAACGGCGGATCCAAGGGGGGGTCATGGGGGTCATGACCCCCCCTGAGCCGGTTCCAGGAATCTGGTGGACCACTAATTGAACATAATGATTTTATTTGTATAATTTGTTACCATACAGATTTTATGTAATTACATACCTTCAATATTTGAACCTATCAATCAGCCTATTGTCATCCACTGCTGGACATAGGCCTCCCCCAATGATCTCCAAAACTCGCGGACCTGCGCCGTCTGCATCCAACGACTTTTGCGATCTTCACCAGATCGCCGGTCCACCTTGTTGGGGGCCTCCCTACGTTGCGCCTCCCAGTACGTGGTCGCCACTCGAGAACCTTTCCGCCCCGTTAGTTCTACGAGCAATGTGCCCTGCCCACTGCCACTTAAGGTTCGCAATTTTGTGGGCTATATCGGTGACCTTGGTTCTCCTGCGAATCTCCTCGTTTCTGATTCGATCACGCAAAGAAACTCCAAGCATAGCCCTCTCTATTGTTCTTTGAGTGACCTTGAGCCTTCTTATGAGGCCCATTGTAAGCGGCCACGTCTCAGTACCGTAAGTCATCACTGGCAACACGCACGAGTTGAAGACTTTTTCTTTATTCACTGCGGTAGATGAGCCGAGAATACGCTGCGTAGCTTCCCGAACGCTGCCCAGCCGAGTTGGATTCGTCGATTGTCCTCTTTCTGGAAATTGGACCTACCTAGTTGGACTACTTGACCCAAGTATACATACTCGTCAACAATTTCCAGTATAGAGCTTCCAACCTTCACAGGAGTAGGACCTCCAGGTCTTCCAGGATCTCAGCCATGACCACGATATCATCAGCAAAACGAAGGTGAGTCATGTACTCACCGTTTATGTTGACGCCATGTCCTTCCCAATCCAGAAGCTTAAACACGACCTCCAATTACGGCGATATGACGTCGCCCTGTCTCACATCTCGCTGGAATGGAATTGGTTTTGAGTTCTGGTCCTGAAGACGAACAGACATAGTGGAGTTTTCGTACAATGACTACAACACTTGGATGTATCGATAGTCTATTCGGCACCTCTGGAGCGACTGTAGCACGGCCCAGGTTTCAACAGAATCGAAGGCTTTCTCATAGTCCATAAAAGCTAAGCACAATGGCAGGTTTTACTCTTCGGTCTTCTGTATGACCTGTCACAGCGTATTTATGTGGTCTATGGTACTTAAGCATTTTGCGGAATCTGGCTTGTTCGGGAGGCTGGAAGTCGTCAAGCCTGCGCGCGATATGATTCGTTAGGACTCTCGAAAACAGCTTGTAAACGTGGCTAAGGAGCTGTAGTTCTTCAATTAGGCCCTGTCACCTTCGTCAAGAATAAAGAACAGTGACACCATGCCCACATGCCATGCCTTTGGCGTTTTTCCCTCGAGTATGATGGATGTAAATAGCTCAAACTCAAAGTCATTTAATCAAATTGGTATCACCAAATACATTTTTGACAAGTCAAAACAAAATAAATTATAATTATCCTAAAATTGATCCTCCGAAATTTGGCGTCTGAAGAGCTTTCAGGATCGCTCTTCCACCGGCATTTAAAAGCTCTGCTGTAATTCCACCATCACCCGCTGCCGTGTTGATCTTAAGCTGTTTGACAGCCAAACTAATCTCGTACAGGCTGTCGTCCGGGATGTCTTCGGTGTAGTGTCAGGAGTGACAGGAGTGCTCGATGTCGCATAAAGCTGTCAATAGAAATTTTCAATCTCTGCTAAAAGCTCAGGTCGGGAAGCAATAGTTTTGCCGTCCTCTGTCTTCAACTTCGTCAGCAGACTCTGTCCAAGTCACAATCTCTTGCGAAAACTTTGGAGCTTTTTTCCCGCTCGATGGTTTCTTTAATACGCTCAGTATTAAATCAGCGTATGTCGCGAGTCAGTGACATCGAGATCTGTTTTGCTGCCGACATAGAAGAGTATCATCTGATGACCACAGAACCATCTCGTTCATCATCTTTCCTCCATCTGCTTTAGTGTTGGCTCGGAGATTTTCTTTCCTCTTTTGGTACGACTGGGCTTATAGACCTTTTCACCCACCGTACGGAAAGTTTCCACGAACCTGTCATTATATGTGTCCACATCTGTGCAGTCCTCCAGGCAATCGAAGCGATTTTGCAGTTCGAGTTGAAAGTGTTCGGGGTTCTGAATTTGGATGGCTTCAGGATGGAGCGTGAACTTCATCAGTCGATACCTCTCAGATTTCAAGTTCAGATTTAATGTGCCTCTTACCATTCGGTGATCGCTTCCCTTGTTTAATGAATTGATCACTGAGACATCATTAAATATCTGAGTCTTAGTCGACCATCCGGACTTTTCCAGGTCCATTTTCGTTGCAGCCGTTTTGTAAAGAAAGAGTTCATCATGTAGAGTCCCACCCTCTTCATGTAGTCGGCTAGCATTTGACCACGGTAGTTCCGGGTTCCAAATTCAAATGGCCCCACTTTCAGCTCATGATCGCTGCGTTTACCCAGCCTTGTGTTGAAATCTCCCATGACAACGCAATAGTGAGTCCTGGAAGCATGTATATGTATACCTTCAATATTTATTTAATTTAATATAATATCATAACTTTGTATGATGGCAAACGTTTGGGAACGAACGCATCGAAAATTTGAATTTTACCGCGCCACACTTGCGATATGTAGTACGTGTATATGTACAAGTTATTATGTGTTAAGTTTTTCAAGTGTTCAATAAAGAATAAATATTTTTAAGTACAGTACTTAACTTACGAACATTAATTAAATACCTACTTTTTACTTGTATCAATTGTTATCAAAATTAAATTATAAGTTCTTGACTTGACCACGACTATGTGACCCCCTCCTGGCGCCAAAGCTGGATCCGCCCTTGGTTGTAGTTTATGATTTTTTTTTAAATGTTGCTATGTAAAGGGAGGGTAGAAACCTGCTGAGTTTCTTGCCCGTTCTTCTCAGAACAAGGCCTCCTGGTAGTTTTGTGAACGGATGGCGTAGTTTTTCTTTTTCACGAAATATTGTAAAATGTTTATGACATTTATAAGCATGCGCTAAGACGCATCTAAGCTGAATAAATGCTTTTGATTTTGATTTTTGATTTCCCCTTTGCCAAATTCGAAACAGGAAAAAAAGTTGAAGTCATAACCTTGTTGTTTCTTTATAATCTGTGGCCATGTCAACAAATTTGATTGAAATCAACGGATTGAAATCCTGCGCTCACTTTTATGATTTAACAAAAATATCAAAGTAAAATGAACTAAAATTCTCGAGCAATTTGATAAGTTTCAAATAAAGTTCTAATCAATTTTGACGGTTAAAAGTCAAACGTCAACGTCAGTAACTATTTTTTAAACACAGGCAAAAGCAAAACGCTATTCCTCCATATGAATGACGTCATTTGGCACTGATCTTTAAACTTTAAAGATGAATGAAAAAGTCGATATTTTGAAAAATCAAAAAATACGTGTCTCTTAATTTTTCATCTATGTTTATTAACAACAATATAATATACACCATAAAATTTTGAAATGTCGTCAACTAGTTCTGGATTGTCATCACAGGTCCGCACTGGTTAATTCAGACAGCATTTAAGTCCTGTATATATATATTGATTATATCTATGAGTGAGATATGGAAGTCTTAAAGAATTGGGTGTTTGATAAAAAAAAACATACAACAATATGTTGATAAAATTAATACCTGATCGATAAGAAAATACAGTGATTTTCTAATCTATACCTACATATAATAAAACTGTAGAGGTCGAATGAATGTCTGTACATAGACAAAAAAATGCTTAAAACCAAGTCAGGGGAGGTAAAAAAAGGGAAAATACCAAAAAGGGAAATAAAAAATTATATTTATAATTTTTTTGTTTCTCTGTCTGTCTGTTTGTGCGGGCTAATCTCCGAAATGGCTGGACCGATTTCAATGAAATGTTGCATGGTGATACCTTATATCCCTGGTCAACATCTTAGATACTTTTTATTCCGGAAAATTAAAAGGTTCACGTGGGATAGTTAAAAAACCACAGTAACCGCGGACGAAGTCGCGGGAAACTTATAAATTAATTAATTTTAAAAATAGGATTTTATTTGAAACTAAACAAAATGTAAGAAGTAAGGTGTTTTTGATTCAGAGTAGTACAGGTACACTAACCCTATTACTAATAAACGAGTTATAAGGAAGGAATAGTTATTCAGTGTTTTGTCACCTTCTGACAACTACTGTCTTCTAAATGTCTGACGAAGACAAAACACTGAATAACTATTTCAACCTTATACCTCGTTTATTAGTAAGGGTGTTAGTTTAAATACCAGAATAGTAACAAGGACAACCAGACTCAATTTTGTTAAAAATGCTGATTTAGAATGATAGATTTAAAATGCTTTTCACACCGATCGGCGCGGATTACACGCTCGGGGCCTGTCGGCTGTCCGACCGCTGAAGAGAATGTCACAAGAGCAGCCGATCGGTTACTCTCATCTCTTCACACTAAACGCGTCCGGATATTCTCTCAAGCATTCCCAATAACAAAAGTAAAATGTGAATATAAACGTTATTGCAATAACTGAAAGCTCTATTTTAAATGTAATAAATAAATGCTCTCCGCTCCGACCTGGTTTATGTGAAAGGAAGTTTAGAATAGAATAGTAGGCTTTAGAATTTAAGTTTTTTAATGGCTTACAATATTTCGATTAGGTCAATATCGTCGGTTACTTAAAGGGCAAGTTTAGCTTTGAGAGTATAGGAATAGTGATAGCTTAAAGGAATGGGTGTATAAACAACTTATTGACTCTCACAAAATACAGCTCTGAGTAACTCAGTCTATGATTGTTCCATCCCAAGGATCGATCAAAATAAGACTTGACAGTTCCCATCAAGAATTACCTAATTAATTTTCAACATCAACATCTAAATAGCTAACTCTAAGGCAGCAGCGATTATTGCACTACTTAATTATATTATTGCTTTAATATACAAATTGTAAAAAAATAGCTTAGCCCAAAGTGATTTCTCAACATTCTAATATCAAAAATACGGAAAGTACAGGTACTCATTACTTACTTTGGTCCCAAAATACTTGTTTAAAGGATAAAATGTTGTATACTACAAATGTTGAGGAACCGCTCAAAATATGTATATGAGGTACTTATTTTTTATTTTTAATCTTGTGTACGGTGTCGTAGATATCCGTTCTCCTTTGCATCTTGATTGGAATTTGACTTCTCACTTCTTCTACCACACTCAGATCTGAAAGACAAAAATATAGTATATTCTTATTCTTGTGATGGGGCTGTGATAACTCAGGGCACTTCGACCCTATGGGATCTTTTGTGCTTCCCCTTTCCTATTCATCCCTCCCTGCCATCACCCAAAATGTCCTGGATGAACGTTATGGTACTGGGTGGGGGCATGCCTATAAATTCCTCAGGTTTGAGATAAGCCGCCCCTAGAATCCGTAGGCGTTTGTTTAAATATAGTTTCGAAAACGAATTAATAATATCAACTAAGCTCTGCAAGCGTTCAATCAACGCGCAATTTGCTGGGCCGTGTGTGGAGTTCAAACTTTGGAAACAGCCTAAGATAATAGACAAGAAACTCGACAACATTCATTTTCATAGGACTAAGATCGACGAAAGCACTCATGGGGGATTTTAGATTTCCCGGGTATGGGTAACATATCTGGCGAAATTTGGGTGTTAATACGTCTGCCTACCCCTTCGGGGAAAAGACGTGATGGCAGTGGCAGTCGATTCATTGTGCGTCTGTAAATCACCTATATCAGCCAGCAGCTTCCCAGGCTCAGCGTGTCCACCAGGCTTCCCCAAGTGTCAGCAACCAGTGAGTGTCCCCAGGCCACGTAGATCGCCGCCGGGTCACCGGCGTCACCCACAACGACCACATTCTATCTCCATATGGCCACTGTACGAGATCCTGAAGTAGAACTTCCCTTCTTTTGACGGGGAGAAAACCTCTTACCCTCATTTTTTTTTTGTTAAATTCTCCCGTAGGGAAGGCAAAGGGAACGAAGCCCATACAGCCAAGTCTTCGGTAAATATTTCTTCAGTATTGTAATACATTTCAATGCATTCTTGGGAGAGTTTGGCGTCAAACGATCGATGGCAGACACTGTGGTGCTACTTCGATGAGGTGGATCACCACAATAAAAATCTCATCGTTTTTCACACCACTTGACGATTATTTCAATGATCCTCCATATTGCTCATCATTATTGACACTTATTACACAAAACTACACTGTTTTACGCAACAAGATCCACTCCGAAACAATATTACAATCACTGAAATAAAAATCACACCCGCCATAGTTTAATGCCGCCAAAAACTCTCCTCTTACCCTCACGTACTCATGTATTGCCTTACAGAAGCACCAAAATTTTCCCGGTTTTACTCGGGTAATCACATACATAGCAGTTGATTGATCGTGTCTGTAAATCTCACCTATATCAGCAAGTAGCGTCCCAGGCTCAGCCTCCAACGAGTCCACCAGAGCTCCCCACGGGTCGGCAACCAGCGAGTGTCCCCAGGCCACGTAGCCCGCCTGTGGGTCGCGCGCCGGGCTCACCAGCGCCAGCCACAGCTGGTTGTCAGTAGCCCTGGCCCGCGCTAGCAGCTCCCAGTGCTTCGGCCCGGTCGTCATGTTGAACGCGCCCGGGTAGATTAGCAGGGAGCAACCTAAATGCAGGTATGGTAGAAAGATAATGGTCTGATGCAGTACCTATTTGTTTTTATTTAAATCGAGAAAATTATAGTGCGCCACATGGTTTTCGGAATTATTATACACCCTAGTTATGACTTTGGCCTTATAAGGTAGGTAACGGTAACGGTAAGGTAAGGTATAAGGTAGGAATTTGGCCATAACACGCGGGACTTATTATAAGAGTAAGGAACTGTTTTATAGCGGACCGGACAAATGACACCATCTGATGTTAAGCCATGAAAGTGGTTAGTTATGTAGGGAGAGCAAAATTAAATAAATGTGGAAAGAAATGGTGGTTTTATATAAAAACTCAGCAAATGGAACACATTATTTACCGTTCTGGTGTACAAATTATATGGTATACCTAAGTTTATAGTTTTCTGATCTTTACACTAAGTAGGGACTCAATCTGCTGGTTTTTTGCTGACAAAAAAATATTCTAAATAAAAAACCGCAGTTTTTTGTGTGGTTTCATAGCTACCCTGGCCGCCAGCCACGCGCGCGATTGATTCACAGCCACACGCGCGCGCTTATACGTCAAAGTTTATGGAAATCTCGCTGTTCGCTAGCACTGGCGGCCATCGTACCTATGAAACATCCCTTTATCTTATAATATGAGTTCTGCAAAAAAAAGCGGTCATGTGTATCATGCTCAGGTATACCTAATTCCACACCAAAGTTTACGATAAAGACATTCTATTATGTTATGATAAAGTCAAATATGACTTTTAAGGCTCTTTCCGCAGAGGTGTTAAACACCCATATTTCGCTAGATATGTTAGGTCCCCATGTAACAGGTGGCGAGCCTGTTGCCATGCACCCGGCACAATGTGAGGCAAGCGATATTCACAATGAACTGTACATAAGTCATAAGTTTCTACTTTTAACAAATGATAATAATAGTTGTTACATATTATTACTAATATACTATCGACGGATCGAATACAAAAAGTTAACATAAATGGTACTAATTCTTCCGGCGCGCCTCTGCATATGGGAGTGCCCCAGGGCTCTATATTGGGCCCCTTATTATTCTTAATATATATTAATGACTTGCCTTACTTTGCTAAAGACCTTTGTGAGATAGTTTTGTTTGCTGATGACACTTCTTTGATTTTCAAAACTGACAGACGCAATAACGTATCTGACGAAGTAAACAATGCTCTCTCGCAAGTCTTGCATTGGTTCAATATAAATAACCTTGCACTTAATTCTAAGAAAACAAAATGTATTAAATTTTGTATGCCTAACGTAAAGCAGATCGATACTCAAATTTGTATAAAGGAGGAACGGATAGAAATAATTAAGTCTACCACTTTTCTTGGAATTACTGTGGACTCTAAACTGCAATGGGGTCCACATATTACGGCTCTAGCAGGAAGACTAAGTTCAGCTGCGCATGCAGTTAGAAAAATAAGGCAGCTCACTGATGTTGAAACGGCGAGATTAGTTTATTTTAGCTATTTTCACAGCGTAATGTCGTATGGTCTACTGTTGTGGGGCTCCGCTGCTGACATTCAGACTATCTTTGTACTTCAAAAGAGAGCCATTCGTGCCATATACAACCTTAGACCACGTGACTCGCTCAAGGAATTATTTAAGGAAATAGATATATTAACTGTGGCGTCTCAATACATCTTTGATTGTATTATGTATGTACGTAAACACTATGATACTTTCCTTAAAAATTCTGACTGCCATAGCCTCAACACCAGAAATAAGCATAAGCTCGCCGTTCCAAGCCTCAGACTTCACAAGACTGTTAAATGTTTTATAGGAATCAGCATAAGAATGTATAATAGGCTGCCACAAAGTTTTATTGACTTGCCCCTGCATAAATTTAAATCAACTGTTAAAAGCTGTTTAATGAAAAAGGGGTATTATAAGATAGAAGATTATTTTACAGATAAAAATTCGTGGCTACTATAATTTGCTCCTCTGCACATACTTATTTTATAATATTTAAAATGCTCCATATTCCTTTTGTTATTATGGCTGTTTAAAAAAGGCTAACTGTTGAGTTTCTTGCGGCACTTCTTCTCAACAGGCCATTCACGTCGAAGTGCTAGTAGGAAAAAAAAATATTGACGTGCAAAAGTATTTCATGTAAATCTAATTGCAGAATAAATGATTTCATTTCATTTCATTTCATTTCACTCAGTTATATATACAATACAGTCTAAACATAAACTCAAGTCCTTATTTGCATGCGTACCTTGTTTAGCCAAGAGATGCGCCATCTCCCCAAACCGCAGGTCGTAGCATATGCCGAGCCCTATGCGAACTCCCAGGTACTCGAACATGGTGAGCTGGTCGCCCGGGGACAGCACCTCGGACTCCCGAAATGTGATCTTGTTGGGGATGTCTATGTCGAATAGGTGCATCTGCGATGAGTTAAACTAAATCAGACCATACATCATCATTCAGCCTATGAGTCCATAGACGCCTGCTGCTGGCCATACGCATGCCCCAAGATAAATAAATAAAATAAAAAAATAAATATCTTCAGACATTCACACCTATCAACTGGCCCATACTAGACATCTAATGCCTGTGTTATGACGGTATACCAGATGACGGACAAATATATTTAATAGATAAATACATATAAATATTCAGAATATAATATACATATATAAACACCCAAGACTGGAGAACAAATGCCTGTTCACACAAACATTTGCCCTCACCGGGGATCGAACCCAGAACCTCTCGAGATGGCGACGCCTTGAGACCGGCGAACAGACCACTCGACCACGGAGGTTGATCTTCAGAGCGATCGATCCTACTATGACCGCACTTAGCGACAAGCCACTGGAACCTCAAAATCTTTTTATGTCGTGGGAGCTTACCAATATTGCTCCCTAGAACATTCATGTTTTCTATCCTCGGTCCCTTTTTTGTAACGAGTTAAGTTTCGGTAAGTTAAATTTCGGATACTTATTTTAAAATTTTATAGTGAAAAGACTTTTCATAAAGTGTCACAATGAGATCAGGAGAATAGAGAATCAATTATAACCAATTCCCGCTACTGCGTATGGGTTTCATCCGTTCAGTCCGGGCTTAGATACTACAAGCTTACGCTACTTGTTCGGGGCAGAGCGGAGAAGTTATGGGGCTGAAAGCTGTGTCAAAATGAAAGGTAATTAAGCTGTAGTGTTTCGAAAATGTGCTTAAATTTATTGATACCTCCATTAACCAATGCTTAAAATCTTCGTACCGCGTAAGTGGTACCATAGGCTGCCGGCTCCTTACCTCTACGACCCAGTGCTCGACTCCGGTGATGTATGCAAACGTTCGCCTAATATAGGAATATCACCTTTACAAGATTACCTTCCTATGCGACGCGAGCAGCTTCCCACAGGAGTCCCAGACGGTGCAAGTGTTGTACAGTCGCGCTCCGCAGCGCTCCGGCACCGAGCCCCCGACCACACACACGCCCGCTTCCGCCGCCGCGCGGGACAGCGCGCGGCAAGTCGCGCCTGATGGTACTTCCTCCGCGTACTCCTCAAAGAATTCTACAAACGAAGAGATTGGACTCTTGGACCGGAATTACAGAAGCAAATTCAAGTGTTAGATCTCTGCTTGATTCCAGTTAGAAAGGGATGGTTGAAAGTAGGATGATAAGCCCCATTGGTTTTTTAACTGGAATCAACCAGAGATCTAACACTTGAATTTGCTTCTGTAATTCCGGTCCAAGACAGAAGAAGAGATAGATAGATTTTATAAATTTCTCCGTAACGTATATATTGCTGCCCTAATAATTATTTTGCAACCCAAATAATTATCTTGCTGACAAAATATTTCTTTGCTGACCAAATGATTTTTCGGCTAACCTTTTTGTTGCTGACCAAATAATGAAATGGATGCCCAATTAATTACATCCCTTTTATAAACAGTATTTTTATTAAAATAGGTAGTAGTGTATAAATTTAACTGAAATTACAAAATTAAGTCTTTTTAAATTTTTGGTTTGATTTATAAATTATGAATAATTTTAGTGATTCTGCACAAAGATCTTACTAGTTCCATATGGAGAGTTAAAGCATTCAGGAAGCGCCACTAATTTGGCACCCATCTCTTTAGCTTTGTGGATCTCTGACACGGCTGCAGCAACATTCTTGGCCTTGTCTGGGCCCACTGACATCTGCACCAGGGCAATCTTGAAGCCTGCAACAATATACATTACTCAAACTTTGTCGTAATTTAAGGTTAAAATAAATTTTGTAAAACATTTTGTTCATTATTTTTGATTCATGAAAAAAGAGAACAGACTGACGAGCATTATCCCTTCATGGGTTCATGTGTTATTATAATAGCACATATTGTGCATCATATAGACTAAATTTATCATTGTTTTCATGACTTTCATATTTATACTACCACTACTAGAAATAGAGTCCTTTCCCAATGACTAAGTAATTAAAATCAATAAGTTTATTAATTCTGTTATAAAGAATTTGGGCTGTCTATAATTGTTATTTTAGCCTGAACTATGATTTGCAGGCTAATAAAACTAAACTATTCTTACTACAACCAAAATCACAATAAAAAGTGTTTTAACTTTTCACCATTAATAACAAAAATAAAGTTCTTTTGCATCTAAATATTATCACAAATTCTTTTAATATAATAAAAACACATACACACCTTTCATTGTAATAAAAGTTAATGTTGAGATTATTTCAGATTTATTTGTTACAATATGTATGAATTTCCTACTTAAAGACAAGTTTAAATACCTTAGTTGAGTGCAAAAAGAAGGAAAAGATAAGTGCATAGAGTAAAGCATATTATCCAGTAATAAGACTTAAAATAAAGCAATTGCAATATGTAAGTGATATGCTTGTTATAACTAGGATTGCCATCTGTCCGGGTTTCAATGGATTTGTGTGTAGTTTGAAGGGTGTCTGGGGGCCTTTATAAAATGTTTTTGTACTATTTTTTAAATAATTATGGACGGTAAATGGGGAGGGGTTAAAATTTTTAATAATATATAATATTTTTATTTAGGTGTTCGAGCCTTCGCTTGACCCCACAGATCACTGACAGCCGCTTCGCTTCTTAATAGATTGATAATATGAACAATTTAGTACGGTAACCAGTGTCGCCTCTCGCACACAAATAAGCGTATGCTCTCATTGTCACCACATATAACGCTGGTATGTGATACGTAGTTCAATACAATATGTCGACATAGAAAAGAAAGATCTAAGTAAAAAACTTTACATTGAAATATATGCTTTATTGTTTGATATTAAGCATTAATTCACTTTACCCGTCAATATTTACATAGCACGTAGATATTTTGCCGTTACGATTTGACAATGTTGTGCAGAATATTTGCACAGTGTTGTCAAATAAACAAAAATTTTAAAATTAAAATAATCAAAATTTACTTAAAACTTTTGAATAAAAAATTACATAAAAATGTAAAAACAAAATTTATTACTAAAAATACAAAATCCGTTTTAAAATCTTTATTAATTCTGACTAAAGTGCGTTTAAAAAATGCTTTGTGTTCCTACTACCTAATAAATATACCGTTAGAAGAACCCTTCAGTAAAATGCAATTTTCTTGCCTTTTTTCTATAATATGAAAGAACCATATTATTGAAAAATAAAACTAAATCGCTGAGTGACTTTAAACTGGTGGACTAGTCGAGCCGTGAGTGTCCACGTCTCAGCACCGTAGGTCATGACAGGAAGGACGCACTGGTCGAAGACTTTCGACTTGAGACATTGAGGGATGGGTGACGAGAAAACTTCACGAAGCATAGCACTGTAACATATTGGCAGATTCGTGCAGACATCTCAACACTTCGATGTATCGCCAATCAACTTGGCACCTCTGCAAGGACTCTAGAACAGACCAGGTCTCGTCAGAATCAAAAGCTTTCTCATAGTCCACAAACGCCATGCACATTGGCTGGTTATACTCACTTGCCTTCTGTATAACCTGCCTTACCGTGTGAATGTGGTCTATGGTGCTATAACTCCGTCGGAACCCGGCCTGCTCCGGAGTCGAGCTTCGTCAAGTCTTCCTGTAAGACGATTCGAGATGACTCTTGAGAACAACTTATAGACGTGGCTTAGAAGTGAAATCGGTCGATAGTTCTTCAACAAAGTCTTGTCGCCTTTCTTGAAGAACAGTACGACTAAGCTTCCATGCCACGCCTTCGGAATTCTCCCGCATCCGCATCATGATGTGATCCGACAGAGAACTAAAGTCACCGACATAGCTCACCGGATTAGCAAACTGAAGTGACAGTGGGCTGGTCATATTAGCCGTAGAACAGACGGCCGTTGGGGCCGTAAAGTTCTCGAGTGGAGACCACGTCTCGGTAAATGTAGGACGCCCTGCGACCAGATGGGATGACGATATTCGTCGGCTGGCTGGAGTGGCCTGCATGAGAACGGCCGAAAATCGCGAGCGGTGGCGTGCATTAGGGGAAGCCTATGTTCAGCAGTGGACAGGAGTAGGCTGAAGATGATGATGATTCAAACTAAACGGGTCTGTAAGTAAAAAAAATATATTATCTCAAAAGTAATCATCATTATAATATCTGACATTGTTTAAAATGCTCGTATGTTGCGTTATAGCAGTTTTTCAAGTTTTTCAATAAAATAATCAAAATAAGTATTAGTAAACAAAATAAGTAATAGTTAATTATTAACTAATAACATTTTATAGCGCCGCTACTGGTAACATTTAAATTGTGCAGTATTAGTGATGTGACAATGATCGATAATTATGAAAGGTTACACTGACATCTAGTAAAATAACAATCGCCTGTTTTGAAAAGATTGTGCTCGATTTATTAGGAACTAGCTATCGCCCGCGACTTCGTCTGCGTGGAATAGTGTAGTAGTAGTAGATAGCATTTATTTATTTATTTAAAAAAATATATGACGCAGTAAGTGTGGGACAGGGCGGCTGAGCTTGTTACAATTCGAATAGTTAATCAAACTAGAATACTAACGCAACAGAATAACATCACACTAGAATAACGACGCCTATCACTTGTCAGGATCTAGGCCACAAAAGTATCAGTTACGTCACTAAAAATGTAAACACGCTCCCCTTGAATGAGTGCCGTATCCCGTTTAACTATAAAAAACACTCCCTCCCTCCAAACCACCGGAGGTTCCTTGTTGCCCTACCTATCTTACTCTGATGAACCTTCAACTTGGATCACACTCGTTTATCCAAGCTGTACACTTCACACACACAGTCACTGATTCGTCACCAAACACACAATCACAATAATCATCTACGAACACACTAAACTACCAACGCCTCACATAGCCTATAAACACTGCCACTACACAAACGGATACTAGATAATCAGTTACAGCTGAACAGAACTAGCTTGACGACGAGCAGCATGACGCCACCCGACCTTACTCAACGACATCTTCCCACAGAATGACCGATTCTTTGGTGAAACCTGGATCACCACTGATGCTCTGATACCATTTTTTAATAGTCTGAGGATGAGGTGAGCATGTGTAAAACGTTTCTCGAACATAATTGTATGCTTTTGGCGAATAATAGTGAAGAGTAAGCGCAAAACTTCTGAGCGCTGGCGGATATTGTGTAGTATTTGATTATAATCCAGAATCATCTTTTTTTATAACACGTGTTACTAGCTAATGAATCTGCAAGAAAAATTTTAATTTTTTTTTTGTGCAACGTAAAAATGCAACTTTTTTTAAAATTGAACATGGTTATTTACCGCTGACTGTTGAAATACAAACAATCTATACGCTGTGTTGATTAAAACTATGATTTTTGATCAGACGCCTTAGATAGTTGACAAAACAGGAAAATGCAAAAAAAATGGTGACAATCATACATAACATACCGGTAAATTTATATTTTCTAGAGTGTGCACATCTTCGGTACGCACCATAAAGTTGTTTTTGAACTCGTCAAAGACTTCCTTCATTTTAATTATTTTCTTTTTTAATCTACGATTTTGAGCTTGTATTTTTTATCTGTGATCTTTGTAGCTTGATTAGTTTGAAATAATTCTTGTAATTTTTCTTTTTCTTGGTGTTGATGTATTCGAATCAAGAATTATGTACTATAAGATGGATGCCAAACTCCCATACAGTAACATGAGGCAATGTTCTGTCTCGATCAGTAGGTGTTCCCTCTCATTCTATCACTATTTATGAATAAAGGCTATCCGTGGGATATCCTCTTCCTCTCTTTCTATCCATAGTTTCTGTCTTACCGGTCATATTTACGCCATTTTGACGCATAGACCGAAAATTGTTAAAAAAAAATTGTAATTTAATATTTTAAATAAAAAATTATAGGTTTTTGGCGGCATTCAACTATGGCGGACGTGATTTTTATTTCGATGATTGTAATATTGTACGGAGTGGATATTGTTACGTAAAATCAGTGTAGTTTTGTGTAATAAGTGTCTATGATGATGTGCAATATGGAGGATTATCGAAATAAACGTCAAGTGATGAGTTTTTTATCGTGGTAATCCACCTCATCCAAGTAGCACCACAGTGTCTGCCATCGATCGTTTGACGCCAAACTCTCGCACGATGCATTGAAATGCATTACACTAGCATTTCAATGCAAACTACTGAAGACTTGGCTGTATGGGCTCTGTTCCATTTGCCTTCCCTACATGGGAGAATTTTACAACAACAATAAAAAATTATAAAACTTGTGATGACGTGCGTTGTTTTATGTTGTGTAAGTGAGTGGTATCCTGAATGTACCTTATCATTTCACAGGTGAGTCAATTAATTTATCACATATCAAATGAGAGTATTTGTTTGAGAAATTTGTGTGTATTTTTGTGGGACGTCATTAGTTGTAATAGAAAGCTTCACTACAAAATGTCAAACTTATTCATTAAAGTGATAGAATGAGAAGGAACACATACTGATCGAGACAAAACATTGCCTTATGCTATTGTATGGGAGTTTTGCATCCATCATAAAGTACAAAATTCTTGATTCGAATTGACCGGGGAATATGAATCTGTTGACTGAAATGACACTTAGAATTATGTGTGAAACTCGTATAACCTCTATTATGAAGTAATAAAATATTATGATAAATTATTCGTTAAGATAATGAATTGCAATGACTGCATAAAAAAATTATGAATTCGGCAATCAAAGAAATTGATTAAATCAGTAACATTTTATTTATTATTGTGAGTAGTTCCATACTCATGGCTATTACTGACTGCGCAACATATTATTATCCTAACTTGCCATTCTTCGCCCTTTTTCGTGTAGTTGGACTTGTAGGTGATGTCGATCGTTTTGATTGTGATGCCTGAAAATAAGAGTTAAATAATAACTAACCAAAGTAAAAAAAAACTTAGCAATATTTTTTTATGCAAATAGGCACTTCTAAAGGTTCAGAATACAATTTAACAATTTCTTTGAATGGTACTGCATCAAATTTTAGGTAACGTCATTCAGATTTTTTTTATTTCGAATACATCATCTGAGAAATGTTCTGAACAAATCGTGCTCAATTTGCTAGGAACCCAATCCGTCCGCCCTGTCCCAGAGATCCATTTAAATTTTTTATTAATTTCCGAGGGAAAACAAAAACAGAATTAATAGTCAATGTTTCTCTATCAATTATTACCAGAATCTAGAAGACTATCGATAAAATGTTGGTTCGATAAAATCATGCACTGCTCTATAGGTGTTTTTCATCTGCACAATTCCACAAAACAATGTACATTGCTTCCTGGAAACGATGTAATTTACATTGACCATGTTTTTAACAAGCAATGTATATTTTTATATTGACATTTGATATTTTTCAGTTTTTACTAAATAAACAGATAAATACGAACTTACCGATGGAAATAAATATTTATATTTGTTAAATTAAATGTTTTGCTTTGTTTCCTGCAGGTCAAAACAGCACAACAAGGCATATTCACGTAAATAATCCGCAAAATAACAGCTTGATGGTTCGAGAATGACTGAAAAGTGTCAAATCGTGAAACCGACGGATATGATCCTATATCATATGAGTGGCGCGCGGAGACACGCCCACTTACGATTTCTAATTACTCTCATCTATTCTATGCTTGACCCACTTGTGAGATTACCCCCCTTAATTTTGCTTAGTTGCAGTGTGTAACTACCCACATTTCATTATTATTTTGTTAGCCTTGTCTATGCAGCCATCGACGGTGGTGTTCTTATTCAGTACGTCCTAGAATTTTGCAGTTGTGTAACAAAATCCCAAGTTTAAACTTCAACAAATTTTAATAAAAATAGTCAGTAAACCGCTTATTTACACTGACTGTAGACGAATGAAATCCCAGGACGGCATACTCGCTAAATACGTCGGGTAAGCCCCGACAACTAGCAATTTCTTTTTGATTTTGCGAAATCGAATTCTTATTAAATTATTATACCTCTATAAAAGCATAAACTGATAAATAAATAATACAACGTCGGCTACTCAGCCGATATTACGGCTTAGCCAGCCAAAGTGACGGCTGCTCAGCCGACATCGCAAACCAAAATCTAATTTTGGGTTTTCGATCTTACAGATGGAGCGCACTACCATGTCTGAAATTATAAAAACCACCCATTGATGAAAAATCCTACTACATGAAGTTAATAAACTCCCTTGATGCCAACTACCACGCTAATTGGCGATCGTGGATTATTACGAATCTGACGTTTAACGACTTATTCGGTGAAAAAATATCCTCAGACGTTGAGTGCAGATTACGCTTTGCTATTCCCACTATAGAAATAACACACTTTTTCTTGCTAAAATCGCTATCCGAGAGAAAATATAAGAAAGTCAAAAGAATCTTATTATCCTGGCCCATCGGTAAAGCGATAATTTACTCACCGTTTGCTACGATGAAAATAATACACCCTACGGATGCGTATAATGAATTTCTAGACACCATACAAACACTCAAACCAAAACTGATTCCGGAACTTCACATGAATCTCATAGATCTAAGCACAGGCAACCCACCGATCGGTGTTAAGGATCTATGTTTGCAGGTATGGAAAGTACAGGCTGGAACCGTCTCACAGAGAACTGGCCTAATGTAAACCAAGAGATACTTGAAAAGTCCTGGAGAAAATCAACATTAAAGACTTACCATCCTGCCTGAGAGCGTTGGAAAAATTGGTGCCATGACCAAGGTTATCCTGTAAATAACCCAACACCAGGAAACTTGGCCAACTACCTGTGCTTTCTACACAGAGTTGTCAACCTATCGCCTAAAACAATCTTAGTTCATAAATCCGTCGTCACTACGTTCGCTAACCCTGAAAATAGCGATAAACTAGCGAGACACCCAATCGTTCAGCACACCCTTAAAGCAATACAGTTAAGTAAACCGCAAAATCTCACACATGGAACGTTAGCGAAATTAATGAGAATAGCCTATTCCAAGTATCCCGTCATGTTGCAGCCTTATTACTGCTCTCATCAGGGCGAAGAATTCACGACCTCACTCTCCTATGTATTGATGATCAAGTTGTCTTTTGGCCAAAATTCGGATCAAGAACTGATTCAACTAACTCTAGGCAATCCGGGTGGAAGCTATCTGAAAACCATAAACATAACTCAATACAGTTTCTTGGGTGGAGAAACTGATTTCAACGTCTGAAAGCCGACAATCTAATAAGTCTAATTCACTATTCATCACAACCAGAGACAAGGTTAAAGATGCCTCTCGGTCGGTTATTGCCGGTTGGATACAAACCCTGTTTAGAGATGCAATCATAATCGCTTCACCAGGAAGCTTCAGAGCAGCCGTTCACTCCGATAATTTCATTAATAAAAATATTGATATAGATGATTTAATTCAAAAAGGTAATTGGAAAAGCCAAAACACATTCCTCAAATTTTATTATGAACAAATATTAAATAGAGGATCAAATAATAATAACGAAATCAACCTAAGTAAATCATTCTCACCAGTATAAATCAACCAATTTTGTGAGACAGATTAATTAAGAATACCTACACCTACTACAATTGCATTAGAATAAAGATACGTTTTGTTAATTAATATAATTATTCATTATACTTTTATTTACACACAGTACGTCCAGTCCAGCCATTGCCGGCAGATTGTAAACACGTCTCACAAGTGGGTCAAGCGAAGGCTCGAACACCTAAATAAAACATTTTTAAAGAATATTTAGGTCTCAGCCGTAGCTTGACCTACTAAAAAGAATTTTGGCTTTGTGAGACTACTGAATAAGAACACCACCGTCGATGGCTGCATTGACAACGCTAACAAAATAATAATGAAATGTGGGTAGTTACACACTGCAACTAAGCAAAATTAAGGGGGGTAATCTCACAAGTGGGTCAAGCTACGGCTGAAACCTAAATATTCGTTTTCTACCCTTCGGGGGGAAAACGGTTTTATTTTCACAAAAAACATAATGTTTCGCTCAAATTACTGGGATTGTATCCGGCGTCGTCGCAATTTTGATGATGATAACCCTTGTTATAACTTACAACATTTTACTGAATTGGCATGAGGAAGAAGAAATTGAGAACAGAAATAGGCAAATTAGCTACTGAGATATTAATAATTTAAATACTATACCACCAACGATATGGACAGGTTTCTTTGAAAACCGTGGATGGGTCGCGTCTACCGAACTCTGGCGTTCACACATTGTAACAAACACTTGGTTATTTACGTATAATTCTATTGATGTTTACCTCGTTTAAGCATTCTTTTTTATAATACTTGTCGCAGGTTATCTACAGATATTTATTAGAAACGTATTAGAAAGAAACAAATAACATAGAGATAGGCAGAAAAAAATAATCTCTGTAACAATTAAGTCAATGTCAGTGCCATTATATCAATTATATTACAACGAAACTGACACTCAGCTGACCTCATTTTGGGATTCCGTCACATCGTCATATTATTTAGTTCAGTGTTTAGTCAATAATTAATTTCCTCAGTAAAGCCAAGTAAATCGATTTCTTTGAATAATCGTGAAAACACGTATTCATAATAGGCACATGCGCGTTTGGATAGCAAACGTGCGCTGCTGTGTGAGGATTGTTGAAAGTAATGGAAGGAATTTTTAATAGGGATTGAAAAGAATATAAATGTTTTGCTAAAGGTACCTATTATAAAAGTTCGTCCCTAATTTTTTATTCTGACCCTACTACAGGTTGCCTCTCAATCTTGAGTGAAACATTTAAATGCCACATTTACGCCTGTTATTTTAATAAGGTTTTGAATGGTGGGAAATGATAATGACAGATGAAAGTAAGGTGCACCACTGGAAACGCGAATTTTGAGACACACATCTACTTTGACGCTTAATAATAAAGTGTTTGACATAACTTAATGTGAAAAATGTATCTATCGATTATTCTATTCATAATAGATCCATAAAACAGTCAAAAAATCTGAATACGGAACCCGCAGTGTGAAGTCGTTTTTTTGTTGTAAAATTCTCACATGTAGGGAAGGCAAAGGCAACGACGCCCATACAGCCAAGGCTTCGGTATATATTTCATCAGTATTTGCATTGAAATGCAAGTGTAGGTAATACATATTTCAATGCGTCTTGGGAGAGTTTAGCGTCAAACTATCGATGACAGATACTGTAGTGTTACTTCGATGAGGTGGATTACCACGATAAAAATCTCAAGTTTTTCACACCACTTGACGATTATTTCAATGATCCTCCATATTGCTCATCATTATTGACACTTATTACATTAAACTAAACTATTATGAACTAAAATCATCTCCGCCATAGTTGAATGGCGTCAAAAATCCCGCCATAACATAGCAGTTTTCCTTTTAAGAGGCCGTAGACTTAATCTAGGCACAGGAGCTACCAGACATACAGCCTCATCCCTAAAAATATTTTGTTTCTTTGACGATCTCCAAGTGAGCTGCGCGCCGGTCTCAAGGTCTATCCCGAGAGGTTCTGGATTCGATCCCCGGTGAAAGCAAATGTTTGTGTGATGAATACAGGCATTTGTTTTCCTGTCTTGGATATTTAATGTATCGTATGTATTCTGAATATTTATCTAATACATAATATGTATTTTATTATATTATATTTATCCACAGATCACTGACAGCCGCTTCGCTTCTTAATAGATTGATAATATAAACAATTTAGTACGGTAACCAGTGTCGCCTCTCGCACACAAATAAGCGTATGCTCTCATTGTCACCACATATAACGCTGGTATGCGATTCGTAGTTCAATACAATAGGTCGACATAGAAAAGAAAGATCTAAGTAAAAAACTTGACATTGAAATATATGCTTTATTATTTGATATTAAGCTTTAGTTTACTTTACCCGTCAATATTTACATAGCACGTAGATTTTTTGCCGTTACGATTGACACAATTTTGTGCAGAATATTTGCACAGTGTTGTCAGATGAATAAAAATTTGACAATTAAAATAATCAAAATTAACTTAAAACTTTAAAAAAAAAAAAAAATGTAAAAACAAAAATTTATAATTTATTTTAATAAAAACACGAGATCCGTTTTAAAATCTTTATTAATTCTGACTAAAGTGCGTTTTAAAAATTTTTAGTGTTCCTGCTGCATATCCCGGTAAAAGAACCCTTCAGTAAAATGCACTTTTCTGCTTTTTTTGTATAATATCGTCATCAGCCTATATACGTCCCACTGCTGGGACAGGTCTTTCTCATTGTAACGTTACGCCCCCTCTCTGGAGGAAAAGGGGCAAACGGAGCAGATAAAAGAAAAGGGGAAGAAGTGTAGTGTGTAGGAAATAGGGAGAACTCTAGTTACAAAATTTATACGACGGTGTAAAGGTAAATATAAACTATTTATTATAAAACACGAAGAATAGCGGAGAGGAAAGAGAAAGGGAGGAAAGCTAGGAAACGTACTTAAAGTCCATAAATATTTACACGCGCACAAGGAGAACGGGAACGGAGTCAAAAGGGGACTGATGGTGGGAAGTACTTAGCACCACAGCACCACGATGCCCGACGTGGGGGTAGGCCCACAATGGAGGGTAGAGGCCTCGGAGAGACACGGGGCACGGAGAGTCACGAAGCTCGGAGAAACACGAAGCTCGGAGAAAGACACGGAGAGAGTCACGTAGGAGCACAGCTTCGACGAGAGGTACGCGGGCCTCTTCAGTCCCGAGCCAATGTCAAAGGCACGGGAACGTCCAATATTCCGGTACTAAAAGACGCGACTCGAAGAATGAACCACGATGCCTGGAATCATTGCCTTATAAAGGATCGATCCCAGACATTTAATTTTGAAATAAAAAGAAACGCCAAACAGAAAAGTAAAATGGTGCGTTTTCCCTCGGTCAAATAATTAAAATATTAAATATATTGAAACAATTAAATTAGAAATCGAAAATACTAAATAAAATAATATGAAACGTTAAGAGAAAAGGCATGAAAATACAATCGCCATAGATTAAATATATAAGCCCTACCCCGAAAACCCTTACAAAATGAGATATAAATAAGATATAGCCATAAATAGATAACCAAATAATACAATTACAAAATATTGAAATAACTAACTAAAAGTACAAAATGGAAGGGGAGGCTCTATTCTACATTATGCGCTACAAACTAAAGATATATCAGCTACCGAGAAAACCCTTGCAAACTGAGAATTTTGAAAGTTATAGCCAAAAAAACACCACCCATACAAATAACAAAAACCTTAAAAACTAGCTTAAAAGTAAAGAATGGAGCGGTAGGCTCCATGCTACATCATGGGTAAACACATGAGGAGTATGGGCCGTAACACCACCACGCTGGCCCAATGCGGGTTGGTGGGTAGAAACGGTCACAAATGCGACCGGGACCAACGGCTTAACGTGCCTTCCGAAGCACGGAGGAGCTCGAGATCACAAAGTCTTGGTCACCCATCCACGGCCTGACCATGGCGAAGGTAGCTTTATTTTCAATTGAAGCCAAAGCGCACTGGCCACTACGCCACCGAGCTCCGATATAATATGTTAGAAACATATTATTGAAAATAAAACTAAATGGGTCTGTAATTAAAAAAATATATTGTCTCAAAAGTAATCATCATTATATTATCTGACATGGTTTAAAATGCGCGTATGTTGTGTTATAGCAGTTTTTCAAGGGTAGGTTTAAAATAAGCAAAATAAGTATTAGTTAATAATTAACTATTAGTTAAATTGTTAACTAATAACATTTTATAGCGCCGCTACTGGTAACATTTAAATTGTGCAGTATTAGTGATGTGAAAATGATCGATAATTATGAAAGTTTACACTGACATCTTGTAAAACATAATCACCTGTTTTGAAAAGATCATGCTCGATTTATTAGGAAATAGCTATTGCCCGCGACTTCATCTGCGTGGAATAGTCTAGTAGCAGTAGATAGCATTTATTAATTTATTTAAAAAAATATATGACGCAGTAAGTGTGGGACAGGCCGGCCGAGCTTGTTACAATAGTCATTCAAACTAGAATACTAACGCATCAGAATAAAATCACACTAGGATAACGACGCCTATCACTTGTCAGGATCTAGGCCACATAAGTATCAGTTACGTCATTAAAAATGTAAACACGCTCCCTCAGAATGAGTGCCTTATCCCGTTTAACTAGAAAACACACTCCCTTCCTCCAAACCACCGGAGGTTCCTTGTTGCCCTACCTATCTTACTCTGATCAACCTTCAACTTGGATCACACACGTTAATCCAAGCTGTACCTTCACACACACAGTACTGATTCACTCACCAAGCACACAATCACTATAGTCCTCATCTACAAACTCACTAAACTACCAACGCCTCACTTGCCTATAAACACTGCCACTACACAAACGGATACTAGATAATCAGTTACAGCTGAACAGAACTAGCTTGACGACGAGCAGCATGACGCCACCCGACCTTACTTAACGACGTCTACCCACAGAATGATCGATTCTTTAGTGAATGGATCCTGGATCACCACTGATGCTCTGATACCATTTTTTAATAGTCTGAGGATGAGGTGAGCATGTGTAAAACGTTTCTCGAACATAACTGTATGCTTTTGGCGAATAATAACTAATGGGTAACTTCTGAGCGCTGGTGGATATTGTGTTGTTGATTTTATTCCAGAATCATCTTTTTTTATAATACGCGTTACTTGCTCATGAATCTGCAAGAAAAATTTAAAATTATTTTTTTTGTTCAACTAGTAATGCAACTTCTTTTTAAATTGAACATGGTTAATGAAGTATATTTACCGCCGACTGTTGAAATACAAACAATCTATACGCTGTGTTGATTAAAACTATGATTTTTGATCAGACGCCTAAGATAGTTGACAAAACAGGAAAATGCAAAAAAAATGGTGACAATCATACATAAAATTTATATTTTCTAAAGTGTGCACATCTTCGGTACGCATCATAAAGTTGTTTTTGAACTCGTCAAAGACTCAGGAAGATTTTAATTATTTTCTTTTTTAATCTACGATTTTGAGCTTGTATTTTTTATCTGTGTTCTTTGTTGCTTGATTATATTATCTTTGTTTGAAATAATACTTGTAATTTTTCTTTTTCTTGGTGTTGATATATTCGAAACAAGAATTTTGTACTATAAGATGGATGCCAAACTCCCATACAGTAACATGAGGCAATGTTCTGTCTCGATCAGTAGGTGTTCCCTCTCATTCTATCTATCACTATTTATGAATGAAGGCTATCCATGGGACATCCTCTTCCTCTCTTTCTATCCATAGTTTCTGTCTCACCGGTCATGTTTACGCCATTTTGATGCCTAGACTGAAAATTGTTAATTTTTTTTTGTAATTTAATATTTTAAATAAAAAATTATGAAACTGGTGATGACGTGCGTTGCTTTATGTTGTGTAAGTGAGTGGTATCCTGGATGTACCTTATCATTTCCCAGGTGAATCAATAATCACATATTAAATGAGAGTATTTGTTTGAGAAATTTGTGTGTATTTTTGTGGGACGTCATTAGTTGTCATAGAAAGCTTTACTACGAAATGTCAAACTCATTCATTGAAGTGGTCGAATGAGAAGGAACACCTACTGATCGAGACAAAACATTGCCTCATGCTATTGTATGGGAGTTTTGCATCCATCATAAAGTACACAATTCTTGATTCGAATTGACCGGGGAATATGAATCTGTTAACTGAAATGACACTTAGAATTATGTGTGAAACTCGTATAACCTCTATTATGAATTAATAAAATATTATGATAAATTATTCTATAAGATAATGAATTGCAATGACTGCATAAAAAAATCATGAATTCGGCAATCAAAGAAATTTATTAAATCAGTAACATTTTATTTATTATTGTGAGTAGTTCCATACTCATTGCTATTTCTGACTGCGCAACATATCCTAACTTGCCATTCTTCGCCTTTTTCGTGTAGTTGGACTTGTAGGTGATGTCGATCGTTTTGATTGTGATGCCTGAAAATAAGAGTTAAATAATAACTAATCAAAGTAAAAAAAAAACTTGCAATATTTTTTAATGAAAAAAGGGCACTTCTAAAGGTTCAGAATACAATTTAACAATTTCTTTGGATGGTCAAAAATAATGTAACTTTTTTAGGTAATTTTTTTTTATTTCGAATACATCATCTGAGAAATGTTCTGAACAAATCGTGTTCAATTTGGTAGGAACCCAATCCGTCCGCCCTGTCCCAGAGATCCATTTAAATTTTTTATTAATTTCCGAGGGAAAACCAAAACGTAATTAATAGTCAATGTTTCTCTATCAATTATTACCAGAATCTAGAAGACTATCGATAAAATGTTGGTACGATAAAATCATACACTGCACTATAGGTGTTTTGCATCTGCACAATTGCACAAAACAATGTACATTGCTTCCTGAAAACGATGTAATTTACATTGACCCTGTTTTTAACAAGCAATGTATATTTTTATATTGACATTTGATATTTTTCAGTTTTTACTTAATAAACTGATAAATACGAACTTGCCGATGGAAAGCAATATTTATATTTGTTAAATTAAATGTTTTACTTTGTTTCCTGCAGGTCAAAACAGCACAAGAAGGCATATTCACGTAAATAATCCGCAAAATAACAGCTTGATGGTTCGAGAATGACTGAAAAGTGTCAAATCGTGAAACCGACGGATATGATCCTATATCATATGAGTGGCGCGCGGAGACACGCCCACTTACGATTTCTATTTACTCTCATCTATTCTGTGTATTTATCCATCGTCTAGTATCCGGAGCACAAGCAGCATTCGTTTTTTAAAATGGGACTAGTTGATAGGTGCGTGCGGTTAATGTCATTAGCTATTTATTTGTTTCTGAATAACGTAAGAAAATATGTACCTACCTACATCTTTAAAGCAAAGATATTGGATTATTTTCGTATCGCAAAGTTAGAATAGCACCCCGTCTCCTTTGTCCTTCACACAGCACGGCCGCATATCGAGGTAGTTTTAGGTTTACTGCCACGAAATGTTGGAATGATATACCCCCACCTTTAACAAGTTGTCCCACTATTAGATCTTTTAAGAAAAATTTCATAATACATGTGCTAAACCTTCAGAAAAACTATAATCGCAAATATATATATATACAGCCGTGTTTTCACCATTAATCTTACATTCGTTTTTATAAGCTACTGCAAATCAATCTCATATATTTAGGTACTTATTTATGTTGTTATATGTATGTATTATATCGTATTACTATTTCAATATATGTATGCAATGTAGTAATGGATACTGTTATTTTATTTATATATCATTAGGTAGGGCTGCGGCGCATTGTGTGGTGGTCATGTTTTGAGGTGCTCACGGAAGACCAGCGCCAGGCAGTTAAAGCTCCTGACCTATGCTAAGTGGGCTCCATTTTAGTGATACATGTTTAAGTTCTAATGTTGTTTAATTTTATTGCTACCTACTCTGTAACTTAATTTTAACGTGTATTGCTGAATAAACGATTCTTTCTTTCTTCATTTATTGACTTATTCAGCTATTAAAAGGTTACCTATATTTTTTATCATTATCGTAATCATATAATGGAATAAAATAAAAACACTTCATGAAAAATATTATATTGACTATTCACTTAGAATAAAAGAATATTAACTAAACCTACGTAATGTCACAGTATCAAATCAAATCTACTTACATAATAAGCAAAACTTCAGCAGAAGCGGCGCAAGGCACGAGATCACAAAAAATAATTATGTCCGTGATAACTTATTACACAAAGAGACAAGCACAGACTACAAATCTATAATATATGAAATATTAAACCTTGCGCCACAAATAATAAGCCTATGCAAGGTAGCTTAGCGGAGTGCGATGAAAAATGGACCAATGGGATTACGTCATTGCGAGGCATGTCAAACGAAGCAATCCAATTGGTCTATATTTCCTCGCACATCGCATAACTTTACTACCTCGTAGAACACTAGATGGAAAGCATTCTAATATAAATAATTTAGTCTTTCAAAGTCCATTTACAGCACTGAGCTTTAAGTATACTGGGTTAATTATAATGAATCAACAACGTCGCAAATGTAGGTAGCTAACATCATAAATAACAGCATTTCTTGTACGAGTTTTATCATAACGCAATACATTAATTAATTTCACAAGCTTATAATGTACTGTCGTGACATTAGTAAGTCTATATTTTAAAACGCGCGAGACACTCGGGCGCGCGTTTTCCACAGCGCTATGAACATTCAGAATTTGATATTTATTTTTGAATGGAAGTAAAATGTGTCAAATAATTCAAAGTCGTAGAACAAATGTTGTTATTTATAATGTTAACTATCCAGAATTGGGACGTTGTTGATTCATTAAAATAATCATGTATAAGTATACAGTTTATTGTGAATACCGCTTGCCTTGCACTCTGTTAGATGCATACAAGTCTGCTACACCTTTTGGGATATAAAAGTGATGTTATTGATATTATAGGTAAAATGTTAACAATATTATAAACAGTGAAATTTAACTGATTAATAAGTCGAATTTTGCTAATTAAATACTTAGTAAAATAAACCCTTAAGATCGAAATTTAGGTACAGGACTCGATGCGAGCCAAATTGCACTTATTCTCATAATTTACATCCATACAAAAATAAAAAAGCGCTATTTTCTACAAAAAAAACACAAATAAAATGATTGTGATGTATTATAAGTGACCGAAAGATAGAACAGAATAATTTTAATAAATATGAACACATTATGTGTCCTTCATTTAAGAACTCATAATATCTACCGATAAATAGATATACTGGAGTCAAAACAGCAAAAATTGTAAAATTACATAAACATAATTGACTATTTATGTCAAAATTATATTTTATATCAAACAGGCACAGTCGTCTGACAAGCAAGCAATTCCGCATTTTATGTATATGGTATTAAGGTTAAAAATCTATTATGGATTATTGTCAGTTTAGTATTTAATTGTAAGCGCGTTTTTTATTGTTCACTGACTCATCCATCGATAGATTTCAAGGCACATCGATGACAAATAATAAGGTTGAAACAGCAACACTATTATACCTCAGATTACATAATATCAAATTATCAAGCACATCTGTTTCGATGTAGTCTGTTATAATACAATTCCCGGCAATTTTCTTGAACAATGACTGCGCGAGAACCGTTTTTAGTACATTAGATCGGAATATAGTTCGCGGACTTACCTTCACTACGACCATATTGTTCAAAAACTTTGTTTACTCGTCGAGTATGGTGGAAGAAGGAGGCGGATATAAATTCACTCCCTTATTCATAAGTGGGTAGCGATAGTGGTGTGTGCAAAGTATAGCCGGTAGCGGGAGCGAAGACAAATGTAGTTCCTTCAGTGCGAGCATAGAATTTCGACAGTCCGCCCGTCCTTTTCACTCTTTAGAGTTATCTCTCAAATTTATCGAATTTTTCGCCAATTGTCGATCTCTGGCGTCAAATTTAGCTTATCGAAAGTTCTATGCTCGAATTCTTAATTATCGATTCTTTAAGGAGTTAATTAGTGAGGATGTGTCTAGAGTACAGACAGGATACAAAAATAGTCCCTAAGTCGTCGAGTAGGTCGCGAAAATGTGTGAGTTTACAGGCGCAGGCGAATACATGTGCATTGTTCAGTGTTAAGGTAGCATTCGGTTCTTAGCGACAGCGACGCGCGACGGCGACCCGCGACCGCGACTGAGTCGCGCGACCCACTGCTAAGTATCAATTTATATGGAGCACTAAACAACTCCCGCGACCGGTGGGCGGGGCCAAGGAGCGGCGTGGCGACCGCGACCCGGTCGCTCCGGAGCCAGTGCCGTCGCGCGATGCAGGCGAAAAGCACATCAAAATGGCGGCGTTTTCACCGAGCGAGGACGAGATATTGATAGAATTAGTGAATAAATGTCGTTTTATCAGTATTTGAAAGCAACCCTCTTCTTCTCGCGATGTAAAAATTGAGTAGATCTTCATTCTTTTTTCCGGAGGCATAGATAACAACATGATAACATTATCATCATCTTCCTCATCCTCCAATAGCTGCTGAATAGCTTTTCTCCTAGCTGCGCATAAATTGACCGACACATCGTACTACAATAGAACACAACCGTCACACTTAAAAACTGCGGAAGGACTGGCGATGTCGCGGTCGCTGACATCCGAAAGCTAGGGGTCGCCTCGCGACTGGCGACCATGGTAGTCGACCGGTGGCAGTCGCTCGTCGCTGTCGCTAAGAACCGAATGCTACCTTTACTCATCCAGCGGGTAGTGCGTGGCCAGAGTACAGGCGGAGGCGGGCGGCTGCGGGAACCTCGCCCGGCGCTCCAGCCTTGCGCGGGACACGTAGGGCGCGGGCTGCTTCAGGTGCACGGTGCGCACGTGCAGCTTGCGGCTGTTGGACTGGCCGAACGCTTTGCCGCACACCTCGCACTCGTACGGCTTCACGCCCGTGTGGCTCTGGAGAACAGAAATTAATATTGGGTCCTTACCTATGAAATTGGTGTTTTTTTCTCTCTTAGTATTTAGTCTGTAACTTTTAAGATTCAGAGTATTCCTAAAAAATAATTACCTCGTATAAAATAGACGATATTTTTGAGCTCTTTTGATTTGTTTTGTAATTTGTTGTAAGTTTAATTGTGTTAAAATTGGACACGGAGACAACTCTTTTTAAGTGCCTCCCGAATACATCATTTTATTTGCATTCACTTAAAAACGATAAATACTTTTTCTTTATAAATTGTGATATAACACATATTGCTAAAGCTTGTCTAATGATAGATGCCAAATATTTTATAGTTAAGGACCTAATAATAGGTCTTTAACTATGAAATTTCCGAACTCTGGATTTTCCATACTAATATTTTTTTCAGTTTTCTTCACAACGACCAATACAAAGATAATAATATATTTGGCATGTATCATTATCATAAGACAAGCTTTAGCAATATGTGTGATATTTATAAAGAAAAATTATTTATCGTTTTTAAGTGAATGCAAATAAAATGATGTCTTCAGGAGTCACATAAAAAGAGTTGTCCCCGTGTCCAATTTTAACACAATTAAACTTAAAACAATCAAAAGAGCTCAAAAGTATGGTCTATTTTTAGAGGAGGTAATTATTTTTTAAGTATACTCTGAAACTTAATAGTTACAGACAAAATACTGAGTGAAAAAAAATGGCAATTTCATAGTTCAAGACCTATTATTAATAAATATAGATAGAAATGGAGAGTAAAGGCCAGTTTCAACACACTAATTGCCAGATTTTGCTCCATTAACTTATATGATGGATATTGATAATGGGAGTTATTGAAACACATAATACTTGGGAATCTGTAAGTATAAGATGTATGTGTTTAATGTGCAGTATGTGTATGTATATGATGTGGCGGTCGAGCGCTCCCTTGCACTTGAAGGCCTTGAGGCAGAGGCCGCAGGGGTGTGTGTGTGCAGTACCCGCGAGTGGCGGTCGAGCGCTCCCTTGCACTTGAAGGCCTTGAGGCAGAGGCCGCAGGGGTGTGTGTGTGCAGTACCCGCGAGTGGCGGTCGAGCGCTCCCTTGCACTTGAAGGCCTTGAGGCAGAGGCCGCAGGGGTGTGTGTGTGCAGTACCCGCGAGTGGCGGTCGAGCGCTCCCTTGCACTTGAAGGCCTTGAGGCAGAGGCCGCAGGGGTGTGTGTGTGCAGTACCCGCGAGTGGCGGTCGAGCGCTCCCTTGCACTTGAAGGCCTTGAGGCAGAGGCCGCAGGGGTGTGTGTGTGCAGTACCCGCGAGTGGCGGTCGAGCGCTCCCTTGCACTTGAAGGCCTTGAGGCAGAGGCCGCAGGGGTGTGTGTGTGCAGTACCCGCGAGTGGCGGTCGAGCGCTCCCTTGCACTTGAAGGCCTTGAGGCAGAGGCCGCAGGGGTGTGTGTGTGCAGTACCCGCGAGTGGCGGTCGAGCGCTCCCTTGCACTTGAAGGCCTTGAGGCAGAGGCCGCAGGGGTGTGTGTGTGCAGTACCCGCGAGTGGCGGTCGAGCGCTCCCTTGCACTTGAAGGCCTTGAGGCAGAGGCCGCAGGGGTGTGTGTGTGCAGTACCCGCGAGTGGCGGTCGAGCGCTCCCTTGCACTTGAAGGCCTTGAGGCAGAGGCCGCAGGGGTGTGTGTGTGCAGTACCCGCGAGTGGCGGTCGAGCGCTCCCTTGCACTTGAAGGCCTTGAGGCAGAGGCCGCAGGGGTGTGTGTGTGCAGTACCCGCGAGTGGCGGTCGAGCGCTCCCTTGCACTTGAAGGCCTTGAGGCAGAGGCCGCAGGGGTGTGTGTGTGCAGTACCCGCGAGTGGCGGTCGAGCGCTCCCTTGCACTTGAAGGCCTTGAGGCAGAGGCCGCAGGGGTGTGTGTGTGCAGTACCCGCGAGTGGCGGTCGAGCGCTCCCTTGCACTTGAAGGCCTTGAGGCAGAGGCCGCAGGGGTGTGTGTGTGCAGTACCCGCGAGTGGCGGTCGAGCGCTCCCTTGCACTTGAAGGCCTTGAGGCAGAGGCCGCAGGGGTGTGTGTGTGCAGTACCCGCGAGTGGCGGTCGAGCGCTCCCTTGCACTTGAAGGCCTTGAGGCAGAGGCCGCAGGGGTGTGTGTGTGCAGTACCCGCGAGTGGCGGTCGAGCGCTCCCTTGCACTTGAAGGCCTTGAGGCAGAGGCCGCAGGGGTGTGTGTGTGCAGTACCCGCGAGTGGCGGTCGAGCGCTCCCTTGCACTTGAAGGCCTTGAGGCAGAGGCCGCAGGGGTGTGTGTGTGCAGTACCCGCGAGTGGCGGTCGAGCGCTCCCTTGCACTTGAAGGCCTTGAGGCAGAGGCCGCAGGGGTGTGTGTGTGCAGTACCCGCGAGTGGCGGTCGAGCGCTCCCTTGCACTTGAAGGCCTTGAGGCAGAGGCCGCAGGGGTGTGTGTGTGCAGTACCCGCGAGTGGCGGTCGAGCGCTCCCTTGCACTTGAAGGCCTTGAGGCAGAGGCCGCAGGGGTGTGTGTGTGCAGTACCCGCGAGTGGCGGTCGAGCGCTCCCTTGCACTTGAAGGCCTTGAGGCAGAGGCCGCAGGGGTAGGGCCGCAGGTCGGAGTGCGTGCGCGCGTGCATCAGCAGGTTGGCGCGGTTGTAGAAGCCCTTGCCGCACGAGCCGCAGCGGAACGCCTTCTCCTCCTGGTGCGTACGCTTGTGGTATACCAGGAACGCATTGCCCTAAGGAACACACCATTATTTACAACAAAATACGTACATACCATCACGCATTTATCCCCGAAGGGGTAGAGGTGATAACACCCACGTTTCGCCTGATATGTTTGAGTCCCCATTTAACAGCAACGAGTTCACTATATAGTACGTGTCAATCCAAGTTGCCAAAAAGGTAAACAAAAGGTAAAAAAGCCGACTTACCGAATTGATGTCCGTTTCAATTGATTTCAATTACCTACAGTCATCACAAAACATTTTAGAGATGAAACATTACCTTTTTGGCAACTTGGATTGAGACGTACTATACAACTGTGAACGTCAAAAACACTGACAACCGTTTATTAACTACCAAAAAGCCTTACCTTCAGAATAATAGGTAAGAAAGTCAGCGAATTTTAACCTCCCTTCACACTCTTGTTCACAAAATCAATTTAACGCTTCACATGAAAAAATAATAGTTCTTAAAAATGTGTCACTTCATATGTTACAAAATAATCCGAAAGAAATTTAATGAACTATGAAAACCATGATCATTACTTGTCAATCTTATAAAATATACAAACTCACCCGGAAGCTCTTGCCACAGACATCACAAACGTAATCCTTCTGTATGGGGTAGTTTTTGTCGGGGTGAACGCGTCTGAAGTGAGTCCAATATTCGCGAGCATTTTCCATTTCCACCGAACACTGGATCAAAATGAAAAGAATCGACGTTATTCGGATTATGTTTTTATTTAGAAATGCGCCGAATATTCGTTTTGTATTCGGTATTCGGCTTACTATTCCACTATCTGTATTCGGCCGAATTATTCGGTTTTTGTGCCGAATATATTCGGTCGTATTTTCTTAGCTTGATGACCGGGTATAGAACAAAAAGACATAACTTCTTCTGTAAGATTTATGTTGCTCATGTCTACATAATGATTTCATAGGCTATTGGTAGTTTAGTAAAGTCAACTTTTATTTTAACATCGCCTTTGACACGAAACGTACATGTATGTTGTCTATGTTCCGTGGCTAAGCAAAGTAATTGTAAACCGAATAATGTGGCCGAATATCCGGTTCGGTAAAGGTTAAACCGAATAATATTCGGTATTCAGTAATTCGCCGAACCACTTTTCGGCGCATCTCTAGTTTTTATAATGGGTCCATATGGAAAGATAGCTACAGCAACCGAATAGAAAGCAGCCCTAGCCTTCTCCACCATGCTGGCCCTTAAGATGCCTTTTCACATCTTTTGAAGAAATCAATGTTGTAGGCTAGGGAAATACGTATGCCGGTTGGGATTTCAAAGCTTTGCGGAAAAATTTGATCCTTTTTGTCTAAAATTACTTTGGAAATCTTGGGCTATACACAAGACTTAGGCCCGATTTTTCAATCCTCAGATAAAATTATCCGCTATTTAAAACTATCACTGTCACTTTCTAAATTCATAAAAAGAAAAGGGACAGAGCTAACATTTGACTGACAGATAATTTTATGTGACGATTGAAAAATTGGGCCTTAAAGAGTTATTTTAGATTCAAAAAATTACTATCAGTTCATAAGACAAATAAAACCGGTTATCTGAAACTGAGTAACTTACGTGTTCACATTTGGTCGGAAACGTAATATTAGTGGGTTTCTTGCCGTAGTTCTTCGGCCTTTTCTTAGCATGCTCTTTTCTATGGTGAAGTCGCAAATCTTCCTGTGTTTTGAAAACCTCTCCGCAAACGCGGCATCCATTTCTACGAACAAAGGAATGAATATTTATTCCTCCCCTAATTTTCTCAGCCCAGAGGCATTAATATAAATAAATATCTTCAGACATTCACACCTATCAACGTTACGGATACTAGGTGACGGATAAATATATTCAATAGATAAATACATGTAAATATTCAGTTTTTATATAATACATAATTTATTAACATCCAAGACTGGAGAACAAATGCCTGTATCCATCACACAAACATCTGCCCCCACCTATCGAACCCAGAACCTCTCGAGATGGCGACGCCTCGAGACCGGCGGCGTACAGACTACTGGACCACGGAGGTCGTCGAGGCATTGGACCCAGGCTCGTAAAGATCTGCACAATGAGCTCCAATGGCCGTCAGTTCTATGAGTAATGTCTGCCCATTGCCACGTAAAGAGAGCAAATAAAATAATCCAATAATCTACAAAGATGAGTGTTCGTAAATTGCAAAATCAGTTCCGATACTTACTGGAAATTCGAGCTTCCAATATGTTTGACTGATGTGACTAAATGCCGCTTGTACGCTTCTTCGGATATAAACTTGACATCACACTCTGCACAATATGGGCCCCCTACAATTGAACCGACTGCTTCTTGTTCCTGCAAAATAAATTTAAACTTGCCGCAATTTCCACATAGGTACCCCGAAGTCATAGATGTTTATTATGAGCCCGAGCTTGCTCACTCGCGAGTAGTTAGTGTGTATAGTTGTGACTCACGAGCACGTGCTTGTGCATCATGCGGCGGTGCATGGTGAGCCCGAGCTTGCTCACGAACGAGTAGTTAGTGTGTATAGTTGTGACTCACGAGCACGTGCTTGTGCATCATGCGGCGGTGCATGGTGAGCCCGAGCTTGCTCACTCGCGAGTAGTTAGTGTGTATAGTTGTGACTCACGAGCACGTGCTTGTGCATCATGCGGCGGTGCATGGTGAGCCCGAGCTTGCTCACTCGCGAGTAGTTAGTGTGTATAGTTGTGACTCACGAGCACGTGCTTGTGCATCATGCGGCGGTGCATGGTGAGCCCGAGCTTGCTCACTCGCGAGTAGTTAGTGTGTATAGTTGTGACTCACGAGCACGTGCTTGTGCATCATGCGGCGGTGCATGGTGAGCCCGAGCTTGCTCACGAACGAGTAGTTAGTGTGTATAGTTGTGACTCACGAGCACGTGCTTGTGCATCATGCGGCGGTGCATGGTGAGCCCGAGCTTGCTCACTCGCGAGTAGTTAGTGTGTATAGTTGTGACTCACGAGCACGTGCTTGTGCATCATGCGGCGGTGCATGGTGAGCCCGAGCTTGCTCACGAACGAGTAGTTAGTGTGTATAGTTGTGACTCACGAGCACGTGCTTGTGCATCATGCGGCGGTGCATGGTGAGCCCGAGCTTGCTCACTCGCGAGTAGTTAGTGTGTATAGTTGTGACTCACGAGCACGTGCTTGTGCATCATGCGGCGGTGCATGGTGAGCCCGAGCTTGCTCACTCGCGAGTAGTTAGTGTGTATAGTTGTGACTCACGAGCACGTGCTTGTGCATCATGCGGCGGTGCATGGTGAGCCCGAGCTTGCTCACTCGCGAGTAGTTAGTGTGTATAGTTGTGACTCACGAGCACGTGCTTGTGCATCATGCGGCGGTGCATGGTGAGCCCGAGCTTGCTCACTCGCGAGTAGTTAGTGTGTATAGTTGTGACTCACGAGCACGTGCTTGTGCATCATGCGGCGGTGCATGGTGAGCCCGAGCTTGCTCACTCGCGAGTAGTTAGTGTGTATAGTTGTGACTCACGAGCACGTGCTTGTGCATCATGCGGCGGTGCATGGTGAGCCCGAGCTTGCTCACTCGCGAGTAGTTAGTGTGTATAGTTGTGACTCACGAGCACGTGCTTGTGCATCATGCGGCGGTGCATGGTGAGCCCGAGCTTGCTCACTCGCGAGTAGTTAGTGTGTATAGTTGTGACTCACGAGCACGTGCTTGTGCATCATGCGGCGGTGCATGGTGAGCCCGAGCTTGCTCACTCGCGAGTAGTTAGTGTGTATAGTTGTGACTCACGAGCACGTGCTTGTGCATCATGCGGCGGTGCATGGTGAGCCCGAGCTTGCTCACGAACGAGTAGTTAGTGTGTATAGTTGTGACTCACGAGCACGTGCTTGTGCATCATGCGGCGGTGCATGGTGAGCCCGAGCTTGCTCACTCGCGAGTAGTTAGTGTGTATAGTTGTGACTCACGAGCACGTGCTTGTGCATCATGCGGCGGTGCATGGTGAGCCCGAGCTTGCTCACTCGCGAGTAGTTAGTGTGTATAGTTGTGACTCACGAGCACGTGCTTGTGCATCATGCGGCGGTGCATGGTGAGCCCGAGCTTGCTCACTCGCGAGTAGTTAGTGTGTATAGTTGTGACTCACGAGCACGTGCTTGTGCATCATGCGGCGGTGCATGGTGAGCCCGAGCTTGCTCACGAACGAGTAGTTAGTGTGTATAGTTGTGACTCACGAGCACGTGCTTGTGCATCATGCGGCGGTGCATGGTGAGCCCGAGCTTGCTCACTCGCGAGTAGTTAGTGTGTATAGTTGTGACTCACGAGCACGTGCTTGTGCATCATGCGGCGGTGCATGGTGAGCCCGAGCTTGCTCACGAACGAGTAGTTAGTGTGTATAGTTGTGACTCACGAGCACGTGCTTGTGCATCATGCGGCGGTGCATGGTGAGCCCGAGCTTGCTCACTCGCGAGTAGTTAGTGTGTATAGTTGTGACTCACGAGCACGTGCTTGTGCATCATGCGGCGGTGCATGGTGAGCCCGAGCTTGCTCACTCGCGAGTAGTTAGTGTGTATAGTTGTGACTCACGAGCACGTGCTTGTGCATCATGCGGCGGTGCATGGTGAGCCCGAGCTTGCTCACGAACGAGTAGTTAGTGTGTATAGTTGTGACTCACGAGCACGTGCTTGTGCATCATGCGGCGGTGCATGGTGAGCCCGAGCTTGCTCACTCGCGAGTAGTTAGTGTGTATAGTTGTGACTCACGAGCACGTGCTTGTGCATCATGCGGCGGTGCATGGTGAGCCCGAGCTTGCTCACTCGCGAGTAGTTAGTGTGTATAGTTGTGACTCACGAGCACGTGCTTGTGCATCATGCGGCGGTGCATGGTGAGCCCGAGCTTGCTCACTCGCGAGTAGTTAGTGTGTATAGTTGTGACTCACGAGCACGTGCTTGTGCATCATGCGGCGGTGCATGGTGAGCCCGAGCTTGCTCACTCGCGAGTAGTTAGTGTGTATAGTTGTGACTCACGAGCACGTGCTTGTGCATCATGCGGCGGTGCATGGTGAGCCCGAGCTTGCTCACTCGCGAGTAGTTAGTGTGTATAGTTGTGACTCACGAGCACGTGCTTGTGCATCATGCGGCGGTGCATGGTGAGCCCGAGCTTGCTCACGAACGAGTAGTTAGTGTGTATAGTTGTGACTCACGAGCACGTGCTTGTGCATCATGCGGCGGTGCATGGTGAGCCCGAGCTTGCTCACGAACGAGTAGTTAGTGTGTATAGTTGTGACTCACGAGCACGTGCTTGTGCATCATGCGGCGGTGCATGGTGAGCCCGAGCTTGCTCACTCGCGAGTAGTTAGTGTGTATAGTTGTGACTCACGAGCACGTGCTTGTGCATCATGCGGCGGTGCATGGTGAGCCCGAGCTTGCTCACGAACGAGTAGTTAGTGTGTATAGTTGTGACTCACGAGCACGTGCTTGTGCATCATGCGGCGGTGCATGGTGAGCCCGAGCTTGCTCACTCGCGAGTAGTTAGTGTGTATAGTTGTGACTCACGAGCACGTGCTTGTGCATCATGCGGCGGTGCATGGTGAGCCCGAGCTTGCTCACTCGCGAGTAGTTAGTGTGTATAGTTGTGACTCACGAGCACGTGCTTGTGCATCATGCGGCGGTGCATGGTGAGCCCGAGCTTGCTCACTCGCGAGTAGTTAGTGTGTATAGTTGTGACTCACGAGCACGTGCTTGTGCATCATGCGGCGGTGCATGGTGAGCCCGAGCTTGCTCACTCGCGAGTAGTTAGTGTGTATAGTTGTGACTCACGAGCACGTGCTTGTGCATCATGCGGCGGTGCATGGTGAGCCCGAGCTTGCTCACTCGCGAGTAGTTAGTGTGTATAGTTGTGACTCACGAGCACGTGCTTGTGCATCATGCGGCGGTGCATGGTGAGCCCGAGCTTGCTCACGAACGAGTAGTTAGTGTGTATAGTTGTGACTCACGAGCACGTGCTTGTGCATCATGCGGCGGTGCATGGTGAGCCCGAGCTTGCTCACGAACGAGTAGTTAGTGTGTATAGTTGTGACTCACGAGCACGTGCTTGTGCATCATGCGGCGGTGCATGGTGAGCCCGAGCTTGCTCACTCGCGAGTAGTTAGTGTGTATAGTTGTGACTCACGAGCACGTGCTTGTGCATCATGCGGCGGTGCATGGTGAGCCCGAGCTTGCTCACTCGCGAGTAGTTAGTGTGTATAGTTGTGACTCACGAGCACGTGCTTGTGCATCATGCGGCGGTGCATGGTGAGCCCGAGCTTGCTCACTCGCGAGTAGTTAGTGTGTATAGTTGTGACTCACGAGCACGTGCTTGTGCATCATGCGGCGGTGCATGGTGAGCCCGAGCTTGCTCACTCGCGAGTAGTTAGTGTGTATAGTTGTGACTCACGAGCACGTGCTTGTGCATCATGCGGCGGTGCATGGTGAGCCCGAGCTTGCTCACGAACGAGTAGTTAGTGTGTTTAGTTGTGACTCACGAGCACGTGCTTGTGCATCATGCGGCGGTGCATGGTGAGCCCGAGCTTGCTCACGAACGAGTAGCCGCACACGTCGCAGATGAACTCCGACGGATGCTTGATGCGCACGTGGCTCAAGTACGACGTCCACTTGCTGGGGACAATATAGGTTTCAACATTAGGACGTCCAACCAGGGCACCGAGACTACTGATTTACAACTATAGCAATATTATGATAACAGTGTCTGAATGGTATACAATTGACATTTCGTAGTCTACTAATCCATTTGCTCTAGCTTTACACTACGAAGTATCAAAAATTGTACTATTGAGACACTGCCCTTATGTTGCTACTTAGGTATATTTAGCAAACTCGGGGCCCTGAATGGTTGACTCTATTACTAACGACATAAGGTAAATTTCAGACTGAATACTGGACTTCTGAACTTATGGAAATATGTACATTCGATAACAACACCATTTTCTATTCATACTATTTATATTCATAAAGTTAAGAGCTATATTGTGTATTCAAATCTGGACACTTAAAGCTAAGAAAAAAAAGCTTATTTTAATTCATTTTTTTACATATTCTTGCATGGGTACGGATATGCCATAACACCACCACGATAACCGGATTTGTGAGTAGAAATATTAGCAATATAAACTGTCACCAATAAATTCTCTTGCATACCGAGCCACGGAGGAACGATCACCAAGTATTAGTCACTCTAAGCCAAAGCGATGGTTGCTATCAACAACTTAACCAAAAAGTCCGAATCAATACGACACCGAGAAACTAATAATGAACACATAAAAATATATTGCTATACTCACTTCAAAATTTCATCGCAGTACTGACACTTATACGTAACTCCTGTGTGCCAGCGCTGGTGTTGTTTTGCTTGAGTCCTATAACAATGGCATTACATTGGCGTATTAATCCTCATTAGAAGGAAGAGCGCGCAAAATATACCTAAGCATTTTGCAGGTGACTACTCCATACAAATAAGTAATCTATATACATATAATAAAACTGCAGAGGTAGATAGAAAAAAATGGGAAAAGGATGTAAAAAGAGGGAAAATACCAAACCATTTTTTTGGTTCTGTTCTTGTTTGTCTGTTTACAATCTCCGAAACGGCTGGACCGATTTCAATGTAATTTTGCATGGTGATTCCTTATATCTCTGGTCAACATCTTATATACTTTTTATTCCAGAAAATTAAAGGGTTCCCGTGGGACAGTTAAAAAACCATAGTGGAAGAAGTCGCGGGCAACAGCTAGTTAATTATAAATGCGAAAGTACTCGGTCTGTCTGTCTGTCGGTCTTGCTTTCACGTCAAAACGACAGAACCGATTTAATAGAAATTTGGTGCAGAGATAGTCTAGAGCCTGACAAAGGACATAAGCTACTTTTTATCCCGATATTCCAATGGGAACCAGCACCGCGCGAGTTAAACCACCACTAGTTATTTAAATAACTCACGTAGTTTTAGAGACGTAGGAACAAGATTTGCACGCATATTTCTTCCCGTGGTTCGAGGCGTGTTTCTGTAGATCCCGCTTGGTCTTAAACCTAAACTTGCATACAGGACACTCCACGTCGCCGGAACTCTGCACAAAATTCGTAAACATTTTAAATGGTCCTTCGAGAAGGATATTATAACCATGCGAAATATAAATTCCAGTTAGTTAAATATTTAAATATGGTTTAATTATGCTGTGCATCATGGAGTACATTTTCAATTCCACCAATTGAGGCTACTGTTCCAATTTGAAAAAATCTATCATTGTTGAATAGCCTATTTATTGAGGAAGGCTATAGGCTAAATACCTTCACACTATCTCAAAGTAACTATTCAAATCAAAAATAACTTTATTTCATAGGCCAAAATTGGCACTTTAATCGTCAACATGTTACATATTGAATAATTATTTTACAATTCAAATAATAATAATTAATCATAATATTAATGTTCATTACCGCGAGCGCTTCTATCAAGTACAACCACAGCGCTTTGATTGTTTTTATTATCGCGGACGAAGTCGCAAAAGCTAGTTGATTACTAATACAAATTTATTGCTTTATTTAGAAGAAAAACATCCAGTTCAACATAAAAAACAGCTTAATAATCACCGGGTCATGTTTCTCGAGGTGGTGCTTCCACGCGTCCGTGTCTATAAAGCCTCGATAGCATAGCTTACACTGGAAAGCAGCATTTATGTAGTTCGACGAATTCTGTCTGGTGCTTACTTCTTCCATTTGCTCCTTCAACTGTAAACCATTAGAGTGAAAAATGGAATTCGTGTGGCATTATCTGTCAGATAATAATTTAGAACTTATTTGAAGACCACCTTCAGATAAGTTCCTGGTAAATGTGACCGTTAATATGCTGGGCATAGACTTCTCCAAGTATTCCACAATGATTAGTCCACTTACTGCAGTGTTGAGTATTACCTAGGTACTATAACATAGCTTGCTCTCTGTTACCTGTAGACTTCATCAGACGAAATGTGGGTTTACGTGCTAATTTTGCTCGTACACGTACCAATCCACTATGGAACTATAGTACGTCTCAATCCAAATTGCCAAAAAGGTAAACAAAAAAGCCGACTTACCGAATTTGTTATTCAATCATCACACTTTTTACATAGACATTGGCACGTAAATATAATTAACGGTAACAATTGTTGTCCGTTTCAATTGATTTCAATTACCCACAGTCATCACAAAACATTTTAGAGATGAAACAACCTATGTTTTGTTTACCTTTTTGGCAACTTGGGTTGAGACGTACTATATACGTATACGTACGTCTATAGTGCGCGTGGAACTCGTTGGCCGCGCCTTAGGTGGCGACTCATCTCTGCAATCTCATGTGCGTTTTGTTTAAAGTAGCCGGAACTTTCAATGCGTGTTGCCGTCGCGAAGTCCGGCGCCGAACTGAGTAATGGCAGCAAGCGCCCCGCCTCTCCGTCACATACCTAAGGCGCGGCCAACTAGTTCCACGCGCAATATAATTCGTACGCAGTCTGAGCGCTTCCATAGGGTCCTTACCTATGAAATTGGTGTTTTTTTTCTCTCTTAGTATTTTGTCTGTAACTATTAAGATTCAGAGTATTCCTAAAAAATAATTACCTCGTCTAAAAATAGACTATATTATTGAGATCTTTTGATTTGTTTTGATAATTTGTTGTATATTTAATTGTGTTAACAATTAAATATACAACAAATAGACACGGAGACAACTCTTTTTAAGTGCCTCCCGAATACATCATTTTATTTGCATTTACTTAAAAAAGATAAATAATTTTTATGAAATGTGATATTACACATATAACTAAAGCTTGTCTAATGATAGATGCCAAATATTATTATCTCTGGATTTGGCGTTGTGAAGAAAACTAAAAAAATATTGAAAATTGAAAAAAAAAAAAAAATATTGAAAATGCAGAATTCCCCAAAATCTCCCCACAAAAAATACCAATTTCACAGGTAAGGACCTAATATTTTTTAGATCGGGATTGTACATGCGTGTTCGTACGTGTACGAGCGAAATTCGTACGCAAACGCGTTTAAACTGAGCGCGGCCTAAAGGCGTGAAGATATGGTATGATATGTTTATGTAATTTGAACTGATGGTCCTATGCGCAGGATAAGAGCAACATAACATACATAAAATCACGCCTGTAATCCCCAAAGGGGTAGGCAGAGTTCAAGGATCACTGTGTTCCTTAAGAACGCATTTAACCATTCAAAAATTGGGTTTGGTCAGATGAAAAATCGTGAAAGAGTAGTAACAAGTGGCTAGCTCATCGCCTACACAATCACACCCAGTACCCAATACGCCCTTAGTCGCCTTTTATGACATGCTAGGCAAGAAAAGCAGTTGGTACATTCTTTTAAGAGCAAGATTATTATATTATAACTGGCTAGTATGACTGTTTTGCTATTGTATTCAAATTACCGATAGCTTGATAACAGTGACATAGTCCTCTATATCAATGTCTGCAATGTCCACACCACCAGTGTTTTGTGTTCTGCGGGGCTTCTGCTCTTTTTCTAATGTGGCTGTGGACTTCGGTGGTCGCCCTCTGGGCCGCTTCTTCGTCACCTCCTCCAATAATGGCAGCAATTCTGATATGTCTTGTAGAGTCTGTGAACAATAAATATATAATTTAATAAACTTCTATTATACATATAATCATTTTTATTATTAGTTCAACAATATAGCAGAGGAGGCGAGGAGCTCGGTGGCGTAGTGGTTAGTATGCTTTGACTTTCGATTGAAAACAAAGCTACCTTCGCCATGGTCAGGCCGTGGATGGGTGACCAAAACTTTGTGATCTCGAGCTCCTCCGTGCTTCGGAAGGCACGTTAAGCCGTTGGTCCCGGTCGCTATTGCGACTGTTTCTACCCACCAATCAGAATTGGGTCAGCGTGGTGGTGTTACGTCCCATACTCCTCATGTGTTTCTCCATGAGGAAGGCCTGTCCCAGCAATGGGACGTATACAGGCTGAGGACATGAGGACAACAATATAGCAATTTATTTGAAAAGCCAACTTTAAATGTTCATTATAAGAACAAAAATTAATGTTTAGTTTCACAAAAAATAGATGCATTGAAAGCATAAATTTAATTCTCACCTCTGCTCTATCCACATCTTGTTTTACCAAATCTAATTTTACTTCCTTTTTCTTCCTACCTCTTTTTTTAGCTGTTTTTTTCTTTTCCTTATCTTTGTTACTCTTATGTACAGACAGAGGCTCATCATCATCACTAGAGACCTTTGATGAAACCATGGGCTCGTCAATAGTGATCTCATATTTAATATTTTCAGATTCCAAGTCAAAGTTTATATCATCGTAATTATTAAGATTATCATCACAATTTCTTATATCATCATCAACTTCTTCTACACCATGTACATCAGAAGGTTCATCTTTAATACCATTTAAAAATTTTACATCATTTTCATGGCTTATTTCAATAGGGTCACTTGTCTGAATGACCTCAAGTTTGGATGCCAATTTTAATTGGAGCCTATCTACTTTAGCAATCTCTTTGTATGTTAGCTGGAAATTCATTAATAAATGCATGAGTGAGTCTTAAGATCAAACAGAACGGGCAGGCTATTTAAATAATCAGTACATATTCAAAATCATCAAAAAAAAAATTATTTTACAAAAGTTGTGAATTATATTCAGTATAGTTAAAAACTTTTTGAATATAGATATTCAATTCAGGAATTTTTCAAAAATCCAAGGGGGATTAAATAATATCCAATTTTAAATTGAATCAATCCCAAGCGTAGATCTCTGAGCAGAGCTAGAAAGGGATGGAGTTATGTGGGGATGAGTAGTGCCATTAGTTTCTAACGGTACTCAGGCAGAGATTGAAGTTTGAGTTTGATTCTGGAAGCCTTAGTCTACAACTTCCGTTCTTAAACATCTTACCTCTCCTGTTGTTCCTAGAATACCAAACAGAATAGATTGGACTATCAAGCATCTCTCCCTGAATAAATAACACTTCTTAATCAACGCTGCACATTCATAACAGGCATACTTTGGCAGTTTCCTGTTCTCCATAAACTGAAAAAAAAAATATATTGGTGGTAATAATTATTATTAAAGCTTATGTTGTTGATTTCAGGCAAAGTCAAATTTTATAGTGGCAGGATTTATTTATTGATAGAATATGTAAAAGAAAATTTGAGTGGTGCTGAGGGGAAATGTAGTTCTAGTACAAAATATTTACATAAATGAATATACTTTTTTAACACATTTAAGTATATATGTTATATAATGTCTAAATTTCCTAAACACTGTAGAGAAACATCAAACAAGATAATTATAATAAACTTTCCTTTAAAACATACTTACACTGATTCCTGTGTTGACTACAAAATATTGTTCATAAGGTAAATCATGAATATTATACATCTTTACGTTGGTAATAAGGCATACTCTACAAACTTTAACGTCTTCCATCGTTAAATTTAATTAATTTCACAATAACATTATATTTTATACATCAAAGTCTTATTTCATAAAATCGCGGTAAATTATAGAGTTAATAAAATAATAGAACTTCTACCACTGTCCAATTCTTTCATTTCCGCTAAAATGTGGACTTTTATACAACTTTAATAAATTATGAAGTGATAATTATTTTAATAGTGTGTTTAAATTAAATACAAAGTGATAAATGGTCATTTATATCATATTACTATAAATTAGCAAAGAATGTCTAATTTTCCACAAGACGCTAAAGGCAAAAGCTGCCATGTTGACATTTTGCGTTTTGTTACGTTAGGATTAGGCTAAAGCACTACTCAAGACAATAATAAAAGTGATTTTTTGCGTTTAGTTATTTATTGTCTAAAGTTTCTATGGAAATCTATTTTGGCTCGTTGTCGTAAATCATATGTAAAATTCCTTTATGGCTAGCATGATCACAGAAACATTTGATAAAACAATTTATCGCTATCAAAATACATAAATATAAAGATGGAATGATAATGATAATATAGCTGACTGGAAGAAAGATGATTCAAGGAAGGTGGTGTTGGCGGCTATACAGAGTGAATTTTTTATGGGCCTTGAGGGCTAAATCCTAAACTATAAGGAAAGACGTATTCTCTATAATCTGTCATAAGGAATATCCAAATATGCTCAAACAAGTCGCGAGTCTGATTTTCATTGAAAATAAACTGCTTGTAATTGTTTTTTTTATTTTAATTACAGTCTGAATAAATTAATACGTGCATTTTTTTTTTACATAAAAATATGACAGGTAAGCTCTTGGCCTTCATCTCACTTGATTGTAAATGACGATAAGGCCGAAGGTGGAAGCGACCTTCACCAGTAAATCTTCAACAACTGACGAACTGGCTATCTTACCGAAACATCTTATATTAACATCTTATATATCTTGCCGAAACACAACGAATGCTTATAACATTGTTATTATGGCGACAAATTTAGGTAAGACGGTGGTACCAGCAATTAGACCGAGCAGAAAAACTTCTGCCCCCTTGGGGAAACGAACCCGGACCTCCCGATCAACACTCGGTGGTGTGAACCACTAGACCGGAGAGGTGTTTTGACAGTTGTTTCAAGTGTGATTAATCGATTCCCATACCAATGTAAATGGTTTTGAAAAAATAAACACTAGCTATCAGATTGCTTAGGTCTATCGCAGTTTTAAAAATCAGACTAATTCTATAGTATGGACTATACACCATTCGGTAGTGTTGTTTATGGTTTTCCTATGTTTGTCCGAACGACGTTTTATAATTCCACTTCGTCTAATTTCAGTTCATCTAATATTCATTTATCATAATATTGTTTTGTAAGACAAATATTCATTTCATTTAAATACATTTCACCAAATTTTCATTAGGATAATTTTGTTTGATCTTATTATCAAATCACATCATAGACATTTGCAACATGCGATTAAGTTCTCCGGCGCTACGGGAAGGCAGCCCCTTCACCCTGGCGTAACAAAACACAGACGCCTACGCTCTCCTTCGCAGCTTCGGCTTCGGGCTCTGTGTCGGCTGACATGCCCATCATCAGCCACTACGGAGAGCCCGGTCGCCTGTATCTTGTAACAGCGGGTGAGGGCTGCTACCCTCCTCGCCTCCGCCTTACTGAATTGCACTCTAGGGGTAAGGCCGACAAGAACTACGTGGTGGGAGATGTTGACTGAATCAGATTCGTCCTAAAGTAGAATAATATTCGACCCAAGAAAAAAAATTAAACAATGTTTTATACCAAATGAATACTACACTAGTCAAACATTAGTCTATCAATATTATTAAATAATTCAAATATCAATTCTATCAAATAATTATTATATTAACCGAAAATTAGACAAAACTGAAATTATGCCAAAAAATAATATGTAACGTTGTTCGGACAAACATAAGACAAGGGTTGTTAATATGGATCGATTGGAATTAATGTTATAATTACAGGAAAATAATGGAAAATCTAAAATTTTAATAAAATATTTCTTGTTCCACCTTGGTTGAACCTATTGCTCGCCACCTGTTGCATGGGAACAGAGATATCAGGCGAAATGTGAATGTTTTAACACCTACCCGTTTAGGATTAGAGGCGTGATGATAATTATGACAAGTAAGTTATGTGAAGTGTAAATCGAACTCGCGTAGAAAGGTTTTTTTGCCGTTTTTATAGATAATGGTACCTATATGTTATTCTTATTATTACATTATACATATATGCCTTTACTCCGGTGGGGTAGGCTGAGACCCCACCGGAGACCCCCAGACCCCCTCCTTCCATTTGATACGATCGTGGCACACATCTGTTGCTTCATCTTCTTTCAACAATGTTACAACGGGATCCCATTACTAAGACCTCGCTGTCTGTCCGTCCATCTGTCTGTCTTTCACCAGTTTCTAGCTCAAGAACCGCGATAGCTAGACAGTTGAAAAGATCCTGAATAAATTAATACTGAAAATAATACTACCAATCAATATCTTCCCTTGGGTGTCGTCAAAGGCGACCAATGGAATTGGAACTGCACAACATCCAAGAGCTTATAACAGCGACGGGCTCACCACCTCTCACGCTGAGGAGAACATGTGCAGTGACTGCTTGGTGAAACGCGAATTATGGTAGTGCACTACTTTTGCGGTGCTTTAGCCAAGTCTCTGACTAACCCTTAGGGGATATGATAGCCGTATTTATAAATGTAATTTTCCGCAACATGGTGAGGTTTTCTATAATACTGTTCAGCTATATGTCTGTTGCCACTATAACAACAAATACTAAAAACAACAAACACGATTATTTGCCTTTTTTTGCTCGATATCAATAAATGGTAATAAGTAGGCACTTGAAATTTGCTTACCTACTGTTTGTTTTTTTTTTCTTTATTTTCAAAGACTTTTATCCGAGATATGCCAGTCCTATCGTAACCTATTATAAATAACAGAATCACAATTATTAGTTACTAGGCAAACATGGCGGCTGTAGTAAATGAAACACCATCTTCGCTTCTCTTGAACCAGGATTAGCCAGGATGGTGTGAAATATTCCAACATCTATTTCACTTATGTTCAACGAGCTGATAAGTGCCCGTCTTTGCGCTTGTTAACGGACACATTCCATCAACAAGTGATGAATATCCTCTATGACTCCACAAGTTTCACAATTTGGCGATGCTACTTTTTTCATTAGATATCCAAACTTATTGTTTGTTTATCTATGGTATGCAACCCTTTGTGCGCGAATCCGACTCGCGCATGGCCGATTTTTTATTTTAATATAATTGTTTATTTTTAATGTAATAATTTTGAGCGGTAAGATCGATACTTTTTTTTAATAAATTGTAATTTTCTGTTCCATTAGTTTGGATCAGCCTGTATGTACAGTCATCGTTATGATCACGATGCCACAGACGCTACGCTGTGATCGTTTCTACTTCCTTCTGGTAGTCAAATGAAACTGCAGAAATCAGAGCAAAGTTCTAGGTTCTCAAATTTTTCTGCTTATTCTTACCTACCTATGACCATTTAAAGTTTTTCTAATTTGCTATTCCAAGTAGATATTTGGTAGGTACACGTAATAATAATAATAATATATGTAGCACATTGGTATATCGAGGGCAAGGTTTTTTAATTTCCTTGACCGATGTTAGACCTTAGACATGCAGAAAGTAGGTATAATACAACTTGTGGCAAAAACACGAGATCTTTGAACCGACCTTATGTCAATGCCATAAGCTGTACTTTGCCTTGATACGTCTAACAAAATTACTTACGCGTTTCGTATAAAATAACCTTGAAAAATTTATCTTAGTGCTAGCAACAAGCAGTCTAACTTATGTTTTATGGATAGACTCTGCTTGGTAGGGAGTAAGTAAATCTGTTTAAAATTAAATTCCCTAACGTGAATTCAATTCGAGACGAGAAACAATATTAAGTACATACCTAGTGACCCTTTTACTTCATTTTCAATTACCAACGTGTATATAATTTTGATTTATTACCAAATACCAATAGTGGTGGTTGGTGGAAATAGGTACATAGTCCTTTAGACGAAAAAAAAATTAGATTTAAATAGAGACGCCTCATGAACTATAGCAAATCTTTCTAGCCGCTGAAACACTTGTACTCCTACTATGTTAAGAAAAGTTTTACCTATATGGATTTTTTCATGAACATAATATTAAGAAATATATTAATAAAGATAAACAATCTCAAGTTTCATAAGTTTTATTCAGTTATTATTTGTTTTCAAAAATAATTGCTGTCTAAAATTAAAACGTCCCTTCATAAATGATCAAACTTCCAAATTAGTCCAAAAACCGCTAGACAGAGCTAACAAACTATACTCATTATGTAGGTTAGAGTGCTTACGTAAGCTTGTAATTGCATTATATACCTACCTACGTTCACTTTACGTCCATAGTAAAATACCTAAACATTTGACATCTACTTTTTAGTTGTCGCCGTCTCGCTCACTCGCACAGGGGATATTGTTCGTGGAATGCGCGCGTCGGCTAGTCTCGCTACACTTGTCCGTAAAGGTCAAAATTCTTCATGTTTGATAACACATAGCTTCTAAGACCTTCTGATAAGGTTCAATATTGTGTGCCATTGAATGAAATAAACGCCTTAGCGGCGAGAAAAATTTGTACCGAGACTACTCATAGTGACTACTTTGTAAAAGTACATTCATAAATTATTATTAAGTTTATCTCAAATTCTGAACAAAAAGAGATATCTTTCGGATATTATTATTTATGATTATTGTGAATTTTTATTATAATTTTTTGTTGTTATCGGTGATGTTTTCAGAACCACCATCTTCATGAATTTTGATTTTAAGAAAAGTCCTTGAGAAGTAGTCTCGTGGGGAGTGCGGCTACGTCATCACGATAGAACTTTTGTAGGTATGTATTACCGCCAGCAGTGGCCCGATTGGCCAACAAAGCCTTGTTGGCGGCCATTTTGTCGATGCTGAGTCACCAAAAGGTGAAAAATGTACTGAATTAATGCGCACTCCCCACGAGACTACACAACGGTATTGGGCATTTCCCTGAACTGATACTGAACACAAAATTTGGGTTTCATGTTTTGAGAACGGCGTGGGTAATTGGAATAAAAATTCACATGATTCCTGATCAATTTAATAGTAAAGAAGTTTTCATTATACGATAAACAACCGGGAAAATTGTTTTTAAAAGTTAGTGTCAACTCAACGTAAAACTTGGTTTTTCGTCAGTGTATTGGACCTTCGTCCTATGGACAGTTTTGCGGGCGAGTGTCTGCTGTGGCGTATATTTTATTATTTGTTTTCCAATAGTATTAAATTTGGTGATCTGTCAAAAGTGTTGAGCAGTGTTTAGTGTATGTATCGCACAATCGGTGCGATTGTTTACGTTTATTATGACTGAAAAGTGCTAGTGGATCGGTGCAGGATGTAGTCCGGGATTGCAGTGCTTCAAAATCCGTCCGTGGACGCGTTTTGAATCTCGATTACAAGGATTAAATAAGATTGAGCGTCGCAAGCATGACTGATCCGACGGTCAAGGTAAAGACGGAGCGGCCCGATGAGGCGGAGATCAGGGAGTTGGCCGCGAAGATGGTCGAGGCCAACAAGGCGAAGGCACTGGCTGCGTCCGTGGCCGCAGCGCGGCCTCCGCCTGGGGCTATGGTAGGAGTTCCTCCACCGGGTGCGGGAGGTCAGATGGGCATCCTTAATTTCCTTACACGAAAGCCGGGTGCGCCCACCGCGGTCGACACGCGGCCGGTACCCGACGGCGACAAAAAAACCCCAGCGCCTGACGAAGCCAGTTGGAAAGGTCATTTCGGCTGGGATATGTTGGGCAAATGTCACATTCCATACATTTACCGCTCCAGCGAAAAATACGTGGCAGTGCGGATGGTGGAGATCAAGCTACTCAACAAGTACCTGAATTACCTACATGCGGATATCTACTCCTGTACCTGCATCAGAAGTTACTACATCACCGAGATAGAGGCGCGCCTGCTCAATGAAATCAACAACAGGCACTGTGATGGCCAGTTCGGCCGGGAACCCTTCACTCAGAAAGACTTAGTGGTGCGGTTGTCGGATGCTTATGAGTTCTATAACTTTTTAGATGTGTGCTATAATAAGCTACTGAGGGGTACTACCAACAGTAAAGACAAGTGTGGTTTTATTAGAATAAATAAAGAATCAGTTGTTCCATATACAGTGAGAGATGGTCAAAAGTTTGTTCCTCTATTCTATTTCGAAGGTGAAACGGACAATTTGAAATTGAAAGCTGATCAGCTGAAAGGCTGGGACTTATCATATCTTAAGTTTTGCTGCAAAGTGCAAGGCATAAGGAATGAGTTGTTTGCAAGTGAGACATGTTCTGTGATTAGTTTATCGGACATTAAAAGTTATTTTCCTCCTGGAACTGAGTTTGAGGAGTACTGGCCGAACAAGGTTGTGGATTCCCAGCTGTTGATATCTGCGAAAGGTGAATATATATTTCCTTTTTTCATATAGCATATAGTAAGATTGCTGTGTACACTCGTAAAGGCTAACATATATGTCCATTGGAAGTAAGTTTTATTGTTTTGTATGTCTAGCTGTAAGTGGACATATTCGAATAAATTAATAAATAGCTAAAAATATTAGATTTTATATATTTAATCAGTAACATTTTATACATACATATAATCACAAATACATACATATAAACATTGTATGTATGTCATAAATACTGTTTTCATAAAAAGTAATTTCTTTTGCAATTTTAAAGAAACTAGACATACATAAGCCATAAAATTTTAAGATGTATAAGTTTCCACCATTTCATTTGTTTCATTGTAATGAAATCAATGGAATTGTGGCAATGTTTGTAGGATATTAATGTCATAGTCATATGTATATACAAAATTGTTATTTACATTCCCTTTAGTAGCACTGGTTATGCCAACAGATAAATGGGTAAAACAACTCCTTTTACATAATGTTTCTTTCCATTCCTTCCTCCCTTCACATAATTATTGGTGTAATACATGAGTTAAGAATTATTACTTGTACGAGAATAAAATTGGTTCAAAATTTATTAATTTGCTCTTCAGCAATATTATGTTCTAATATTGTAATTTCAACATTTTTTGTTGATTAAACATGATGTATCTGCATATTATTCTATGGAAAAGTAGGCCATGATTTGTAAGATGAACTTAAATTCATTCAATAGTAGGTATTATAATATGATAACATTAACCCTTTGTTATCTGTTTTGTAAATAAGACCTAAAATCGCAGCATATTATTGGTATCAAGTAAATGAAGGATTAAGAATTATTATTTTGGCTTAACATTTTTATTATTTTGTAATACCCTTCTAACTTATTGTATTCATTAACCTAAAAAAATAATGGCATTGTCTAAAAAACATGTTTTTTTCCTAAATATTTCAGAGGAGGTTCTTTAAAGACCTGTGCCATAGGAGAAAAAATATTAAAATAAATTCCATGAAAACCCAAATTTTGGATAACATTCCCCATAAGTTTATCACCAAAATATATTGTTATGTATTTGTTGATATGGGTTTTTTACCTTTATTATAGGGTTTATGGCTAAAAATAAAATATTACTATTCAGAAGCTTTATTTTTGAATAAATAGGGTTCTCTGCAAAAGATAATCCTTAGATAATCATAATTAACTAAAGTTATTATTAGATAGGTACTGGTACATTTAAAACAGGAAAAACCAACCATTTCAATGTTACTTGCTCTTAAAATATTAATCTATTGTTAAAAACTTTCTTTGATCTATATTGAAAATAGAGGATGTAAAATGATAAATTACAAAATTAGATCTAGATACCTGCCATTTTATGAACATGATTTTATAGACATGTTTCATTAAATATACCTAATTATTGTTTTAAATACACTCTAATTAGTCCAGTGTTGATTCTAGATTATTCTGGTTCAAACAAGGTCACTTAACACTTACAGCTGACATTCTGTTTTTTTAAAGACACATCCTGCTACCTTAAGTTTACTTTGAGTCGAACACAGTAACACTTATAGATCAAACTATAAAAACTACGTATACATACAATGCAAAAGCTATGACCTAACATGACCATCGAAACACGCTATTTTAAACAATTATCGCGATCGCGATCTGACAAAATATGTAAATCACATATTTCTGTAAGTTCATATAATAAAATTACCGTTGTCATCAAGATTATCGTGTTTTGACGTCGGCCTCGTTCAGAACAGCAGCGGGCGGCGAATCTCGCGGCTTGACAAACTCCGTTAAGTATGAAAACGCATGTATCGCCCGCGTTGCCCGCAGCCCGCTACCGTCTAGAACAAGGCCTTACAATATTACCGCGTATCAAAGAAATTCCTCAGTAGTTAATTGCATTGTATAGTATTTACAACAAACCAACCAACCATCCCTTGGTCCTCTAAACCAATCACGGTTAAGTGAGCCGAAACGCGGGAAGTGTGCGTGGAACTTGCAAAAGCACTCTTTCCTACAAATTATTATTCGTATTTTATTCCTAGAGTTCCTCTCCCCCTTTACAACAATGGTTCAAAATGTACAACAATGACAAAGGATAACATCGGTGATGTAATTGGTCACAGGGGCAGTAGCAGGTGGCGGTCAATGGACGCGGGCGCCGCTGCCGCCGCCGCCGGGCGCGGCGGGCGCGGTCGCCATGGGCGGCGGGTCGCGGGGGCGGCGGGCGGCGGGGGCCACGCGCCACTCGCCCGCCGCCGCCGCCATGCAGATACCGCACGCCGGCATCTCCGCTGCTGCCGTCCAGGCGCTCACCAACTGGAGCCTGCCCGGCACGCTTACGCAGGCGCAGACGCAGCAGGTGCTGCGGCTAGCTCAGGTATGTGCCCTTATGACGCTCTAAACACGCATGACGCATCTGAACTTAGGTCCGAGCATTTAGAAACACCCTCGGCACAGGAGCACACGGAGTGCTACGTTGCGTTGCAGTTGCAGCGGCGTTGTAATGCAAAAATTACGCCGCATTGCCATTGTAGCAACGCTATCACCCATCTTCGCCAAGTCCCGAAGTTGGAAATCCGTTGTGTCGCCGTAGCTCACTATTAACATTGCCACAGATATGTGGGACTCAGTGCAGGTGACTCTGAACGTTGCGTCCGCTGCGGGTAGTCGTCCGCTGGATTCTCTATATTTGTGCCTTCCTATTGCGGCGAATCAGAGCGAAACGGGATATGTCTTCTCGAAGTCCAATCCGCGAACCGAAATATGAGATTAAGAGGATAGGTCTACAGCCGCTCTCAGCTCTAGCTCAAGCGTTTCGGAAGACTCCCTGGTAGTGTGACCCCCTAGGCGGCTGCTTATAACACAGAAATCTTGCAGTGGCTTGCCATTACAGGCTTGAGGACTTACCATAATTCTCGCCTTATCTAAAAACGCCCTATGAGCAAAAGAGGGTCATTAAAAATTACCGCGACTCCACCAAAGCCATACCAAAACAAACCTATGAGATTGCGTAATTTTTCAAACCACTCAAAATGAAGCAAACTCATTCGTGGATCCTTCCTCGCAACCCGTTTTGTCACAATAGCTCTGTTGAAGAAACGGCCTATGGCTTTTGGCGCACTATTCTGCCACGATCAGTGTGCAGTAAGCGGAATGTTTTTTTAGTTGATATAGGTCCTTATGTGACCTTATCACATAGGGATTTTTATCACTTTTTTAAATTATCTAGTATATCTAGCCGTGGAAACGAAAAAACCCGTCTTCTAGATTACAGATAGTAATTTATAATCCTCTCATATAATACACCCACTGAAAATAAATTTAGATGTCATATATCTCTTTCTCTAAATATAGATAGAAGGACATTAACTGACTAGTAATATTGCGTTCGACTTTCAACCCTGCTGTTGATTTAGAATTCGATCTATGGTTTATATACAGTTTAATTTATTAAGATATATTGCCCTGGCCAAGGCTACCTTACTTGAGCCTTGAAGAGTAAAGTTCTAGAAATATTTTAGTACAATAGAGAGAACAGCTATAAGTTTAATAAAATTTTGACATCAAAACAATACGAGGAAAATCCAACTCGGGTACTTACTTACCTAAAAAATGACAAGGAAGGAAAACCCATTAGAAAGATGACACTACCTTCATTACCTACTTTTGATGAATTCTCCAATATCTGTTTAGGTACTATATGATATAAGCATATAATGCACACAAAAAAAAATTATACCTTTCATGTCTCTTTAACAGGTTGCCTGGAAAAGATTACCGATTAGCAATAAGGCCGCCCATTGCTTTTTATATTTTTTTAAATAATTAATTTTAAGTTATTATGTGCAATAAGGCAATAAAGTATACTTATATAAAAAAAACTAATTGTTATGGGTTCGTATGCTTTGGATTCGATGTTGAAAACAGTCGCCATGGTTAAACCTTGGATAGGTGACCAAACTTTATGATTTCGAGATCTTTTATTCCTCGGGACCCGTTTGGTCACGCCTGTTTCTACCGACTAATTCGCTTATGCCAGCGTGATAGAATGGTCAATTATTCTAATGGAAGTAGAAATCCCTGTGCTCACAGCTGGATGTATGTAGACACAGGCATCAACGGCATATGGTGCAAATATAGCGAAGGTTGTTGTTTTCAATATCGAAAACTACTACAATCTACTCTACCAAACTAATGGACATAACTATATCTCTATACTAAGACAAATATATAATTTTTTTTATAATGTCAGTGTCAGTTTTACCTATTTCTGGTTTACACAAGGTCACCGCTCTAAACTAGCATTCAGTTAGTGTTTATTTGACTACCAGCCCGTTGTATGTAAACATGGCACGGTAGGCACAGGACCCTGAGAATTGGTGAGACAGGCCTATACCATTGGGGGTAAATGGGCTGATAACGGTGATGTGGAATCAGCTCGAAATAGCACACTGCTGAACGTAGGCTAGGGGTAACCATAGTGGACCGCAACTCTTCACATCTAGATTCATGTTTCAATGAAATTAGACAAATGAATTTAATGATTACGAAGGCCTTTCTTTTACTAGAAGTTTAGTAATAGGATTGAGAATTCCGAGTTTTTATCCGATTCTTTTCTACCTTCTGCACCCTTATTCTCAAGGGTCGGTTCACGTTTTTACTTGGGAGTTTTTTTTATCGTGGAGGTTTAATGTTCTTATAGGCGCAAGTGGCCGCGCAGGCGCAGGCGGCGGCGCGGTACAACAACGCTGCGATCGCAGCCGCGGCCGCCGCCATGCCGCAACACCGTCAACAGCATCAACGAAACGTACCGGTAAACATATTTCTATAAAACACACAGGATATTCGTTTTATATTTATTTACTAGTCACCAAAACCGACTTCGTAAGAGAGCAATATTTTGTTAAAGTTTATTTGCTAAAAAGAAGTACCTAGTCTGTGACAGAATAGTGACAGAATATTCAAAATCGGATCAGTAGGATCTAAATCCGATGCAAAATTGATCAATCCACCCGATGAAGGACTTTCAATATTATTTTATTTGTTCTTTAATTAAATCCAGCGCTGGTTTTACGTCACTTTAGCTGTAAAATAGGTCATGCATAACCATTAAAATTGATGCGTCATTGTAGATTGATAATTCATCACCCTATTTATTTTTCGGTATCTTTTCTTATTCCGGGAATAAAAGACGTATTTATTTTATCGCTAAATTATTTGTTTATTGCGTCAAGAAAAAATCAATGAAAAAAAAATCCATCAACTAGTTTCCTTTAACACCTCTGCCTACCCCTTCGGTGATAAAGGCGTAATTTTTTTTGGTATTTTGAGAATTTCGTGTCCACGTCCAAAAGCACTTTTTCCGTAGAGCCATATACCATGTTTGTTTATCGTTTATTTCAGTTTCCGAACAGTGCAATAACAATGGCGATGGGACAGCAGCCCCCTCCACCCCTAGTGAGGAGCTCAGCCAACGCGACGAATATGAAGTGAGCATTTTTATAGTTACGTAGACATGGGTGGAGATTTTGCAGTCCTTATATCTTAATCTATAACAGACTCTCTGTAATCGTCTATTTCACGGTTAGATTACTCATTTGGTTAGTCTTGAGGCTGTAAAACTAAGCCTGTGGTCATAATTCTCTGCGTGTTTTGTCAATTCCATTCGCCATTGTCTTGACACTGTTTGTATTATGTAGATTATACATAACGCTGTTTACATTTTTTAAGCTATTGCATGGCTTCTATCGCGGGCCTTGAGCGCGGGGACCGAATCCAGAAATTCCGTAACGAAAAAACCTCACGCTCCCCACTCCGATGCGCAAGAAGGTGTGGCTTGAAGGCCGTGCATGTTAAAACCCAAGGTGGTTACGAAAATGAAACACCGTGTCCAAGGCGAATACAAATTTTAATTAACATCGGTTTGACCATATAAGTCTATGAGAGTAAACAATAGTGCGTTTTAAAGGATAGGTGGCGCCATCTAGTGATACAAAAAAGAAATAATTTTAACAAAGACGCCACTTTGGTTTTATTTATAAGCTAACTATTACACATTGTTTATTATGAGTTTTGTTATTTTATTAATTAGTTTATTAACATTTATTTTAGATAATTATTTTATGATTTAATTTACTTATAAGTGATCCGAACGAAATAATGTATATGCAAACTACCAACAGTTTATATAATTTGTTTTCTTATCGGTCACCACGCTCAAAAAGTGTAACTTGAATTAATATCAAAGAAAAAGAAATACTGCATGAATAAAATAAATAAATAAAATTATAATTGCATAAGTTGATACAAAATGCTATGCAATAGCTTTACCGCGGCAGTACCGAGTGCCACACGTCTTTTTTAAGCTATTGCATAGCTTCTACCGCGGGCCTTGAGCGCGGGGACCGAATCCAGAAATTCCGTAACGAAAAAACCTCACGCTCCCCACTCCGATGCGCAAGGAGGTGTGGCTTGAAGGCCGTGCATCGTCTAACGTCGTTTCAGTTCGGCAGTCTTCGACACGGCGTTGTGTGCGTGAATATGAATGAACAAAGTGCATTTATTATTAATGAAGAAAGTCACCAAAAAAAATAATGAAAGAAAATGAGTGAGTACTCTATATACATACATTTTATTATTATGACAAATGAAGTATTAATTTTGATTTGAAAATATAATACTGCTATAAAGATAACCTAAACTTTTGATATTAAAATGAGCGATATTAAAAGTAGCCCTCTTTTATACACACAAACACACACACGCGTATAGTTAAAATTCTAAATTTAGATTCTCAATATGTATATATAAATAAATTAATTCATTCTTCATTATGTATATAACAGAAACCATCAAACCAAGCACGTGTACTATTCAGTACCTTTGTTTTTTATTTATTTAATAATAGAAAAAATTGTTTTCTTATCGGTCACCACGCTCAAAATGTGTAACTTGAATTAATATCAAAGAAAAAGAAATACTGCATGAATAAAATAAATAAATTAAAATTATAATTGCATAAGTTGATACAAAATGCTATGCAATAGCTTTACCGCGGCAGTCCCCGAGTGCCACACGTCTTTTTTTTTATAAATGAATATTGTTTTGGTGTGTCATTACACTATTTATACCTAATTATTTATACCTAGATATTTTCGATTTATAGAGAAGAAAAGCGTAAAGAGCTAAGCAGAAAAAAAACTAATGCACGTCAAAGGGCATATTATCACCGTCAGAAAGATTTGAAGAAAAATGAAGAAATAAAAAAAGTACCAAAATCAAATGCTGAACGTCAAAGGAAATTTCGTCAACGTAATGCAGAAAAATCTTACATGAGTATGTAAGTTGATTTAATAATAATATTTTTAATTTATTTATTTAAATACAAATTGTAATATATGATTCAATATTATTTAATTTAACGATTTCATCATTTTTTATAAACCTATAGTTTCAATGATAAATATTCCTGAATAACCAACAGCTACTGTAAGATAATAAAACCCACATGTATTGTAAAATAATAAAAAAATATTTTAAACAATATTAACTTTTTTTATTTATATAATAATAGAAAAAATTGTTTTCTTATCGGTCACCACGCTCAAAAAGTGTAACTTGAATTAATATCAAAGAAAAAGAAATACTGCATGAATAAAATAAATAAATAAAATTATAATTGCATAAGTTGATACAAAATGCTATGCAATAGCTTTACCGCGGCAGTACCGAGTGCCACACGTCTTTTTTTTTTTTTAATATTATTTATGATGCTGTTGAAGTGTTGACACAAGGTTTTTATTGGCAATATTTGAGTAGTATCTATTTAGTTTTCTTATTGGAAAATTAATATTATATTTTTTGTTTTTGGCATTAGTATATTAACTATCATTAGATTATCTTTATAATATGCAGTAATTAAAAAAAATGGTCTACATCTTTTTCTATCGTATTATTTCGAAATTTCGAAACGGTTACTGGTTTTTTAACTATCCCACGGGAACCCTTTAATTTTCCGGAATAAAAAGTGTCTGAGATGTTGACCGATTTCAAAGACATTTTGCATGGTGATAAGGTATCACCAAGCAAAATGTCATTGAAATTGGTCCAGCCAATTTGGAGATTAGCCCGCACAAGCAGACGACCAGACAGAGAAACAAAAAATACAAAAAAGACGTGTGGCACTCGGGGACTGCCGCGGTAAAGCTATTGCATAGCATTTTGTATCAACTTATGCAATTATATTTTTTATTTATTTATTTTATTCATGCAGTATTTCTTTTTCTTTGATATTAATTCAAATTACACTTTTTAAGCGTGGTGACCGATAAGAAAACAAAATTTTCTATTATTAAATAAATAAAAAACAAAGGTACTGAATAGTACACGGTTTCTGTTATATACATAATGAAGAATGAATTTATATACATATATATATATTGAGAATCTAAATTTACAATTTAAACTATACGCGTGTGTGTGTTTGTGTGTATAAAAGAGGGCTACTTTTAATATCGCTCATTTTAATATCAAAAGTTTAGGTTATCTTTATAGCAGTATTATATTTTCAATTCAAAATTAATACTGCATTTGTGATAATAATAAAATGTATGTATATAGAGTACTCACTCATTTTCTTTCATTATTTTTTTTGGTGACTTTCTTCATTAATAATAAATGCACTTTGTTCAGTCATATTCACGCACACAACGCCGTGTCGAAGACTGCCGAACTGAAACGACGTTAGACGATGCACGGCCTTCAAGCCTCACCTCCTTGCGCATTGGAGTGGGGAGCGTGAGGTTTTTACGTTACGGAATTTCTGGATTCGGTCCCCGCGCTCAAGGCCCGCGATAGAAGCTATGCAATAGCTTAATATTTTTATTTTTTTTGTTTTTTTTCCGAATTTTTCCCTGTTTTTACCCCCTGACTTGATTTTAAGCTTTATTATATGTATAAATAATAATATATTTTCTTTCTTCAGTGTGCCCCCCCAAGGGAGCGGGTCAATGAATGGCCACTCAACCTCTCACTCCGTGGACAACCGGAAAAGGCTTACCCCAATACCAGATATCAACATTACTGGCAACCATACGCCGTATAAAGTAAGTTGGTTTTATATGTAAAAGTAATCTTTATTTGCATTGCACTAGGGTGCTTAATTCACTGAAGGATGCATAGTAAATCGTTATACAATGTACAAGAAAAACGGAGTTTTGGAATGGTTTTATATGTAAAATAAATAAATATCCTCATACATTCACACCTATCAACTAGTCCCATTTTTAGCAACAAAATGCTGCTTGTGCTTCGGATACAAGATGACGAACAAATATATTTTATTACATAAATACATATAAATATACTGAATATATATAAACATCCAAGACTGGAGAACAAATGTCTCATCATTTATCATCCTAACACTCGCTGGGGATCGAATCCAGGACCTCTCAAGATGGCGACGCCTTGAAACTGGCGTACTGGTCACTCGACCACGGAGGTCATCAGTTCAGGTTGTCAAAAGTGATCTTTATTTGCATTGGACTAGGGTGCATAGTAAATCGTTATACAATATGCAAGAAAAACGGAGTTATGGAATATTTTTCTAGTTATCATGATTTATTATCTGTTGCCTAAGAAACTACAGAAACAGCTAACTCATTTGAATGGTTATTGATTTGAATGTAAATTGGTGGGTATAAATTGTTAATATAGCAAGGAAAAAAATAAAGAAGAAATGACAAGACAATAGTTAACCGTTTCTACCCATCTTCATTTGTTTAAAATGCAGCGGTAGCCGGGTTGGGACGGACGGGGCACTACCTCAGAGTAAATAGAACTGGAGTAGCCATTAGTCAATTTCTCAAACATTTTTTTCTGCCATTTCTTGCGGGGGGTGAGGTTACCACACTAAAAGCCACACACATAAAAAATAACTTTTACCGTTTTTACAAATGCACACATGCATAATTCGACACACAAATTTAAATTTCACGCACACACACGCTTAAAATAGTCACGTGGGGTGTGCGTTTTGACAACGTCACAGCCGCACTCCCCACGAGACTAGCGTTCGAAATTTGAAATCGTAGAATTCTAAAACATGAAATAAAGAAGTAAATAATCATGAAATCTTAAAAATTATAATTACAAATAAAAGGTGACACCATCTTTTAGCATACTCGATGTTTTCTATTTATTTTTACAACAAAAAACAGCACAGGCAGGCATTTTTGCGGGAGCTCTGTTCGCCGCAACGTTTACAATGTTATGGTTGTCAAAATGGCGGCTCAACTAGTTGTATTAAACGTGCAAGCATCCGATGCTTGTGCATTTGGCAGAGGGGAATGTTAGACAAAGGCTACTCCAGTTCTGTTTACTCTGAGGGTACTACTCGTTGTAGAGACCGCGGTAATCGCGAGTTCGATCCCACCGCCGCCACCACTGAGTTGAATAAAACTTATGTATAGTTCATTGTGAATATCGCTTGCCTCACATTATGCCCGGTGCATAGCAACAGGCTCGCCACCTGTTACATGGGGACACCTAACATATCTGAAGCCCTAGCACGAGCCGGAAACAAAAATTCCCCGGAGACAAAATTCGTCATTGCCTCTCGCTTCTTCGTTTGCGCGGAGGCGAGAGGCAATGAGTAATATTGTCTCCGGGGACTTTTTCTCTCCGGCCCGTGCCAGGTATTAGTGAAATATGGGTGTTAAAAAAAGTTAAATTTTAGTGCTTTATGTAAAAAAAATTACAAATATTGTGTAATCCTTGCAGGTACAGAAGGCGCTGGTAGAAAACACAATGGTGCCGTGCATCAACGCCAAGCCCTACCAGTACACGGAGTTACTGATGACGCTGCCCGACCTCGCCAGCCACTTCTTCCCGAGGGTCGCGCTCGCCACCTGCCGCGCCATGCTCGACGCGCTCGGCCTCACGCTCTACCGGCCCAACGCGTGAGTGACGCACACACACACACACACACACACACACATACACGCACACTCACACACACACACGCACGCTCGCACCCGCCGCGCCATGCTCGACGCGCTCGGCCTCACGCTCTACCGGCCCAACGCGTGAGTGACGCACACACACACACACACACACACACACATACACGCACACTCACACACACACACGCACGCTCGCACCCGCCGCGCCATGCTCGACGCGCTCGGCCTCACGCTCTACCGGCCCAACGCGTGAGTGACGCACACACACACACACACATACACGCACACTCACACACACACACGCACGCTCGCACCCGCCGCGCCATGCTCGACGCGCTCGGCCTCACGCTCTACCGGCCCAACGCGTGAGTGACGCACACACACACACACACACACACGCACACTCACACACACACACGCACGCTCGCACCCGCCGCGCCATGCTCGACGCGCTCGGCCTCACGCTCTACCGGCCCAACGCGTGAGTGACGCACACACACACACACACACACACACACATACACGCACACTCACACACACACACGCACGCTCGCACCCGCCGCGCCATGCTCGACGCGCTCGGCCTCACGCTCTACCGGCCCAACGCGTGAGTGACGCACACACACACACACACACACACGCACACTCACACACACACACGCACGCTCGCACCCGCCGCGCCATGCTCGACGCGCTCGGCCTCACGCTCTACCGGCCCAACGCGTGAGTGACGCACACACACACACACACATACACGCACACTCACACACACACACGCACGCTCACACCCGCCGCGCCATGCTCGACGCGCTCGGCCTCACGCTCTACCGGCCCAACGCGTGAGTGACGCACACACACACACACACACACACACACATACACGCACACTCACACACACACACGCACGCTCGCACCCGCCGCGCCATGCTCGACGCGCTCGGCCTCACGCTCTACCGGCCCAACGCGTGAGTGACGCACACACACACACACACATACACGCACACTCACACACACACACGCACGCTCGCATCCGCCGCGCCATGCTCGACGCGCTCGGCCTCACGCTCTACCGGCCCAACGCGTGAGTGACGCACACACACACACACACATACACGCACACTCACACACACACACGCACGCTCGCACCCGCCGCGCCATGCTCGACGCGCTCGGCCTCACGCTCTACCGGCCCAACGCGTGAGTGACGCACACACACACACATACACGCACACTCACACACACACACGCACGCTCGCACCCGCCGCGCCATGCTCGACGCGCTCGGCCTCACGCTCTACCGGCCCAACGCGTGAGTGACGCACACACACACACACACATACACGCACACTCACACACGCACGCTCGCACCCGCCGCGCCATGCTCGACGCGCTCGGCCTCTAATATGTAAACTTTGTCATGAATGATAATTTGTGTGATTGTTACAGTGCGCAGCTCCAGATCCTGCGCAACTCGGGCAAGTGCAAGTCGGCGGCGGCGGGCGAGAACGGGCTGGCGCTGGTGCAGATCCGCGACGTGATGCAGCACATGCCGCAGTTCAAGTACATGCTGCGCTCCGCCGGCGACGAGCCCGCGCGCCCGCACGCGCCGCCCGCGCACGCTAAGCGCGCGCGGGCCAACTAGGGAGCTCTCACTCTGGTTGTCTGACGCGCCCGACACCCTGCGCGTCGAATAAATCCATCAACAGACGCTCCGACCACGTCGGCTCTGACGAATACAGTCAGAAGTTAGCTTTAAGTCAAATGTACGCCGTCGTGGCACTAGACGATCGATTTGCTCGGCTGTGAAATTTAGTCGGATCCGAATCGGTCGGAGCGTCTGTTGGCGCTTTAAGCGACTGGGAATACCTACCCTCCGCGCGCAACGACTCGGCGATAATACTTGTGTCATGCCCTTCGGGTTCTACCAGTGTGCCAGCTCCATATATCAGTGACTGTGTAAACTGTAAACCTTCATTGAAACTTGTGTAACTGATCAGTGCAGTGTCTGTCGTTGCTCCATTCTGGTAAGTGGCAAAGCATTTACATAGGCATAATTGAGAGAATCTTAGATGGATGGATCATGTAAAGGATTATTTTTTAGCGTAAAGTGCTCGGGTTAGTGGTCGTGAAGTTTAGCCAATTTGTATTTATTAGAACCTAGACGATAGATAACGTCGTGGACTTCCGAGAAGTGTATTAGAAGAAATCAAGTGATCCTTATCAGTGTTAGATACTTTAGGGTGATGGTCGAGGCTTGGCAGGGAAAGATCGCGTGGAAGACTTGTGCATTGTAGATCTATGTGTCAATTTCTCATGATACTGTACAATATGTAAAATACTTTATTGTATTATAACATTAAAAGATCTTATTTATAAATGATCTATAATTAACTATTTAATAGAAGACTGAGATTTTATTTTATAATTATTTCGTAAACGAAATTTATAGAAAAGTGAGCATATAAATTTTAGTTCAGTAAAGTTTCTGGGTGTTTTGGTGTATCAGAAGTTAATTTGAATGTCGTTTTGATGAATGTACAACTTGTAAATAGTTAGATTTGTATAATTATACTGCATATAAGCAGTCTCGAGGTCTTTAGCAATACATTTGATAAGGATATGTAAAATAATTCATAAAATTTTAGTGTTTGCTAAAAAATGAGCATTATTTTATGTAAATTAATAATTTTTTAAAGTGAAGCTTAAAAATTATGCTAAACTAAAACGCTTATAACCATCATCACAATTTTATAATAGGTACAACAAAACACCAAATTGTCACAAAATTACTGATGGACACACCCTGAGAATTCTTTTTAAAGAGACCAGAACTATCAAATAGTCCTCTGTATGTTGTTTGCTTTCTAGAATAATTGGTGTAAATGCTTTCGCTTGGTACAGTAACTGAAGAAAACAATTGGCGGTTTATGGCTATGCAGTTAGGAGCAGATTCGTAAGATATTACACTTCTACCTTTGTATCTATGTGCTTTTTTGCCACTACAGTGTTAAGTTACATCTGATCCTGGCTGCAAATGGGTTTATTTATTATAGGAGATATGAAAAAATGTGTCCTAAATGTCAACATATATATGTACCAGTGAAAAATATTAGATTCTAAATGCTATTTTAAGTTATCCTGAAATTGGGGAAAGTTCTAAGCTAGTTCCTATAAGTAATAAATAATTTTTAGACAAAGTCTAATAAACGAACAGTCAATGATTACAAACATAGCTTAGTAGTAATTGCACTTTATAATTAAGATCTATAAAATCACTTGAACAGCTTCATGGAAAATGTTTTTGGTAAGAATTATTTATAAAGGCAAGTGCTGAGAATATAATTATACTTGACTGAAGAGATGGTGAAAGCAAAACATTAATGTTTGTAAGCTCTGACTGCAGGTTTTGAGTTGAATGTTGCTTAAAGATATGGAGGGAAAATTTTTAATAACTTCTGCAGATGCCAGAAAGGTGATGGATTTGTTTAGTTGAATTAAAATGAGCCTGGTATTCTGTATTGGAGTAGTAATGTGAGAAGGTGTAATCTTTAAAGTTCTGGCTGGAGATGTCTTATATTTCAAGGTTAAACATCTCTGGACCCCAGAAGTGTACTACATTTGAAGTACTGTAAAACCTAAAATTATGTCTACCCATGTAAGACTTTAGTGGCTACAACACCAGAAGTTTACTAATTTTTTTTTTCGGTATTTCACATATAGTACATGATAACAAATGAACATAGATTGATAACGTGTAGAAATACATAATATGTTATAATATGTGGGTACAAAGTAAAGCAATAATATATAGAAATGGTATTTAAATAATTCATTGCCTAAAAATTAAAATTGCAGTTGTATGGAACTAGCTCTTGTATTATTGTTCTAAAATTTCAAATGGCTCCATTGAGACATGCTTCCATATTGTTAATCATTTCCAGATAAAATAGTTTTATAAAGTAACATGCCTTTTTTGTTTCATATAAAAATTTTCATCTGGGTTGATAGGTATACTTTTTTTTATTTATAAGTTGGTTATACAATTTACAAGGTGTCTATAAATTTGTTGAATACTTGACGATTGGTTGTTGTTGTAACTCTTCATATTTGACGATCAACAAAATCATTCCATATCCTGCAGATTTATTTAATTTTGTTAATTGTTATTATACTTACCTACTACCACCAAATTATTATTGGTAAATATAAAAATTGTTTTTTAAGTTGATCAAGACTATTGCATTTAATGTGCATATAGTATTTTTTTTTATTTGGCCATTACAAACTGCTAAGGTTGGAATGGATTTTCCTTGGCTCATTTTTGTGATTGACAAAATTATTACGAAAATCAATATTCTGAATAATGCCTATTGATTTTCGACCGAATTTAAGTTGCTAATGCATAATATTATGTGTTCCTATATTGAGAGTTTTTTTTACAGAATGGAACATAATTTCTAACGGAATCATAGAATGGAGTCATGAATGTCGAGATAGTTTATTACCAGCACCATAGTTGGTATATTAATGAATATTTAGGCCTTTCTAGTTTTGAGTGAAATTCTTTAGATATAACTTATGGTATGCGAAGCTGTGTACATTATATGTTAATTTATTTATGACATAGCTGTAAGCAACAGGTATAATATATATCCGATGTAAATTGCAGTTTTACGCAAAAGCTCTTCAAGCAATGTCCATTTGGACTATTGGATTCTGTATTTAAAGAAATTAAAAGGATTCTTTTTATCTATATCTTTTATTTCTCTGTTACATTTAATCTTTTGTTTATCTTTGTTGTAAACTAATCCAAAAGTTTTTCAATTTATAAAGGTACCTCAAATGTAAAGTAAACATTAAAAATCAAGGATGTTGCATTTTCGCTACGTCTATATTCAAAATACTGTATGGTTTATTTCATATAAAAAATACATTTCTAAATATTATTAGATTTTTTGGTATTTTCATTATTTAAAAAATACACCTTATCGGTCTCAAAAGCAGCCATGATTATTATTTCTATCTCGATTTTATCTCTAAGGGCTGGCGCAGATATTGTACTCGTTGAAATGCCTATCAAAAATCAATTAATTCTTGAGTATCGAGATGGCGACAAGCGTTATTTATAGCGTATTCTTGCGTGCCGCGCGCATTTTTTTGCCATTCGCTGTAAAGTTCGGCTGTAATAAATGTGTCGCGCGTTTTTAAAAAACTGCGAGCATACTCTGTGCTGGCCTTCCCCATACCTATATATGCGCCGGCCCTTACTGTATTATAGTGTGATCACCCACGAAGTAAGAACCACAACACACAATTCAGCGTGGTATTAGATCGTCACACCAAAATTTATTACACGTGGTGATCATCGACGTATGCAGTGACTTCGAGATGAGGTCTAATCTGTGATAACTGCATCTGCTGTAACAAAAAAACGCTCAACTACTCAATTGTGACCAGCCTAAATACGCGTCCCAATGCTGGGCACGATGAAACCGCGGGGAGAAACGCATGCGGAGTAGGGGTTGTTGTTACACTGTTACGCTGGTGAGAAGAAACGGCTGGAACCGGGAGCAACTGCGAACCTGCCTTCGAAGAATGGAAGTAAACCTATCGCACTGGCAATGACGAAAGTAAGCTTTGCTTACAGATTAGAGAGAATACGTCGCATTGCTTTCAATGTCGAAAGCCCAGAGCGTATGGACGGACGGACCACTATACCGAAGTCTGTACCAATATTGCCCCTCCCGTATACCTACATGATTAGAAAGCGTATACAATACTCTAGCAATAAATAGGTTTCAAAAAAAATTGATATCTGTGATACTCGAGATGCTGGGAGATGCAGGGTTTACAGTGAACGAAAAAAGCAATTGTGTATGTGTAGCATCCGCAGAAATGAGCATGATATTTTTTTAATTGAGACTCACATTGCTGAGAGATTTAAGAGCGTTACGTATTCTGTTTTGGTAGTCGGCTTTTTTATCCAACAGGCATATAAGCAGCTGGTCACCTGACACGTAATATTACTGTATTAAAACGCATAAAAACTAGCGCCTTTAAAAATCAGCGCGCCAAAAAACTCTTGCCATAAAGATTGTGTGTAGTAAAATTCTCTCCCAAAGGCAGGGAAGGCAAAGGGAACGAAACCCATACAGCCTTCGTATAATTTCTTCATATTAGGTCCTTACCTATGAAAATGGTGTTTTGTATGGAGATTTTGGGAAATTCTGCATTTTCCATACTAAAATTTTTTCAGTTTTCTTCACAACGACAATTCCAAAGATAATATATTTGGCATCTATCATTAGACAAGCTTTAGTAAAATTCTAGCATGGTCGCTGATATTCGGAATGAAACTTCCTAGGAAACTGTGTAAAATAACTATATTGCAAATAAAATCACAAATAACTTTCATAACAACACAAAACAATCTGACAGGAAAAATAATAAAAGAACATTACGTCAAATAAAAAGAAAACTAAAATATATAAAAAGGTTTTAATCTAAGGCGAGCGGTGGCGCGCCGATGGTCTTCGCACACGAGCCGATGTGCGAGGAACCACATTCGCTATAATATGACTGTGTAATATCATACTTGAAAAATGACTACCTAACGCTACAACCCAAGTTTTACGGAAGCTACCTTCGAGCGTATCGGAGGCAGTGGCTGGCGCTTCGGGCTCCGAAGGTGATTACGGGAAACGGGAAAGACATGATTACGGGAATGCGTCTTCCATTTACCTCCATGACCCTCAAAGAGACACAAGTTATCCTAGGTATACTAAACTTTGCAAACATGGTTGTGCCTCGAGGAAGACTTCATTGTCGCCAGCTACGACTGGTAACGGCGAAGCAAAGGCTGAAGATTCCACCACCTGTCCTAAAGGGATCTGAATTGGTGGATAAATACCTTGACAAAATCTCGCATACAGAGTCGTCTACACCCTACACTAATACATCATTTCTTGACAACGGACGCAGCAAATTTTGGATGGGGTATGCAAATGGACGATCACAAAGTATCCGGCAGGTGGACACCACATCAAAGCCAATGGCATTGCAATCGCAAGGAGATGTACGCCATTATATCCGCAATAAATCATTTTCGAATGTATCTTCGGGGACGTAATTTAATTTTGCAATCGAACAACCGAACTGTCGTCGCTTACATTCGCAAAGAAGGCGGTACACAATCGATGGCCCTCCAATATGACATATCAGCTATTGAACGTTCTGGATACTTGGAAGATTACACTGACAGCAGAATACCTTCCGGGCAAATACAACGAAATAGCAGACCGATTGTCCCGATGGAAGCAGTCAGCGGACAAATATGTCTCAAAAGACTGTCGGGACTTCTCAGCGCAGTTCTGCAACGCTTTCAGTCGCAAATGGAACTTCCAGTTAGCGTGGGTATTTCCACCACCCAGTCTCCTGCCCCGCGTGAACTTAGCACAAGGAGTCTATTTGAATGTAGCTCCAATGTGGGAGAGGGCATTCTGGCTACCAGATCTTCGGAAACGGGCATTGGAAGAACCAATGAAAATAGCGAACCTACCAAAAGTACTGATAGACCCAGGCCACCAAGTAAGACCAAGTTACCACCTTCTCAGATTCAGGACATGGAGATGTATGTCTGGAAGATTGGGGGTGGAGCTCAGAGTAAACAGAACTGGAGTAGCCTCTGTCTAACATTCCCCTCTGCCAAATGCACAAGCATCGGATGCTTGAACGTTTAATAAAACTAGTTGAGCCGCCATTTTGACAGCCATAACATTGTAAACGTTGCGGCGAACAGAGCTCCCGCAAAAATGCCTGCCTGTGCTGTTTTTTGTTGTAAAAATAAATAGAAAACATCGAGTATGCTAAAAGATGGTGTCACCTTTTGTTTGTAATTATAATTGTGAAGATTTCATGATTATTTACTTGATTATTTCATGTTTTAGAATTCTACGATTTCAAATTTCGAGCGCTAGTCTCGTGGGGAGTGCGGCTGTGACGTTGTCAAAACGCACACCCCACGTGACTATTTTAAGCGTGTGTGTGCGTGAAATTTAAATTTGTGTGTCGAATTATGCATGTGTGCATTTGTAAAAACGGTAAAAGTTATTGTTTATGTGTGCTGGCTTAGAGTGTAGTGGTAACCTCACCCCCCGCAAGAAATGGCAGAAAAAAATGTTTGAGAAATTGACTAATGGCTACTCCAGTTCTGTTTACTCTGAGGGGTGGAGCAAAATGACTAATACCTAGACCAACGCCGAGAAAGCCTTGTTAAAGTTAAGTTGGCGAGAGTCTACTTTAAAGACCTATAAGCCGGCTTGGATAAGGTGGATTAAGTGGTGTAAAAGGAATAATTTAGATTTTAGATATCCTAATGCTGTAGGGCTGGCTAGATTTTTAGCTTATCTTTGTTTAGGAAAGAAATTAGCATACCCGACAATTTTACTCCATAAATCAGTTGGAATAACATTCGGTAAACCACAGAACAATGAAAATTTAATTTCACACTTTTTAGTTAAACATATTTTAAAAGCTATTTCTCTTCAAACCCCTAAAGCTGGAAAGTCGCCTATCTGGGATCCCGGCAACTTGGTTTCTTGGATAGAAAACCATCCACCTACTACGGAAACGTAATTTGAAGTTTCACGCCGTGTAGCCTGTTTGCTGCTATTAGCTTCAGGGCGACGGGTACATGACCTTACCTTGTTGAAAGTTAGTTCATCTCATTACATTGATTCAGGTGACCATATTATTTTGTACCCAGCATTCGGATCTAAAACGGACACAGCGTTTTAGGCAATCATATAGGCAATCAGGCTGGAAATTATTGAAGCACGAAAACGTTAATGTCTGTCCTGTATTAGGGGTAAGGAAAGTTATAGAACTAGGTGCACAGCGACGGACGACCGAATGTGATAACTCCCTATTTATTTCTGTTAGGGGCTCTTCTTACGCAGCATCGAGAACAGTTATCGGTAATTGGATTAAGACCGTGCTAAGAGATGCGGGCATAACTGCTTCTGCAGGGTCCATACGTTCAGCTGTAGCGTCTTTAAACTGGTACGAAAATTATTCAATCTACATTATTACGTTTCTACATTAAAGATGGCGCTACAGTCGAAAAAAAAGGCAAAGGGAAGTATACTACGCACTCTCACAGATGCTGTCGCATCGTCTCTGCTCAATAATGCAAGTTTTATTTTTATGTAAAACTTGCACTCAAAATAAAAAATCAAAATCAAAAGCATTTATTCAGTTTAGATGCGTCTTAGCGCATGCCTATGAATGTCATAAACATTTTACAATATTTCGTGAAAAAGAAAAATTACGCCATCCGTTCACAAAACTACCAGGAGGCCTTGTTCTGAGAAGAACGGGCAAGAAACTCAGCAAGTTTCTACCCTCCCTTTACATAACAACATTAAAAAAAATGTCATAAACTACGTCATTGAAGTTTAAAAAATAAAAAGATAGATATCTAATTTGAGCTCAGAGTAAACAGAATTGGAGTAGCCTTTGTCTAACATTCCCCTCTGTCAAATGCACAAGCATCGGATGCTTGCACGTTTAATAAAACTAGTTGAGCCGCCATTTTGACAGCCATAACATTGTAAACGTTGCGGCGAACAGAGCTCCCGCAAAAATGCCTGCCTGTGCTGTTTTTGTTGTAAAAATAAATAGAAAACATCGAGTATGCTAAAAGATGGTGTCACCTTTTATTTGTAATTATAATTTTTAAGATTTCATGATTATTTACTTCATTATTTCATGTTTAAGAATTCTACGATTTCAAATTTCGAACGCTAGTCTCGTGGGGAGTGCGGCTGTGACGTTGTCAAAACGCACACCCCACGTGACTATTTTAAGCGTGTGTGTGCGTGCAATTTAAATTTGTGTGTCGAATTATGCATGTGAGCATTTGTAAAAACGGCTGGCTTTGAGTATAGTGGTAACCTCACCCCCCGCAAGAAATGGCAGAAAAAAATGTTTGAGAAATTGACTAATGGCTACTCCAGTTCAGTTTCCTCTGAGAATTTGAGTAATATTCTGCAGTTTACCACATTTTTCATTACAAACATGTACGGTGATAGTCTAAATTATAATCTAAAAAATAGTATCTACATTACAATTATTGCCACGCATTTTTGTCTTCTAGGTAATCATTAACGGTATAGTAACCTTTAGACATTAATTTAGTTTTAATATATGTCTTGAATCTGTGCAAAGGCAGTTCTACTATTTTTTATGGTGGTGGTTATCAGTTATGAATCATTTGGGGCCTCAGAGTAAACAGAACTGGAGTAGCCTTTGTCTAACATTCCCCTCTGCCAAATGCACAAGCATCGGATGCTTGCACGTTTAATAAAACTAGTTGAGCCGCCATTTTGACAGCCATAACATTGTAAACGTTGCGGCGAACAGAGCTCCCGCAAAAATGCCTGCCTGTGCTGTTTTTTGTTGTAAAAATAAATAGAAAACATCGAGTATGCTAAAAGATGATGTCACCCTTTATTTGTAATTATAATTTTTAAGATTTCATGATTATTTACTTCATTATTTCATGTTTTAGAATTCTACGATTTCAAATTTCGAACGCTAGTCTCGTGGGGAGTGCGGCTGTGACGTTGTCAAAACGCACACCCCACGTGACTATTTTAAGCGTGTGTGTGCGTAAAATTTAAATTTGTGTGTCAAATTATGCATATGTGCATTTGTAAAAACGGCTGGCTTTGAGTGTAGTGGTAACCTCACCCCCCGCAAGAAATGGCAGAAAAAAATGTTTGAGAAATTGACTAATGGCTACTCCAGTTCTGTTTACTCTGAGTTTGGGGCCCAATAAAAAAAGTATCGAAAGGTAAAAAAATGGCCATTCTTAGGTTCGTAGTAATCCAAAGATGTAAAGAATTTACACCAAATGTTTGGGGTTTTTTTTGGCGGCATTCAACTGTGGCGGACGTGATTTTTATTTCGATGATTGTAATATTGTACGGAGTGGATATTGTTACGTAAAATCAGTGTAGTTTTGTGTAATAAGTGTCTGTGATGATGTGCAATGTGGAGGATTATCGAAATAAACGTAAAGTGGTGTGAAAAGTGATGAGTTTTTTATCGTGGTAATCCACCTCATCCAAGTAGCACCACAGTGTCTGCCATCGATCGCTTGACGCCAAACTCTCCCAAGATGCATTGAAATGCATTACACTAGTATTTCAATGCAAACTACCGAAGAAATAAAATACCGAAGACTTGGCTGTATGGGCTTCGTTCCCTTTGCCTTCCCTACATGGGAGAATTTTACAACACAAAAAACAAAAAAAAAACAAAAAGAGGAGTTTTTGGCGGCATTCAACTATGGCGGACGTAATTTTTATTTCGATTATTGTAATATTGTTTCGGAGTGGATATTGTTACGTAAAATCAGTGTAGTTTTGTGTAATAAGTGTCTGTGATGATGTGCAATGTGGAGGATTATCGAAATAAGCGTTACGTGGTGTGAAAAGTGATGAGTTTTTTATCGTGGTAATCCACCTCATCCAAGTAGCACCACAGTGTCTGCCATCGATCGCTTGACGTCAAACTCTCCCAAGATGCATTGAAATGCATTACACTAGTATTTCAATGCAAACTACTGAAGAAATATATACTGAAGACTTGGCTGTATGGGCTCCGTTCCCTTTGCCTTCCCTACATGGGAGAATTTTACAACAAAAAAAAAAAGGATTTTTGGCGGCATTCAACTTTGGCGGACGTGATTTTTATTTCGATGATTGTTATATTGTACGGAGTGGATATTGTTACGTAAAATCAGTGTAGTTTTGTGTAATAAGTGTCTGTGATGATGTGCAATGTGGAGGATTATCGAAGTAAGCGTTAAGTGGTGTGAAAAGTGATGAGTTTTTTATCGTGGTAATCCACCTCATCCAAGTAGCACCACAGTGTCTGCCATCGATCGCTTGACGCCAAACTCTCTCAAGATGCATTGAAATGCATTACACTAGTATTTCAATGCAAACTACCGAAGAAATAAAATACCGAAGACTTGGCTGTATGGGCTTCGTTCCCTTTGCCTTCCCTACATGGGAGAATTTTACAACAACAACAAAAAAAAAACGAGGTTTTTGGCGGCATTCAACTATGGCGGACGTGATTTTTATATCGATTATTGTAATATTGTACGGAGTGGATATTGTTACGTAAAATCAGTGTAGTTTTGTGTAATAAGTGTCTGTGATGATGTGCAATGTGGAGGATTATCGAAATAAACGTCAAGTGGTGTGAAAAAGGATGAGTTTTTTATCGTGGTAATCCACCTCATCCAAGTAGCACCACAGTGTCTGCCATCGATCGTTTGACGCCAAACTCTCCCAAGATGCATTGAAATGCATTACACTAGCATTTCAATGCAAACTATTGAAGATATATATATTGCAGACATGGCTGTATGGGCTTCGTTCCCTTTGCTTTCCCTACGGGAAAATTTTACAAAAAAAACAAAAAAGACGAGTTTTGGCGGCATTCAACTATGGCGGACGTGATTTTTATTTCGATAATTATAATATTGTACGGAGTGGATATTGTTACGTAAAATCAGTGTAGTTTTGTGTAATAAGTGTCTGTGATGATGTGCAATATGGAGGATTATCGAAATAAACGTCAAGTGGTGTGAAAAGTGATGAGTTTATTATCGTGGTAATCCACCTCATCCAAGTAGCACCACAGTGTCTGCCATCGATCGTTTGACGCCAAACTGTCGCAAGATGCATTGAAATGCATTACACTAGCATTTCAATGCAAACTACTGAAGAAATATATACTGAAGACTTGGCTGTATGGGCTTTGTTCCCTTTGCCTTCCCTACATGGGAGAATTTTACAACACAAAAAACAAAAAAAAAACAAAAAGAGGAGTTTTTGGCGGCATTCAACTATGGCGGACGTGATTTTTATTTCGATGATTGTAATATTGTACGGAGTGGATATTGTTACGTAAAATCAGTGTAGTTTTGTGTAATAAGTGTCTGTGATGATGTGCAATATGGAGGATTATCGAAATAAGCGTCAAGTGGTGTGAAATGTAATGAGTTTTTTATCGTGGTCATCCACCTCATCCTAGTAGCACCACAGTGTCTGCCATCGATCGTTTGACGCCAAACTCTCGCAAGATGCATTGAAATGCATTACACTAGCATTTCAATGCAAACTACTGAAGAAATATATACTGAAGACTTGGCTGTATGGGCTCCGTTCCCTTTGCCTTCCCTACATGGGAGAATTTTACAACAACAAAAAAAACAAAGAGAGGGTTTTTGGCGGCATTCAACTATGGCGGACGTGATTTTTATTTCGATGATTGTAATATTGTACGGAGTGGATATTGTTACGTAAAATCAGTGTAGTTTTGTGTAATAAGTGTCTGTGATGATGTGCAATATGGAGGATTATCGAAATAAACGTCAAGTGGTGTGAAAAGTGATGAGTTTTTTATCGTGGTAATCCACCTCATCCAAGTAGCACCACAGTGTCTGCGATCGATCGTTTGACGCCAAACTCTCGCAAGATGCATTGAAATGCATTACACTAGCATTTCAATGCAAACTACTGAAGAAATATATACTGAAGACTTGGCTGTATGGGCTTTGTTCCCTTTGCCTTCCCTACATGGGAGAATTTTACAACAAAACAAAAAGAATGTGGGTTTTTGGCGGCATTCAACTATGGCGGACGTGATTTTTATTTCGATGATTGCAATATTGTACGGAGTGGATATTGTTACGTAAAATCAGTGTAGTTTTGTGTAATAAGTGTCTGTGATGATGTGCAATGTGGAGGATTATCGAAATAAACGTCAAGTGGTGTGAAAAGTGATGAGTTTTTTATCGTGGTAATCCACCTCATCCAAGTAACACCACAGTGTCTGCCATCGATCGTTTGACGCCAAACTCTCCCAAGATGCATTGAAATGCATTACACTAGCATTTCAATGCAAACTACTGAAGAAATATATACTGAAGACTTGGCTGTATGGGCTCCGTTCCCTTTGCCTTCCCTACATGGGAGAATTTTACAACAACAAAAAGAATGTTTTTTCTGTCATGTCAAAATCTGTCAAATTGGACAATTGATTACCGATTTTTTGTGATTTTATCTTTGTTTCTGCTAAATTGATCAAAATTCTTTAATTTCTAAATAGACAATAAATTTGTGAAATTCGACTATTGAATTGTTCACATTCTTGACATATTTTCTGCTTTAGGAATGTTGAAGATCATGGAAGCGGACACTGGACTTTTCTTTGGTCATTTCCAATGTTTTTACATCATTTAGTATTTATTTTAGGGGTAGTAGAATGTAGAATACTTTCTTTTGATTTTGTTAGCCTTCTCATCAATTGTTTATATTAAATCTATTTGCTCTAAGGACATAAACGTAATTTTTTAATTTTAGCTATAAATAGGTTTTTATTATTCACTATGAATATTCAAGTGTGTAGGGATTCATCTGATGCTGTGGTATTGTATTTGCCGCAGCGTCTTTACTTAAAGTCTTTCGCAAAGCTTAACATTTCTGTCCAGTTGCCCTCTCACAAGGTACACGGCAAGGCCATCTCAAACTGGGAGTTGATGGAGAAAATGCGAAAAATTATCCAACCTGATGTATTTTCCGTGTTAAAAGTGACGAAGCATAGTTCTGAAGTGATAAGATTTGAAGCAGAGTTAGAAAATTGCGAGAAGTTGGATCGAGTGTTGTCCAGGCTTGAAGATCGTGTCATTCAGTTGAATGATTACCCTGACGCCTTAAAAGTGCGAGTGACTGAGGCTAAATCAGATTTTCCCAGTCGCCACTCCTGGGACTCGTTCTTCCGTGATGTCACAGACATGGATGAGATGAAGCCCGGTGAGAGACCAGACACAGTGCATATTTCGAACTTGCCCATTCGTTGGTTTGTTCATGAAAGAGATCAAAATGATGATTCACCACCATCAGAGAGCCTTTTCAAAAAGGTTTTTGAGAAGTTTGGATCTATTAGGCAAGTTGATGTTCCTGCTGCAGATCCATTCAGGATACAAATGAAGTCTTCCATTAGAGGTGTGACAATTCCTCCTCAAGATGCTAATGTTTATTTTGAAGGCTATGTACAGTTTAATGAATATGTCAGTTTTGTTCGCTGTATGGATGCTCTTAGAGGCAAGAAGTTGCTGAAGAAAAAGGAAGACATAGCAGAGTGGTGTGGCATTCATGTTGACTTTGACAAAACAAAGCATATGACAGATGCGGCGGTGAAGCGGCGCGCCATAGTTCGTGAACGCCTCATGTCACGTCAGAAAGCTAAAGATGAAGAAGAAAGATTGGAACAGGAGAGGATTGCTAGAAAAGAAGCAAGAGACAGGTTAATATTATTCTCTTTGTGAGTGCATTGGTTGTTTGACTGTTTTCATGATATTTTGTTGTTTGACTTTCTTGTCATTACGTATTTATTTATACAGCATAGCATACATAAATGACAGTAAACATCTCTGATTTTATTCACAAACTTTTTCGGTTGCCGAAGATGTTGATACATTTTGTTGTTGACTAGTAAAACCCAGCAAGCCCTATTTGTATTATAACTTAAATCCTTATGGAAAAAAAAAATTATTTATGCTCCTAAAGTCAAAATGGTAGTGTATAGAACTCCTTATAATGCAAGACCTTTCATAACCATGATGTTGACCTTTCATTTCTTTACCTTGTGTCAAGTTGTGTAAAGTCTCTGCATGATTTTGATACATATTGGATTGTTTACCAAATGAAAAAAGTTGTAGTTATGTTTGTAGCTAATAAATGTAACAATTTTTAGACAAAAATATGAGAAATCCGAAAAAGAAAAGTTGGAGAAGATGAAAGAAAGAGAAGAGAGAAGGAAAAAGAAACAATTGGCCAAATTGATGAAGCGAGATGATATGGACCTAAACGGTCTGGTGGCTCAGGAGCGACGGAAGCTTCTGAAGGAGCAGAAGAAACTGCAAGCTCTAAGACTGATTGAAGAGTTGTTTAAGAGGATAGAGGTTAGTGAAGGTTTTAGTGAAGGCGCGGGGTCTCTAACAAAAATCATTTTAAAAAATCCATATCAATAATATTACAGTTGCTAAAGTAACTCTGTCTGTCTGTCTCGCTTTCATGTCAAATCTACTGAACAAATTTAATCGATATTTGGTACACAGATAGTCTAGAGCCTGAGAAAGGACATAGGCTACCTTTGATCCCGATATTCCCATGAAAACGGGTGCCATGCGGGTGAATGCTAAAAAAATTAATAGCGCCACCCAGAAAAATGAAGGACAAATTTACGCCACTATGAACTTTGCTTCTAAGTAAATTTTCAATTCCACCAATTGAGGCTACTGTTCCAATAAAAAAAAAATTCAGTGTTCAATAACCTATTTATTGAGGAAGGCTATAGGCTACATACCATAACACTATCCCAAAGTAACTATTCTACGAGGACGAATTTGCGATCAAAAGCTAATTTATCAATGGATAAATGTTTTGAATGTTTCAGTTGCGGCCCGATCTCCAGCGTAACGGCGTCAGGGCGGAGCGGTACTACGCAGCGGGCGAGAGGTCTGCTCGCGCGCGACTTGTCGAGCGCTACAAGCGCGCGCAGGAGGACGCGCTCGACGCGCAGCACGCGCAGCTCAAGGGCGCCTTGGACGGTGAGTGCAGCGCCGCACGACACGCACAACCACCTATATAAACGACCATCATTTCACCTCGTTTCGTAACTTACTTTATCTACACTCATGTTATAATGTTCGAATTATGAACTCAGACTAGAACTCATAATGACATACTTTTTAACACAGATGATAAAAACGAAAATTAAAAAAATGGAAACTATCATAATCACTATTATGCAACAGGTTGGACTCATTATGCAACACTTTCTTTTTCTTAAAAACGCACAAAACTATGGCCAATGTTTTCCATACAGCCAACAATTAATAAAATTAATAAAATTTTTGCTTCATTTCTTTGAACAATGAGTGTAGATAAGATAACTCGGTATTAAAACACTCGCGACCTATTAAAAAAATCGCCAAGGCTCTCTTTTTAAAACCACGCTCGTGTTTTAATAACCTATATTATGTGACAGTTACATAAACAACTATTAGTTCACAATACTACAGAGCTATCCTGCGTCAGCGATTCAACAGAGCGAACGAAACCTCCGAAGAAAGCAGCGAAGCTACTTGCTACTTCGTCGAAACTGCGTTTAGTTAGTGTGGTTTCTACCGTTATACAAGCGCGCGCGATAGATGCATTAGGGCGTGTTTAGTTTGAATTTCGCTCGTACATACACATACAAACCCGCATGAACAATCCCGATCTAAGAAGTACTATGGAAGCGCCCAGACTGCGTCCGAATTAGACGCACGTATAGTTCCATAGTGGATTGTTCGTACGCGTACTTACGAGCGAAATTCGTGCGGAAACGCGTTCAATCTGAGCGCGGCCTTATACTAACACAGGCGGAAGATGTCCAGCGGAGCTACGAGAGAACGCTCGTTACCTGTAGCTCTATTCTCGAAGATTAGGCCCACATTTCGCCTTATATGTTAAGTGTGTTAAGTTTTAACCGGTCTAGTGGTTGACACCACCGGGTGTAGATCGGGAGGTCCGGGGTTCGATTTCCGACGGTAGCAGGGCTTTTTCTGCTCGGTTTGGTTGGTGGTAGGGCTTCTAAACCCGCCTGGCTAGCTATCACCGTCTTACCTAAATTGGTCGCCATAATAACAATGTTGTAAGCATTGTTGTGTTTCGGCAATCAGAGGAAATATAGCCAGTACCTCAGTTGTTGGGGATTACAGGTGAAGCTCGCTTCCACCCTCGGCCTTATCGTCACTTACCATCAGGTGAGATGAAGGCCAAGAGCTTACCTGTCATATAAAAAAAAAGTCCCCAGGACCTGTTGCCATGTACCGGGCACATTGTTGTGCAAGCGATTTTTATATATTTTTTTTACATATGACAGGTAAGCTCTTGGCCTTCATCTGACGACGACGACGATAAAGCCGAAGGTGGAAGCGAGCTTCACCTGTAAATCCTCAATAACTGAGGAACTGGCTATCTTACCTCTGATTGCCGGATAGCCAGACGGGCTTAGAAGCCCTAACACAAACCAAACCGAGCAGAAAAACTTCTGCCCCTTTGGGGAATCGAACCCGGACCTCCTGATCAACAGAGAGGCGGTTAAAAGGCGGTTAGCTTACTATTTTATGTAAACCTCTCTCTATAACAGGTCGAATAGTGATCCGGTCCGCGTTAGACACCAAAAAGCCGAAGCGGAGTCAGTCGGCGAGCTCGCACTCGTCGGCAGAAGAGAGGGAGAGGGAACGAGAACAGAAGCGAGTCAAGACTGAGAAGGTCCCCACTCCGGAGCGGGAGATGTATTACAAAGGTGAGGTTTTTTTAAATAACTCAAAGAAAGTAGGTAATTAATTAGGCAGCCATTTAATTATTTGGTCAGCAACAAGGTCAGCCGAAAATTCATTTGGGCAGCAAGCAAATATTTTGTCAGCAATATAATTATTTGGGCGGCAAAATAATTATTTGCGCTATTCTGATAGATATTAGGTTAAGGTTTTTTTTATTAACCTTAAAAACAATATTTGTGTAATCAAAACATCAAACAATTTGGCAGCAGAGAAAACATTTGAGTTGCTGCCCAATTAGTTATTTTAGCAGATCAATTTTATTTGTTTGGTGACCAAAATTCGAATACTTTGCTAATCGTTTAATAACACAAAATGAATAATTTGCATAATGCACTTGTGGGTTTGATTGTATTAAGTTCATCAAGATAGAGACGTCCACGGCTGAACGTAGCGCTTTTCCAAGGATTTCCTATCCTTGGATAAGGAATGATCGATCCTATGCAATGTTTACAGTCTACTAGTACTGCATTCGCTATCTCGAAAATATCTGAGACTAATTTACATAACAGACATCTCTAAAAATATAACCACGGAAGAATTTGTGTTTTCCACTGTACTTTTAAAAAATAAACATTTTGTCATTATTATTGCGATTTGATGGTCATGTAAATTGAATGAAATAGAATACGAATAAAAAATTAAGAAAGCAACGAATAATGTCGTTTTCAGCCTATATACATACCACTGCTGGGCACAGGATTTCCTGGAGTATGGGCCGTAACACCACCGCGCTGGCCCAATGCGGGTTGGTGGGTAGAAACGGTCTCAATAGCGACCGGGACCAACGGCTTAACGTGCCTTCCGAAGCACGGTGGAGCTCGAGAACACAAGTATTTGGTCACCCATTCGCGGCCTGACCTTGGCGAAAGCAGAACGACTACGCCTTCGAGCTCCTCATAGGAATAATATACAATTTCTATTATTGCCTTTTTTGTGTTTTACAGGCATGTACGGTATGCCACCGTATGGCTTCGGGTACCCGTTCGCTCCCATGCCAACCTTCGCCTACCCGCCGCAAAGTAAGAGTATCGATTGTATCATTATTATGTATTTAGCTATATACAGTCTGTTTCAATTGTCTTACGTCTCCATTTGAGACCGTTAGGTTCCAACTTATCCCGCGGTTTTTGTTATTTATCCACAGTTTACAATCCCTCAAGATATAATTTAACAATATTTACATGTTTCTAAACTATTCGTGCCCCATAGCTATGTTGAGGATTGTAGGTTACAAATTATTAAATATATTCCTTTTTTTATCAGGTCATCTATGCGCCGGTATATACTGAGCTTTATGGGTAAAATTATTATCATAAGGCGTGAGAGCGCCGCCTAAAACCATTGATATAATTTTAAAACACATAAAAAACACTCGTGTGGGTGTAATGTTATTAATAACTTCACCAATGTTCATGATTTTATAATCTGTGACAATTAGGCTCTTCGTACACATGGCTACGTTTATCTTCGATATTTGACGCGACCTTGGTGTCTGCGACGAGTGAAAAAACATTGACGCGTGGTTGGATTCAATCGCCAACCCAACTAAGGTTACTGATGGGTCAACCAATTTTTACATTTTTGCAGCAACCCAGCCAAGATCACGGTGTTCTTGATTGGATTTAGGGATGTTCCGATACCTACTTAGGTACAGTCGCGGTCAGATAATGTCGAAATCACGAAATGTCTATTCATTTCGAATCAATTTGATTGATTATAGATTATACCCAAAGGTTATACCTATATTTTTTAATAACACGAGAATCCATCGACGACATTTAGACGTGTATCGATAACTTTTTAAAGAAACCTTTTCTTTAATACTTCAGTTTTTTTTAATTATAAATGATTTAAAAAAATAAACTCAAACAATCTTTATTTTATTAAATATTATTTTATTTTATTATGTTTTAATGATTTTTTGTGACTTGAAATGCTTGATTATTATTACATTTTATTATATACCTTTTGATTGACTTTATTATAAATAAATTTTAATCTTGGAAGACATAATAATGTTATTTAAAATTTACATGCTGTTTGTGACGGCAGAAACATGTAAGAACGTTGTATAGTTATAAGACCTGCATTTACTTTGTGCATACTGATGTTTGTTGCAAATAAAGTATTCTATTCTATTCTATTCTAAATAAAATTTTGTAATCTAATTTTTGAAATTCCTGATTAAAATTTCACTTTTGTCCGAATGACGTTCAAACAATAATTTTTGATAACTGTAATTTCTTTATTTGTATTTTTCATACTTCATATTGTTTATTAATTTACAAATATATATAGACTTTATTAAAAACAGAGTGATATAGAATCTAATTTGAAAATTGAATCTGATAATCATTTTCTGACCGCGACCGTATATCGATACTTTTATTATTTTAGAAATAAATTAAAGGACACTCAATATTTTTAGAAAACAATTTTTTGCACATTAAATACAACACTCCCTGGTGAGGCTTTCCCAAGAAACTACGGCATGAAGTCCTTCAAATAGGGCGTAAAAGGTTTAAGGGTCGGCAACGCGCTGGTGATGCCCTCGGTGTTGCAGGCGTCCATAGGCTACGGTGACCACTGCCCATCTGTGTGGGCCGTATGCTTGGTTGCCACCCTGGTGGTATAAAAAAAGAACAGCAACAGTTGGGTTGATGATTTGACCCGATAGTATAGGAAGAATTTTAGAGACCCAAACCGTCGGGTATCAATGATTTGCGTAGCCTTGTGTACGTTTGGCTTAGGAGCAAGGCCACATTGCCAGCGGGCGAAACAAAGCTAGTTCGCTCGTCCGCCGGCAATATGACCTGCGCTTTATACAGTAAAATCAATTGTGTTGTATATGTCACAGGCAAATTGTATGATTCCGCTATTTACATACGGCGTAGTCAGCTTAAAAAGCACATACCTTATTAAGCACATGGAATCGTTACTCATACACCATAAAATAAAACGGCAAAATAGACCATTAGGATAACTTCGTTTCACGTGACTATCAAAATGGTGCCATCATATTGGTCTATTTTTCCTCGCACACAGCATAACTACATAGCATAATAACTCTGGTGGAAAGGTACCCTAAGGCCTGTCGCATTATAAAGAGTCATACAAATTGCGACATATTGACGACCTCCGTGGTCGAGTGGTTTGTACGCCGGTCTCAAGGCATCGCCATCTCGTGAGGTTCTGGGTTCGATCCCCGGTGGGGGCAAACGTTTGTGTGACCAGGCATTTGTTCTCCAGTGTTGGATGTTTATATATGTATATTGTATTCTGAATATTTATATGTATTTTTCTATTAAATGTATTTGTCCGTCATCCGGTATCCATAACACAGGCATTAGTTGTCTAGTATGGGCCAGCTGATAGGTCTGAATGTCTGAAGATATTTATGAGTGTGACAATGTTTGTTTGTTTCAATACGTGTGTGTCACCATGTCCCCCGCAGCGTACTACCCGCTGCGCGGCGCGTGCTACCCCCCGCCCGAGGCGTACGCGCCGCGGCGGCGGGGGCGGGGCCGGGGGAGGGGGCGCGGCTACCGGCCCGCCTACGACGGGGGATATCATAAGTACGTTGCTTGTTAATGAGGGATATTTAAGCGGTTACCAAAATATTAGGTCCTTACCTATGAAATTGGTGTTTTTATTCTGTCTTAGTATTTTGTCTTTAACTATTAAGATTCAGAGTATTCCTAAAAAATAATTACCTCGTCTAAAAATAGACTATATTTTTGAGCTCTTTTGATTTGTTTTGATAATTTGTTGTATGTTTAATTGTGTTAAAATTGGACACGGAGACAACTCTTTTTAAGTGCCTCCCGAAAACATCATTTTATTTGCATTCACTTAAAAACGATAAATAATTTTTATGAAGTGTGATATTACACATATTACTAAAGCTTGTCTAATGATACATGCCAAATATTATTATCTCTGGATTTGTTGTTGTGAAGAAAACTGATAAAATTTTAGTATGGAAAATGCAGAATTCCCCAAAATCTCCATGCAAAACACCAATTTCATAGGTCCATGTAAAAAATATGATTATTGAGTAACAAATTCGGTAAGTCGGCTTTTTGTTTACCTTTTTGGCAACTTGGATTGAGACTTACTATCGTACTATAGACACTTGTGATCAAAATGACAAAGCACGAAAATAATAATTTATGCTCGTGACTGTTCAGTGCGGTTACTTGGACCTTGGTGTCTGCTCTTTAATATTCATCAGAGGGACGACACGAACCGAAGAGATAAATTCTCGTGAGACAATATTGCTTATTGCGTCTCGCTTCGACGCTAGTGAAGAAATGAGAGTCAAAGTAGTTTTGTCTCAGGGAACTTTATCCCTTCGGTCTGTGGTAGGCCTTCTGATGAATATAAAGAATTGATTTTTGATAGAGATGCGCCGAATAGTGGTTTCGCCGAATAACCGAATACCGAATATTATTCGGTTTAACTTCTACCGGATATTCGGCTGAATTATTCGGTTTACAATTACTTTGCTTAGCCACGGAAACAAGTTAGACAACATGTAGGTTTCGTATCACTACAGTCGATGTTAAAATAAAAGTTGACTATACTAAACTACCAATAGCCTATGACATCATTATGTTGACAAAAGGAACATAAATGTTACAGAAGAAGTTATGTCTTTGTAGAACATACACCCGGTCATCTAGCTAAGAAATTTGGCACAATAACCGAAAAATTCGGCCGAATACAAATAGTGGAAATGATGCCGAATACGCCGAATACCGAATACAAAACGAATATTCGGCGCATCTTTAATTTTTGATATCTGTGTGTCTAATAATGTTTTACCTTGTAGCTACAACACGAAGCCGCCCCACGAGCATGACGAGCGCGCCCGCTCCCGCTCCCGCTCTCGCTCCCGCTCGCGCACGCGGTCACGATCGCGGCGACGCTCGTATTCTCGGTCACGATCACGCTCGCGGTCGCGGTCGCGGCGCTCGTATTCGCGATCGCGGTCGCGCAGTCGACGCTCGAGGAGTAGAAGGTCGAGGAGCAGGCGTTCGCGGTCGAAGGATAGACGGTCTAGGTGAGGAATATTATGAACTATATTTTTAAACGACGGCCGCATTTCTCCTAAATTCAAAGAGAAAATCAGTAAAACAGTTGCTCATAAAAAGGCTTTTAAAACGGTTTTTTCTCTTAGACTATATTAAAAACTTCTTGCAGCTCCATTTCTACCACAATCCTAATATTAATTTTTTGACATTATTTTTGTTGTTCCAGATCCCACCACAGCCGCTCCCGCTCGCGATCTCGCAAACGTTCCCGATCGCGATCTCGCTCGAAAACTCGAGAACGAAGCAAGCCGAAGGAGCCTGGGGTCAATGGCCCAGAGGTCAACGAACCCCAGACCCCCGCACCCCGCGCCAGAACTAAGAGCTGGTCTCTACCCAGAGACAACGATAAAGCATGGTCAAAAAGTCCCAAAGAAAAATAACTTCTTAATAAAAAACAATTTATTTTTATTTGAATGTTTTATTTTGGTTTTCGAATAGGGTCACCATATTTAAGAATATAATCTGGACTTAGTCCGAATTGTGGTTTATAAGAAAGATATTTTACTGTGTATTTAACTAGTTTAACCGTTTTCTCACATGTATTGGTAAACATGGAAAATAGTCGCGTTGATCCGACATCGCCTTGTTTCCACGCAGTAAAAGCTATTTTCGTAGTTAAATTGTATACATTAACGGGTCAATGAGAAGATCTTTGAGAAGATGATATATGGTAACCCTATTATCAGAGACTGATATTGGAGTTACACAAAATACAAAACCGACCACTTGAAAAGTGTTTGTTTACATTTCCTATGTATAGCGAAGCTAGACGTTGTGAAAAGCACATTATTTTATAATATATTTTTATGAAATATAACCTGCATTAGAATAAGTTATTAGAATAAATGAAATAACTGCCTATTGTTAAATCATTTCTATCCAATACCATTAGAAACTCAGTAAGCATAATTAAGATTCTCCGATAATTTTATTGATCGATTGATATCTAAATCAGTAAAAACCTTTTTCTTAAACATGCGCGGAAATATTGCCATTACTTTTGAATAAAGAACACGCGAAGTATAATTACGTAGACTGAAAAACTAATAGTAGATTAGTAGCCAAGGGCTGTAAGGCATCAATTGCAGCCCGAGATATTTAGGCGCACGAGCGAAGCGAGGGTGCCTATAGTACGAGGGTGCAATTGATGCTTACACCCGAGCTAACTACTCTGCTTTACATCTCGATTGTGAGGTAAGTAGAAAAAAATCAGCACTACAAGAATAAAACATTTTATTATATCTTCATCACTTGCAGCACTCATGTTTTTTTCCTGATTAGCACGTAATTATAAAAAAATCCCAAAAACAAAAAAAATCCCAATATTTAAAGTAAAAATTTTCAATTCCGGCCTTTTTCATCTTTTTTTTTAATTTTTTTTTCAAGAACTAAATTGAGCTTCGCCGATATTTAAAATTGATGACTATTATACTCATACGAAGACAAGATTGAATAGCAAAGCGACCTCTTTCGTCATTGAGCTGAATGCATGATGTCTATTGCCAGTATGATGGTTAGATGTACGCGAACTTTTTGAAAGAGTGAAGAGTTTTTTTTAATTACTTACCGCCCTAGGGCTTTTTTAGCTACATTATTAACCTAGAGCGCTAATTGGTCACCTACAAGCCCCATTTGGGGGTAATAAGGACCTACTTACCGAATATGAGAGATGTAAAATCTCTTCCCGGCGCATGAGCGCGCCGGCAATATTGTCTTACGTAGTTATTGTATACTCTTTGAATATTGTATGAAACGGTGTGCTGTTTGAGTTTAGAACTCTCATCTATCGTACACATTGCGTTCCCGTGGATGTATAGCCACAGATGCCTTTACATTTCGACACAAACAAATAAAAAATTGGCGGTAAAGCTGAGTTCGTTGTTTTTTGGTAACAAAATTAAATTTATTATGTAAAGGGCCCTTTTTATTTCCTTGCATTTTTTAATAAAAGACTACTTATGCCTCGGCCTCGACCTGCAATTGCCTATTTCGCTACCTTTGCAATAATGTACTATTCCTTTCGATTGTTCCTTTAATTTTTGTGGAACGCTCCGTAATAAAATTTTTATCTTGCTTAACCCCTTGCCGTGCACCGCGAACACCGGTGATCGCAAACAATAGATGTTTCTGTCTTGTTTTGTGCCCGTTGTCTAGTTAAAAGTAAAAGGCACTATTCATGTAAGAGGTTACAGGTTTGTTCCCGCACCCCTGAGATTATAAAAATCTTAGTTTTGCATAATTATAGAAATCCCGCAATTAAGGAATATAGTGGGTATGCCTTTATTTTCTTTATAGACACTTAATAGACTCCTGCCTATCCTCGAAAATAAAACATTTTTATACATTTTTATTTTTTGCCGTAGAAATTAAAAGAAATATTTTGTAGAATTGTAATCAAATCAGACACGGGCAGTTAATATGATATGAACTCCGCTCGCGTTATTGAATATCTGCGGAAAGATTATAAATTAATTAATTAATTAGGAACTGATTAGTAAGGGAAATTTAAAATATAATCTACAGACTTTTTCAATGTCTTGTCGCACTTATGTATTATAGTACCAAAACTTTGTGATCTTGAACTCCTCCGTGCTTTGGAAGGCACGGTAAGCTGTTAATCTCGATATATATCTCCTACCCACCAACCTCATTGAACCAAGGTGGTGGTGTTACGGCCCATACTCGTCACGTGTTTCTCCACGAGGAAGGCCGTGTCCAGCAGTGGGACGTATATAGGCTGAGGACCGAATTTTAGGCGGAAAGTTTCGAAGTTAACAGAACACACATTCAGGGATATAAAAGTTGATGGTATGTTTTGTGTGATTATCCCATGCAATTTATTTTCGAGTGAATATGAATATGGTGTCTTCACTTTGTCCGTACCAGCTCCACACCAAAAACCCAGAACTAATCTAATCAAAAATCCGTTAATGATATAAAAATGACGTGGCTTAATAAGACACCTATTGGGAAATATACCATCTGATATTCCTCATTAATCTTAATTTTATCAGGAGATTAAATTAAATAATGCGTGCTGATTGATATGGGTGTTGTTTAAATTAAGTTATAAGTAAGTTAATTAGTTTCAGTTATTAGTGTGTCGACGACTGTGCAATCATGAAGGGTCTGTTGGTATTGTTCGCCGCTGTTGCTTTGGCTCAGGTGAGTTTGATAAAGTTCTAGGAACTAGCTTGTTAGTTAGTTGTGGAGAAGAGAGCGAATAAATGATTTCATTTCTTTTTCGGATTGGGATTTGCCTTTAATGTTTTCTTGTAATCATCAAAACAATCGTATGGTGTAGAAGCCATTTCTGGAAATTTTATTAAGCTATTGCATAGCTTCTATCGCGGGCCTTGAGCGCGGGGACCGAATCCAGAAATTCCGTAACGAAAAAACCTCACGCTCCCCACTCCGATGCGCAAGGAGGTGTGGCTTGAAGGCCGTGCATCGTCTAACGTCGTTTCAGTTCGGCAGTCTTCGACACGGCGTTAAGATAATAAAACCCACATGTATTGTAAAATAATAAAAAATATTTTAAACAATATTAGCTACAATTGTCGATCTTAGACGTCAAATTGGGCTTATCGAATGTTCTATGCTCGTAGCGCTGGTTTGTCGTTCTGCGTCAAACTAGTATTTAGGTAGCTTTATTGAAAAAGTTATTGCATAATTCTGCATGAAATTACAATAAATGAATTAAAATTATTAGGTACAGATGAGGTAAAATTTTTCAAAACAACTTTAATTAACAGCACACCCCTCTCTGAAAATAAGCGGGTAGGTAAACACCCACGGGGGTCTAGGCCCGAACCTGTTGCCACCCGATAGTGTAAGCAAAGCGGCATTAACAATAAAATGTACTTAGGTACCTACTAGTAAAGTTTCTTCAAACTTGGCACAGGCTGGTAAAGCCCAACTTGGAACGTTCCTAACTCGATACTCAAGATACTACCAACTCGACACAATTCCATAAACATACTTTATGTAAAACTGATGAAGGTCGCAGGATGAATAAGGGCAACATTGCACCAACAAAACCCATGTCCTGCAAAGGATCTCTCTCGACTAAGACGTAAAGGTAAAAATAATAATAGCATAACATATCATCAAGCTCTTATCCCTAAAGGGGTAGGCAGAGGTGTTACCACCCAGATATGTTAGGTGTGTAGTTAAGTAGTTGAATCTATAAACGTTCAAATAAAACAAAAGTAATTAAACGATAAATTAAAAAGTGAGCTGTCAAGTGTGACCGCCAAAAGAATTGTCATTGTGCTCACGTCTTGAAATCTGCTTGAAATTGATCTAACATGTAATCTAATAGAGATAATTAAAATAAATGTTATTTGCTACAAATACATAAACAAGCAGTTTCATTGAATTACACATTAAGTCCCCATGTAACAGGTGGCGAGCCTGTTGCCATGCACCGGGCACAATGTGTGAAAAGCGATATTCACAATGACGAGTAGTGCCCCGTCTGTGCCAACTCGATACCGCTGCCTTAAGATAATATAAAATCTTATTTATTAGAATTTGGTATGTCCTTTGATTAAATCTTTGTGATCTCGAATTCCTGTACTTCGGAAGGCACGCTAAGCCGTTGATCCCGATCACTATTGAAAACGTTTTTATCCACCAATCCGCACAAGGCTAGCAAGTTTACCCTATCAACGTGCTAAAACTGGACTGGACATTAATGCCCACAGGTTCTTATTCTATTGTACATGTTTTTTTATTGACAGTTAATTACCTACGCGTGTCTTATCGATTAATTATTATAATTAGTGTAATTCACCAAATCCACTGATAACCAAATAGGAATGGGAATGTAAACCTGTTTAAGAAAACATATTGTATTTTTTAATATAGTCAATATTATCTATATTTACATTCAGATAAAAATGTATGCCACTGCTGATTCTGCGACAAAACGCCGCAACAAAAACGCCGCACGAAAAAACACCGTAGACAAAATGCCGCATAATATAACGCCGCACTAAAAAACACCGCAGCAAAAATAACGCATACAAAAACGCCGCAGACTTGCCATTTATCCATTAGGCTGAGCGCTATCTAGCCGCAGTGTTAGAAAGTCCACTCTGCTTGGTCATAAAAAAAAAATAACCTGAACCTACCAATAATCAAACAATAATCGAAATGCACACCCCCGGTCATCCCGTTCGATTTTGTCTGCGGCCTTTTCGATTTGCGACCTTTTGTCTTGCGGCGTTTTGTCAACGCTGTTTTTTCGTGCGGCGTTTTTGTTGCGGCGTTTTGTCGGGGTACGCCACTGCTGGGCCCTTGCATTTTTTGTCAGTGTAAATTGACCTACATAGAAAAATGTTTGTCAATTCTTGACGTGGCTATGAGTATTAAATGAATCAAAATAAAATTTCATTCAAATTCACTTACGACAGTAAAATATTTCTACATCGTTTTTAAATGTTAATCAACTAATTAGGCGACAAAAATAATTAAGTATAAGCCGATATCAGGCTGAGCTAGCTGGTTAATTAGCGATAACTATCTAATCATTTTAATAATTTGATTTTATGATAATATACTGTTCTAAGTAGAGCATTTGCATTATATTATGTTGAATTCCGTTTGAAGAATTAAACAGTAATTCCTTCCCTTTGGCTGTGCACGACCCTGCGTTTTTTGCGTCATTTTCTTCCTTGCACTTCCAAACTACGGAATCTATTAGCGCCATCAGTATTTCTGAACCATTATGACCTTTAGTCCTTCAAGAGAGCGTACTTATTCCGTAGCCTGCTTTCAGAATAGGCTAGCTGACCCTTTTTTTATTGGGCCCCAAATGATTAATTACTGATAGCCCTCACCATAAAAAATAATAAAAAAAAATTCTGAAGCCTTTAACACTATAAATTTAAAATTATAAATTAAGTATTTGCTTAAATGTCAAAAAAGCCTTCGGTCCTGATGGTCTATGAACTATCTGTGCCGCAGCGTCATGATTATTGTAAACAATTCAATACGCATGCGTGACTTAGCCGACAGTTATGCTTGATTGGTTGCGACTGGCGTTTGACCATGCGTAGTAATTGTTTAAATTAAGCGTTACTCAACTAATTTTACGAACATGGTGCGTTTGCGTTTTTGGCAGATGAAAAAGAAGTAAAAATAAAACACACCTATTTAAATTGAATTTCTACAACAATCCCTTATTTGTATTTATCGAACTTGGTATATTTCGGACCCTTGTTCTAAATACTATGTGAATAAGACATTATTTTTTTGGCAGATGAAAAAAAAAAGTAAAAGGAGTTTTTGGCGGCATTCAACTATGGCGGACGTGATTTTTATTTCGATGATTGTAATATTGTTCGGAGTGGATATTGTTACGTAAAATCAGTGTAGTTTTGTGTAATAAGTGTCTGTGATGATGTGCAATGTGGAGGATTATCGAAATAAACGTCAAGTGGTGTGAAAAGTGATGAGTTTTTTATCGTGGTAATCCACCTCATCCAAGTAGCACCACAGTGTCTGCCATCGATCGTTTGACGCCAAACTCTCCCAAGATGCATTGAAATGCATTACACTAGCATTTCAATGCAAACTACTGAAGATATATATATATTGCAGACATGGCTGTATGGGCTTCGTTCCCTTTGCCTTCCCTATGGGAGAATTTTACAAAAAAAAAAAAAAAGTAAAAATAAAACATACCTATTTAAATTGAATTTCTACAGCAATCCCTTTGTATTTATCGAACTTGGTATATTTCGGACCCTTGTTCTAAATACTATGTGAATGACACATTATTTTCATTACTTTTGATATGAGTATAAACCTTTTTCGCGACACATACACAGTTTCTCTGGTAATGGAGATCCCTATGGGTGAAGTGAACTTTTTCTATCAGGTGAACTGTCAGTCTGTTTGCCTCTTCTTATTTAAAAAAGAAATGATTACCAACTGTCTTCATCCGAATTTTAGCATCTTGATTCTTACCTGCAGTGCGAGCACAGGACTTCGACAGTCGCCGTATTTTATTGATAAAACATCTGTCCTTTTCACTCCTTAGGGTTATCTGTCAAATTTATCTATTAATTTCTCGGCAATTGTTGATCTTAGACATTAAATTGGGCTTGTCAAAAGTTCCATGCTCGTAGCGCTGATGGACAAAGCGAGAATGGGCTAGTCATATATTCGGTATACCTCATTTCAGGTTCGAATGATCTTTGAATCGTAATCCTATGAATCAAATAAAACTAATTTGATAACTTTCTCTTACAGGCCAACAGCATCGACTTTGTTAGTAAGTATTTTTTGTCAATATTTGAATTTATCAGATCAGTGCCTTTAATATTAAATTTCTTAGTAAACACGACAATTGCAGATATTTTTCTCCATATTGTATGTTAACTATCTTATTTTATGGAGATAAAGAATCTGTGATTTTTGTATTTCTTACTAGAAAAACTCATACTTACTCGGGGTACAAACATAAAGCTACAAAAAATATGATTTCAGATACTAGTCGTTTTTAGAGGTTACCACGTAAAAAGGGTTAGTTCCGTTGAAAAATTGGCTTATGCGCAACTCGGTCATTTCCCAACTCGACACTTATCAAAAACTACCAAGTCGAGTTGGGAACGTGTTAAAATTTTAAAGTTGCAGACATAAAAAAGTATTTTTGCTGTGATGAAATACATTTTTACAAATTCCTTTTTTCTCGTTCAGGCCGACAGGCGGCCGAGCTAGGCGAGAACCCCTGGTTTGTGCACCTGCGCGTGGCTAAATTCAACACCGGTTTCCTGCAGAGCTGCGCCGGCGCCCTCATCGGCAACCGGTGGCTGCTTACCTCCAACAGCTGCATCGAGAAGTGAGTCAGCATATTATTACCCTAGAGAACGCGAGGCGGAAGGAAAAAATTAAGAAATTAAATCGTTTCTACTAAGATTGTTTGGTTACGAGCAAAAAGATTAACTATCTTGAAAAGAATGTACCAACTGCTTTTCTTGCCTAGCATGTCGTAAAAGGCGACTAAGGGCGTATTGGGTACTGGGTCTGTGATTGTGTAGGCGGTGAGCTAGACACTTGTTACTACTCTTTCACGATTTTTGTATGGCTAAATATGGTCAATTTTTGTGCGTGCTCCTTGGACTTCGAGAATTACAGGAGTGATTGTATGTATGTATGTATTTTTATAGGTATAAAATAGATAGGTTACCTTTCTACTAGTATGTACAATCTGAGTAAGACTATTTATCCAGTGATAATAAAATGATAAGGAAGTAAAATAGTATGTAAGATGTTATCTTTGTCGCTGATGAAAATATAATAATATCTATGTCCTTAAACATTATTATATTTAAACAACTTTTTGTATGTTTGTTCAGGTAGGTGGTTTTTGTGTAGGCGATGAGCTAGCCACTTGTTACTACTCGTTCACGATTTTTCATGTGACCAAACCCAATTTTTGTGTGGCTAAATGTGGTTTTAAGGAACACAGTGCTCCTTGGACTCTGCCTACGCCTTCGGGGATTACAGGCGTAATTGTATGTATGTATGTTCAGGTAGAGCCTTCTAATTCTAATTATATACGAGTTATTTGGCAACACATTATATTCTTCTCCAGCGTCAGCTTCATCTGGGTGCGCCACGGGGTAGTCGACGTGTGGAGGCCCGAGCTGGTGGTGGAAGCGAGCCAGCAGGCTCTGTTCTTCAACAACCCCAACGGCCTTTCTCTTGTCCACCTTAACAGGAACATCGAGTTTACAGGTGAGTCTTTGTGATTTAATAAAGACGATATTCCAGACTGTTAGTCAAAATGTAAATAACTAAAGAACAGAATTGAAATAAGAAATACTAATTATTTCAAGTACTTATTCGTAAATACCTGAGGCAGTGGTAGCCGAGTTGGGGCTGACGAGGCACTACTTTTTCGAGAGACCGCGGGACTCAATCCCACCGCCCGCCACCGCTGAGTTTGAATTAAGCTTGTGTACAGTTCATTGTGAATATCGCTTGCCTCACATTGTGCCTGGTGCATGGCAACAGGCTCGCCACCTGTTACATGCGGACCAAACATATTTGGCGAAATTATATGTTGTGTATGTTATGTTATATTCGTAAATGAAAAGTGGCCACATATGGTTATAGAGATCATAGAGTCGTAAAATTAAAGAGAGCTAGTTTTACTTACAAAAAGATTCTCTATTAAGATAGTCGATAAGTCCGCTCTAAATATATTTGGACATTAATAATTACAGTAGTTAAAAACTAATACCCATGTCGTGAAATTTCCCTCTCATTAATAACAAAACTCCAGGGAAATTAAAACATTGTGGTTTACACGCGCATTAAAATGACCCATAGTTGTATTCAGATTTAATCTTGGAGGGTCTGAATGGTAATTACAATTTGTTCTACTCACTTTGTTATAGCTTGGTTTCACTAGTCTCTGGGCAAAAGTAATATTTCATGTTGAACCATATTCATATTTTAATATGCGTACATTTTAAATGTAATCAACATGTGCATGTGATGTGTTTTGTTCTTACGGTTTTCTATGTAATTTTTATGGTCTTTGTGCACACCGTTGCGCTGTATGTTTTTGCTGTTGAAAAATATTTCATAAGAATTTTTGATTGAGTATATCTGACAATTCATGTTGAAAAAACAATTATCGTTTGAATCAAGTTTTATCATAACTATATCGTGTTTGTGTTAGTCATTTCAGAGGGACTGCAAGTCCATTCAGGCCTGGCCAACTGCCCAGCAACAATTAAAACTTGCGAGTACCCTTCATGGTCTTAATTAAAAACTTCTTCAAATATCCGTCGCCAGTAGCATCACAAGGAAAAAATTGTGGATTTTCATGCAAATTTTTTCTATTGTATTACTTTGCTGGTGGGATCACAACTGGAGTTTCTCAACTTTTTCGTCAGTGACCCCCTGCGCACTCACTTCATTTGTTTTTTACTTGAAATATCTATGTTACGGAAATAGTTTTTTTTCATGTAGAAAGGAAAACGCACCCTACATTAGAGCTGTTACAATAACATGTTATTTACAGAGAACATCTCCGCTGCCCGCATTGCGTCAGCCGATGATGAGGTGCCCTCCAGCGGCAAGTTCTGCGGCTTCGGCAGCTCTGCTGACGGCACACGTAAGTACTTAATGGTTCGGAACAGCCCCCTATCATCAACATAGGGATGGAAATAGAATTTGTAGGGAGCATAGAAGGAGCGCGGTGTGGGAAAGAGCATTCGCAAGTACCCCGCGCTCTCCCGTGACTCGGTCTGTATGCCGTAAAGCACGTAAGACCATGGGTTGGTGGTGGGAGTCCCCTATCATCAACTTGGCGTGTCTTGCTTTAATTTTCCCGTCGTCAGTAGAAATCTGTTGAAGGGATCAGACCTTGTTCACAATCTAATTACATCTTTAGTTATTTAAAAAATATGTCAATAATTAAAGTAATTGTGTATCTAATAAATAGTAGGAATACTCGTTGTAGCTCGTTTGACGACCCGGTTGTCTTTAAATCAAGAGGTCTCAGTTAAGAAATGTTTTTTATTTTGCATTATTTAAAGTAAAACTCTCGTCGTCAATGGCTATACATATAAAAACACTAGTCACCCGCCCCAGCTTCACATTGGTTATCCCTGACCTGTTCTTAGCTGATACTAAGTACGCCTCAAACGTTTCGGAGTTTATTAGTTTCGGAGATTTATGAGGAGTATGGGCCGTAAAACCACCACGTGGGCCTAGCGAGTTGGTGCGTAGAAACGGTCACAAATGTGACCGGGACCAACGACTTATCGTGCCTTCCGAAGCACGGAGGAGCTCGAGATCGCAAAGTCTTGGTCAACCATCCATCATGGCGAAGCTAGCTTTGTTTTCTATCGAAGCCAGAGCGCACTGACCACTACGCCACCGAACTCCTCTATATATTGCTGTAGGTCATTGAGTGGTATTTCGTTTTTATTTCATCCTCAGCATCCAAGGCCTGACCAAAGGTAGCTTTGTTTTCGATATCGAAAGCCAAAGCGTACTAACCACTACACCACGTTTCACGACGACGACTTCCTCGTTTTCATATAAGTAGATTATGAGTATAAATATGTATAGTGTCTCATTGTTATTAACTTGATTGTCACAGTCCCTGGCGAGACTCTCAACTGCTTCGAGATTGACCTCAGTGGAGATGAGGATGGAAAGAGAGTGACTTTCGACGAGGGTACATCTACTGAGGTAAGTTGACTAATACTCTTACTTCGGCTTTCTGAGCAAAGTATAAGTAGAATAGCTAACTCTTCTTCACCACCTAGTGTGATCAATGAATGACATTGTAATCACCACCAATATATAGATGACGCAATACTCTGCGCGCGTCCTAAAGGCTGCAGAAACTAAGAAAATGCCTCGTTATGTGATAATTGGTGGAGACTTCAATCCAGGACGATATGCTTCGCCTCGGGTGAATTGTAACCTTCTCCTCATTTGCATGTATAGAAGCAGAGTATACTTTATGGCGATGAAAACGTATAATCACCTACCAAATACAATAAAAACCCTCCAAGGAAAAGAGTTCGAGACAAAACTGAAAACGGAATTGATTAATATATGCTACTACAATATTCAACAATATTTTGATGATAAATTTTGAATGAAAAAGATTGACCTAATGGTTATTTTTATTATTATTTTTGATTACCTAATGGACTTAAAATTCGTATAGAAGTCTTACCTAATTGTATATAATAAGTGAATGTTATATTATGTATCTAATATTAACTAACATCATAAATGCGTTGAAAAGGTAATTTCTTACTTGGCTTAATATCTGCATATTTTTGCAACTTATGTGTGTTCTTTAATGTATGTAATTATGTGAATAAATGAATATGAATCAGTTTGGATCTCCCATGTCAAAATTACGGCTGTGACGTCACAGTAAACGTTAAAAATTGGACACATTTGGTTTCAATACCAATAGCTAAACTTGCGTTATCTATGTCAAAGTATATCTGATTCTGTGCTTTATACCCAAAGGCTTGATAAAAATAATAAGTTTTTTCAATATGTTCATATTGAAAAAACTTTTATTATTTTTAGCTACATTGGACAGCCGCCATTTAGAATTATTGTTTTTTTATTGACTGTTCATATCGATTTGTGTCGTTCGTGTCTTTCTGGTCATGTTAGGTTTTTAGTAGCATATTATTTATTCTGGATGTCATATTTGGCACCTAGACAGAATTATTTACGTGATAAAATCGATGTTAGATAAAGTTTTATGATATGACGTCAACGTCTAAGTAGCGATTATCCATGATGGAAAATTAATTGATCGATTAATATTAGAGCTGTGGCTAGGATTGAGGTCAGGGGTTGTACCATTATAAAGAAAAAATATTAAGACCAGTGTAACGTGGACTGTGTAGATCATTGTCCAGCAATGAGATGATGATGCGAGTTGTAATGGTGTTGTTGTTGTGTTGGTCCGGGACACAAAAAGAATGTGCCAACTGCTTTTCTTGCCTAGCATGTCGTAAAAGGCGACTAAGGGCGTATAGGTTACTGTGTACTGGGTCTGTGATCATGTAGGCGATGAGCTAGCCATTTGTTACTTACTACTTTTCACGATTCTTCATCTGACCAAACCCAATTTTTGTATGGCTAAGTGTGGTCTTAAGGGACACAGTGCTCCTTGGACTTGCCTACCCTTTCTGGGATTATAGGCGTGATTTCATGTATGTATGAATGTGTAATCAACTTCTACAAGCCAATAACGTTTATAGTAGGTATCTGTTAATAAAAATTCGCAGTTTAATATTCAGTTACCTTTTTCAGTTCGATGTTGGTGCGCCATTGGTGGTTGATGGCACTATCCACGGTGTCCTGGTCGCCAAAAACAGTAAGCAGTAATTTTAAGTCTCTGCATCCCTCTTCTTCCAGTTTTTATCCCACTCTAGGGCCCGTATTACGGAACTAAACTCAAGTGTAGATCTCTGCTTGAGCACTGTTAGAGAGGGATGACGCTATTGATCCCACACAGCGCCATCCCTTTTTAACTGCGCTCAAGCAGAGATCTACGCTTGAGTTTGGTTCTGTAATACGGGCCTTAGAGAGGGATGGCGCTATTGATCCCACACAGCGCCATCCTTTTTTAACTGCACTCAAGCAGAGATCTACGCTTGAGTTTGGTTCTGTTATACGGGCCTTAGAGAGGGATGGCGCTATTGATCCCATACAGCGCCATCCCTTTTTAACTGCGCTCAAGCAGAGATCTTCGCTTGAGTTTGGTTCTGTAATACGGGCCTTAGAGAGGGATGGCGCTATTGATCCCATACAGCGCCACCCCTTTTTAACTTCGCTCAAGCAGAGATCTACGCTTGAGTTTGGTTCTGTAATACGGGCTTTAGAGAGGGATAGCGCTATTGATCCCACACAGCGCCATCCCTTTTTAACTGCGCTCAAGCAGAGATCTACGCTTGAGTTTGGTTCTGTAATACGGGCCTACGTGTCGGCACAACAATGTTGTCACTCATATGACATTTTTTTCATTCGCATATCACTTCATGGGTCGTAAATTTGCATCTTTGGTGGACCTTTCTCCCATTTTATGTCCGTCCACATGGTCCTCAGCCTAAACACAGGAGGTGTATGGGCCGTAACACCACCACGCTGGCTAAAGCGGGTTGGTGGGTAGAAACGGTTGCAATAGCGACCGGGAACAACGGCTTATCGTGCTTTTAGAAGTACGGAGGAGTTCGAGATCACAAAGTTTTGGTCACCCATCCAAGGCCTGATCATGGCGGGGTAGCTTTGTTTTCAATATCGAAAGCCAAAGCGGTCTAACCACTACGCCACCGAGTTCCACATCAGTACTCACCATCACCATCTACTATTTATTTCTCCTCATCGCTGTTACTAACATCGTATTCATACTAAAATCGTCAGATATTTTTGCTGGTGACTGTACATACCACAATATAGTCTTAGGTAGATCTATGTTAGTAATTAATAGGATTAAAAAAAGACGAATAAGAAATAGGTTTCAATGACTTACGTAATGTATATGCAAGTCGATGAACCTATTGTCGGCGGTAATATGTTTTGTGATGGTATGAAAGACTAATAATCTTTTATTTTCAGCTTTTGTGAGCCCTGTGGAGTCCCGTGACTGGATCCAGGAAATCACCGGCATTGAACTGAGCCCTCCTGCCGTGGAGAGCGAACAGGTCGAGGTGGAACCTACGGCCGTGAAATTCGTCGCCTATTGATAACATTGAAGACGTATAAGAATAAGGAAAATGTTCTTTTTATTTACTATCCTTATTTACGTTGTATGAGAAAATAAATCCCAGTAGTAAAGAATGTGTTGCTTTTTTGCAGTCAACAGCTGCGTCCAAAAATACTATCAAAAAGTATTTATTCCTTATTCCTTTATCCTTATTCCTTTATTCCTTATCATAATCAATATTTTTTTGGGTTCCGTAGTCAACTAGGAGCCCGTAAAGTATCGCCAAGTCCGTCTGTCTGTCCGTCGGCGGATAATCTCAGTGAACGATAGCACTAGAAAGCTGAAATTTGGTACCATTATAAAAATAAATAAATAAAATTTCATTTATATGTAGGTAGTATTCTTTTAATGAGCCGCTACCACACGACTCACCAAGACTCACTCGACTGTATTTTTTCGCTGACCAAAATTCGTTAATTGTGCTAGTCGCTTAAATAACACCCCTTGAAAATCTAATATTGTAGTAGTGGTTTCCGAAGTTTTACACGCCTAGTCCCGTCTCTATAAAGGCTCTATACCAAACATAACACAAAAAATCTAAAGAAAATGACAGGTAAAATAGATTTAATTTGTGATTGCGTCCACGACCACTCTATAGGTATTATTAGGTATATTATATCCCCTATTTTATTCAGTTGTTCATACCTCCTAACGCAAAATTATATAGGTACTGGTGGAAAAAGCTGATTTTGCGTCGAGCTAGTTCACACCTTGCTTTGCGATAAGTTAGAATAATACCTTGACCTCACTATTGTTTGACCTACTGTAAGGGCACAAGCCAGGCTCACCAGGAAACAGGAAGGAAGGACTTACATGCAATATCTTCAGCGGCAGCTCACAACTCAGCCGGCCGGCGTAGGGATCACGATTAGTCCCCGGGTTTTCTAGATTAGATTACACTCCCGACACTTCACCAATGCTAGCACGGATGGATCATAGAACCGGATCCCGATTTAAACAATAGTTTATTGCATTACTGAATGTCCCTTTTGAAGCGAACAGAAATTGGGCTGTTGCCGCTCAAGTCGCCATTAAGTACACTGATTTTGTTTTTCTCTTGACAACACACGCAAGCATGCGGCGTTTGCGCTCAGTTACGCACTGGTTTACTTGATGTTCAATAGATGGCGTTGTAAGACGTTTGGGAGATGGGTTTAATATTTTATTAGGATGACTGGGAAAGGCAAGCCAGAACATAATCCCCCCACATGAAATCTTTTGGGATTTCAAAGTACAAACCAATAGCAGGTCAAAAAAGTGAAGTCCCTTTAATTATATAAATACTATTATGAATTTGACACTTGACACAAAATTTACTTAACCTACATAAAATTTTTTTTTTTTTACTACGTACTACATACCATACCTACAAGTTAGAAACCGTTCCTCCCTTTTATTTAATTTATGTTTTATTTATCTACAAACTAAAAGAATCGTTAATTATGAATGGTTTTATTTGCTAAGCTATTGGCAAAGGACAGAGCTTAGTAAATGGCCTCTTAAATGTGCCACGCGCGGTTTTAAGGGTGACAACACGTACCACGTTATCATGACCGGGGTGCAACTGTATCACTCTGCCCGATCTCCACTCCAAAGGAGGCAAATTGTTGTCTACAATGAGTACGATATCTCCACACTGAACATTGGCTTGTCCTTCGAACCATTTAGCACGTTGCTGTAAGGTATGGAGATAATCACGCTGCCAAACACGCCAGAAAGACTGGGCAAGCTTCTGCAACATCATCCAACGTTCACGAGGTGGTACGTACTGATCGACTAGTTCCGGTTCGGGCAACGATACTAGAGGTCCATTAATAATAAAGTGACCTGGAGTCAGTACATCTACTTCCTCAGGATCGGAAGATATACAGCATAATGGTCGCGAGTTCAGCACAGCTTCGATTTTTGTAAGTACCGTCATCAACTCTTCTAACGTTAGAACTTGCGATCCAATGACGCGTTTTAAGTGGTATTTTATGGATTTAACACCGCTTTCATATATACCACCGAAATGGCTTCCCGTTGGAGGGTTTAGATGCCAAATTAGTTGTCGACTTGTAATACTAGATGTAATCGAGTCTTGGTTGTCTCGAACCAGCTTGTATAACTCATTTAGGTATCGTTTGGCACCTATGAAGTTAGTACCGTTATCTGTTATTATAAAAGTACATAGACCACGCCGCGAGACAAAACGATCTAAAGCTGCAATAAAGGCGGACGTGGACAGTTCAGTCACCACCTCAATGTGAATGGCCTTCACTGCAAGGCAAACAAAGACACATACATACACCTTGCACGTTCGAGCATTTCGTCTTCTACTTTCCTTAATACAGAAAGGTCCAGCAAAATCGATGCCCACCTTCTGAAAGCAACGTGAAGTTGGCTGGACTCTGGTTGGAGGAAGATCTCCCATTAACGGTTGACATGGGATAGGTTTTGATTTAAAGCAAGGAATGCATTTTGACAAACGGGATCGAATGAGGTTTCGAATGCCCAGTATCCAAAATCTACGCTGAATAATGGACTGCAGTATACGAGGGCCACAGTGCAGGTAAGTGACATGGGAATAATCTATAATTAGTAAAGATAAACGTGAAGATTTTGGTAATAAAAAAGGGTGTTTTGACGAGACCGGTAAGTTGGAATGTTGCAGACGTCCCCCCACACGAAGAAGACCTTCCTTGTCAACAAAGGGATGTAGCTTTTGTATTTGCTTTGAACACTTGATATCATCAGAAAAGTGTAGTTGTTGTTCATGTCTAATTAATAATTTCAAAGAAGATTCTAGCTCTTGAGCTGACAAGGGTTCACCCTGTTTCTCGGGTTTACCTTTTAATATAGAGGCGGCACGTAAGCATTGCGCTAAAACTCGTTGCACATGAGACAAAGAAGAATTGTTTTCTAATAAGAATGTAATGGAGTCAGTCTCGGAGGAGTTATATTTGTCCTCTATGACATAACAGTGAGTGCGCATCTCTGGTACCGAAACGGGATGCTCACAATGAGTGTTGATAGGCCAAGAAGAACAATTTTGTGTCAGCCATTCTGGGCCTGACCACCAGGAATCACATTTCGTGAATTGTATAGCGCTTAAACCTCGACTGCAATGATCGGCTGGATTATCATGTGTGGAGACATGTTGCCAGTTTTCAACCGGTAACTCATCTATAATTTTTACAACCCTATGCGCAACAAAAGTTTTTAATTTGTGAGGTTCAGTGTGTAACCAAGAAAGCACCGTACTACTATCGGTAAACGCATAAATTTTACTAATAGGAATTTTATATTGAAGCAAATTATACATGTGTTTAATAACACGAGAGAGTAGCAGAGCGCTACAGAGTTCTAAGCGGTTTACAGTAAGTGGCTTTATTGGTGCAAGTTTTGATTTTGCGATCAATAAGTGCGCTTGACATGTACGATTGTTAACCCCTCTCAAGTAGACGCAACAACCATACGCTTTAGAAGAACCGTCACAAAATCCAATTAGCTGATAGTCATCCGCTTCTTTCACTGTGACGAGACGAGGAATCTTAACCATTTTTAGAAAAGGAATCTCGTTAATAAATGTTTGCCAGTTCTTGGCAACTTCTGACGGTACAGAATCGTCCCAACCAATATTATGACGCCACAGATCCTGTAGCAAGAGTTTTGCAACAAGAACTACCGGAGCTAGCCATCCTATTGGATCATAAATACGTGCTATGCAAGATAGAATCGAACGCTTTGTAAAATTAGATTTCAACTCAGAAATTGAGTAGGAAAAAGAGTCAGCAAGAGAGTCCCATTGGACACCTAAAATTTTAATTGTATTTTGATTGCTTTCGTCACAGAATGATTTAGGAACTTGACAATGTTCAGTTGGAAGAGTAGAATTAAATTGAGAAGAATTACTACTCCACTTACGAAGGTCAAATTGTGCACATGCACATAGGCTGATAAGTTGGTTTTTTAATTCGAGTGCTTGTTCTAAGGTAGGTGCACCAGCAGTGATGTCGTCCATAAATGTATCGTGACGAAGGATGTCAGCAGCTTGAGGATATTCACTACCATGATCATTCGCGAGTTGATGCAATGTACGAATCGCTAAAAAAGGTGAACTAGTAACACCGTATGTCACCGTGTTGAGCTCATACTCAGATACGGTCTCAGAAAGTGAATTCCTCCACAGTATATGCTGCCACTTCCGATCCTCAGGACGTAGCTCAATATTTCGATACATTTTAGCAATATCTGCCGTAAATACGAACAAATGTAAACGAAACTTTGTTAAAATGTCAACAATATCATTCTGTAGCTTAGGGCCGGTGAAAACAATATCATTCAATGATTTGCTGTTCGTGGTTTTCGCACTCGCGTCAAAAACAACACGAAGTTTGGTAGACGTACTATCTGGACGAACTACACAATGATGTGGTATTATGAATATCCCTGAACCAAGACTAGTTTTCTGCATGTGTCCCAGGGTTTCATATTCGGACATGAAATCGTTATAATTTTGATTTAAATTACTATCACGCTCAAGCCGTTTTTCTAGTTTTGTTAAACGTGTCTTGGCGTTTGTGAACGAATCACCAAGAGAAGCTGACGATTCTTTTAAGAGCAATGGTACTACATATCTGCCATCTGGTTTACGAGACATTAAATTAATAAATAAATCCTCACATATTTTGTTTTCTGGGTTCGCAATTTCAACCTTAGGCGGTTCTTCGACCTCCCAAAAACGCTTGACCACGTTCTCTAGTGTGCGCGTGGAAGCTACGAGGGAAGAAACCATGGATGGAGGAGAGCACACAGGATCAACCCTACCAGTTAGAACCCATCCGTAGATACTATGCAACGCGACTGGCAGACCGCTACCCATATCTATACGCTTTCCGTCATAAATATTATGGAATAGTTCCGCGCCTAATAACAAGTCGATGTCAGTCGGTTTATCAAAACTTGGATCCGCCAGAACAAGGTGTTTATAATTATTACGAACACTAGATGGAATTTCACAAGACGGCATTTTACTCGTGATTTTATCCATGACAATTACGTTAATCATATAATTCGGAGTGTCCGAATCGCGAGGTAAAATGTTACAGGAGGTTTCTCCTTTGATTTGATGAACGACATTTTTCCCAAGTCCTGCTACGGTTAAATTACAACGACGCAAAGGTAGGCATAAACGTTGCGCTAACGATGACGTCATGAAACAATCTTGCGCTCCACTATCGACGAGTGCGCGAGCGAGTATTGGTTGCGCGGCGGAGTCACCGCACCCGCTTATGCGTACGACACACGTGCCGAGTAAAATTAAAGCACGGCTATGTCCTACGTGACTAGTTGTCGTGACGGATGCTACAGGTGCACTACTTTCAATTAGCGTTCCAGTCTCACTTGGAATCTCATCGATTACACTGGGCATTGCGATAGTAGAATCATTGTCATGTAATAAACTATGGTGGCGTTTGCCACAGACCGAACAAGACGATCTAGAAAAACAGTGATTAGAATTATGGTTAGGGCGTAGACAATTGCCGCATAACTTATGCTTCGACACTAACTCGTATCTTTCTGACATACTAAGTTGTGGAAATTTAAGACATTTAAATAGTGTATGAGATTGACCGCAACAACTACATGTAGGATATTGTTGAATAGGCTTCGAAGCACTACTGGCCGTACTAGACGGTAATGATGTAGATTTATATCTATTAATTTTATTATTTTTAAAGTGTATCTCTGGAGACCGAAAAGAGGTTTTATTAAATTGTTTTACCATACCAGAACCAGAATTATTACTAGAAGACGTACCTGGTTGACTGACCTCTAATACTTTAATATATCCCTGTAAGAATTCTAATAATTGCGAAAAGTTAGGTATTTTTTCCTTATTTTGTGATTCAAAACGTTTACGAGTGTCAATATCTAAAGACCGGGAGGCTAAATAAAATAAAATAAATTCGTCTAAATTTTTTAACTTTAAAGCCTTAAGGGCATTAACAGTTTCATTTAAAATATTTGTAAAGTTTCGTAACTCTGTAAGATTACATGACTTTAACGGTACGAAGTTACTAATTTTATCTAAATAATTGTATGCAAGAACACGTTTATTTTCAAAACGTTCTATCAGAGAATCAAAAACTATTTGATAGTTGTCAGATGTCACAGGAATACCTTTAGCAATCGATAATGCTGCTCCAGACAGACACGATAATAAATAATGAAACTTTTCAATCGAACTGATACTTTTGTTTTCATGTACCAGTGACAAAAACGTATCAAAAAATGTTTGCCAATGTTCAATGTTACCATCGAACTTCGGTAACTCAAGATTAGGTAAACGCACTTGTGAGAATGTCTTCGCGCCACTAGAAAAAGAGTGATCATTTATGTTATCGCCCGCGTCGCCGTGGCCACGCGTTGTCACCGCGTCGCAATCGCGACGGCTCGATAGTACTTCGTCCGCGACCTCGACCACATCGTAGTACATGTCGTCAAACGCTTGCATCGTTTTAAGATCAATCGTATCACTCGGTTTTAGAATTAATTTTAATTCATTTATTTTATTTGTATACTCGAGAAATTCACTACGCAAGGTTTCAATACGTTTAAACCTAGATTTGAACTTAGGAACAGCCGAGTGATCCGATTGAACAGACTTGGACAGCTCAAATAAAACTTGTAAATCGCGAAAGGCATACTCCCGCTGAGTTTGAACCAATTTTAATTGACGTTCGTCAGTTGACATTGTCGATTTCTTGCTACTTGTACTTGCTAGAGACCTTGCTTCGTCTGTCATTATCAGGCACGAAAAGGTTTAAGTATCAGAAAAAATCTTTTAACAAATAACCTACTACTACCTACCTACCTACTGATAAAACAAATGACTACCTATTTTTGATAATCTACCTATTTTAACTCTTAAGAGTACGTGGTTTTTATAAAAAGACAACAGAAAATATACAGAAAAAATATTTTTTTTTCTATAATTTTAACGATTTATACTTGTAATTTTCAATTTATATTATCATTACGAAATAAACTAAAATTGTTAGCAAATAATACAATGGCCGACAAAGTACCTACGCGTACGCGCGAACATGAAACCGACGCTAACTAAATTATAGGTATGTAGGTATGTAGTACGACTGATGTTGCAATAATTTGTTTAATTAGAAGTATTTCTTTATTGCATAGCAACAGATAACTGTATACTGGAGTTTTAAACGAGTTAAAACCAGTACCATAGGTAATACGACTCGAAATGGACCACTAATTATGGTGGAAAAAGCTGATTTTGCGTCGAGCTAGTTCACACCTTGCTTTGCGATAAGTTAGAATAATACCTTGACCTCACTATTGTTTGACCTACTGTAAGGGCACAAGCCAGGCTCACCAGGAAACAGGAAGGAAGGACTTACATGCAATATCTTCAGCGGCAGCTCACAACTCAGCCGGCCGGCGTAGGGATCACGATTAGTCCCCGGGTTTTCTAGATTAGATTACACTCCCGACACTTCACCAATGCTAGCACGGATGGATCATAGAACCGGATCCCGATTTAAACAATAGTTTATTGCATTACTGAATGTCCCTTTTGAAGCGAACAGAAATTGGGCTGTTGCCGCTCAAGTCGCCATTAAGTACACTGATTTTGTTTTTCTCTTGACAACACACGCAAGCATGCGGCGTTTGCGCTCAGTTACGCACTGGTTTACTTGATGTTCAATAGATGGCGTTGTAAGACGTTTGGGAGATGGGTTTAATATTTTATTAGGATGACTGGGAAAGGCAAGCCAGAACAGGTACTGTAGTGATTCGGCCTTCATAGTGGCCATGTTAAAATAAAAAAGAATATTGTGAATCGAGTAGGCCATGCTTGCTTTGTTTCATGTTGTGAAAATTTTACTTTTTTCCGTTTAAATATAAAATTGCACGTACATACTCTCCGTATATTATTAATCGATCCCGGCAGTATCTACGCAAATGTGTAGAATATGGTAAGGCTTCGATAGTGTATGCTAAAAGCCAGTTAAATAATGGTATTTGAGAACCGACCGACCATTTGAGTGACACAGATTTACTAAGTTTCACTAAACGTAACTTTTATTTGGATATTCTTGTTTCGTAAGCTAAGAGCGTGATGCAAGCGGATGGATGTTGCGAATCCGGAGACGGTGGTTTTGACCGCGAAGCAAATGTCGAACGGTCATTAACCCTATCAGCTGGCGATGCTGTACACGTGACATAAGGCGTATAGTACTTCTCAATCCAAGTTGCCAAAAAGGTAAACAAAAAAGCGGACTTACCGAATTTGTTATTCAATAATCACACTTTTTACATGGACATTGGCACGTAAATATAATTAACGGTAACAATTGCTGTCCGTTTCAATTGATTTCAATTACCTACAGTCATCACAAAACATTTTGGAGATGAAACATTACCTTTGTTTTGTTTATACCATTTTGGCAACTTGGATTGAGACGTACTATAGATGAAGAATTTAGTTTAAGCAGGTTTAAGTTTGACTGCTATGGTCGCAAACTACATAACATTTAATTTTGAGACTGGCTTTTGCCCTCGACTTCGAATGTGCCTAACTTTCTGAAGGATAGTTGGCAAACTCCCGGACGCGCGGGGAGGAGTCGGGTGGTGAATGCGGTATTGGATACCTGTTTATTTGAATCCCATTTTAGTAATTCAAACAGAGTGCCTTGCACACCGAATCAAGGAGTAACTCGCGGTTCCAAAATCAAGCATCATAAAAAAATTCAGCCATGTGTCAAGTGATAAAGGGAATTAGAATCTAAAGAATAAATAAATATCTTCAAACATTCACACCTATCAACTAGCCCCATTTTAAGCAACTAACGCTGCTTGTGTTACGGACACTTGATGACGGATAAATATATTTAATACATAAATACATATAAATATCCTGAAGATGTATAAATATCCAAGACTAGAGAACAAAATATGCCAGAAAATTCATAACGCAAACATCTGCCCTCACGTTGCAATATCGTCTAAACTGCCCTGTTACTATGTTACGCAAAATTACATTTAGCGTTGCGACTGTAAAGATATCACATTACATAAACGTATTGTAATTTACGTACAACGAACACCACAGTAATTAAAGACACACTTTTGTTTTTTTATCAATTTTGCGTTCTAATTCTTTTATTTAATTTGAGTCTCTGTAAAACGAATATTCGCGACCGATATTGCTGACTTTATGGAATTCTTGGCCAATTGTTTTCTACATGATCACCTGGTTACAATATGTTTTTTTCTTTATCTATTCAATATATTTATGTAAACAACCCAATTTCAGTTTAAGCATGTCTAAATACTATCCATACTAATATTATAAATGCGAAAGTAACTCTTTCTGTCTGTCTCGCTTTCACGTCAAAACTACTGAACTAATTTAACCGAAATTTGTTACACAGATAGTCTAGAGCTGGAGAAAGGACATAGACTACCTTTTATTCCGATATTCCCAAGGGAACCATGCGGGTGAATATATAAAAAAAATTAATAACGCCTCCCAGAAAAATTAAGGACAAATTAACGCCAATATGAACTTTGCTTCTAATAATAGAGTAGGAGTAAATTTTCAATTCCACAAATTGAGGCTACTGTTCCGATTTGAAAAAATCTTTCCGTGTCGAATAGCCTATTTATTGAGGAAGGTTATAATAGGCTACATAATCATATCAAAGTAACTATTCTCCGCGGACGAAGTCGCGGGCAAAAGCTAGTCAGATTATATGCACGTTTGTGTTATTAAAGGTACCTATGTAATACACCCGTTTTGTACACAAACAGTTCGCATTGGGATAGCACGGTTACAGTATTTCTCATATTGTGTATGTGTATTCATAATTTTCAATACAATAAGACCCACGTCCAGCATTAATTATTAGTACGCTGGTGACGAGCAATCAAATACTCAAGAACTCTATAATACTGCACAAAAGTACACTACTCCAATAAGGCCCAATTGCACGATTGAGAGTTAGCGCCTAACCCAGAGTTTGCCCATATATTTGCCCCAGGGTTAGGTGCTTACTCTCGACCGCGCAAGTGGGCCTTAGTCTAAAAGTCAGTAAGTCTATTTGTACAAAGTGTTTTTATTGGACAATAAATATTTAAGAAATAAATTAATAATTCTATGCACGTATAAGATATGAATTATGATAGCTATGAAATCTTATTTATATATGAAATATATTAGGTCCTTACCTATGAAATTGGTGTTTTGTATGGAGATTTTGGGGAATTCTGCATTTTCCATACTAACATTTTATCAGTTTTCTTCACAACGACAAATCCAGAGATAATAATATATGGCATGAATCATTAGACAAGCTTTAGTAATATGTGTAATAACACACTTCATAAAAAATATTTATCGTTTTTAAGTGAATGCAAATAAAATGATGTATTCGGGAGGCACTTAAAAAGAGTTGTCTCCGTGTCCAATTTTAACACAATTAAACTTACAACAAATTATCAAAACAAATCAAAAGAGCTCAAAAATATAGTCTATTTTTAGACGAGGTAATTATTTTTTAGGAATACTCTGAATCTTAATAGTTACAGACAAAATACTAAGACAGAATAAAAACACCAATTTCATGGGTAAGGACCCAATATATAGTATAGATAGCCTTCGATAGAAGACTACGTGCCTCCGCTAACCTTTCGTACTCACCAACTTGGAATGAAGGGTTGATTTGTCCCGATATCAGCATGATTTGGGCCCAGTGACAGTCCTTTTCATAAGCGGGGTATCCACTTATCCCATTCGACTGTCGATTATACATGAGTTAATTTCTAATTAAAAATGTTAATCATAGTTATTAATAAGAAGGACATAAAATGTATGAATGAGGCAAGCAATAAGAGTAGAAGACACAGAGTATATTATTATATACGGAAAATAGAAGACGCGATACGGATGCGTGCTAGGATCGTAGCACGTGGAAATGCTGCCTACCCCTTCGGGAAAAAGGAAAAGGCATGATTTTATGTATGTACTCGTATGCTATGTACATTTTCTTAAACCAGCTGCTTTTTGAGTTAGGTATACATTTTTTAATTGGTATTATATAATATTTCTTAATTGGTTAGCAAAATAAATCAGGTCTGCAACTTATGGGCAGCAGATATTTCTAATTTTTCAACAAAATAACTAATTGGGCAGCAACTTAAATGTTTTTTCTGCTGCCAAATATACATCAATGCTGCCAAATTGCTTAATATATGTTTTGATGACACAAATATTGTTTAAATGGGTCATAAAAAAATAAACATAACCTACCCATCAGAATATATTTCCTAGGAAGTGTTCATTGATCCTTTTCCTAGATTTTATACATTTCCGGTAACATTATATCGATCATCCAAAAGAATATTGACATGATCACCAATAAGACGAAAATGTGTTTTTGATGCCATAACTTCATGTATTGCACGTTTTATCCATGGTAAAAGACAGAATTGTCGTTCCATTAGTTTCTGACAGAGAGAGTCACTGTCGTCATGGTTTTGGCCTATACCTCGTAAAAGATACGCGGAAACATCGACTTTACGTTTAAAGTTTATAAAATGTAGACAGATTTATAAAAATAAAACTAAAATTGAATATAATGTTTAAATTCATGATTTATTCCCAAATCCAAACCTAGTTTAATGCCTTAAATTTATTATTTAGGCCCGATTTTTCAATCCTCAGATAAAACTATCTGTCAGTCAAATGTTAACTCTGTCCCTTTTATCTGAAGATTGAAAAATCGGGCCTTAATGTATAAAATGTCATATGTACGTATTTGTTTTTTTTTAATAGTTATCTTGAGTTTTCCCGCAAACTTTTTATATAATATTATTGGTAGTAGAGTAACACAACATAACTATTAAAATATATCAATAGAATGATTGGAAATACACAATATTTTCGATGTCAAACTTTTTAAACGCTCTCCTGAAAAATCGTAAAAACGTAATTACGTCAATATACTTTTGGATGAGCGATATATTGCTGCACAAATAATTATTTTGCAGCCTAATTAATTATCTTGCTGCCCATTATTTTAGCCGCCCAAATAATTATATTGCTGACAAAATATTTGTTTGCTGTTGAAATGAATATTTTTTTCTTTTTAAGGTGTGTTTACAATGTAGAGCGATGAAAAATACAAAATTCATGATAGATCATTCAAAAATATAAAATTGTTCATCTTTATCACTTCTAAGTTTTACATTAATGATGAAAGACATAAGGCCAGGTGAAATATTCGGCGGTCTTATGGCCAGCCAGCGATCTCATTCAACCTGTCGATTGAGTAAATCGATATATTGAGGGCGAGAGTGCAAATCTTTTTGTCCAGCATTGGACTACTAATAGTCGACGATGATGAATCAAACTTATAAGCGACCATGGCTGGAGAATTGTATCTATTGATAATAAATTAAACACAAATGTTCCCCAACGGACCTCGGAGATGTTGTTTATTTTCTTATAGTGAAGAGCTTTTTCGAAAATGGATATTCTGTTAGTTTTATACATAATTACTAACTATATCTGTTAAAAATAGCCACAAAGGCAAAAGATATATAGCTTTAGTTTTGGCTCGTTTGGGCCAGTTGGTTTATAATTGTATGTAAGAATTAGCTTAGTGGAAGTGATTTTTAATTCGAATTAACTAACATCTTTAAACAAAAACAATTATTTAATTTTATTTCGTCGGCACACGTCTTCATAGAGTTAACCATGTTGGTTTAATATCGTATAATAAATCCTCCATGCACAGCCCTGAGCCTGAGTGAGAACTGATGTTAAACTCCGAAGACAAACAGTGGTTCTCAGTAAACAATCGTAACTCGAACACCTGGGATCTTCAGACTGACGTAACAGACCTTCGCTCAAGAGCAGAGGCGAAATCAGACTCGGACATAAATCCGACCAAAAAACCTCAGGCACGGACTAAGGTCCAGGTAGAATATCCACTTAATAGCCACTTTATCATTGCCATCTGCTGCAGGATCTCGAGTGCCAACGAAATTGAGCGTGTGATATATCTTGCTAACTTGCAGAACTTGCTTCATTGTGTTAGAATACCTTTTTGTACGCGTGATACCTTTTTCTATTGGGGAGTATGTGTATGAGCATACCTACTCTAGGTACTCGTATTAACATAATATAATCACGCCTCTTTCCCCGAAGGAGTAGGCAGATGTGTTAACACCCACAATTCGCGAGATATGTTAGGTCCCCATGTAATAGGTAGACAGGAAAGTAGTAAGTATTAATTTATTAAAATATTTACTTTAATTAAATAAAAGCGATACAAAAATTATATATCAAAAGAGATACAAATACACATTATGGCAACGACAAAATGCAATTCGTTTTATTTTTACTTGCTTTAAAATCTATCCAGAAATCCATTGGACTTTTATCTTTTGGTAAAAGAAAACCAAATTAGTTACACCATTATCTACATTTTGATATGTTGTGATGCACCGAGAACCTACAGTCTTAGGGCTTCTTGCAGGAAATTTAAATCGAGATTTAAAACTAGATTTAGTGATTTTTTGACAATTGAGTAGCAAATTTTATTCAAACTCAGCATACGCGGGAATCGAACTGACGACCTCTTGCACAAGTAGATTTGTTTAAATCTGTGTCTTATTTCCGTATCTAACTATTTCTATCAATTTAGATTCCCATTTTGCACGCGATCATCATCATTATATAACACGTTAGGAAATAATCTGAAGTAGATCATTTTTTTATGATACATTGAGTCAACGCTCCGTATATAGCTTAGAAACTTTTTAACCGTGTATTCCTTTCAATTTACAACCGATCGCATAATATCGGATGTGTCTCGCGATTGCGGCCCTGTTTTAAACTTTCCCTCTTACAGCATCATTCGTGCCCATTGCTCGTTCGAGACATTTGGCACTCATGCGCAGCCTACAGTCGCTGTCCATTCATCACATTCATACTCCGAATTATAAACGCATCTCCGCGCGTGTTTCTCGTTACTTAATTACCTACCTACTAAGTGCATCTCTGTATTTTTCATTTGTGTAACGGTTGTGTCTGGTTTTTTAAATACTTTTACGTTCGATGGAACCATTATGTGATAAATTAGGCCAGTGTCAATTCGGCGACAGCTCTTCAATAATCTTGGAAGTAATAAAGGAGTTTATTACATTGCTAATGGAAGACGTAAATCGAAAGAGAACATAAAGTATTTTTACGTTTTGACAAATTTAATTCGAAGATGTTCGGATTCGACCGTGATACGTCCCTGCTGGTATTCAGCCTGGGGTGGGCTTTGCAATATTACACTTTCGGCAGTATAATTTTATGGTACATGTTTGCTGTTTCCCTGGTGTTGTCAACGGTGTATGCCTTGGGTACTTATGACCATGCGTACTGGAGGAGCAAGGGGGTGTATTCGCCCCCGGCCTGGCCATTCGTGGGTCACATCTTACCTGTGATGACTTTTAAGGAACAAGGTGGATTGTGTTTTAAAAGAATCTATGATTCATGTAAGGATTTGAAGTTTTTGGGTAAGTCAATTTTGGATGTTTAAAATGTTTGTTTTGTTTGTCTATAATAATTTAAGGAATAAGATATCTTTGAATAAAGTGAATAACAAAGGCTTGCAGGGCAACCACCCGCTATCGCCAAGGAGACGGTGGTTGATGTGATAAAATGTTCCCTCTGGCTGGCTGGGAAAGTCTTCTGAAATATCAGACTAATTTTCCGATTATAAATAAAGCAGCGCCGCCGGTCTCATCTCCATCTCGAGAGGTTCTGGGTTCGATCCCCGGTGGGGGTTTGTGTGATGAATTTAGGCATTTATTCTTCAGTCTTTGATGTTGATATATGAATTGTATATTTTCTGAATGTTTATATTGTGTATTTACCAATTAAATATATTTATCATCTAGTATCCGTAGCACATGCAGCATTAGTTGCATAATATGGGCACAAAGTAAAGAAGGAGTACTTATTTATTTATTATCCCTAGGAAATATCAGTATATCTACACGTTTAATTTAGATCCTGAACAAATTAATGATATGGCGGTCTTATATTAATATTGGGTCCTTACCTATGAAATTGGTGTTTTTATTCTGTCTTAGTATTTTGTCTGTTACTATTAAGATTCAGAGTATTCCTAAAAAATAATTACCTCGTCTAAAACTAGACTATATTTTTGAGCTCTTTTGATTTGTTTTGATAATTTGTTGTAAGTTTAATAGTGTTAAAATTGGACACGGAGACAACTCTTTTTAAGTGCCTCCCGAATACATCTTTTTATTTGCATTCACTTAAAAACGATAAATAATTTTTATGAAGTGTGATATTACACATATTACTAAAGCTTGTCTAATGATAGATGCCAAATATTATTATCTTTGGATTTGTCGTTGTGAAGAAAACTGAAAAAATTTTAGTATGGAAAATGCAGAATTCCCCAAAATCTCCATACAAAACACCAATTTCATAGGTAAGGACCCAATAATATATAGTTAAAAAAAAAGACCTGAAATGGTTAAGTTAGGTGATGTTATGTTCTAGACTCATCTCTTCGCCTTCTAGGCTTTTTACATTTAAAAAATCACATTTCAGGGACCCACCAATTCTACCAACGCACCTTAGTGGTTCGCTCGCCGGACCTGATCAAGCGCATGTGCGTGAACGACTTCGCGCACTTCGTGGATCGCGGGTTCTACTTCCGCGAGGACGTGGACCCGCTCGCCGGGTCCGTGCTGTACCTGCGGGGGGGCGCCTGGAAGCGGCTCCGGGCTAAGATATCGCCCATATTCTCGTAAGCAACTTATTGACTTCTCCAATGAAACCCGGATGATTATATAAATCGGCTGCTACTGTATATCTTCTTCTTCTTGCCCTTTTCCCACTCTTGGTGGGGTCGGCACAACATGTCTTCTTGTTCCATTCTCCTCTGTCACTCGTCAGCTCAGCATCCACTTCTTTTATCCTCATATCATTCTTCACGCATTCAATCCATCGCTTCTTTGGTCTTTCTCTAACTCTAGGTCCGTCCACATCCATGCTCAGCATCCTTCTTGTAATGTGACATTCATCCCTCCTCATCACATGTCCATACCACGCTAACCTAATCTTTTCTGTCACTGGCGCTACTTTCAACGGCTGCTACTGTATATGCATACTAAAAAATCGTAACGATTTGCCTACACACGAGGCGATCTTTATAGGAGGCAATTTTGATTTTGATTGTTAGTGTGTAAAGTTGCTGCCGATTTTAGGACGTTATTAAGGAAGAACACCCCTTTACAGTCTTCACGTCGCGTTGATTACGTCGAACTGACGCTTAGGTACGGTCTGTAAAAAGAATATGCCATGACTTTAAAAATTACCAAATTTTTTTATATATTATTTTATTTTGTGTTTGTTGTTTAATATTATATGATACATGCGCTAAAATAATTATTTGGGCAGCAAAATTATTATTTGACCAGCAGAATAATTAATTGGGAAGCAAAATAAACACTTGAGTTGCAAAATACATACATACACACATAAAATCACGCCTGTAATTCCCGAAGGGGTAGGCAGAGTCCAAGGAGCACTGTGTTCCTTAAGACCACATTTAGCCATTCAAAAATTGGGTTTGGTCAGATGAAAAAATCGTGAAATAATAGTAACAAGCTCATCGCCTACACAATCACAGACCCAGTACCCAATACGCCCTTAGGCGCCTTTTACGACATGCTCAGCAAAAAACCAGTTGGTACATACTTTTTGCAAATTGTTGCAAAATAATTATTTATAGTATTATTATATTTCAACAAGGACCAATTAAGATATCATCATCATGTGATAGATATCAGGTGAAGGTTTTTTTTATTTATGGCCCTTAAAAACAATATTTGTGTCATCAAAACATAATATTACACAATTTGACAGCTGAGAAAACATTAGAGTTGCTGTCCAATTAGTTATTTTGCTGACAAATTAGAAATATCTACTGCCATAAGTTGCTGCCCAATTTGTTATTTTGCTGACCACTTTATAAATATTTGCTGCTCTTAAGTTGCTGACCAAAATTCGTATATTTTGCTAACCGTTTAAATAACACCGTTAATCAATTCTAAAGAAGGTCGATTGAACCCTTTAAATGAGCTGCAAGTGATGTTTTTGGATCGAATTTGACGATTCAATAGCTTACTGCACCCGTTTTTGTATTTTTTACCTAGTCATTTGTATGTCTGACTAAAACATGAAACAGGAAAATAATAATCAATTATTTTTTCCAGACCAAACAAATTGAGGGGAATGTTCCCACTGATAAACAGCACCGCTGAGGAATTTATGGCGCGCGTGAAGAAGAGATGCATGACTAACAAAACTGGTGTTAATGGAAATATAGATAATAAACCTAAAGATGTAAATGATAATGAACATTTTGCTGTGGTCAGTGGCGAGAAACTGGTCGGTGGTTTCACAGCAGACGCCATAGTGCCGTGTGCCTTTGGTATCAAGAGCAACGTAATGGATAACGAGAAGGATCCGTTCGCGGAGGCATTGCATGCCTTCTACGAGATGTCGCTTTATAATATATTTGAGAAGTAAGTACGTTATGGCTTTTAATTATTTTATGTAGACGACCGTCTCACGTCTTACTAAGTAGGTTGGGTGATGAAAATTTTATGATCTCGAGTTCCTGAGTAATTCGGAAGGCATGTCAAGGCATGGCATCCCATCAATCTCTGAGACCAATTCACATGAGCCAGCTTGGTGGTGGCCAGGTGGCCGAGAGTGCAACGAACAAATATGAACAAAAATGATTTGACGACCTCCGTGGTCAATTGGTCTGCACGCCGGTCTCAAGGCGTCGCTATCTCGAGAGGTCCTGGGCTCTATCCCCAGTGGAGGCAAGTGTTTTGGTGATGAATTTTCAGACATTTGTTCTCCAGTCTTGGATGTTTATATATAATAATTAAATTCAGGATATTTATATGTATATATCTATTAAATATATTTATCCGTCATCTAGTGTCCGTAACACAAGCAGCATTACTAGTAGTTGATTAAAATGGGACTAGTTGACAGGTGTGAATGACTGAGGATATTTATTTATTATTATTTAAATATACGTAAGTGACGACAGTATAAAAAAGCGAGTGATAAAAATACTGGATGCGCCACTAAAATTATAATTTGTAGCCCGCTCAGAATTTTAGTGACTATTTTCAGTCAGAAATTTTTATAGTTAAGGTTCGGGTTCCTATGGGTCCTGTAGAGCCCTGTTGATAATTAACAACTTCTTTGTGTTTAGTTTAATGCTATAATTTTATTTTTAGGACGATGCGACAGTTCTGGCCAGCGTTTGTGCTTTTCTTCAGAATGCGAATAATACCGATGAAGACTCACAACTTTTTCTATAATATTGTTTGCAGCGTTTTAAGAGCTAGAGAAAATGGTAAGGAAAAATCTTGAAATAATATTATGTATTTATTATACGTATCTGTCTAAAAATGATCTACCTGTAATAGCTACAATAATAATAACAACATGGTAATGACGATAAATATGTATCTCAGTAATCTATACATCTATACATACAGTAAAACTGTAGAGGTCTAGTGTCTGTACATAAAAAAAATGCTTAAAACCAAGTCAGGGGGATGCAAAAAGAGCGAAAATACCAAAAAATGTTTTTTAAAATTTTTTGTTTCTCTGTCTGTCTGTTTGTTTGTACGGGCTAATCTCCGAAATGGGTGGACCAATTTCAATATAATTTTGTATAGCACCTTATATACCTGGTCAACATCTTAGATACCCTTTATTCCAAAAATTTAGGGGTTCCCGTGAGATGGTTAAAAAACCATAGTAACCGCGGACGAAGTCGCGGGCAACAGCTAGTTATAAATAAAATACGCAGCCAAATAACACATTTTATTTTAAAAATAATAATTATTCAACTTAGTTTCTTTAATTCAGCAATTTGGATGCGCTTGCGAAATTTGTGTTGAATTTGTGTGGTCGAAATTAAAACTATGTTGATGATTGCGAAAACTCTGAAGAATTATGCAAGGTTTATATCTTGTTTCTAAACAAAATCTTAGGTAGTAAAATAAAATGTTTTTATCGACGAAATTAAGTAAGCTAAGTATGTTTTTGGAGTCGGGTTTTTTTTCACAAATGAATGCAAATTGTAAAGAATTAAATCATGACATATTGATACCTCATTAAGATTTAATTAATAGGTACCTATTTTTTAGGGAAACTTAGGCAAAACAAAATAATGTTTTTAAATATCACGCCAGTTACAATAATAGTTTTAAGATGTTTATATCCTGAATAGGGTACTGATATTTTAGAGGTCGAGTCGTCTGTACGCCGGACTCAAGACGTCGCCATCTCGAGAGGTTCTCGGTTCGATCTCCGGTGGGGGCAAATGTTTGTGTGATGAATACAGGTGTTTGTTCTCCAGTCTTGGATGTTTAATACTAGCTGTTGCCCGCGACTTCGTCCGCGGTTACAATGGTTTTTTAACTATCCAAAAAGTATCTTAGATGTTGACCGTGGATATAAGGTATCACCATGCATAATTTCCCGCCCGTATAAGCAGACAAACAGACAGAGATAAAAAACATTTTTTTTTGCTATTTTCGCTTTTTTACATATCCTGACATAGTTTCAAGCATTATTTTTTCTATGTACAGACATTCGACCTCTACAGTTTTACTATATGTATAGATTTTCTGATCATTTACTTGTACTTATCTATTAAATATATTTGTCCGTCATCTATTATAGTATCCGTAACACAAGCTGCATTAGTTGCGTTAAATAGAGCTAGGTATGAAATGATAGGTATGAAATGCCTGATTATATTTACTTATTTTATTTGTTTTTCAGTCATGGCCTTTGTTTTTTTGTACCATACGTCCATAGCACGAGCACATAGGCTTACTTTGGGCGAGTCGCTCGCTATGAATAATTTGGAACTCCCGTTATATTTGTTACATTTTATGACGCGGGCGACTGTAAACACTCTTATTAGTTACATAACATAACATATCATATCATCGAAGAGGTAGTCAGAGGTGTTAAACACCCACATTTCCCCAGATATGTTATGTCCCCATGTAACAGGTGGCGAGCCTGTTACTATACACTGGGCACAAATGTGAAGCAAGCGATATTCACAATAAACTGTTGGTACTTAAGTTTTATTCAAACTCTTAATATTTGGTCCTTACCTATGAAATTGGTGTTTTTATTCTGTCTTAGCAATTTGTCCGTAACTATTAAGTTTCAGAACATTCTTATAAAATTATTGCCTCTTCTAAAAATAGACCATATATTTGAGCTCGTATTATTTAATTTGATAATTTTTTGTAAGTTGAATTATGTTAAAATTAGACACAAAGACAATTATTTTTAACTGCCTCCCGAATACATCATTTGATTTGCATTATCATAAAAACGATGAATAATTTTTATCAAGCGTGTTCACACACATATTGCTAAAGCTTGTCTAATGATACATGCCAAATATTATTATCTCTGGATTTGTCGTTGTGAAGAAAACTGATAAAATGTTAGTATGTAAAATGCAGACATCCCCAAAATCTCCATATAAAACACCAATTTCATAGGTAAGGACCTAATAGATAGATTAACTTATTAGATAGAGCCTAAAGTCCAATGATTAAAGCGCCCTAGTGAATTGCAATAATCAGACTAATAAATAAAACCTCTATTATATGTTACTAGGAGAGCAGGAGAAGCGAGGAGACTTCATCGATATGATGGTGGCTCTCCGCAACGACGACAGGAACCACAACAGCAAGCAAACTGAAGACGACGTCGAGATCAGTAAGTTTTGATGTACCTTGTAATTTTTTAACAACTGATGAACAAGGGAGGGGCTCGGTGGCGTAGTGGTTACGCTTTGGCTTTCAATATCGGAAACAAAGTTACCTTCGCCGCGGTCAGGCCTTCGATGGGTGACCAAAACTCTGTGATTTATTTATTTAAATTTTAGTAAATTTGGTGTACATTAGCGGACTTAATGCCAAAGGCATTTTCTACCAGTCAACCATTGGGTGATCTCGAACTCCTCCGTGCTTCGGAAGGCACGTTAAGCCGTTGGTCCCGGTCGCTATTGCAACCGTTTCTACCCACCAACCCGCATTAGGCCAACGTGGTGGTGTTTCGGCCCATACTCCTCATTCCTGGAAGGAAGGCCTGTGCCCAGCAGTGGGACGTATATTGCCTGAGAACGAGGAATTGGGAGTTAAACAGTACAATATTAATGTTTAACTCCCAATTCCTCGTTCTCATATGGTACAATATTTGGTACAAGATAAGCCTATGTTGGTTGTGTTCTTGGTGTTCTTATAGTACGTCTCAATCCAAGTTGCCAAAAAGGTAAACAAAAGAAAGGTAATCTCTAAAATGTTTTGTGTAGGTAGGTAATTGAAATCAATTGAAACGGACAACAATTGTTACCGTTAATTATATTTACGTGCCAATGTCCATGTAAAAAGTGTGATTATTGAATATTAAATTCGGTAAGTCGGCTTTTTTGTTTACCTTTTTGGCAACTTGGATTGAGACGTACTATAGAACCACCATTATGTTGAGGGGATTTCTCTGAACACAGCTGGCACAGGTTGAAAATTTGGTACTATAGAGAAGACCAACTTCCCTTGATGATGGATGTTATAAAATAAGAAAGAAAATAATCAATAAAAATACATTATACTTTTGTAGAGATGGTTCTGGGCTGAAATCTGGTACCAGAGTAGTTTCTGTAGTAAAAAAACATGTGTGTTTCTTCACAACAATATAACCCTATTGAGTGAATTGCACAAGCGTATTTTTTTCCTGTCCGGGCTGAAAACGATGTGATCTTGATAATATTACGCTACGATTATTTTTTTGAAGACAATCCTCGTGCTAACCTTAATGAAGCCATAAACAAAAATCTACTGCCAATTTTTTTAACTACTGATTTTTTTTTCTAATTTTGGTGGCTTGTCCACAGTCCATTTTGATGTATTTTTCCATTGGCTATCGAAATATTTAAATTAACATATTTTTAAAAATGGAATTGATGAGAACGTTCAAAAGAGAAGCGGCGTGCAGGAGAGGGATTATTCCGTTCTGTCAGCCGGCTCTGTCCCCTTTGGGTGACAGAACGGACAAAAAAGGTCTGTTTGTCCCCTCTGCGTAAAAAATTGGGGGACAGATAAACCATTTTTATTGCTGTATGTACCCCATATAATTTAATATTAAAATAAAACAAAGTGGCTCCAGTCTTAAATCATCTTTATGTGTAAAACTTTAAATATCTTTTATTTTTCTAAAAATGATTATCAGTCTCGTAAATTACGCAATGTAAAACTCATAAAATTAAGATTCAAATATCTATACGTATTTGAATTAACTATCAACATTTATTTATCAATCAAAATAGATCAGTGTTTTCACATCTTCTGATCACACATCACAGTATTCGTTCAAGAGAATCAATCAATTCAAGAACCACAGTAGATACTGTACACATTTCAATCAGTTTTATTATTACACAATCAGTCTTCTGATTTGACTTCTTATAACCTAGTGACTACGAAAAAACTCGTAAATAGACTTTTCAACTATCTGTTTCATATAATAATAATTACCATGCTCATTCATCACAAAAGGTACATAATTATTACACAATCAATCTTGGGAGGCCTATATTCAGCAGGAGTGTGTAATGTTGATGACCAAAAACATTGATGTATCAGCGTTAGTATTGTTTTATTTAATGAAATGCGTTTTCATAAGACTTTTTTAACAACATTTGTTAATAAAATATATTTTTTTTATCAACAAACACAATAATAGTAGATACCAAACTACAATAAAAATTTTCTGTAGTAGTAATTTTGGTGTCGTTCATAATTTTTGAAATATCACATTAAGTAAATAAAATTCTTAGTAGAATTGGCAAAAAACAAACATCTTTTAGGCCGCTAATTATGAAATACCGTCAATAACCCTACAAATTTCCACCAAAATTAGCAAAAATATCACAGATGTTGAAATCTACTCCATTACATCAATCACCGACACCGCTGTGTAAATCAATGCCACTCTCATAAACGTGTACAAGAATGATGCAGGCTTTTAAATCGTCATACATATTCTCTTTATGATAATGGCAACATTAAGTGGTTCAGTAAATTATCTTGTTCGTGAATATGGCCAGAAGCCGCTTCAGAAGTACAATATAAGCCAATTTAGGAAAAATTATGACAGAAAACTCGTTCAAGTTGAATCCCAAATCTAGCAGTCGCTTCTACAACTTTGTTTAATAACTGCCTTAGGGGTAAATAAATATGTATGATGTTATAAAAGTTTAAGTACGAAAGTTAAACATTAAATATATCGTTATAAACATGTATTGGGGGTTCTACAATTACCTATCTTTCGGCCCAATTCAGAGACGTCTTTTAACCTAATGTTCATTTTCGAATTTAAAAATCATCTTTGAAAAGTGTTTAATTTTTGTTATAAGTAACCGTAGAGTTATAAGTTAATGAAAGACTCTGAGTGCGGTAGTTTGTGTCGTTTCCATAAATCTCAGGATCAAGATCCTGATTTTAGAAGATAAGATAAGATAAGAAGGCCCTACAAGTTCTCGTTCCTATGATTACATCCCTCCGTCATTCATCACACTTCTCACACTCATTGTTTCTAATGGTGTTTCTCTCTTCTTAGGCCCGTTACTATTAGGTCCGTACCTATGAAATTGGTGTTTTGTATGGAGATTTTGGGGATGTCATTTTACATACTAACATTTTATCAGTTTTCTTCACAACGACAAATCCAGAGATAATAATATTTGGCATGTATCATTAGGCAAGCTTTAGCAATATGTGTGTGAACACGCTTGATAAAAATTATTCATCGTTTTTATGTTAATGCAAATCAAATGATGTATTCGGGAGGCAGTTAAAAATAATTGTCTTTGTGTCTAATTTTAACACAATTAAACTTACAAAAAAATATCAAATTAAATAATACGAGCTCAAATATATGGTCTATTTTAGAAGATGCAAATATTTTATAAGAATGTTCTGAAACTTAATAGTTACGGACAAATTGCTAACACAGAATAAAAACACCAATTTCATAGGTAAGGACCCAATATATCCCTCTTATGCAACCTCTCACGTTTCATTTGCTTTGCATTTTTCGGTCGCTGCTGGTCAATGGTAGTAGTTATTACAGTAAAGTTCACAAACTATGGAGGATAAAAATTAAAAACCGTCTCATTGTCATTTCAGCCTCATTCATTAATTTCGGTCTCATTGTATTTCAGCCGACATGGTGATTGCTGCAAATGCCTTCATAATCTTCTTAGGAGGGTTTGAGACGACCTCCTCCTCTCTAGCGTTCATGTTCTTGGAGCTAGCAGCCCACCCGGACGTCCAGGAGAAGATGAGAAAAGAAATAGCCGACGTGAAGGAGAAATACAATGGGTCTATCATTTATGAAGCGCTGCAGGAGTTGACTTATATGGAAATGGTGATACAAGGTAAGGGGAAGTGATTCTTAACAATCCATACTAAAATGAATGCGAAAGTCACTCAGTCTGTCTGTCCGTCTCGCTTTCACGTCAAAACTACTGAACCAATTTAACCGAAATTTAGTAGACAGATAGTCCAGAGCCTGAGAAAGTATATAGGCTACCTTTTATGACGATATTCCCATGGGAACGGGTGCCATGCGGGTGAATGTTAAAGAATTTACGAAGAAAACAGTAGGCCTAGCATGGGCCGGAGAGAAAAAGTCCCCGGAGACAAAATTACTCATTGCCTCTCGCTTCCGCGCGAACGAAGAAGCGAGAGGCAATGACGATTTTTGTTTCTGGGGACTTTTTCTCTCCTGCCCGTGCAAGGCCTTCTGAAGGGCAAATTTACTCCACTATGAACTTTGCTTAAAATAATTGAGTAAAAGTAAATTTTCTATTTAACCAATTATGGCTACTGTTCTAATTTGAAAAAATTATTAGCGTTGAATAGCCTATTTTTGAGGAAGGCTATAGGCTACATACCGTCACACTATCTCAAAGTAACTATTCTACGCGGACGAAGTCGCGGACAAAAGCTAGTATTAGGTATATTTTCATTGTTTCCATATAATTAAGCTCTTACCTTCACTTCACTTCGGACACAGCGGACACCGCACGCACCGGACACACCGGACGGACGTAGTGTGATGAGAACACTACATCTAGTAGCTAGTTACTATACTGTTATTGAAATAAGATCCGCGCGTTTCCGGTCGATCCGAACAAGGGCTAAGTAATCACTAATCACATGCCATGGCACATTTTATCAAAACATACATTAAAATAGTATAATCCCAAGACATACAGAGTTACTTTCGCATTTATATTATTAGATGGATTAGTATTATAAGAATACAAGTAGTATATATTAAATTACAAATATAATAATAACAATAGTTTAAGTGTATATAGTTTTGTATATATACACAGAAAACTATACATAAATAACATAATAATAGCATTAAAAAAAACTTTGATAACATACTTTTGGTGGCGAGAATTTTACCTCCATTTTCAGATGGTTGACATGGTGAGTGAAAAATAATATAATTATTGACGACCTTCGTGGCCGAGTGGTCTGTACGCTGGTCTCAAGGCGTCGCCATCTCGAGAGGTCCTGGGTTCGATCCCCAGTGGAGGCAAGTGTTTGGGTGATGAATTTTCAGCCATTTGTTCTCCAGTCTTGGATGTTCATTATATATGTATTATATTATGTATATTCTAAATAATTATGTGTATTTATCTATTAAATATATTTGTCCGTCATCTAGTATCCGTAACACAAGCAGCATTTAGTTGCTTGAAATGGACTAGTTGATAGGTGTGAATGTCTAAGGATATTTATTTATATATTTAATTATGGTGTTCCAGAAACTCTGCGGCTGTACCCGCCGTTCCCGACCATCCAGCGGATCTGCACCAAAGACTACCCGATCCCGGACACCGACATAACCGTGAAAGAGGGAACTATCGTCATGTTTCCTACATTGGGCATTCATAGGGATGAACAGGTTAGTTCCATTTTGATTCTTAGATCTATGTTCTTCTGAGTACAAGGTCATACCTCATTATAGCTACTTGGTTGCCGACCAGCACCATCTCGCCACTGTTATTCGATATTCTTTATATGACATTCTATGGACTTGCACTCATTTCATCAACTCTTTATCGTCACAGGATCGCCTCGCTCGCGAGCTGTCCACGCGTGGACCGCGGCTGGTCCACTCGGTTTCTCGCACGCTTACCGCGTGCAGGTTCTCAGTAGATCGTTCGTTGTTTTTACTTGTTGATCAGTCACATGATCTAACTGGTGGTTTTATTATATCCAAGCTAATATTGTAAATGCGAAAGTAACTCTGTCTGTCTGTCGGTCTCGCTTTCACGTTAAAACTACTGAACCGATTTAATAGAAATTTGGTACAGAGATAGTCTAGAGTCTGAGAAAGGACATAGACTACTTTTTATCCCGATATTCCTATGGGAATGGGTACCACGTGGGTGAAACCGTTGGAAGCCACTAGTATGAAATATTTCTGTCGTGTGGTGCTGCTAGCCTTACTGAGTTCAACAATGACGTAATGAATACATACATAAAATCACGACTATTATCCTCTGAGGGTTAGTCAGAGACTAGGCAAAAGCACCGTAAAAGCAGTCCTTTGCCATTGTCCGCGCTTCACCAAGCAGTGACTGCACTCAGCGTGACAGGCCCGTCGCCACTTTAAGCTATTAGATGTAAAATAGTCTAGTAAGTGTTTGAAACACAAAGTTATCTAGTTAGAAAGTAATTGTATTTGCACCATAATCACAACAATACATTTACCACCAATTCACAATAAGCCGTAATAATTAATTTAGTACAAATACTACCTGTTTCAATAAACAGTATTCCGTAATCACATCACATCACAAGACATTTCCCTTTTTCTTGTGTTTTCAACGAGCACTTCAACTTATCTCACTTGGCGCGAATGGGGCACACCGTCTGTCACTTTGACAGTTCATTCCGTACAACGCCATAGACTGTCCCGTATTACAGAACCAAACTCAAGCGTAGATCTCTGCTTGAGCGCAGTTAAAAAGGGATGGCGCTGTGTGGGATCAATAGCGCCATCCCTCTCTAACAGTGCTCTCTTAAGCAGAGATCTACGCTTGAGTTTGTTCCGTAATGCGGGCCTTAATCTAGGCACAGACGCTATCAGATATACCGCCACTTTATAATGATCCTAACAGATTTTTCTGTAGTTCTAAATCCATTACTCGCCTTTTACGACACCCAAGGGAAGAGATGGGTTGGTAGTATTCCTTTAATGAGCAGCTACCACACGAATAACGTGTAACGTGTAATTTTTTTTTTTTTTGCCCCAGTATTTCGAACACGCGTCATTATTCCGCCCTGAGCGGTGGGCGGAGGGCCGCCCGCCGCCGCCGCCCGGCGTCTACATGCCCTTCGGAGACGGCCCGCGGTACTGCATCGGTGAGTCTTACTTCACTACAACCACTACACCCACTACACTATTGTGTCCATACTATTAAAAGTATCTTATTTATAGAAATATCTAATTTTTTTCTTATAACTTTCTAGCTCAGGAGTATTAATAATATTGTTGTATAGTATTGGAAAAAACGTAAACGAACACCTTGTTCGAGTCAGAGTTATCATGGTTATATTTTGTAGCGCTTTAAATCGAGATTAAAATGATATTTTCAGGGCCAGTCTGCGCCATTCTAGATCTCATTTTACTTACCATCCAGTAGCATTGTAGTGAAACACTTGCCTAATCACGCGATAAACATGTTCTATCCAATATTGTTAATGATCTAATGTTCTATGTCTATGATGATTTTCTCATTATTAACCACAGCATCGTAGTATCATATATTAGATAAAGGTCAAGAAGTTCTGTACTTCAAGCGCGCAGCATCGTTCCGGCCAGGCTTGCCGACCGTCCTGCTGTAGAGTCCCTTTTAGTGAGGCGTCCCTCTCATAGTGTGTCCTGTCCTCAGCCTATATACGTCCCACTGCTGGGCACAGGCCTTCCAAATGGAGAGACACATGGGCCGTTACACCACCACGCTGGCCAAATGCGGGTTGGTGGGTAGAAACAGTCGCAATGGCGACCGGGACCAACGGCTTAACGTGTCTTCCGAAGCACGGAGGAGCTCGAGATCACAAAGTTTTGGTCACTCATCCACGGCCTGACCATGGCGAAGATAGCTTTGTTTTCAATCGAAAGCCAAAGCGTACTAGCCACTAGGCTACCGAGCTCCTCATAGTCAAATATCCCGCTTTTAGGAGTAACGCACGCACATACATCGCCATAGACTTTTGCTCTATTGTTCGACTATCATCGATAGACAACGGCGACATGACATACTGGGATGGCAAATAATTTTTCAGTGAATATTGTTATCTAATCTATCATGGTGTTTCATAAACATTTCACCCTGATTTTCTAAAAAACAGTTAAAGATTTTTTGTATTCTTAACCGTATAGCTTGAGGCCCCGCTTTTTAAGCCTTTGTCTCGCGTTTTAAATTATTATTTCCTGCAAATTCCTATTTTGAAGTTGGCGAGCCTAGTTCCGGGGCTCACAGTGCCACCGCCGCCCGCCGGCTTTTGTTTTGTTTTGCAATACATAACTGACTTAGGGCGAATTCGACCGAATTGAGAATAGTAACACGGGAATAGTAATACCAAACTGAGTTCCCACGATTGGTCGAATCTGCCCTAAGGGCGGAGCCGATTAGCTATCCTAGTTTTTTCATGTTTGGTTACATGCGAGTATGATATTTTAATGGAGTGCGGAGTTTTTCACGCACGAATGTGTCAATGTCTCGTTTGACACAGGGCAGATTCGACCAATCGTTTCAGGTCAGTTTGGTATTACTATTCCCGTGTTACTAATCTCAATTTGGTCGAATTCGCCCTTAGGCCGCTTGTCCACTAACGCGGAGCTAGGGTGCGAAGCGGAGATCTTTAGCAACGCTATTGGTTGATCGAGGTATGGGAACCAGAGACATAATACTTTAAAACTAGCAGTGCACCAAAAATGTATGTTTAGCTAAAATGAGATCTATTTCCTAAACATTACGGTAATTATTTCCTTCTAAGCGGTAGCTAGCTAAAATCGGTCCTGGCGAGAGTGCTCCCGCCGGTATTGTGTTCTTCTAACGTCTTGCTAGCTCAAGTCATCATTAGGTTTGGTCGGAATGGTAGATTTTTTTTTTCTGTATTATGATTTACTAAAACAAATAATTCATAAACTTTGAAACGTGTTGAATGAAACGTATTTAAATACTTAGTTACTTACGTACTTAGTTCCTATAATTATTGATAAATTCGTTATATTTTTAAAATAATTAATTAAACACCGAGTAAGAAGCATTTTCTAGCGCTTTCTTCCTAAATTTGTTCCTACACATTTCCTCATTTCTCTTCTTTTCAATACAGACATAGTGTATATAGTATGTATCATATACTTTATATATATATATATATTTTTTTTTTCTTTCTTCTGTTGTTTTTTTATAGACATATGTATTCTATAAATATATATTATTTTTTATCTATTTCTTTTTATTTTATTATATTATTGTATTTGAATTTTAGTTTTTATTATCTTTATATTTTTTTTCTCTTTTGCACTGGTGTCTCTTCCCTCTCATTACTAAATCTCACACACCTGTGATAGGTTGGCTGGCAGAGATCTCTATTAGAGATAAGTCCTCCTTTGCTTACTTTTTAATTTACTGAAATTTTGTTTATTGGTGCAATAAAGAGTTTAATCAAATGTAGTACTTAAATGCTGGTAATACTAGATGCAAGATGTTAGTTTGTTCTCTTGGTTGATTGGTTGATTCTCATTAGAATAGGACACACTACCGGCAAGAGTGCTCTCGCGCGGACCGGTTTTGGCGCCATAGTGTGGTCCTGTTATAAGTCATGTCTCTGATGGGAACAGCAAAGCGGGGTTTTGAAGCACTGCTATTGGTTGATATTAACACAGCTCAAGCTCCGCTTCTCCTCTCCGCTCCAGTGGACAGGCACCCTTATTCCCATTCGAAGCTAAAAGAAATATAACGCAAGGTGTTTAATTTCATACTGTTGTAATGTGTATACTAATGATTCACCAAACGTAATGTCTGGGTCGCTCATGGTCATATGACTGGTCGCAGGACAGGACGACGTGTCGGGTTGCGAATTCGCTCAACTCGAAATCTGTTCCCCGAATTTGATTAATATACCTATTACAGTCACCTTCAGTGTTCATATAAATAAAATAAATACTTAAATAAATATTGTTTAATGTGTGAGAGTATCATCTATACATAATATACTATATAAAATAAAACTGTAGAGGTCGAATGTCTGTACCTACATAGAAAAAAAATGTTTAAGATCAAGCTAGGGAATGAAAAAAGATGAAAAAAAATTTTTTTGTTTTTTTGTCTGTTTGTACGCGCTAATCTCCGAAATGGCTGGAACGATTTCAATGATACCTTATATCCCTGGTCAACATCATAGATACTTTTTATTCCAAGGAATGAAGTTTAATACAATGGTTTAATTTAATACTGTAATTTTAAAATAATTCATAATAAACTATTTATTTGTAAAATGCATAATAATGTAAAATGTTGACGATTTTAAGTGCCGAACTTGGCCTATGAAATAAAATTATTTTACATTTTGATTTTGATCATTTGGTATGATTTAGATAAATTTGTGTTGAACACACAAAATTATCATTATCATCAATTATCATCATACTCTTCCTCATACGCATCCTCCCTAAATAAATCCTCATCCTGATCCGCATCCCCAAAATTTGTTTGCTGTTTTGTTTCACTCTCTTCATTCAGTCGATCACTTAGTAATACTACTACCAAATTTAAATATTTTTGACACTTAAAACTTTAATTTACAGTCATCCCCAGCCTATATACGTCCCACTGCTGAGACAGGCCTTCATATAGAGAAACACACATGAGGAGTATGGGCCGTAACACCACCACGCTGGCTCAATGCGGGTTGGTGGGTAGAAACGATCACAAATGCGACCACGACCAACGTTTTAACGTGCCTTCCGAAGCACGGAGGAGCTCGAGATCCAAGGTTTTGGTCACCCATCCACGGCCTGACCATGGCGAAGATAGCTTTGTTTTTAATCGAAAGCCAAAGCGTACTAACCACTACGCCACCGAGCTCCTCCAAATTTACAGTCACAGTCGTTTAAATATTACACATTTTTTTGCAGGGAAGCGATTCGCAACAATTCAAATGAAGTGTTGCCTCTCGAAGGTGCTGCCACATGTGCGCATCAGTCCGGCGCCGGGAAGCGAACCCCGGACCGCGCCGTTCGCGGCCGATCCCCGCTCGCCGCTCACGCTGCACCCGCTAGACTCTCGTATCACCATCAGCTTGTTATGACAATAAATATTATATTTAGCTTAGCAGATCTATATATTTAATTCCGACTCCGTCCGTCCGTACCGTCCTTATCATATCTGACTAAATATCGATGTTAACACCTCTGCCTACCCCTTCGGGGAAAAAGGCTTGATGATGTTATGTATTATAATAGTCTATCTTACTTAATATTAAAAAGTTAAAAAAGTGTTTCATTATAATTTGTCAGCATTGTTGTTATATATAACTGACATTATTAAAATACATGTATAAGCTGTAGTACATAACTTTTAGTCCTGCACGTATAAATAAATATAAACAACACTTGAGGAGTTATCGCAAAATGTGTCCGCCAGAAGGGCTTCAGTACTGTAGAAGGGAGAGTGGTTTTTTAGTATGCGCAAGAGTGGATTAGGGATGTCCACTACAACGAACTAAATATTATCGATGATTTGATGCTGTATAGATTTGTTGTAATCTTTGAAAATTTTATAACATTTTTAAATTTTATTATAAAAATAAGTACCCCGGATGCATTAGTGTTTCATTTTTCGAGTTCTCGATATTGCTGATGCAAGGGTACAAGCACCGCTCATACAGACCGGCTCGGAATTTTCTAGTCACGTTTAAAACGGTGTTTTGAATCGTTGCAATAAGGTACATTTTTAGTTTCACTTCTTTTATTGGGAATACTCAAAAGAAGTAACACGTACAAAATAAACCTTATTCTAAACGTAATAAAAAATGCAATCCTCTCCGATTCGGTATGTGTGAAAGGACGCACAAAAGAGTGTTTATTTTCTTAGCAATAAGAAGCTATAAGCATCGATCATTTATAATTGAATATTGAGCAAAATGGTGCTGTTATTTGGGAATTCCGCTGTGGTTGGTACATAAGTTATTATCAACAAGAATTCAGAATTCGGAATATATATGTCGCAGGGAAATGAGGATATTGAGGACCTTACGAAATCCCTAGAGATATCACGAAATCGTTATATGTCGTTTAATATGTCGTTTCACTAAACAAAATCTAGTGAAATGTCAGAATAGCGGATGCAGCCAAATTTTTGTGATAGGGTTAGGTTATTTTTTTTAAGACCCTTAAAAACAATATTTGTGTCATCGAAATAATAATGTATAATAAACAATTTTAGGGCACAGAAAAATATTATCATTGAAATGACAAACTCATTTATTAAAGTGATAGAATGAAAGGAAACACCTACTGATCGAGACAGAACATTGCCTCATGCTATTGTATGGGAGTTTGGCATCCATCATACAGTACAAAATTCTTGGCTGTATCCGCTTTTCTAACATTTCACTAGCTTTTGTTTAGTGAAACGACATATCACTGAACATTTTAAGTAAGAAGTAGTATTAATCAAGAACATTCGACATCAACCGTGATTCAGGAATAGTGGCTTGCTTTATCACATTGGTTTTCGGTTGTCATTAAGACCATAAGATGTCTTAAAACATAGACCTTAAGACCAAAAGTTGCGTGAGCTTATTCTATCGACTGTCTCGTAGTAGAACATCACTAGTAAAGTAATTAGGACGTTATTTATTAGGGTTTCAAAAATGGTCAAGGAGTGTGAATGTTTCGGTGTAAAGAAGGATTTCCCGGAGAAACACGGTCAGACGCATGCGATAGATCATTCGGTTCGTGTGAGTGCAGTGCTTGAAAATATTGACATATATGTAACTATGTAAGTATGACATATATGCTTTGAGTGTACCTATAAATGTGTGTTAAATGTGTTATTATAACAAAGTGAGTTTTTGCTGTGGCGCCTGAATCAGTAAGTACCTACTATAAATTATTTATACTTGTCAAACTCGATTTCGTCGTGAATCTAGAATTAGTGCCTGTAGAAAAGCTAACATGATGCCTGTCAAAAATCGCAATCGTTGATGCAGAATGGATTTGACAATTAACTACGTTGAAAGCTTTCAAACTGTTGAGTAAAAATGTAAGCAAACAATTAACTTTTTCTAGACTGACGTTAGTTCTATTAATTTCGAAAGAACAATGGCATTGCTTTGATATTTATTGAGCGTCCCAGAGTTTCATAGTATGACTTGTACGTAATATACGACACACATACATACATACATATGATTAAACATGATACATATGATTTTTCAGACTTTTATAAAATCTTGACAAAGTCTAGGACAGAAACACATTTTAAAAAGTAGGTCAAATGTTACATTCTTCTTGGATTGTAAACAAGCAGCCGGGCAGCCATGCAAACGTCAGATTTTTTTCATCTTTCGTTTTGTTGTTGTGTTGTTGTAAAATTCTCCCATGTAGGGAAGGCAAAGGGAACGGAGCCCATACAGCCAAGTCTTCAGTATATATTTCTTCAGTAGTTTGCATTGAAATGCTAGTGTAATGCATATCAATGCATCTTGGGAGAGTTTGGCGTCAAACGATCGATGGCAGATACTGTGGTGCTATTTGGATGAGGTGGATTACCACGATAAAAACTCATCACTTTTCACACCACTTGACGCTTATTTCGATAATCCTCCACATTGCACATCATCACAGACAGTTATTACACAAAACTACACTGATTTTACGTAACATTATCCACTCCGAAACAATATTACAATCATCGAAATAAAAATCACGTCCGCCATAGTTGAATGCCGCCAAAAACTCCGTTTTGTTGTTGTTAAATTCTCCCATATAGGGATGGCAAAGGGAACGTAGCACATACAGCCATGTCTTCGGTATTTTTATTTCATAAGTATTTGCATTGAAATGCAAGTGCGATACATTTTAATGGATCTTGGGACAGTTTGGCGATATATAGTCTCTATATAGCGCCACAGGGACTATTGTGGCGTTATAAAGAGACAATATATCGTATTACAGACACTTATTTCACAAAACTATACTGATTTTACGTAAAAATATGAATCTGTTTAATTTGTAGGCATTTAATGGTAGCTTTCTACTAAGGTACATAAGTGTGATAATGTTAAGTGATTTCCGATCAAAAATACCTCCCTGGTTCCTTAAATTAACTCTGTTACTCCAGATTATAGGAATAGATCTCAAATTACTTTTACTTTATTGTTTTTATTCAATCATGTTATAAAAGGTTCACACATAAACACACAACCTCAAAAACTTAAAACAGTTATCTTTTTTTCTAGACTTACTACAACTGTAAAAATATCGTAAATCTGTTCAATCCAAGCTCTATCTCTCTAGCTTAAAGAAAATGCCAACAAAAATTTGTATGGACGTTCGCCATTGTTCTTTAAATTATTTATTTGGTATAGGTACTTTATAATTTCTTACGTTCTTACGTTTGCGCAACACCTAAAAGTTTTAATAATTTAAATAATGAAATTATAAACATTCCTCTTGTTAACGTTCTTATTGCCTGAGTATTATTTTGAAAAAACGTGTTTAGGTGTGGTGTTTGAATGAAATTCTGTAGGTATTTTTAAATTTGTCGCCATAATAACAATGTTATAAGCATTGTTGTGTTCCGGCAATCAGAGGTAAGATAGCCAGTTCCTCAGTTGTTGAGGATAACAGGTGAAGCTCGCTTCCACCTTCGGCCTTATCGTCACTTACCATCAGGTGAGATGAACGCCATGAGCTGTCATATTAAAAAAAAAGGTATTCAAATTAACACAGTTCGACATATTTGAGATGAAAAAGTTTAATTAAAAAAAAAATCTTTTTACAAACAAGCGGTCAGTGTAAAGATTTAAGAGCGCAAAACTTTACTCCATTTTTTAGTCATAATAGTAACTCATTCTATGGTTTATAAAGTAAATTACATATTGCTATCCCGGCATCGATCGGTTATAGTGCTAATTCTATTATAATGACAAGCATTTTTTTATTCTCGTGGCTATACGTTCCCTGTTTGTGAAATATAGATTTAAAGGCACTGTAACCTCGCTGGCTGCTTTAAGTTATTTTATTTTTTAATCGAAGTAAAACTATCTACACCTATTTTTAATGTAACACCTGTATTTACCTACCTACCTATATTCTTCGAAATACATGTAGCAATGATAGTGTATAGTGGTTTTTTTTTTTTTTTTGTAAAATTCTCCCGTAGGGAAGGCAAAGGGAACGAAGCCCATACAGCCATGTCTGCAATATATATATCTTCAGTAGTTTGCATTGAAATGCTAGTGTAATGCATTTCAATGCATTTTGGGAGAGTTTGGCGTCAAACGATCGATGGCAGACACTGTGGTGCTACTTGGATGAGGTGGATTACCACGATAAAAAACTCATCACTTTTCACACCACTTGACGTTTATTTCGATTATCCTCCACATTGCACATCATCACAGACACTTATTACACAAAACTACACTGATTTTACGTAACAATATCCACTCCGTACAATATTACAATAATCGAAATAAAAATCACGTCCGCCATAGTTGAATGCCGCCAAAACTCTCGTGTATAGTGGGTACCTATATGCTAATGCTATCTATAAAGTATTGACTTTTTTCTTTTTTAAATAACGCTCCTCAAAAAAAAAAAACTCTGGGTTTTTGGCGGCATTCAACTATGGCGGACGTGATTTTTATTTCGATTATTGTAATATTGTACGGAGTGGATATTGTTACGTAAAATCAGTGTAGTTTTGTGTAATAAGTGTCTGTGATGATGTGCAATGTGGAGGATAATCGAACTAAACGTCAAGTGGTGTGAAAAGTGATGAGTTTTTTATCGTGGTAATCCACCTCATCCAAGTAGCACCACAGTGTCTGCCATCGATCGTTTGACGCCAAACTCTCCCAAGATGCATTGAAATGCATTACACTAGCATTTCAATGCAAACTACTGAAAATATATATATTGCAGACATGGCTGTATGGGCTTCGTTCCCTTTGCCTTCCCTACGGGAGAATTTTACAAAAAAAAAGAAAAAAAAAGAAAAAAAAAAGAAGAAAAAAGTTTGGCGGCATTTGGCTAATGGCGGACGTGATTTTTATTTCGATGATTGTAATATTGTACGGAGTGGATATTGTTACGTAAAATCAGTGTAGTTTTGTGTAATAAGTGTCTGTGATGATGTGCAATATGGAGGATTATCGAAATAAACGTCAAGTGGTGTGAAAAGTGATGAGTTTTTTATCGTGGTAATCCACCTCATCCAAGTAGCACCACAGTGTCTGCTATCGATCGTTTGACGCCAAACTCTCGCAAGATGCATTGAAATGCATTACACTAGCATTTCAATGCAAACTACTGAAGAAATATATACTGAAGACTTGGCTGTATGGGCCCTGTTCCCTTTGCCTTCCCTACATGGGAGAATTTTATAACAAAAAAAAAAACAAAAAAAAAAAAACTTAACTTTACGTTTTTAAAAAGAAATAGTAATTTATGTGTTGTGCGAAATACGGGGCATTATACGCAACATGTGGTTCAGTAAGTACCCACTTAAGATTTAACAGTTTTTTTACTACCCTTGTAAGTTTGCTTTGAAATTCGACTCTGTTTTAAAATTCGAACAACATTTGCTAACTCTGGTCCGCTGGCGTACTCTGTAACGTAATATTGACAAATCAATATTGATTTGATGTCACGTCAATAGTTTAAAAATTTCAAATAATTTCAAAAATAATTTCAAAAAAAGTGTTCCCTTTAATAATTTCAAAAAAAGTGTTCGAAATTAAAGAAATCCAATTCTTACCCAATGTTTAGTTAGGGAGTAGGGTAGCTGGTGCCGCCATTACGGTTCAATTTCAATGATTAAAATTTCTCACAGTTGCAAACCAAAAGACTGCACTGTCTTGGTACTCTGAACTGCGCCTCAACCATTTCAATTTCCTTTGTAATCCCAACTTTTTTTTGACGCTGTGGAAATGCTTTACGCAGAAACGCCCATCGGGGGAATGGGCGAATACTGTGAGACTCTCCCCCTGGGACGAAACCAGGGGGCATACTCACTAAAACCACAGCGACTCTCCTATCCGCGGAGTGGAGAGGAGACCGGGACCCAAGGTTTACCCAGTCAGCCTCCCTGGCGGTTGTAAATCCCAACTCACCTAACCCGATGCGAGTCGGTCAGTCGAAATTCTACCACAAGCCATTGTAAATAAGCCCTAATGGTTTTATTCACAATATAATATACACTAATATTCAGGTGAGTTCAATACATGCTATCGCTCAAAGCAGGAATGTTTATGTTACGGCGTTCACTATGCGGTGTCAAATAACGTTGAAGACGGCTTACTAAGCTTTTATGAAATAGGGTACCGTTTAGTTAATAATAAACAAAAGAATATACTTCAACCTAGTAATTACCTAGTTATTTTTAATCTTAGTGTGGTACTAACAATAAAGTCTTTATGTCCCAATGCAGGACACAGGTTCTTTCTTTACTCTGTGGCACAGGCCTAACCCAATCAAAATAGCGCGAGTGTAAAACAATTACCTATTACTATTATTATTATACTCTTAATTGCCAAGAAAGAAAATGTTACATAAAAATAAAAACAACACAAAGTATGCAATGGCCGAGCTTATCTCTATTCGAGATATTTTCCAGATAGCACATAGTACAGTACTTACATTACCTGCATTATTTTATGACCTCATTAAAATTAAACCGATTGAAAATTACGATTTTCAGTATTATTATTTTGTTTTGATAAATTAAAAGCTAAAAAAATATGTCCATTTTTACGACCATCACCAACTGTTACCTAGATCTCATCTTTGAATAGACCACTTACCGAAAACCCCACAGACGAGCCGCTACCCGAAATTCACGTAAATATTGTCGACACATGGCCCTAAGACAATCACAATGCATTAGGAGCGAACCCATTTGAGGTAATTATGGCTATAGAAAATATTTTGAATAAAGAGACCCACAGAAATACTGTACTTATGTTAAGACTTACTGTACTTATGTTATCCCCTTGTTTCCCTAAATGTTACTTTTGTATATAAAGATCTGTTTGTTTGCACGGTTTCACTCTGAATATTTTACTTTTAGAAGAAGGAACTCTGACTGAAATAAAGCGTATATATTTTTAATCAACAAAGTTCTCGTTAAATTATCTGACGCGTGTTTAATTGTATTATAGACCAAAAGATCAGACAATAAAGCTCACATTATGAGTGCGTTGAAAATCATATTATAAAACTTGTTTTGTTATGTTAGAATATTATAATCTTCAATTAAAAATCAAGAAGAAAATTAATTTTATTTCTACGGAACTCGATCAAAGTATCAGATATAACCACGATATAACTTATCATTGTGTACGAAAAGATTTATTATTGTATGGTATAAAAATGGTAGCAAGATGTGATATTTCATTAGTTATATTTTAGCTAGCTTTGACAGTACAGCTTAATTTTTTTTATATATTTTATGAAGCTTAAAACACAAAATTATATTAAGCTGTACTGTATACATTGTTGTATATTTATTGTAAAATTAAACTCAGTGGAAATAGTCAAGAAATATGGTAAGTAAATAATTCCTTTGAAGCATGCTACTCGTATTATCGTGAATCGTGATTGTCAATACATTTTTTAACACAATAATATATAGAAAAACATAGATTTTATTGCATAATTAAGCATACAGTACACCAACTTATGTAACTACACTATGCTCTTGTTATATACCAGTAGCGACAATATGCATCGGAATGTGTCTGTATCCCGATCGAGTAGGCAATGGATAAACGGCAAAACCAGAATGGTTAATTCCTTATGTGACAAGGGGCGAGCTTGTTTCAATGCACCGAGCATAGTGTAATGTATAGTACGTCTCAATCCAAGTTGCCAAAAAGGTAAACAAAAAAGCCAACTAACCGAATTTGTTATATATATAATATAAATATAATTACCAGTAACAATTGTTGTCCGTTTCAATTGATTTCAATTACCTACAGTCATCACAAAGTATATTAGAGATGAAACATTACCTTCGTTTTGATTACCTTTTTGGCAACTTTGTAGAGACGGACTATAATATACTTATTTTGAATATAAAATACCTACAAAATTATAATCGAGGTAAGTACATAAAAAAGATAGAGAAACTTATGAGTTATGAAGGGTACGGGCAATAAATATCACCACGCTTGCACAATGTGCGAATTGGTTGAACAATAGCGACGGAGATCAAGACAGGCTGTAACGGAATCCAACACATAGTCTCCAAATTTTATATTTTATACTCTCCCATTGTACCGAAATATTCGCTTTGGTACATACTAACAATTTTTACACGAACTAATAAACCATTAACATCCAATGGTTCAAAGACCTACGAATGTTTAACTAAATAGAACAATCCCAACACATGGCGACATTTTTAAGCTAGGGTTTTAAGAACAATCCCAACATTTGTTAACAAGCTATTGTAAGAACACACTTTGTAAGAACAATGTCCACGTGTCGACAACCCTGTGGCCATTAAATCATTGTAGGAATGTTTAATGTCCAAATAGAACAATCATTACGTGTCGACAAACCTGTAGTCATTTGTACCTACAAAATCATTTAGGAGTAAATTTTTATACAAATTACAAATTTTTGCATGAATAAAATAATAAATTACCAATTCAATAAACTAGATTTAAAATTCATATTTATAAATCATCGACAAACACTTGCTAGCGCACAGCCTTAATTCAGTGACACATGCGCATACACATGCGCATGCGGTATATGAAGGTAGTATACCATTATATACCTATTCTGTGGCTACGCGTTCTTAACCATAATATTATTATCCCAAATAATGGGATCTACGTCACTTCCTAAGGGACGTGACCACTACTGTTTCTGATTTAAGAATAACAAGCAGTAATGGGGGCAGTAGTAGTGGCGATAAATCCGCCATATAATAGTCTGTTTCTAAATACACTAAAAATCGTAATGACTTGCCTACACACGAGGAGATCTAGCAGGCGATTTAGAGCCCTCCCCACCACTGCTCCGAAATTGCCTCTGATATAAAAGATGTGAGTAAACCCGATAATATCCACCTCTCCCTTTCCTGAGGGAGGGGGTGCCATTCAGGTTATGCTTTACCAGGGCCTGTAAAACGACTTAAAGCAAAGTGGTGTTTAGTCGGTAGGAGTCCGACATAACCCCCGGCCGGCCGGTGGGTATCCAATGAGGGACCTTCTCCCGCATGGGAAGGTAAAGAATCTTCAGAGGCTCGAAAAATAAAACCCGATAATATGACGCATTTTGAAGTAGCCATCGTGTTTTTGGTTGCCTAAAATAGTCTTGTCTTTTAAAATTCCGTTTTTTTCCCGCCTTTGTCCCATAGGCCCTGTTTATTTCCATTTTAGTAAAGTAAAGTTTACGATCAATTTTATAAAACCATCTCTCTAATGTTCTACGTAAATACAAAGAGGCGATCAGAGTTTTTAACGATATAATTTATTATTTTCAAATATATAAACGGAATACCATTACAAGAACAACTGCTTATCGTAATTAGTTGAATACCGGAGATCCTAGGAGAGACCCTAGAGACTATGGCAAATGTAGGTTTGTTTTTAAAATCGAAAGCCCAAGAGTACTTAGATACACTTAACTATTCTTCAACCCCGTTGTGTTCTTTGATACTTAGAACTATTTTCGCTACCAAGTATTTCATAAGAGTCTTAGAAAATATTTGACTAACCTTCTTGGCTCCCAACCAACCTCATGATAAAACGGGGCCATTTTTAAAAAATAAGCGGTTTTACAGGGTTCCTTTTAAGTCACCCGTTGGGGACACTCCTATCGTAATTGCGATCTGTCGGTATGAATGGTGTATGCTCGGATAAAAGGCCCATGCGTTTTGTTTGTGCTATGCTTGATGAAAACTCTGGATGAATAGTACCTATTTTCCAAATAAAATTGGAACATTTATATATAACGGCTGTATCGTGATATATCTCTTTGTCTACTTCATAGAGATTCTACTTCATAAAAATTACTTGATAGGAAGGTCTAGTCGCGTCTGGCATCGGTGCCTACACGAACTCCGATGCCGATATATGCGCGGAGGAGGAATTGCTCGGGGGGGTGGGGTTTAGTGGGTTCGTTCATCATTTACATAATCTTTGTTAAAGATAGTTATTGCATAGACATAACAAAAAAAAAATAAAAAAAAAAATTAAAATTATATTAACCTAATAGTAACGCAACACCAAAACCACCTTATAGTATCTTTATACCAACTTATAGTACCATATAATTACGCCTCTTTCCCCGAAGGGGTAGGCAGAGGTATTAAACACACCCACATTTCGCCAGATATGTTAGGTCCCCATGTAACAGGTGGCGAGCCTGTTGCCATGCACCGGGCACAATATGAGGCAAGCACGGCAAGCGATATTCACAATGAACTGTAATTGTCATAAGTTTTATTCAAACTCAGTGGTACAGGCCGGGTGAGATTGAACCCGCGTTTCCCGCGGCCTCTCGAACGAATCGAATCGAAAACAAGAAAAGTGTGCCCTGTAAGACTACGCTGGCTGGCCCTATCCTCCTCCAAGAGGTACCTATTTGTGGATGGAAACGATTGTTAGGACAATGGGGACCTCCGGAAACTGGAAGAAAGGAACAAAGTTTAGACCACCCATGCAATTGTAACCATAGCGAGAGTTGCTTACTTTTCAATATCGAAACTAAGTACTAATGCCACCGAGCGGAGCGCCTCCGCGCCAATCATGTCGAGCTCATAAGGAGTTTACCGATACGGCTAATATTAAATATTTATGACTTTAATTGTTGGCCACCTGCCTCTATTCTAAAAAATGTAAGATAAAAACCACGGAATAGATAAATAAAAACTGAGAGTATTGCATCTCGCAATAAATACCTACCAAGTAAATCAGTAAGTATTGGTTTTTATTTTGCGATAAAAGTACCTACATAATATCTTTACAATTCTCACAACAACAATAACAAAAATAACTAGGGTGTCATATTTTGGGATTTGGTGTCTTTAAAGGCAGGTTCCTTCAGTAATGTGATTTATTAAGGTCACAAATTGGAGACAACAAATAGGTAACACAAATACAGAGCGTAGATCACAAACGTTACAGTATAAAGGTATTGCATCATAATTGTGTCGCGGGAAAAATTCTGACAGCCAAAGTTTAGCACAGATAATCAATATTCTTATAACTAACATAGATAAAATAACATTAGTTTTTTTTTATATTCAGTTTTACGGCTCTGGTTGCAGGACCTTTTGAGCCACACGTTAACAGTAGAACACTTTTCTTCAGTACTTTGAAATGCATTACAGTAGCATTTCAATGCATCTTGGGAGAGTTTGGCGTCAAACGATCGATGGTAGACACTGTGGTGTTACTTCGATGAGGTAGATTACCACGATAAAAATCCCATCGTTTTTCACAGCACTTGACGATTATTTCAATGATACTCCATATTGCTCATCATTATTGACACTAACTACACAAAACTTTACGCAACAAGAGCAACTCCAAAACAATTTTACAATCACTGAAATAAAATCACGTCCGCCATAGTTGGATGCCGCCAAAAACTCCAATAACATTAGTAACAAATTCAAACTACAGATAAAATAAAGGTGTAATTAGAGCAACAGTGCTGCCACAATATCTGTATTCCTTAAGATAGACACTCACGTAACACACACACATATTAATAATTCCCACATACATAACATAATCATCAAGTCTTCCCCGAAGCAGAGAAGTAGTCACCGCATTTCGACTGATATATTGAAGTACCTATACTAACTATAACAAACCTTCTGTAGTTGTTATAAGATCCAAAATATTGCTATTACTGTTTGACTGTAATTTTGCTGACGTTCAGAATCGGGTTCATGTAACATTAGACGAATTGCACAATTCCTTTAAAGGTTTTCTTTGTATCGTTTCATTCAACTCAAAACTTTTAAGTGATAACAATACTCAAGTATACATTCTACATCACTTTTATTAACGTTCAAAACTGAAAAAAAAAATCTATGAATATTCAATCTTAACACCTTAGACACAAAGTACAAAACGATTGAGGAATTTTATGTTGTCTCTTTGAAATAATTAATAAATAAAAAAATCAAGAATTAAGTTGATAAGTTTTAATTTACTATAAATAATTTAAATCGTTTAAACAGTTATTATGTGGCATAATAAAAGTGATCTCATTGCTGTTTCAAATATTATGAAAATATTATGAATTGGTAAGTTGACCTTATATTTTTTTTTGTTTTTTACCACTACAAGAAGTAAAACAACAACATAATCATTATCAAAGTATAGTCTAAATCATGTATAACTCGTTCGAGAGGCCGCGGGAATCGCGGGCTCGCACACCGCATGTACCACTGAGTTTAAATACCTATAACTTATTATTACAGTTCATTGTGAATATCGCTTGCCTTACATTGTGCCCGGTGCATGGCAACAGGCTCGCCACCTGTTACATGGGGACTTAACATATCCGGCGAATTGTGGGTGTCCACAATTCGCCAGATATGTTACCACCTCTGCCTACTCCTTCGGGGAAAAGGCGTGAATATAGGTACCTATTATGTTATATAGGTGTTAAAAAGGCTCCTTAACGATGACATAAAATCCAAATACTCCGTCGATATGGGTCGTCTGCGTTTGTCTGCAATATTACAGACAGCTAAAGGTTCCACTGGTAATAGAGGAAGAGGAAACCACATCCTTACATACTCGTACATGATAATGTAATGAACAAAATCGAAAGCAAAACTACTGTCGACATGGTCAGTCCTGGGATGGGTGATCAAAACTTTGTGATCTCAAGTTCCTTCGTGTTTTGGAAGGCACGTTGCCGTTGGTCTCGGTCGCTATTGCGATTGTTTCTACTCACCAATCCGCTTTGGGCCAGTGCGGTGGTGTTACTTACGGCTCTAACTCCTCATGTGTGTCTCCACGAAGGAAAGAATGCCCAGTGGCTAAATATTTTTTTGTTGTTGTAAAATTCTCCCATGTAGCGAAGGCAAAGGGAACTAAGCCCATACATCCAAGTCTTCGGTATTTTATTTCTTCAGTAGTTTACATTTAAATGCTAGTGTAATGCATTTCAATGCATCTTGAGAGAATTTGGCGTCAAGCAATCGATAGCAGACACTGTGGTGTTACTTCGATGAGGTGGATTACCACGATAAAAATCCCATCATTATTCACACCACTTGACGATTATTTCAATGATCCTCCACATTGATCGTAAACACAGACACTTATTACACAAAACTACACTGATTTTACGCAACAAGACTACAATCACTGAAATAAAAATCACGTCCGCCATAGTTAAATGGCGCCAAACTCCTCCGGCTAAATATTAATTAAATTACATTTTTTAAATAATTTATTGAACTAGCCCTGGCTAGGCCTTCAGCCGATTCTCAATCAAGTAAATTTAATTTGGTAGCAATAAAAAGTTACTGCTTAAGTTATGTGTGTCAAGTTATGTTATGTAGGTACCTAATATGATTTGCGTTACCTGAGAATAGCACGTTTATACAAATTACGTTTATTTATGCATTAATGATATTTGAACCCTGCCGTCGTAATAACGTCCGTATACCGGCATTGTTGTGCTGTTAATTTACAATATTAAATACAAATTATACATATGTATACGTTGCACAATATCTGATGTTTATCATCATTGGTCGTCCCAAATCCCAAAGTCCCAAACGTACTATTATTGCAAGTGACCGATATAATCCGTCAGCCTTCCTGTTTTTTTGTTTAATCCATCCATTCAATTGTCTGGTCTAGTGGATCATACCACCGGGTGTTGTTTGGGAGGTCCGGGTTAGACTCCCCATGGGGGCAGAAGTTTTTCTGTTCGGTCTGGTTGGTGGCAGGGCTTTTTGGGCTCGCCTGGCTAGCTACCACCGTTTAACCTAAAATTGTCGCCATAATAACAATGTTTTAAGCATTGTTGTGTTCCGGCAATCAGAGGTGTGATACCCATTTTCTCAGCTGTTGAGGATGACAGGTGAAGCTCGCTTTCACCTTCATACTTATCGTCATTTACCATCAGGCGAGATGAAGGCCAAGAGCTTTCCTGACATTTATGTAAAAACTATGACTTGGGACCTTAAGGTTTAAGGCGATACATTAGAACCCAGCTCACATATTAAGATTAGTGGATCAACCCTAAAAAATGGTACTCTTAGGTGTCTGTAAGGTTGGTTCCCGGAAAACGCCATCCAACTCCTCCCACTGTTTCCAATATAAACTCATAGACCGTTCCCCGGTGAACTTCCATAGCACTTGCCAAGCTTCAAATACAAAATTCAAAGTCATAATCCTAAAAATCTTATTCCAGTCATTTTTATTTAGCGTCATCTATACTATTTTCAATAGGAGCTTAAACCAATAAATAGGTAATTCTATTTGGCAATAAATTGCAAACGCGTTTTCCTTATGAAATGAAATCCATTTTGACTGGATCTGATTCTTTGTGTTGTATAAACTTTGATTTCAAAAAGCTTTAATAGTTTTTGTTTGGCTGCCATTATATGATGCATTGCATTTTACGCATTAAAAAAACAAATGTCAAAGAATTTGAATCCGTGGTTTTTATCTTTTTAAGCAAAAGTTCAAATAGTTTTAGTTTTATTGATTTGTTTGTCAGCATGTGATTTTTGTTATATATACTCCTTAGTGGTAATATTAAAGATTGTTGTTTTTGGTTTCCGGACTGACTGGTGTTGTCAGTTCGTATGTATGGCAGTTGAAAATAAAGTACTGAATCTTTTCTGAAACACTTATTTTAAATTATAACATGGTGTCAGAAGTATAAAGACACCCAGTCTGATATAACAAAATGGAAGGACCAACCAAGATATCTGAATCATCACCCAAGTCAAAAAATTTATCACACAATATTATACCACTGCAAAATCATGGAGACAAGGAAAGTTGGAAAAAATGGTATCAGTCATTCAAAATATATCTTCGAGCGTCGGGACTAAACCAGGAGGATGATGACCGTAAGGTGGCAGTATTTCTGCATACAATTGGAGAAAGAGGGTTAGAAATTTTCAATTCACTCAATTTAGATGAAGATCATATCAAATACGATGAGTTGATTACTCACTTTGAAAGACATTTTCGGATTCAAACCAATATAACTTTCGAAAGTCATAGGTTCTTCACTTGTAAGCAGTCCGAAAATGAAACTTTGGAAGAATTTATCATTAACTTACGGAATAAAAGTCAGTTATGTGAATTCGAGTCGCTGCAAGATCGTCTTGTAAAAGATATTTTCATTTGCAACATGCATGAAAAATACCATTTCATCAGGGAGAGACTATTATTGGAGCAAGAATTAACTCTAGATAAAGCAATAGCGATGAGTAAAACATTATTTAATTCCATGAACCAAGCTAATGTGCTAAAGGGCCAACAAGAAAATACGGTCATGTACACTCAGAAAAGAAACAAAAGTCATACAAATTTACATTCAAATTCTACATCAAGATCTGAAGAGTTTCAGCAGCAATATTCAAGAAAAGACATGTGCGAAAGATGCGGACAGGTGCATAGATATAAATGCCCCGCATATGGTAAAATTTGTAGAACATGCGGCAAGAGAAACCATTTCGATAAATTTTGTAAAACTCCTAAGAACGTCAGAAGTTTAAACAATGATGATGAAGAACCAGGAAATACAGAAGAAAATTTATTCATTGGAAGCATTCACTCATTGTCAACATCCAATGAGTTTTCGATCGTGGTGTTGATCAATGATAAACATATAAATTGTATTCTTGACACGGGAAGTGATGCAAATGTCATGCCACGGAGAGTGTTTGAATGCATTCAAATCAATACTGCAATAAGTAATTGTTACCACAATGTCTCGGCTTACAATGGCAACAAAATACCAGTCGTCGGAGAAGCGGATCTAGATGTTAATTTTCGTGACTTCAAAGCGAAATTAAATTTCATAATAGCAGATGTTAATGCACCTACTGTAATTGGGCGTGTATCTTGTATTCAGCTTGGGCTCGTTAAAAGAGTTTATAGTATTAGCGATAAGCGTGATAACGACGTGAATTCATTGCTCAATAGTAATAAGGCTGTTTTCGAAGGCTTAGGTTGCTTACCATTTGACATCTCCATTACCATTAACAAATCCATTCAACCTAAAGTGGATCCTCCACGCAAAGTACCATTTTCACTTCACAGCAGACTGAAAAAAGAACTCGATGACATGGAAGAAATGCAGGTCATCACGAAGGTCACTGAGCCGACAAAATGGGTAAGTTCGCTTGTAGTGGTAGAAAAGAAAAATGGAAAATTACGAATATGTCTAGATCCACGAAATTTAAACCAAGCGATTCTTCGAGCTCATTATCCCATTCCAACGGTTGATATGGTTCGATCTAAGCTTGCTGGTGCGAGATATTTTTCTACACTGGATGCAAGCAGCGGATTTTGGATGTTGAAATTGGATAGTGAAAGCTCAATCTTGACTACATTCAATACACCGTTTGGGCGATATCGATTTTTGAGACTTCCGTTTGGAATAAGTTGTGCATCTGAAATTTTTCATAGGGTCATGACTGAAACTTTTGCAAATATTCCTGGTGTAATTGTCTATGTTGATGATATTTTAGTATCGGGAGCGACGCTAGATGAACATAATGAGCGCCTAAAATTAGTGTTTCAAAGAGCTGCGGAATTCAATGTCAGATTTAATAAAGCTAAGTGTAATTTTGCCACTGAACAAGTTAAATATTTGGGTCATGTTTTTTCTGCCAAAGGTATTAATGCAGATCCAGAAAAAATACGTGCAGTTAAGGAAATGCCTTCTCCTACGTGTCCAAAAGATGTTCAAAGATTCTTAGGTCTGCTTAACTATTTAAGTCCATTTATTGATAACCTTGCTTCAGAAGTGAGTCCGTTGAGGGACTTAATCAAAAAGCATTCAAATTTTCAATGGAATGCCACTTATGAGTCGATTTTTTGTCGTTTGAAAGATTTGATTTGCAAGGCGCCGGTTTTGTCTCATTTTGATACCAAAAGTCGCAACATTACTGTTTCAGTAGATGCCAGTAGTACGGCTGTAGGAGCTGTACTACTTCAAAATGATCATCCAATCTATTATGCCTCGAAAACATTCACAGTGGCACAGCAAAGAATGGCTCAAATTGAAAAAGAATTATATGCCATAGTATTTGGTTGCATGAAATTTCACCAATTCATTTATGGCCAGACAGTGAATGTTGAGACTGATCATCGGCCGTTAATTACATTGTTTACGAAGCCATTGGCAGATGTTCCGACCCGTCTACAGCGAATGATGTTGAGGATACAATCTTATGATCTCAAGGTCATATATAAAAAGGGCTCTCAAATGTATTTAGCAGATACACTATCTAGAGCGCCGCTTCCAGAGTCAAAAATCGAAGATTTAGATGATGAAATTAGGGTTCACGTGAATTTATTAATTCAATCTTTACCCGTATCCGCAGATCGGCTTCGCTGGCTACAAGAGGCAACAAGTGCAGACGAAGCTATGCAAATATTGAAAGAATATTGTCGGGATGGATGGCCGACGTGCAAAGCTAAAGTTAAGTCATTAGTTCGTGAATACTGGAATGGCAAAGAGGAAATTCATACGGAGCATGACATTGTTTTTAAAGGTAACGCAATTATAATTCCTGTTAAAATTCGACCAGATATTCTAAAGATAATACATAGTGGTCATTTGGGTGTTGAAAGATCGAAAGGTTTTGCACGTGGCATTGTGTATTGGCCATTTATGTCTGACCACATAAAAAATATGGTAGAGTCATGCCATGCATGTGTATCACATCGAAGTGCCAATCCTCGAGAGCCAATGATTTCGCACGAGTTGCCTACATTGCCCTGGCAAAAAGTAGGGGTTGACTTCTTTGATTTAGAAAAGAAGAAATACGTCGTAGTGATTGACTTTTATTCTAATTATATAGAGTTAGCAACTGTGTCTAGTACTTCAGCAACCGTGCTAATACCTATATTAAAAAGTATTTTTAGTCGGCATGGAATTCCAGTCCAGTTGATAAGCGATAATGGTCCACCATTTACTTCTGTTGAATTTAAAAGTTTTATGTTTGAATGGGGTCTTGAACATTCTACTTCTAGTCCTCATTTTCCGCGATCCAATGGTGTAGCTGAATCTGGAGTGAAAATAGCTAAACGTATTCTGTCCAAATGCAAGGAGTCAGGTTCGGATGTATACCAGGCCTTGTTGCAGTACAGGACGACTCCAAAGGGTAATTTAGCTTCACCTTCACAACTGTTGATGTCTAGATCGCTGAGGACACTGTTGCCAATGACTATGGAAAAACTTAAACCCGCAGTCGTTAAGGTTGAAGATCACATTCTAAGCAAACAGGAAAATATTGCTAAGTCTAAATTTTATTTTGATAAGGGAACAAAATCACTTTCCGATTTAAAAGAGGGCGATAAGGTGTGGTACAAGAAGACTGAAATAAGTCCATGGTCGCCAGGTCTAGTAAAGCTTAAATGTCCAGAACCACGGTCTTTTGTTGTTGAGACTCCAGACGGTTCTTGTATTCGGCGCAATAGACAACATTTATTGAAAGATCCATATTCGGGTTTACAATCATCCTCACAGTCGTCAAATTCGTCTCAAGATAATTCTTCCTCACCATCTTCATTTTCGTCTCATGAAATTTCACCTTCATCGTCATCCGCATGTAATGCTGACGAAAACGGGCCTATCTGCACTAGGAGTGGTAGACCTATTATGCGCCCAAGTCGATACATAGAAGAATGTTAATATTGTTTTGAATTGTAAAGTGTTAATGTTGTTTTGTTTAATTTACGATTTTAATTTGTATAAAAAAAAAAAAAAAAAAAAAAGAAACATGTTATATATACTCCTTAGTGGTAATATTAAAGATTGTTGTTTTTGGTTTCCGGACTGACTGGTGTTGTCAGTTCGTATGTATGGCAGTTGAAAATAAAGTACTGAATCTTTTCTGAAACACTTATTTTAAATTATAACAATTTTATTAATAAAAGAATAATAATATAAACAGTTCTTAAGCTGAAACTGGAAAAATGGGGATTGCTGTGCATTAGCAAAAACATTTTATTATTATACGAGAAAAAGAAGAACAGAAATTCATCTTGGGCATATTTATCACTGGAGAACCGCTAATCGGTAATTTTGGCTTTAATAAACCTGCATGGATTTTATAAAACACTCTCACGGTAATATTATTTTGTATTTAATTAATAAATTCAGCAAATCCCAATAAATAAAGACATGATTTGATCTTTACAATCGGATATTTTTCATGTTGAAGGTAGGTAGTGCCCTAAACAAAAAAAATGTCATAATGCATAATCCCTTTTAATTTTTAAAATAAATTATATTTATTAAATTAATTTTAAAATCAAAAAAGTTTATTTTGGAGTTGTAGTGGAAATAGTTGTTATGTTTTGGAAATAGATATATACATATAAAAAGTTTCCAAGTATTTGCATCAATGAGCAATGTTCACATTCCTTGGTTGCATAATGTAATGTGTTTTGATATGAACTTGATAACTTTGAGGTAATTAAAATTGTTTTTTCTTTAAAATATTAGCAGTTTTATTCAAGTCTTTGTGCAAATAAAAACCATGTAGGTAAGTAGGTAGGTACCTACATAGATATATTTACTTAATTATATTATTGTTAAGACATTATATTAAAAATTTTATAAATTAAATTGTTAATTTGAATTAAAATATCAAAATTAATATGCAGTAGATTGTGTATTTTTTTTTCTTTACATAAATGTAATTAACTGTGCTGTAATTATTTTACAGATATTTTCAGTAACATGCTTATTGAACAATATTTAGCATACCAGTTAGTACATTAAAATAGGTATGGAGGAACATAGCCTAAAATTATATTTTACTGTAAAATGGTTTTTATAAAGGTAATGTAACATAATAAAATAAATAGTAAAAAATAATAAATGTTGCCAAAAATGATGGACATTTTGTTTTTTAATAAACTGCATGCATAGTTTGAATGCTATTCATTTATTTATTAACTCTATTAGGTCCATACTCATTTAATTAATTATTAAATACAGATATAAAATTATGTCTTCAATATTACCTGCTTCTGTTGATTGTCATACTCATTATTGCCACTTTAAATCATTACAAGCCTTTGTTTCTGTAATGTTTTGAATAAAAAAATTTAGGGTGATAAAAATTATAGACTGGACTAATTAATGTGCCTATTAACTATTAAACAATTGCAGTAATTTTGTTTATATCTTAAATATTAATAAACAAGGATGCAATTAAATTATAGACCATTTTTATAATCAATTATTTAAAATGAGTTTTGTTGTACTTATTTTTAAGTACTTATAAAATTCTTTCAGTCTTTTCTATTAGCTTTTGCTTCTTCATAGCACTGCCAGTGCCAGCATAAAAAAATATTATGTACACTCAACACAGCAGGCCACAAAACAGGCTAAATTCTTCAATAGATTTTCAACCATAACTCTTTGGATATAAAGTGTAAAAATAATTGAGTTCATTTAACAGTTTTGTTACAACTTGTTTTGCAAATACGTAAAATAATCTCCTGGATACCGTTTTTATAATTTAAAGTCGTATTTTGAATAGCAACTTGATGATAACAACGTTTTATGAATTAAAAACTAGCTGTTGCTTGCGACTTCGTCCGCGGTTACTATGGTTTTTTAACTCACCCACGGGAACCCTTTAATTTTCCGGAATTAAACGTATCTAAGATGTTAACCAGGAATATAAGGTATCATCATGCAAAATTTCATTGAAATCGGTCCAGTCGTTTCGGAGATTTCGTACAAACAGACAAACACAAAAATGGGAAGCAAAAAAAATTTTTTTTTTTTATTTTTCCTCTTTTTACTCGATTTTTTTTCTATGTATGTCCATTCGACCCCTATAGTTTTTTAATGTAGAGATTTATGTAAAGATATAAAAAATCTATTTAACGTAAATGTTTTTTAAGATCACATAGTGCAAGGTATACAGTTCTTTAGTCAAGGCTTTTTCTTTATGGTCATCATTGCCAGTTGACATAATGCCACTGCTGGACATAGCCTTCCCGTAAAGTGCGCCATTTCACCCTGTAGTCGGCCTTTCGCATCCAGGATCTATCTACCAGCTTCGTTCCGCAAATCAACACTGCATTTATTATACTTACCTAGATGAAGTTATGAGTAAAATCGTTATATTATCCTGATTGCCTTTTTTTCGATCGGCAGACACCGATTAGGGTCAATTTCAAAGTTATTGCTATTTTTCTCATTAGTCCACGCTTTTTTTAAATAATATTATCATATTATTAATAATCGTCAAGGTAATCGCAAGAACGCGTACCTCTCATTAATGTATCTACTAATTGATATTATTTTCATACCATTGTCTAAAATGAACGTAGACACTAATAAGGAACATATCAATAATGTTTAAATCGATCCATTAATGAACGCATCTGTGTGCAATAAGTAGTTGCAATCTCTTACTTTCCATTTTACCACTCTAGATGTGGTCGGCAAACATGTCTTCATCTCCCACTCAACATTCTTGTCTTTCTATAGTTCCACATTCACTTTTTTCTTGTCAAACATATATACCTCTCAGATTCAATCCACCGCCTCTTTGGTGTTCCTCCCATACATATTCCCATTTCTTCTGTCTTCTTTTTTGCATATACGTCATTACTTTTCAAGTTCAGACCACGAGAACATATTGCATCTCATATTTTCAGTGACAGGCGCTACTTTAAAACTTTCTTAATTTATACTTGATTGTTTTTAATCCTGTCCATTTTTTTTTTAAATGAAATGAAATGAAATGAAATCATTTATTCTGCAATTAGATTTACATGAAATACTTTTTACTTTTAATGACTTCACCTCTACATTCTCATCTCTGCTGTCTGCAGATGCAGTTTTTCCATACATTTTTCTTTCGTTAGTTATCCAACATTCAGAATCAGATCAAATTATACGTCAGGGCAGGTCGCAGGGCAGGCACATTGCCTTTGAGACCGGTTGCTTTTTCTTCCATCTCCCATATGTTCACTTTTTCAGGCCTTGGTTAATAACAGTATTTGATTTTTCGATACAAATTTCCAACCTCCGATCCGCAATGGACTGACGTGTCGCCCTTTATGACACCCGAGGGAAGAGATGGCTTTAGTCTTTTAATGAGCCGCTACCACACGACTTAAACTTATATAAGATTAAATACAGTTATTTGTGACTATCGCTTGCCTCATATTATGCCCGGTGCATGGCAACGGGCTTGCCTTCTGTTACATGGGTACTTCACATGTCTGGTGAACCGTGGGTGTTAACACATCTGCCTACCTCTTCGTGGAAAGAGGCTTGATATGTTAGGTTGTTTATAAAGGAAGGCATGTGCCTTATCGGAATGATAATGTGATATTATGTCTGTGAGATTTTCGTGCCAAATGATCTATAGTACGTCTCAATCCAAGATGCCAAAAAGGTAAACAAAACAAAGGTAATCTCTAAAATGTTATGTGTAGGTAATTGAAATCAATTGAAACGGACAACAATTGTTACCGTTAATTATATTTACGTGCCAATGTCCATGTAAAAAGTGTGATTATTGAATAACAAATTCGGTAAGTCGGCTTTTTTGTTTACCTTTTTGGCAACTTGGATTGAGACGTACTATACAAAGGGATTTCCTTTTTATTTTTTCTGGCGTGGCTTATTATAGTCGTGATTTCATGAATTCCTAACATACGAACTGCACTTTTGTTAACTGTTTTAGTTATATTAAAGCTTTATTGTTTCAGTAGACATGAACCCCTTAACCGACGAGTCGCTGGACGACGAATACCTGGACGATCCTATAACACTAATAGACTATGAGCAAGCCAGAATTAATGCTATATGGCAAGAAGCGGGTATGTTTCTTTTTTTTTCCTACAGTAACGTTATTGCGAAAATGGTTAGAACAGTTCTTGTTTGCAATTTACCAATGGAGCATGGACTTGGGTAGTAAGCATTAATTCATGCTGAATATTGTGCGAATATTTTCATCATCAGAAAAATTCAGGCAGACTAAAATTCTAAGATAAAGTTCTAGTTCTTACTCTTTGCAAATATCTTTGCAATTTTTTTAATATAATAAGCAAACGAAATCCAATAAATGTAAAGTGTTTTTTTGTTTCAGAAGTAAAAAAGTCATTGGCTTATGCTCCACCATTAAATTTGTCGTCCAAAGAAGGTGAGCCCACGCAGAAGCAAGATCACTTTAGGCTTCCGGTAACGTTTTTCGATATACCTTCCAACTTAAAATTACTCAATGACTGTTGCCCTTTATTTATTAAACTCGTTGATTGTGATAAATATCCTTGGTATTATAAGAAATATAAGAAAAGCGTCCCTGTCGATGATACAATAGTTATTGAGGACGATTTTATTGAGGTATATACTGAAGCTGGGTTAATTATGACTGAAAGATGTGACTCTAGCCACACCCATAAAACAACAAATACCACTGGCAAACCAGCAGGTCCTCTCAGTCAAAAACTGTTGCGAGAGCAAATAGAAAAAATGAGGTTGAGAGAAGATGAAGAGAAGAAAAAAGCTATTGAAAATAAAAATATATCAAATATAGATTTCAAACGAAATTTGGGATTGGTTGGGCTTAAAATCACACCACTGGTTAATGCTAATTGTGCAACAACAGTAGATAAAAGTAATGTTCCCAAATTTATTTTAGACATTGACACAGCGTTGCAAAACGTAGGTACTTCTATGTTGCCCGTATGTGATAAAAAGGATGACTCCAAACCCGATGGAGATGCGCATGAAAACGACTTTTGCATTGTTTCTTCTAGCCATAATAAACAATCTGCTTCATCCGCTAATGAGATTAAGAAGAAAAAAACTAAACGCACTTCACATAATGATAAGAAAAAAAATTATAAAACAGATAAGAATAAAGGTGCGAAAGAAAAATGCCCGAAGTTATCGGATTCTAATAAATGTACCCGTCCCACACAATCTCCACTGCCATCTATTGAGAAAACTAGCGATGTTAAAGATAAAAGAAAAACAAACAAGTACTTAAATGATTTAATAAAGAAGAAGAAAACCGCTGTAAGTATTATTAAGGCCTTAAATAAATTAAATTATAAATATAAAAGTATTAAAAACTGTCTGTCGGAAACTAATAAAACTAATGTGAAGTCTGTTCCACATGTCGAATCAGAAAGTCCGTCTGTATCTGCAAATGCAATAGTGAATTCTGGTATAAAGTCACCAGTTCTTCCATGCAAGCCCAATTTTTGTAATAAGTTAACACCACAAAATACTTTATCGAATACGGAAGTTAATAAACTAAAAGAAAAAATAATTAATGATATAAATAATTTACAAAAATTGACTCAGAGTGCCAGTAACGCTCCTGTGTATAAAGACCAATATGTTAGTAATCCTATGCCCACCAGTCATCAGCGTGTTCCTATAAAAGAGATGAAAGATATTGAAATCATAGATAGGAATAATTCTAAAGAAATGTCCAAGAACTCCAGCAGTAATACTCAGATTGATAAAAACAAAAACAAAAAATCTGATAGTTTGTCGATCAGTATTAAAAAAGCTTCCATAAAAAGTACGATGAATGATAATGTTATCAATGATACAAATAAATCTCAAGATATGACCAAGAATGCTAACAGTAACAATTCCTTAAATACATTGCAAAATACTAATAATCCTATGCCAAATAGTAATCAAAGAGCTTCTTTAAATGTTACGATGAATGATAATGCAATCAACGATACGAATAAGTCTCAAGGTATTTCCCAGACTGTTAACAGCAACACGCCAATGAATAAATCCCAAAATATAAGTAACCCTACGTCAACTAGTAGTCAACGGGCTCCTATAAATGTTGCGATGAAAGACAATATCAATGGTTTGAATAAATCTAACAATAACATTGTTAACACTTACATTCCGGTGAATAAATCCCAAAATACTACTACTGTGTTAACCAGTAATCAACGTTCTCCTATCAAAGTTGTGACGAAAGATAATGTTATCATTTATATGAATAATTCTACAGAAATTTCCAAGAATGCCAATAGTAACACTCCAATGAATAAAAACCAATATCCTAGTAATTCTATGTCAACCAACAATTACTGTGTTCCTAGAAAGTTTGCGGCTAATAATATAGTCAATAATAATCCTCAAGAAATACCGAAGAGTGGCAGCAGTATATACAATAAAAACCAAAATACTAGTGATTTTATGTCAACTAGTAATCAACGTTTGATAAACGTAACGATAAAAGATAATTTAAAAAAAAATATAATTAATTCACAAGAATTGCTCAAGAAAGGCAGCATTGACAATCCAGCGAGTAAACATGAAAATGCAAATAATCCTATGACAACCAGTAAAAAATTTATGCCCATAAATGTTGGCATAAATGGTGATATAAATGGTCATTGTAGTAAAATGGCAGCCAGTTTTGAAAAGTTTAAACGTATGTTAAATGTTATTGACGCAAATATGTCTGTTCCCACAAATGAAAAAACTAACATTGATATACCGAATCTTCAAACTTCCGAAAAAAGTCACATTGGAGCACGACAGTTGATTGATGAATGTGTTCTTAACAAACAGAAAATTAACAAAATTAATTCTTTGAACAATTCAAGGAACATAAATAAAGTTGTAAGCAACATCCATAACGTTATAATATCAGCAAATAAACCTACCAGCAACGTTAATAATACAGTAAATAACAGTAATGTGTTACAAGGAAATAAAATAGCCGATAATAATAACAAGGCATTCAAATACGCACCTCCGAATAAGCGTCGTAGGAGAAAGAACCAAAACAGTAATGATTGCCTGAGTAGCTTTCCAATACAAGCCGTCAATAATTCACCTGGAGAAATACTTGCTGCTACAGAACCGGTCTATAATTCACTTGGAATCCCTAACGAGATAAATCCTTATCTTTCTGTAAAATCCTTTAGTAATCCTAATATTCTGGCAAATAATGTAGCACCATGTCATATATATCCATATACAACATACCAACATGCTGCCAATGTCCAGCACATGCCTCCTTTGGGTATGCTTCCATTGGACATGCCATATTGGTGTGCGTATCTCCCTCCGCCACCTCCGCCGCCACCGCCAATCCGTGCTGTACCCCAACCACCACAACAACCACAACCACCCATCCAATCCCTACCCCAGATAAGTAATCCGTGTTTTACAAATACACAACCAAGTTATCCAGGGACTTCGCAACCTAACGCTTTTCGTAATTTAGTAAACGTGCCAGTAAGCGCTACAGATGCTAATTCAGTTCCTGTAACACTTCCTAAACTACCCGATGAAACTAAAGTTAAAATAATAGACACAGGAACTGAAATGATGAAAGAATTAGACAGGGAGTTGCATGCCTATACTCTAAAGGAGGCTTCACGTACTGTTGATAATGCTTTGAATTATACCACATTAAAAGAGCAACCGAATCTGTCAATTTCCATTCAACCGAAGCCAAAGTTAGTTGAAAATTCCGAAGAATGCAGAAGTTTTTCGCAAAATAAGCCCACCATTATGCAAGAAGTTGATCCAAGTTTACTAAACAGAACGTCTTATTCTACTATAAATCATAATAACACTAATAAATCGAATGTGCCAACAAGAAACACACACTCAAAAACTAATAACTATCCAAATAATACGTCTAAAAATACATATAGTAAAAACTTTAATTCAAATAATACCATTATGTTGATTGGATCTAAAATTAAAAACAAAAGACCCACAAATAAAGCTGAACTTTTGCCAAAAGTAAATAAGCAAAACGATGATACTAGAACTCCAATATATAAGGATCGGCCGACAGTATCTAAAGCAAATGGATATTCCCCTCCTATATTACCTATATCGACATACATTTCTACTTTAAATTTGTTGTCACAAGCCCGATCTAACTCTCAGGAAAAGTCTAAACTTTTAAGTGATATGAAAAGGAAACATCAATGGTTGTACCGAAAGCCTGTGCGTGATGAAGTGAAACCAAAACCAACCAATGATTCAAGTGCGAGGAAAAATACTCGAATATCAAAGGAAGAGAAATCAGCTAAAAAGATATCTTTAGATGAGTATAAACGTAGAACTCTCAAATCAGAACCCGATGATGGTGCCAACGAATTTCCACCGGCATTATATAACAAACGTAGAAAGGAGCAAGCTACTACGAAATCCGTCAAATCGTTGTCAGGTATAGTGAATTCTGATCAAGACCTAGGTTACGACTCGGACGCTACAATTAAACTCTAAAAGACAATGATACAGTGAAGGAGTGAAGGTCGTAGGATTAAATTCATATAATGTTGACGAAAACATTGTAGTTAATAGTTTTTATGTTTTCTTATAATTTCAGTCCGGGTTTGATTCAGGTTTGCATGGGGCATACAATTTGTAAGTGTAATAGTTGAACTTATTTTATGTTTCTCAACGAAAAATATAAGATATTGGAGATACAACAATGTTGTCATTGTATTGCTAAAGATGTTTTAGTTACTTGACGTTAGTTACTTAATGTAAGGAAATCTGACCAATTACTGATAAGTCATGATTAAGTGTTTTTTCTGTTTATTATTAGGCACGTAAGATTGTTATTTTCTCTGCTTACATAAGCATAATAATATGTTCATTTCATTATATAATAATTATTTGTTTAATACTTAATAATAAGTAGTTAAGTAATTGGTCGTTTCAACTTGTTCGCGCTTGTATGCCTAAACGTGTCATTAAAGGTAAGATATTACATGTAAAAAGTTGTAACGGTTCCATATTACTTTAATTCGTTACAAGAATTTGCAATGTTTGTTTATAAATGAATATGTTATTGTTTTTGTATTAAACAGGTATATATTATTAATTAATCTACTTAGGGTCAGTTTTTGATCCGTAGTTGAGTTAAACAAATGGCGGGCACTGCGAACGCTGGTGTTCGCAAACAATTAATGTTTCTATTGTATCTCGTTTTGTGGCCGTTGACTAGTTAGAGTCTTGGCTAATGGCTTTAATGATAATAGGGCCGATTCCATTGTCACTAACTTCTCTAACTTTAAGGAGAAAAAAGGATAGATATACAATTTAGTTTAGTTTAGTCTAGTTTGTGACAACGGAATCGGCCCTAATATCAAAATATGTAATACACGCCAATTTTATTTTAGTCAGTTAGCCAGGGATTTTGATCCGTGGCTAACTCGCCTTTAGAATGTTTAGAAGTTGACTTTCGTAAATTTTAGGCAGTGTGGTACTTTATATTGAAAGGACTTATGTGTATTAGGTATAATATCAATTGATGTTTCTTTATGTGCACTATTTTTGTGTTGAAAAATTATTCCGAAACGTAATTTATGTGTGTGTGCGTGTGTGTCTACACTCTTCAGAGGTAGCTTGAGAGGACCTTGATACTAAAAATACAAGATTCCAGTGATCTTAAACCAAAGTACAAATAGGTATTAGTGTAAAAGGAATGATTGGAATAAGACGGCTCTTTGATGTGTTTGTATGAGTTTCCAATTTTCTAAAGATCTTTTAATCAACTTCTTACAAAGGTGCTCACAACATTTTTACTCATGACAATTTCTCATTCATTAGTGACCCAGTGGTTCGTGTTCTTACAAGCACATCGAAGCAGCTCTGCAAAATAACGTTTCGGAATATTTTGCAATGTTTCAGATTATAGATATACCTACTTAAAAAAGTATTGTTGTTGTTTTTTGTTACCACAAATAAAAGACTGTATTTTCTATTATCTTGTTTTATTTTTTAAAGATGGCCTTATATTTACCTACCATTTGGTATATTCTCTATTCTTATTATTTATGTATGCTCTGAAATCACACCTCAAATAATTATCATTTTTTGTGTTCCTAAATATTTGCACAAAGTTTAAGTACCTAACTGGAATTATTTTAATTTGTTCATCATGCTATACTATAATCGATGTTGTCTACATTTTCTTCTCAAATTAATTCTATCGTTAAAGTTGGGTTTATAAAATTACAAGGGAAAAAATAAGGCGCGTTGAAACGGAAGCAAACTTTTATCTCCCAAAAGTAAATTGATTTAGCTGAAGTGCCTCGGCGGTACCCCGGAGATACATCGAGTGTTTGGTGTTTATTGTGAGAGAATTAATTAGCACTGTATTGTTTTGAAACAAAGGCACTCCGGCTTTCCAGGTTTAGGGACGTAATAACGCCCTTTATGGAGTGTTTACAAATTGGAAATTTTATCGCGGTTATTGAACGTTTTGGGGATATTCGATTACATTTATAGACAAATTAATTAATATAAGGAGATGTCTGCGTATTACGTTAGTCTTAGGGCTAGTTTTTTTAACCGTAGTAATAGTTCACCCATTGGTTGAAATCATCATTAGAAGATTATCATTCATTAGATGTTCATTTGGGGTCGGCGCAACGAGTCTTTTTCCTTCACTCTCCCCTTTCACATGCCATATCAACATTCACTCCCATTCTAGCCATGTCTTCATTCACTCAACCTATCTATCTCTTCTTCGGTCTTCGTCTCCCTGCATTACCATCCACTCACATATTCATAACTCTTAAAATTTTACCGTATCAATTAATTACGATAAATTATTGTACCGGGCCTTTTTAAAATAGTTTTAAAAAGGCCCAGGCCATCTTTTGGTTCCATGTGGTGGGTTTTCATAGGAATTTTTACCACAGTAAAAAAATTGCAATAAAATACGAGAAAAACCATGAAACCACCTCATTAAAGTGCTTTTTGACAGTTAAGCAAAAACGTAATTTAAAATTTATTGTTGTATAGACCTCAAAAAATAATATTTTTTTATGGTGTACTGTAATGAGTCATTTGGGGCCCAATAAAAAAAAGGGTCTACTAGCCTATTTACGTATGGCTCATTGTATATCACCTCCTTTTTAAAACCTCACGGCAACAGTGGGAATTTAAAATTCATAGACATTTAAATTCGTGGCAACTCAAATTTGCATAGCATCCGACAATCTAGTAAAATTTCCCAGAAACGGAGAACTACCCTCATAAATACGGTGGATAGTTAGTTTTTTTTCTATTTATGCTTGACAAAACAACTATCTCGTTGATTTGAAAATTCAAGTTCCAACTTTTCACTGTGATTTTATTACATTTTATGTCATCTGGTTGGTCTGATGAATCGGAAGAGTTATTTTCTTTGTACTCTTATTTAGTAGCAAAGATTTCTTCGTCCCCAGCTTATATACGTTCCACTGTTGGGCACAGGCCTTCTTCATGGTAACAAATATGGGCCGTAACACCAAAGGAGAGTAAGAGAGAGAGAAAGAGAGTGTCTGCTTACGCGCACATTGGTTACCATCAATGCCATTGCTGACAGCGTCGACTTGTTTTACTGCTCTCTGTGTGAATTCACTAGGACAGCATTGTACACTATTTGTTGTATGTCGATGTTTATTACACCTGTCGTGGACAGCCGAAGCAAAAGGCGGATTTGGGAGAAAAACGTATAATAAATAAAATAATAAAAAATAAGTACAATAAAAACTGAAGGAACAGAAAGGAAACCGAAGAATGACAGACGTAAAGAGAAGTAAAAAGTACATAGACAAATATTTAAGTAATATAAGGAGGTCTGTCCTTGACAACACCATTTTATAAAACTGATTTTTTATTTAAAAGTATACGTGTAAGTGTAGTTGTCTTTAGTCTTAACTATCGCATAAGTTCTGTAAAGATAGATAAAGTTTTAAATAAATAAATAAAGTAAAAACACACCAAAAATCTTGTCTTTGTATTATTTAGGTAGGTTTTAGTTCTACCGGTTTACAAATCCATAATAACCTTTTTTTACATATTTTATATATTTGATATTATTTTAGACACTTGCAAAGCAATATAGCTAGTAAATAGTGACAGTGCTTACTTGTCAGTAAAAACACCCATATATTTACTGGCAGCGAGAGGAAAATATTAGAGCTCCCTACGTTATTACCCCTGAGAGGCCTTAAAAATATTGCTTTAGGAAATTACCTACAAGGCTGATGAGATTACTTCGGCCTCAGTACAATTTTGTGCGGATAGACCAGCCAAATGTTAATACTAGCATTTAATAATGGACAAGCCTAGCTTCATCAATCCTTCAGCCTCCTACTGTATATGGGTTCCCCTCAATAATCTTGATCAGCAACGGCGGGCTCTCTCTACGCTGGCCCCAACCAGCAATTTTCATGCGGCCTACGACAGATCGTCTACGGCGATCTACTTTATGGAAGGTCCAACAATGTAAAAGGGGTTTTGGCGCCATTCAACTATGGCGGACGTGATTTTTATTTCAGTGATTGTAAAATTGTTTCTGAGTTTGTCGTTGCGTGAAATCTGTGTAGTTTTGTGTTATAAGTGTCTATAATGATGAGCAATGGATGATCATTGAAATAATCGTCAAGTGTGAAAAACGATGGGATTTTTATCGTGATAATCATCCACCTTATCGTAGTAACACCAGTTTCTGCCATCGATCGTTTGATACCAAACTCTCCCAAGATGCATTGAAATGCATTGCACTAGCATTTCAATGTAAATTACTGAATACATAATTACGAAAGACATGGCCGTTATGGGCTCAGTTCCCTTTGCCGCGCCATCGGGAGAATTTTACAAAAAAGAACGTAAAAAAGTGACTACCTGTAAAATGAGGCGTAAATCGTCAAGCAAACATTTAGCTCAGGATTAGGTATATTGGGTCCTTACCTATGAAATTGGTATTTTTTCTCTCTCTTAGTATTTTGTCTGTAACTATTAAGATTCAGAGTATTCCTAAAAAATAATTACCTCTTCTAAAAATAGACAATATTTTTGAGCTCTTTTGATTTGTTTCGATAATTTGTTGTAAGTTTAATTGTGTTAAAATTGGACACGGAGACAACTCTTTTTAAGTGCCTCCCGAATACATCATTTTATTTGCATTCACTTTAAAACGATAAATAATTTTTACGAAATGTGATATTCACATATTACTAAAGCTTGTCTAATGATAGATGCCAAATTATTATCTTTGGATTTGTCGTTGTGAAGAAAACTGAAAAAATTTTAGTATGGAAAATGCAGGATTCCCCAAAATCTCCATACAAAACACCAATTTCATAGGTAAGGACCTAATATGACGAAACTTTATATCGGGGAGTTAGGGATTGCCGGCGAATTTCAAGTACCACGCACATTTACCGCCGAGTCAGTAGTAGGTACGGTCCTTAGTAAATCCTCCTCGTCAACATCTTGAATGAACGGCCTCCCACGCGGGCCGCTGGAGATCGCTGTTATGCAATTTCTGCGAAATATTGTAAGACCACAAATGATGCACAATCTGCATTATCCATTGTGAAACAAAAAACCGCTGACTAATACCTACAGGAACCTAGATAATAATAATTAATAACTTATAAAGTATCAAATATCGGGGTTTAGCGTCTATTCAGGTCGCTTGACTCATTCTGTATCCGATTGCATGGAGAATTTTATCATACCAAGCGAAATCTGGGTGTCAACTCAGGTGTCAACACGTCTTCCTACCCATTCGGAGTTAGTGGCGTGATGTATCTTCCTATATTATATCTTCCTATATAAGTAATCTCTGCCTACCCTGGGAGAAGGGCGTGATTGTACGTATGTATGTAATATTTATTCTATGATTTTAATTAATTGTTCTGTTCAAAAGGACGCAAGACGACTTTCATATCATTAGTTTACACGTCACGTCACAAAATGCCAAATGCGCAGGCGCAGGCAACCTAACCTATACGCCAAAAATCGGCCGTGTACGCAGGCCTTCGTCATTTCAGCGGATTCGACCAATGTTTAAGGATTTATATATTGGTGTCAGAACCCCCGTATAGACTTTGGTAATTACCTACTCGTTTTTGTGAAATTATTAGAATTTAAGAGCTCCACTTCAACATTTGAGAACTTTATTTCCTAAACCACCTAAAACAACACAAGGCAGTCAACATTAGAATTCGCAGCACATCTCGGGTTGGTATTACATGTGTCTGGAGAAAAATGCATTGCGCCGTGCGGCCGACAAACGCGAATCCCAAGTTTGTTTACTTTGCAAACCGCAGTCACATGTTGGCTCGAATAGCAATTTGACGAATGATTTTTTCGCTGAGGAGTGCAGTTGAAATCATTTTGTACGCGCATGTTTAAATCAGCACCTAGCGATAGCGGAGTGGAAATACGCCGGTTTGATCCGGTTCGACCACAGTATGAACAACATAACATAAATCATCTATCACGCCTCTAACTCCGAAGGGGAGGCCAGAGGTGTTTTCTCTTGATTTGTTTGTAAGTCCCGAACATCGGGGACATGCACCGGGCACAATCTGGTTGGTGGTAGAGCTTCCAAGCCCGCCTGGCTTAAGGGTCCGGCGAACAGTGAATTTTTCATACAAACGTAATACAAAAATTGTTTTCAATTTGAGAATATCTGGACATAATAATATCATCGCTGTTATTCGGATTAATAAAGTATTTTTCTATGTTTATAGTCTAGTATATATAAAAATATATGTATAAACATCCAAGACTGGATCGCAAATTCCTGAACATTCATCACTCAAATATTTGCCCCCGCCGGGGATCGATCCGAGAACTTCTCGAGATGGCGACGCTTTGAGACCGGCATACAGACCACTCGACCACGGAGGTAGTCATATTGAGATAATGAGAAGTGTTTTTTATTATCATCATCAGCCTGTTTGTCCACTGCTGGACATAGGCCTACTCTAATGCACGCCACACACGCCAGCTTACAAATATCGTCATACCATCTTGTCACAGGGCGATCCACATTACGTTTGTAGATTTTACGTTCCCTATTCCTTCAGGAGTAAAGGCCTGAGTTTTTCATTGTCGTCTTCATCGCAATTTATATTCTGTATTTTACGATAGTTGTGACTACTTAAATGGCAAAGTGTGGGTGTGTAATACACCTCTGCCTACCCCTTAGATATATAGGCGTGATAATAATGTATGTTTTACGATTTCCGTTCCGATTTTTAACGCTTTCCTTTTATTATTTAGCATTTATCGTATCCCATTTATGAATAGGTACTTAGCGCCCGATCTGATGCGAGCCGGCAGTGATAAGGCTTAACGATGTCGCTATGAATGCGCCAAACAAACACAAATTGAAGTTAATTTCATCCCTGTAATGTATTGATATGCAATTTTGTTTCAACATTTCCGGATTGAACACAATATTAATATAACAGCAAAGAGAAAGCATTGAACGGAACATAAGATTTAATTGACTGAACAATAACAGCTTTCCATTCTTCTAAATTACTCGATATCCATCATCTGTAATTTCTACAGTCTTTTTTTTTAAATAATTAATCGTAAAGTTTAATTGCAATAAGCGCCCGCCGGAACAAATTGCGCAATAATTACAAGAATAAGTAATTGCTCGTAATTTTTTGTGAGGCATTATTTAAGAGGTACTGGAGTGCGAGTTATTATTGTTCAAATGGTAAGGAATGCTTTGTAAAATATTAGATTTATCACAGATACGGGCTTTTAAGAAACTATTTATGTTTTACAGTAACTTACAAGACTTAAAGTGCATGAGAAATAATGATACCACACGTTGTGTATGGCACGAAGACGTAGGTACGTTGTCTGGAAGCACACTGACTCACACGTTGGTACAATAGCTTATAAAAGTCTTATGATACACTGGGAATTTAAAGCTTAGGTCCGAAAGGGTACACGTCATCATGTACCCTTCGCCAACAGTAAGGCTGCCCTTCCATTAAAGCGGAGCGATGGAGCGGAACGCTCCAGTGGACAGGCAGTCTAAGGTATGCTTTTATCCTTAAACGCCTATAGTTTCTCAACATAGGGCGTTCTATCTGCACAGGCAAATAAAAACGTTTTACGAACGATATAATAATATTTTTTTTGTACCTCACGAACGTTTTTATAGCCTTCCGTTCGAACATAAACGAAACTTAATTTACTTAATGTAAAAAACTTTAAGTTTCGTTTAAGTTAACGCATTTATGCCTTATCGGCTTTCAGAAAATATACTCTTATATTCTCAGAACAAGGCCTCCTGGTAGTTTTGTGAACGGATGGCGTAGTTTTTCTTTTTCACGGGAAATTGTAAAATATTTATGACATTCATAAGCATGCGCTAAGACGCATCTAAACTGAATAAATGCTTTTGATTTTGATTTTTTGATACCGGTATCCGACCCCTGGCTTATAGAAGTATTGTATATTTTCTGAATATTTATATGTGTAACACGGCAACTAATACAACTTTATACATTCGTGCCTGCAGTAGTTCCGAACGCCGCCAAGAGATGGCGCCACCAGTACGCTGCAGCGCGCTAACGTTTACCACCGATGATTTACATAAGTGATTAGGCCGATATTATACAAATTGTCTTCTGATAGGTAGCGCACTTAAGAAGCTAAACAAGCCATTGTTACTTCTTTGGTCCATCCGTAGGCTAGATAGTCGGCACCTAATTTGCTCCCACGCTCGTGAGACATTTCGGGTCCGGTCCAATTGTATTTAGTGAATTTTAGTGATATTCCTATTCACAATAAAGAAGGATATTCGCATACTCGTCTACTTATTCAGCGGAGACGCGCTGTCGAAGTCCCAACTAACACCGAGCTCCCTTACATATGTATTTATCTATTAAATATATATTTATCCGTCATCCAGTATCCGTAACACAGTTTAGTTGCTTAAAATCGGGCTAGTTGTTAGGTGTAGGTATTTATATACATTCTTTCATTATAAAGACCACCAATGATATAAAGTAGATGTTCATTTGGAAATAGTCCCAATCCAATATTGTATTCTGATTGGATTTATGTCTTTTACTATGTTCGGCGCTAATCGGGAGTTCACAAACCGATTTGGTAGTTCAGTTAATTGGGGTGGGGATGGAATCCCCCGAACCCCCTTTGTGAATTGATGAGACTAATAGTTGAAAAAGTTAAATGTGTTAATTACAACTCCAATTAGGACTTGAGATTAATTTTATTAGGATTTTACTGTGTTTGATCGTGGTTTTACTTGCAATGTCTTTATTTTCATATTATAGAGGCTCAGAGAGGTTATAACGGTCAGTTTTTATAAAACCTTTTTGTCTATTGCTTTTATCTATTTCTTGATGTCTGTCCTTGTCTTGTTTTTTATTACGTTTGCGTTTTGTCGTATTTTGTGTTGGAGCAAAATATAGCAAGTTTTAAAGTATCTTTCGTTTCATTGCTAAGAGTTCCAACACACGTATTCGTCCTTAACAGAGTTGACACCAGAAATCACTACAGAAATTTACTAAGGTGGCACCTAACACTGTACTCCTTGTGTAAGTTTTCAACTCAACTTTTTTAGTTGCGTTAAGAATGTCAATTTTTATGGGAAAAACTTGATTTCAACTCGTTTCCGCTAGGGGCGCTTAACACGTTTCCTATAGAAAGTTACATTCTTAACGCAACTAAAAAAGTTGATTTTTTACAATGAAAACTTACACTAGGTGTACTGGTTCTGGTACAGTCAGCGTCAAATAGTGACACTCAGGGTGTTCAATTAGATAGACACTACCAAAAGGTCAATAATATCGGTACAAATAAAGATTCCATATTCTTAAACACACAAAAGAGCTTCCATATAATATATAACGAAACTCTTTGGTGTTATCAGCAATATGGAAAAAAAATTAGTACAGTCAGCATCAAATAGTTAGTGACACTCAGGGTGTTCAATTTAATAGACACTACCAAAACGTCAATAATATCGGTACAAATAAAGTTCCCATATTCTTAACCACACAAAAGAGCTTCCGTATAATATAATAGGTAAGGAAACTCTTTTGTGTTGCCAACAATATGGGAACTATTTGACGCTGACTGTACCGATATTATTGACATTTTGAAAGTATCTATTTTATTGAACATCCTGAGTGTCACTAACTATTTGACGCTGACTGTACTACTGGCATGAAATAGGTTTAGTGCGCGCGGAACTCGTTGGCCGCGCCTTAGGTGGCGACTCATCTCGCTATTGCAATCTCATGTGTGTATTGTTAAAAGTAGCTGGAAAGTGTTTCCGTCGCGAAGTACGGCGCCGAACTGAGTAGTGAGTATTGACTCTTGGAGACTGAGGACCGAACCTGGAACCTTAGAGATGACAGCAATTTGAAACCAGCTTACAAGCTAACACGGGCATGGAGCTCGTCTATATGCATCTTATGACACAGGCACACTTACTTTACCATTTGGGCATTGTCCATGCGCGGACTTACCGCCACAGAATCCGGCGGGGTGCGGTGTGAAGGAGCGGGGGCAAGCGGTCAGCTGATCTACGCGAGAGAACCGGTGACCACTTCACACCTTAGCTTCATAGCGATCGGTCTAACTTATTAATATATTTATTGTAGTTGTATGCTGTTAGCAATAAACCGTTTTATATACCATATCTTATACAGTCCACTAATTTTACCACCATCACTATCGAGGTACTAACAGGCATAAAACCCTGGGATTTTCTGGAACGTGGCGTTCCAAGGTATTCTGTCTCAAGGGGACTAACAATTTTTATGACCAGGGCGTCACATTACTACCAAGTTACAATGGCTTAACTGGATGTTCCATTGTTTTACCACTCACGTTATTTCCGGCACATTTATATAGGAGATGGCTGCATTTTAAACAATACTTCTCTTGTACTAAAAAGGGCTTCGGAATTGTATCGTGGAGTGGTCGAAGCTTGACCCAGCTCACACAGTAGGTACATTATAAACTTTTGAAGCTCCTTAAAATTGTCCCTTTAACTTTATTACTTACTTTCAATACCAAAGTATTGGATTTAACTGAACTCTCTTTCTTGTCAAACGGTATTATATACTTATCACAAATTGTTATTCGTCCTTAGCTTATATGAGTCCCACTGCTGGGCACAGGCCTTCCTCATGGAGAAACACATGAGGAGTATGGGCCGTAACACCATCACGCTGGCCCAATGTTGGGGGGTAGAAACGGTTGCAAATAGCAACCGCTTATTTGAACCAACGGCTTAACGTGCCTTCCGAAGCACGGAGGAGTCCGAGATCACAATGTTTTGGTCACCCATCCAACCACTACGCCAAAATATTATTTTTGTTCATTCATTGCTTGTCATCAAGTTGTTCCGTAAATATAATTAGAATAGTTGTAGATATACTCCTAGAAGAAAGATTACACACAATTTTAAAATGAGGTTAAAATAAATATGAACATACAAACATTCCTAACGTTCTTGTATGTGCGTGGCTAAATATAAGAGTCCTAAAGAATTAATATATTCACTTTCACTGCTGAAATAAAACAAAATGGACGCGTCCAAACCACTCAAGGAGGCTCACCCTCAGAAATACTACATGAAAAAGTTGTGCCGAGCGATTTACTATATGGGCTTAGGGGATTGCTGGTACGAAAAAACGGAACGCAGCAGAATCCATAAGGTTTTATATGCCATTTGGGCGATCACCATCAATGGGTACATAATTCTGAATACATTGAACGAAGTACTGGCGAATTTTAGGTCGGATTTGACTGTCAAGGAGAAGAACGACCTTCTGCAGTTCACATTCGCGCACTCCTGCCTTACTGCCAAATACGTCTGCCTGGTTTTGCAGAAAAACAGAATCCGAGCCCTCTTTGAGAGACTGTTAGAAGGCAGTAGGACCGTCTATGTCTCCCCTGAAGTAGACAAGAAAAGTGTCGGCAAAGCCCTCTCCTATGCTAAAATGCTGATCATAGCTACATTCTTTACTATATTTTTAGCTTTTGCTGATGGCGTAAGGAGCTATATTAAAGAAGGTAAGCGGAATATTTTCATTTTAACCGCTCGAGGTCAGCGTGAACGCCGGCGTTCGTAAACAATAGATGTTTTTATTCTGTTTACTTTTCTGACTATTGAGAGATTAATACTAAGCGGTGTGGTTGTCAAAGTACTTATATGATTACATAACTGTAAACATACATATCATCACTCCTCTTTCCCCGAAGGGGAAGGCAGAGGTGTTAAACACCCACATTTCGTCAGATACGTTAGGTCCCCATGTAACAGGTGGCGAGCCTGTTGCCATGCACCGGGCACAATGTGAGGTAAGTGATATTCACAATGAACTGTACAGTTTTATTCAAACTAAGTGGTACAGGCGGCTATCGAAGGAGTAGCCCCGTCCGTCCAAACTCGGCTACGGCTGCCAATTTTAATAACTGTGAATTTAATAATAAATTGAAAGAGCAAAATTTTGATTATTTACATTAAAAATAAGTTTATTATTTCATTGCACTAAAAAAAAGTTTAAATAAAAGTATGCAAGGGAGGACTTATCCCTAGTAGAGATATCTGCCAGTCAACCCATCACAGGTGTGAGATCTCGTGTTATGACAGAAGCGACACCAATGCACAAATATACAATTAATTTTTAAAATATATTGAAAAAAAGCTAATAAACATATACTTACTTTAAAATATACTAAATATACTCTTTCACGATTTTTCATCTAACCAAACACAATTTTTGTTTGGCTAAATGTGGTCTTAAGGAACACACTGCTCCTTAGACTCTGTCTATCTCTTCGGGGATTACAGGCGTGATTGTATGTATGTAAGTATGTGTTTTAAGTATAAGCCTCTAACATGACGTAATTTATACTATTTTAATCAATGCATTTTTCTAGCAGTTATTAAGTAATAATTCACAATATAATATAACAACCTACTAATGAAAATCAGCGAAAAAAGTTGGTCGAATTACCTCGCTCAGCAGAAAGGCTTATGTCAAGGGATTAACCGACAGTCTTGTCACTTCTGCTTCCGACAGCTGCTTCGCCATCTTCCGGGATATGGGAGAGTGACCAAGGCCATAGGATTTTATAGTACTGTATAGATATTCAAGAGAATGTGTGGTTGAACCAGAAGTGTGGGGACATAAATCCCGAAACATAATACATTTGACACTAATATTCGAAACAATCATTATCTCCTAGCCTACTCTTGAAGGCAATCCCGATCGATCGACATTGATATTGTTATGTTTCTTATCAAATCAAATCAAAATCAAAAATAATTTATTTCATAGGCCAAGTTTGGCACTTAAAATCGTCACCATTATACATAATATGCATTTTATAAGATACATCAATATATAATGATTAGAGACTACATTTTACATAATATGCATTTTATAAGATACGATTTACATTAATATGTAATGATTAGAGACTAGTCCATTACCGCGAGCGCTTGTAGCAAGTACATCACAGCACAGTACGACATCAGCCTATATACGTCCCACTGCTGGGACAGGCCTTCCTCATGGAGAAACACATGAGGAGTATGGGCCGTAACACCACCACGCTGGCCCGATGCGGGTTGGTGGGTAGAAACGGTTACAAGTGCGACCGGGACCAACGGCTTAACGTGCCTTCTGAAGCACGGAGGAGCTCGAGATCACAAAGTCTTGGTCACCCATCCACGGCCTGACCATGGCGAAGGTAGCTTTGTTTTCGATCGAAGCCAAAGCGCACTGACTACTACGCCACCGAGCTCCTCTGCATAGCACAGTACAAACAAGACCATCTTTGACTGTGGTTTTAATCGATACAAGCGGCCGGATTCCGAGAGTAAGGCTTTTCATAAGAAGCACCCGGCAAGAAACTCATGAGCCACTTTTTTAAATAGCCAATCATAAAATTTTTAACACTTTTTTAATATATTTTTACATTATGTCTTAATTCCTATAAATCCATCATAATAACATACTTATGATAACAATAGTACATAACTATTTCCACACCATTTTATCTTCTAGATCAGAGGTTCCCAGACTTATTTTTTTCATAGACCACTTTCAAAATTTATCTGGTTCCAGTGGACCCCCTGCAGATACATTTCTATAATTTTCCCAAAACTCGATAATAATGTGAAGATGCGAAGACAACAAAACCCCCGTCGAATCTCCCGTGCACCCCTAGGGGTCTACATCGACCACTTTGGGAACTAATGTTCTAGATAATCTTGGATTTTGTAATAGCTTATTTACTCTTCAGTATTATAATAAATGATCTTAAATTGTGCGGATATTGAGTGACTTAGTTGAGTTTTGATAATATCGGTACTCTCGTACAGTCTCTCTCGAGTCATTGTTGTCCTCAGCCTATAAACCCAGTACCCACTGCTGAGCTCAGGCCTTCTTCATGGAAACGAACACATGAGGAGTAATGGGCCGTAACACCACCACACTGGCCCAATGCTGGTTGGTGGGGAGACACAGCTAAACAGGACAAAGTTTTGGTCACCCATCCACGGCCTGTCCATGGCGAAGGTAGCTTTGTTTTCGACATCGAAAGCCAAAGCGTACTTACCACTAGGCCATCGAGCTCTAGCTAAACTAGCAGCTAGGCTGAGTGGCTTGTACACGGACCGATTTTAATATTACCTACTCTAAGGCCCGTATTACAGAACCAAACTCAAACGTTGAAAAAAAACTGTCAAAACTGCTTGAGCGCAGTTAAAAAGGGATGGCTCTGTGTGGGACCAATAGCGCCATCCCTCTCTAACAGTGCTCAAGCAGAGATCTACGCTTGAGTTTGGTTCTGTAATACGGGCCTAAGACCGCGGGTTCGAGTTGCGGTGTATTTTTCTAGTATAATTATTTTCTTTGGCCCGGTGCATGGCAACAGGCTCGCCACCTGTTACATGGGGATTTGACATATACGCCTACTCCTTTAGGGAAATAGGTATTATGATTAAAACTTTTATTATTATCTGTCACATTACATATCATTACGCTTATTTCTCTAAAAGGTAGGCCGGGTATTATCACCCACATTTCTCCAGATATATTGAGTCCCCATGTAAATTAGTAATATAAGCGTGTAAGCTGATACCGCCAACCCATCTCTTTCCTTGGGTGTCGTAAAAAGCGACTAATGGACTTAGAACTGCACAACCATCCAATCTTTATAGCGGCGACGGGCTCACCACCTGTCACGCTGAGTGCAAACAGTGCTTGGTGAAGCGCGGACTACGGCAATGGACCGCTTTTGCGGTGCCTTTGCCTTGTCTCTGACTAACCCTTAGGGGATATTAGTCTTGATTATATGTTTGTATGTCGGATACCTACCTGTGTATGTCGGAAGTTATTTGTTAGTATTGATAAACGGAGGGACATCATCAATAATGCTGCAACTGCATAATGATCGGTTTAAAATTCCAACGTAGTTATTACGAGCAAGATTGTACATTGCAATCATCCCATTAGCATTTTTACCGACTTACGTTAGGAAAATATTCCATTATAAATAATTTAAATTGTTCATGTCAGTTCGTTCGCATACATCAAGCAATTAAGTCGCGCGTTCTCATATTACCATCAAAAGAATGAAGTTTTATAATATAACTAGCTGTTGCCCACGACTTCGTCCGCGGTTACTATGGCTTTTTAACTATCCCACGGAAACCCTGATCGGTTTAACATTGACAAAGTTTCGTACAAACTTTCATCCCTTATTTTATCCCCTTCGGGGTAGAATTAATCAAAATCCTTTCTTAGCGGACGCCTACATCATAACATCTACCTGCATGCCAAATTTCAGCCAGATCCGTCCAGTGGTTTGGGTTTGATAGATCACCATGTCAGTCAGTCACCTTTGAGTTATATACACATTATCTAATCTCCAATCAATCTTATCATTTCTTCTATCCAATACGTTTCCGTACAGTTATTATTGATCCAATATTTTTCAGGTATACCGATTCGCACAGAAGTGGTCTTCTATCCCACTCGATTTCATTCTGGCCTCTACATCAATATCATTCGTATCATCGTCGAGCTTCACTGGTGGTGTATCGTCACCAACATGCTCTTGGTACACTTTCTCTCCCTATTCTCCATGGTCTACGTCAGACACAAGTTTACCATGGTCAACATGTACTTCAAGATCTTAAGAAATAATATCAAGAAGAATACCCACAGAAGAGACGTTGATGTGGCCAAGGAATTTGAAAAAGACTTTGTGGTTGGAATTAAATTTCATGAAGATACGTTGTGGTAAGACATAAGAACTGTTTTTGTAGAAATTTAATGGATCGACAATTTAGATAAAGGAGTTTCTTGTGAAAAACAGATACCTGTAACAACTTTTTAACATTTTTCAATAATGGGCAATTTCACTAATTTTTGAAAACTATCTCGCATTGTTTAGTGGTGTATAAGGACCTTAAAAATAATATTTTATTTTATTTTTTTATGTACAGACATTCGACCTTTACAGTTTTATTGTATGTATGTAAAGATGAAGAAGAAGACGACTTGATAGCAAAATTAATTTAATTTCAGGTGTGCCAAAAATGTGCAATACGCTCTTGGTAACGTGTACAGCGTGCAGGTGTTAGAGTCCATCGCACTGCTCGTCATGTGTCTGGTTAAACTGGCGGTGAGTTACAGCTTATGGCCGTAACAAACTCTGCGTTTGAATAAGACATAACGAGTTTGTTATGAATATCGCTTGCCTTACATAGTGCCCGGTGCATGGTGTGTTAACACCTCTGCCTACCCCTTCGGGGAAAAAAGCGTGATGTCATGTAATGATTTTCAAATTTATAATGATTTCCAATTTGATGCGTTAATGGAGGATGTCTGTATTTTGCTCATGAGAAGAAATCCATTTACGGACCGCAAATTTATTAACAGATTGAATTAATGATGATGCTGACATACTGGTAATACTCGTATAGACAGACTCAGGTGGACAGATTTTGTAATTATTTACCGGTCAAAATATATAAAATGTTGGGGTCGTTCTCACAGAAGGGCAGGAACGGGTATATCGGGGAGTTTTAGTGGGTAGTGCCAATATGGACAGGTGACACACGCCTACCGGCTAGCCACTGGTAGGTACGGTCCGTAAATGGATTCCTCCTTGTAAAAAAGAAGGGTAATGAACGGTAGAGAATGGAGGAGCTATAGGTTCCCACCTCAACGTTAGTGACATTGCTGAACCTAAATAAAATTTTATTGCAAATTAGTAGTAATGAAACACGACGAAACCATTTTGGGAAATCTGTAAAATTTTATTCGTGAATTTTAATAATTTCATTGTGTACTTACAGACGTTGGAACTTAATTTGACCTTTACCGTCGCGAACATAGAGTATATTTTGGGTCTGCTTATTGTTACAAGCGTTTACTTCGCTGCTGCTGGAGACATCACGTATGAGGTAAACATTTTTCCTACGTCCTCCTATTTTTTTAATTTTCCTAACGAGGAAAACAAAAAATCCTGCTTTGGGGAAGCCTGCTTAAGTAGCATGAACAGCGCGATATGACATTTATGACGTTTTTATCACACCCAATTGTCCATGTCCGTAACACTGACAGTTTAACGTGATAAAAACCCAATGTATATCATAATGCGGTTTTCATGCTAAGAGTGTTGAGACTTTCTTTTTATTGCAACATTAAGATTACTTTTTTTTAAAGATTTTTAAAGATCTTTCCTTATTCGTATTTTTAAATGTTACTTTACATACTAATATTATAAATACGAAAGTAGCTCTGTCTGTCTGTCAGTCTCACTTTCACGACAAAACAATTGAACCGATTTAATCGAAATTTGGTAAGCAGATAGCCTAGAGAATGAGAAAGGACATAGGCCACATTTTGGTACACAGACAGCCTTGTTTGGGTCACTATGACGACGAAATTAACTTTAGACCTGTTATTATTGAGAAAAGTACATAACATAGCATAGTTTTGCACGAATGTATTAACATATACATTGATGTACGAATATGGTGAGAAATGAGAAAGAAAAAACCGAGAAATGGTGAATAACATTGGAGTCAAATTGATATTAGACCTACTGGCTACAGCAATAACGAATATTGAAGATTAGCAAGCGTGAATCACGATGGCAGAGTTTCTTAGACAGATTAATATATATACAAGTTCCGACGAATAACAGTAGGACCGCGGTCCCCGTGCGTTCTCCTGGCTCGGCGGAAGATCTTCCCTTTTCGCTGAGGGTGCAGCATGCCTTTTCACACCCCACATAATTTTGGTTGAGCTACGGACGTTTTATTTACGTAGCCAATTAGTGCACATACTTTAATTTGAGGGACCATTTCGGCCCAGTAAATGGAACCGGGTCCCGAACATGCCCAGAGCATGAGAAAGAAAGGCCAAGGAAACCCAGTAGTAACTCCATATATTTGAAATAGTATAACTACATGTTACAGGCATGCGAAGTATCAACATCGATATTCCAGTGTGGGTGGGAGCTGGTGCCGCTGGGCCGTCTCCGCACCCTGGTGGTGGTGGCCATCCAGCGCAGCCAGGTGCCCGTCATCATGACGGCGTTCGGGGTCCTCATGCTGTCGCACAACAACTTTATATCGGTTAGTATACACCATAGAGTTAGTAAGCCAAACTCTATGGTATACATCTTTTATAATAGTCTGGCTGTCCAGAGAATGCGTTCCTGACTGCTGTGATTTAGCCATGACTAGTGACGGGAAAAAAGTAACAAGTAAAGGTAGCAGTGATTATATAATAAATTATATATTAATATTATTTTTCTAAGGCCCGATTTTTCAATCCTCAGATAAGTTTTATCTGTCAGTCAAATTTTAGCTCTGTCCCTTTTCTTTTTATGACTTTAGAAAGTGACAGTGATAGTTTTAAATGGCGGATAATTTTGTCTGAGGATTGAAAAATCGGGCCTAAATGACATTAAAATCATCAATCTTATAATCAAAAATTTAGGGCAACTTGCAGGAAATTTTAAACCTAGTTTAAATCTCGAGTTTGTTGTCATAAGAGTCATTATAAAATTGTCAAAAAGACTTTAAAATTTCCGTCTGTATGTTTGTAAGCGCTCCATGCAAAATGTACTATACGAAAATTATCATGAGATTTTTGCAGACTATTGGAATTTTTTTTAAGTATTAGCTCCACAGGTATAACTTCAAAAATCTTAATTTTACAATAGAAAAATATGGTGTACAACAGAGAATGTTCAAGGTGCGAGATAAATAAAAGTTAACTAACAGGTTTCGTAACTTGTCAACGGGCACAAAAGAAACATCTATTGTTTCCGATCACCGGTGTTCGCGATCAAGGGGTTAAAGTTAAAGTTAAGTTCTGGGTCCTGTCCTGTCCTCAGCCTATATACCTCCCACTGTTGGGCACAGGCCTTCCTCATGGAGAAACACATGAGTATGGCCCGGAACACCACCACGCTGGCCCAATGCGGGTTGGTGGGTAGAAACAGTCGCAATAGCGACCGAGACCAACGGCTTAACGTGCCTTCCGAAGCACAGAGGAGCGCGAGATCACAAAGTTTTGGTGACCCATCCACGGCCTGACCATGGCGAAGGTAGCTTTGTTTTAATCGAAAACCACTACGCCACCGGCTTATCAAGTTCTGGGTAATACTGAAAAGAACAGGAAAGGAGATCAGATAATATTGCTGAATAAGCTGAAATAAGGGAAATTAAGAGTTGTAAATAGGTGTTTCAAACTCATAACACACTCTCACGTGTTTATTTCTGAAGGGTTAGGCAGAGTTTTATAAGAAAGTCTTAAAAACGTAGATGTAATGGATGTTTGATCGTGTTAATTATTTTTGTTTGGGCTTCGCACGTGTGAACATCTACAAACAATTTGTTGACTCGTAAAATAACGACGCTTCGAGGTGACAAAGTAAATATTTAGCTGAATGATTATATCTCTTTGTAGCAAAATTGTTATTAAATTACTCATTACGTTTGTGTATTGTTTGTTGAATTTTGGTATAGCAATTATTTTAGATAGGTATACTAAATGCTGTGAGCGGTGTGTCTATTGCCTTTTTTATTGCAATATATATTTTTTTCTCTCGTATTTTTTTGTGTCTAATAATAGTGTCTATTCTAAGCTACTGCAGCTAAAGTTTAATAGGCTAGTTGACCCTTTTTTATTGGGGCCCAAATGATTAATTACTGTTAACCACCACCAACCAATAAAATTTAAATTACGTTTTTGCTTGACAGGCAAAATCGCTGTCGGCCATGATGGTCTATAATTATCTGAGCCGTGAGGTCACGATTTAGGTAAACAATCAATACGCATGCGTGACTCAGGCTGACACAGCCGACAGACATGCTTGATTGGTTGCGACTGGCGTTTAACGGATTTTGATCATGCCTATAATAGTTTACCTGATCCGTTAGGTCACCAATTTCACGAACATAGCGGGTAGCGAGTCAACAAGCCTATTCTTACTTCATCGAGCATTACCACCTTGTGAGATGTGTGCCAACACTGATGAGATAAATCTAGTTAGTAAAACCGCAACCTGTAAATACGTTTGTAATTAGTATCAGAACCTATATCAACAGAACCTATATCTGAGAGCCGTACATGGTAATGTGGTTAATATGTTAATATGTAATCATTTCAATGATTATAATTTCATTTGTTTAGCTGAGGTGGATTTAGCTAATGAAGTCATACTTAAGCTTATAGCGACGACGGGCTCACCACTTGTCACGCTAAATGCAGTCACTGCTTGGTGAAGCGCGGACTATGCCATGGCCTAGTTTCTGACTAATCCTTAGGAGATAATACTCCTGATTATTTGTATGTGTGTAAGTCATGCATTGGTAAGGGATGAACATATGATTGATTACCTTAAAATAAATATCTTCTACGCAGTGTAAAATAAGTGTCTTCTTCTTTAACGCAGTGTGGGACGCCCTGTGTTAACGCAGTTGGAAAAGATGGGATGACGATATTCGTAGGTTGGCCGGAGTGGGCTGGATGAGAACAGCTGAAGATCGAGAGCGGTGGCGTGCATTAGGAGAGGCCTATGTCCAACAGTGGACGAGCAGAGGTCGTTGATGATGATGATGAAATATCCACTTACATTCACACGCTTGGCTTCCTAAATTGAAAAGCTACTTACTTTTTTTTTACATATGACAGGTAGCTGCAACAAGCTCTTGACCTTCATCTCACCTGATGGTAAGTGACGATAAGGCCGAAGGTGGAAGTGAGCTTCACCTGTGATCCTCAGCAACTGAGGAACTGGCTATCTTACCTCTGATTGCCGGAACACAAAAATGCTTAAAACATTGTTATTATGGCGACAAATTTAGGTAAGACGATGGTAGCTAGCCAGGCGGGCTTAGAAGCCCTACCACCAACCAAACCGAGCAGAAAAACTTCTGCCTTCATGGGGAATCGAACCCGGACCTCACGATCAACACCTGGTGGTGAGAACCACTACACCAGAGAGGCGGTTAAACTTCTCGCTTCTAACTTTCGCCATGGTCAGTTCTTGGATGGGTGACCAAAACTTTTTGATCTCGAGTTTCTCTGTGCTTCGGAAGGCACGTTAAGCCATTAGTCTCGGTCGGTATTGCAACCGTTTCGTTTAGAGCTACTGCTCATACTTCTCAGTGTTTCTCAGCAGTGGTACGTCTGCCATCCAAATAACATAATGAGGGTTTCATGGTATTTTCAGAGCACATATGTTTATACGTATTTTTCTTACGTGTATCTCGCTTGAAGCCAGTTTAGATGGCGGTCACGTATGGGAAAACCACGGGTTGAGTTTTGCGATGTGAGTGTTATGTTGTTACTGCGCGATGCGAAAATGCCATGTTATTTTTATTTGCCGAGGTTCTCAACCTTTCGATCAGTAGGTATATCTCGTATTTATTAGCCCTAAAAACAAAGAATGTTTTATATTTTTTGCGATGTTTCCGTATAAGACGTTACGTGATTGTAGTTTATTGACTCTGGGAATTTGAAATAATGAAAACAAGGTATCTGGATTTTTGCAAAAAATATTTACATAAAAATGAAATTAATACTATTATCTGTATTTATTATTATTATTTATTTAACAATTTATTGCATACAAAAGGAAAAGTGACAGTACACCTTAAGCATATAAAATTAAAGACAAAAGGTAGGGCTTATTTGCGTGGAATGTGAAAAAATGGATACATATAATAATAAAATTGTAGAGGTAGAAGGTCCATACACAGAAAAAAGAAGCTTCCCACGGGAACCCTTTAATTTTCCATAAAAAGTATCTAAGATGTTCACCAGAGATATAAGGTATCACCATGCAAAATTTTATTGAAATCGGTCCAGCCATTTCGGAGATTAGCCCGTATAAACAGACAGACAGAGAAACAAAAGACATTAAAAAAAATTTATAAGTTTTAAGCATTTTTTTTGTTTTATTATAACATATATTAAAAAAAAATGCTTAAAACTTATTTTTTTTTTAATCTCTCATCATCTGTACATCAGTAATATAGATAATATGGGGTGATGTCTGTATATTATATTGGGTCCTTACCTATGAAATTGGTATTTTTATTCTGTCTTAGCAATTTGTCCGTAACTATTAAGTTTCAGAACATTCTTATAAAATAATTGCCTCTTCTAAAAATAGACCATATATTTGAGCTTGTATTATTTAATTAGATAATTTTTTGTAAGTTTAATTGTGTTAAAATTAGACACAAAGACAATTATTTTTAACTGCCTCCCGAATACATCATTTGATTTGCATTAACATAAAAACGATGAATAATTTTTATCAAGCGTGTTCACACACATATTGCTACAGCTTGTCTAATGATACATGCCAAATATTATTATCTCTGGATTTGTCGTTGTGAAGAAAACTGATAAAATGTTAGTATGTAAAATGCAGACATCCCCAAAATCTCCATACAAAACACCAATTTCATAGGTAAGAAGTAAGGACCTAATAAAACTAATAACTTAAGGAAACACATTATTGAAAAATCATAATAAAATGAGTTTATTGTCTACTTTCAGGTGGTGCGTGCTTCGTACTCGTTCTTCGCTGTGACATACTAGAAAGAAAGAAAGAAAGAAAAAGATTTTTTGACCTACATAATAAGAGCTACATTATCTTAAAACTAATCATCAATAATGGCCAATTGGGTCCCGACCTCATCATGTGCTACAACTGATTACACTGCTGCAGCACTGGTATTCTGGCAGGGCCTATAAGGGTTAAAAAAAACAAACACGAGTATAACAAGATAAATCTTAATGACTGACTTATAATTTGAAATAGATAGCTGATTGGGCTTTGTTCCCTTTACCTTCTTAACACGCGACGTGGTGGTAGAGCACTGTTCCTGGTGGCAGAGCACAGTGCCTGGTGGCAGAGCACAGTACATGGTGGCAGAGCACAGTGCCTGGTGGCAGAGCACAGAGCTTGGTAGCAGAATAATGGTTTAATTCTACTAATAACATTTACAACCATATGAAGTGACTTCTGGTTGTCTTTTATAAGTTCAAGTTTTTATTTAGGTTAATACGCAGAGTCGTATTTTTTTTCATAAAAATATTTAAATACATATATTTAATTGTAATAGAAATATATTTATGAATATACAATTACTTTATCGAAATTATGTAAATAATTGAAAGCATTCTTCTGAAAACAAGGTTAATAATGTAAAACGCCAGTTAAAATTAATGAATTATGTGAATGTTTGGCGTTGACCCAATTATATGCATGTTGTGTTCTGAAACATTAATTTTAACAAAATGTTTAACACCTATTTATTATTCGTGAAATATATATATGTCTGTATAATTTCAACTTAGCAATAAAACAACGTACCTACAATATGGTCCTTTTACACTAATAGCCGTATTATGGAAATAGACAATTACAGCTTTGTTAATTAAATAAAATGGTTTTTATATTATTGTACTAACGTCTTTAGGCTCACTTTATGTTATAAGAGGTTTTATTGTAAATTAATTAAAATTATTCCAATAGCTTTTAGCGGCGATGCGACGGGCTCACCACCTGTTACGCTGAGTGCAGTCGCTGCTTGGTGAAGCGCGGACTATGGCAGTGGACTGCTTTTGCGGTGCCTTTGTCCAGTATCTGACTAACCCAGAGGGGATAAAAGTCGTGATTATATTTAAGTATATATTGGGTACTTACCTATGAAATTGGTGTTTTTATTCTGTCCTAGTATTTTGTCTGTAACTATTAAGATTCAGAGTATTCCTAAAAAATAATTACCTCGTCTAAAAATAGACTATATTTTTGAGCTCTTTTGACTTGTTTTGATAATTTGTTGTAAGTTTAATTGTGTTAAAATTGGACACGGAGACAACTCTTTTTAAGTGCCTCCCGAATACATAATTTTATTTGCATTCACTTAAAAACGATAAATAATTTTTATGAAGTGTGATATTACACATATTACTAAAGCTTGTCTAATGATACATGCCAAATATTATTTTTGGATTTGTCGTTGAAGAAAACTGATAAAATGTTAGTATGAAAAATGCAGAATTCCCCAAAATCTCCATACAAAACACCAATATCATAGGTAAGTACTTTATATGTAATTAAAATTAGTTTCATGGTCTGTATTGGAATAGTATTAACAGTAATAATGTATAGACATCTGAAAATATAGGGAGCCATTTTAAGTTTATTTAGTTGATTAAAGTTATGTCTGTTATATTATATTTACGTGACACCCTGAAAAGGTAGACTGAGTTGTTAAACCCACTTCTCTTGATAATTAAATTAGATACGTTTAAGTCATGACGTACCTACAGATCATGGATCAGGGATCAGAGAATCTCTGATATGTTTCTAATATTTACTATCATTTTTATCTGTTAAGAATTTTGGTAATTTGATTATTATCATATATTTTAAATGTTATATTAAACAAATTTATTAAATTAATATATATTTAAAATTTATCTGTAAAGCCTGTGAATTTTAGTTTTTAGGCTTAATATCTAATGTATTATGCCAGTTTATTTTATTACATGTAATAGCCAGTTTACTTTATTTATTTTATTACATTTACGTATTAAAGAATATGATATCTTTAAACATATGACACAAATGTCATAAATACGACGTTTTTTAAATTACAAGTCCTATCGCACTAAGAGTCTTTCATTAACTTTAATGGTTACTTAGAACAAAAATAAAACACTTATTTCAGTACACATAAAGATTATTTTTAAATTCGATAGAGAATGACGTCTCTGAGTGCGGCAGTGAGAGTAAGCAGGTTTACTACACTAATTAGTACAATGAATGTTTTGACTCAACTTGACGTTTATTCAAATTCTGTGCAGCCTGTTTTCTAACCACAACACAGACGACTAAAGAATTTCAAAAGCTTAAACTGCTCAACGGAATTTTCTAGTAGCTTCTTTAATAGACCCTCCTGTCACAGGGCTATGACAGACTGTAATACCATTATATTCGAGAACTCTGCAGTTTCCGCTCTTTTGAATTTTAATCAGCCGTTAATTAATATCCTTAACTTGACAAGTTAATATAATTTCGTAGAGACAAAAGCTTGGGTAAGTCATAGGAGGAAGCGGTTTTGAAGTATTGGAAAATATTTTATTTTTTTACTGTGAATGGGAAAAGGGGTATGTCAGCGTAAGTGTTCGAAGAAAGAAGCACTGTAAGAATTATTTAAGGGACTAACCATGAATATAAAGAAGGAGTGGTAAGTGCAAGGGTGTAAAGGCCTAAGCGGCTACCCTTTCGAGCCTTTTATTTACCAAATGAAATAGCTAAATAGCAGCTATTTTAGCTTTTTAAGTCAATACGGCAAAAAAGAGCCTCCCTTAAAGAGGCTTGTTTAAATAAAATTTAATGTTTGTATTGCTGTTTTGTACACAACTTACCGAGTCCAATACCAAACTGATAAAATCAACTTTAACGATGACCGTTATTTGAAAATATTAAAGGTATCTTAGTTGATTAATTATTCTCGAGTCTATGAAAAAACATTAATTTGTATGCACATTTATTATGCATTTATTTTGTAAAAATCTCTAACAGCTTATAGCTTAGACCACTATTCAGCACTGTTCAACGGCTTGCCGTAATTATTTTAAGGCAGATTTTGACGCGATTTTAGTAAATTTTGCCTATTTATTCAGAATATTCTAGGATTGCTTTTCGGTCACCCGTTCGGTTTCTGAAAATAATTACGTAATCATTTTGTAAATCGGCTTTCTGTTTCGCCCAACAAAGCAAAGCTGTTCAACTTTCAACAATATTAACGATTTAATTCCCCCTTTCTCCCTCGTCAATGTCAAAAATTTTACCATTTCTAGGTATTTTTTTACCGTATTAAGCTTTATTGAACAAAATTTTAATTTATATTTCTCCTTAAAAACATGTTTAGTTTGAGATTACATTTAAATTGGTGTAAACTTTCTCTTAAGCATGAATTGCTTTGTTGTAGGTATTGCTATAATGCATAAATTAATTCAAATTTCATTAATTTGTCAACCTCTTAAGGGCCACGCGAACGCCGGCGTTCTTGAACAATAATAAGTTTCTATTGTGACGTTTTGTGAATATCAGGCTCGCCACCTATTACATTGGGACTTAACATATCGGGCGTAATGTAGGTGTAATTAACACCTCTGCCTACGAGAAAAGGGGCGTGATTATATGTTTGTTAGTTTTTGTTTGAGAGTTTAAAGCGATCACATATTCTTAGAATTTATTGCAACGGTAGAATCAAGAGTCAGTCGAAAATTACTTTCTTCTCTAATAATAACTATATAGCAAATAATTCGCCTTTTTCTCTGATGTTGTGATATAAGATAAGAGTTCTTAACTTGTACCACACACATAAATTTTAGTCTTACGAGATTGATTGTACGTCACGGAACAACGAAAGTATACAGGTAGAGTGAAAAAATTTTAAAGACAGGTATGCACTTAGGGTTTGTTGTTCTGTAAACAACTCCTTTAACCAAATTTAGTTTTTATTTAATAAAAAAGTTTATTTCCTCGAATTTCAATCTGGAAATGCACATAAGTAATTCGTTCCATTTACATTCACTTAAGGCGCGGTCCCGAGGCCGTGACCACTTGGAGCCGCTCCAGACGTGTTTCGTTCCTATTGAGATACAAATCCGGGACGCAGCGACAAACTTTTAAATTGAAAGATGAATGTTTGTTCCTTTTCTGATTTAATGCGGCCAGTTCGCCAAAAGGTTATTCCGTGGAAAGATTTTACTTGAGGTAGTATGCTGCAGTCTCTGCTTTTGACCTAATATTGGTGGCTGTATGAGATATATATTATATAATCTTTTGCTTGTGTGTTTGTAGTGATTTAATGGCGGACGTTTTGTTGTGCGTATATTTATTACAGTGATAATTTTCAGTAATATAATTATATAATTTTCATCCGCTGATAATTTTCAGAGAAGTCTCAATAAGCAAGTGCTTCTATGTTTGGACAAAGGCCGCAGGAAGTCGCTCCTTGTAGTTCGTTGGGGCAGGCCTATGTCCAACAATAGGATGATAATGATATGACAAGTCTGATGACCCCACGGGGCACTCATTCCAGGATATAGGTTATTCGTAACATATATGCAGTAACGTCCTCTTTCCATAGGGGTATACAGATTACTTCTCTTCACAACGTCATCAACGACCTATGCGTGTCTACTGCTAGACATATGTCATCAACGATCATCATCAACGACCTATGCTCGTCCACTGCTAGACATAGGTCTCCCCTAATGCACGCCACCGCTTTCGATCCTCGGCCGTTCTCATCCAGCCCACTCCAGCCAACCTACGAATATCGTCATCCCATCTTGTAACAGGGCGACGTTTATTTACTACGCTATTAAAAAGAACACACCACAATACGTTTACCGAGGCACGGTCTTCACTCAAGAAGTTTGCGACTACAGCAGTCGTCGCAGAGCTGACGACTGCTGTAGTCGCAAACTTCTTGGCTAATGTGACCAGCCCACTGCCACTTCATTTTGCTAATACGATGACTTTAGTTCTCTGTCGTATTCATTCCTGATGCGATCTTTCAGAGATACTCCGAGCATAGCCCTTTTTATAGCTCGCCGAGCAATTTTAAACCGGTGGACTAGTCGAGCCGTGAGTGTCCTCGTCTTAGCACCGAAGGTCATGACTGGGAGGACGCACTGGTCGATAACTTTAGACTTGAGACTTTGAGGGATGGGTGACGAGAAGACTACGAAGCTTACCAAATGCTGCCCAGCCAGCTAGTAACTGAATTCTTCTGTTGGTTTCACTCTCGATGTTGTTTCGGCATACTTGGAGAATTCGTCCCCTTGAATTTGTCCACTATGGAATTCATAATAAATCTTTATTAATCTTTATTAGTTTTCACTCCAACTCAAGTAGTAATTGTCAGGGACAGAAGAGCGGCGACCTTTCGCCCCCTTTTTTAAAGATACTCTTTTAGATAAGCTTTTGCCTTGACATTGTTTATTTTTAGGAGCTTGGGGCGTAGTGGTTGGTACGCTTTGGCTTCCGATCGAAAACAATGCCACTTTCGCCATGGTGAGGCCGTGGATAGGTGACCAAAATTTTATGATCTAGATCTACACCGTGCTTCGGGAGACACGTTACGCCGTTGGTATCAGTCGCTATTGCCACACTTTCTACCCACCAACCGGCCAGCCGGCGTGGTGGTGTTACGGCCCATAATTCTAATGTGTTTATTCTAGAGGAAGGCCTGTGCCCAGCAGTGGGACGTATATAGGCTGAGGACGATATTTATTTTCATGATACCTACGCATTCGTACGTTGCGTAGAACCGTACCATTTATCCAGAGCTCATTTAACGCAAACCGCAGTACCTTCGAGTTCTACTCGTGATCCTAATGAAATTTTACTTCAATCGCGAATTCGTGTCACAGCGATGAGAAGTTCCAACGGGTTTGATAACTTTGGCAGACTTTCTTCGCTTAGTTATGTGGGTTTTCTAAACATACTAATATAATACAGTCACATTAAAAAAATATGTATACATATTTGACAGGTGATAGTCTATTCGCCTCTAATAAGAGTTACTAACTGTTAAGAGTGTATACATATGTTTGCTCGTGACTGTACACAAAAATTGTATAGCTAACAAATAGATATAAGAAGGACTGATAATCTGGTGAAGGGTCCCGAAGCCGCAGGACCCGCGAAAAAAACCTGGGTGGTTTAAGTCCAAGAGTGGAAAAGGGGGTAATTGACAGATAGAATATTGGTCCCTACTTTTTATACTGGTGTTTATGTGTATAGTAACTTTAGGAATAGAAAAGGCATTTGCCACAACACAATTAAAATACCTATTTTACACAAAGAAATAGAAATTATAAAGAAGTGATCCATCCGCTCAGTAAAATTTTTCAAAATATTATTTTCAGGTCAACAAAAGCTAATTTTAGAACTGTAACACAAATATTACTTCTCCGGGGATTTCAAACTAGGACCAGAATCAAGTACTCATTCAATTGGAATAGAGTTTTGTTCAGTATTTTATTGGATTCCCTCTTGATTGCCTGATTGGAAAGTTTAACAAGTTTAAGTGATCGTTCTAGGGGCAGAAGAGAGAAAACTATTCGACTGAACTACTTCAATAATAATTACTATTTCTTAGAAGAGCTCGATAGTATTGCCCACTATTCTGAACTAAACAAACGACTATCTGTCACTTTTTATTGCGGTGAATTAGAACGAGGTAGGACGTGACTTTGCGAGTCGAATCCGTGAATCGACAGTTTAGAATAAGGAGGCTGGTTTGAACGCTTTGGTAAGAAATATTGAAAAAAAAGCTACTTTTGCCATAAGTTCTTTAACGGGTGACCATTTTGGGATCTCGAGTTCAATACTCAATAATTTGTTGTCTCCAAAATTTTTACAAAGGTGGTTATACAATTTTGGACCGTGTTGGACATAACAATATGGTACTTGTATAACTAAAAATAATATGTACAACTAGCTGTTGCCTGCTATCGTCCGCGGTTACAATGGTTTTTTAACTATCCCACGGGACCCTTTAATTTTCCGGAATAAAAAGTATCACCATGCAGAATTTCATTAAAATCGGTCCAGCCGTTTCGGAAGTTAGCCCGTACAACCTACAAGTAGATGAACAGACAGAGAAACAAAAAAATTACATAAAACATTTTTTGGTATTGTCCCTCTGTTACCCATACCCTTGGTTTTTTAAGGCCCGTATTACGGAACTAAACTCAAGCGTAGATCTCTGCTTGAACGCAGTTAAAAAGGGATGGCGCTGCGTGGGATCAATAGCGCCATCCCTCTCTAACAGTGCTCAAGCAGAGATCTACACTTGAGTTTGGTTCTGTAATACGGGCCTTAGCATTTTTTTCTATGCACAGACATTCGACCTCTACAGTTTTATTATAATGTAGGTATAGATGTTTGGGAGCTCGGTGGCGTAGTGGTTAGTACGTTTGGTCAGGTCCTGGATGGGTGACCAAAACTTTGTGATCTCGAGCACCTCCGTGTTTCGGAAGGCACGTTAAGCCGTTGCCGTTGGTCCCGGTTGCTATTGCGACCGTTTCTACCCACCAACCCGCATTGGGCCAGCGTGGTGGTGTTATGGCCCATACTCCTCATGTGTTTCTCCATGAGGAAGGCCTGTGCCCAGCAATGGTACGTAAATAGGCTGAGGACGACGATAGATGTATAGATTTGCAGATTCGTTCCTCCGTGCTTAAAACACATTAAGCCGTTGGTGTCGGTCGTTGTTGCAACCATTTCTAGCCACCAAGTCCTTACTCCTCACGCGTTCCTCAATGTACGAAGGCCTGCGCCAAGCTGCTTATAAAGGGTTATGTTTAATGACGTCGTGATTGTTTAAAAAACAGAAAAACAATGTAAAGGGAGGATAGAAACTTGCTGAGTTTCTTGCCCGTTCTTCTCAGAACAAGGCCTCCTGGTAGTTTTGTGAACGGATGGCGTAGTTTATCGCTTTCACGAAAATTTGTTAACTGCTTTTGACGTTCATAAGCATGTGCAAAGACGCATCTAAATTGAATAAACGATATTGAATTTGAATTTGTCGCAGATATTGATAACCACGGTTACACCCGCGCGGTACCCGTTCCCATAGGAATATCGGGAAAAAAGTAGCCTACGTCCGATGCCTATATCCTTTCTTAGGTTCTGGACTAACTGTGTACCAAATTTCAATTGAATCGGTTCAGTAGTTTGGACGTGAAAGCGAGACAGACAGATAGACAGAATTGCTTTCGCATTTATAATATTGGTTTAGTATAGTGTTCTGTGAAAGTCATACCCATTATCCTAATATGCCTAGGAACTCCAATTGGTTAAGGACGGCCCTGGCTGCCCTCTGTGAAGTCCTTAAGAATGCATGTAATATTGCCGTGCTATTCATTGTTAATTGACACTCGCTATTGATTGGTGTTAGAAGGTTGGGCGACGCGTTTTTCTTCTCTCTTCTGGATAAGGAAAACGTATTAAGATTAAATACGAGAGAAATCGGCAGAAATCTCTAGTATGTCCTTAGAGTATTTGTCGTTACCTCTTATGAGCTCAGTTTATTGACACTCGTCCTGTTTGCCTTTGCCCTACAAACGTCGTATTTGGTCGGTTAGGGCCAGGTGTTTGGGATCTTCGTATTTAGTTTAGTTTGAGTTATCCGTTTTAGACCCGATTGGTCTTTATGTGGGTTAGTTTTGTTCAAATTTGTTGTATTCTTGTCAATAGGACGGACTTCAATTTTTCGTCCTTAGAAGTTTTAATTTGACTGGTCTTGTTTTTGGTATGCCTGCTTTCATTACTAGAAGGAGAAATCGGCTACGACTCGTATGTCGTTTCTAAAACATTGTTTATTTTTGTCTGACTGTATTTTATTTTGGACATAAATACCGTGCGGTTTAATCACTCACTCGTGTAAAAACAAAAAAACTTTAATGAAGTCTTCATTTCGGATGACAGTAGAATCAAAGTGGAATCCTTTTATTGAATAAATTATGTCGTAATTAAAATAAATTTTCAAAAGTAATTTATTTTTCTTGCATAATAGTTTTTTGATAGTGCTGTTAGCTTTGTCAGGGTAACAGAAGCGAAACCAGAAGTCTGGCAAGTATACGCGTTACAAAAAAAAATTCTGCACGGAACAGAAACAAAATTTTACTGAGGTATTGGGAGAAGAGTAACTTAAATGCCCTATTTTATTGCTATGCTCTAAATCCCATGCATACGAAGTCGCAAAAGCATTTAAAAAACTTAAACTCAATCATTCTAATTCCGACGCTATAAAAGCTCTACTCACACATTAAGCTAAAATATTATATCATTCATACCAACTTTATTTCTAAAGTTGAACATTTCTCAATATTTAACACACATTCGTTATTCGGATATGATCTTTATTGTCCATAAAATTCTCGGGCGCACTAACATTTTTATTAGAACAAAATGTCCAACGATATATGGAACTGGACATTTTGAATAACATTCGATTTATTATTGTGTAAATATATTGGGACGTGCTCGGGACTGTGTATGCACAGGCTGGAAGAAAAACAATGGTCAATAGAACTAGGAATGGAAAAACGATGAAGTGCGGATGTGAATGTATTCGAATGGAATTCGTCAGTGCAGTCTACTATTTGTATTATGGCTGGTTTTATTTAAATAAAACACCAATGTCAAAACCTTTTTGAAGTAAATAAATATTTTTCTTTTTTTTTTTTTGTAAAATTCTCCCGTAGGGAAGGCAAAGGGAACGAAGCCCATACAGCCATGTCTGCAATATATATATCTTCAGTAGTTTGCATTGAAATGCTAGTGTAATGCATTTCAATGCATCTTGGGAGAGTTTGGCGTCAAACGATCGATGGCAGACACTGTGGTGCTACTTGGATGAGGTGGATTACCACGATAAAAAACTCATCACTTTTCACACCACTTGACGTTTATTTCGATAATCCTCCACATTGCACATCATCACAGACACTTATTACACAAAACTACACTGATTTTACGTAACAATATCCACTCCGTACAATATTATAATCATCGAAATAAAAATCACGTCCGCCATAGTTGAATGCCGCCAAAAACTCCCAAATATTTTTCTTTTTTATTATTCTTTTGTTTTTTTTTTGTAAAATTCTCCCATGTAGGGAAGGCAAAGGGAACGAAGCCCATACAGCCAAGTCTTCAGTATTTATTTCTTCAGTAGTTTGCATTGAAATCCTAGTGTATTGCATTTCAATGCAGCTTGGGAGATTTTGGCGTCAAACGATCGATGGCAGACACTCTGGTGCTACTTGGATGAGGTGGATTACCACGATAAAAAACTCATCACTTTTCACACCACTTGACGCTTATTTCGATAATCCTCAACATTGCACATCATCACAGACACTTATTACACCAAACTACTATGATTTTACGTAACAATATCCACTCCGTACAATATTACAATTATCGAAATATAAATACACGTCCGCCATAGTTGAATGCCGCCAAAAACTCTATTCTTTTGTTTTTTGCTCTTAATTTTTTTAGTGTCTTCATAATACACATTAGGGCCGATTCTATTGTCACAAACTAGACTAAACTGAACTAAATTATGTCTCCTTCCTTCTCTAACTTTAAGGAAAAAACAGGATAGATATACAATGTAGTTTAGGGAGCTCGGTGGCGTAGTGGTCAGTGCGCTTTGGCTTCGATCGAAAATAAAGCTACCTTCGCCATGGTCAAGCCGTGGATGGGTGACCAAGACTTTGTGATCTCGAGCTCCTCCGTGATTCGGAAGGCACGTTAAGCCGTTGGTCCCGGTCGCATTTGTGACCGTTTCTACCCACCAACCCGCATTGGGCCAGCGTGGTGGTGTTACGGCCCATACTCCTCATGTGTTTCCCCATGAGGAAGGCCTGTCCCAGCAGAGGGACGTATATAGGCTGACGACGATACAATTTAGTTAAGTTTATTATTATTAACTCTTTATTGCACCAACAAAAAGAAACAAAACAGTGAAAAATACAAGTTTGCAAGGGAGAACTTATCCCTATCATCCAGAGATCTCTTCCAGTCAACCCGACACAGATGTGTGAGATATCATAGTGACAGAAACGACACCAGTGCAAAAAATACAAGTTTTAATTAGAATAAAAAATAAATAAATATAATATACATATAAAAATAAATGAAATATAAGCTTATTCCTAAAAATAGAAAATCTACTAAATATGATAAATATACTATATACAAAAATACATATATAAACATAATCATATATACATATACAAATATATATAAATACTATGCCTGTGCAGAGAAGCAAGTCAGGTAAGGATATTTAGAAAGTGAGGCGAAATAAAAAAATAAAAAAAAGGAATGTAGGAAGAACTTGTACTCCTTGTTGAATTTATAAGGAACAAAGAGATAGAAAATGTTTTTTGAGGTGAAATTTAAAAGAATGGATGGAAGGGCAATTTTGTATCTCCGACGGCAGCCCATTCCACATCACCACGGCGCGAACCGAGAACGAATGGAAAAAGAAGTTGGTGTCACTTTTCGGGATCACAAGAGTTCTAGTATTGCAGGAGCGCTTAGGACGAGTGGAAGGAGGTAAGAACTGGAAACGGGAACGAAGATAGGAAGGGGAATTGGGGTCTTTGAGGATTTTAAAAAGAGTAGTAAGGTGTGCATATTACGTCGATCACGAATAGGAAGCCAATTCAACTGCGATCTAAATTTGGATACGTGGTCGTATTTCCGAAGTCCAAATATAAAGCGAATCGCTAAGTTCTGTAAACGCTCTAACTTGTTAAGTAGCTCTTCAGTGATGTCCAAATAGCATACGTCGGCGTAGTCGAGAATTGGGAGAAGGTGACTTTGCGCAAGCATGATTTTAGTTTTAAATGGAAGAAAAAATTGAAGCCGCTTGAGGGAATGAAAAGAGTGATGCATTCGTCTACTCACATCAGCAACATGAGGTGCCCAAGACATGGCGCTGTCCATAATTAGTCCTAAGTTCTTGGCTTTATCTGTGATTTTAATGGTAACCCCATCATAGACAAGGTCTGGCACTGAACTCAACACCAGCCTACTCCTCAGTCGTGTACTACCCACTATCATAGCCTGCGATTTTGAGGGGTTGACTAGCAACCCAAATGAATTCGCCCAATTTCTCACAGAATCCAAATCCCTATTGAGAAGTGCAACCGCATCAGTAACCTCAGACAGTCCAAAGTGCCTGTAAATCTGAAGGTCATCAGCGTAAAGGTGGTACTGGGACGAAAGAACGTTAGAAATTTTATTGATGAAGATGGAAAACAATAATGGGGAAAGCACACCACCCTGCGGCACGCCAGCAGTTAGGCATGACCAGTTTGAAGACGAATCGTCAATCCTAACACACTGATGCCGGTCAAATAAGTAGGAGCGAAACCAATGTATAACCGGAAGAGATATATTTGCCGTGCGAAGGGAGCCAAGAAGGATGTCAAAGTCAACAGAGTTGAATGCACTGCTGAAGTCCAACAGGACAATCGCCGTTAGCTTGGTTTGATCCATAGCACAGCGAACGTCCTCAGTCACACTCAGCAGTGCACTAACCGTGCTATGCGAAGGACGGAAACCGGATTGGAAGGGACATAAAAGGGAGTTATTTGTTAGATAGGAGTACAATTGCTTGTGGACAATTGACTCAAGGACTTTGGATAGGAAAGGAAGTATGGAGATGGGGCGGTATTCGGAAAAGGATGAAGGATTTGCAGTTTTTGGTAACGGTAAAACATAAGCCTTCCTCCACGATGCAGGGAAGACGCTGTGTGACAATGAGTAATTGATTATGTGGGAGATCATAGGCACAATGTCATCCAGCACCGGGAGGATCATGTCGTTACTCAGACCGTCACAGCCAATGGCTTTGGAGGATAGGGAGAGGACACCCTTCTTGACGGCATCTTCTGAGACAGAAGTGAAGGAAAAAGAAGGACAATCAGGTAAGGAAATATTAGCAAGAGATGAAAGAGCGTTAGACTTAGTGGAAGCATCTAGTATGACAGGCGAAGAAGAGAAATGAATATTGAGTGCATTAATGTCAATAGTAGAGTGGGTAGTATTATTGCACTTTCCCACACCCAGCGTCCTGAGGAAATTCCAAATCTGAGTAGGGTCAGAATGTTCTACATTTAAATGGATATACCTGCGCTTGGCGACCCTGCACATTCTGTTACATAAATTGCGTATCTTTTTGTAATTTTCAAAGTGCACCTGAGAAGCAGTTTTTTTATATAAAGCTTTGGCCCTATCACGCTTAGCCATAGTGTTACGTATTTCTGGGGTAAGCCACGGGGCTGGCAGATGTTTTATACGCACAGGCCTGATTGGAGCATGAATGTTGTAGACATCAATTAGATTTTTTGTTAGAGTGTCGACCTTTACATCAATATTGTCCGATGAAAATAGGAAAGACCAGTCTAAGCTTCTCAAATGTTCCCTCAAACGGTTTATATCCAAATGCTTAAAATTGCGCCGGAGTAAAACTTTAGGTTTAACCTTTAGAGGACGAATTTTAAAAGAGAGGTAAATCAGATCATGATGCGAGAACGGAGCTGTCATTTGCCCAAACGAGGAGACAAGATTCAAATTAGACACAATAGCCAAGTCTATTAAAGAAGGTTCACAATTAGGAAAATAATGAGTAGGAGAAGAAAAAGGAACTAAAGATAAATTAAGAGAAGATACTAGATTTTTAAGTTTACGTGCTCTGGAGTCGTCTTTCAGGAGGCACGTATTAAGGTCGCCCATGAGAATGACACTGTCAAAAGGTGGAATTAAATTTTCTAATATACTTTCAAGGGTATCAAAATAGTTAATCTGAGCATTGGGGCTGTACAATGCTCCCAGAAGTATTTTTTTGTGTTGAATAACTATTTCTAATAATAAATATTCTATAGAACTAGAGTATAGGCAAGGGGAACACTTGATTACTTGTTTAGTCTACTTTGTGACAACGGAATCGGCCCCATTCTCAAGTTTTTTAATAGAACCACCATTATTGCCATTCTATAGATATGCATTTTCTATTGCAGGTTTTTTTTTGTTTCCAACGTATGGTTTCAGTTTGAACTCGCCCCCTCTATTACAAAGGGACTTAAAAATATCAGACGACAGTGGGTGATAGTCTCTGCTTTTTATTCTGGATTAAAGGCGTGATGTACGAGGGTAATTTGAAAAGTTTTTAGCCCAAAATAGATTTTTGGTATGTTTTATAACTACTCTCATTATGTAGCTACATTATTTAGTAACAGTTTATACACAGTTTAGTTTATTAGCATTGATTAATTATTTATTTACACGTGATATCGTAAGCCAGAGTTATTTTTGAAAATTGATAAAATTGAAAATTGTGCAGTGATAAAAATAATAAATTCAAAAGGTTTAACTCCAAAAGCTATAAATACATGTTTGCTACTTTAGGAGAGTTCGCTCCTTCATATGCGACTGTTAAAAACTGCGTGGAAGAGTTCTAACGTGGTCGACAGACCATTTAAGATGAGCCCAATAGTGGCTAGCCTTCGACTGCGTCTACTGCTGAAAATAAAGAAAAAATATGGGATTTAATTTTATCTGATCAAATATTGACTGTTGAGGAGGTAGCTGACATGTAATGAGAAGAGAGAATGATCATGTCACCAGGAAAGTTATGGACTTGAAAGTGCATGGGCGTGTGGGGAGAGGAAGACCAAAGAAAAGATGGATGGATTGTGTGAATGATGATTTGATGAGGATGGGCGTGAGTGTTGACTTGTCGAGTAATAGAGGAGAGTGGAAGAGGAAGACATGTTGCGCCGACCCCAAATAGAATTGGGAACCGGGCAGGAAAAAGAGAGAGAAGAGAGAGAGGAGGTAGCTGAAACTGTAGGCATCTCTTCTGAACAAACTCATCATACAATTACTATTGAACTTGGATTCTCTTAGGTGTCTTTCCGCGGCTGCTTTCAGTGGAACACAAATGCAACCGACTCTATACATCACGCGACTATTTTGAGATATATTGTAACGAGGTGCTATAGCTATATTAGCGACTCTTTGCTGTCATTGCGCTGTTCTCTGGGCATTTTTCTCTGGGTTTCCGTTTTTAAATTTACTGTCTCTTTATATTTGTTTTGTTCTCGAAATTCATTCTTGCAAGAGTCAGCGCCTGGAGCGGTTGGCTCCCCGCCAATAATTTTAAATATAATTATAAATAACTGTTAAATAAGTTATACGCATTTCGTAATACAGTTAAAAATACAGGAATTGAAATTTATCGTTATCGGCCCACATTTAAAGTTTATAAGTTTCCATAAGGCACTATTTTGTGCCTTAATTTACCTACAAGTAAGAATATAGTGACGGAGTTTCCTTCTTACCATTGATCCACAACGTCACAATATGAAGCCGATCGACTAGAATTTATTAAACCACGGAATTTATGATAACCACGGATGAAGCCTGGGTTCACCACTTTACGCCACAGACAAGAACAGTCGAAACAATGGAAAAGAGTAGGTTCACCCTCCCTAAAGAACGCCAAGGTGGTTTTATCGGTCAGCAATGGCAATCGTTTTATGTGATTCAAGGGGTATAATACTAGTGGGTTATTTAAAAAAGGGTGAAACAATAAACTCTTATTGCTATTGCGACCTGCTGCGTCGTTTGTGAGGGAAACGTCCAGGTTTATTGAGAAGAAAGGCCTTGTTTAATCAGGACAATCCATCGCAGAAATCCATCAGTGTGACTTAGAATTGTTACCTCATCCCCCATATTCACCGGATTTAGCACCGTCCGTCTTTTATCCGTTTCCAAAGATGAAAATATTTTTGAATTGACAGCTAGTCTACTCTTGAACGCAATACCGATCGATCGACTTTGATATTGTGATGTTTCTTACTCTTCAGTGGGACACTAGGCCCATAAATGGGTTCAAATTATGCGGATATTGAGTGGCCTAAATGACATTGAGTTTAGCTGAAATTGGTACTCTCGTACCGCCTCTCTAGTCTCGCCATTGAGATATTGGATTGTGTTTTTATTGAGTTTTAATTGAGATTGCGGTCGAGAGCAGGCTACCAGGTCAGAGCCGCCGTAGACGCTTATTTTGAGGAGTAAAAGGAAGTTTTTTTTAAGAGTGTACCGGTTCGATAAAAAAAGTATTTTGTGTTCCGGGGAGAGTATATTAAAAAATAAAATTAAAATCAAAATCATGTGGTTACATTAAGTAGGTTAGTCTAAGAAATTACCCTTTTATTTGTGTATGTGAAATTACCGAGTGCTGCCAGTTTTTGAAACATCATCTCGCATTTTGTCAATGTCCTGTAATTCCTGCAGGACTTGCCAGCTGCTATTTTTTGCACATGTCATGCAATAGCTTGACGTGCCTTCCGAAGCAGAAGTTTGAGATCACAAAGTTTTGGTCATCCATCCATGGCCTGACCTTGGCGAAGGTAGCTTTGTTTTCGATATCGCAGGCCAAACCGTATGTACATACTAACGACTACGCCATTGAGCTCCTCACTGCTATCGAGCTCTTGATTACTATAACTGGTGTTATGAAATAACACTCCTGAACAAAGTAAGACTATTGTTTTGTACTTTATTCTATACGTGGAACAAAAACCAATTTTCCTAACCACTCTTTCGTAAAGTAGGTTGTAACAAGTTAAACTTAGGAAAAAATTACAGTACCTCCAAATTATTCATAACTTTTGGATGTGAGGGAAATTTCTAAATTTATTTTTGAAGTACGTTTCCTTACACCTGCGGAAAGATTTGAAGATTAGATTAAAGTCCAAATGTATAGAATCTCGCCTGCGCGGCAGCAGCGCTCTTGGACAGCGTACCTATGAAACGTCCCTAAAGCGAATGTGGAATCATAGACCAAGATTTTTATTAGGAGGTGGATCAAGAAACAAGGAATTTTACTCTTTTTAATAATAAGAAAACAATATATGTACAATGAGATAGTTAACTCGTTGAAGCCCAAGGTTCGCGAACAATTTATGTCTCTATTGTGTATCGTTTTGTGAATAAGCAGTCGATTATTGTGAGCTATTTAATTAATTTCAAACTTCAATGTCCATTACACTAAGAATGTTCATATGGTGGGCTTAACGACTATATATATGTATGTTTGTACGTATGTATGTATGTACTAATAATCTGTATTCTATAAAAATATACAATATTTTTTTATTATGTATTTGAATTTTAGTTTTAACTATTTTAATTTTTTTCTCTTTCGCACTGGTGTCTCTTCCCATTCAATACTATATCTCACACACTTTTGATGGGTTGGCTGGCAGAGATCTATATTAGAGGTAAGTCCTCCTTTGCATACTAGTGTTAAATAATGACCTGTATTTGTGTTTCTTGGTGCAATAAAGAGTTTAATAATAAGGGGTTCCCACACTGACCTACGCGCGTACTTGCGGGTGCGGCGATCGCATCATCGAAACGCAATTACGCGCGTGCGTTTTGACGGCTCTGATTCATTTCATACAAACTGTACAATTACGCTATGGTGCGTGCTTCTCCGCGCGTGAAACGCGTCTACGCGCGTAGGTGCGTTTTCAGTGTGTTGCACTATGCGTTTTTTTAATACAAAATGAGCATGAGAATGTACCAAATTCGCATAATGGCTAACGGCATAATGAAAAGTCGAAAGACGAAGAGCTAAGCGAGGAGGAATTTTAGGTAGAACTGTGCCTTTTTTATTGATAATTATTTCTAAAACTTTATGCGAATAGTTAATTATGCCTTAGCATTGTAATTATGCATAAAATTTTATGCCAAAATGCGTAAGTATATTTAGTGTAGATTCCATTATGCCAATTCATATGAATATATGCCAATTCATGAAAATTTAATGCAAACAGATAGGGAACCTGTCAGAACACGGAGCGTCGTGCGACACAGTCTGGAGAACCACCTCACATCCTTAATTCGTCCGTTTCACTATTATTTATTTTAATTGGTTTTAGTAAATTAATTGAGAAATTCTCAAAGCAAGGTTCATTGGCGTGTAACACTGTAAAAAGCACAGTATGTATTGTATAGATGTTCTATGTACGTTAACCGTATGAGTAAATTTCTCGCCGACATTTCGTCCCATCACCAAGATTAATGACCAGTACGTACAAAATTAATTGAATGCGGCCAGATTTAGCAGGGATCTCTCCTTGACCTTTCAGGGTTCATGTTAAAAACACAAAATATTTTGTACGTAACTAAACTCTCGTTTTAAAATTGTCGAGTCATCGTCCTTTTCCTCGTTTTCCTTGTATGACCTCCGAAAAAATATATTTACGTTACGTTTTTTCAATTTGAATCACAAGTCGATCACATTCATAGTCGATAAAACTTATCGCATAGAGCAGAGCCTGTCGAAACATGATACAGATGCATTTAGTCCTTTTTTTTTTTTTTTTTTTTTTTTTTTCTCGAGGACAAAATCCATTTACGGACCTACCAACCGCTGGCGAGGCGGAAGGCGTGTGTGGGACTCGCTCGGCGGCGGCCGAGAATACCCACTAAAACTCCCCGATATACCTCCTTGCCCTTCCGTGGGAGCGACCTGGGGTCTGCCGAAGCAATTCTCCGAGCCGGTCCCAGGGCTTCCCGACCTAGTCAGACACTAGGTCGGGGTTTGCGCCAGGTGGGGGATTCCCGGGTATATTCGGGAGATCCCCAGACGTGGCAGCCGGTGGAATGCGTGCGTGGAAGCCATCCAACGCACGCGGCCGCTCGCGGGGCAGGTAGAAGGAGAGGCTTATGGCGCCCGCCTTCTCCTGCCCACCCGTCTACGCCGGAGAGGAGCGGCTAGAGCATCCTCCTCCCGCTCCCTCTCCGCTGCCTCCTTCTGCAAGAGCACGTTCTCGCTGAAGGAGGCGGCAGCCTCCCATACTCTCTTGCTGCCCACCATGGCCGTGACCAGAGTAGGCAGCGAGAGGTATCCCCCGCCAAGCACCGCGCAAAGGTCGCGGCGCTAGATGCATTTAGTCCTAATTTATGATAGCTTAAAGTTAAAATGTATTTGAGACAGTTTATGTCAAAATGTGTGTGATTTCCGTGCTAGCTATTTTAGTCCTTGTATCAAAATAGGGAGATTATCTGTATTGAAATATTATATTTTGTATTATTTATTTAATGTAAGCATTGTGTGCAAAACATTATCGTTGTCGAAAATATTTAAAAAACGTGTTATTTTCTAAATGAGTAATAATGTATTTTGTATTTGTTACTATGTATTTTGTGACTAACATTAAAACTTTTCTTTAAGTCTTGTGTAAGAAAACAAAATGTTAATTCAGGATTGCTCTTAGAACTAGGCACCTTTAAATATTTCGTACTGGATTTATTTACATGGTTTTGTAGAACATTTACCGCTGTAATATATTCCATAGTGTTCATATATTTTTCAACCTAAATAACCAAGAATATGATTTTTTTTAATTTCATTAGTCTTTTAATAACAATTAGATTCATATTTTAGAAAGCAGCTGCTTTGATAAATAAAATCGTCGGTGGTCCTCGTAAAAGTTTTCAAATTACAGGAAGTGGCGGAGTGGCGACACAGGTTGAAGTCTTATATGTATATACGGGAGAACAGGGTTGGGTGTGTTTTTTTTTAGATAATATATTTTTAAGAACTTTTAGCAGATGGAATAGGTTTAGGAATGTGTTGTCCCATAGTGGACTTTCGCCATTGTCACACCTTGGATGGGTGACCTAAACTTTGAGACTTAGTGAGACATAGTATGATGTTCTTCCCGGTTGCTTTTTATTCACCTCACCACTGGGCTAATGAATTATGATGAGCGCCCCACGCTTTTATTTTTAGTCATAAAAATTTTGGATCACATTTTGGTGTAAAGAAAAAAAATATTTTCTTCTTTTTGGTGCACTTTCTACGCATAAATAAAAGCGTGCTTTTTTAAAAAAGTTTTTTTTTAATTATTTTTGTTTCTTGAACATAAACATTATTAGCCGAAGATAGGTGAAAGGTGCGCAATAGGGGGAGGCCAATGCACTCCTGTGTGTATGAAGATCCTTTTTTTGGCATAATGTATTTACTCATAATTTACTTTGGCATAATATTACCTGCGCATAATTTTCTTTTCGCACGATATTTTTTTTGCATAATATAATTTACCCTAATGTAATAATTACATATAATATTATCCATATTTTTTCGCATAATGGTTGTTGGCATAATGTATAGTCGATTAGTTACGACGACGAGCAAAGCGAGCGTGCCGCGGGAGCGGCCGTCGAAGCACCAGAATCAATAATATTTTTAAGCTTAAACATGATTATGCCATTTGCAATTATGCGTAAGTACACTAAATGGAGATTCCATTATGAGAATTCACATTATACGTGCATTTTTATGCAAATAGATAGGGAACTGTGTGAACGGAATCTGTCCGGAAACTAATCCTTGCCTTATGACGGAAAAAGGGAAAGTGGGAAGTCTACAAAGGTAAAGATCTGGTTTGATTTCTAATTATGAATGTTAAAAAAAAAATAGTTGTTTTGTAGTAAGTAGCAGCCCTGCGGTCGCGTGCACTTGTGGCCGTAAAGTTGCAACTCGCTCAAGTTGCAGCACTACTGAACTTCATTCGGAGTTTTATCATAATCACATAACTTTAACAGCTTATAAATGTTACTACTTGTTTTTGTTCTTGCGTTTCTGTTGCCTTCAGGGCTGAAAGTAATGAAAAGGAGACTTTAAAGAAGTTTTATTATAGGTAGGTAGGTACCGGGTACATTACCTCTTTTTTAAGGACTTCTTTGCAAATCTATACTTTTTATCAATTTTAGCTGTTTTGAAGTTTCTGTAATATTTTATATTAATTTACATACAAACATATTATAATCAAGACTATTATCCCCTAAGTGTTAGTCAGAGACTAGGCAATAGCACCGAAAAAGTAGTCCACTGCCATAGTCCGCGCTTCACCAAGCAGTGACTGCACTCAGCGTGACAGGTGGTAAGCCCCGTCGCCGCTATAAGCTATTGGAGGTTGTGCAGTTCTAAGTGCATTAGTCGCATTTTATGACACCCAAGGGAAGAGATGGGTTGGTAGTATTCTTTTAATGAGCCGCTACCATACGACTATCGATAATAATAACTCTATTTATATAATTCGTATTGTTTTACCTTTGCAATCGGTGTAATTTCTAGTATTGCAATATTCCAGCCAGGTGGACCATATGTTTGTTTGATAGCTACTTTAGTGGTAATTCACCATTTGATTTAGAGATATTGGTATAATTGTATAATGATAAATGTTCTTATTGCTTAGAGCACTTTCTTCCACACAAAAATTTGATGGATTTTAAGTTGTCCGTGTCTAAAAGTAGAGCATTAACACGGAGGTTGACAAATAGTGTTGTAAAATGCTTGTACTTAAATGATAAACAATTTGGACTTACTTGAAAAAGTAAATAATTTAGGCCCACTTGCACAATCGAGAGTTACCGCTTAACCCATGGTTTGCCCCTATATTTGCCCCGGGGCTAGTTGATAACTCTCGATCGCGCAAGGGGTCTTAGTGTCACGTATAAGGTGTCGCTACTTGTCCCACAAGGTTACATCATGCACAGTAACATATTTCTTTATTCTGTACAAGACACGGAAGTTTTACGGCCATCCCGACGTCTTACTTAAAATAAAGTACACACGAGTTTTAAAATCCACTGAGCTTTGAATATAAATTGTGCTATGTAAACCAAACGCGGGCTATATTTCATTTGTGACATGTCTACGTTGGCATTACTTACTTTGTTTTTGTTTAGCGAGGGATAGAGTTATCTTGGGTTGTCTTGTTGTAGTTTTCGCAACTGAGTTCCGCATTTTGTTACGTTACTACAATCTCTAGACTAGCGGTTCTCAAACTTTTTGCTAACGGAACCCTATGGAAAGCGAAATACTTGATGGAACCCAAAAAAATTACTTTATTCTTTATTAATAAGTATAATAAAAGTATATATTTTACTTATTAAATTTCATACTAGTACATATCAATTAGAAAATAATGAAACGAAAAAAATCTAAATGATGGTGTCATGGACAGCCGAAGGAAAAGGCGGATTTGGGAGAGAAACGTATAATAAATAAAATAATAAAAAATACAATAAGAACTGAAGGAACAGAAAAGCAAAACGAAGAATGACAGACGTAAAGAGAAGTAAAAAGTACATAGACAAATATTAAAGTAATATAAGGAGGTCTGTCCTTGACATAAGGACCAGGATGTCGTGGACAGCCGAAGGAAAAGGCGGATTTGGGAGAGAAACGTATAATAAATAAAATAATAAAAAATACAATAAGAACTGAAGGAACAGAAAAGCAAAACGAAGAATGACAGACGTAAAGAGAAGTAAAAAGTACATAGACAAATATTAAAGTAATATAAGGAGGTCTGTCCTTGACAGATGGGATGGCATGAAATTGTTTTTAATTTTTCATCAATTGGTTGATATCAGGTTTGAAACAGTTGAAAAAAGGCCTAAATAAAAATAGAAAATACCAAAACTGTGGTGTATATACTCTCGGCCTTATTGAAGTTAGAGTCAAAAGTCGCTTATTCACATCTATAGTGTAATGTCAGAGGCTTTTATCAAAGGGACTGCGGGCTCACAAGCAGGTGTTGGCGGTAAAATTGTGCTAGAGTGAATGATTGTACTGTTGTGTGTCAGAGAGAGATTTTTTTTTCAAAAGTTTTCGGAATCCCAACAGGGGTATCGTGGAACCTTACGGTTCCGCGGAACACACTTTGAATATGGTAGCTCTAGACAATATGCTTTATGAAAAATTGCTATCGTTAAGTTAAATAGAACCTTTAGGCCTAGTATGACCGCCGTAACACAATAAAGTAAAGGAATTTCTTGAAGCTAAAGCGCAGGCGCACGCCAGCGAGCGACGAGCGAGCTAGGCTGGCGAGCATCGTTTCACCTCTCATAATAAATACAAATACAAATCTTTATTGCAGACCAAGTGTAGATACAGAGATGTTTTTAAATAATAGCACTTAATTCTTAGTCGCCGATTCGGACTCGGCAATATAGCAGAGCGCTCCCTATTTGTTAAATAATTAATGGGAAGAAATTAATTGGGCAGCTTTTTAATTATTTGGTCAGCAACAAAAAGGTCAGCCGAAAAATTATTTCGTCAGCACACATATATTTTGTCTGCTGCAAAATAATTGTTAGGGCAGCAATATATATGTTAGTGAGAAATTTATAAAGTCGAGGAAAAGGATCAATTCATAGGAAATGTATTCTGATAGATTAGGTCAAGGTTATTTTTTTATGACCATAAAAACAATATTTGTGTCATCAAAACATAAAATATTAAACAATTTGGCAGCAGAGAAAACAATTAGTTATATTGCTGACAAATTAGTAATATCTGCTGTCTATAAGTTGCTGACCAATCAGTTATTTTGTTGACCAATTTAGAAATATTTGCTGCCATTAAGTTGCTGACCAATTAGTTATTTTAGCTGACCAATTGTATTTTTCCGCTGACCAAAATTCGAATATTTTGTTGACCGTTTAAATAACACCCATTATAATGTCCCAAGAGAATCGCAAAGCGTACTAAACCACTACGCCACCGACCTCCTCAGGTTAAAGTTAAAGTGAAATAAAATCAGTAAATAAGATTTTGTCCCCGAGAACATAGAAAGTGTTAGAGCGTTCGGCATTCATTCCACAAGATGTTTTTTCACTGAATAATTGATTCTAAGAACTATTATTACTTCCTGTCGATAGATAGGACTGGCCGAGAGCATCCTGTTCAATAATTCCTTCTCAACATGTTCAATTATTAGTATAATAGAACATACAGCGGCGAAAACTCTCCTGAGGCTTCGTCTTATTAATGTGGATTGTGCGGTTGGGATCGGCAGATTTCATCGGCAATTCTCACATCTCATCTAGATTGTCTTAATGAGCTAACCTTGTTTTATTTATGGTGAAAAATTTATATATACATACCATCACGCCTATATTCCAGAAGTACCTCCTTCTGGCCGAAGTGCATTACGGTATATTCGACAATAAAATTCTTTTACCACCTTTTGAGTGAAGAGTCTATTTTTGCATATTTAGTTCTGTGTGGTTTCTAATATAGAAACTCCGTAGTTTCTAGTGAAAGAAGAATGGTGACAGCCCATACAAAATTTACCCAGGCCCGACAAGAAAGAGACCTACCTCATATTTTTGTTATGTTCAATGTAACACAGTTGGATTAGCCGATTGACCTCTTTCTGGAAATTGGACCTACCTAGTTCGACTACTTGTCCCAGGTATACATACTCGTCAACAATTTCCTGTGTAGAGCTTCCAACCTTCACAGAAGTGGTTCCAACATGGGAATAAGACATGATCTTTGTCTTGTCCATGTTCATTTTTAGGCCCACTTGTTGAGAAGCTCTACATAGGTCGTAGAGCATTGTGCCAAGGTCTTCCAGGGTCAGCCATGACCACGATATCATATAAAAACTAGCCAGGGTGGTATATGTTAAAGAGTTACTCTAAAAATAGGTTTCGTCTGACAAGCCTTTTCTAAAAAAATACACAGAAATTTTAGAGTGGTTCTGTAATATTTTAATTTATTTTGTTTGAAGGTGGGTTTTCAGGAATTTTAAAAGAAAATTTTCAATTAAGCGAGTTTTCAATGTTCTGCAAATGAGGTGTTAATAAGTCCTGATTTAATTAAATCCCAGATACAAAGGCGCATTGGTACAATGTCATTGTTGTTAAATGGGTTTTTGTGGCAACTTTCACTGGCACGCAGCCTTGGATTTAAATAATTTAATTTCCAGGAAATTAAGATTCCGATTTCTTTAACGACACCCTGGAGCACGGCTCTGTTTAAATTAAATACGTTTACAGTTAATTGTATTCACGTGTAACGTGTTTTTTATTCATTACAGTTAGTAAGTTAGCAGGCTGGAGGATAAGTCCTATTTACAAACTCCTAGAATTCGTGTGACACATGTATCTAGTAAATTGCTTGTAATAGCTACAAGGGTCGTCGTGTACGGTCAGCATCGAAAGTAGCTTTTCACATAAGTACTTTGTCAAAATAATTTGCACATCGCAATAGCTGGGGTGCAAAAGAAAATAATATAAATAAATGTGATGTAGTACTAAAATGTGAAGCTTTTTTGTACTAATTGCTCGTTTGTATAATGGTCACGAAAGATAAATAAATGACCAATTCCCTGGCCACGTAGACGGTCTAGGCGCGGGTTTATTATAAAAAAATAAATATTGGGTCCTTACCTATGAAATTGGTGTTTTATTCTGTCTTAGCAATTTGTCCGTAAATATTAAGTTTCAGAACATTCTTATAAAATAATTGCCTCTTCTAAAAATAAACCATATATTTGAGCTCGTATTATTTAATTTGATAATTTTTTGTAATTTTAATTGTGTTAAAATTAGACACAAAAACAATTATTTTTAACTGCCTCCCGAATACATCATCTGATTTGCATTAACATAAAAACGATGAATAATTTTTATCAGGCGTGTTCACACACATATTGCTAAAGCTTGTCTAATGATACATGCCAAATATAATTATCTCTGGATTTGTCGTTGTGAAGAAAACTGATAAAATGTTAGTATGTAAAATGCAGAAATCCTCAAAATCTCCATACAAAACACCAAATTCATAGGTAAGGACCTAATATATAATAAATAAATATATAAATTTGCGGTGCTTTTGTCTAGTCTCTGACTAACCCTTAAGGGGACATAGTCGTGATTATATGTATGTGTGACGGGGTAAAGCCAGTGATAAATGAAAGGCGCTGGGTCGTCACTTAGGTATTGTATATTAAGGAATTAAGGCACAACTGAAACAATTATATAAAAAAGGTAAATTACAAAAAGGTAATTATATTATAAAAAGGGTAGCGCTACTTACAATAGTGCCTTAAAGAGACGTATAGACTTTGTTATTTATCAGGAACTGATCTTGAAGTTACTACAACCCGTTGTAACTTTTAGTTTAAGCTTATTAAAATTGATCATCACTTTATAAATATATTACAATTATTGTTGGCAGTGAGTCCACCGCTCTACGCGCTGACTCGGGTAAGAATGAACTTCGAGAACAAAACAAATAAAAAGAGACAGACAGCAAATTTAAAAACGGAAACCAAGAGAAAAATGGTCAGAGAAGAGCGCAATGACAGCAACGAGTCGCTAATATAGCTATGGCGCCTCGTTACATATGTATATATTGTATGTATGTATCTTCATACATTCACACCTATCAACTAGCCCCATTTTAAGCAACTAATGCTGATTGTGTTACGGACACTAGATGATGGTTAAATTTATTTAATTGATAAATACATATAAATACCCTGTCCATACATAAATATATATAAACATTCAAGACTGCAGCACAAATGTCTGAAAATTCTTCAACCAAACATTTGCCCCCACTGTGGATGGAACCCAGAACCTCTAAAGATGGCGACGCCTTGAGACCGGCATACAGACCGCTCGACCACGGAGGTCGTCATATTAATATATTATAATCGAAAGTTTGAATAATAATTCTAGTGCACTCAAAAGATTTGTCCGGATTCTTTCTATAATCTGGATGATTTTTATTTAATTCATTATGGTGGTTTTATGACGCTGGCCGCTAGCGCCGACCACGCGCGCGCGCTTGCAATTACACGAGCTACTAACAACGCTTCACAGCCACATGCGCGCGCTTATACGTAAAAATGCATGGAAATCTCGCCGGTGCTGTTGCCTGCGAACCGTACCCGCCGAAGTCGTCCGCGCCCACACTTGGACTAGACCGATTTTAGCCTTCAAGTCGAAACCCTATTTACCATGTTCACCCTACACAGCAATGCAAGAATTTCTGCTTTGTGACAGAATCAAGAAAGACAGATATACAGATTCATCTATATTTTGCATTTAACATGTTCGATTTTTCCATAAAAAAGCACAGTTATCATTTTTTAGGGCCACTTGCAGGAAATTTTAAATCTGGTTTATATCTCGATTTTGTCAATTTTTGACATTTCAGCCATATAAAAATTGTCAAAAAAATACTAAATCTAGTTTTAAATCTCGATTTAAATTTCCTGCAAGACACCCTTAATAGTTAAATAGAAGTTTCAAAAGGGTCATTGATGACTGTACAATCTTTTCGGAAAAGGGTCAACTGAATTGAGGTGTTAAGTTTATTGTGGGCGGGACTATACCGCTAAGTTGTACCTAAATAATTTAGTTAAATGTCAGGAATTCTGGCAACATTACATCCGACCACAGAGTAAGGAATGTCTCAAACGGTCGCCTCTGGAGACTGGAACTCAAACTAAAGTGGGTTTGTTAATTTACTTAGTTACTTTCGGATGACGTAATAATAATTAAATGTTTGACACCTGCCATATAAATGAGAAATATCAAAGTTAGTTTTTGTCGAAGACTTCAAGAAGCTAAATTATACAATTTTTTTAGAAACATAAGACATCTGGCATTGGTAAAAACTGCACGAAGTTTAGTGAAATAGGTGTGTTGTTTACCAAGACAATTAAAATTCTAAAAACTATTTTCTTCTCCTTCAATATTGCCACTGTTTCTGTGTCATTCATAATTTCACATGTATTTATGTGGGTGTATGATGCTTTAGTATATTCAGTGTTTTTTTAGGCAAACAAACATAATACGGCTCGCCAAATGGTAAAAGGTTCCCGTAGCTTGTGTCGTAGTACTGTCCGTACCATCGTAGCGCCTCTCGTAGTGCCACTCGTAACACCGAGCGTAGCATATTGAGCACTATCAAATTCACACGTTACTTTACCCTTTCAAAATTAAGAGAGAGAATTATATTGACAGAAAAGGAGACAAAGCTTCCTCCTTTCCTCCTTCTCTCTACACTGCTCTGCTACAATGAGGTCTGGACCATGAGTTTTGGTTTTGGCATGCTCATCAGTTCAACTGAAGTTTTCATTGACTAATAACTCTCCCAGATCTTAGTTAAGGTGTACAATACTCATATTTCGATGAAAGTTCACAAATTTTGAAGATTTACTGTAAGAGATTCTCTTTGTTTTCCTGATAATAAAATGATGGTCATCATCATCATCAGAGACAACCAATACTGGGCGAAACCTATTATGTCTATAATTAACAGCATGTTTTTAGATTTTTTTAGAAAAGACGTAAAGGCGTTATTGAAGTTTTTATTACTTATTTACATAATTACTATCACTGTGGTTTTCATATTTCGCCAGGCGAAAGGAAGCGTCGCCATCGAGAGGTTCTGTGTTCGATCCCCGGTGGGGGCAAATGTTTGGGTAATGAATCCTTGCATTTGTTCCCCAGTCTTGGATGTTTATATATATTTATATATATATTCAGGATATTTATATGTATTTAGCTATTAATTAAATTTATCCGTCATCTAGTGTCCGTAACACAAGCAGCATTAGTTTCTTAAAATGGGGCTAGTTGATAAGTGTGAATGTTTGAAGATTTTTATTTATTTATTTATATTTTAAAATTTTACTACCCCTCAAAGACAGCAAAAATGAAACAACCAAATATATAATGAAATTTTATTTCACAGTAACTATTTATAATTTATTCTCTTTAAACAAACACCTTATTTACATACCCTAAATTTGTATATCACGTAGGTAATATTATATTTAGATGATCCTTATGTTGCGCCGGGGCAGTTACCGTATGCGCAAGAGCAAGGAATAAAATCACTGTTGAGTATATCGGTATTTTTTCCGACAAAATTATTAATATGGTTAATAATGTGATAATAATAGTTGGTGATGCTGATTGTAAGGTGTTGGTGCCAGCGTGCAGCTCGGCGAGGCTCTCTGGAACAAACACATTAAATTAATAATTTACTAAGGTATTGTTGGTTCTCCATTACGAATTCCGTCACGTTTACAAATGATTGCTCTTGAATGAACGTGGGTCTGTATTACGGCTAATTTTACTTAGAGGAAGATTGCTGGTTAGAAAAAGGATAACTCCTGCAAGAGGTTGTCGGTTCGTTTCCCAGCTTGTACCACTGAGATTGGACTCAAATTAGGTATAGTTATCAGGAGCTCGGTGGTTTAGTGGTTAGTACGGTTTGGCTTTCGATATCGAAAACAAAGCAATACAAAACAATATTTGTATTTTAAATTAACTTCAACATTCACATTGTCTCATATTTACACTATTATTGTATGTTTAGGTACATTACCAATTGTAATTTTAGCATTAACTATATATACTTATATTTGTTAATAATAAGTCTTTGGCATGTTTTTCAACATAATTTGTGGAGAATGTTGTGGGTTCCACAATTACTGTTTTATAAGTATGTTTTTGTCTTAAGTAATATTTTATTGTGTTACTGTTCATTCTCCCAAATAAAGGAAAAAAAAGCAAACTTAGCCATGTACAGGCCGATGGGTGACCTAAACTCTGTGTCTCGAACTACTTCGGAAGGCATGTTAAGCCGTTGGTCCCAGTTTCTAATGCAACCGTTTCTGCCCACCAACCCAAGTTAGGCCAGCGTGGTGGTTTACTGCCCATACTTCTGATATTTTTGCCCAGCAATTGGAGTTGACAAAACTGCCCAGTAATTGGACGTGAATAGACTGAGGACGAATTGTTTCTTCTGATCATCGCTTGCTTTATGTTAAAACACTCCCATGACATCTATTAGGTTGGGGAAAAAGTCTTTTCGCATTATAGTATGTATAAACTTGTAATAAAATCTCTTTGGCTATATTATTTGTATCTGGCTGGTTTTGGTATCATTGTAAGTTTAAATTTTAAAGAACATAATTCCAAATTCAAATTAGGAAAATGTGTGATTTTCATTTGTTTTTCGTACCGCCAAGATGAGTGAATCTAATGAAGAAATTCGATACATTTTAAAATTTTACTACAAAAAAGGTAAAAATGCAACGCAAGCCGCGAAAAAAATTTGCGATGTTTATAGACCTAGTGCAGTGTCTGTGAGAGTAGCACAAATTTGGTTTTAGCGTTTTCAATCCGGAAATTTTGATGTCAAAGATGCACGTCGCTCTGGTCGCCCTATTACAGATAAAATGGATGCCATTTTTGAAAAAGTGGAGCTAGATCGGCATGTCAGTAGTTACGACGTAGCTGAAGAACTGGGAATTGACCACAAAACAGTTTTGGCGCATTTGAAAAAAAACTGGGTACACAAAAAAGCTCGACATTTGGGTACCTCACGAGCTCACTGAAAGAAACCTAATGAACCGTGTACTCATTTGTGATTCTTTATTACGACGTAATGAAACCGAGCCATTTTTGAAGAAGCTGATAACTGGTGATGAAATGTGGATCACGTACGACAAGAACGTGCGAAAAAGGTCGTGGTCAAAGGCCGGTCAGGCTTCACAGACTGTGGCGAAACCCGGGTTAACTCGCAACAAGGTGATGCTGTGTGTGTGGTGGGATTGGAAGGGCATTATTCATTATGAGCTGTTACCACCAGGCAGGACCATCGATTCTGAACTCTACTGCGAACAACTGATGAGATTAAAGCAAGAAGTTGAGAGAAAGCGGCCGGAATTAATCAACAGAAGGGGTGTGGTTTTTCATTATGATAACGCTAGACCTCACACATCTTTAGCCACTCAGCAAAAATTAAGAGAGTTGGCTGGGAGGTGTTAATGCATCCGCCACCACCTGTTTCGGTCTCTTCAGAATTCTTTAGGCAGTGTCAGGTTAACATCACGAGAGGACTGCCAAAACCACCCAAAATTTCTATAGCAATGGGATCATGTCCCTACCTACAAGATGGCAAAAAGTTATCGAACAAAATGGTACCTACATACTTTAGTTAAATGTAAATAAACTATATTAAAAAAGGTTTTGAATTTTCTTAAAAAATGCGAAGAAACTTTTTCCCCAACCTATTATATTAGGTCCTTACCTATGAAATTGGTGTTTTGTATAGAGATTTCTTCACAACGACAAATCCAAAGATAATAATATTTGGCATCTATCATTAGACAAGCTTTAGTAATATGTGTAATATCACACTTCATAAAAATTATTTATCGTTTTTAAGTGAATGCAAATAAAATGATGTATTCGAGAGGCACTTAAAAAGAGTTGTCTCCGAGTCCAATTTTAACACAATTAAACTTACAACAAATTATCAAAACAAATCAAAAGAACTCAAAAATATAGTCTTTAAAAATATTTTTTAGGAATACTCTGAGTCTTAATAGTTACAGACAAAATACTAAGAGAGAAAAAAAACATCAATTTCATAGGTAAGGACCCAATATTATACAATTCCTCTTATACTGACACCACTTTGTAAATTAATAATAATTAAACAAAATAAAATCTAATCATACTTAAAAACCCTAAGTTCTTAATAACAAGGTTGCAAATTCTACCGTGAAATTACATCTTCCGTGGAACCACAGTCGAACTATTTTAATGCTCACCAATCTAACTTAAGCTTCGATTCTAACTTCTAAACTAGACGTTTAGTAGTTGAACCGAAAATTTCACGTTTGTTGGCCATATTTAATTAACTCGTGTATTGAAGATTGACACCCACCAATCCGCATTGGGCCAGTGTGGTGGTGTTAAGGCCCATGCTCCTTATGTGTAGGAAGGCTTGTGTCCAGCAGTGGGACGTACTAACAGAGTACTCTGGTAATAGTCTGTAACTAACCACATTATATTATCTATCGTCATCAGCCTATATACGTCCCACTGCTGGGACAGGCCTTCCTCATAGAGAAACACATGAGGAGTATGGGCCGTAACACCACCACGTTGGCCCAATGCGGGATGGTGGGTAGAAACGGTCACAAATGCGACCGGAACCAACGGCTTAACGTGCCTTCCGAAGCACGGAGGAGCTCGAGATCACAAAGTCTTGGTCACCCATCCACGGCCTGACCATGGCGAGGGTAGCTTTGTTTTCAATCGAAGCCAAAGCGCACTGACCACTACGCCACCGAGCTCCTAATATTTTATGTATAGGAGCGATAAATAACTCATTCCCACATACACACGCTATAATAATTGTATGTCAGTTTCACTGATTTACTGTAAATACTATGTTATCTCCTTAATCTTTGATGTATTAACTTGTAAAATTATATATCTTCATCACCATAAATAGAAACAAAAAAAGACGTGAGGCACTCGGGGACTGCCGCGGTAAAGCTATTGCATAGCATTTTGTATCAACTTATGCAATTATAATTTTATTTATTTATTTTATTCATGCAGTATTTCTTTTTCTTTGATATTAATTCAAGTTACACTTTTTGAGCGTGGTGACCGATAAGAAAACAAATTATATAAACTGTTGGTAGTTTGCATATACATTATTTCGTTCGGATCACTAAAAGTAAATTAAATCATAAAATAATTATCTAAAATAAATGTTAATAAACTAATTAATAAAATAACAAATCTCATAATAAACAATGTGTAATAGTTAGCTTATAAATAAAACCAAAGTGGCGTCTTTGTTAAAATTAGTTCTTTGTTGTATCATTAGATGGCGCCACCTATCCTTTAAAACGCACTATTGTTTACTCTCATAGATATATGGTCAAACCGATGTTAATTAAAATTTGTATTCGCCTTGGACACGGTGTTTCATTTCGGTAATCACCTTGGGTTTTAACATGCACGGCCTTCAAGCCTTGCGCATCGGAGTGGGGAGCGTGAGGTTTTTTCGATAGAATAATAATAGCGATAGAAGCTATGCAATAGCTTAAAAAATCACCTAGGCCTCTCCAAGGATTTTTCAAAGTCGTTATTGTGCTGTCCACATCGAGCGACTTTCAGTGACTTCCATCAGTTCGTCCAAGGTTGCACTTTTTGATTTCCATATTACAATAAGAAAACTACGCAAGCATTGTGCTCCAAGATTTTAATAAATCTTTTGAATGTGTTTTAGAACTAGTCTTCTTCTAGCGTTTTCCCGGCCTTATGCTAGGGTCCGCATATGTTTTAGAACTAGTAACTACAAAATTCAAACCTGTTATAAAATAGGAGCGTCAAATTATAAGCGAATCTAATTATATCATCTAAAACCTAATTGGATTTTGAGAATTGATTTTATAAAACTTATTAAATAATAAGGCAGCTGTAGCCGAGTTGGGACGGACGGGACACTACTCGTTCGAGAGGCCGCGGGATGCGCGGGTTCGATCCCACCGCCTGCATCACTGAGTTTGAATAAAACTTATGCACAGTTAATTGTGAATATCGCTTGCCTCACATTGTGCCCGGTGCATGGCAACAGGCTCGCCACCTGTTACATGGGGACCTAACATATCTGGCGAAATGTGAGTGTTTAACATACCAAACAGGTATAATATTATTACATGACGAGATATTTATTCTTCTTGCCCTTTTCCCTCTCTAGGTGGGGTCGGCACAACATGTCTTCTTCTTCCATTCTCGTCTGTCACTTGTCAGCTCAGCATCCACTTCTTTTATTTTCACATCATTCCTCACGCATTCAATCCATCGCTTCTTTGGTCTTCCTCTCACTCTAGGTCCATCCACATCCTCGCTCAGCATCCTTCTTGTAATGTGACATTCATCCCTCCTCATCACATATCCATACCACGCTAACCTATTGCTCCTAATCTTTTCTGTCACTGCCGCTACTTTCAAACTTCCTCTAATATACTCATTCCTGATCTTGTCCATTCTGACGATGAGATTTATTAACCAATCAAAAACACAGCAATATGAGATATTTAAGAACTTTGTCATGAACATAAACAACACATGCCTCTTTCCCCGAAGGGGTAGTTGAGGTTTTAACACAACAGAGGTTGTAACAGGTGGCGAGCGTGTTGCCACGCACTGGGCACAATGTGAGTGATATGTTACAATTTAGAATCTTGTTATTGATATATGTAGGTTGCGGAAAGGCATGCCGCACCCTCAGCGAAAAGGGAAGATATTCCGCCGAGCCAGGAGTACGCTCGGGGAACGCGGTCCGACTGTTCTTCGTCGGAACTTGTATATATATTAATCTATCTTGAAAACTCTGCCATCGTGATTCAGGCTTGCTAATCTTCTATATTCCTTATTGCTGTAGCCAGTAGGTCTAATATCAATTTGACTCTAATGTTATTTATTCACTATCGTACTTTTCGCTGATCAACCATTTCTCGGTTACTTGATATTGTAGCGCGCTATGACGTAGCCGCTACAATATATAACAATTTAATGTTTTTATGAGATAAATCCTGCTTGGAGGATTATGCTACATCGCATCAACGCAACGTTGGAATTCATGTTTAATATTGTAATTTATTCGCAATAATTTGATAGCTTTGTCGCCGTAAATTTAGGAGGTAAGCAACGGAATTTGCTTTTGATCATCAAATAACAGAAGATCAGAGTTGGGTATACAATATAGACTAGTAGCCGTAGAGCAAAGTGTATAATTACTACTCGTTTGGTTATTGTCAATTGATAGGTATTGTAATGTCTACAAAGATGTCATCTATACATAATTATAATAAAACTGTAGAGGTCGAATTTCTGTACATAGAAAAAAAATGCTTAAAACCAAGTCAGGGGGATGTAAAAAGGGAAAATACCAAAAAACCGTTTTTTTTTTAATATTTTGTATATTTAGTTTCTCTGTCTGTTTGTACGGGCTAATCTTATGGCTAGACCGATTTCAATGAAATTTTACATGGTACCTAATATCCGTGGTCAACATCTTAGATACTTATTATTCTGGAAAATTAAAGGGTTCCCGCGGGGTAGTTAGAAAACCATAGTGACCGCGGACGAAGTCGTGGGCAACAGCTAGTTTGCAATATTTTCCCCCAATAATTCATTTCGTTTTCTCAATTTTTAATTACAGTGCAACCAAAAAAGGTTATCCGCATTTGACCCTGTATAACATATGTTTGACCTGCTATTAATTAGTAATTATTTTCCATTTCTATCATTTATCGATTTCCACTTTTTAATTATATCAAGTAATTTCATGTCCCGTGTTGGTCCAGGATACCAAAAGAATGTACCATGTTTCAAAAAAAGTAAAAGGCGACTAAGGGCGTTTTGGGTACTGGGTCTGTAATTTTGTAGGCAATGAGCTAGCCTGTTGTTACTACTCTTTCCCGATATTCCATCTGACCAAACCCAATTTTTAAATGGCTAAATGTGGTTTTTAGGAACACAGTGCTCCTTGTGCTCCTTGGACTCTGCCTTCCCCTTCGGGGATTATAGGCGTGATTGTATGTATGTGTATAAAATTTCAATACTTGCAGATACATCATTTGTGAGGCCTAAGTCTTGAATGTAGATAGTTTGAAAAGAAACCCTCTTTATTTCTGAGTTAATATCCTCAATATCCGTAACCTTAATTTCTTGTCTAACTCAGATTCCTGGGTACGAATGGTCGTTGGAGCAAGTAATTGTGTGTTACGCTCCCACCTCAGATGTCCTCCGTATTGATCAAGCTTATAATGAAGTTTGGCCAATCAATGTGTAGGATTTTCTTATTTGTCGAATGAACACACAAAGATTATATAACTGGTATTGGGTTGGTGGACTGGATATATATTTAACCGCCTCTCTGGTCTAACCGCCTCTGTGGTCTAGTGGTTCAAACCACCGGGTGTTGATCGGGAGGTCCGGGTTCGATTCTCTATGGAGGCAGAAGTTTTTCTGCTCGGTTTGGTTGGTGGTAGGGCTTCTCAGCCCGCCTGGCTAGCTACCATCGTCTTACCTAAATTTGTCGCCATAATAACAATGTTTTCAGCATTGTTGTGTTCCGGCAATCAGAGGTAAGATAGCCAGTTCCTCAGTTGAGGATTACAGGTGAAGCTCGCTTCCACCTTCGGCCTTATCGTCACTTGCCATGAAGGTCAATGAAGGTCAATGAAGGCAGGTGTGATGAAGGTCAAGTTACCTGTCGTATGTAAAAAAAAAATATATATAAGAAAATCTTTCTTTTCCCACTATTTATAGCTTAAATTGTGTGTAGTCAAAATATTGGCTGAATAGGGTCAACATTTTTCTGTAAATAAAATGGAATACAGAAAAGAACATCAAGTTATGCGAATAATGTGAACTCTAAACAATGCCATACAAAAATTTTGGTCAGATGAAAAATCGTGAAAGAGTAGTAACAAGTGGCTAGCTCATCGCCTAACCAACCACAGACCCAGTACCCAATACGTCCTTAGTCGCCTTTTACGACATGCTAGGCAAGCAAAGCAGTTAGTACATTCTTTTGGTGTCTCCGGGACACAAAAAGAATGTACCAACTGCTTTTCTTACAACATCCTACCACGGGACCACGGGACCACGGGACGGGGACTTATAAATCTATTTTGCAATATAATGTACCTTCAATAATAAGGGCGGATTCAACCAAATTCCATGTTACTACGCGGGGGTACGGATACCAACAAATGCTTAAATTTTTTGTCGAATCTAATGGCGGAGTCCTGCGTACACGGTTTCTGGCCGTAAAATAAAAATACATATATTGTAATAACAAATTAATACTCTATGGATTGGGCTGGACGTGGCATCAAATTCACGAGCAGCAGGAAGATATTAAGGCTCGTACTTATAATAAGAATAGACATACATTTACATATATAACGCAAGTATAACGATTTGTATTGAAACCAAGCGTGTCAACTTTTGAACGCTTTCTGTGACGTCACAGCCGTAATTGTGAGACGGGAGATATAAACTGATTGAAAGATACCGATGCCACCGATGCCTCCGCCAATTATCACACAACGAGGCATATTTTTCGGACGCGCAGAGACTAGTTAGCAGCGGCCAACCCCGACGTTTGGTCGGGGTTCTCGGCCCCGCGCAGTACATGCATTTGCGTAATGTATATCTGTGGGGGAGACTGTTGGATTTAAAGTTTGTTTTGGTTTGCAAAAAATAATCATTTAATATAAACAGTGTTTTTATTGTAATTAAACAGTGTTAAATGATAAAAGAATAATGAAGTAATTCAATTGATTATTCTCAATCATAAGTTCAATCGATTGCCAATCATTCGTTCATTCTCACGCTATTCAATTCGCTATTCACCCAATTCAAATCACTTCCAAGTTATTATCGATTCTGCTGTGTTGGAGTAATACTGCACCGAATCTTAGGTAATTATTTATTAATTAGTAAAATACATTTTTCCCTTTGCTACGTAACCATGACAGACATCAAAACCGACAAGTTGATATTCTTTTTCTATATACCATAGACGTCTATTACAACTTTACAGAACTATTTTGATTCCAACATGCTGTACTAGGAGTCAGTCGTATAAGTTTCCTAGTGAAAGTATTGAGAATATACTTTTTGTCGTCATAATTCCGTATTTTAATTTAGCCCCTCTGACCTATAAAAACCTACAGAGACCTCATCCTTCATGGACGATACAAGTTGATGATATTATGGTGACATGAACTTATAATAAAAACAAAAATGTGTAGAAAACCCAATGTTATTTCTAAATTTCGACGCCCAACATCTTACAGTTTCAAATCTTCTCAGGGGATCTTTTCGCTTGACCGGTTTGTGGAACTAAGCCTTAACTAACTTTAATTTATTAACGAGTCTGATCTACTCGTACACTGATGTTTAGTGTGTGGTGAACTCCCTCGACCATCTGAGATATTACTTGTAAACAAAGACCGTAGGTAAATTTGTTATTTATTAAGAACTATATGTTGCCCACGAATTCGCCCGCGTAGAATAGTCACTTTGAGATAGTGTCATAGTATGTAGCTTACAGCCTACCTCAATAAATAGGCTATTCAATACTGAAAGATTTTTTCAAATTGGAACAGTAGCCTCAATTGGTGGATTTGAAAATTTACTCCAACTCTATTATTAGAAGCAAAGTTCATAGTGGTGTTAATTAGTCCTTAATTTTTCTGGGAGGCGTTAGTTAAAAATTTTTTACATTCACCCGCAAGGCACTCGTTCCCATTGGAATATCGGGATAAAAGGTAGCCTTTCCTTTCTCAGGCTATAGACTATCTGTGCATAATTTCGGTAAAATTTATTCTGTAGTTTTCACGTGAAAGAGAGACAGAAAGACTACTACTTACTTTCGCATATTTTATTTTATAATATTAGGATTTTGGACCGAATTTTTCGAGTCGCGATTCGGTTGATGCCACGGTGAATTTAGTATTCTATTCAAATTCGTTAAACGATGTTTTGATCGCTTTAGAGTCAGTCTTGTGAACTGAATATAAAAAAAAAACATTTTTATTGTTAAATACGATACACGTTATTCTTATGTTATTCTAATATGAGTAGCAGTCTTCGCTGGAAGACGCTCTCTGCCTGACATTTGTAACCCACAGGTCATCTGCTTATAGTTGATAACTGAAAGTAGATTAGCTAACAAAAAAAAAATACAGTACACAATACCGCACCACAATAGTAGATGATTATGATCACGAATAGGCGAAATATAGATTAGCGAACATTTGAGATCTTACGAAATAAGTGTTTGAATTTTGAATACATACAGCAATTCGCGAAGCTGACCAAATCATTTAACTTTTGACTCTATCTTAAGGTATTAAGAGCGATGCTACTCGCCAGCATAAAATGCAACAACTATCTTTACTTTAATTATTAAGCTATTGCATAGCTTCTATCGCGGGCCTTGAGCGCGGGGACCGAATCCAGAAATTCCGTAACGAAAAAACCTCACGCTCCCCACTCCGATGCGCAAGGAGGTGTGGCTTGAAGGCCGTGCATGTTAAAACCCAAGGTGGTTACCAAAATGAAACACCGTGTCCAAGGCGAATACAAATTTTAATTAACATCGGTTTGACCATATAAGTCTATGAGAGTAAACAATAGTGCGTTTTAAAGGATAGGTGGCGCCATCTAGTGATACAACAAAGAACTAATTTTAACAAAGACGCCACCTTGGTTTTATTTATAAGCTAACTATTACACATTGTTTATTATGAGTTTTGTTATTTTATTAATTAGTTTATTAACATTTATTTTAGATAATTATTTTATGTGAGTGTATGTATGTTTGATAATTGTTTTATGTGAGTATTATAAGTGATCCCAACGAAATAATGTATATGCAAACTACCAACAGTTTATATAATTTGTTTTCTTATCGGTCACCACGCTCAAAAAGTGTAACTTGAATTAATATCAAAGAAAAAGAAATACTGCATGAATAAAATAAATAAATAAAATTATAATTGCATAAGTTGATACAAAATGCTATGCAATAGCTTTACCGCGGCAGTCCCCGAGTGCCACACGTCTTTTTTTTATTTATTTAGCGATGTCATGGAATTGAGTGGGAGCAGAGGTTTTTGTTATTACAATAATTTGTAGTTTAGTTATAACGAGTTAATAGAAACATGTATTGTGAGGCGCCATATTAGAGTTTGTGTGGTACGTTCGAAGAGATTTGTATATGTATAAGTAAATAAATAAATATCCCCAGACATTCACACCTATCAACTAGCTCCATTTTAAACAACTGACGCTGCTTGTGTTACGGATACATATAAATATTCAGAAAGTATACAATACTTATATTAGGTCCTTACCTATGAAATTGGTGTTTTGTATGGAGATTTTGGGGATGTCTGCATTTTACAGACTAACATTTTATCAGTTTTCTTCACGAGGACAAATCCAGAGATAATAATATTTGGCATGTATCATTAGACAAGCTTTAGCAATATGTGTGTGAACACGCTTGATAAAAATTTTTCATCGTTTTTATGTTAATGCAAATCAAATGATGTATTCGAGAGGCAGTTAAAAATAATTGTCTTTGTGTCTAATTTTAACACTAATTGTGTTACAAAAAATTATCAAATTAAATAATACGAGCTCAAATATATGGTCTATTTTTAGAAGAGGCAATTATTTTATAAGAATGTTCCGAAACTTAATAGTTACGGACAAATTGCTAAGACAGAATAAAAACACCAATTTCATAGGTAAGGACCCAATATAAACATCCAAGACTGGTGAACAAATGCCTGTATTCATCACACAAACATTCGCCCCCGCCGGGATCGAACCCAGAACCTCTCGAGATGGCGACGCCTTGAGACCGGCATACCGACCACTCCACCACGGAGGTCATCAAACTGTAACCTGTATTTTGATAAAGCGTGTTTTTTTAAATTTCCAAAGGCTTTGTCAACTATTAAACTACTGCTGTCACAAGTTAAAAAGCGAGATGTGACAAAATAATAAAAACCTCCACAGAGTCCACAAAAGCGGCAGCTTTATTTTTGTTACTGTTAGTAAAACAACAGTTTTCTCGTTTTATTTGTACTGATAACATGTTGGTTGACAGTAGAACAAAACAGTTTTAAATGATTTTTTAAAACTGGTTTCGTGTTGCAGAACTCTGGGACATTTCATAGCAACGCTGGCCGCCAGGCTGGTCAACAGCGCCGGCGAGTTTTTTTTACATATAAGCGCGCGCGTGTGGCTGTGAAACGATGATACTATCTCGTGTAATTTAAAGCACACACGCGTGACTTAAAATCCACACTCACAGATTGGTTTTCCTCTCATTCTTGGGATATAAATGGGTCCATCTATTCAGTAAACATAGCATTCATGACGACCTCCGTGGTCGAGTGGTCGGTATGCCGATCTCAAGGTGTCGCCATCTGGGGAGTTTTGGGATCGATTCCCTGTTTGGGGGCAAATGTTTGAGTGACGAATTTTCAGGCATTCGTTCTCCAGTCTTGGATGTTTATATATTCAGGATATTTATATTTATCTATTAAATATATTTATCCGTCATCTAGTGTCCGTAACACAAGCAGCATTAGTTGTTTAAAATGGAGCAGTTGATAGGTGTGAATGTTTGGAGATATTTATTAATTCATTCAAAGCATTTTTCTTCTTATGAGTATGTATCAATCCTTCTTCAACACAAATCCAAACGATCATGGATCGAAACAGCTGTTCAGGGCCCCGATCGCACTAAGATTAAATAAGAAAGTTATTACCACAACCAACCAAATCTTATTTAGCGTGATCGAGGCCTTGCTGTTGATCCTTATCTTGATCTTTAACTAGCGCTACTATTAATATCCTATGACATAATTATTTAAGGCAGTATTAAAGGCAACTGATAATGAGACGCTCAAGCTCATAGGTTCCTCAGTGGTACAGGGGATTGTAATGTTGTGTTAGCTATAAAATTCTCATTGACGCGTAATTGCGTCGCACCTCTCCCTTTCCTGAGGGAGGGGGCGCCATTCAGGTTATGCTTTACCAGAGCCCTCATAGGCCTAAAGCAAGGTGGTGTTTAGTCGGTAGGAGTCCGACATAACCCCCGGCCGGCCGGTGGGTATCCAATGAGGGATTCACCACCTCCTTCTCCCGCATGGGAAGGTAGAGTCCTCCTTCAGAGGCTCGAAAAAAAAAATAATAATTGCGTCGCGCGAGCGCGTGTTCAGTACTGACCGTTGAGCACGTGCACGGAGACGGTGTGTGCGCGCGCGCCGCGCACCGCGCACGTGTAGTTGCCGGCGTCGCTGCTGTTGACGCGCGCCAGCCGCAGCAGGCTGTCAGCGCCGCCGGGGACTTGTTCAGTCTTCACACTGCAAACAAAATATAATAATGTAATTTGTAGATAATATAAATTAAAGTCGGAAATAGTGGATTCTCATATAACAAAACCATACATACATACATAAAATCACGCCTATAATCCCCGAAGGGGTAGGCAGAGACCAAGGTGCACTGTGTTCCTTAAGACCACATATGGCCAAACAAAAATTGGGTTTGGTCAGATGAAAAATCGTAAAAGAGTAGTAACAAGTGGCTAGCTCATCGCCTACACAATCACAGACCCAGTACCCAATACCCCCTTAGTCGCCCTTTACGACATGCTAGGCGAGAAAAGCAGTTGGTACATTCTTTTTGAAAACATAACTATGGATTCTAATGCAAACGGGGCAGACGGCTCACCTGATGGTAAGTGATCACAGCCGCCCATAGTCATCTACAAAACCAGAAGATTGGCAAATGCATCACCGAGGTTACGTTTCATTACAACTAAAGTTGTTAAACCTATTTTCAATTGAACTATGGTCAATTCGCATATGTTCATATCACATTGGACGACTCCACTATTATTTAATTCACATAATTTTGTTTAGGATGTTTCAACTACGCACGAAATAAACTGCACAAGAAATATAATAATGTGTAGGCAATTTGTTCCTGATTCGTCATAATCCTAATTGATCATATTCCTATTTCAACACATTCCTAACTGGTCATATACATGGCTCGTCATATTCTGGATTCTACATATTCCTAACTCGTCATATCACGTACATTAGCTGTTAGGAAAATGTCGAATAAGACATATACGAGTATGACCAATTAGGAATGTGGCGAATCAGGAACAAATTGTTTATACGTGGATTTAAAAAGAAAACGCAATGCTGGCTTCAAACGAACTTTAATCGTAACCTTCTTTATGTTATTTATTTTTTGTTCTTTTTAAGTGCCCTTTCTGAGAAAATAATGTTTTTTATTATTTAGATCAAAGCTCCAGCAAAAATTACTGCATGACAATTAAAATCGGAAACGACTGAATGTCAGAGTAAAAAAAAATCCACCATTTACTAAGGACTATTATGATACTGCCTTGTGTTATGATTTGACGACCTCCGTGGTCTAGTGGTCTGTATGCCGGTCTCAAGGCGTCGCCATATCAAGAAGTTCTGGGTTCGATCCCCGGTTGGGGCAAATGTTTGGGTGATGAATTTTCAGGCATTTGTTCTCCAGTCTTGGATGTATATATATATTTATATATATTCAGGATATTTATATGTATTTATCTATTAAATATATTTATCCGTCATCTAGTGTCCGTAACACAAGCAGCATTAGTTGCTTAAAATGGGGCAAATTGATAGGTGTGAATGTGTGAAGATATTTATTTACTTATGTTGCTCAAAAAAAGCAGCCGAATCCCTGATAGTGCCTATAAGTGTCATCAAACGGTGTTTCCAAGAAGTTTTGGTAAGAAATAGTGAGAGATGTAATAAAACAGAACGAGAACTCGTTAACAAGTGCGGGAGCGTGAACTGATAAAAACTTCTCAAATTATAGTTTCGTAAGTTACGCCCACGTTGACACATTAGCAAACATAACGACCCTACCATCTTAATAATAGGTCTTTACGAAATTGGTGTTTTGTATGGAGATTTTGGAGAAATCTGCATTTTGTACCAACTACCAACAAAAGCCACGTGACTTAATGAGAGATCTGTTTAAAGAAATAAACATATTAAGCGTTGCATCCCAATATATCTTTGATAATATTTTATATGTTCAGAAATATTTACACATTTAAAAAAAAATTTTATTTTCATAATGTCAACACTGGGAATAAAAATGAACTCGCTGTTCCAAACTTTAGACTTCATAAGACAAGTCGGTCATGTATGGGGAAATGTATACACATTTATAATAAAATACCACCAAATTTAACTGAACTGCCTTTACACAGATTCAAACTGTGTCAAACTAAATTAAATAAAAAAGGGTTACTATACAGTTCAGAAATATTTGGACGATAAAAATGCGTGGACAGATTGACACGTCTTTATGTTACATATTGTGTTGACTCTTAATGTTGGCAGTCGCTTTTTTATTAATTAGTTTTTATCTTAATTGCTTAGCGAATTTCAACAACGTTTATTGTTTCAAGTGCTTATATATTCTTCCTGATTAAAATGCTAAAATCTATGTTCATAACCCACCAACTTGATTGCACTAGTCTTACATTTATAAAAAACAAAAGAAGTATAAAAAATGTGGAAAAAAGAGCAACCCTCGAGTTTCTGGCTCGCTCTTCTCGGGGATGTCTGCGTTCCGAGCGAGTGGTAGATTCACTTATTCATAAATTGACGTTTTTAAGTGTTTGTACATCAAGTCTATAAAATAAAGATATTTTTGATTTGATTTTGATTTTTTCATACTAACTTTTTTCAGATTTCATCACAACAACAAATCCAGAGAATTTTGGCATGTATCATTAGGCAAGCTTTAGCAATATGTGTGATATCACTCTCCATAAATTTTTTTTATCGTTTTTAAGTGACCGCAAATCAAATGATGTATTCGGGAGGCACTTAAAAGAGTTGTCTTCATTTCTAATTTTAACACAATTAAACTTACAACAAATTATCAAAACAAATAAAACGAGCTCAAAAATATGGTCTATTTTTAGAGGGGGTAATTATTTTTTAAGAATATTCAGAAACTTTTTGACACGTTACGTTTGAAACGTTACGCTTAAAAAATATTGAACTATTTCAAACATTTATTGAATTTGATTTAAAATGTTAGTTTACATTATTATTTATGTCACTTTCTTATGTATAGGCCCATAGTCCAATCTATATATATAATAAAACTGTAGAGGTTGAATGTCTGTACATAGAAAAAAAAGCTGAAAATCAAGTCAGGGTGATGTAAAAAGAGGGAAAATACATTTTTTTTTTTAATTTTGTGTTTCGGTTTGTACGGGCTAATCTCTGAAATGGCTGGACCGATTTTAATTTTGCATTGTGATACTTTATATCCCGGGTCAATATCTTCGATACTTTTTAATCCGGAAAATTAAATGCTTCTCTATAGTTAAAAAACCAGTAACCGCGAACGAAGTCGTGGGCAACAGCTAGTTTTTTCATAAAATGACATTCTAATCGAAAACTAAATCTTAAGTGAAATACGTATAAAAATATTTTAAACACAATTGCGATCAAAGATTTCGTTTCGGGATTAAATCTCTCAAAACGTTCTTCTATTCTAATACTAAACCGTTCTTCAAAATAAGCTTAACAAAATATCGTTTACAAAGCGTTACGTGGCTTAAATTACGTTGATAGCATGATGTAGGCAAGGGGCCGTCACTTGCAGACGCCACACTGATAAAAATAATCACTGGCATTTTTGATGAAAATTCTTTTCATATTACTAGGGCCCAAACAAAGGCCTGGCTGGGTCAGGCGACGTAAACAAGACAGCGATTAAAAAGGAAAAATAAGAATAAATAATATAATTGAGTTGTTTTTTCTTGTTTTTGCTATCGATATTGTTGCGGACTGGTCTGCGGCTGTAGAGCTGGCCGCCAAACACTGTGATAATTTGTCTATTACATGTTTTTGAATTTTGTACAATATCTGTTTTTTATATACATTTGACATGTTTTTCTATTACTATTGTTTTATTAGTCTTGCGAGAGTAAAGCACAATATTTTTAAACTCCGCGTTTTATTGCTCTCACCAACAGATATTTTGGACAAATACCTAATACGTTCATTTTTCCTAATAGGCCCTTAATCACCTCAATCAGATTATTTTATAATAATAACCTCATTCTTAATTATTTGTTACAAATAAAATAAATAAATATAAATATAATTTCCTCAGACTTATCAACTAGCCCATATTGAGCAACTAATGGTCCTTGTGTTACGGATACTAGATGACGGATATTTAATAGATAAATACATATAAATATTCAGAAATATACAATACATATTATAAACATCCAAGACTGAAGAATAAATGTCTGTATTCATCACACAAATATTTGCCCACACCGGGGATCGAACCCATAACTTCTCGAGATGGCGACGTCTTGAGACCGGCGCGAACAGACCACTCGACCACGGAGGTCGTCGTTATTATATTTCGCTTGCAGCACAATACGCAATATTGCAAACATACATAAAAACATTGAAACTCATTCTGTTCATTTCAATCCATATTCTATCTCCGTAGATTGCCGATTGTAGATTGCCGTTTCAACATTTTCGTCTAAACCAATTTCTATTCCTATCTCAGCTATGCTCATATACTGGCAAAGTTTCTTTACAGTACCCAATTGGAACCGAAAACAGAGATTTTAAATCATTTACAGATTTAAAACAAAATGTGCAAGGATTAGGTAACTGCGTTTCGGTTGACCCAAAAATAAATTCACTTATATTGATTTGACCTGTTAATGAAATTTGAGAGAACCTGCCAATTGAGCGATGTAAAACCGCAGATCCGCAATAATATTGAAATAGTTTTTTTCATTATTTTGATTGTCGGTTTATTTTTCAGTTTCAGGTTCTAACCAGTAGAGTTTTTTTTAGGAAGCGTTAAAAAAGTAATACACAAAGGTTAAAACAACAAAAGGTTACACAAAAATAAAATCAAATAAATCTTTTATCGTCTCGCAATTACTCGTACCTACTTGGAATCACAGTGTTGTTTAGTGGATATATTAAATTTTTTTTGGTAATAATAAATAAATATCTTCAAACAAAACGACGAGCTTGGTGGCGAAGCGGTCAGTGCGCTTTGGCGTCGATAGAAAACAAAGCTACCATCGCCATGGTCAGGCCTTGGATAGGTGACCAAGACTTTGTGATCTCGAGCTCCTCCGTGCTTCGGAAGGCACGTTAAGCCGTTGGTCCCGGTCGCATTTGTGACCGTTTCTACCCATCAACCCGCATTGGGTCAGCGTGGTGGTGTTACGGCCCATATTTCTCATGTGTTTCTCCACGAGGAAGGCCTGTCCCAGCAGTGGGACGTATATAGGCTGATGACGATCTTAAAACATTCACAATAAAAACTAGCGCCATTTTAAGCAACTGATGCTGCTTGTGTTACGGTCGCTGTATGTTGTGTTACGGATACATAATACATATTATCACGCCTGTATCCCCTAAGGGGTTGACAGAGGTGCATTACACCCACACTTTTCCCAGTAATTTCGATGGTCCCGCGTTATAGGGGCAAGCCTATTGTTGTTACCGCGCACTATAGAAAATTCATAACCCCTCCGTAATTAAAAAAAAAAGACGTGTGGCACTCGGGGACTGCCGCGGTAAAGCTATTGCATAGCATTTGATATAAACTTATGCAATTATAATTTTATTTATTTATTTTATTCATGCAGTATTTCTTTTTCTTTGATATTAATTCAAGTTACACTTTTTGAGCGTGGTGACCGATAAGAAAACAATTTTTTCTATTATTAAATAAATAAAAAAAGTTAATATTGTTTAAAATATTTTTTATTATTTTACTATACATGTGGGTTTTATTATCTTAACGCCGTGTCGAAGACTGCCGAACTGAAACGACGTTAGACGATGCACGGCCTTCAAGCCACACCTCCTTGCGCATCGGAGTGGGGAGCGTGAGGTTTTTTCGATACGGAATTTCTGGATTCGGTCCCCGCGCTCAAGGCCCGCGATAGAAGCTATGCAATAGCTTAAACAATCCAACAGTCAAGACAGGTGTTACACACCACTAAATAATCTCTGAAATCCGAGCGACATCGAATCTATGCAGTGAAAATATAGTTTCGTGAAAACAAAGTTGTCTATCGTCGTCATCAGCCTATATACGCCTTACTCGTGAAGAAACACATGAAGAGTATGGGCCGTAACACCACCACGCTGGCCCAATGCGGGTTGGTGGGTAGAAACGGTCACAAATAATTATTCACTGTACTCTGTGTTTGTCTGTTCTTTCTTTGTTTTTTATTCTTATTGTGTGTTTGTAGGTTAATAAATGTTTTTCTTTCTTTCTTACAAATACGACCGGGAACAACGGCTTAACGTGCCTTCCGAAGCACGGAGGAGCTCGAGATCACAAAGTCTTGGTCACCCATCCACGGCCTGACCATGGCGAAGGTAGCTTTGTTTTCGATCGAAGCCAAAGCGCACTGACCACTACGCCACCGAGCTCCTCCGTTGTCTATCGCTGCGACTATATTAATATTTTATAATTCATACTAGTGTCATAACAATTGACAAGATACCAATCTTTCGAATTTAAACTCTATCTCCAAGCATTAAGAACGTTGGCAGGCGCACTCGAAATTTGCAATATTTTATGTAGTGATCTCGTGTAAACTTGCAACTGTGTATGACAGGCGATCAGGATCATCTCTCCTGTGAACTTTAACGGAACCGAACCAACGACCCAAAAGTTTAATGCTTTGTCTGTGACATAGGGGCATTACAATGTTTCAGTATGGCAAAATATGTTTTACATTTTGCTTGTTACTTTTATAGTGACATTTTATATGCTGTAAACATTATAAATAATAATATTCTTAAGAGTGCACCGAGTTTTAACCGCTATATTTGCGTTCATTGGTTCCCTTGCTTTATTGTTATTACTAAAGCTATAATTATGTTATTTACATGCAGATATAAAAAGGATTCACTCTATAAATCAAATTGATTAGAAACACGATTACTCATAGTTGGCTCGAAAGAAAATAAATAACATAGATACCTGTAAAGAAATATAAACCCTTTGTAGGTACAGCGTATGTTCTTTAAGGAGGGTAACCAGCTTTTGAATAATAGCAAAACTAATATGTATTTATTTTAATATTTTAACCGCCTCTCTGGTCTAGTGATTGACATCACCGGGTGTAGATCTGGAGGTCCGGGGTTCGATTCCACACTGGGGCAGAAGTTTTTCTGTTCGGTTTGGCTGGTGGTAGGGCTTCTAAGGCCGCCAGGCTATCTACCACCGTCTTACCTAAAATTGTCGCCATAATACAATCTTTTAAGCATTGTTGTATTCCGGCAATGAGAGGTAAGATAGCCAGTTCCTCAGTTATTGAGGATCACAGGTGAAGCTCGTATCCACCTTCGGCCTTATCGTCACTTACCATCAGGTGAGATGAAGGAAGCTGAGAGAGCTGTCATATGTTAAAAAAAATATATTTAGTTTATTATAATAATAATAATAATATCCTCAGACATTCACACCTATCAGCTAGCCCCATTTTAAGCAACTAATGCTGCTTGTGTTACGGACACTAGATGACGGATAAATATATTAAATAGATAAATACATATAAATAACCAGAATATATAGAAATATATATAAACATCCAAGACTGGAGAACAAATGCCTGAAAATTCATCACCCAAACATTTGCCCCCACTGGGGATCGAACCCAGAACCTCTCGAGATGGCGACGCCTTGAGACCGGCATACAGACCACTCAACCACGGAGGTCGTCAAGTTTCAAGTTTCAATAATACTTATTTTGAATAACGTTATACGTGGCAACAAATGGCGTAACGTTGATGAAACAAGTTTTATGAAACTAGTAATAGTTAAAAATCAATATCAACAGCATTTATTCAGTTTAAAGTGTAAAGTATAATCTAAAAGAAAAATAGTATCTACATTACAATAAATAAATATCTGCACTACCTGCCGTGTCATACAGCCTCGAAGTAAATTTCATTGATTAGGCTATTTATACTAATACTACTTAGTTTGAATTATCCAAAGAACAGAATCCCATGTTAGGGATAATATTCACATACCAACTATTCCTATTTAGTATTCAATTACCCAAATTCAGACACGGTACGCAGTTTCAAAAGACTTATTTCATAATAGATTTCTTAATTGTAAGCCAACATTTCTAATTGGATAGCGTCTGAGAACAATGTTCTTCTAATGTATTTAGACTAATTAGATAAAACGTTACGACTCACCGCTTACATCTCTGTCTGATGTTACGGAGGGAAAGAGATAGGCTCAACGTTCAGGGCGTGAGATTTCGTAAATTATTCACCGATTACGCACGGGTTAGCGGTACTTTCCACTGGAAGGTGCTGCCTCGCTTTTTATACGACCTTTAGTATGTAAATAAAGTACATATTATTTATTATTATAAAGGTTTTTGAGATCTAAATTCTAGTTCACTATATGAGTGGATGGTTGATGTTGGTATTCCTCAAAGAAACACTCCTACAAGGCACAAAGTATTGGCAAATGGCCACCCATCCAACGTCTGACTTCTTTATGTGGACAGTCTAGGTTGTTCCAGTTAAGCAGGCCGAATAATTAAATAACGTATTTAATTATCTTCTCAAAGATACAGTTCCATATGTACAATAAGGCAACTCTAGAATAAGGTTTTTTTTATTATAAGCGATCAACTTGCCTGTTGGCAAGCGGTTACCATAGCATATGCTACGAGCGGACATAGCGTGTGCTACGAGCGCCTATATGCTACGGTTTCACGCGTTGTCTGCCTTCTATAAATCAAGAGTCGTCTAATACGTCCCACTGCTGGGCATAGGCCTTCCTCACGGAGAAACATATGAGAAGTATGGGCCGTAACACGCTGGCCTAATCCGGGTAGGTGGACAAAACTTAAGAGTGCAATATATTGCACCTATTAAGAGTGCAATATATTGCACTCTTAATGGGTGTGATGCTAATATTGCAAGGATGCAATATTAGCATCACACCTATCACTTGCAGCTAAGATCCGACCGAAACTGGTCAGGAAATATTCTGACAAGGATCACGTTTTAAAGAAAAGCTAAGGAGAATGTTATTTTTTTCTTGATTCTACAAAATCTATGCATTAGTTTGTTAAATTGTTTTTTTTATGTTTATCACCCACTCGCATGCTATAATTAATTAAATTAATTATAATTCCAGTAATTTAATATTTTATATCATTAACATAATTGTTTAGATAGTAAAGGTTTCATTTATTTTTTAATTTAAAATAAGCAATTGAATTTACTGCATCAATTCATTGGTGTATGGTTCGCCAAGATACAGGTATGGCCTAGTTTGGGAACCGCTGTCAAAATTATTAATATTACTTCTTTTTGTGAATGCACCGTAATTTTTGTTAAGAAATTTAACCTTTTTTGTATAATAAACTATTATTAGTTGACTATTATTATTATTATATACCGAATTAAAGTCACAACACACGAACTGCAAAAACAGGGCTGTCACGATATGATTAACAATTCACAACGTGAACGCGACAAAATGTCATCGTCGCTGATGATTGGATGCAATTCAACGCGCTGAACATAAGAACATAACTGATCACAGCGCTAGAACTCCCGAATGCTGTTTAGGTTCCGATCGTCAGCAGGTTTTCCACCGAAACCGAAGCCCGAAACCGAATATTCGGTCGGACACAACTTGCAGCTAATAATAATAAAATTAATATGTGACGTGAACTTACCATAACACTAATAGCTTGTTATGGTGGTTACAAGGTGAGGGAGGTCTCCGAAGAGCTGTTAACATGCTAACGCATCTTATAACTTTTGCACGTCTCTAGGCTCATAAAACTTAATAAATCTTGACGGTTTAAGGTGTCTGCCCACCATGTGTGGTTTCAGGCACGTACAATATGCTTTTTATGGAGATCCCTATAACTCCTGCTCTTAAGAAATCGGTTCAACCCCAGATGTGTGTAACACCTTCGATGTTTTTGAATTAAACTTGTAATTTCTCGGTAAAATTATGAATTAATTCTTGTTACTGAAATATACACACTTCCTTTACTTAAACTGAAAAAATATTTTATATTTATCCACTAAGCTAAATATCTAACACATTTTGAGAAAATTTAAATTGAAATTTATTTGTATATACAAAATTATTTATTTCGTAATTTTTTATTTGAAATAATGCATACAAAAACCTGGTTATTGGATCCGCAACAATATTTACATTTTATCACATGTCTTATAGTTAGTCGCGCCATTCCCCGCCCACCCATTGAATTTTACATATTAGAAAAAATGCTCCAATAATTACTTGGGGATTTTTAAAAATTTAATATCTAATAAATTAAGACAATACATGCCGAAAAACTCTTTAGTGTTGAATTAATGCCCGGGGTCCAAAAACACAAAAATGTTAATAAAAAAAAACTATTGAAGTCACCATGGTGAATATTTCTATTAATACTTGTAGACATATAAGTCATATTATAATGTAAAATCACCCTTTATTTATTTTTTGTTTCGTTGTTATTCTTGTTTTTTCTTTACATATTTTTTTTTCCAAACCCTTTGCCACCACGGGGGTGACTTTTTAAATATCGTGTTTATTGAATAAAAGGAACACTTACATAAAAAATCACCCATGTAGAATTTAATGTTTCTATGATAGACGTGCTATAAGTTTAAAACCTTTTTTTTTAAATAAGCTCCAATAAAATTTTGGGGAAAACTAAAAAATTATTATTGCATTCTTATTACTAATCAAAAATTTAAATAAATTTCAATGTAGGAATTAGTGTGATTTTTTCGAACAAACACATTTTCCTTGCCTAGACTATACGTGTAAGTATCGACTGCGATGTTGTATGAGAAACATTTTATTAAATTTGTCTTTTTTTTTATATGACAGGTAAGCTCAAGCCTTCATCTCACCTGATGGTAAGTGACGATAAGGCCGAAGGTGGAAGTGAGCTTCACCTGTAATCCTCAACAACTGAAGAACTGGCTACCTTACCTTTGATTGCCGGAACACAACAATGCTTATAACATTGTTATTATGGCGACAAATTTAGGTAAGACGGTGGAAGGGAGCCAGGAAGCCAGGCGGGCTTAGAAGCCCTACCACCAACCAAACCGAGCAGAAAATCTCCTGCCCCTGTGGGGAATCGAACCCCGGACCTCCCGATCTACACCCGGTGGTGTCAACCACTAGACCAGAGAGGCGGTTAAAAACTTCTGCTGCTTAGAAGTTAGTCAAATTTAATAAAATGTGCAATTTTTTCTTTCGATACAATGAAATATTCCCTATATGGAACTGAGTCAATCCGCAATAAGCATTTCTGTGAATAACTCACGTTTGACCAAAAAAATTACTATACCTAATTTTTTCTCACAAAAGAATGGTTCCTAAGGCCATTTCCCTGTATATTCTATGGTTTTGGATTTCCCCATACTGTTCCAGTTAAAAACACTCTGTATAAATGTGTGACAATTGTTAATCAGTGACGGAATGTTTTAGTGGGCATAGCACCGGAAAATTGTTAGGTGAGAATTAAATATATTGTGGCCACCGAAACGAACACGAACGCCCATAGACGGTTCGTCGTCGAACTGTGATTTGAACAACTGTAATTTATATCATCAAGGCATGCTCGAGGTCATTATGAAGGCAATGGAGATGTAAGTTGTATATACAACAAGGATAAAAAACGGATGAAAATAAAAATAAAAATATTTTACATTTTATTTTACATTGAACATTATCCCTTCATCCTTTCTAGGTTATTAATTATAATTTACTCCACGACCTGATTAATATTTTGGCTGTTGTATTTATTTCTAACACGAATTTCTTATTTTTTATCTAACCACGGCAAAGGGATCAGCGTGATGCGAAATTAATGTGGCTCTGTCGTTTCATTTTGTTTGCCGCAGTTGCTCTATCAATCAAACCTTTTGGTTTATCGTAATCTATGGACCACATGTCTTCACAAATGGCGTCGTAAGATACGCGTTCAGGATATATGTAGCTTATTTTCTTAGTTGATGACGGATTGGTGGTCAATGTTACAGTTAAGTCTGGAAGTCCTGTGTTTGAATTCCATTGCGAAGAGATGTTTGTGTGACTAAGGGTGAGTTTTATGATCCGAAGTTTAAAGTTAACTTAATAGTTAAAATGTAGACCAATCCATACTAATATTATAAATGCGAAAATAACTCTGTCTGTCTGTCTCGCTTCACGTCAAAACTACTGAACCAATTTAAACATAATTATACAAATTACCGAAGATACACAGATAGTCTAGAGCCTGAGAAAGGACATAGGCTACCTTTTATTCCGATATTCCCATGGGAACGGTGTCATGCGGGGGAATGTTAAAAAATTTAAATAGCATCTCTCAGGAAAATGAAGGACACGCAACTATGAACTTTGCTTATAATAATAGAGTAGGAATAAATTTAAAATTCCACCAATTGAAGCTACTGTTCCGATTTGAAGAAAAAGAAGAAAGAAATAGCCTATTTAGTGAGGCAGGCACACTATCTCAATGTAACTATTCTACGCGGACGAAGCCGCGGGCAAAAGCTAGTATAATATAATATTGTTCGTGGTTCCGAGATGTCGTCCGGGATTTAAAGGCTTTAAGGGTTTAAGTAAAATGGCGGCTGGCGGCACCGCTGATGATGTTGCTATTAATAACCATTAGTCAAGCTGACGTCATACATTTTGGTATTTCCATTGACGCGATTGGTCTGGATTTTAACCATTGGGTTGACTATTACTACGGGTCAAAAACTGGCCCTAATACAAAAGTTTGTGTTGGAGTCGGTATTAATTTTTTCCAATATTGTTATAGCTATCTTCTTATGAAACTTCTGTCAAACCATGTGATGGTAACAGGCTGGCTGCAATGCCATTGTGTTATAAATAGCTTATGTTTAAGCTTGTCGTAATTTCATTGCCTGTCTTCAAGCTAGAACACAATTTAAAAAACAGCAAGAGCGTGACAGGCCACGCTCAGTATAGGGTTCCGTAGTTTTCCATCCGTCACAAGTAGACTTTTCAACCCATCAAGTTCAAAATAATTTTCCTAGAAAGTACTTATAATGTTCTACTTTTGAAATTTATTTCATATTTTTTTAACTTATGGTTCAAAAGTTAAAGGGCCGACACTTTTTTTTTAACTTTCGGAGCGATTATTTCAGAAAATATAAATTTTATCGTAAAATGATATTAAAAACCCCTATTCATTTTTGAATAGCTATCCAACAATATATCACACGTTAGGGTCTAGAGGAAAAAAAATCTGTCCCTACATTACGCGTATGGGCACCCCCCCTAATTTAATATTTTATTCCACTTTTGATTTGTGCACTTTGTCGGCGTTATTAATATACGTATTTATTCAAAATTTCAGCTCTCTAGTGCTAACGGTCACTGAGATTATCCGCGGACGGGCAGACAGACAGACAGACATGGCGAAACTATAAGGGTTATAAGGGTATTCCTAGTTTACTCCGGAACCCTACAAATTACAGCTGTCTGACGTACTGTTGACTGAAGAATTCTTTTTCCGCCGAAATGGCACGTTATAACTATTTCTGAGGCTGCATCTAATTTGAGCAAGACTATAGAGAGATAGAAGGTAAAGCAATTGTGGCTTAGGGATCTGCACTTCTAATTTCGCTTGATGAAGGCTCTACAGCGCTACGCATCCAACATAATGAATCTAGCGAAATATTTAGTGAAATCACAGCTTACGAATGGTATACACTGCGGGATTACACAATTTCTCGAAACGAATGAGATTGTTTAGTTTAGCATGTGATACTGCTGGATATGTTGCTAAATGATATTTGAGTTTGTGAATGAAATGTTGGGTATTATTTCGTATAGTAAAATCAAAATCTTAAAGTGTGAATCAAAATCATATAAATCTACATACATACATCACGCCTGTAATCCTCGAAGGGGTAGGCAGAGTCCAAAGGGCACTGTGTTCCTTAAGACCATATTTAGCCATTCAAAAATTGGGTTTGGTCAGATGAAAAATCGTGAAAGAGTAGTTACAAGTGGCTAGCTCATCGCCTACACAATTACAGACCCAGTACCCAATACGCCCATAGTGGCCGTTTACGACATGCTAGGCAAGAAAAGCAGTAAGTACATTCTTTTGGTGTCTCCGGGACACAAAAAGAATGTACCAACTGCTTTTCTTACAACGTCCTACCACGAGAGCACGGGACGGGGACTTATAAATCTATTTTGCAATATAATGCACCTTCAATAATAAGGGCGGATTCAACCAAATTCCATGTTACTGCGCGGGGGTACGGATGGGAGCGCATGTTTTCGCATAACGTCGATTATCATAACATCGTTTGTCATACATCGAATGGCATAATCATCAAATAGCATAACAATCATGTCACATATTCCTTCTTACTCATAACATTTAAGTGGCATAACTCTCTAAAGGCATATCATTATAAAGCATAACTATAGAAATTCGTAATTTCATTTAGCACAACATTAGGTAGTCCTAAAATGAATCGAATAATCACCCAGCTTCGAAAGAACCAATCCCAAGGAAATGTGTTCTGATAAAAATTAGGTTAACACTACAGTACACGCGCCACATTTTTTTACGTGAGTTCACGCGTGGCCTACTATTTAAGGCCATTTTAAAATATCAGTATCTTAGCAAAATCCTAATTAACTGATTAAAAATACATATGGAATGAAGAATTTTATTTATATTACTTAGTTTTACGACCTTAAGTTTTAGAAAAAATATTCAAAATACTGAAAAATCAACACTTTTTGTAAACATCTAAGAAAAATTAACAAAAATGGCACTCCTGAGATCCATAAGTTTTTTTATAAGTTAAAACAAATTTTAGTCAGTTTTTTTTTTGTTTTCTAAGCATTTGGGATACACTACTGCTTGGCGATCAGGACAAATCCATTTATTGCAAGCCTTGCACCACTTTTTTGTCGATCAATTTCGGGCTCTCGAGCAGAGTGCACATCGACTAATTCGTCCATCAGTTCTGCCTCGCGGAGTAGGGCCTGTAAGTCTGGCTCTGCATGAACTTCATCCTCTTCACTCTCAACAACTTCATCGTCAGTTTTTAGCTCTCGCAGCCACCTATCCACTTGCGCATCATCCATGACGTAGTAAATCTGTAAATAGTACTAAAATTTAAAAAATATTAATTATATGTATAAGTATACAAATATTATAACATTATTCGTGAAATAATTAATAATGATTTAGTTTACATACATATAAATATATTAATACTTACAAGAGAACAATGTAAAATCGTTTCAAATCGATAATGCATCAAAAGTTACATACCTGAACTTGGTACACCAATACACGCACGGACTACTCTGGTAGGCCCGAGCTTTTGGCGCCAAATTTCTTGGCTGTGCGTGCGTGCAAGGGTCGCGCGGGGTACTGAGGTCGTGTCAAATATATCTGACAAAGATTACCTGGAATCACTAGTTTCTAGCGTGCGTATCTAAAAAGTTATGACAAAAAGAGTCGGCCCGGTCTACTATAGTAGGCCGCGCGTGTACTGTAGTGTTAAGGTTATTTTTTTTTATGACCCCTATAAACTATATTTGTGCAATCGAAATTTATTTTGTAAACAATTTGAGGCAGAGAAAAATATTATGCGTTGTGATCATTTTGCTTTTCATAAGTTGTGCGTTTCAAATTTATGCCTTTTAATACTTATGACAAACAATTTTAGCCTATACAATATTAGGACTCTCAAAATTATGCGTCGCGATTTTATGCGTTTTGATGATTATGCCTTTCAAAATTATGGATAATAAACGTTATGCTTAAAATTATGGAGCTGGTACGGATACCAATATATGCTTGAATTTTTTAGTCGAATCTAATGGCGGAGTCCTGCGTACACGGTTTCTGGCCGTGTACGCAGTAGACAGCCGAAACATTTTTGGTATTACTACACTAGTGTAGCTAATCGAAATTTAGTCGAATTCACCCTTAATCAATCCAATGTACAATACACTTACGAGTAATGTAGATAGAAGTCACGTGTCTATTGCTGTATTACTACCTATTTATATTCATACCAGCTTTTTCCCGCGACTTCGTCCGCGTGGAATAATTACTTTGGGATAGCGGGACGTTATATAGCCAAAAGCCTTCCTCAATAAATGGGTTATCCAACACTGAAAGAATTTTAATCTGACCAGTAGCTCCTGAGGGGAATCCATCATTTTATCGCAATTTTCCTTTCAACGATTTTCAATACTCATAGAACGATTTGCAGAAATTTCACAAATCCTAGAATCTGGTTAGATCGAATTTTCATTTCATCGAATTTTCATTATTAACAAACACAGTTCATTGTTAATTCATTTAAATTTTATACGTTTAATCGAAATAACGTTACATCGAACTTTTGTTTCCCATATTTTTGTTTCATCGTAAGTTTCAGTTTTTGACACAAAACAATTGAAATATCAATTTTTATTCCAATAAATCAGTGTGCATCGAAAATACGATTTCATGCAATTAATTTAAGTAGTTCCGTACGGGGTGTCTTTTTAGAGCACTATTTAAAACAAAAATTTGGATGAATGAAAAAAAACTGTTATCACTTCGAATATGTACTTAATTTAGGCAATTAATGTGAAATACACTGCATTTTATTAATTTTAGATATTATGTTACATAGTAATATTTAATGCCGATGAACGACGCAATCGATATCCGTTTAGAGATAAAGTTTCTTGGTTTTTTCAATTCAACCGGGTTCGATTCACGAGCTAAGTAGAAGATGAAAAAAAATCTGAGTATGCAGTTTTTATTTTTACTAAAATCGGTAACATGGTTCCTAAGAACAAATCATTGTATCTCCTATATTTATATACTTCCCCCCACTGACCGTTTCGGATGGTCATTCCTGTATATTAAATAGATAAATAAAGTAGTGGTGAGGAGCTCGGTGGAGTAGTGGTCAGTGCGCTTTGGCTTCGATCGAAAACAAAGCTACCTTCGCCATGGTCAGGCCGTGGATGGGTGACCAAGACCTTGTGATCTCGAGCTCCTCCGTGCTTCGGAAGGCACGTTAAGATTAGTCCCGGTTGCATTTGTGACCGTTTCTTCCCACCAACCCGCATTGGGCCAGCGTGGTGGTGTTACGGCCCATACTCCTCATGTGTTTCTCCATGAGGAAGGCCTGTCCCAGCAGTGGGAGGTATATAGGCTTATGACAAATAAAGTATTATAGATCGCTATTCCGGAATAACTTAATTTATCTATGATTCCGCTAGTATTCTAGCGCCACCTAACGTAATAAGTCGAACGAAGGAATGCAATCAACATTAATAAGTTTTAGGGTCGATTTTTCAATCCCCAGATAAAACTATCTGTCAGTCAAATGTTAGCTCTTTTCCCTTTCTTTTTATGACTTTGGAAAGTGACAGTGATAATTTTAAATGGCGGATAATTTTATCTGAAGATTGAGAAATCGGGCCTTAGACGAACTAAAAACCCATGTATGGGAATAGCGATCAATACTACTTAACTTATCTATGCTTGTAGCTGTCATACTCTTCAATCGTGTGGCTTTACGGTAGAAAGGTTATGATGGAGATGGCCTTTGATCGCAAAACTTTACGGCGGAACTTGCGGGACTTGACATTTTATTAACACCATATATTTTGACCGAATGTCTTATCTGCAGTGGAAGTAAAACATAAATATTCGATTTTAAAATCTTTTCTGTATCATATGAGACAGCAGTTTTATACCTCTTTGTATTGGCTTCGATCTGTTGTTATAGTGCGCGCGGAACTCGTTTGGACGCGCCTTAGGTGGCGACTCATCTCGCTATTGCGATCTCGTGTGCGTAATGTTTAAAGTAGCCGGAACTTTAAATGCGTGTTGCCGTCGCGAAGTACGGCGCCGAACTGTCCCACCGCTCACATACCTAAGGCGCGGCCAACTAGTTCCGCGCGCACTATAGTAGAATGTCCGTCCTCAGCCTATATACGTTCCACTGCTGGGTGCAGGACTTCCTCAAGGAGAAACATATGAGTATATGACCCCACCAGCTGGCCCCATAGTGGGAAGAAACGGTTGCTATATCGACCGAGACCAACGGCTCAACGTGCCTCCCGAAGCACAGAGGAGTTCGACATCGCAAAGTTTTAGTCACCCATCCACGGACTGACCATGGCGAAGGTAGCTTTGTTTTCGTATCGAAAGCCAAAGCGTGCGAACTACGACGCCACCGAGCTCCTCAGTGGAAGAATTTATCGTGTAGTTATTAAGAATTTGCGGCTTATTATGTCTTCGTAAAATCAATCCAACCCTTCGTTCCAACGGTTGCTAGTTCGAGAGACTTTTCCCTTTAAAAATGTGTTGGACCATACCGACCGTCAATATTCAATCACCCTATTAAATGTTATTATAACGTAATTTCCAGGATTTAGAAAAACCCCCGCCCGTTGTGTTTGAACATAGCTTAAATATACATTGAGAAACTTTGCGGTTTCTCTTCCAAGAAGTTGGAAATGTTCGGTAAAAAAGGAGATTCGTAATTAATGCGCCCTCTACATTTATAGAGGAATAGCTTGATATTCTCATGACGTACCTTATTATAGTTCTAGGTTGTTCGAACTTAGTCGGGACACTATAGATTATAGCCACAGTTAACCAAGTTTCAATACCTATAATATATATATTATATTTACTGGCTGTGCCCGCGACGACGTTCGCGTGGCTATTGATTTATCGCCGATAAAGGTTTACAAAAAGTTTTTGTGTGTTTGTTAACACTGCATTGTAGTTTTTACATTGTGCTCAACATTACATTTGTCCCTCTTATTGGCAAAATGTTGATTGTTAATAACTAAAACCTCTAATTATTAACATAATGAAAATGACATTTCTTGTCAGTGTCATCTGATTAATTGTTGTCTTGGTGATGAGCCTTTGTTGTCGGGTATTATTTTACAATGCCGACAAATTTTAAAATTCGAAATGAAATTTCATTTTGACGGAATATGTCACATAATACTCGGTCGAGCAGATATTGATAACCACGGTACACCCGCGCAGTACCCGTTCCCATGAGAATATCGGGATAAAAAGTAACCTATGTCCATTGTCAAGCTCTAAACTATCCGTGTACCAAGTTTCAATTGAATCGGTTCAGTAGTTTTGACGTGAAAGCAAGACAGACAGACAAACAGTAACTCTGTTAACTCTTTCGCATTTATATTATTGGTATGGATAGTTCTACAAAGTACAGTAAAGTCTACAAAGTATGTAATTTAAGAATTACAGTTTAGTGCCTGTAATTCTTAAGTTACATACACACATCCTGTCAGACTCGTAAAATGACTTTTATAAGGGTTTTAATTTTACGATGTCAAGAGTGGGACAAATAACGCTACTTTTGCTCTTCACCTCTTGATTGTCTGTTCAATCCCCACTTGTTAAACTCCAATTTTTTAAAAACGGTTAAATTACTTTGTAAATATAAATTTTCCGTTTAGAAGGATGGAAATGATAGGTACGCTAAGACTTCTAGATATTTCCTTCTATTAGTGAACTGATTTTTTCATTGTTATTTTTTTCCGGTAGCAAACCGATTTTTTCATGGTCAATTTTATTCTGTACACGACTTCAATTGAGGCTATTAGATATAATAAAGCTGGAATGATCTCAAGTCCGATATCTCTGTGGACAGAATAGATCAACCCATTTTCTTTTAAGCCGTCTCCTTAACCATTAAAATCTCGGACGGTATCTCGGGATGCCGCGAACAATTCTTAACTGTCGGATCACGGATTCGATTCGGAAAGTCACGTCCCGTCTCGCTCTATTTTGCCGCGGTGAAAAGGGACAGGTAGAGATTCCGTGATTCGTTTAGTTTCCGATAGTTTAGAATACGGGTGCTGTTTGCCGGAACGCAGCAATGCTATAACAGTGTCATTATGGCGAAAGATTTAGGTACTCGGAGGGGCTCAGAAGCCCTACGAACCAAACCGAGCAGAAAACTTCTGCCCCGATGGAGAATCGAACCGCGGATCTCCTGATCAACAGTTAGGTCAGAGAGGCGGTTAAAGCGGATTAAAAATATTGTGTCTGGTATCTGAAGACTTAAACAGCCGTAGTATTAGGTCCTTACCTTATTTTGGGGATGTCTGCATTTTACATACGAACATTTTATCAGTTTTCTTCACAACGACAAATCCAGAGATAATAATATTTGGCATGTATCATTAGAAAAGATTTAGCAATATGTGTGTGAACACGCTTGATAAAAATTATTCATCGTTTTTATGTTAATGCAAATCAAATGATGTATTCGGGAGGCAGTTAAAAATAATTGTCTTTGTGTCTAATTTTAACACAATTAAACTTACAAAAAATGATCAAATTAAATAATACGAGCTCAAATCTATGGTCTATTTTTAGAAGAGGCTATTATTTTATAAGAATGTTCTGAAACTTAATAGTTACGGTCGGATTGCTAAGACAGAATAAAAACACCAATTTCATAGGTAAGGAACCTATGAAATTGGTGTTTTTATCATAATTAATATTATCATAATTAATATTAACTTTATCTCCGCGGCACAAGCGTTTACTTCTTCACTTTGTGGCATGTATATTCACAGGTGTCTCTGTTTGAAACCGAAATAAGTGCGCGGGTGGCAGCTGGTCCTCATTTATTTACAAGCAATATGCCCTCTTCGAGTCTAGGCGTCTGTTCTTACTTTTCGAGTTTTATCCGATAAAATATCGGGTGCTACAGCTTGAATATGGCGCCGCATTTATCAGATTCGGATTTTTATCAGCTTACACTGGCACAGTTATTTCGGATCCCGTTCGCTTGGAAAGCTGGTTTCGTTGACGACTTCCGCAGTTTCAATATTAAGACATATTAATCTGAAACCTAGTTGAGTAATCGTCGTACTTATATAGGCAGAGGGCAGAGGCCTTCCTCATGGAGTAACACATTAGTATAGGTCCGTAACACCACCACGCTGTCCCAATGCGGGTTGTTGGGGTTGGTACCCATGCGAGTAATGTAGCAGTGCGAATAGTTGCAGAAATTATAATCATTCCAAAAAGGTGAAACTAGACCTTTCCGATTAGGCCCCGACTTTACTCAGCATTTTCAAGGGGGAATATAAAACGAGCGAATAAAAAAGAACCTAGTGGCTGATGATGGCATACTGTATTAATTTGAGTAAGCGAAAAATTTACTTATCTAACGAAGAATATTGATTAATAATTTAATCCAGAATGAGCTTACAAAATGTGGGTTGTGATTATTCCATTTCAGATATTCAAATTCTATCCTTGCGACATTACTAAGTGAGCGACTAGATATGCAGAGAGGGAAACTTCATGGAATTTGTATACAATTCCTAGGAAATCGGTTTCAATAACCTTCAAGAAATTTGTGTCAATAACCACTTTGTCTAAATTGAGTAATTATAATTTTTTTATTCAAAACACTTCATTTAAGATAAAATGTCGCTCAGTATAGAGGAGCTCGGTGGCGTAGTGGTCAGTGCGCTTTGGCTTCGATCGAAAACAAAGCTACCTTCCCCATGGTCAGGCTGTGGATGGGTGACCAAGACTTTGTGATCTCGAGCTCCTCCGTGCTTCGGAAGGCACGTTAAGACGTTGGTCCCGGACGCATTTGTGACCGTTTCTACCCACCAACCCGCATTGGGCCAGCGTGGTGGTGTTACGGCCTATACTCCTCATGTGTTTCTCCATTAGGAAGGCCTGTCCCAGCAGTGGGACGCATATAGGCTGATGACGACGAAATAAAAAAAACCATTTGCAAAATATTTTAAAAATTCAGGACGTAACGTTGCTCCTCAAACAAATATGACTTCTCATTTAGTCCGTGTTGGTCCGGGGCAAGGAATGTACCAACTGCTTTTCTTGCCTAGCATGTCGTAAATGGCGAGTAAGGGCGTATTGGGTTCTGCGTCTGTGATTGTGTTGGCTAATTGTGGTCATAAAGGTACACAGTGCTCCTTGGACTCTTCCTACCCCTTCGGGGATTACAGGTGTGATTGTATGTATGAATGTACACATACTACCCATTTTTAATCCACACGGATTCGTCTGATTAAACAAGGCGTCGACATCCGACACGTGGGAACGGGCTGTAGAGGTATAACCGTGAACCGTTATGGTTGAAGGCAGATCTCAAGGTCGCGCAATACATTCCGATCTGTTTCTTTTCACTTTTATTGCAGCAATAATTTGGTGGAATAATTTATTGTGAACGCTACGAAATAAGTAATACCGATAAAAGCTACTGTTTTTAGGATTCTACTTGCGTGATTCGATTGATCATTTCGTAGTTAGTTTATTAGTGTTCTTTATGTTAGGAATAAGTTTGCGGTAATTATTCTAACTTCTCATTATTATAGCCCAAACAGCTGTATCAACTAGATCTAGCTAGTTTTTGTTTACTTAAAATGGATAAATATAATAAACAAAACAGTTAGTAGCTTGTTAGGTCATGGAGTAAGTTTGCTGGTTCTATCTATCAAAAATTATGTTGATCATTTGTAAAAAAATTCTGTGACATAATTCTATTATCATCAATGTAGTTATAAATGTACTGAATTACACGTTGTATTGTTACTGCACTATTAATATAGTCTGTAAAGTTCTTAAGTCCGATATAGAGTGGACTGAGAAAAAAAACTCACCTGATGCCTCCCCTAGTGGTGTCGGCATTAAGCGCCCGGCCTTCATGCAGCCAGGTGAGCACGGCGGGCGAGTCCACGTGGCGCGCGCGGCACACTAGCGCTAGCGTCGACTCCGCCTCGTAGAACTTCTCCAGTAGCGGCGCGCCCGCCTCGTCCACCACCCACACTTGGGGCGCTGTGGAGTTGGTGACAGGGTTAGTGTTGTGACGTGTTGGACCGATGATAAAGGAAAAACTTGACGTCACTATTTTTATTTGTATATTAAGGCACAACTGAATCAATTATATAAAAAAGGCAAATTTCACAAAACACACAAAAATAATTTCACATTTAAAACTAAAAGATATTATGACTACTTACAATAGTGCCTTAAATAAACTTATAGACTTAACAAATGAACTGTAACTGGTAAATTCTGAATCTTGTGATTTTTAACTGTTTTACGATAAGCTTATAACTTATTTAACTCAATAGTAAATATATCATAATTATATTTAAAATTATTGACAGTGAGTCAACCGCTCTAGACGCTGACTCTTGCAAGAATAGATTTTAAGAACAAAACAAATGAAAAGAGACAGACAGTCAATTTAAAAAAAGAAACCAAGAGAAAAATGGCCAGAGAAGAGCGCAATAACAGCAAAGAAAGTGTCGCTAATATAGCTTTAGCGCCTCGTTACAGTGTTACTAATAGATGCGCAATAGCTCACACGGGCCTTAGGGGCAGTTGGTAGGGAGATTGCTCGTAGAACTGATAGCGGTCGGGATGGAAAGGCTTTTCTGTAGCCACCATGGACAGAGAGACACGTCTTTGCTGGTGGGTGGGGAGGTGGTACAGAGCCTGCGCCTGCGACCTCTTGCGCGAATGCTGTGCATTAGTTAAAATTGCCGACAACTTTTGAGCTTTTATTAAACCACAGACGTTAATTTAGGTGATAGTTCACGACTGATAATTTCACACTCTTGAAATTCTCAATCGCATATAAACTTTACGAATGCCTGAACAATGCTCTTGAAATGTCTATCCAAGTTTCTTTTTCACAAAACATATGTTCTTGGCGGGACTTTACAGGTCTCAAGAGGAACAGACATAGCCGTTACTTCTGAACAAACTACCTAACTTCAAAAGCCGTAAAGTTCAGAGCTGTAATGTAACTTTCCCAGTAATAATAATATGGTACGTGATATTAAAACTTTTTAAATAGAGATTCCAGTAATAAAAGTTTAAGTATTTACATTTATATAGACCCTTTTGTTTTTTTAATATTTCACTAAAGAGAAGTATAATAACTATTACCAGAAGTACGAAAGAAGTAATGATATTAATCGTTAGATGACTCCCAGTACTTTTTTATGATGACAAGGAAATACGGACCGCACTAGCACATTTTTTTACACGATGTACTCTTTGATAGGATTAGAAATAGTGAGAGAAAACGGTGAAGTAAAAGAGGTCGTCGTAATAAAAATAGAAAAGGGTATGTTTAGTTGCCATTTGATAGTCGTACGAAAGTAACGAGGCAGGTATTTATAGTAAATGTGAATGTCTATTGGGCGTATATTGGGTTGCTTACCTATGAAATTGGTGTTTTTTTTCTCTCTTAGTATTTTGTTTGTAACAATTAAGATTCAGAGTATTCCTAAAAAATAATTACCTCGTCTAAAAATAGACTATATTTTTGAACACTTTTGATTTGCTTTGATAATTTGTTGTAAGTTTAATTGTGTTAAAATTGGACACGGAGACAACTTTTTTTAAGTGCCTCCCGAATACATCATTTTATTTGCATTCACTTAAAAACGATAAATATTTTTTATGAAATGTGATATTAGACATATTACTAAAGCTTGTCTAATGATAGATGCCAAATATTATTATCCTTGGATTTGACGTTGTGAAGAAATCTGAAAAAAATTTAGTATGGAAAATGCAGAATTCCCCAAAATCTCCATACAAAACACCAATTTCATAGGTAAGGACCTAATATTATGTTATGAGAGTATGAGACTAGAAAGATGGTATGCCAGCTTCAGTGAAGCTCTGTATCTCTGCTTACCACACTGGGAAAAAGTAGTAGTGGAGAATATATTTTAGATCCTCCGCCTCCCATGGACTGTCCGTTATTATGGCGGACTGCTCTTACCGCGTGCATTTCAACAATTGATTTGTCCCTATCACGTTTTGATTACGTTTGAGTCTTCCGCAGGGCAAATATGTAACAAAATATTCACTTACTATTAACATGTAAATAAGTTCTGCTAACTCTCGGTGGGTGTGTGGAAATTTGACACTCGTAGACACCCTCGTCATCAGGCTTCACTTCCCTGATGAGCAGCCTCCAGTTGCCAGGGTACCTCCTGGCCACTGTCACTCTGTTGTCAGCGGCGTAAGTGACTGCTCCCACTGTCAGCAGTTCTGGCATTTCGTCCCTACCTCTTCTGCGGACCCAGGAGACCTGCGAAGGTTTTAACACATGTTCAGAGCCTGCAATTACAGGCTTATTTGTTTAACCGTTTATTGTACACAGAATCCGGCCGAATCAGAAATGCCGGCACTTCACTTGGCGTATCGTATTCGCGTATTTGCTATGATTGTCTGAAAACGGCCATGTGTGGACGGTTTATTTGAGTATTAGCATGAATGGTGCAAAAAACGCAAATAGCAGAAATGTTTGCGTCTACTTGTCGGTTTTTGGTCACACATCAAAGGATTATTTGAGTTGTTGTCACATAGGCGTCTTGGAGACATGACCAAAAAATGTAAGTGTTACTTGGTGGTAAATATCAAATTTGTGCGTCTAGTAGAATAAACGGGGACGCTATGGCCTCTTACTAAACGCGGAAACCTGACATGGTTGTCATTCATTCGCTTTCTCTTTTTTCTCTGGCGGTTTGAACTTGATTAGGATTTCTCGTTCTCACGCTTCATGTATCTTCTTGGCGTAGCGAAAAAACTCCTTAATCTATGAGCAAACAACGATGACGCTACGCGAATATGCTCAACCAAGTGAAGTGCCGCTTTAACACAACAATACACACAATTTAACACGTCGAACTTGTGGAGGTTACAAACTTTCTGGCCAATAGTGGTTGGTCATAGATACGCTGGCCGCCAGCGCCGGCGACGCGCGACAACTTCAATTACACGAGTCAATTACATCGTTACACAGCCTCACCTGCGCGCTCATACGTCAAAATGCTTAGAAATCTCGACAGCGCCATCGAGATTGGCCAGCGCTAGTGGCCACCGTAGCTATGAAAAGTTCCTTAGTCGGGTTGTGCATGCGCGCGCACACTAGCCTGAAAAAACAGCTGAGTTGGTTTTGGGTGAAGGGAATTGCTAAGCCCAGTCCACCTTTTAGTCGACCGATACAAAATCGGTGTAATGTAAGCCTTTTCATATCATAATGGTTGACAGCCTGATTAACAGAATTTTTTTTTTTTTTTAGGTTAAAAAAATATGCAAATAAGTGATGGTTAGATTTATGTTTGCAAACCCAAAATAATAAACAACTTCTGACATTCCTTTCAACTAGCTTACACGTCAACTATATAAATACTGTGTGAGGTAATATCACCAAATATACAAAGGAATTTCACCAAAAGCAAAAGTTTAAATTATTTATTTTATTGAATAATTTATTGTACACAATAAAGAAAGAAATATACAATGAAGAAATAAAATTACAATAGGTAGGGCTTATATCTATAAGATATCTCTTACTTACTTACATACCTACCAACAAAGTACTATATATAGGATGATGAAAATAACAGAAAGTTAGTCTTAATGAAAGAAAGATAAATAAATATTTATAAAATCAAGTTAAGGATAAATAATATTCTTTTAGCCTCTTTTTAAATTGAGTGAGTGTCTGACAGTCTCTAATTGACGACGGTAAAGAGTTCCACAAGTTGACGGCGCGAAAAGTAAAGGAATCCTTGAAAAATTCAGTGCGAAGTGACTGTGATGGCAATCTGAGCAGGGAGCGGAGGCAGGGAACAACTGTAGAACGAGCATATTGAAATCGTTCTCGAAGATATGTGGGATAGGTTGGATTATGAAGAATATTGAACAGCAAACAAAGAATCCGGGAATTTCTGCGTAGACGAATGGGAAGCCACTTTAGCTGAGATCTAAAAGTCCAGATATGGTCATATTTTTTAAGTCCGAATATGAAGCGAATGCAAACATTTTGCAGACGCTCCAGCTTATTTAACAAGTCCTCAGTGACGTCCAGGAAACAAGCATCAGCATAGTCAATGATTGGCTGTATCAAAGACTGTGCCAAGGAAATTCTAGTTGGAATGGATAGGAAGTACTGGAGGGACCTGAGTGAGTGAAAGGACGAAAAGACTTTGCGGCTTACCTCGTTTACATGCGCTTTCCAGTTCAGGTTGCTGTCAAATATGAGCCCCAAGTTTTTAGCTGTAGACGAGATGGGTATTACTGATCCATTTAAAAGGACAGGCGGAAATGAGTCTGTTTTTACCTGACTTAGCAGGTATCGGCTACCAATAATCATAGCTTTTGTTTTGGTGGGATTAACAAGGAGACCGTACGAGTTAGCCCAGACATTGACCCGCTCCAAGTCTCCATTCAGAACCGAGACTGCTTCATTGATATCGGTTATACTATAATGATGATATATCTGCAAATCGTCAGCATACAAATGAAACCTAGAAGTAATTACTCCGGCCACAGTGTTTATAAAGCATGGAAACAAAAGAGGTGATAGTATCCCGCCCTGAGGCACACCGGCCGAAAGACCGCACCAGTCAGACCGGTTGTCATCATGTCGGACACACTGACACCGGTCGCGAAGATTCGACTCGAACCAAGACAAGGCTGCACTAGAGACATTCAATGAGCCAAGTACGCCTAGGAGAATATCGTAATTTACAGCATTGAAGGCACTGCTAAAGTCCAAGAGCAGTAGAAGAGTTAATTGCTTGTTTTCCATCGCCAACCTTATTTCATCAGTAACTTGTATAAGTGCTGTAACTGTGCTGTGGCCAGGACGGAATCCGGACTGATAAGGATTTAGCAGATTGTTGGAGAGCAAGAATCGTGACAATTGCTTGTGGGCTAGATGCTCAAGGACCTTGGAAAGGAATGGGAGAATTGAAATAGGACGAAAATCTGAAGGGGAAATGGGACAAGTAACTTTAGGCAAAGTTATGATATGAGCTTGTTTCCAGGCGGAAGGGAAACAGTGATTAGAGAAAGAGAAATTAAAAATATGAGTCAACACAGGAGTTAGTTCATCGAGTAAGAGTAGAATCATCTTGTATAATTTATTATTATTATTATGTTAAAACAATCATGAAACCACCTTAAATATTGAAAGCGGGAAGTCAAAAGTTCTTTGTACATTCGTTGTACCTAGAAGTTTAATAATAATTGACAATTTCTAAATACGCATCCGTATTTATTTTCATCGTATCGATTCCAATTAGTAGTCGTACGAGCTTAATGATCATTAGTTATTGACGATTTCTACTTTCCAGAAATTACTTTCAGATCTTTACGTAATTTTTTATAAGATTTCTTTAATGGAAGTAATCAACAGTTTAACTTGTATTTTAAAAGATATATACATTTAGCTAAAATATATTAATTTTCTATTTAAGAATTCAGGAACATTAAAAACGTTTCATTTTCTTCTCTTTAGTTTATGAATTATTATTAAGGATCCGGGCCGTAATGGATCGTATTAATTCGTACTGTTAACAGGCCGACACCATTGAACTTTTTAAATAAAAGTACACTAGTGCCTGGACACCGTATAATAAATAATTACACAGGCACTGACTCCTAACTACTGATTTCCGCGACGACCAGATTCTACATATACATAATAATAATCACGTCTATTGTCCCCTAAGGGTTAGACAGAAACTAGGCAAAAGCACCGCAAAATCAGTCCATTCCCATAGTCCGCGCTTCACCAAGCAGTGACTGCAATCAGCGTGACAGGTGGTGAGCCCATCGCCGCTATAAGCTATTGGATGGTTGAGCAGTTCTAAGTCCATTAGTCGCCTTTTACGACACCCAAGGGAAGAGCTGGGTTGGTAGTATTCTTTTAATTCTTTTAATAAGCGACCAGATTCTAACTGAAGTAAAATTAATAATTTAAAATTGGCTCAATGTAAGGAATTTGCTTCTTGGCATTTATTGATGCATTGGAAAAATACTGCATAATGTAATTCGTATATTAAGCAATTGCTGGATATTATTATGGGATATAACAGTTCGCTTTGGGTTTTGAAGCAAACATTCGCCCTGGTAGGACCTTCAACGAGTGACTAAAACGGTGTGACCTAGAGGTCCTCCGTGGTTCTTTCCGTAATCTGCATTGTAGTCTGGTATAGAAGTTTTCCTGTGGACATACTTAGGCACACAATCAACCACTGATTTTCTCGACCGTACTGTAACTGTGTACGGTACCTCCAGTGTAAGTTATTATTGTAAAAAGCTTCACTTTTTTAGTTGCGTTAAGAATGTCAATTTCTTAAAAGACGTGATTACAGCTACTTTCCGCTAGGGAAGGTTTTCACGTTTCCCATAGAAATGACATTTTTTACGTAAGGCCAGTTTGATAGGCCACATTTGACATTTCCTCAAAATTTTGCAACGTAACCTTGCACGACGGACCTTTGTATCATTATTCGTTTTACTAATTAATATCTGTCACTTGAATCAAGTACCCCTGGTATGCCAGGGAATTACCAGTCGTAAATTACGTTCGGGTCGCGAATAATTAGGCGTCGGGCATTGTCGGGTGAATTTCCCGGTCCAATTGATGTAGTTCCATACGCAGTACAGTACCGCGTATTATGGTCAGTGGTAGGCTGTCAATTAAATGATAATGTATCCGTGTTTTAAATAACTTCGAATATCGGATCTGGATTGCTTTTGTTTATTATAAATTTAATATTATTATGCTGATGTAAATCAAGTAAAACCATTTAAGGTTGAGTTGATATTTCATTGTGTGTGAATTATCCAGTCAATTTTTTTTTCTGCCTAGCGTTTTCCCGGCCTTATACCAGGGTCCGCTTTCCGACTACACTTTCTCCATTTTGCCCGGTCTTCGGCATCCCTAGGAGTAAGGTCGTTCTCTCTCATATCCGCTTTAACGACGTCCAGCCAGCGAATTTTGGGTCTTCCACGAGATCTAGGGCCTTGTACAGCTAGGTCGAGGCAACTATTTCCGACGTAGTCTGGAGGCCTGCGGCTAATATGGCCAAACCATCGGAGGCGACATTCCTGCAGTTTATCTGCTATGTCACGGACTCAGCGGCAAGGCATGGACCTTGCCGCTGGATTGATACATATTTCCAGTTATTGGTCTTTCCACATCATAAACATTGTTAAACATTTTGAGGTTCTATAGAAATTTTTGCTCCAAAAACATTTTTAATGGTCATCTGTCACTAGAAGCATTCTCTGGGGTACACTTATCGAGGACATCGTCCAGAAAGAAGTCAATGAACCGAATGCAATTGGTGATTAATTTGACGTCGGTCGCCTGTTTGCTTTTCCTTACTTTAGTCTTACGTTTGTGCCGGAAGAGATCTAAGATACATAAAAGGTTATTGAATTGCAAATATTTCTATAGATGTTGGGGCAAGCGAAGTAAAAGAGAAATTAGAAGGGACGAAAGTGTATTACAAAGAAAATAGGTAATCTTTGCAGATTTAACAGGCTTGTGAAATAAAACTCAGTATTGGCGAGCACTGCGAACACCGGTATTCGCAAACAATAGATGTTTACATTTCAAACATTTCTTCCACTCTACACCTTGTTTCACTCATGCATATTTGTGAGGTGAACTTGGTCGCCTAATAAATCAAAACGAATTCGAATCGGGACAATTAGAATGTTTCCGCGTAACTTTAAGAATCCGGATTGTTAGTCATCACGTTTACTCGATAGCCTAAATTAACTGCGGCGACAATAGAGGCCTCGCCAAAATGCTTAAATATTTAATACCTGAGCATTAATATCGAAGACGCGAGGCGGTGAGGGTTATTATCAATAAGTAATAGGCATTTGACAATACGCATGGCTTTGTCAACGTTGGAGAAATAAGAGACAATTCTCCTTGATGAATGGCAGAAATTCAGATCATTGGCCAGGAATTTTGGGAATTTATTTAAATTTGAGAAGGTAATCATGAGTCCGTTTGATATTGACACATAAACATTTTGTAAAGCCTTTGAAATAGTGCTATCTTGATTGTAATGAACCTGGGAAACATTATGCCAAATGTCGTCTTCAATAAATAAGTGAAAAAATTTAGTTGTAAACGGCAAGATTAAAAATATAATACGAGTATTCGCTATTTGATGCGTTGACGATAATCACAAGGTAGCTATAATCATTTAGGCTTGTATTAATGTCTGCAATTACAGCGAGTCGGAAGTGGGTAAAATTTCTGTTCTACGTCATACCATAATGGGGATTGTCTAATATTTTCGACATGCTGTTTTTATAGTTGAAATGGATAAAATATTAGGTTGGGGAAAAAGTCTTTTCGCATTATAGTATGTATAAACTTGTAATAAAATCTCTTTGGCTATACTATTTGTATCTGGCTGGTTTTGGTATCATTGAAAGTTTAAATTATAAAGAACATAATTCCAAATTCAAGTTAGGAAAAAGTGTGACTTTAATTTGTTTTTCGTACCGCCAAGATGAGTGAATCTAATTAAGAAATTCGATACATTTTAAAATTTTACTACAAAAAAGGTAAAAATGCAACGCAAGCCGCGAAAAAAATTTGCGATGTTTATGGACCTAGTGCAGTGTCTGTGAGAGTAGCACAAATTTGGTTTAAGCGTTTTCAATCCGGAAATTTTGATGTCAAAGATGCACGTCGCTCTGGTCGCCCTATTACAGATAAAATGGATGCCATTTTTGAAAAAGTGGAGCAAGATCGGCATGTCAGTAGTTACGACGTAGCTGAAGAACTGGGAATTGACCACAAAACAGTTTTGGCGCATTTGAAAAAAACTGGGTACACAAAAAAGCTCGACATTTGGGTACCTCACGAGCTCACTGAAAGAAACCTAATGAACCGTGTACTCATTTGTGATTCTTTATTACGACGTAATGAAACCGAACCATTTTTGAAGAAGCTGATAACTGGTGATGAAAAGTGGATCACGTACGACAAGAACGTGCGAAGAAGGTCGTGGTCAAAGGCCGGTCAGGCTTCACAGACTGTGGCGAAACCCGGGTTAACTCGCAACAAGGTGATGCTGTGTGTGTGGTGGGATTGGAAGGGCATTATTCATTATGAGCTATTACCACCAGGCAGGACCATCGATTATGAACTCTACTGCGAACAACTGATGAGATTAAAGCAAGAAGTTGAGAGAAAGCGGCCGGAATTAATCAACAGAAGGGGTGTGGTTTTTCATCATGATAACGCTAGACCTCACACATCTTTAGCCACTCAGCAAAAATTAAGAGAGTTTGGCTGGGAGGTGTTAATGCATCCGCCGTATAGTCCTGACCTTGCACCTTCAGATTTCCACCTGTTTTGGTCTCTTCAGAATTCTTTAGGCAGTGTTAGGTTAACATCACGAGAGGACTGCCAAAACCACTTGTCGCGGTATTTTGACCAGAAGTCCCAAAATTTCTATAGCAATGGGATCATGTCTCTACCTACAAGATGGCAAAAAGTTATCGAACAAAATGGTACCTACATACTTTAGTTAAATGTAAATAAACTATATTAAAAAATGTTTTGAATTTTCTTAAAAAATGCGAAGAAACTTTTTCCCCAACCTATTAGATCAATTTGAGAAACTAATTTCAATATTTTCGTTATTTTTAAAGTAATAACATTTATACGGAATTTTGAAAAATCGTGATACATTATGCGCGTAACATTGTGTAACACCTTTGCTTCAAGGGAAAAAAGAATGCCGTCAAACAAATGTCAACACTCATGTATCACTCATTCTTTTATTTTTTTTACTGTAAAAATACCACAAGCGACGCGAATTACCAGTTTTCTTATTATTTCGTGAAAAAACTACTATGTCGTGAAATAATTTTGTCAAAGCGGACTCACGGAATCTGCCGAAAGTAGAGAATGTTATGATTTTGGAATATATGTCTACAAATAACCAACATAACCTTGCTGAAATAAGAGCAAAAGCACTTTCTATATTCCATAATTATTAAACATTTGTTTATGAAAACAATGAGAACAAATCGTATTTACCTTACAATGTAAGGTTATAATTTGTTGTTTCTGACTTATGACACTTGTGTTTGTAAATGTCATTTCTGTCATTGCTGTCATAGCAAACACATTACTGATATTCAGCCAACAGTGACGTCATTTGAAGGGCAAATGAAGGTTATTCATTTAAAGGCTGAAATATTAATAATCCATGATTATTTTCGCATTCTAACTAATAGGCTACGATCAGCAACCTTATTCCTCGAAATGGTTTTCACTTTATAACAATTTAAAAAAATGAGACAATCCCCATTGTCTTACGCTGAAACTAGTTAATTATTTCTGTAAATATCATACTCTCTATATCGAAAAATCCTTGAAGACCGCCCATGCTGACATCAATATACAAACTTACATTGTGGTGGCTGTGTTCTGGTTTGAAGGGCAAGACATGCGGTGGAATTGCTGGGTCTCAAAACTTTACATCTTATTTCACAGGTTTGCAGCGTACGCTGCTACCACTGTAGGAGTTGCAAGATGTTGCAATCCTTCTATAAGCGTAGCCACACCAGGATCGCTTCCGCGGTAGGGTTTCAAAGGGTATTGTCCTCAGCCTATATAAGTCCCACTGCTGGGCACAGGCCTTCCTCATGGAGAAACACATGACGAGTATGGGCCGTAACACCACCACGCTGGCCCAATGTGGGTGGGTGGAAGCAGTCGCAATAGCGACCGGGACCAACGACGTGTCTTCACGCACGGAGGAGCTCGAGATCACAAAGTTTTGGTCACCCATCCACGGCCTGACCATGGCGAAGGTAGTTTTGTCTTCAATCGAAAACCAAAGCGTGCTAACCACTACGCCAGCGAGCTTCTCCAATGGGTATATCGGAGAGTTTTAGTGGGCAGTGCCGGCGTTTCTGGTGAGACCTACACCCGCCTACCAGCCTGCCAGCTACCTCCTCCTCCATCCTCATCGTAAAAGGCGCCTGTCCCACTTACCATCAGGTGTGGGTACAGTCCCAAAGTCTCAGCCTCAGTCACATTTGAAAGTCTCGTATTTCCAGATCTTTTAGCCTACTTAGGATACATCTGTTTCGCTTCCCGCGAATATTATTATCCATGTAGCAATGAATACGTTTGTATAGGAATGTCTCCACAGCAACGGTTCACTTAACGATACAGTCCTTTCTATTTATAGTTCCAACAACCTCTCTGCGTATGAATTAGTTTAGCGAGAAATAGTTCTGCTGAATAGAATTCAACACTCCTTTGATATTGTCTTCAAAATACTTGAATTATTAATGGCGCTACTTTGGAATAGTTGGTTGGCATGAATATCACATTTTTTTTATAAATTGCTCAACCACATATGATTGTAAGAAGAAGATTGTACTTATGTGATGGAAGCTAGCTAGGGTTGTAGAATGAAAAGCAGGCCTAGGCCCTTCACTTTCCTAGTCCATAAGATACCTTTTCACGCTTGTTTGGAAGAAACCCTTGCTATATTACGGAGGGTACTCGTGTACCGGCAGGGAACTCCGTACTCTGGGTGTCCGTGCAAAATATGATGCTCTGAACCTCTTAATACTTCAGTCAGTCAGTCCTCAGCCTATATACGTCCCACTGCTGGGCAGAGGATTTCCTCTTAGAGAAACACGTAAGGAGTACGAGCCGTAACACCACCACGCTGGCCCAATGCGGGGTAGAAATGCCTTCCGAAGCACGGAGCTCGTGATCATAGTTTTGGTCACCTATCCACGGCCTGACCTTGGCGAAGGTAGCTTTGTTTTCAATCAAAAGCCAAAGCTACCACTACACCACCAAGCTCCCCGCTTTCAGCTCCTTTTAGTTCTTACGCGTTGGTAAATAGGTTGCCATAAAAGTATGGCTCTGCAATTCGCATTTATTTACATAAGTATCAGATTCGAAGCTATTATTGTTATTACATGTATTTCAGTTTTGCTAAATCTAATATTTTCAGCTTTATGACTTGTCTAATTAAGATAGTATTAGCTTGTTATTAAGTTGGTAACACGCTATTGTCTGTGAAAGCAGCCAGCTAACTGCACCATTAGCGAGGGTAATGACCAGCACATAAACTGTGAACCTAATTTGGTTTTAGTCAACCGTTTGCGGCGAGGAAACCTTTACGATTACTCAGTTCTGTTATTGGCATGTTTAAGGGACATTTGGTGGACATCAAAGGTGGACTGCCACCAGCGCTGGCCAAAACGCAGGCGAGATTTCCATACATTTTGACGTAAAACGCGCGCGTGTGACTGTTAAACGATGTTAGGTATATATATCTTGTAATTTTAAGCGAGCCGGTGGCGGTGGAGCCCAAGGGCGGATCCAGCTTTGGCGCCAGGAGGGGGTCACATAGTCGTGGACTAGTTAAGAACTTATAATTTAATTTTGATAACAATAGATACAAGTAAAAAGTAGGTATTTTATTAATGTACGTAAAGTACCGTACTTTAAAATATTTATTCTTTATTGTACACTTGAAAAACTTAACACATAATAACTTGTACATATACACGTACTACATATTGCAAGCGTGGCGCGGTAAAATTAAAATTTTCGATGCGTTCGTTCCCAAACGTTTGCCATCATACAAAGTTATTATATATTAAATTAATTAAATATTGAAGGTATACATATACATGCTTCCAGGACTCACTATTGCATTGTCATGGGAGATTTCAACGCAAGGCTAGGTAAACGCAGCGACGATGAGCTGAAAGTGGGGCCATTTGGATTTAAAACCCGGAACTACCGTGGTCAAATGCTAGCTGACTACATGGAGAGGGAGGGACTTCACACGATGAACTCTTTCTTTACAAAACGGCTGCAACGAAAATTGACCTGGAAAAGTCCCGATGGTCGACTAAGACTCAGATATTTAATGATGTCTCAGTGATCAATTCGTTAAACAAGAGGAGCGATCACCGAATGGTAAGAGGCACATTAAATCTGAACTTGAAATCTGAGAGGTATCGCATCGCGATATACACTTTCAACTCGAACTGCAAAATCGCTTCGATTGCCTGGAGGACTGCACAGACGTGGACACATATAATGTTAGGTTCGTGGAAACTGTCCGTACGGTGGGTGAAAACTTCTATAAGCCCAGTCGTACCAAAACAGGAAAGAAAATCTACGAGCCAACACTAAAGCTGATGGCGGAAAGTTGATGAACGAGATAGTTCTGCGGTCATCAGATAATACTCTTCTATGTCGGCAGCTCAACAAACAGATCTCGAAGTCACTGACTCGCGACATACGCCGATTTAATACTGAACGTATTTAAGAAACCATCGAGCGGGAAAAAAGCTCCAATGTTTTCGCAAGAGATCTGTGGCTCGGACAGAGTCTGCTGATGATGTTGAAGACAGAGGACGGCAAAACTATTGCATCCCGACCCGAGCTTTTGGCGGGGATTGAAAATTTCTATAGACAGCTTTATGCGACATCGAGCAGTCCTGTCACTCAGGCTACAGACCCTAGAGCCAAATGAACCCGACACTACACCGAAGGCATCCCGGACGTCAGCCTGTACGAGATTAGTTTGGCTCTAAAACAGCTTAAGAACAACAAGGCACCGGGTGATGATGGAATTACAGCAGATTCTTTAAATGCCGGTGGAAAAGCGATCCTGAAAGCTCTTCAGACGCCAAATTTCAGAGGGTCTATTTTAGGATAATTATAATTTATTTTGTTTTGACCTGTCAAAAATGTATTTGGTGATACCAATTTGATTAAATGACTTTGAGTTTGAGCTATTTAAATCCATCATACTCGAGGGAAAAACGCCAAAAGCATGGCATGTGGGCATGGTGTGACTGTTCTTCATTCTTGACGAAGGTGACAGGGCCCAATTGAAGAACTACAGCTCCTTAGCCATGTTAACAAGCTGTTTTCGACAGTCCTAACGAATCATCTCGCGCGCAGGCTTGACGACTTCCAGCCTCCCGAACAAGCCGGATTCCGAAAAGGCTTAAGTACCATAGACCACATACATACGCTGCGGCAGGTCATACAGAAGACCGAAGAGTATAATCTGCCATTGTGCTTAGTTTTTGTAGACTATGAGAAAGCCTTCGATTGCTCCAGAGGTGCCGAATTGACTATCGATACATCCAAGTGTTGTAGTCATTTTACGAAAACGCCACTATGTCTGTTCGTCTTCAGGACCAGAACTCAAAACCAATTCCACACCAGCGAGATGTGAGACAGGGCGACGTCATATCTTGGAGGACTTGTTTAAGCTTCTGGACTGGGAAGGACATGGCGTCAACATAAACGGTGAGTACATGACTCACCTTCGTTTTGCTGATGATATCGTGGTCATGGCTGAGTCCTGGAAGACCTGGAGGTCCTACTCCTGTGAAGGTTGGAAGCTCTACACTGGAAATTGTTGTCGAGTATGTATACCTGGGTCAAGTAGTCCAACTAGGTCCAATTTCCAGAAAGAGGTCAATCGACGAATCCAACTCGGCTGGGCAGCGTTCGGGAAGCTACGCAGCGTATTCTCGGCTCATCTACCGCAGTGTCTTAAGGTACTGAGACGTGGCCGTTTACAATGGGCCTCATAAATAGGCTCAAGGTCACTCAAAGAACAATAGAGAGGGCTATGCTTGGAGTTTCTCTGCGTGATCGAATCAGAAACGAGGAGATTCGCAGGAGAACTAAGGTCACCGACATAGCCCACAAAATTGCGAACCTTAAGTGGCAGTGGGCAGGGCAGGGCACATTGCTCGTAGAACTGACGTCTGTTGGGGCGGAAAGGTTCTCGAGTGGCGACCACGTACTGGGAGGCGCAACGTAGGGAGGCCCCCAACAAGGTGGACCAACGATCTGGTGAAGATCGCAGGAAGTCGCTGGATGCAGGCGGCGCAGGACCGTGAGTTTTGGAGATCATTGGGGGAGGCCTATGTCCAACAGTGGACGCCAATAGGCTTATTGATTGTTTGAAATATTGCAGGTATGTAATTACATAAAATCTGTATGGTAACAAAATATATAAATAAAATCATTATGTTCAATTAGTGGTCCACCTAAGTCCTGGAACCGGCTCAGGGGGGGGTCATGACCCCCATGACCCCCCCCTTGGATCCGCCGTTGGTGGAGCCAGCCCAGCTATGAAACCACCCTTATTCTAAATTAGTTTTAGTATTATTTGCATTTGGATAAAGAACTAAAAAATGTAATGGGTGTGAAATGAAGTGTAAACTAAGACACTCTTGATAAATCTATTTCTCTTTGTGTTCCATATTTAACACAAATATTTCTAAGACGTTTAGTTTTAATACAATTATGGCCCGCGTGGTGGTGTTACGGCCCATAATCTTCATGGAGAAACTCTATGAGGAAGGTGCCCAGCAGTGGGATGGAATTGTCACAACGATATTCTCTTGATTGTCGAGAAAATTAAATAAACTAATACTACAAGTCGTCAAAGACAAAGTCAGAAATTAAAGCGGTAAAATTATGATACTTCCAACAAACAAACACAAAGTCATAATTGAGCTATTAAAGAACCTGAATCTAAACAATAACGATTCAGAAGAAGCATCAGCAAATTTGAAGGTACTTTTTATCTAGATTGCTATATTAATTGAGTTGAAAGTAGTTCATGGAACTTTTGCCGTTCAGCTTGAAGAACTTTGAGTTTTAATGGGAACACCGAGGAAATATTTTGGTTCGTCAAATATTTTCAACAAATTGAAAGTCTTTTCATTTTGCCTGCTAATATCAGAAAAAGTCTATTGATTAAAATACTCGGATGATTAAATACAATTAGCATTTGCAGCAGCTGTCGTAAGAATTAAGGTTATTAAAAGACTTGATATTACTTTAAGTAATATTAAAATCCATAGATTCTGGTATATTATGAAGGCTATGCTCGAAGTTTCTCTGCGTGATTAAATCAGAAACGATGGTACTTGGAGGAGATCTAAGTCTCATCAGAGACATTATCTAAAAAAATTGAGAATTAAGTACCAGAGCGCACTGCAGAATAGAAAGCAAATGTTTTATCTCCAGGAGCGTGCTTAAGTTCTTTTACTCGTATTATAAAGTACATAAGAGTTCATTTTTGTGTGAAGATATACACGTAGATATGAATAATATTTTTTTGAGCCTGCTCTTGACGGCGGTGCGTATATGTGATATAATTTGGTTACGCGTAGTTTAGTATTTCTTTTTGAGATATTTAATATTCATTAATTTCCTAAAAACTAATTTACTCATAGATCTAATTAAGTCAAAGCCCTTTTCTAAAACAACGGCGATGAATGATCTCAATGCATAAAAATTCTAAGTAGGTTTTTTTGTCGTAATCAGACAACAAGCTGACATAGAATATACTCGTATAATAGACCTTCTCGAATTATGACAGAATGCTACTGATTAAAATAAAAACAATTTTCTCGTTGGGCACAAAGCGAAATGATATAACTGGGAGAATATTCATTATACTCATTGTAATAGTGGTCTACACAATTTGCGACTATAATAGCCAACAGGAAACAAAGAGGCAAATTTATTGAGTTTCCAAACAAGAAGCAGACTTTTTGGATACAACTTAGCAAAATACTAAACGCATATTTTACGACCAGATTGTATGCAATTATTTATCACATCCGCTGCGTCATCAATATCTTATTTTGACAATGTTCAGGATATTTCTGTCTGTACTGAAATTGACTAACGATCTCCAATATATTATTCTGATACTATTGGGTAGATTGCTAATTATTTATAGATTATAAATTTGTTATTTCTTGATTAATTCTGTTTACAGAAATCACAAAACATAGTATTACATTTGATAAATTCTGCGCTGTGTTAAGGAATAATGATATACCCTGAGTTATTTCTGCTTTCTGGTTCCTGGGTGGTCCGATGTTGTGTGGTTTGTGAAACTTCATCTTATGAACGTTTAAGTTGTGTGTGGAATGAGTTTGCTGTCGTAGTATCCCAAGAGGAAAATGAGGTTAAAATATATTTTAAACTCACAGAGAACTAATATGTGTCTCGTTGAACAATAAAAGTAATTTATGTTTAAAGACTACACAGAAAATTAAAACTCACCGTTTTATCCAATAGTAGGCTTATCCTGCAGTTCAGATGAGCATCCTCACCAAGTTGGACTGTGATTTTGGTTATGTTTCCATCTGGGGTATCCTCAAATGTGGGTCCGTACTTCCTATCATGGTCAAAGTACGTATTCTTCACAGACACCACATGAGGGACCATTTCTACCCTTCGAATGTTTGGCTGAACCGTTAGTGTTCCTGATATCGGTTCTTGTGAAGGTTGTGGAACCTTGAAGGCTTTAGTACTGTCTATTGTCGAATTCCCTAGACGAAGCAAGACTGGCGCTGGAGCTATTCCGGTGCTGAGGGCGTATAGTGGCGTCACAGTCTCGACCTCTGCCGTGGATGTAGGAATTTCTGTGAAACAAATATTGGGTTATTAGAAATTCTCATACATTTTAGCTTCAAAAGAACTTATAAATTATTAGTTATCTAACATTGGTATGTTCCGTATCAAAAACGTGTTATTTTGTAGAATTATTAGGAAGATAAAGTGCCTAATGTCATCGTATTAAATTCGTACAGAATATTTATGGCGTATGAATCAAAATCAAGAATAATTTTATTTTATAGGCCAAGCTTGGCACTTAAAATCGTCAACATTTAACAAAATAATATTAATATGTTTCAAAATAAATAATGTTTGTAAAACTTAAATATTAAAGTTCATTACCGCGAGCGCTTGCAGCAAGTTTTGACTGTTGTGGTTGTAATCGATACAATTAACTATTAAATATGTACAAAGATGAACAGAGTAAAATGTAACACCAATGCTGTGGAATTTGTGAATAGTAATAGATTAGCTGTTGCCCGCGACTTCGTACGCGGTTAATATGGTTTTTAACTGTCCCACAGGAACCCTTTATTTTTCCGGAATAAAAAATATAAGATGTTGACAAGGGATATAAGGTATCACCATGCAATTTTTTTTGAAATCGGTCCAGTTTTTTCGGAGATTAGCGCGTACAAAACAGACAAACAGATAGAGAAACAAAAAAAAAACATTTTTTGGTATTTTCCCTCTGTTAACATCCCCCTGACTTGGTTTTAAGCATTTTTTTCTGTGTATTTTTTTCATTAGACCTCTACAGTTTTATTATATATATAGATATAAATAAAGTACCAAAATAAAATTTGCCCACACAAGCAATTAAAGCTAATATGTTATTAGGTTGGATAAATAATTTATTAGATAAAGACAGCTCCTCCTATTTATCTTTCCACGGATCGTATTTATACAAGGAATAATGACCCAAAAGCGGTATCTAAGTATACTTTGCTCTGTGAATAGTCCGTTGTAATTTTGTGACGTCACGTTCACCTTGCTGAAATATAGGTACAGAATACTAGATGCTGTGCAATTGCAGTGTCCATTGGCTGCCGAGTGGCACATTAAACGCCCTGGTAACGACGCAATGAATACAGAATTACTTAAATGTACAGCACAGTGATGATTTGAGGATTTGGCGAGTTGGGATGAGGTCAGAGGTTGTTCGTCTATCTCCAGCTTAAGAATGCCATTTCTAGATATAGGCATAGATAAAAAAAAAGAAAGCAAAAAAGAAAAAAAAGAAAGCATAGATAAAAAAAAAGAAAGCATAGATAAAAAAAATAAAAAAAAAAAAAAGGCATAGATAAAAAATACAGTAATGGGCCTACACGCGACGTACATTATGTAGTATAAAGATACCACTTACTGCCCCGAGCACACGACGCTGTGCGCCAGTCAGCTCGTGACCACGGTTGGTGTAACCCAGCCGAAACGTCGAGCAGTAAGTAGTATCTTTATATTGGGTCCTTACCTATAAAATTGGTGTTTTTTTTCTCTCTTAGTATTTTATATGTAACTATCAAGTTTCAGAGTATTCTTAAAAAATAATTACCTCCTCTAAAAATAGACCATAGGTATGTACTAGTAATTTCGATATTAAATCTTTCCTTGGCTTTAATATCATTCTATAGACTGTATGTACCTATGTACATAATTTCATGTACATAAGTATTAACGACGCTATCGAGTTCTACAATGTCAATAGGAACTGTATAATTTGATATAATGTTCACACCTAAATATTTGCTCCTCACCTATGAAATTGGTGTTTTTTTTCTCTCTTAGTATTTTGTCTGTAACTATTAAGGTTCCGAGTATTCCTAAAAAATAATTACCTCGTCTAAAAATAGACTATATTTTTGAGCTCTTTTGATTTATTTTGATAAATTGTTGTAAGTTTAATTGTGTTAAAATTGGACACGGAGACCACTCTTTTTAAGTGCCTCCCGAATACATCATTTGATTTGCATTTACTTAAAAACGATAAATAATTTTTATGAAGTTTGATATCACACATATCGCTTAAGGTTGTCTTATGATACACGCCAAATATTATTATCTTTGGATTTGTCGTTGCGAAGAAAACTGAAAAAATGTTAGTATGGAAAATGCAGACATCCCTAAAATATCCATACAAAACACCAATTTCATAGGTAAGGACCTAATACTACATAATGTACATCGCGTGTAGTCCCGTTAGTGTAACCTTTATATACAATGCAACGCGAAAGTTTAAAATTTTATAGGCATAGATAAATTAGGTAGTTTATATAGCTATTCCCGTACATTGGTTTTTAGTTCGTCTAAAACTTATTATTGTTGCTTGTACCCCTTTGTCGACTTATTACGTTAGGTGGCGCTACTATATTAGCGGAATCATATAAAAATTAAGAAATTCCGTAAAACTAAAACCCATGTTTGGGAATAGCGATCTATACTACTTAATTTATCTATGGTATTGGTTTTGCTTGGAAAAAACACAGGAGGATAGTAGTGACACTGCGTAGCTGGCCTAATGCTCATCGGTAGGTTGTCTTCGTCCTCAGAATATATACGTCCCACAGCTGGGCAAAGGCCTTCCTACACGCAAAAATACATGAGGAGTATAGGCCGTAACAACACCACGCTGCTGGCTCAATGCGTGTTGGCAGATAGAAACGGTTGCAACTGCAACCGGAACCAACGGCTTAACGTGCCTTCCGAAGCAAGGAGCTGGAAATCACAAAGTTTTGGTCACCCATCCAAGGCCTGACCATGGCAAAGGTAGCTTTGTTTGGATTGTTGTGCAGTTCTAAGTCCATTAGTCGCCTTTTATGACACCCAAGGGAAGTGATGCGTTGGTAGTATTCTTTTAATGAGCCGCTACCGCACGGCGCCACCTCATCGCGTACCAAATCGCGTAACGTTAGATTAAAATAGACCACACGAGAGATTTTGACTTAAAAGTAAGTGTATTCTATTAGAAATAGATTTAGTTGTTGAATGTTAAACGTGAACGGAGTAAAAAATTCAAGCTTCACTTAAGAAAATTGATGATACTGCATTTTGGGCACAGAAAGAAAAATAAGAAAGCGTAAGACTAAAATTGCTAAGCGATATTATATTACGTGGAGCTAAGAGCATTAGTAGTTGGCACGGAGAAGTCGTTAAGGCTCGCTACAACTCAGAATTTATTGAAAGCAGTCTTCCATTTATTGGTGTTTACTGTTTACATATGCCTTGGTAAATTGTGGGTATTTTATTTATTTTATGACTGATTCCATTTCCACAAATCTTGATGATCGACGACTTTCGTTGGCGAGTGGTTTGTCTTGCAAATATATTTTTTGGCGTTTGCCGCTTACTTTTGTCTTTTTATCCTTGTAAATGAAATCACATTATTTGTGTTAGGTATAGTCTATGTCCTCATATATTTCCCACTGCTGGGCACAGGCCTTCCTCTTTGAGAAACACATGAGGAGATTGAGGAGTATGGGGAGATTGAGGAGTATCACCGCAACACCACCACGCTGGCCCAATGCGGGTTGGTGGGTAGAAACAGTCTCAATAGGGACCGGGACCGACGGTTTAACGTGCGTTCCGAAGCACGGAGGAGCTTGAGATCACAGAGTTTTGGTCACCCATCCACGGCCTCACCATGGCGAAGGTAGCTTTGTTTTCTATCGAAAGCCAAAGCGTACTAACCACTACGCCACTGAGCTCATCAAAGTCTATGAAGAAGATTAATTAATATAAACATCAAAAGCATCCAAAAAGTCCAAAATAAACGAAAACGAAGTAAAAGAAATTAATATTAGAAGGCAAACATAACAAATGACATTTAAAAAAAATTACACTTAAGATTCTGCGTTAGAGTTCTGTTGTTGGATTTTATGATGGCGAGTGGCTTCGCTCTTAACGCCTTAGGATAGAGTCTGAAGTTGAATGCTTAAGTCGCTTTCGTGAATCGAATATCTATCCACACTAATAATATACGAAAGAAGCTCTGTCTGTCTCGCTTTCACATCAAAACTACTGAACCATTTTAACCGAAATTTGGTACACAGAGAGTCTAGATCCCGAGACAGGACATTGGCTACCTTTTATCCCGATATCCACATGGGAACGGGTGTGATGCGGGTGAATAGTAAAAATTTAATAAACGCCTCCCAGAAATGAAGGACAAATTTATGCCACTATGAACTTTGCTTCTAATAATAGAGTAGGAGTAAATTTTAAATTCCACCAATTGAGGCTACTGTTGCAATTTTAAAAAATCTTTTAGTGTTTGTATAGCCTTTTTATTGTGAAAGGCTATAGGCTACATAACATCACACTATCTAAAAGTAACTATTCTACACGACGAAGTCGCGGGCTAAAGGTAGTACTTTATAAAGACATGTGTTGATTTCCGAAACAATCAAGGGGAGGTGTTTAATGTTTCTGACCAGGCTTTAATTTTTTTTGAATTAATTAATATACATTGATCTTATAACACACAAATCAGTGTAATATAAACTAGTATGGGTTTTACCGTTTTACTTATAAATGATTATTATGGTCTACAATAAACTATTAAGTTTCTCAATATTTGCTCCTTATTAACGATATCGTCAAAGCTTTTTTGTATAATATTGTTTTCGGGCCACTTGCAGGAAATTTTAAACCTAGTTTAAATCTCGATTTTGTCAAATTTTGACATAAGAGCCATAAGTAGTAGAATTGTCAGAAAAAAATAAGGGCGTCTTGCAGGAAATTTAAATCGAGAGTTAAAACTCGATTTAGTAATATTTTGACATTTTAGCCATAGTAAAAATGTCAAAAATGTACTAATATAGTTTTAAATCTCAAATTAAATTTCCTGCAAGACGCTCTAAATAAAACACATTCAAATTTTAAGTCTCGGTTTAAATTTCCTGCAAAAAGCTACATAAAAGCTATCCTAAAAAGTGAGCCTTAGAGTTCCCACTGTCTGCAGAATCGAGTAGGTATACAGTTTTTCTGAAATACTGACCTGTAGCGAATTGGCACACCACTATCTGAGTGAGGAGGAAAACGCTTGCTCTCCACATAGCGCCTGGATGAGGCCCTGCCCCACTCGGGGCTTCATAATCTGGAACAAATGGGGCTACTTTGAAAACAGTGCAAACATCTCTACATAATATAAAATTCGGGACATTGTTTAGATTTAAATTGACATTTTAAATAGATTATTTCTATGTCGTCGCTCGTATTAATGGTGTCGTTCATGTGAAATGAAATTATATTCTTTATTTAATAATTTACGCGTCCAAAAATTAAAAGTTTACAAACAACCTATACATTTTTACTTGTATAGGCCTTGTCGAGAGAAGATACAGGCAAGTCAAAGTGGAATGAATCAGAAGATGTCACAAGGTAGCATTACAAAATTACCTACTCATGAAAAGGAACGATGACATCCTCCACCACAACATTAAATAAAAGTTTTAATTTATAAACATTAATAATAATATATTCCAACAATATAATAATTCATTTCCAGACCTGGTTATCATCAAAATAATCTTGGACAGTATAATAGCCTTTTTTCATTAAGGACTGTTTTACAAATAGTTTTAATTTATAAGGCAATTGTATTATAGTTTGTGGTATTTTATTATACAAACGGAATTTGAGAACAGAGATGTAAATTGTGTCTCTCATCTTTGTGACCCTTCAAATCTGCAAAATAGAGCCTTCTGCTTGAACTCTAAATATAATTATATAATATAATTACACGTATATCATCTAAGGGTTAGGCAGAATTGGTAATACCCACATTTCCAGCGATATAAGTATTTAGATCCTCATGTAATCTGTACCCTTAGTGTACGTTGAACTCATTTTTTTTGAGCTTTACAACGCAGCTTCGTTTAAGCTAAATGTCTATGGTGTTACGGTCCCGGCATTAGCCGTCCTCTTTTCTATATCTTTTCATATTCTGGTTGTCTTTGGTTAAATGCCTTGTCATAGATTTTCTTTCCATTTTCTGTACTGTTTTCTTTAAAACTAATAAAACCCATAATTCACTACACCAGCGGAATACGTAAAAAGCGCTCCTAGCGGAAAGTAGCTCAAATTAATTTCCTAAAAAAGTAAAGCTTTTTCAAATCAACCTATACTAGGGTGCAGTGGTCGAACCTGTTAAAAACACGTTTCAAATACCTTTTTTTTTTTCTAACTTTGTGGTCTAAATGGGGATTGCTGCTATTGACATTATCAGTACAATAATATAATTCATACGTAGATATAATCTCGACTATTATCCAATAAGGGTTAGTCAGAGACTAGGCAAAAGTACTGCAAAAGCAGTCCACTGCCATAGTCCGCGCTTCACCGAGCAGTGACTGCACATGCGGCGGCGTGACAGATGGTGACCCCGTCGCCGCTTTATGCTATTGGATGGTTGTGCAGTTCTATGTCGATTAATCGTCTTTACGACACCCTAGGGAAGAGATGGGTTGATAGTACTCTTATAATGAGCGGCTACTACACGGCTCACGATATGCTAACGATATGAATATAATTCATATTGTTAGCATATCGCAATTCGCATAAATTACTAAGCATATTTGACGATAAAATTTGATTGATTGCGGACAGCATGAAGCACATTGGTATGTAAATGTTATTTAAAAAGTATCTGATTCGTTGTCAAAATATTTGGTATTGAAATATGGGAGCACTTACATTTTTCATCAGATGAATAAATCACAATAATTTGTATCGAAATCACAAACGGGAGTATCTTCATTTGCGAGAATCGCGGGCAATAGCTTTCGACTACAGAATTATTTTTAATAATGAAATATTTAAAAAAGGCGACTTTTGTAAAAGGCAACTAAGGGCGTATTAGGTACTGGGTCTGTGATCGTGTAGGCGGTGAGCTAGCCACTTGTTACTACTCTTTCATCTGACCAAACCCAATTTTTGTATGGCTTTTTGTAGTGCTCCTTTGGACTCTGCCTACCCCTATTACAGGAGTGATTTTATGTATGTATGAAATATTTCGCAAACAATAATGATTCTATTGTGCCTCGTTTTGTTAACATTGAAAGGCTATGAATTTTGGCAATATGTATCGGTTGGCCGCTGCTACCTAGTCTCCGCGCTCCAAATGGCAGCACAAACTAAAAAAATGCCTTGTAGTGTAATAATTGGCGGAAGGGCATCGGCGGTATCGGTATCTTTCAATCAGTTTATATCTCCTGTCTCAAAATTACGGCTGTGACGTCGCAGAAAGCGTTAAAAAGTCGACACGCTTGGTTTCTTTGCGAATCGTTAAGCTTGCGTTATTTATGTCTTGGAAAATTTTACGTATTAAAGTTACAATGAATAGAATCCAAAATAAAAGAGAAGTTTCTGTTTCGTTAGAGTACTTTTGTTATAATAACATAAGTTTCCTAGCCTTTGAAAACGATGCAAATAAGTCCATTTAAACAGATGTTAAGTAACAGGAAAGTACTCCCGGCAATTAGATAGCTAGTTCCTCAGTTGTTGAGGGATACAGATGAAGCCTACCTTTAGCCTTATCTTCACTTGCCATTAGGTGAGATGAAGATCAATCTTGCCTGTCATATGTCAAAAAAAAAATGGCCATACTACAAAATTTTCTTTTGTAGTATGGCTAACATGTCTGACAATGATGACGTATTAGTGACGTCCTGTTGATTATACCTTAAGTTATTTATTTTTGGTGTTTTTTTATCCTTGTAAAAAAAGGATCCAATCCTTTTTTGTTTAAAAAAAAAATTTTAACTGTTTATTTTCCAATTTTTATAACCTGAAAAACATAACCACAGAGCAAAATCTTAATTAAAGATTATGTGCACTGTTGCGAATGAGCCGTGCACACACTAGATAAGACGCTGAATCCTACAATACCAAACATAGCAATTTTTCTTTAATATATTGTTTTAATTTAAATTTAATATATTTATTTTCTTTGTTCAGCAAACTATCTACGAGATGTTTAGGCTATGTGTTTAGAATGTGTTTTTGTTTGTTTTATGTGTTTTGATTTGAATTATGCATTTGCCAAATAGTGATAGTGATTGCGAGAAAGAAAACAGTATTTCCAATAATGTACGAGTAGAATACAAATTTTAATAAAAAGAAGTTATTACTCCTTAGGGATGTATATTTCTTACAAGCTGTAATGGACTATAAAGAAAAACCTAACCATAGTTTATGTCCTAAGCCTTCTTACGAATAAGAATACTCAGTTGACAGACACAGAATTAAAACGGTGGAAAAAAATATCAAGAGACAATCAACCTTAAAATATTTTGAAGTATTCTGAACAGAAGCCCATTTGACCATACCTTAAATGCATTAAAGAAGATATAATTTTGTGACACGAATTTGCATATTCATTATTTAATAAATACTTTTAAGTCGGTACCCTTCTGCATTTTCATCTTATGTTTTGAATATTACCCACAATACTGGTACAAAAGATGCAAAATATTAACATCTTAAAAATTTTCTATAACATTAAAAAAAATTATACTAATCACTTATTATAATAAAGGCAGCGTTATCACATTTTATCATTAAACAACTCTATCTTCAACCTCAACTCTAATAAAATAAAATATGTTTTAAAAGTGCAGTAAGGAATCCTCCAATTTCTAACATCTTTTGCTCTGAGAAAATAGAGCAGTACAGGGGGGCTAGAATGGTAACTTAAGCAATTCCGATTATGAACTACCTTGTATTGAACTGTTTTAATTTGTGTTTGACGAAAATCTTATTAGTGGTATTTCACTTCTGCAGGCCTAGCACGGGCCGGAGAGAAAGTCCCCGGAGACAAAAATGCTCGTTGCCTTCATTCGGTTGGGACGGACGGGGCCCTACTCGTTCGAGAGGTCGCGGGAGACGCCGCGTCGATTCCTCCGACTGTACCACTGAGTTTGAATAAAACTTATGTACAGTGAATTGTGAATATCGGTTGCCTCACATTGTGCCCGGTGCATGGCAACAGGCTCGCTACCTGTTACATGGGGACCTAACATATCTGGCGAAATGTGGGTGTTTAATACCTGCCTACCCCTTCGGTGAAAGGGGCGTGATGATTTGTTTTTTTTTGTTTTCTCTCCGGCCTGTGCTAGGCCTTCTGGAATTTTCTATAGGAAATCCTAGATTGATTTATACATTAGATAAATTGCATTTAGTAAAATAGTCCGCATTCGGCAACGGAAATGCTTTTAGCAATATTGCTATGGGCAGCCTTTTTAGACACCAAATTCCAAGTCTCAGTTCTTTGTAAGTAATCGGAAACATAACCAAGCTCGGAGAGATTTTATTTCGTTTTTATCGTAATTCATTCTGCGCGACAGAGAAATATGGTGAGGATATAAAATTGGCTCCTTACCAAGACATTGAGATAGATGGTATATGTTGTAAACTAGCAATACGTTCTTTATCTGATAATTTCTGTTAAGTCATCGGTATTAATAGAGAAGTTGCAAAATTTTATATGGGTTAAAAACTTGGAAGCGTATATTGAGTATATTGAAAGTATATTGAGATTTTTGTGAATTTAATGATGGCTGCATTTGACGACGTTTCTTCGTACTTATATTATTTCTTTACTTGTCTAAACTTTACAATTAAATAAATATTAACAGCAAATATCTTATTACTTAAAATTAAAATGTTATAGTGTGGTTGAAAGCAATGTGTGCATCTTTAATTATTGTCATTTAGTAAATGTCTGAGGGTTCGTCTAATATTACAAGATCACAAGGTTGGTTACCTTGTAACCATCTAGAATAGTCCATAACATCATCAGGTATTTATAAGCTAATTGTGCCAATAAGGCGTGGGAAGAAACACATATGTTATTAATTCAGTAAGGGCGAGATAGACTAATGCCAAAGCAAATTTTGGGGAACCTTATTAAGCAAATGTTTGCGTCATAACTTGTATTGTGTTGCTTCTGTAATATAAATGTTGGTAACTTGGTTATGAATGGACTTTCACTTTGGGTCTTGGAAAATTTTACGTATTAAAGTTACAATGAATAGAATCCAAAATAAAAGAGAAGTTTCTGTTTCGTTGGAGTACTTTTGTTATAATAACATAAGTTTCCTAGCCTTTGAAAACGATGCAAATAAGTCCATTTAAACAGATGTTAAGTAACAGGAAAGTACTCCCGGCAATTAGATAGCTAGTTCCTCAGTTGTTGAGGGATACAGATGAAGCCTACCTTTAGCCTTATGGTCACTTGCCATTAGGTGAGATGAAGATCAAGCTTGCTTGTCATATGTCAAAAAAAAATCGCCATACTACAAAATTTTCTGGTTCAACAGAGCTTTTTAATTTATTAGTAAATATCAGCTAATACACGTAAATATAAATCAAACATTCTGTTTCTGTTTTTTATAGGTCTGAAACGGAGCTTTAACTAGGTCTGTAACTAACAATGTTCAAGTAATGAAAGTAAGTTTACGATCCAGACTCGCAAACAAAGTTTACACAAACCAGAAAATCGAGAAAATAATTAGTGAGGCAAGTTCGGCAAAATATAAAATATCCAATTATTTTATCCTGTGTACGAGAATTAGGTATGTACTAGTTATTTCGATATTAAATCTTTCCTTGGCTTTAATATCATTCTATAGACTGTATGTACCTATGTACATAATTTCATGTACATGAGTATTAACGACGCTATCGAGTTCTACAATGTCAATAGGAACTGTATAATTTGATATAATGTTCACACCTAAATATTTGGTCCTCACCTATGAAATTGGTGTTTTTTTTCTCTCTTAGTATTTTGTCTGTAACTATTAAGATTCCGAGTATTCCTAAAAAATAATTACCTCGTCTAAAAATAGACTATATTTTTGAGCTCTTTTGATTTGTTTTGATAATTTGTTTTAAGTTTAATTGTGTTAAAATTGGACACGGAGACAACTCTTTTTAAGTGCCTCCCGAATACATTATTTATTATTATTATATTATTATCAGGCAGGCAGTTGGTGCAACTGATAATGCCTGTATCTAAATATACATTATTTAATTTTTTTTTTTATTTTTTTTTTACGTATCTGTCCAGCCTGTTTTTAAATTGGTTAATTTATTTTATTTGCATTCACTTAAAAACCCAAAATCTCCATACAAAACACCAATTTCATAGGTAAGGACCTAATATTTATCTACCTAATAGGCCACCATTCACTTCTTCTACTTACGAACATTTGATATAGTCTTCAATTTGTCGATGAACTTGTCCTTTATAATAACGTCCTTCAAATGGTCATAGAATGTAGAGGCGAATGCTTTATAGCATCCTGCATCCTGTTATGTTGTGAAGAAATATTCACCTGAGGAATGTTAACTACTTAAATTCCCCGGTGTTCTATCTTGAAATTTTACCGAGCGCCTAAGCACGTCGGTCATCCACCTCAGTCTTGCCCATTTAGATTTGCATTATTTATTTTCCTAAGAGTCTGTTAGTCTACTCGTCTTGTAATTTGTAATTTTTCAAATAGAAATCCTTACTTATTATTGAGGCTATCATACTCTAATATGGCAGTAGAATTTCAGCATAACACTATTTCTTTATGTAAATCGGAGGTGTCAAAGTATTGCTTTCAATATTCCCAGTCTGAGAGACAACATTTTATACGATCAGAAATCAAAGGATTCCACCGCACATAAAGTAGGAATACCTTCTCTACAACTTCAAAGCGTGTGTCGGAGCCACTTGACTGCTTTGGTTTTGATTTTATTTCAAGACAACATTCACGGCAGGAAATATTGGATGTAACCTTTAAATCGAAATGTTTGTTTTGATTTACGATTTCACGTTTGTTAATACAATATTGAGGAACTTGTTGACATATTGGTTTATAGCTTTCGATGTAAAAAACAAAGCAATTTTCGTCATGGTCAGTCCTTGGATGGCCAAAACTTAGTGATCTCGAGTTCCTCCGTGCTTCAGAAGACACGTTTAGCCGGTTCCGATTGCTGTTGTAACAGCTACTACTCATTAACCTACATTGGGCCATCGTGGTGGTGTTACGGCCCATACTCCTCATTTGTTTCTCCATGTAGGCCTGCGCCCAGCAGTGGGACGTATATAGGCTGGTGACGAATACTAATAAAAGAGGTCAATCAATACTAGACTTAATGAGTACAGAAACAGGACAGAGCGAGATTAGCAGGACGGTAACAGTAACATTATTTATGTATCTATACTTTCCTGGATCATAGGATTTTCAGATTCAGTTACGTCTTATTTTTTTAATATAACAGGTAAGCTCTTGGCCTTCATCTCACCTGATGGTAAGTGACGATAAGGCCGAAGGTGGAAGCGAGCTTCACCAGTAAATCCTGAACAACTGAGGAACTAGCTAACTTACTATTGCCGGAACACAACAATGCTTATAACATTGTTATAATGGCGACAAATTTAGGTAAGACGGTGGTAGCTAGCCAGGCAGGCTTAGAAACCCTACCACCAACCGAGCGGAAAAACCCCTGCCCCATGGTGATCGAACCCCGGACCTCCCGATCTACATCTGGTGGTGTCAACCACTACACCAGAGAGGCGGATAATTTTTTTTTCCTTTTTATTGTGCTCTGTGACTTAAGACTACAAAATATACATAGTATAATTCTTGCAGCAATGGTAAGTAATAGCTATGCTTATCGGACAGATTATGAGTATTAAAGTGGTATTAAAAGTCCGTTTTTTTGCTTTCATTCGTCTAGCGTTCTCGGTTTCATTATCTTAAGGTACATTTATACGAAAGATTAGTTCATCATGTACAGCTTTTGCCCGCGACTTCGTCCGCGTAGAATAGTTACTTTGAGATAGTGTGATGGAATATAGCCTATAGCCTTCCTCAATAATTAAGCTATTCAACACACAAATATTTTTTCAAATTTACTCCTATTCTATTAATAGAAGCAAAATGTATAGTGGCATAAATTTTTCCTTCATTTTTCTGGGAGGGTTCCCATGGGAATATCGGGATAAAAGGTAGCCTATGTCCTTTCTCAGGCTCTAGACTATCTGCGTACCAAATTTCGGTTAAATTGGTTCAGTAGTTTTGATGGTTGACAGAGTAACTTTCATAATATTAGTATGAATTCAATGTTGAAGACATTATTGTTTATTTCTACCTATCCTTTTCCCACTTTAAGTGGGTCGGCACACTACGTTTTCTTCTTTCATTTCCTCTATCACTCGTTAGCTCAAGATTCCTTTATTCTCATTTCGAAATTCACACATTCAATCCATCGCTTCTTTGGTCTTCCTTGGTTTAATGTCCTGATTATTACTTTATTTATTTAATTTTTATAGTACAAAAACAGACATGTTAATATGGGCATTGGCACAAAACATTGCTTAAAAATTTATATAAACCATGTCCAAATCTTAATAGTGCTCAATTTATTAGTTTGAAAATATCAAAAGCGCAAAATGAAGGCGTGAAGTCAGCTACTAATACAAAGGGATTAACAATTCTATTTCCTTTTGTTTTCCACCTACCGGTTCTTCAAAACCACTGTTCTCTTTTTAGTTTTACAAATGTTTTTAAATACAAAAATAATGAATCAAACCTTAATAAATTTTCGTTACTGCCAGTACCCGTCCTTATATTCGAAATAATTCCTATTTCAGAATTATGGGTGTATAAATCACGTGGGCTTGTGATCACCGAGTTAAATGGCATACCGCTGGCTTTTGACGTCTGTATATCAATGTGTGTACTGAGACCAGCAAGGCAGGTCTTTGAATTTTAAACCTTAAGATGATTGGGGTAAGAACGTTACAGTAAATGTTCAGGTTTGATTGATATGAATGTTCGGATTAGTTTATTTAACTATTTAAGTACTTAATAAAACAAAATTAGATGTTTTAATTTTGGATACTGCCACTGCTGGGCTGCTGTGTACTGCAACTTACTTTGAAAGATACAGGCCGCAATATTGCTACCTATGCATTTATCTCAAATAAGTTCAATTTGAAATCGAGTACAACACTTTCACGGATTTTGTCCATGCGTTGTAATGCACAAATTTTAAATTACGTTTTTGCTTAACTCTCAAAAACACCTTCGGCCTTGATGGTCTATAAATTATCTGTGCCGTAAGGTCACGATTTTGATAAACAATTCAATACGCATGCGTGGCACAGGCTGACACGGCCGACAAACATGCTTGATTGGTTGCGACTGATTTTGATCATGCGCGTAGTAACTGTTTACATGACGCGTTACTTCACAAATTTCACGAATATGGCGGATAGCGTTTTTGGCAGATGAAAAAGAAAGGAAAAATAAAACAAATGTTGAAATTTAATTTCTACAGCAATCCCTTATTTATATTTATTGAACTTGGTATATTTCAGACTAAATACTAGGTGAAATAAACCTTATTTTCATTACTTTTGATATGAGCCAACTAGCCTATTATAAGTGAAGAATACCCTTTACAAATCATCATCACTATCATCATCATTTATTTATTTGTGAAATGCAGATTAGTTATACAATGATTGGTGTCATGGTTAGTTAATTAGTAATCAAAGTTTTACTTTAAATTTCACGTAGTGTAATATGTTAACGATAAGCAGTACGTTGCCGTAGTAAAATCACAGTGTCCTATTAGGCTAAAATTACTTCTTTAATAATTGAAAATCCGGCAGAGCCTTAATTTTAACCTCTCCGCACAACTGTGGCTGGCGACTTAATAATTCATTCGCAGTTCTACGTATGCGGACGTGTGCGATTGCATGTTTTTCATTGGTGTTAATTTTTCTTTAAAAAAATTTTATGTAATGTACGAACAGAGGCCTGGACCTTACGGTTGCTTTAATATTAATAGTTGTTTTATACCTTGATAAAAAATCACAAAAATTGGGATAATTTTTGGTTATTTTTTAGCAAGGCCGCTTACTGTCGCAAGGTCAAATGGCAATGCCTGGAGTTGCTCTGCGTGATTGAATCAGGAATTAGTAGATCCGAAGGAGATCTGAAGTCACCGACACGGATCATAGAATTGCGAGCCTAAAATGGCAGCATCACACCTGTACACCTTTCTCCCACTTTCGCCTGGTAAACCCTGGCCCCTTTGTAATAGGAAGCGATATTGTTGTCATGTTCGAGTTCACTGTAAATCAAGCGAAATTTAGAAAAAAACTGTGCAGTATTTTTCAAACGCCATGGTACATTCGGGCATTGCATAAAGTTAAAAAATTCCATTGCTAATCAACCATCGCATTAAAAACACTATTTACGACATTAAGATGTGCGTGTTTCAGAATCACGCGCTTAAAATCGAGCGACCCTAATTGCCCTAATAACCGTGCCCTCAATAATCGATTAAATCGAAATCGAATTGCCGGAACGTCTTAGCCGAATGAATGTAATAAAGTTTTTATCGATGCTAAATCCGAACCACGTACGAACCTGTCACTGTAACGGAGGTCGAGGAAACCCTTTTCACTTTTTACTCTCGAATAATCTTACAAATAGAACAATCGAGAAACGGCCGAATTCTGTCATGTTTATAAGGTTTCTAAGGAGTTTATTATGCAGGTCAAGCGTTGCAAAAGCTTAGTGAGAAGTAAAATAAAATTATAATATTAATTTAGCTATTACGTTCAAAGTCGTGTGATAGCGGCTCATTAACAGATACTACCAAACCATCTCTTCCCTTGGGTGTCGTAAAAGGCGACTAATGGACGTAGAACTGCACGTCCAATAGCTTATAGCGGCGATGGGCTTACCACCTGTCAAGCTGAGCACATGCAGTCACTACTTGGTAAAGCGCGAACTATGGCATTTGACTGCTTTCGAGGTGCTTTTATAGGTGCGGTTTATAAACGTGATTATATGAAAAAAAAGAAAAAAATATAGTATATAATATATATGTAAAAATATAGTATGTAATATAGTTCCTATATTTTTTTCTTGGTAATATCATTCTACACGTATAAACATCAAAATTAAATATGCTCTGCCAGTAGGACACAAAACTGCCAGGAGATCTCCTCCTCAAAACGGGCAAGCAATTTAGCCAGGTTTCATTCTTCCTGCAAGTCTTCTTCTTTGTGCAGTCACTGCTTGGTAAAGCGCGGACTATGGCAGTGGATTGCTTTTGCGATGCATTTGCCTCTCTCTGACTAAACCATAAGGGAAAATAGTCGTGATTATATATATGTATGTATGTTCATTCTTCCTTTACATGTTATCCTCCCTTCACGATGTGAATGCGAGTGAGTGCCTTCCACAAGTTCAACCGTTGAACTGTGGACACGGATTCCCAGTAATTCTATCATAACAATTTTCAACAAATTTTCGAACATGAGATCTACATTTGTGTGGAAGGGTGGAAGGTTCTATGCCTAATTTGTTAGGCATTGTGTTATTCTCAAACAGATATCCCTGTATTGTCTGTATTTCAATACGCCCAACTGGTTTCCTTTCATGCTTGGTTAGAGTCCTTCATCCTGGGATATAGTAATATGTGGTGTAGTATTATGTCACTGTAAATGCCTCGTATTAGTGAATGAGAAGACGCACCAGTGATTGCTTATTAGAAATAAAAATTATTTATACAAAAAAAAAAATTAAATATTTAGAAATAAAAATTTTACTTTATGTACAGACTAGTAAAACGTAAAGCCGCGTCCGCACGTGCGTATAAATAATAAATAAATATTCTCAGTCATTCACACCTATCAACTAGTCCCATTTTCCAACTAAATGCTGCTTGTGTTACGGATACTAGATGACGGATAAATATATTTAATAGATAAATACACATAATTATTTAGAATATACATAAAATTATACATATATAATGAACATCCAAGACTGGAGAACAAATGTCTGAAAATTCATCACCCAAACACTTGCCTACACTGGGATCGAACCCAGGACCTCTTGAGATGGCGATGCCTTGAGAGCGGCGTACAGATCACTCGACCACGGAGGTCGTCTAATCGTATCGCCGTGCAATTAGTAGGTATGTTTGGAAAACTACGACTAAGTGCGATGTATAGATGAAATGTGGGTTTGTGTAGATAGAAAGAGTTATGGAAGTATTTAATTTGGAATATATCAAGATTGTGCGTGATTGGGATTTTTCTTGTCAGTCTATTTTTTGTATAGCTGATAGCAAGGTTATGTATAGAAGGTTAAATAAAACGTCCTCTATTGGATAGCGGAATACGGCGGCTTTTGTACTTGTGGCATTAAGAAACCACATTAATTAGCGCTTGCCATCAATTATCTTTACTAATATTATAAATGCGAAAGTATCTCTGTGAGTCTCGCTTTTACGTCAAAACTACAGAACCAATTTAAACAAAATTATACAGATTACCGACGATACACAGATAGTCTAGAGCCTGAGAAAGGACATAGGCTGCTTTTTATCCCGATATTCCCATGAACGGTGCTATGCGGGTGAATGTTAAAAAATTTAAATAACGCCTCCCAGAAAAATTAAGGACAAATTTACGCCACTATGAACTTTGCTTCTAAGAGTAGGATAAAATTTTCAATTCCACCAATTGAGGCTACTGTTCCAATTTGATAAAACCTTAAGTGTTGAATAGCCTATTTATTGGGGAAGGCTATAGACTAAATACCATGACACTATCTGAAAGTAACTATTCTACGCGGGCGAATTCGCGGGCAAAAGCTAGTTTGCAATATTATGTGCATCTTGAAATTGGTGATGCCTGTGCCAAGTGGCATAAAAAGTTATGTATAATACGGTCACAATTTCGGTTAAAGAATGTAACATTACAATATCTATGCCTATTTCCCTAGCCATGTATATGTATAATATGAGTAGTACCTCATAAAAAATGAAATGAAAGTACAAGGAAAATACTTGTGTATCTGTCTCATTTTGATTTATATTTCCCTTATTTACGAGTTTTTTACGGCTTCCTCTAAGTTTATGCGTTTGACCTATGCCCGCAGAGTTATGGCGATGAGAATATTTCACGTTTGGAGGACAATTTTATGTCGTCGTAGTTTGGTTTCGTAGTGAACTAGGAACCCTTATAGTTTTACCATGTGCGTCTGTCTGCTCGTCCGCGGATAATCTCAGTGACCGTTGGCACAAGAGAGCTGAAATTTGGTACCGAAATATATATCAATCAAGCCGACCTGAGGTGTGATATATTTTTGGATAGGTACTCGTATTTAAAAATAAATAAGGGTTTACTAAAATCATTTTTTGATTATGTTAATATTTTGGAAAATAATTGCTCCAAAAGTAAAAAAATGTGTTCCCCCTCTCTAACTTTTGAGCCATAAGTTTAAGTATGAAAAAAAATCTAGAAGAACTTCATAAAGACTTTCTAGGAAAATTATTTAGAAATTGATGAATTAAATGGTATAAAAAAATTAAACAACATATGAATACATATTTTATAATACGGAACGTATCTTAAGTTAGTTTTAAAATAATTCTTAATTTAACTTTAAACCGAACCAAAATATATTTTAAATATATTAACATACATTCCAAATTATAATGTAACGTACATTTTGTAATTAACAATATTAAATCCGGCGCCTCCCACCATGTAGCCCTGATGAAGTTATCATAGTTTTGAACTGTGGTAGGGAAACCTTGTAAACTCTGAAACATAAGTAATTGAGAGGGAACTACGTGCTTTTAAAATTATTAGTATCAACATTTACGATTACTACTAATAAAGGACTTCTACTACTAGTAGAAGTCGCAAATCGGTAGCAATTTTTGGATACTAGTGTGATGGAAAATGATATCAATAAAATGATACCATTCTAGGCGTAAACCGAAAGCGTTCTATTATGACTTTATAAATATTAGGTCCTTACCTATGAAATTGGTGTTTTGTATGGAGATTTTGGGGATTTTGGGGATGTCTGCATTTTACATACTAACATTTTATCAGTTTTCTTCACAACGGCAAACCCAAAGATAATAATATTTGGCATGTATCATTAGACAAGCTTTAGCAATATGTGTGTGAACACGCTTGATAAAAATTATTCATCGTTTTTATGTTAATGCAAATCAAATGATGTATTCGGGAGGCAGTTAAAAATAATTGTCTTTGTGTCCAATTTTAACGCAATTAAACTTACAAAAAATTTTCAAATTAAATAATACGAGCTCAAATATATGGTCTATTTTTAGAAGAGGCAATTATTATATAAGAATGTTCTGAAACTTAATAGTTACGGACAAATTGCTAAGACAGAATAAAACACCAATTTCATAGGTAAGGACCCAATATTAACATGCTAATAAAAAAATCAAGTAGGTACATAAAATTTTCAACATTAATGTCTCAAAATTGGTTCCTTTTAAAATTAGCAATCTTGTTTGTACTGCTCCATTCTAATCAATTCCCATGTTTTACTTCCAAATTTTAACAGAGTTAACTTAAATTGGTAAGTACACGAAAGATCTAACTGAATAAGTAACTCAAATCGAAAAGTAAACTTTGTTTGATCTTTAAAACAATTTATAACAACATAATTGAGTCGTATGATAATGTTAGTAAAATTTATAAATTAGTATACCTACTTAACTTTTAGAAAAAGGCAGCGGTAGCCGAGTTGGGACGAACGGGCATTACCCGAGAGACCGCTGGAATCGTGGGTTCGAATCCACCGCCTGCACCACTGAGTTTGAATAAAACTTATTTACAGTTCATTGTGAATTGGTCAGTCCAGCGCATAGGTGGCATAAGTACTAGGCAACAATGATCGATTGAGATTTTTACAGCAATGGATTATAATCAGGCAGCGGTAGCCGAGTTGGGACGGACGGAGCACACTCGTTCGAGAGGCCACGAGAAACGCGGGTTTGATCCCGCCGCCCGTGCCACTGAGTTTGAATAAAATGTACAGTTCATTGTGAATATAGCTTGCCTCACATTGTGCCCGGTGTATGGCAACAGGGTAGCCACCTGTTACACGGGGACCTAACATATCTAAATACATACATACATACATAAAATCACGCCTGTAATCCCCGAAGGGGTCGGCAGAGTCCAAGGAGCACTGTGTTCCTTAAGACCACATTTAGCCATACAAAAATTGGGTTTGGTCAGATGGGGAATCGTGAAAAAAGTAGTAACAAGTGGCTAGCTCATTGCCTACACAATCACAGACCCAGTATCCAACACGCCCTTAGTCGCCTTTTACGACATGCTAGACAAGAATAGCAGTTGGCATATTCTTTTGGCGTCCCGGACCAACACGGGACCCAATCAATGTATGAATGTATGTTTCTGGCGAAATGTGGGTGATTAACACCTCTGCCTACCCCTTCAGGGAAATATCCGTGATGATATGTTCTGTTATGATTACAATGATTGAATTATGTAATTTAAGAATGTTGTATTTCCATAGCCTAATACCAAAATATTATCATCACGGAAATTCAGAATTACATTCATAAATAATGCAAGTTTCTCGCATAACACTTAAATACTATCAACAAATACGCATATGTATAATAATATCACTACAACTAGTTAGGAATGAAAGGTAAGAATTACTCTCAATTGAAGTTTTTAATAAATAAAACTATGTACATGAAAATTCTTCTTTAATATGGAAAGGTTTTGGAAGGATTTTCGAGAACATTAACCACGTAAGGGCTCGGCCACAATTACGAGCGGCGGGCGGAGCAGCCAGCGATTCATTGCTTGCTCAAAAGGCGTTTGTCACCATTGTCCATAATGAGCGAGTACTGAAATGTGAATTCGCCTGCCGCTCCGCCCGCCGCTCGTATTCGTGGCCGAGTAGGGTTTACCTTTCCGGGGTTAATTCGAATATGAGGGTCACGGTTACGTTATTTACTTTTAATTTTTGGCCCAAGGCTCGAAACTTCTGGAAAAATTGTAGGTAATATGTATTTTGAAATTAATCCTCTTTTATTTTAGCAGGTAAACAAGCAGAGTGCTCACTTGATGATCACAATGTAAGGTAAATAACTACCTAAAATAAAAGTCTGTTTTGATAAAGCAGTCCATTGCCATAGTCCGCGCTTCACCTAGCAGTGACTGCACTCAGCGTGACAGATGGTGAGCTCGTCGCTGCTATAAGCTATTGAATGTTGTGCAAGTTCTAAGTCCATCAGTCGCCTTCTGCGACACCCAAGGGAATAAAGGGAAGGGAAGTGAGGAATTGAAAGAATACTCATTAAAAGAATACTTCCCTTGGGAACCGCTATGCCGCTACCACAAGGCTCAAATTTATATTTATATTTTATTATATCTTTATACAGATACATCTTGCAACCTCTGCAGTGATCATAGTGCATAATCTGTGACATAGAATGTAAACACACAACTCAATTGCGTTACATCAGCAGATAAAGTTAAGATTAAGATATTGATTGTTCAGACTCAATAAATGGTTCTCGAGTGGCAACCACGTACTGGGAGTCAGAATTGCCAACTTTTCCAGCCGCCATAACCGGTCAACAAATTTCAAAATCGAATAAAAAACACGTTAAGTATCAATCAAAGAGCTTTATTAAGTGAAAAAATACAGATTTATCAAATTAACGGGGAGGTAAACACTAAATATAGGTGTAGGGAAATTATTTTTTTTTTAAATTGTATTTGCTCTCAGTTTTTTAAATTTTTGACAAGAATTTTCCTGTTTTGCCGCATACAACCAACTACCTACGTCGCGTCGTCGCCGACGAATTAGCAACGTTGCGTTCACAATTTTATATGACTCCGGTCAGAAGTCTTCAACCTGCCCCCAACAATTCCTCCTAAAACCCAACAGTTTGGTCGAAAACCGGAATTTTGGGAACCCTGACTGGGAGGCGTAACGTAGGAAGGCGCCCAACGAGGAGAATCGACGATCTGGTGAAGGCTGCAGGAAGACGCTGGATGCGGGCGGGACAGGGTCGTTGAGTAGATCATTGGGGGAGGCCTATGTCCAGCAGTGGACGACAATATGCTCATAGATATTAGGTCCTTACCTATGAAATTGGTGTTTTTTTTCTCTTTTAGTATTTTGTCTGTAACTATTAAGATTCAGAGTATTCCTAAAAAATAATTACCTCGTCTAATAATAGACTATATTTTTAAGCTCTTTTGATTTGTTTTGATAATTTGTTGTAAGTTTAATTGTGTTAAAATTGGACACGGAGACAACTCTTTTTAAGTGGCTCCCGAATACATAATTTTATTTGCATTCACTTAAAAACGATAAATAATTTTTATGAAGTGTAATATTACACATATTACTAAAGCTTGTCTAATGATAGATGCCAAATATTATTATCTTTGGATTTGTCGTTGTGAAGAAAACTGAAAAAATTTTAGTATAGAAAATGCAGGATTCCCCAAAATCTCCATACAAAACACCAATTTCGTAGGTAAGGACCTAATAGATTCAATACGAAGTCTGCCTGAAATATTTTGAGATAACTTGTAGTTGTTAGGTATGAGTGTAAAAATATTGTAAAGAAAGAAAAAGATTTATTGACCTACATATTATGAGCTGCATTATCTTAGAACTGAACATGCAATAATGGCCAATTACGATCCGACCTCAGCATGTGCTACAACAGAATACACTGTTGCATCGCTGGTATTCTGGTCGGGACTATATTGGTTAAAACAAAACAAACATATGATACAAGATAAATCTTAATCGTCATCAGCCTATATACGTCCCACTGCTGGGACAGGCCTTCCTCATGGAGAAACACATGAGGAGTATGGTTCGTAACACCACCACGCTGGCCCAATGCGGGTTGGCGGGTAGAAACGGTCACAAATGCGACCGGGACCAACGGCTTAACGTGCCTTCCGAAGCACGGAGGAGCTCGAGATCACAAAGTCTTGGTCACCCATCCACGGCCTGACCATGACGAAGGTAGCTTTGTTTTCGATGGAAGCCAAAGCGCACTGACCACTACGCCACCGAGCTCCTCAATAAACTTAAAATAATTTAAAATAGGTAGCTGATTGGTAATTGTCCCCTTTGCCGTTAGGTAGGCAAAGGGGACAATTACCAATCAGCTACCTAAACGCGACGTTAATATAAAAACTTAAAAAACTTAATCAGACAACATACTTACTTAAATAGGAAAAAAATGTGTCATCGTCATAAAATATCATACGTGATAATTTGTTTTCAAGTCAAGAAAAAGAAGGATTAATTGTTCATGACAGGAATAGATCTTGGTACCCCTGAGAAATAATTTCTCCACACTAAGGCCCGTATTTCGGAACTAAACTCAAGCGTAGATCTCTGCTTGAGCGCAGTTAAAAAGGGATGGCGCTGTGTGGGATCAATAACGCCATCCCTCTCTAACAGTGCTTAAGCAGAGATCAGCAGAGATCTACGCTTGAGTTTAGTTCCGTAATACGGGCTTAAGTCATGCATGCAAGCGAGATCTCTCCTAAGATTGAAAGGCTTACAATACATTGGGTTTGTCCAATAATCGACTAGAATTTTCACAGTTCACATTTCTTTGCCAGGTTATTTAACAATCTCTATCTATAGTTATGCAACGTCATTACAGTCCGCACCTACCAATTTGTGTACGCATGTGACAGATTGCCAATAAAATCCTTACCGCTCTATTGTCGTACAAATACAGAGATAGAGTTGGAATTGATTCAAATTTGTTGTTCTTCAATTGCAATAGTTTGTTGAAGCGCGGTATGAAATTGAAGATTTGGTTTGGATTATAGATAAATCGGATGGAAATTCCAATTTGCATATTGCAAAGTTATAGTAGACTAGCTTTTGTCCGCGACTTCGTCCGCGTGGAATAGTCACTTTAGAAGAGCGTTATGTTATATAACCTATAGAATGAGCTATCTACGAGTATCACTAAAAGAACTCTTTAGCTTTATAAAATTAGTAATATTATATGTTAGTATGTTAGGAACGCAGCCGTTCTAATATCTGTTATTATTTACATTGAAAATTAATGTTTTAGTTTAATTCATTTTTATTATGTTTGCTTGTAAATAAACCTTCATTAATATTGGGTCCTTACCTATGAATTTGGTGTTTTTATTCTGTCTTAGTATTCTGTCTGAAACTATTAAGATTCAGAGTATTCCTAAAAAATAATAACCTCGTCTAAAAATAGACTATATTTTTGAGCTCTTTTGATTTGTTTTGATAATTTGTTGTAAGTTTAATTGTGTTAAAATTGGACACGGAGACAACTCTTTTTAAGTTCCTCCCGAATACATCATTCTATTTGCATTCACTTAAAAACGATAATTAATTTTTATGAAGTGTGATATTACCCATATTACTAAAGCTTGTCTAATGATACATACCAAATATTATTATCTCTGGATTTGTCGTTGTGAAGAAAAAGGATAAAATGTTAGTATGGAAAATGCAGAATTCCCCAAAATCTCCATACAAAACACCAATTTCATAGGTAAGGACCTAATATTATTTTGGGTTTCTGTCCGAAACAGTATACATTACCAAACAACGTGGCGTAATGATTCAAGTATTGGTTTCAATATTGAACATAAATTCATGGATTTCTTTCTAGACCTATAGAAGCTTTGGTCACAGCTTCTATAGGTCTAGAAAGAAATGAGAGCGAGAGAGGGAGAGAGAGAGAGAGTATTATACAACCCCTCGAAAACGTTAAGTTCATTCATTTGAGTTACTTAAAATTTTTAGATTAATCTCTTTTATGTTTCTTACTTGTTTCTTTGTGATACTAAGTTTATTTCCAAATAAATGACTTGGCAGATGTTGGGGTATAAAGCATCTAAAGTTTTAATTTGTTATTTTATTCAAAAATAATAAATGATATTATGCAAATCAACAAAGTACGCAGTCGATTCGTTGGGTGGTTTGTTGTGTTTTTTTAAAAAAGATACAAATTTAAATCATTCTTAATTTAAAATCTGCCAGATAATAATATAATCTACATTTTTATGATACGAGTATTATATGCTACTAACTATATTTTCTTACTTTTTAAAGAGCCTTTAAGGTTTAAAGTGAACTTCCTGGTATGTACCCAACGTAAAGAAAAAAGGCATAAATATTGGGGCTACAATATTTTAAGCTTAAATACCTACTAAGAAACTTCGGCACACTATTCAAAGTCCAAAAGTTTATGCAAGGGAAAAGAGTAATAGGCGAAATATATTTTGTAGATAACAGTCATGTAATAGGTCTGACCCGCCCGAAGGCTCAGACCTCATTTATTTTCTGACAATAAAAGAGAAAACGTCGTTTGCATACCTAAGATATTTATCTAGCGTTTCAGGCAATATGGACCTATTTAAGTTGTGTGATCAGGGGCTATTGGTTAGAGTAAAGATATCTGGATATCTGCTAGCTTTAAGAGCAACATCTTTATACGTCTCACTGCTGAGCTGCTACAAACACATGAGGAGCCGTCACCACAACGCTGGCCCAATGCGGGTTGGTGGGCAGAAACGGTTGTAATAGCAACCTAGACCAACGGGTTAACGTGCCTTCGCACGGGGAGTTCGAGATAACAAAGTTTTGGTCACCATTCCCACTACGAAGTAGTTAGTACGCTTTGGCTTTCGATATCGAAAAAGCTACCTTCTTCATGGTCAGGACTTGGATGGGTGAATTGAATTGAATTTTTTAGATGTTCAAATCAAACAAAAAGGTATGCTGCCACTTACATGTTTCGAAGGCTGTTAGTGAAACTCCTTTCTAGAGTGTCTGTTTCTCGAGGAGTTTTATCGGCGGTTGAAACGTTTAAAACAGTGTTTTGAATCATTACAATAAGGTTTATTTTTACGTTTCACTTCTTTTGTTATTGGGGATGCTCTAGAGGTGATTAGAACGCAGTTATTGTGAAATTAGAGGAGAATATGACGGACTCTTCTGAGGTTGGGCAGCCGCTCCGCTCCGAGCGTACAATCGGTGTGAAGAAAAATGTGAGCTCCTATCCTCTTCGTGTGTGTGTGTTCTAGCCACAAGCCGAACTTTGGACTCCGGCAACAGCGCGGTCAGCAGCGGGCCAACCTACATTCCATATTAACAGCAGTATCGTGCACCGTCGGCACTTTACACCGACGAGTCACATACAAAACATATCATTGTGCACCATCTAATCAACATAATATACTAGGTCCTTACCTATGAAATTGGTATTTTGTATGGAGATTTTGGGGATGTCTGCATTTTACATACTAACATTTTATCAGTTTTCTTCACAACGACAAATTCAGAGATAATAATATTTGGCATGTATCATTAGACAAGCTTTAGCAATATGTGTGTGAACACGCTTGATAAAAATTATTCATCGTTTTTATGTTAATGCAAATCAAATGATGTATTCGGGAGGCAGTTAAAAATAATTGTCTTTGTGTCTAATTTTAACACAATTAATCTTACAAAAAATTATCAAATTACGAGCAATTACGATTATCAATTACGAGCTGAAATATATGGTCTATAAAAAGAGGCAATTATTTTATAAGAATGTTCTGAAACTTAATAGTTACGGAAAAATTTCTAAGTCAGAATAAAAACACCAATTTCATAGGTAAGGATCCAATATAAACAGCACTTTTAGCAAAAATAAACTATATTTCAACATCTGTGTTGGGTCTCACTTTCACGTCCCGCTACCCACCCAGGGCTACTCTCTGAGCTAGCCTCCACTAACATTAACTTATCATGCACAATGCAGGTAACGGCGCCTTTCAACCACTTGCGGTCTGAAAAGAAATGAAATGAAACGAAACGAAACGAAACGAAACGAAACGAAACGAAACGAAACGAAACGAAACGAAACTAAACTAAACTAAACTAAACTAAATTAAATTAAATGAAACTTAACAAACAAATTATATACTTCTACTTGTTTACCTCTACATTTTTTCTTCCTGTTCACTACCTGTTTTGCCCGTACAGTACAGTGTGGACGAACACTTAGGCAGTTACGTCTCTTCTCACTCATCAGGTGAATTTTGGAAGGTGAAAGAGGCCTTTTCAAATACCAATTTTCTGGTCATGCACAAAGCTTTCCTTTTTTCTACGACTTCCCGCATGACAGGCGGGCCGCGTCACTTTTTCCCTTGATTTTACTAAAATTCGGTTACACCTATCTTAACAAATGTATCAAAATGCTTGCAATAATTTAGCCGATTAAGCTCCGCATTTTTAATTACTTTTAAGAAACCGCTTCTTCAATATTCCCTTGTCCTAAATTGGCCACGGCAGCTGCGGTAGTTCCGAAGTATTCCTGAACCGTGATGAAAATAATTAATGGAGTTAGCGACGATGGAAAATTTCTGTTTGTCAAATTAATTCTATGACACCACCTTTCGAGAGCAGTGACGAAGGACGCGATTTAATAACTCGGTAACATTATGAGCATAAGGGGGTTCATTAATTCACAAGGTAATTTAATTTTATTCTTATAAAAATATTTTTCCTCTCAACAGATAGATGAAATTTGATGACGAATACGAGTATAAAAGAGGAGGATGCTACCCTGAAGGGTGTCAGAGAAGAATGAAAATATAAATAAACTTTATTGTAGCTACACCATTTAAATAACAGATGCAACATTACGAAGAAAAAAAGAAATGAAAAAGGAAAAGGAAGGACAGAACTGTACCGAACTGCTGCTGGTCGTACATCAATTACAATACATACATACATACATACAATCACGCCTATAATCCTCGAAGGGGTAGGCAGAGTCCAAGGAGCAGTGTTCCTTAAGGCCACATTAACCCTTCAAATATTGGGTTGGGTCAGATGAAAAATTACAATAAATTAATAAAAAAGAGAACACTTTTTATAAGTGTTTAAATTACCAAACCAAGTTACTGCAAGTAAATATATGCGATTGATTGAACAATCGGACTAACGACTGGACTACTGCGTCTATTATCCATACAAAATTTAGCATAATTATTACGAAAATAGTAGAATAACGCAAATTTTTTTTATCTGTTCAGAGATTTTAACCATAATATTTTTATAGACAAACTAAGTACCTACACTCAAAAACAGGGAATAAATACTGCGAAGAAATTTTATTAAAAATGGGAGGAAAATGCTTTGTTAAGAAAATCATCAAAAACGATGACAAGTATTTTCGGGGAAAGGTGCACGACACCTGTCGAATTTCAATACAAAAATAGCTGCTTACTTAGATGGGGAGAAAAACATTTCCTTATTTTCACGCTTCACAAAATTTTCAATAAATCTCCGGCTTCAGTTTAAATAATATCGATTGGTTAACCATGACTGACGTTATTAGATTTTTCTAGTAGATTGAAAACAATTGATTATATATAATGTATTATATATAACATAAAGCTCACTTGTCATTTGTACGGCGCACCTGATGGTAAGCGGTTACCGTAGCCTATGGACGCAACACAAGGAGTATCACTCGCGCGCTGCCGACCCCTCAAAAACTTTTTAAACCCTTCTTGAAGAATCCCATGGTGTAGTCCTTAGGGAGAACCTCAGCAGGGAGCTCATACACAGTCCAAGCGTACGTAGACGGAAATTCCTTTAAAAGTGTATTTTGTGAGGTGTGAGGATGAGCTCGCTGTCGATGGCGAGCGGTGTGATGACAGAATGTTGCCGCGGGCATCATGTCGAAAAGTTCCTGTGAACATGCTCCATTGTACGAGCGATAGAACACGCACAAAGTGGCGATATATAACAATATACAGTGCATTCTTTAATGAAATGCAAGGAATACACGAGAAATTCGAATCGGTGCACCGCCAGGATAAAAGCCTTAACGTGCTTTCTCAATCATAGAGGAATTCAAGATTTTAGTGGAGCTAGACCCTCAGCAGGAGTTTCGATCACCTATCCTTGTTTTCGGAGGAATTCAAGATTGTAGTGGAGCTGGACCCTCAGCAGGAGTTTCGATCACCTATCCTGGTGAATTAATACCGAACATAATTCTCTCCACTACTCCCGCGCCATCGCGGATCAGTTTTTTGATCCGTAGTAATTCACACCAAGAATTAAAATCTGGACCGATCGCATCAATGGAAGCACCAAGATTTGTGACGTCAGCCTGACCTATGGTAACATTTTCAAAGCTTTATACATCAGCTGTGCCACCAAACGGCATTTTACCACAGTCTGACCTGAGCACAACGTGTCGGGGTAGGAGAAAGAGTAGGAAAGCGATTGCCGTCAGCGATAGGCGAACTGACGGCCGAAACTCTTTTGTCCTGCGCATAGACCCAAGGCGTTGCGGTCAGACTAGAATCCCCTCTCGTGTTGTAGTTAAATTGTCTATGATTATTTAACTATAATGATATCTATATATCACCTAGAGTATATATCACCTAGAGTGGGAAAAGGGCAAGAAGAAGAAGAATGATATCTGATATTCGCCAAGCTGACATATTACGATTTTTACCAACTGGTCAACCTAACCACGGATCAAACATGCGGCCATAAGGCTCTGCAGTTCTCAATAAATAAATTACAAGAGGTAAAATTAACACTGCATCCCGTACCTCACCTATAATAAAATATTTAACATTTTAATAAAAGACAAACACGTGAAATGACATTCCAATGTCCTGGATCGGCTTTTATTATTCCCGAATATTTGTTGTTGGATCCGGACCGGTGCGCGGTGTTCCGACGGAAAACAGAACTCATGAGGTAGGTAGCTTTTGCGAGAAGGCAAATTGGGTATTTTACCTTTAAGGGACGTTTTATAGCTACGCTGGCCGCCAGCTCTGGCCACTTGTAATTAAACGAGATTGCAGTAGCGTTTCACAGCACACGTCAAAATGTATGGAAAGCTCACCAGCGCTGTTGGCTAGCACCGGCTGCCGGCGTGGCTCTGAAGCCACACTGATACATTGAAACAAAATAAATTATTGAGCATATTTGATAGTTTGAAGGTTAGGGCTTGAAGAGTTAGTGGTTTTTGTATACAAATAGCAGGGTTATCTGGGATTTCAGTCAAAGTTGTAGGGATATAATAGTATCTAAATTATAATAAAAAAGTAATTGAGAAAACTACGACAGTAAATTAATAACGCTGGAACTTGGGGTCAGCCCAAATTTGCTTTGCGACTAAAGCAGTTCCGATAGAAGCCCATGGAAACATCGTAGCATGGACTCCCCTTGGTAATAACTTTGAAGCTAAAAAGAGATTAATTATCTTGAGGAGCCGAAATGAGTTTTCCATTTCCTCATAAATTTACACGATACAAGTACACAGTACAAGTTAACAGGATACCTGTCGCTTGTCGCCGAAATCCTGACTACTATATTATCAGAGATTTTGAGCCCTATTCCCACTACCGAAAGCTTTCAAATATCTAACACCGGAATTACCGTAACCATCACCCTAAAGGTCTTTGCATATAACACCCTTCCAACTGGAAAAATCGATTCGGTATAAACGAGTCGTCAACTAGGCGATCAACGCGTCGGTCACTTGTGAACAATTTGGCATCAATAAGTGGACAACGCGTCGTCAGCGAGTGGGAAGTGCGTTGTCAACTAACTCGACCTCAACCAGATCTATCCATCGTTATTCGAATTTAATTTAGAGCAGGCGTCCCGGTCTACGAGTTGATAACACGCCGCCCGCTAGCCGTAGCGTACATTGTCGTCTCGTGCCCGATTCGTTGACTACGAGGGGCAAACCGGGTCAATGTCAGTCAAAAGGTGAACAATGCGTGGAACACGTGTCGTACATGCGTCGTACAACATCGTCAACATCGTCATGGTCGTCGTCGTCAACATGCAATTTGACAAATTTACTCTTAAATAACACAACCGCGTATTCCCACTTTAAGCCGGCAACGCACTTGTGACCCCAGTGGTGTTGCGAGTGTCCATGGGCGGCGGTAGTTGCTTAACATTCGTTATTCGTTACCCGTCTGCTCGCTTGCCCCCTATCCCATAAAAAAAACAACATGAAACTTACATCTCAATGTCGTACTGTGAGTGGAGTTGGCGTCGAGTCGGCGAAATGTGCGAAGACCTTTAGACATAAATACTAGAGCTTCATCTTTAAGGGTCTTTATTAAGGCGTCTTTTGTCAGGTGATTTTTTACTGTTCCGCGAGTTTAGGGGAACGATAAACAGGTAGATAATGACAGGAGGGTGGAAAGTTTTTCAGAATGAGGTAGTAATAGGCTATTATGGCAAGCAACTTTCTTTGATAAATTCCCTTCATTTATTTCGCTTTGGGATGGCTCTGAATAAATTGTTTGATATTTATTTCTAAAGATATTTAAGTGGTGGGTTATTTGGGATATGTCACAGGACTTCCTACATAGAGAAACCCATGAGGAGTATGGGCCGTAACACTACCACTGTGGCCAAATGCGGGTTGGTGGGTAGAAACGGTTGCAGTAGCAACCGAGACCAACGGTTTAACGTGTTTTGGTCACCCATCCAGGACCATGGGCGGCCACAGTGTTTGAGTGATATAAATCTGTTACAATACATGTTTAATATAAACATACAAACGTTTTGTATTCATCTATTAATATGTCAATATGTATGTATATAAGTATTTATTTAAATATTTTTATGTATTATATTTAGTATATGTAGTTCATTGAACATTTGCACGTATTCTTGTTGCATTTTCGTCGCCTACTTATAACTGCTATTACTGTTGTTAAGGGGTTGACTGGAAGACATTCCTATTAGTGAATAAGTCCTCCCTTGCAAACATTGTTTTTACCTTGAAGTTGTAAAATTTTTCAATTGCAATAAAGAGTATATATATATATACAAATGTTAGTAGGTATCTTTACACTACATTAAACTCAAACTCAAAGTCATTTAATCAAATTGGTATCATCAAATACACTTTTGACAAGTCAAAACAAACAAAATAAATTATAAGTATCCCTAAATTGATAATACCACTACTTTTTTTTTTCGGCCTGTTCACTACCGGGAGGCCTTGTCTAGAGAAGATACAGGCAAGAAACTCTGCAAGGGTTCCGTCCTCCCTTTACATCAATATATTCTACAACCTAATAAAATTTACTTGTATTATATAATACTCTTAGTCACAAATGTCAAAATTGAATTGGAAGGAAATTTGAATTGAATTAGTCTTAAACATTGAATTACAAAATTGAATTAGGCCCGAGTTCACCAATAATTGTTTAACCAACGTTTTAGTGATCAGCCGTTCAATTCCTAAACATCGTTTAAACAACTATTAAAATTTTTACTGTTCACCGCAAACATTTTTACCATGGTTACGAAATCGGCTGTTTAACGATGGTTTAGAATGAATGAACGAATGTTATAAGGATACTTATTTTCGAAGCAGCTCTGTCATATTAAACGGACGCAATATACGTCGACATCTAAATTTGGTATCATAACGTAAAATTCTTCCAATTTGTAAAGTGCAATGACGTGATAAGAACGTTTTACTACGACGTTGTTCTAATTTTGGTCGAATAACACCTTTCGTAACTAACGGTAACTGTCAAATTGTCAATGTCAAAAAGAAATTCATGTTGATTTGTTTACTTATATAAAATCACGACTATTATCAAGGACCGCAAAAGGATTTCATTGCCATAATCCGCGCTTCAACAAGCAGTACTGCACACGTTTATTTCGGCGTGAGTTTTGATTACATGACCTAAATCAATGTCCAAGGGAAAGTGTGATTCGATCGTGGGTCAGAAAGTTTGAAGCAATTGGTTCCGTTCTCAAGAAGCCTCCGAGACGCCCAAGATCAGCATAAACGGAAGACACAATTTAATGCCTCTTTGGCGGTCGTAAACGAAATGTTTGCTGGGAAAGTGAAATCGCGCCGAGGTGACATTGCATGGCCGCCTAGAAGTTCGGATCTAACGCCACCGAACTTTTTTATGTGGGGATACCTGAAAAGTAGGGTCTACTCCAATAACCCAGCCACGATTCACCAGTTGAAGACGAATATCCGAGAAGAAATGGCAGTATTCCCCGCGCAATGTGCCAGCTAGTTCCTACTAATTTGAGGTTCAGATTCGAGGAATGTTTGCAGCGCGATGGTGCACATATAGATGATGTTATTTTTAAGAAATTAATTTCCCAGATGTCAATTTTTATTGAAATAAAAAGTTGTATTTGAATTGTATTTAGTTTTTTTATTATTATTTTTTCAAATTCGCAAATCTTTCTGGTCCACTCTGTATTTCTTTCCAAATATTCAAGATTTTCAAGAAGTCCCAGGTAGTGGTCGTGATAATTATCTACCATTTATCATTTATTACTAAAACAACCTATTAATCGAAAATAACCATAAATTTTCGTAACACTTTTGATGTCAATATGTAGTAAATGTAAGTAAAACGGAGGTTAAACGTTGCTGTCAGGCTCGGTTAAGTTGATCGGTTGGTTAAGAGCTGTAATCGATGGTTAACGTGTGGTGAACACAAAAACTAATTTAAACAGCTGTTTATCTTATAATCAGTCGTTTAAAATGTTGGTGAACTCGGGCCTTAGTCTTAAACATACTTAATCGTTAACTTGGATACGTCTTACTTCATAAACGTCATATGAAATATTTAAAAAATCGCCAGGGACGAAAATGCGGCCTTGATAAAATAATACTATAATATACTAAGAAACAGAGTCTCCAAACTAGAATATTGCCCACAATATTGCTCGTATACAGTTCATTCAATATAAGTTTCGATTATCGCGATATTTTTGTTGCGAAACTTTTAAAGAGTAAAGTGCGTGTCCTGAGTACTTTACGCCATGCGAATAGTTGTTGAAAGTGTTTTATGGGTTCCATTACTCACCGTAGAATAAAGAAATGCTGTAGAAACAATATAAGGGAGATTGGTGTGGAACTAATACATATTCGTAAATGCTTTGGATATTGCCTGTATAACATAATAGTATGAGCAGCTAAGATATTTATCTCGTTCCATATTACTTTGACAGTAGAGCGTGATAAAACTCGATATAGATAATAATGCGGTGTACATGCTAAGAGGTATCTGATCTATATGAGAACACAAGCCAATTAAGGACGCTGAAGAATGAAATAAAAAATCTGAGTCATTACGCAACGCAAACCGAGCATACATTGACAGTTTGCCACACGCTAGAACAGAGGCATCTTAGAGTTGCCTTCACAACCATTTTTGTTTAATTTTTATCATTTTTCAATGCAGAAATGTGTCATAATTTATTTAATTAGTTGTCCAGATTACGAAATATTAAATGGTACAAATTTTTATTAATTTTGTAGTGGTTCAGAGGTGCTTTTAGCTTTAGAATTTAAAAACAGCGTTTATAAACAACAAAAGTTTAATTAATTAAAGTAAACGTAGAATAAAAGAAAAATAATGAAAATAAATGAATATAAATTCATAATGAAACGCGAAAGTTTGGCAGTATTTTTTGCTTAAAATGGGGCTAGTTGATAGGTATCAATTTTTGAAGATATTTATTCATTAAACTCCAAGTAGCTCCGCGGTAAAAGCATTTGTCAAGATAGTGAAGGACCTCGGGTTTGATTCCCGGTGGATCTGCTTTTAAAATGGGACACATTTAGTCAAATAGTTAATTTTACTTATTACATCTTACATTAAATAACTGATTAACTGATAAACAAAAGAGACACGAGCTTTTTGCACACTTGCTGTCAATATTAGGAAATGGAACTACTATAGTTCAGCGTTGGCATTTCCATTGTAGCGTTTAGGGTGCCTCACAATCACAAGTGCCGTAGCAACGTCACGCAGCAGATGATTACGTGTCGTCGCGACACTACTGGTTTATATGCAATACCACGAAACACGTCTATAGCTTGTGTCGCTAGCTACGGAGGTAATATCATAGTAATACAAAGAAACCGGTGGTGTCGCGCCGACACGTCGTCTGCTGCTGCGTGTAGTCAGCTACCAACTTGTACATTTACTGTTTTCTTGCAAGTGTATATAATTATATAAGAGGAATTATTTATATCTCCTGATTCAAACTAAAAAAGAAACAAACGATTACACACATAAGCACACTCACCTATTTAAAACGATTTAGTTCCTATTAAACACGAGTTTTTCTTATTTTTTTTCTTTTTACACGTATAGAAATTGAGAAGAGACAAGTTTTACAATAAAAGACTGGCCAACATAAATAATTATTTATAAACTTTCGAATATGAAGTTAACTGAACTGGCTTACATGAAAGGTCCTCATTATTATTATCTTCTAAAAAAAATATTGCTATAAGTGAACTTCACATTGTTATTTTGAAAAAAAATTACCTCAATTACTGATAAATAAAGATAAAATTTCACGATGTCCACATCTTTTGTAATTTACCATACATCGGCAAAATATTGTATTGGAAAACGAAAATGTTAAATAAAACATAAGGTATAACTTTATTTAAGAAATATTTGCCTAAAACTAAAGACGATTCCATAACTTTACTATGTTTTAACAATCATTTCTTGAAATATATTTATTATTTTGTAATACTATTAATGATAAGTGAAAAATTTAGGAAATTTTTATCCCACTTTCTTCTATAAAATGTGAATCTCTGTTTAAAAAAATAACAAATTGTATTTCTACAACTTACAAAATGCAGTCGATATAATGCAGAATTAGCTTGTTTAATCTTATTTTCATACAATTTGTAATTTTTGTGAAAACCGACAACATATCGAAAGCCGAAGCGTATTAATCACAACGCCACCGACCTACTCCGCCACCGACTGCTGAGAAGGTTTTAAGTCTAAAGTGAATGAATTTATTGTCTATCATATGGCCATCGCAGGAAGTCGCTGGATGCGGGCGGCGAAGGACTAGCCGTTGTAGAGATCATTAGGGGAGGATCAATGACCAGCCGTGGACGTCTCTGGGCCGATGGACGGGTGGATGGATATGGTGAGAAAGAAATATACATACATTTCTTTCTCACCATATCTTATATATAGTATAGTTTTTTTTTTACTCATGACAGGTAAGCTCTTGGCCTTCATCTCCCCTGATGGTAATTGACGATAAGGCCGAAGGTGGAAGCGAGCTTTACCTGTAATCCTCAACAACTGAGGAACTGGCTATCTTACCTCTGATTGCGGGAACACAACAATGCTTATAACATTGTTATTATGGCGACCAATTTAGGTAAGACGGTGGTAGCTAGCCAGGCAGGTAAAGAAGCCCTACCACCAACCAAACCGAGCAGAAAACCTTCTGCCCCCATGGGGAATCGAACCCGGATCTCCCGATCAACACTCGGTGGTGTGAAACACTAGACCAGAGTGGCGGTTATAGTAAATTCTTTTAAGTAATATAAATATAAGGTGCCCCCGGACAAGTTCCCGGCTTAATAACTTATTCTCTCAATATGTACAAGAGACCAAATATACCCGCAACACATTTTTGTATCGCTCATGTGATGTGTATGATTTAAAATTTAATTCAGTGGATATTTTTCTCTGCACTGCTTCTCAATTTAGAAGTCAAATAAATAGTTTAAATATTGAGGGATAGTGTTTAATTGTTAGAAAATAATATAGTATTATTTGATTTTGTTATTGTATTTAGTGTTAACTGGTTTTTATAGTGCGTAGGTGTTTCTCTTGTGTCCGTAAAGACATTTTTTATGTATTTCTATGGAAACTTTACTGATTTCTTATTTTTTTATTGTTGTTATTTTTAAGTTGTATAATAATTGTTTGTTTCCTAAGTAAAGTAAAATAAAATAAATAAATAAAAAAATACATACATATAATCACGTCTATTATCCTCAAGGGTTAGTCAGGGACTAGGCAAAAGCATCGCAAAAGCAGTTCATTGCCGTAGTCCGCGCTTCACAAGTAGTGACTGAACTCATCGTGACAGGTGGTAAGCCCGTCGCCGCTATAAGCTATAGGCCGTTGTGCAGTTCTAAGTCCAAGGGAAGAGATGGATTGGTAGTTTTCTTTTAATGAGCCGCTACCACACGGCTCAAAGAAATATAGTGAGTTTATATTAGGTCCTTACCTATGAAATTGGTGTTTTGTATGAAGATTTTGGGGATGTCTGCATTTTATATACTAACATTTTATCAGTTTTCTTCACAACGACAAAACCAGAGATAATAATATTTGGCATGTATCATTAGACAAGCTTTAGCAATATGTGTGTGAACACGCTTGATAAAAATTATTCATCGTTTTTATGTTAATGCAAATCAAATGATGTATTCGGGAGGCAGTTAAAAATAATTGTTTTTGTGTCTAATTTTAACACAATTAAACATACAAAAAATTATCAAATTAAATAATACGTGCTCAAATATATGGTCTATTTTTAGAAGAGGCAATTATTTTATAAGAATGTTCTGAAACTTAATAGTTACGGACAAATTGCTAGGACAGAATAAAAACACCAATTTCATAGGTAAGGACCCAATATTACTGACTGCCTTAGCTCGGAATAATAACGAGCTTACGATGATTATAATGTGTTATGGTATTGCTGAAATAATTGTTAAGTGTCGTGGCGATGTTTCTATAACATAAAATATTAACACATCATATCATATTACGGTATACGCCGTATATTATACGTAATTAAGCCTGTACATGCCTATCTCTACGGCCTATGCTACCCACATTCGCAGTATAATAAAAGTAAATTGGTATCGCAGAAATGAGCAACTTGCGTGATGGTATAACATAACTGTTAACTATCAAACCTTTCATAGTTTTCTCAATGACTCATTTGATTTTATTTTTCTTTACTTGTTTTTTCATTAAATACTTCGCATACAAGTAGGCTGCCTGACGAATAAATAATAAACTTATGTCAACAATAATGCGAACACGATTTTCAACCAGCTTAAGGGCAGGATTTTCGAACGAAACAATGTCCGGCGGGTGACTGGCAGAAGCGGGTACGTCGTTTTGCTATTTAATGAGGCTTATAAAGAAATAAAAGCCAAATTAAAAAACTTTGCTGCAGAATAATTAAGATATTTTTATTTATTCATAATGTTAATAATCTTCTAACTGGAAAAATAATCATAAACCTTTGCATTTTAATGTTCTAGAAAAGTATCAACTATCGTTTATGAGCCTAAGAATAATCAAGAATAGTTCTTAAATAACATTAAAATATATATTTTTTTTTTCTAAATAAAAAAATGACATTATTTAATGCCTTAAAACTCAACCAAAAACAGGTTGATTTGGATGATCCTGGCCTTAACCCAGTTCTTCGCTTATCGATACTGTTGGTTACAGAACTATTCTAACTAGTGAAGTCGTGGAGCAATGTCGATGAAACTAAACACGCTCCGAGCGTATCTTGAATATTGGTTTTACGTGGTTTTACGTTATTATACGAGAAGGCGGAGTTACTCGTATACCAAAGTTAACTCAGGGTAGCTGTGGCGATGAAGAGAATCTTTGCTATAGAAGTACCTAAATGCTTTATTGTGTGTCATAATATTTTTGTAACAAAATGTTAAACTTTCGTTAGACATTTTTCAGGGCAATGAACAAGAAACATAACAAGATTTTTCATTCACCAAAATCGTTTAAAAGGAACTCGGTAGCGTAGTGGTGTGACAGGGTGAAGCCGGAAATAATTGAAATGCAGTTGGGTCGTCACTTGGTATCGTATATTTATAAGTAAGATTTAAGGCACAACTACAACAATTATATTAAAAAAAAGGTAAATTACACTGAACACAGAAAAATTTCATATTTAACACTTAAATATATTATAGAAAGGGTAGGGCTACTTACAATAGTGCCTTAGAGAAAACGTATAGTCTTTGTTATAAATTAAGAACTGATAATTTGGTTTGTTATAACTTTGTCTCAGCTTATAAAAATTGATTCACTATATAAATAATTTACAATTATTGTTAGAAGGGAGTCAACCGCTCTACGCACTGACTCTCGTAAGAATGAGCTTCGAGAACAAAACTAATAAAAAGAGACAGACAGCAAATTTAAAATCGGAAACCAAGAGAAAAATGGCCAGAGAAGAGCGCAATGACAGCAACGAGGCGCTAATATAGCAATGGCGCCTCGATACAGTGGTTAGTACGCTTTGGCGAAAGCCAAAGCGTTCTAACCACTGTATCGACTAACATGATCGAAAGATCATAAACAAAGCTACCTTCACCATGGTCAGGTCGTGGATGGGTGACCAAAACATTGTGATCTCGAATCCTTCCGTTTTTTGGAGGGCACGTTAAGCGGTTGGTCCTGGACAGTCCCGGTAGCTATTGCGACCATTTCTACCCATCAATCAGCATTAGGCCAGCGTGGTGGTGCTATGGCCCATACTCCTCATGTGTTTCTCCACGAAGAAGGCCTGTGCCTAGCCGTGGGACGTGTATAGGCTGAGGACTGACCCAAATTTAAGTTATTACCTACTATGAATGTCTAGTCTAGAAAAGTTTGTATCTTTAAAAAAAGGCACAACGTCTTATTTAATTATTTATCTACACTCATGTTAAAATGTTCGAATTATGAACTCAGACTCGAACTCATAATGACATACTTTTTAACATGATAAAAACGAAAATTTAAAAATGGTCATTAAACATTATGCAACAGGTTGGACTCATTATGCAACACTTATTTTTCTTAAAAACGCACAAAACTATGGCAAATGTTTTCCAGTCAGCGAACAATAAATAAAATTAATTACATTTTTTGTTTTATTTCTTTGAATAATGAGTGTAGATAAAGTAGTGTATGTACATAACTCGGTGTTAAAATACTATTAAAAAGCGTGATACTATTAAAAAACTCGCCAAGGCTCGTGTTTTAATAATCTATATTATGTGACAGTTACATAAACTACCATTATTAGACACAAAAATAAAATTTGCTGTCGACAAATTGACTGAGTGTGTACTAATGAAATGGTATACGAGTATCCCATATTTAAAGAAATTGTAGAAGTCAAGCTGTTGTTTGCTTATATGCTAATACTATTGATTAAAACCCACAATAAACATTAGATCGAATGGCGAATCAGTAGTGCTGAACTGTAGATCCATACTGGGCGGTGCACTGACGTGTGGCGAACCTCCCTTCTCTCGTACCTAACAGAATGTTAATTTCTCTTCTAAAATAGACTGAACGGGAAATAAATTAAGAGGAAACGCTGGCGGTATTTTTCTGTGTTTCCTAATATCTCCGTGGATGATACGAGCTCTAGCGAAATTATTTTTTCCATAATTATAATGTATCTACTCTATAGTCCGCGCGGAACTAGTTGGCCGCGCCTTAGGTATGTGAGCGGTGGGACGGAGAGGCGGGGGCGCTTGCTGTTATTATTCAGTTCGGCGCCGAACTTCGCGACGGCAACACGCATGGAAAGTTCCGGCTACTTTAAACAAAACGCACATGAGATTGCAATAGCGAGATGAGTCGCCACCTAAGGCGCGGAGAACGAGTCCCGCACTATTAGTAGGTACCACTTTGCTAAAGTATCCTCTAAATCATCATTCAGCTTACACACGGCCATTGGTGGGTGGATTGTCTCAGCCTATATATACGTCCCACTGCTGGGCAGAGGCCTTCCTCATGGTGAAACATGGGGGTTGGTGAACAGAAACGGTTGCATTAGCGACCGAGACCAACGGCTTGACGTGCCTTCTGAATCACGGAGGAGTTCGAGATCACAAAGTTTTGGTCACCCATCCAACGTCTGACCATGGCGAAGGTAGCTTTGTTCTCGATATCGAAGGCCAAAGCGCACTAACCATAACGCTACCGAGCTTCTCATAGGGATATGCATCTATAAAGATTGGTCAACTGCTGCCTATCCAGCGGCTTCTTGCGACCTTTGCCTGACCGTCGGCCATAAATAAATTTATAAACTGATAAATTTGTACTATCAACAAGTTTGGTTTTTGACCCATTCTGACAATAAATCGATTACAACTGTCTAATGCACAACGTTTTTATTATTAACGAAGTTAAGTCAATGTAAAGTTTACAGTTTACTAAAGATCCAAACTAAACCGGTGTTAATACTTTTGCAGATTTTGATCTTTATTTTGAATGCAATAGAAAAACGTTAATTAATAAAAGTCATGTTTTGAATTTCGAGTTGGCTCTCGCATATATATAAAACCTTTTTAAAGATAAAAAAAATGGCATTGCTTCGCAATTGAAACCTTTTTATGATAAAATATATTAAGAAACTCAGTGCCTGAAAATAACAGGTATGTTACCAAGGAAGCAGGCGAATTTTATTTGAATTTAATGCCACGGGAAAATGACCTTAGTGGGGGTCAGAAAATATTTTTGTTACCTAAATATTTGTCAAATAAGAAATTTATGATCACTTTTAAATTAAGTATCATAAGCATCTTGAAACCTTCCTTCAAATATTTATCAAAGTCCAGACTTCATACGTTACTCGCTTCGAAAACCAGCATCATAAATCCATTGAGGTAATCTACAATAAGACGTAAGTACAAGTAGTTTAAGCTGAAATTGCAGTGGCTTGAAGCTCACTCAGCGAAAGGCAAGCGGCCAAGTCGCGACTCAAATTTTATAATTCAACTTAGGTCCAGAGGCAAAATGTAATTTACCATTCACAGACTATCAGTCAAATGGTAATCCACTTGTGACCTAACTCGCAGTAAAGATAAATGATTACACCCGAATTATTTATGCTGTGTAGAAACTGCATACGTAATGTAATAAACTCTAATTCTCAATTTATTATCCAGTATGACGTATCTTCACTTGTGTTCGAAAAATGAATGTTTAAAAGTCCAATCCCTCCTCATATTTTCACGCAGGACATACACAACAGGCTAGTACTAAAACTTACAATAGTCTCAAAAAAAAACTAACATTCAATCAAGCAAGCATGCATGAAAGCAAGTATGCATGCAAGCATACAAACAAACATGCATGCAAACATGCAAGCATTCAAGCAAGCATGCAGAAGGCATTGATTCTGTCACTGTTCCGGCACTACGAGGCTCTGGCGCGTGGATCCACGCGAACTTATCGTCGCAGATGGTTTTCGCACACTAACTGCTCCTCAGCTCGTGGGCCGCCTTTAAATTACACTCTAGGGGTAGGGCAGACAAGACTACGTGGAGTCAGTTTTGCAGCGCTTCGTTTCTGTCACAGACATTTGTTGTATATCAGATATGGTAAAAATTATTCTAAATGAAATTCTAGCATATCCATAGTACGCCAAGTGAAATTATACCAAATAATCGCCGCTCTAAATTAACCCTATGCTAAACAACAATATACGGAACATTAATTCTGCCAAAGGTAATTATTCCATCTAAAATTCTGCCATCTCTGAAATATGGCATTGTGATTTCGATTATTTAAACATTCTGCCAAACAATATTTATACTAAGTATTTTTATGCCTTACAAAGAAAATTATGCCGCTTGTGTTATGCCAAATGTATTTCGATGCATTAAAATTTTGCCAAATAGATGTAACCTCTATTTTATAACCCTACTGAGACTCGAACCTCAAAACTAGAAACTTTTAAATTTTTAAAAGTTCCTCTAAGATAATTAGATCCGTTTCACTTTTTAAGTGTGATTTATATCTCTAGTGTAAGTTTTCATTGTAAACATTTTTACTGGTGCTATGAATGTCAAGTGCTATGCGAGACGTGATTTCATCTACTTTCCGTAAGTTTCTAATAGAAATTGACATTCTTAATGCAACTAAAAAAGTTGAGTTTTTTACAATGTACTGATTCAAAGAGTTTATCCAAACTGTTTTGTTTTCGAAGTATTCGGGAAAAGTTTCTTGCGATGTCTGACATTGGTCCTTCCGGTCTGATGACTTTAAAACTAAGAAATACAACAAATTTGAAGTTTTGTTGAGTAAGTAACGTATTTTAAAATTTTGCACAAAACAAAATTTGTTTTACAGAACGAGATGGAAAATAAAGTTGCATATCAAAAGTTTTACATACCAATATCCAATAACTTTTGGTCGGGGCGTATATTTTTACATAACGTCGGTTGTCATTATATCGTTTGTCACACATTAATTGGCATTATCTTCAAATAGCATGACGCTCATGTCGCATAATTTTACTTTTGAATAACATTTAAGTGGCATAGCTCCTAAAAATAAGGCATAGGTATTATTAGAAAGCATAACTATAGAAATTCCTAATTTAAATTGGCATAACTTTCTAAAGGTATTTTATTATGAAACATAACTATAGAAATTCCTAATTTCATTTGGCATAATATTTGTACTTAAAATTCTTGAGTATTATTTTATTCGTACAATCACCCAGATTCGAACCAGTACCACCCGACTCCACGTGGCCCGACTTTGCCCCTAGTGTAATTTTGCCCTACACAAGAGTGTAATTTAAACCCGCGTTGGCGCGGACGGGCGAGGCGGCCCGCGAGCTGGGGAGCTAAAAATTCCTTGAGGTTATTATGCTAAAGATTATTTATGTTTAGAGAAAATATGCGTTATGATATTATGCATTGTGATCATTATGCTTTATATTTTTCATATGATCATTATGATTTGTAAAGAAATTATGGTTTGTAATAAAGAAATTTTCTGTTTATTAGTATATTATTGTTATATTAGTTACGCGTTTCAAATTTTTGCCTTTTTAAAGTTATGACAAACAATTTTAGCCTATAGCCTATATTAGGACTTTCAAAATTAAGCGTTGTGATTTTATGCGCTTTGATGATTATGCCACTCAAAATTATTGATTTTGATATTATGGCGAAGAATGTTATGTTTTTCAATAGGTAACCTTTTTGGTCCTCCGAGCAGTTACATAGCTTTTTGATTTTCGAGATGGACTGTATTTGAAAACAGACGGAAATGTATGAAATTATAATGTTTATATGATTGGCTATTTTAAAAAAGTGGCTCAGGAGTTTCTTTCAGGATTCTTCTCATGAACAGAGCCTTACTCTCGGAATCAGGCCGCTTGTATCGATTACGAGTACAATCACAGTCAAAGCTCTGTGGTAGTACTTGCGACAAGCGCTTGCGGTAATGAACTTTATATTATACTTTTTAATAATTATTCATTTTGTTATGTTGACGATTTTAGGTGCCAGCTTGGCCTATGAAATAAAATTATTTTTGATTTGATTATGTCGATATTGTTGCATTCTAAACAACTCGTTAGCTGCTTCATATTTCGATACCTGTTCAGACACAATTCGCTTACATTTGCATTGCGATGCGAATACGAACAATGCACGTACTATTTAATTATTCAATTATTCTCCAATGCGAATTGAATTTTAAATACCAACACGTAGAGTTCAGTACCTAAGCGAGACAAGTCAGTTCAGAAGATAAATTTTAACGTGCTCACAAACTGCGGTCGATTGTGTAGATGTTACATTTTATGCAGGTGGTTTCCAACGCCCTTAATACTTTAAGATACAGTCCAAAGTTGAATGATTTAAGCGCCCTCGTGAATTGCAATATCTGTACCCTAAAGCTCAGGGTCTTAACAGACTCAGGGAGTTTGCAAAGTCGAGAGTGGGCAGCATGTCACATGTCGCACTACTTGTCGTCGACATGAACTTATATGTGGAGGTGAGTATTTTCCTGAGCTTTGTATAAAATAAAAAAGAACACCCAAAAGGTTGTAGTTGAGTTTCTCTGGATAATCCTGACCAAAATAAGGAAACCCATCATAAAGAAATTCGAAACATAAAAATAGCAATTGATAAGGCACATTTCGCAGAACAGACAGAACTAGGGACGAAAATTTTCTCGAGTGGCGGCCACGTACGGGATGGCGCAGCGTTGGTAGATCCCACATAATTTGGACCGACGAAGATCTGGCAGAAGTCGCAGGAAGTAACTAATTGATTTTGTTACCGATTTTGTAGCATAACAACTGATTTTGTGGAGGTTCATTAGGTTCATTTTCTATGTCCAGATAATGGAAAATGAACACGAAGGATGTAATCCTGAGCTAATGAAGCCCTCCGAAAAGATATAATGTTAAGAGATTACTGCGTCCAAATATTGAATGAATATCTTTGTTAAATGTAATAAGAATGGACAATGGGAACTGATCCTATTGTGATGTAATGGACAGTAATATTATGATAAGATTTATCTAACAAACCATGGAATGACATAGAAATTAAATTTGTAAAAGTTAAAACCTTAGTCAGATCGTGCTTTACTTGTTTCTAATAGGTACAACTTTTGGGTTGGCAACGGCATTTAGATATTACAGAATATTATTACTAGATTGACAAGTACTTTGCTTTGGTGGATTATAACATTAAACATGAAAGCTGAAGTTTGCAGGTTCAATTAGTAATATCAATAATTATATACCTTTATGCTAATTGATTCAAGATCCTAGTAAGTGGAGGGCCAGGGGGGGTGGAGGGGCTAGGGGTGGGGACTTTTGCCGACCCCACCAGGACAAGGACATGAATATACAAATGTAATTATTGGCGAGACAATGAAAAACCACTGTTACTGTGGCCACTTTCTTTATCGTTCTAATGTAAATTACAAAATAGTACGAAAATGTCACTAGAATTGGGAGGTCTTAATTATCCAAAGGAAGGTAACGTACCTCTGCTTGTCGCCAACAGTACTTGAGCATAATAATATGTTGTATTGTTATTTAAGCTCAGGTAATAAATATTCCAAATAAACTTTTAATACTATTCTCTCTAACATTTCGATCAAAGCGCAAAGAATTCGCCTTCGAATCTTAAATTACTAGGCATGGAAACTGGACCAACATTTTGATACCTTAATCTTTAAACTTTCATTTAACATACATAAAAATATTAATATAAAAGGAAAAAAAACAAAAAACCGAGAGGAAAGTGGTAAATAAGTTTTCGAGCCGTGACTCAAGTTTAATCAAATAAATCAAGTTTAATCCATCAGATTATAGTAGTAATATGTTTTTTATAACGTAAATATTTTATTAGAGATCAATGGCCTCGCCTCGTCAAATAGGACGACTGCACGGACCAAACGGAGTTGATACTATCACTGGCTGAGTTCATTCAACTTCTCTATGATTTCATAGAGCTTTAAGTAACTTTGATTATTTAAGATATGGATTGTCGACTGGTCGTATTATAATTTTTTGATCAATTAATTGATCATTTTTTTTATAAATTACAATAGAAATATAAGCAGCCCGTGCTTCGGAAGGTTCGTTAAGCCATTGCGCAGTTGCTATTGTAGTCGTTTTGCCCATAAATTCGCGTGGAGTTACGGTCCTTACTCCTAGTTTGTTTCTTTGCGTTGAAAGGCCTGGTAGCCTACTCTCGAACGCAATCTCAATTAAAACTCAATAATAACACAATCCAATATCTCAAAATGCCGAGACTAGAGAGGCGGTACGAGAGTTCTAATTTAAGCTCAATGTCATTTAGGCCACTCAATATCCGCATAATTTGAACTCATTTATGGCGCTAGTGTCCCACTGAAGAGTAAGAAACATCACAATCTGATTGTCGATCGACGGTATTGCGTTCAAGACTAGTAGGCTAGCTGTTCGATGATATACACAGGTGCCGATGACGTTAAGGATAGCATTATACCTAATTGTTAAAGAGAGAACACAAAGAAAAAGGCACAAGCAAAATAGTGTAATTAACTTTTTAATAAAACATGAAAATAACACAGGAATGAAGAGGCCATAGTTACGCTTTTCGCTAACAATAATATTCAAAGCTATTGGGAACACTAAGAAAGAGATTAGTTTCAGTCGAGTGAACTCAATAAAGAAATGATGTCTTTGACACTTGATTGGCTATTTCCGAACAGTTTTATAGCAAAAATGAGGTAATCCTAGATGTCTCTATTACTCGAGAATGTCTATTCTCTATTTTTTCGCAGTGAACTAGCAAAATCCACCATTACAGTGTCCACTTCATAAGACGCGACGTCGACGGAATATTGAGAATCTTATCACTTTAAAGGCTAGACTTATGATATCTTTTTATCAAATCACAAACATTTGATACAGAAGGAGAAATATATTTTATAAAATAAACCTATTTAAGTACTTAATCTTTTTTCATTAAAGAGATTTCTAAAGAGAACTATTATTTATTGATATGGAAACCACAATAGATTAAAGGTAAGAAAAGGTATGGAATTGAGATTCTAAGAAGAGAAAGTCAACATTTTAAACTACATTGTAGAAGAATTTACATTTTACAATACCGTTAATTAAATAGTATATGGATGTACCATTACTAATGACCCTATATGATTAAAGTCGCTTGTACTAATAAAGATAGGACCAATGAAAGCCTCAGGTGTTTCTTTGTAAATAGATTAGGATCAGATGATCAGGAAATTGTGAATCAGCAATCTGAAGTTCCAGGCTACCATAAAATTGCTAGAGGCTCATCAAGCTCTATTATTGTCCATATGGAATAAACTCAACTAAAGATAGCAGATTCTGTACTCAAAAAATTCTTTACTTGTGTGTGTTCTAACAACAATGTTGCGAGTTCAACAATTGTTTTAATTCAAGCCCATAATGTTTCGTTTTCTAGAATTGTTACTGATGTAATAACGTTTTAGTACAGTGTAAAAAGTTTCATTTCCATGTGGTGTGTTTTGCTTCCTACGAGAGCTTCTTACATTGTCTAGATTTTATCTCCCTTGTCTTTTATTGCATTTTCGGTTGTGGTAAAACTCAACAAATCAGCTTTATGGGCTGCTTCTAAAGCAATTACAAAACTTTAACTCTTTATTTCAGGTGTGTTAGGGGTGTTGTAACGACCTCTTTGGCTGAGTGCTCTGAACATTGGTTTTAAGGAGTCACAATGTCTGCAGCTTGATTCTTGGTTGGAATGACGTTTGTGGGATGTTTACGATTAAATGTGTACGAGTCCTGGCTGTTACAATACACTCTGGTCAATGAAATTGCACATATGAAAATTTTATGAAAATTATAATGATTTATAAAATATATAGATAAGATAAGATAACTCTTTATTAACACCATTTAAAAACGAAATTACAATTGATAACTTAAGACTAAATGTAACAATCGGTGGTGTATATATTGATATGTTTGAAATTAATGGTTATTTTATTACCAATTGTTCTTCTCATTCCAGAAGACTTTCGAATACTTGATTAAGTTTATGGAGAACCGGTGCCAAGCTGTTATTTGAGCAAAAGGGGGTAGAACTTTTTATTAAACAAGTTAATTTTGTATACCTTGTGAGTTTTTGAACTGTTACGTTAAACATCTTCTTTAGGTGCTTACAAACTATATCACTAATTATATTAGGTCCTTACCTATAAAATTGGTGTTTTGTATGGAGATTTTGGTGAATTCTGCATTTTCCATACTAAATTTTTTTCAGTTTTCTTCACAACGACAAATCCAAAGATTAATTAAAGAATAATATTTGGCATCTATCATTAGACAAGCTTTAGTAATATGTGTAATATAACACTTCATAATAATTATTTATCGTTTTTAAGTTACAAATTATCAAAACAAATCAAAAGAGCTCAAAAATATAGTCTATTTTTAGACGAGGTAATTATTCTTTAGGAATACTCTGAATCTCAAAATACTAAGACAGAATAAAAACACCAATTTCATAGGTAAGGACCCAATATATTATTACATGTGGAATTAATGGTTCTTTTAGTACCTATTTAATGGTACCATGTACGTGGTGCATAAATTTAAGGTTTTAGGTAAGGACCTAATAATAGGTATATATTTTTTATATATTGAAAAAAAAAAACAAAATTTCATATTCATATATCAAAATTTAAAAAACAAAAATTTGTATGACAATGCTTACTACACTCTGGTGCAATGAAATCATCATTGCACCAGAGTGTAGTAAGCATTGTCATACAAATTTCTTATTCTCGATCGCTTTACACAAGCTTTACAAGTTGTACGGTGTTTTCTTAGGGCTAGACTAATTAGTGTATAGTAATATATTGGTTCTAGAAGCCAGAATGTTTATAAATATAACTATGTTGTCGGATTTAATAAGAATTCGCGTTTTACGGACATTTTAGATTTAAAATATACATTCGATTGTAGACTTAAATTCAAACGATTAGATCTAAAGCCAAAAGCTTCATTCGTAAAAAAGGAGAGTCCTCGTGCAAAAAACAAATATGAATAACTTGAATAAAATACCATAGTAAGTACTCCTTTGCAAAAGTTCTGAAGTCTCTGACGACTGTGTTCGCCTGTCTTAACCTGCCACTCTTGTCATAATATGAAGGCAAGGCACGCGAGAATCCTTATATAATAACATTCTCACACAGAACCTTCATCTAGTCCAAATTAATAGCTTACGCGAAGCGAGCTGTATAATGTTACCATCGTGGGTACTAAAAATGAGAAAATTGCTGTAAGCGAAACGATATCTGTCAGCTAAATTTAAAAAAAAAGACGTGTGGCACTCAGGGACTGCCGCGGTAAAGCTATTGCATAGCATTTTGTATCAACTTATGCAATTATAATTTTATTTATTTATTTTATTCATGTAGTATTTCTGTTTCTTTGATATTAATTCAAGTTACACTTTTTGAGCGTGGTGACCGATAAGAAAAGAAATTATATAAACTGTTGGTAGTTTGCATATACATTATTTCGTTCTGATCACTTATAAGTAAATTAAATCATAAAATAATGATCTCAAATAAATGTTAATAAACTAATTAATAAAATAACATAACTCATAATAAACAATGTGTAATAGTTAGCTTATAAATAAAACCAAAGTGGCGTCTTTGGTAAACTTTGTTCTTTGTTGTATCACTAGATGGCGCCACCTATCCTTTAAAACACACTATTGTTTACTCTCATAGACTTATATGGTCAAACCGATGATAATTAAAATTTGTATTCGCCTTGGACACGGTGTTTCATTTTGGTAACCACCTTGGGTTTTAACATGCACGGCCTTCAAGCCACACCTCCTTGCGCATCAGAGTGGGGAGCGTGAGGTTTTTTCGTTACGGAATTTCTGGATTCGGTCCCTGCGCTCAAGGCCCGCGATAGAAGCTATGCAATAGCTTAAAAATATTTAACTAAAAACGTTTTACTTACTTGTAAATTACCCCCTTACAAGTAAGTAAAACGTTTTTAGTTTACAAATAAATATATTAAAAGAAATATACGTAGTACGAGGGCGGCACTGATTTTTTGTATTTGACTCATGCCAATGTCTAAAGTTGCCTAAATTTTGCGGTATGTCACATGTCGATCTTCCTCAATCAGCTTACGCACAGCATCAACGTTTTCTTGGGTGACTGCAGTTTTTGGACGACCTTGACGGGGATCATCACAGAGCTTGACACGTCCACGTTGAAATTCAGCAAACCAGCGATAAATTGTGGTTTTGGACGGGGCTTCATCACCAAATGCAGAAATCATCCGGTCAACACACTGTTTTTGTGTTAAACCAGTTCAAAAGTCATAATAAATCATCGTTCATGAATTATCTCGAGTCAATTTCATTTTCTCAACGACTAAACAAGTTTGACAAAACCTTGTGACAAGACCGAGAATCTTTTTTTAAATAAATAAATGGTATTCGATTTTTAAAACCAAGGAGTTTTCAATTAAAAATATTTTAATATAACAGGAACAGTGGAAATATTCCATTCCCGATACTTTTAGTGCAGCCTTCGTAAATTATGATTGAAAAGAAAAACGTTTTTAGGTTTCTATTCACCATACAATCATCGTTCTAGATATAATAATATTGTTTGACCACCGATAACACCGTGAAACTAGACGCAACAAAAATAATTATCATTTCAAATAAAAAAGAGGATTTATTCACGAACTTGGTGCCGTTGAAGAAAAAATTCTTAAGGACAAGGTGAGCCCTATTAATGGTTCATGAAAACATCCGGAGGTCGTGCGTAGCTGTCACGGACGCGGATACAAATGGCGACTCCGTGAGGACACAAAGGCTAACTTTTAAAGTTTTGGAAGATTTCGTCCATAGTTTTTCTTGTTCTTTCCGAGTTTTCTTTGATATCTTTTTTGGTTTAGTGAGGTGTCTTTTAATGTAAGTTTAATTATGTTTAATCTTTGCCATTCTGGAGCCGTGTGGTAGCGGCTCATTAAAAGAATGCTATCAACCCATCTCTTCTCTCGGGTATCGTAAAAGGCGACTAATGGACTTAGAACTGCAAAACATCCAATAGCTTTTTGCGGCGACGGGCTCACCACCTGACACGCTGAGCACATGTCGTCACTGCTTGGTGAAGCGCGGACTGTGGCGGTTGACTGCTATCGCGGTGCTTTTGCCTAGTCTCTGACTAAATAGTCGTGATTATGTGTATTTGTGTGTGTGTTTGTCATTCTTGTTTCCAAAAGTTCCAAAGCGTTACGGGTCTAAAGTCTATTTGCCAATAAAATTTGCTGATATGTTGATAAAGTTTCTCCTGCCTTCTGTTTTTTACTTACGTTTTAAACTTCAAGGACTGGTTTCACCACCTCAAGATAAGTCCTTAATAAATAAGTAAACTTACTTATTCAAGTAAATTTATTACCAACACTTTGTAAGCTCGTCTTAGATATAACCCTTCTAATGCACGTAGGTATTTCAGATCTATGTTTTGATGTAGTTTTGCCTTGTTTCATAATCGGAAGCAAAACTACGCACCACTTAGCCAGCGAGCCAGCGTTATTAATTAGCAAGGACTTATTTGACAAGTTCTAAGTAACAAAACATTCTCCGTTAAACCTAGTAACGTATTGTTACTAAGTTAGAGTTCCCTTAACACCTTACATTAAGAACGATTCTATTGTAAGGCGAAAACAATAAGGAACACAATGGTTGCCGTGTCACCAAGTGAATGCGCGACGAAGGTAAATGGTTACATAGAAGATTAATAGTGGAATCTACTTTGTGGGGTCTTAAGGTGTTAGTGCTAAAGTTTGTCAATCTTTAACCACCGACATGGGGCCTGTGAGGCCCCGATGGGTTTACAGTTCGTTAGATTTAGACCTTCCTCGTGAAAGAGAGACCTATGCTCGTCAATTGCTTTTTAACCGCCTCTCTGGTCTAGTGGTTCACACCACCGGGTGTTAATCGGGAGGTCCGGGTTTGATTCCCCATGGGGGCAGACGTTTTTCTGACGGTTTGGTTTAGTTGGTGGTAGGGCTTCTGAGCCCGCCTAGCTAGCTACCACAGTCTTACTTAAATCTGTCGCCATAATAACAATGTTATAAGCATTGTTGTGTTCCAGCAATCAGACGTAAGATAGCCCTCAGTTGTTGAGGATTACAGGTGAAGCTCGCTTCCACCTTCGGCCTTATCGTCACTTATCATCAGGTGAGATGAATGCCAAGCGCTTACCTGTCTATGTAAAAAAAAACTTTAAGTTTAGGTACGCTGACACCATTTAATGTGGTAGTAGTGGTGCCCTTATGTAGTTTCGGTAAGATATGGCGATTTGAAACTACGACGCGGCTTCTCAGGCCCCACGTCGGTACTAACGTTAGTTTTTTAAAGCGAATTAAAAAAAAAGTTTATATTTTAGGAACCTAATAACTAATTTCAAGAAACAGACACCTTTACAACATGAAGCTAAAGGACACTGACACTTGCAGTTTCTGCAGACAAGAACGTGAAACACCAATGCACCCCGACTTGACCCAGATGAAATAAAAACAATCCAGACTGGGAACATCTTATCTTTGTCAGTGTCTAACAGTGCTCAGTTGATAAAGCTACTGTAGGGCCTAAATAGAACTTACATAGGAGACTGGTCACAATAGATCTTATTGGGTCGCAGTGATGTGAAACTACCATTGTTTGGGGAATGGACCATTAACCTACAACACTGATCTGCACTAGATCAGCGTTATAATAATATTAATAACAATAATAATAAATGCTTTATTTGCTTAAAACATGGTAAGTATGTGGTGTTACAATTTATATAGTACTAATGTCTTGCTTATTTTAAACAGCATGCAAATATATTTTGAGTAAATAATAAACTATTATTCAATTAGCTACAATAAGTCATACTTAAAACGTCACAGGTAAGATAATAAAATTCATTTGAGCAGTAGAAAAATATACAATGTCAATACTTATTATCAAATAATTCTGCAATATCATAAAAATTCCTGTCAATAAGGCACCTAGACAACCTTTTATTAAACATATGCCCATTATGTTCTATTATTTCATTTGGAATGATAACGTAGATTTTAACACTATTAAACAAGATGCTTTTATTAAATTTAAGTGAATGTGGTGTTTCCGTAAGCACGAGTCTATGAGGATTTCTATGAATCCTTGGATTATATTCATAAGCTTTTTTAAATAATTTCAGATGCTTTTTTACAAATTTCCCTACTTCTAATATATAAAGTGAAGGCAGCGGTAATAAGCCCATACTTTTAAAATAAGGTTTACAAGATTCATCGTTGTGGGTTTAATGGGGGGATCGCCCGAACCTTGTCTGTTAGACAGCTGGACGCACCGCGTGTTGGTTGGCTTGGTACTGTAACTAAAGGTGTAATTTGAGTCCCAATACGTCCCCTTATTTGAAATGAATCTTATTAAAAGGAAATAAAGATTGTCATCTCTGAAATGTGTATAATTTTTTTTTGTACTTGACTATACCACGGGCAAGTGTGATTGGTTGAAACGGGATTATGGGATCCGTGATTTCCCCTTTGGCCCTTACACCTAAAGCCTTTACAAATACATGTTAACTATATCGAGTTATATATACAATATTTTCATTCGTAGCCGAGGCGTTTAGTTTACTTAACGCGTGAGTAAATTAACTGTAAACCGGCGCTCGAGTTGTGTAGGTATTGTTAATTTCATACTATCATCACTCACAGTGTATCAACACCTATGAATTTCTGAAGAGATAACAGAGGCAGAGGTGCTACCATCCACATTTCGGCAAAAACTAATTAAATCCCTATGCAATGACGTACTATATATACATATAATCACGACTATTATCCCTTAAGGGTTAGTCAGAGACTAGGCAAAAGCACCGCAAAAGCAGTCCACTGTCATAGTCCGCGCTTCACCAAGCAGTGACTGCACATGTGCGTGACAGGTGGTGAGCCCGCCGCCGCTATAAGCTGTTAGATGTTGTGCTGTTCTAAGTCCATTAGTCGCTTTTTACGACACCCAAGGGAAGAGATGGGTTGGTAGTATTATTTTAATAAGCCACTACCACACGACGCCGATGGCGTACTATATTATTAAATATTAGGTATTATTTTCCAATTTTCCATTTAGTTCTCTTTACATAATGAATTTTGAAATATTTTAACTTTTCTAATTGTTTTCTATTTAATCTATCAATCAAATTCATTGGCCTAGCCTTAAGAATATGATAGAACAGCGTTCAAAATTCAAAATACATTACATGCTTCCACATTTAAAGTTTAAGATTAGGATTCTCTACCGCAATCGGCAACCGCTGGCATCCCGACGACGACAAATGAATTAGTATTCAGAGCCAGTTCCAAGAACTTTTCGAACAGACATCTGAGAAGCATTCGAATTTTCAACCTCTTTGAATGTTTTATTACTCTGTGGCTTTTTAAAAGTCTATTTATTTGTCAACACAAACTGAAAATGGAATTGTTTTTTAAAAATGTATTATATTGTCTTCTTCCATTATAATTATAACCATATTAGAATACAAATGTGTTTTTAAATGTGGTATATAAAATAATGCAAATGAGATTTTTATTTATATTTGTAAATAAAAATCTCTTTCTCTAATACGAGGGAAAGTTCCGAATAGCATTTTTTTAAATGTCAAGCGGAGAATTGTATTATTGCGAGTATATTTTTTAAGGGAAAATGTATCGACGGAAACTATGAAAAGAGGTCTTGATAATGTAACGAAGAGACATCAAAGCGCCGAATCCATTCTATCATAAAGACCTCTATGTGATATTTGCGCCACGCTTTTTTAGCATAATCTTGAGGAATCTAGACAGAAAAGTGCCGGGATTCTTTGGGCGGGATCCTGAAGGACCATAAAATCACGTCCTATCTCCCATCAACGGCTAGATAGCTCCGTCTCTGTTTATGGACGCACACAATTGATGTTTAAAGCCGACATTACGCGGCGTTCGAGCATTCTTGATATTTCGACAGAACTGACGAAATTAATGCTCTACTAGAAAATATCAAAGGCAAATATTGGTATTTTGTTTAAAAGTTAATAAATGCAATTGAATCAAAAATAATTAATGGCTGGGAATGTGTGTAAATAGGTTTTATTAGCAGAACTATCGTGGATATGTTTTTCAATAAATTACAATCTGGTATACTTCGTAGAATATCGTGAATATTTTAATTAAAGAGGTTCTATTAGAACATCTCTAAACAATGGCCCCTTATGTGAGCAAACAATTTGGTGAAGGTCGGAAGAAGCCACAGGATGATTATTTTGGAATAATTTAGGTGAAGTCTATATCCACAAGTGGGAGTCTCCCGGCTGATAAGATGGATGTCTTTTGAGCTGAGATTATGTACAGTACGGTAGTCTTATAGTAGTTATTCAGAAGCCTTTGTAAGATTGGCAAGAATCTTGAAGGCCTAATAAAATGCTCCGTGTAAATAGGCCCTAAACCAGTTAGTTACTTTTGTGGCACGATAACTAAAGTGAACCGTCGCTCGTGAGGCTGCAAATAGATGGGCGATTAAACAGGTAAGGTTCGTTGTCTTGAATCAGAACCCTTTCATTTGTGTTTATTTTGGGCAGGAAGACGCCGAGTCTTATTGATACTGAGGTTACTGCATGAGCAACACTACATTTTTTATTTTCGCATCCCTCCTGAGGAGCTCGGTGACGTAGTGGTCAGTGGTCAGACCAAGACTTTGTGATCTCGAGCTCCTCTGTGCTTGGGAAGGCACGTTAAACCGTTGGTCCCGGTCTTATTTGTGACCGTTCCTACCCACCAACCCGCATTGAGCCAGCGTGGTGGTTTTAAGGCCCTTACTCCTCATGTGTTCCTCCATGAGGAAGGCCTGTCCTAGCAGTATATAGTGATGACGAATCACTGCAGAAGTGAAGAAGGCGTATGTGGTGTAACGAGGCGCTATATCAGTATAAGCGACTCTTTGCTGTTATTGCGCTCTTCTCTGGCCATTTTCTCTTTGTTTCTTTTTTCGAACTTACCATATGTCTCCTTTTTTCATTGTTTTTCTCTAATTTTATTCCTTCGTAAAAGGCGACTAAGGGCGTATTGGGTACTGGGTCTGTGATTGTATTGGCGATGAGCTAGCCACTTGTTATTACTTTTTCACGATTTTCCATCTGACCAAACCCAATTTTTGTATGGCTAAATGTGTCTTAAGAAACACTGCTCCTTGGACTCTGCCGACCCTTTCGGGGATTACAGGCGTGATTGCATGTAGTTATAAACTTTAACGATTAATTTTCACAAATTTCAAATAACTTTCAAGACAATATTGCAATTAGCCTTTTGATAATATCTTTAAGTTTTATGTTCAGTGATTTGTGAAACTTACCTTTTTATAAATTGGTGCAGTGTGCCTTAAGTTCTAAATAATTAATGTACACTAAGTGACGACATCTCCGGGTTTTTATTTATACATCTCCACCCACCACGTCACAATGGGACCCAATGGTGTAGTACCACGACTCAATAAAGCCTGCAAGTGTGCCAGTCTCGATTTTTTGCCGGGGATCAAGGGCATACCCATGGTAATGCATCGCATGACCCGGCGATGCCAGCAACACTACCTACCAATTTTTGTAACATCGCAACGGAGCAGTTCCTACAAGACTGTGAGGATTAACAAGTACCTTGGTACGTCAGTATGGGTACCGCAGTCTTTGTGCTACTATACGAGTATATTTTGCTCCATATCAGTAGTAGTATGTTTGGATGGTAAGACCAGGTTTGACGACCTCCGTGGTCGAGTGGTCTGTATGCCGGTGTCAAGGCATCGAAAAGTTTTGGATGTTTGTGTATGTAGGTAGGTATTATATATATTCATAATATTTAAATGTATTTATCTGTGAAATATATTTATCTAGTATCCGTAACACAAGAAAAATTAGTCGCATGTCTGAGGATATTTATTTGTTATTTATTTAAGACAGGCAGTTTTATTAACGAGAACCGAGTCGTCTGAAAGTTTACCACGACATATCTTTTTTTAATAAAAGTCTCAGTGCTTATTTAAAAGCGGCTTTGAATGGCAAGATAGTAGAATTATTTAGTCCTTATGACTTGTCATCTTATGTATTAAGCTGACAACGACAAGCTGTCTGTGATCCCAGTAGGTTCTCTGCTTGGTTCTTCATCATTAAAATAGGAGCCTATGCCTTTATGAAAATACAACTTTATTATAATTTCTTTTACATGTTTATTTTGTGCAGCAGCTATGACAAATTTTCAGCTCGCCATCGACTGGTTGTCTGGAAGATATCGCTGCCTAGCGATAAGACCGCCGACTGTAATATCTAGTCTTAAAAGTCTTTCGGTTATAGTATTTTTTTAATGGTGTTAACAATAAAAAGTTTTTTTTTAATAAATAATTAACTATCTATTTGTTTTTCTCACCATCTATACCGGCCCTAGATCTCGCGGAAGACCCAAAAAGCGTTGGCTGGACGTCGTTAAAGCGGATATGGGGGAAAACAACCTTACTCCTTGGGATGCCGAAGACCGGGCAAAGTGGAGAAAGTGTAGTCGGAAGGCGAACCCTGGCATAAGGCCGGGAAAACGCTAGGCGTAGAAGAAATACCATTTAGCATTGATTTAAAAAGAAAATGTAGGGGGCGTTGCTACCTTCATGTCATTTAGTTACATCTGACTTGTGATTTGTTATTAAGTACGCTTCTCAAACAAGAAAGAAGACATTAAACTCTATGAATAGATGAATAGACCACATGTTCGATTAAAAAGATTTGGGATGAAAACACCCCGTCATATCTACTCAACTTGTAAGGTTGATAATGTAAAGGGTGCTCGTGAACTAAACGACGTGTCCTATCTCCCATCGGTAGTTACATCCGGGGTTTAGGGAGGGTACGGAACACGTGTATTACTAAGTTAATAGTGAAATTGGGTTGTATCGTACACAATACCGCGTTGAGTCGGATATATTATTTTTAAGCTTAAGACTTTTTACATATACCTAAGATTAAGTAAGAAAATTTGTATTATTATAAATTAAATTGGGATTAAAATGTGTTGTTAAACAACATTAACATGTCCTTTTAACGAAATTACTCATTTATATATGATAAAATAACAAAGCACATAATCTATGGCCTTTTAAACATTTTTACAGGCTTTAAACTTTTGAATCTACGAGTAATTATCAGTTGATTCTGTTATTCTGATTTTTCACTAAATAATACAAGTTTGGACCAAATTCTAGAATGGGTGGTATCGGGTTTTTTTTTATAAAAAGCTCAACAAATGACTTCACACTACCTGATGATAAGCAGTGGAGGGTTTTTACTTGGCTAAGGCATTTGGGACGAATTAACGTAGACTTGACCTTGATCAAATTCGATAAGTAAGTAGAGAGAAGTATAGTAAACTAACCAGTATTGAAATTAAAAAAGCCCCTTTATATTTATTGTAGATAGTCCAGTGCAAAATCACGACATGTTTATCTTAGATTTGCTGGTAACAAGTTACTAAAAAAATCACTTATTTTTATTTTTCGGCATTTTTTCACAAACGAGATGTAAATCAAGTTGCCCCTGAATTTCATGCGTAATTACGTGAAATAACAGCTCACAAGACGTCCCAACTTATTTTGAACGCATAAAAAATATTAAAAGTATCTCCGCGGATGTCTTGACAATATCGCGTTGGCCTTAATTTAATATTAAAGAAGAAAAACAGGGTCTGACGAGACACGTTCTATGGAAACTAAATTAGATTGCCCACAAAGCCGCCTTAACAAGACGAGGAACTTCGAAACACATAATAAACCTATCCACATAAAGAGGACAGGCGACTTTGAAATTAGTGAGTTGGGGGAAAGTTAGGGCAGTTAGTAGGACGCAAAATAGTTTAGTACAGAAGGCAATATCATGTATGTATATCATTTTTAATACCTACGCTCGTCGGTCCAGTTAGATTTGTGAACATTGGCTTATGCAAAATGTAACGTGGTACAATTAGCGGCACATAATTGGGTTTTATGAACACATACAGGTTTTATGAACACATATATACAGAAAGGCAAAGTGTTGAGAGTATCCCGGGTCGCCGTGGATTCAGACCAGCTCCACAGTGGACTGGCTTACTAAGTAGAAAGGGACCACCATAAGTTTAGCGCTGACCGTCAGCCAATCGGCGCTCAGCTCGCATATCATCCGCAATTGGCAGCGCCGATTGGCTCTCCAGTCACATTCCATCTTCCTCATTGATGCCACGTCAGTACCCCATGCGCAGGTATTGGCAGCTGCTGCTATAACCTCCACGTAACAGTCCACAAAACTTATATGCCGCGACTTATACATTGTCATCTCTGCATGTATCTATTATGAGAACTAGAGTAGTCTTTAGAATGTTCTCGAACTGAGTAAAAGAACAAACAGTGAGGACATTGACCTTGTAGTACAAGTTCTAGATCCAAATTATATTTTTTCAGCCGAGCTGATATTTGTTTTTCGGCAACAGCTGAGTTGGATAAACAAAATCTTCTGAGGTCAATGGCTTAATCTCCGGCTGCACTAAGTTGGAAAACACATAGTAGCTTACCGCTGCCTTACTGGCCTGGCAACAGGCTGCCTGTTAGATTGGGGATTGAAAAATATTTGGTGAGATGTAGTTGCAAGCACCTCTTCCTTCTTGTTTAGGGATATGATAATTGGCCACTGCTATTTGCTTCGTTGCAGGACCAATTAATAAATGAGCCTTTTGAGGAGGAACTAGTAATAAAATATATCTATTAGAAATAAGCCCACCTCTCTGGTCTAGTGGTTCACACCACCGGGTGTTGATCGGGAGGTCCGGGTTCGATTCCCCATGGGGCAGAAGTTTTTCTCCTCGGTTTGGTTGGTGGTAAGGCTTCTAAGCCCGCCTGGCTAGCTACCACCGACTTACCTAAATTTGTCGCCATAATAACGATGTTTTAAGCACTGTTGTGTTCCGGCAATCAGAGGTAAGATAGCCGGTTCCTCAGTTGTTGAGGAATACAGGTGAAGCTCGCTTCCACCTTCGGCCTTTTCGTCACTTACCATCAGGTGAGATGAAGGTTAAGAGCTTACCTGTCATATGTAAAAAGCCATTCCTTTTGTACTCGTCTTTTTGTTTTATGTTTTGTATATTCTAAATTTTTCTTTTGTGTACAATAAATAGTTAAATAAATAATAAATAAAAAAGATTCGGTCGCCCATCCAGGGTTCAACTAAAGTAATTGGTGGAAAAAGCTGATTTTGCGTCGAGCTAGTTCACACCTTGCTTTGCGATAAGTTAGAATAATACCTTGACCTCACTATTGTTTGACCTACTGTAAGGGCACAAGCCAGGCTCACCAGGAAACAGAAAGGAAGGACTTACTTGCAATATCTTCAGCGGCAGCTCACAACTCAGCCGGCCGGCGTAGGGATCACGATTAGTCCCCGGGTTTTCTAGATTAGATTACACTCCCGACACTTCACCAATGCTAGGACGGATGGATCATAGAACCGGATCCCGATTTAAACAATAGTTTATTGCATTACTGAATGTCCTTTTTGAAGCGAACAGAAATTGGGCTGTTGCCGCTCAAGTCGCCATTAAGTACACTGATTTTGTTTTTCTCTTGACAACACACGCAAGCATTCGGCGCTCGCGCTCAGTTACGCACTGATTTACTTGATGTTCAATAGATGGCGTTGTAAGACGTTTGGGAGATGGGTTTAATATTTTATTAGGATGACTGGGAAAGGCAAGCCAGAACATAATCCCCCCACATGAAATCTTTCGGGATTTCAAAGTACAAACCAATAGCAGGTCAAAAAAGTGAAGTCCCTTTAATTATATAAATATGAATTTGACACTTGACACAAAATTTACTTAACCTACATAAATTTTTTTTTTTTTTTTTTTTACTACATACTACATACCATACCTACAAGTTAGAAACCGTTACCCCCTTTTATTTAATTTATGTTTTATTTATCTACAAACTAAAAGAATCGTTAATTATTAATGGTTTTATTTGCTAAGCTATTGGCAAAGGACAGAGCTTAGTAACTGGCCTCTTAAATGTGCCACGCGCGGTTTTAAGGGTGACAACACGTACCACGTTATCATGACCGGGGTGCAACTGTATCACTCTGCTCGATCTCCACTCCAAAGGAGGCAAATTGTTGTCTACAATGAGTACGATATCTCCACACTGAACATTGGCTTGTCCTTGGAACCATTTAGCACGTTGCTGTAAGGTATGGAGATAATCACGCTGCCAAACACGCCAGAAAGACTGGGTAAGCTTCTGCAACATCATCCAACGTTCACGAGGTGATACGTACTGATCGACTAGTTCCGGTTCGGGCAACGATACTAGAGGTCCATTAATAATAAAGTGACCTGGAGTCAGTACATCTACTTCCTCAGGATCGGAAGATAAACAGCATAATGGTCGCGAGTTCAGCACAGCTTCGATTTTTGTAAGTACCGTCATCAACTCTTCTAACGTTAGAACTTGCGATCCAATGACGCGTTTCAAGTGGTATTTTATGGATTTAACACCGCTTTCATATATACCACCGAAATGGCTTCCCGTTGGAGGGTTTAGATGCCAAATTAGTTGTCGGCTTGTAATACTAGATGTAATGGAGTCTTGGTTGTCTCGAACCAGCTTGTATAACTCATTAAGATATCGTTTGGCACCTATGAAGTTAGTACCGTTATCTGTTATTATAAAAGTACATAGACCACGCCGCGAGACAAAACGATCTAAAGCTGCAATAAAGGCGGACGTGGACAGTTCAGTCACCACCTCAATGTGAATGGCCTTCACTGCAAGGCAAACAAAGACACATACATACACCTTGCACGTTCGAGCATTTCGTCTTCTACTTTCCTTAATACAGAAAGGTCCAGCAAAATCGATGCCCACCTTCTGAAAGCAACGTGAAGTTGGCTGGACTCTAGTTGGAGGAAGATCTCCCATTAACGGTTGACATGGGATAGGTTTTGATTTAAAGCAAGGAATGCATTTTGACAAACGGGATCGAATGAGGTTTCGAATACCCAGTATCCAAAATCTACGCTGAATAATGGACTGCAGTATACGAGGGCCACAGTGCAGGTAAGTGACATGGGAATAATCTATAATTAGTAAAGATAAACGTGAAGATTTTGGTAATAAAAAAGGGTGTTTTGACGAGACCGGTAAGTTGGAGTGTTGCAGACGTCCCCCCACACGAAGAAGACCTTCCTTGTCAACAAAGGGATGTAGCTTTTGTATTTGCTTTGAACACTTGATATCATCAGAAAAGTGTAGTTGTTGTTCATGTCTAATTAATAATTTCAAAGAAGATTCTAGCTCTTGAGCTGACAAGGGTTCACCCTGTTTCTCGGGTTTACCTTTTAATATAGAGGCGGCACGTAAGCATTGAGCTAAAACTCGTTGCACATGAGACAAAGAAGAATTGTTTTCTAATAAGAATGTAATGGAGTCAGTCTCGGAGGAGTTATATTTGTCCTCTATGACATAACAGTGAGTGCGCATCTCTGGTACCGAAATGGGATGCTCACAATGAGTGTTGATAGGCCAAGAAGAACAATTTTGTGTCAGCCATTCTGGGCCTGACCACCAGGAATCACATTTCGTGAATTGTATAGCGTTTAAACCTCGACTGCAATGATCGGCAGGATTATCATGTGTGGAGACATGTTGCCAGTTTTCAACCGGTAACTCATCTATAATTTTTACAACCCTATGCGCGACAAAAGTTTTTAATTTGTGAGGTTCAGTGTGTAACCAAGAAAGCACCGTACTACTATCGGTAAACGCATAAATTTTACTAATAGGAATTTTATATTGAAGCAAATTATACATGTGTTTAATAACACGAGAGAGTAGCAGAGCGCTACAGAGTTCTAAGCGGTTTACAGTAAGTGGCTTTATTGGTGCAAGTTTTGATTTTGCGATCAATAAGTGCGCTTGACATGTACGATTGTTAACACCTCTCAAGTAGACGCAACAACCATACGCTTTAGAAGAACCGTCACAAAATCCAATTAGCTGATAGTCATCCGCTTCTTTCACTGTGACGAGACGAGGAATCTTAACCATTTTTAGAAAAGGAATCTCGTTAATAAATGTTTGCCAATTCTTGGCAACTTCTGACGGTACAGAATCGTCCCAACCAATATTATGACGCCACAGATCCTGTAGCAAGAGTTTTGCAACAAGAACTACCGGAGCTAGCCATCCTATTGGATCATAAATACGTGCTATGCAAGATAGAATCGACCGCTTTGTAAAATTAGATTTCAACTCAGAAATTGAGTAGGAAAAAGAGTCAGCAAGAGAGTCCCATTGGACACCTAAAATTTTAATTGTATTTTGATTGCTTTCGTCACAGAATGATTTAGGAACTTGACAATGTTCAGTTGGAAGAGTAGAATTAAATTGAGAAGAATTACTACTCCACTTACGAAGGTCAAATTGTGCACATGCACATAGGCTGATAAGTTGGTTTTTTAATTCGAGTGCTTGTTCTAAGGTGCACCAGCAGTGATGTCGTCCATAAATGTGTCGTGACGAAGGATGTCAGCAGCTTGAGGATATTCACTACCATGATCATTCGCGAGTTGATGCAGTGTACGAATCGCTAAAAAAGGTGAACTAGTAACACCGTATGTCACCGTGTTGAGCTCATACTCAGATACGGTCTCAGAAAGTGAATTCCTCCACAGTATATGCTGCCACTTCCGATCCTCAGGACGTAGCTCAATATTTCGATACATTTTTGCAATATCTGCCGTAAATACGAACAAATGTAAACAAAACTTTGTTAAAATGTCAACAATATCATTCTGTAGCTTAGGGCCGGTGAAAACAATATCATTCAATGATTTGCTGTTCGTGGTTTTCGCACTCGCGTCAAAAACAACACGAAGTTTGGTAGACGCACTATCTGGACGAACTACGCAATGATGTGGTATTATGAATATCCCTGAACCAAGACTAGTTTTCTGCATGTGTCCCAGGGTTTCATACTCGGACATGAAATCGTTATAATTTTGATTTAAATTATTATCACGCTCAAGCCGTTTTTCTAGTTTTGTTAAACGTGTCTTGGCGTTTGTGAACGAATCACTAAGAGAAGCCGACGATTCTTTTAAGAGCAATGGTACTACATATCTGCCATCTGGTTTACGGGACATTAAATTAATAAATAAATCCTCACATATTTTGTTTTCTGGGTTCGCAATTTCAACCTTAGGCGGTTCTTCGACCTCCCAAAAACGCTTGACCACGTTCTCTAGTGTGCGCGTGGAAGCTACGAGGGAAGAAACCATGGATGGAGGAGAGCACACAGGATCAACCCTACCAGTTAGAACCCATCCGTAGATACTATGCAACGCGACTGGCAGACCGCTACCCATATCTATACGCTTTCCGTCATAAATATTATGGAATAGTTCCGCGCCTAATAACAAGTCGATGTCAGTCGGTTTATCAAAACTTGGATCCGCCAGAACAAGGTGTTTATAATTATTACGAACACTAGATGGAATTTCACAAGACGGCATTTTACTCGTGATTTTATCCATGACAATTACGTTAATCATATAATTCGGAGTGTCCGAATCGCGAGGTAAAATGTTACAGGAGGTTTCTCCTTTGATTTGATGAACGACATTTTTCCCAAGTCCTGCTACGGTTAAATTACAACGACGCAAAGGTAGGCATAAACGTTGCGCTAACGATGACGTCATGAAACAATCTTGCGCTCCACTATCGACGAGTGCGCGAGCGAGTATTGGTTGCGCGGCGGAGTCACCGCACCCGCTTATGCGTACGACACACGTGCCGAGTAAAATTAAAGCACGGCTATGTCCCACGTGACTAGTTGTCGTGACGGATGCTACAGGTGCACTACTTTCAATTAGCGTTCCAGTCTCACTTGGAATCTCATCGATTACACTGGGCATTGCGATAGTAGAATCATTGTCATGTAATAAACTATGGTGGCGTTTGCCACAGACCGAACAAGACGATCTAGAAAAACAGTGATTAGAATTATGGTTAGGGCGTAAACAATTGCCGCATAACTTATGCTTCGACACTAACTCGTATCTTTCTGACATACTAAGTTGTGGAAATTTAAGACATTTAAATAGTGTATGAGATTGACCGCAACAACTACATGTAGGATATTGTTGAATAGGCTTCGAAGCACTACTGGCCGTACTAGACGGTAATGATGTAGATTTATATCTATTAATTTTATTATTTTTAAAGTGTATCTCTGGAGACCGAAAAGAGGTTTTATTAAATTGTTTTACCATACCAGAACCAGAATTATTACTAGAAGACGTACCTGGTTGACTGACCTCTAATACTTTAATATATCCCTGTAAGAATTCTAATAATTGCGAAAAGTTAGGTATTTTTTCCTTATTTTGTGATTCAAAACGTTTACGAGTGTCAATATCTAAAGACCGTGAGGCTAAATAAAATAAAATAAATTCGTCTAAATTTTTTAACTTTAAAGCCTTAAGGGCATTAACAGTTTCATTTAAAATATTTGTAAAGTTTCGTAACTCTGTAAGATTACATGACTTTAACGGTACGAAGTTACTAATTTTATCTAAATAATTGTATGCAAGAACACGTTTATTTTCAAAACGTTCTATCAGAGAATCAAAAACTATTTGATAGTTGTCAGATGTCACAGGAATACCTTTAGCAATCGATAATGCTGCTCCAGACAGACACGATAATAAATAATGAAACTTTTCAATCGAACTGATACTTTTGTTTTCATGTACCAGTGACAAAAACGTATCAAAAAATGTTTGCCAATGTTCAATGTTACCATCGAACTTCGGTAACTCAAGATTAGGTAAACGCACTTGTGAGAATGTCTTCGCGCCACTAGAAAAAGAGTGATCATTTATGTTATCGCCCGCGTCGCCGTGGCCACGCGTTGTTACCGCGTCGCAATCGCGACGGCTCGATAGTACTTCGTCCGCGACCTCGACCACATCGTAGTACATGTCGTCAAACGCTTGCATCGTTTTAAGATCAATCGTATCACTCGGTTTTAGAATTAATTTTAATTCATTTATTTTATTTGTATACTCGAGAAATTCACTACGCAAGGTTTCAATACGTTTAAACCTAGATTTGAACTTAGGAACAGCCGAGTGATCCGATTGAACAGACTTGGACAGCTCAAATAAAACTTGTAAATCGCGAAAGGCATACTCCCGCTGAGTTTGAACCAATTTTAATTGACGTTCGTCAGTTGACATTGTCGATTTCTTGCTACTAGTACTTGCTAGAGACCTTGCTTCGTCTGTCATTATCAGGCACGAAAAGGTTTAAGTATCAGAAAAAATCTTTTAACAAATAACCTACTACTACCTGCCTACTGATAAAACAAATGACTACCTATTTTTGATAATCTACCAATTTTAACTCTTAAAAGTACGTGCTTTTTATAAAAAGACAACAGAAAATATACTGAATTTTTTTTTTTTTTTATATTTTTAACGATTTATACTTGTAATTTTCAATTTAAATTATCATTACGAAATAAACTAACATTGTTAGCAAATAATACAATGGCCGACAAAGTACCTACGCGTACGCGCGAACACGAAACCGACGCTAACTAAATTATAGGTATGTAGGTATGTAGTACGACTGATGTTGCAATAATTTGTTTAATTAGAAGTATTTCTTTATTGCATAGCAACAGATAACTGTATACTGGAGTTTTAAACGGGTTAAAACCAGTACCATAGGTAATACGACTCGAAAGGGACCACTAATTATGGTGGAAAAAGCTGATTTTGCGTCGAGCTAGTTCACACCTTGCTTTGCGATAAGTTAGAATAATACCTTGACCTCACTATTGTTTGACCTACTGTAAGGGCACAAGCCAGGCTCACCAGGAAACAGAAAGGAAGGACTTACTTGCAATATCTTCAGCGGCAGCTCACAACTCAGCCGGCCGGCGTAGGGATCACGATTAGTCCCCGGGTTTTCTAGATTAGATTACACTCCCGACACTTCACCAATGCTAGCACGGATGGATCATAGAACCGGATCCCGATTTAAACAATAGTTTATTGCATTACTGAATGTCCTTTTTGAAGCGAACAGAAATTGGGCTGTTGCCGCTCAAGTCGCCATTAAGTACACTGATTTTGTTTTTCTCTTGACAACACACGCAAGCATTCGGCGCTCGCGCTCAGTTACGCACTGGTTTACTTGATGTTCAATAGATGGCGTTGTAAGACGTTTGGGAGATGGGTTTAATATTTTATTAGGATGACTGGGAAAGGCAAGCCAGAACAGTAATTTTATTTCAAAATTTGCTTTTGTCCGCTACTTAGTTCTCGTGGAATAGTTACTTTGGGATAGCGTGATATTATATAGCTATGATGTTATATAGGCTATAGCCTTCCTCATAGATGGGCTATCCAACACTGAAATATTTTTTTAAATAGTACCAGTAGCTCTTGAGATTAGCTCGTTCAACCATACAAACAAACAAACTCTTCAACGAGTTTTGAAAACCTTGTGGCGCCAGCGCCATCTAGTTCGTCAGCATCAAAACTTTATTTTATATTGTACTTTTTCCTGTGATAATAAAAAAAAATCTTTTTGTACATTATGCGTACAGTCATGAAGAATGCTGGCTTCCATTCACACACTAACAACCCGCTACTAATATCAAAACATTTTCTAAAACAATATTTGCGACAATGAGGTGGTCTACGTGGAAATTGTAAGACATTTTTCTGCAGTTAGAGTTATCTTAGATGCTTAACAGGATAATTAGTTATCACCATATCAAATTTTATCAAAATTCGTCCACTTACTATCTATGAGTTAATGAGATAAAGGTATAAAAAGAAGGCATGTGCTAGCCATGCCAATATTAAAAATACGGCAGCTTCATAAAATAATAAATACCTACTTAAAAAAACTCAAGACTCAAGTTACGTTTTCAACATCAACATTTCACCAACATTTAATTTAAGAATGCAAAGACTTACAATGTATGGCTGCGTGAGTTAAATTACTTTGCCCTTTGTGAAATAAAAATAAAAGCTGTAATTTTATGGTCCAATAACTCTTACAGTAGGTACTTTTGAACTGAAACTTAAGAGCACTGAAAAAGGAAGCGGGTACACGCCAAAAGACTTTTTATTTAAAACTGCCTCACTCCTGGTAGATTTGTTTAAAAATTCAATCGCTGTCGAGTTTATAAGTCAGATAGTTACGTAGGACGGCACCCGTGTGGCTCGTATGACCAGAAACCCTGGCAAAATAAATAACAATATGGGAGCCAATATAATCTGGACAACTGAAGCCTTCTGAAATCGACTGCTTTGTAACCCTTCTGAAAGTAGAATAAGGTCCGAATTTTTATTTGACTTCCAAATTGAGGTGACTGAAGCTTCTATGATTGAATCTTTTGATTGAATTTGTTCAGATACTCTCATCTTTAATTCAATCCATTATTATGGTATATGTGGTTTTAGTAGGTTTATGTTTTGTGAGTTGTCGATCGTATCGTGTTTGCGGAACATAGACGAATCTTTTACAATCTATTGATAATTTTACTATCTTTTGTTCTTTTAGTACATTAATAATAACTCTTGTGTGCCATTCAAATAACATAAAGGAACTCCTGAACACATCTGACATTCAAAACTATGAACCAGCCCAAAGTATGTACTCGTACATCGTGTAGCTTGTGTTACGAGTTTTTGATACTATTAATTATAGCTAATCAATTTATACATAGAAATTATTCAAAAAATCTATAAAAATGCATCGCTGGAGAACAAAATATTACACAAACACACGGCCCTCTGCCAAACCAGGATTTGACCCCGGGACCTCAAAAAAATCTTGTAACAAGAACAAAATATTGTGCTTTGATAAAATCACAAGATCGATGAGTAAAAAAATATAGTGTGATAACTCTATGTTGGTTATAATGGTTCATAGTGTTAATACGAATACATGTTGGTAGATATGGCTTAACAGGATTGGTGATAAATTTTTGTGTCTTCCATGTTTTGGAAGGTACGTTAAGCTGTCTTAAAGAACACAGTGCTCCTTGGACTCTGTCAACCCCTTCGGGGATTACAGGCGACATTGTGTGTATGTGTATGTATGTATTAAGCTGTTAGCAGTTAGCAGGTTGCTATTTCCATAGAAAGTCCGTGTCCAGCTTTGGGAAATATAAAGGCGGCTATGACGGCAAAATATTTCAACGCACAAATATCTCTTATTTGTACAATAACATGACAAAATGTTGTGTCTTTACTTTGAGTGGTCGGATTTTTTACGCATGCGTCTCGTTGCCGGGACTAGAAAGGTAGAAATAATTCTTCTATGTTTCAAATTAAAGAATTGGAGCACAAAGGAAATGTGATGTGTCCCGGATGGCCCCGGATTTATTGATCGCGATTGTAGATAAAAAATATTATACTTCTTTATGGCCTGTCAAAGCAAAGAGATTAGCAAAAATACAGCCACATTGAAATTCCACCCTGATAATTCAATTTCGATGGTGACACTTATTTGACAAATGATTCCAATTTATTAATCTCTATTTTAACACGGCTACTAAATTTGCTTTACCTCTCATAAAGTTGCTTTTTTAAAACGAACAACTATAATAAGAATCCAAACATCAATGGTAAATAGTATAGGAAAAAAACCATCGGAAATACATAGTTCAGAATTCGGTGACAATGCAACTTGCAACTACTTTCAACTTTCTACGAGCACTTTTAACCTTCGTATAAATGAAATTCAAATGAAATGAAATGAAATGGTTTTTTTAATACCAATCAATAGGAAGTCCTACGTGGTATGAATTTAGAATTTTATCTATCTATCTATGCTCTGTAATAAGAATTAGTTCTATATTTAGCCCACTCTTGCGAATTGAGACGAAATGATACAAATCCTTGTCAAGGCTTCATTGGCCTTTCCTTCATTACGAGAAGATTGAGAACCGATATCACATCTTGGTTGTTTCGCGCCAAATCATTTCGACAAAGGCCATAGATAATAAATAATTTCCCTGTTGGATCTCGGCGAAATTAATCAACGCGCCGCGGGAAATCAGCCAGGGTGATACCGCGGTGACACATTACCGGGCCAGGGGAATACAAGGGAATGCAGGTGAACGGTGTAATCGATTTTGTCGATTATTGGAATCAATTAATCGAATAGTGTTTGTTTTATTGCCTTTAATCGCTTAAAGGTTTTTTTCTTGTCCTGTGTTTGTATTTGGGTCGGTCTTTCGTATCAACTTTGAAATAATACTCTATATTATCTAAGTCGTTAACTTTTAATATATATGTATATATAATATAGGTACTTTTACATATGGTTATTGTCACATTCGTTAAAACTCAACAATAAGAACAAGATACCCGATATCACATCAATCATGATGATAAGAAATTGATTTAGAGGTTATGACAGAATAACAGGGGTTGTGGACTATCTGCAACCACTGAGTCATAAGCCGTTTTGTCTTCCTTTTTGTTTGTGTAACTATTGTAATTTTATATAATGTTTATATTAGTGTAAGGAAGATAAATAAATGCTTTATTATTATTATTATTATTTACTACTTCTATTACTATCATCACATTCTATTACTATATCATTATATCCCTAAAAGAGTTTGCAGATAATTTGAAACTCGCCCTTGTTACAAGTAGCGGCATATTACTTTGGTGTTGACAGTTACCCAATCCGCGTTCAGCATATCAACTTAATCGGCGGCCGATTGGCTCTCCAGTCGTATTCCGTCTTCCTCATTGGTGCCACGGCAGTACCCCATGCGCATTTGCAGCTATCATCTCCACGTAACGGTCACGCCCACTCAACATCAAAGATAAATGCCGCTACTTACACGTAGAAACTTAAATAAGCGAGCGCAGTTTAAGGCACGACAATCGTTGTCACTTTGGTTGTCTTAACTTATATTAGTTCCGCGTGACGCCAAGAGACGGCGCTGCACGCTCTTACATCGTGCTAACGATGTTTCTTGTGTGTGAAATATACACCCAGTTGCAGAAACGAACTTTTAAATTTAATGTCAGCTTATTTCCATTAAATTCATTTAATGAAGTGTCAAAAGAACACCTCAGCGTAGTTTTACGTTGCACAAAACGACATTAGCACCCTGTCAATGCTAAAGAGACATTAGCTAGAACTGTGTTGTTTAACAACCTTAACTTTAATGAATTTTAAAGTTTTAATGTATCATTAACAAATGTCGTCCGTAAAAAATCTTTGTGCAACTGAGTGATAGGGTCTATAAAATTTTTACTTTGCTATACTTGTCCGGGTTGGGAGTCGGGACTAGTCGGGAGGTCCTGGAGTCCTGAAATACAGGTGACCCTATGTTGGGCTCCAGTCCAGTTAATCTATCGCGTGTCATAATTTTTTTAATGTTATACGTCGTCGACGTCATTAGTTTCGTCTATATAATTGTTAGTATGTAAGTTCAGCAAAGTGACTCGTGATATTGGTGGAAAAATGAATTAATGAATATTATTATTAATATTTTTGCTTGCTTGCCCGACAAAGTCGACGTTTCGGTATCTTGACAAGGTAGTTGTACATTCGTAGTTAACTGTACGTAAGTTTCGGAGACAGTGGAATAGGCGAGGAATCGAGGCTGAATCGGCGTGACCACTTGAACGAGCAGGACGGTTTTTTCACCTAGGCTATGGCCACCTACTCTACTATTTACTCTGGTGATATAAATATACTTAGACAAGGTACTTTTGAGTTGCAAATATAATCTAATTTTGAATAAGGAACGCTTTTTGTACGTGTAAGTATCGACTGTGATGCAGCAAATAGGTACTTTGAACTAACCTGTTGTATGAGAAACATTTCATTAAATTTGACTAGCTTGTGCTGCTCAGATTTTGTGCCTTTGATATAATGAAATATTCCCTATATAAAACTGAGTCGATCCGCATCAAAAAATTTTGTTTTCAAAAAGTCTCATTTCTATGAACAACTCACGCATGACCAAAAAAATTTGTATGTCATTTTTTTTACAATAGAAGAATAATTGGTTCCCAATGCATTTTCCCTGTATCTCCTATGGTTTTGTTTTCCCCTTACTGTCCCAGTAAAAAAAAAACACACTGCTAGTCCTAAGTATTATTAGGTTTTTGATTATGTAAGTAATTCTTATGTATCCACTCGTTCTTTAGTACTAAAACACAAGAGTATGATAAATTTAACTTTAATCTACATAATGCGCCATCTTACTTAATGATAAGAAGATATTATTTTGCTCTTAAACCTCCTAGGAATTTAAAGCACCGCGTAGGCACTTCAGAGAAATATCACAAAAGGAAACTAAAATGTGACATGGCTGTGTGAGAGGTTATTCCTTTGCCTTCTCTCTATAGAATTCTTTCAAAAATCAACAATGCTTATTGAACCGATAACTTGTATTCTATTTGCTTGCTATTGTCATACCATTGGCGACGGGGTGTAATTAGGAAACTTCTGTCGTCCTCCTCAGGCTATATAAGTCCCATTGCTGGGCACGGGTTTTCCTCATGGAGAAACACATGCGGCCCAATGCGCCACATGCGGTGGAGGCAAGTGTGAGTAGTCCCTAAGTAGCCAGAGTGGCCTAGAACAGATGCAATGCTTGTAAGACTCAGATAGATAGATAAACTCTTTATTTGCAATAATTACACACACACATACTTACAAACAAATATAGGTATAACATACAAATTTCTTATATATTACACATAACAATAAAATAATCATTACAGAACAATAAACAAAAGGTGGTAAGTAACATGTGTGCAAAGAATGCAAAAGGGCGATAGCTCAGATTATGGTATGCTCCATGAGCAACCCACTGATTTTCAGCTATTACCCGATAAAAAAGAGAAAAGCGCGAGAACGACTCGGCTCCATGATACCACAAAATACAGCGTCGAAATAAAACAAATAAATATCAATATTACCGAAAATGATTAGACCAGTAAGAATCTGGTAAGAACGCATTAGCTATAACGCTGCGTCAGAGACCACCACTGAAATGCATTGACCCAGGCGACTATTGCTACTCACACCAAATTTTTGGAAATCCAATAAAAGTACTTTAAGGCGTTTCTTTAAAATAAATTTAGAAGACTTCTATCTACGTGCAGCTCCTTTTACAACTTCCCTTCACATTTCACATAAAAAATTAGTTTCTTGCATAAAAAAGTAACATACAGAACATATCATCACGCCTCTTTCCCCGAAGGGGTAGGCAGAGGTGTTAAACACCCACATTTCGCCAGATATAGATCCCCATGTAACAGGTGGCGAGCCTGTTGCCACGCACCGGGCACAATGATGTTAGGCAAGCGATATTCACAATGAACTGTACATAAGTTTTATTCAAACTCAGTGGTACTTGCGAGGTGGTGGGATCGAACCCGCGTTTCCCGCGGCCTGTGAACGATTAGTACCCCGTTCGTCCCAACTCGGCTACCGCTGCCTTTTAAAAAAAGTAAGATAAAAATAATATACCCTTGCAGGTGACGTCTGATAAATCTTTTGTTAAATTTACGTAATATGGCTATTATCGCTTATAGTCTACAAAATAAAGTCTGTTTTCCATCACCCCGATAATCTATAGCAAGTCAGAATACCGTAATAAATAAAACAACGAATTTTATCTCACCTTTCATATTTGCGGTGTTTCAAATAAAAGTATTGGAAGCGATCGGTCAAATGTCACTATATATATTGGTGTGGGAATACTTGTTCGTGTCATACGCCTAGAAAAAATTGAAAATGAAACTTATTGGTTCTTGTTGTTGATATAGGTATTTATTGTACGTTTTGTCAAATTTGGGTGATTTTATATATATTAGGGGTTAAAGTATGAAATTACCATTTTTTTGCTCTCTTAGTATTTTATCTGTAACCATTAAGTTTCAGAGTATTTTAAAAAATAATTACCTTCTCTTAAAATAGACCATATTTTTGAGCTCTTTTGATTTGTTTTGATAATTTGTTGTAAGTTAAATTGTGTTGAAATTGGACACGGAGACAACTCTCTTAAGTGCCTCCCGAATACATCATTTGATTTGCATTCACTTAAAAACGATAAATAATTTTTATGAAGAGTGATATCACACATATTGCTAAAGCTTGTCTAATGATACATGCCAACAATTATTATCTTTGGATTTGTCGTTGTGGAGAAATCTGAAAAAATTTTAGTATGGAAAATGCAGACTTCCCCAAAATCTCCATACAAAACGGCAATATGTGTGACATTATCACTCTTATAGTAAGACTCTTCATAAAAATTATTTATCGTTTTTAAATGAATGCAAATCAAATGTATTCGGGAGGTACTTAAAAAGATATCTCTCCGTGTCCAATTTCAACACAATTAAACTTACAAAAAATTATCAAAAGAGCTCAAAAATATGGTCTATTTTAAGAGGAGGCAATTATTTTTTAAAACTACTCTGAAATTTAATAGTTTCAGACAAAATACCTACTAAGAGAGAAAAAAACGGCAATATCATACTTTAATCCCTATTATGTGTGCCTCTGCACCCAGCATTGGGCATAAGTATAGGCTAAGGACGATATTCTAACCTAAGAGACAGTAGAGGGATTTCGTTGTAGAGCAGAGGAGAGCGTCGTAGTTCTTTTAAGAAAGACTTTTCTTCCTAAAACGCTACTTGTTGACTTGTGCAGGTCCTCAACTATACGTTATAGATAGTGAAAGGGTTAAAAAGTATATTAATTCAAATTTATTAGCGTTCTGAAATCTGAATCATAACGAATTCTTGCGTGTCATAATTAGTGCGATCAGTTATTACCCCTCATAACTGTAATCACCTGCTCACATTACATCAAACAATGACCCCGTGAAGACCCATAAAATTGTTCCATAAACCATAAGACTCATAAATGACAGCATTAACGACCCCAGTAACTGGAGTTAGAGGATCATAATAGTAATATAAATTTTTAAATTACTTTCGGAAAATAGGCCATAAATGCGGTTATTTACCCTCTAAATAGAAATTAAAGTCGGTATAGGGAGTCATTGTGGTATTATCCTGACAATAATAAAGATTTTTAGGTTATCTGTAGATGAAGGGGTGAAATTATCAATAGTCTTCAAAATACTTTATACAATCAACGGGTTCATAATGGGTAATGGTCTGACCATTACCCATTATGAATAAATGAGGTTGAATTCATGAGGAAGGTTTGATTCAATGGAACTCCTTATTAGTTAATGGTATCTACATCATGTTTGGAATTATTTTATTGGTCATGGTTAGGATTTTGGTGTGATGGCTGAAATTAGATGCCAGTACAATTTCAGATGCAAGTGAGCATCGCCACCCTTTCACAATAGTAGCACTGAAGCATTTACAAAGATAGCGCCAGCCTTATAGCGTAGGTAGGCACATCAATTTAAGAGCAATAATGATATTGCTCTTAAATTGATGTGCAACTGTTTTCAGAAAATGTTCAGTGCGGTTGATATTTTCTTTTATTTAAAGAGAGACCGAGAGCCTGCGACAGCAACACTCATTACGCATAACAGCCTCGAAATTTTTGTCAAACGAAAATCCCAAGTCAACCGTAACAATAAGCCGTCGTATATCGTAACCCGGTTTTTTCCACAATAAAACATTGGTGGATTGCTCGCGAATTCATGATTTACGGCCAATCGTAAAGCGGGCGGTGCCAAGAGGAGACGAACGCGGCCTTTCTAGATATTCCGTTCGGTGATATGTCTCCGTGGCATGAGCGCACGGCATGACCTTGTCTGGCGACTAACAATACAAAGGGATATCTGGAAACTTCTTAGTTTAATTTAAAAAGGCGCAAACAATTGACGACATTTCAAAATTTTTAGGTGTATATTTTATAATTGTAAATAAAACTAAATAAAAAATTTAGAGACACTAATTTTTTTATTTTTCAAAATATCGACTTTTTCATTCATCTTTTTAAGTTTAAAGATCAGCTCATTCTAAAATGTCGTAAGCGCCAAATGGCAATATTCATACGGAGGAATAGCGTTTTGCTTTTGCCTATGTTTAAAAAATAGTTATTGACGTTGACGTTTGACTTTTAACCGTCAAAATTGATTAGAACTTTGTTTGAAACCTTATTTGAAACTTATCAATTTGCTCGAGAATTTTAGTTTATTTTACTTTGATATTTTTGTTACACCATGAAAGTGAGCGCAGAATTTCAATCCGCTGATTTTCAATCAATTTTTTTTTATTTGTTGACATGGCCACGGATTATATTGAAATAACAAGGCCATGACATTAAATTATTTTCTATTTCGAATTTTGGCTAGGGGGAATCATTATTCCTCCGTATGTATGACGTCACGCGTACGATTTTAGTGTTTTCAGTTTTTCTCGAAAACTATACAACAAACAGAAATATTTCAATGTTTTTCGGTGCATTATAGCAAAATGTAGAAATTTTTTTTTTTTAGAAAGGTTTTTTTATTTTTAGGTGAATAAAAAAATGAAATGTTGTCAATTACCAAACTGAATTCGCATTGGGCTGGCAATCTTTGCCAAATAACAAAAGGTCTAAATACCACAAAAGTCTTCTGCAGCATGATCCAAGAACTTCGTCGACTATACAAAAATCTGTTTTTATAGTAAGAAAAAAACAAAACGGAGACAGGGCGCAATTGCGTGTATCTGATTTTGCTTTTCGGAAGCCCTTCAGTGAACCGTTGGGCTAGTCGTTTTCTTTGCGATTTTGTAATGAAATGTAATGGATATTACCTATTCTAAATATAAACTGACGAAATACGTAGGATTCAAGTGAAATGAAAAGCTAGAATTCATTACATGTGACTTAAAGCTGACTGAAATGAGAAATACAAATTGATGAGTTTGAAGGGATAAAGAAAAGTAATCCCTTTGTTTATTTCTAAGAAAGCTCGAATATCGGTTCATTCACAGCACATCAAAGTTGCTGGCAAATCCAAGTGCTGGTTGTAAGACAATAATGTTTATTGTTTCTTCTAAGGAAGGTGAACTTTGATGATCTTTGAAATATATATTTTTATTACTTTTGTTCGTATATATTTTACTGTTTCTTGTTTGAAATCAGTTTGTTTTATTTATCTTTTGATTTCTAGTTATTTTGTGGTTACTCCTGCGTATTCACTGTTTAGATCAGCCGAATTACGAAATCTCTGCCAGTTTTTGTTGAAGCGAATCAAAATGAGACGAGATGTAACTTTGCGAATAGAATTTGTGAAAGAGAGTTGTGAAAAAGGGTGAAGGGGGAGTTCGCTATTACAATGATTTCTAGTATATACAAAAGTTTTCCTCGAGAATCGTTTGCAGACTTTACGACTACATATTATTGTTGGTGTAGATATAAAGGTAATCTCGGTGAACCAATATTTCCGTAAAAATTTAAGATTTGTCGTTGTGAAGAAAATCTCGATACAAAATACCAATTTCATAGGTAAGGACCTAATATATAAAATATTGTTTCGAGGATTACTTTAATGCACTCATATCCTGGGAGTATTATACAATTCCTTAGTTTCATTTTATGGTGAGTGGTATACAATTCTTAGGTTTCAGAATTTCAGGTTAGGTAGACTCCAAACGAATGGTAACGTTGGAAGGTCCCCAACGAGATGAAGTCGCTGGATGCGGGCGGCGGTTGTGGAAATCATTGAGGGAGGACTTATAATAATAATAATCATTTATTTGCAGTATAATTACAGAGCTGTTATGATAATTATTAATGAAGGCACTTAAACCTGTTAAGACAGTCTATAGCATGCAAATATTTATGTTAATAACATTTACAAGTTAAAACTGCGCGCCGATGCGCAGTTTTAATACTGTAAAATATTTTTTATGAACTACTTTTTAAACAATAAATTCATCCACTGTTTAAAAGCTGTGTTGTAGCAGCTATTCTCGTAAGGCCCTTTTGTATTTGTTGAATGGAGAAAACTCTTAATTTCGTCTGGTATTTGATTGTAAACGCTCACACACATCGCCCTAGAGTTTTTTAGAAAACGTTGTGTTCTAGGCGCCGTGTCTAGAACTAATCTGTCCGGATCCCTGTTGCTCCTATTTGATATATCTTTAGACATTTTAGATTTATTTATATTTTGGTGGACATAAGCTCCTACCTCATAAATATATAGGCATGATAGGGGAAGTATTTTAAGAATTTTAAAGTAGGGTCGACAGGTTTCATAGGGAGCTATGTGACATATAGCACGTATTTATCTTTTTTGGACAACAAGAACCTTTTTAGTCCCCGGACCGTTTCCCCAGATTAGTAGGCTGTATAGATTGCAATCACAATCAAGGCGCTGTGGTTGTACTTGCTACAAGCGCTCGCGGTAATGAACATTAATATTAGGTCCTTACCAATGAAATTGGTGTTTTGTATGGAGATTTTGGGGAATTCTGCATTTTCCATACTAAAATTTTTTCAGTTTTCTTCACAACGACAAATCCAGAGATAATAATATTTGGTATGTATCATTAGACAAGCTTTAGTAATATGTGTAATATCACACTTCATAAAAATTATTTATCGTTTTTAAGTGAATGCAAATAAAATGATGTATTCGGGACGCACTTAAAAAGAGTTGTCTCCGTGTCCAATTTTAACACAATTAAACTTACAACAAATTATCAAAACAAATCAAAAGAGCTCAAAAATATAGGCTATTTTTAGACGTGGTAATATTTTTTTAGGAATACTCTAAATCTTAATAGTTACAGACAAAATACTGAGAGAAAAAAAACACCAATTTCATAGGTAAGGACCCAATATTATACTCCTAATGATTATTATTTATGTTGTAAAATAATTGTGTACAATGTTGACGATTTTAAGTGCCAAGTTTGACTTTGAAATAAAGCTAATTTTGATTTGATACTTTAGAACCGACTCAACGTTTGCGAAGTATGTATGTTGTAGTAGCTGTATTTCTGCAAGCTACCAAATTGAGTTTATACAACGCAAAAGCTAATCTATATAGTTTATTGCATACTTTTTCTACATGTTCATTCTAGTTAAACTTAGAGTCTACAATTAAACCTAAAAATTTCACATATTCAGCCATCCGAAGACTTTGTCCCTAAATGTAATGTCAATAGTCCGGTGCTTGAAATTTTTGAAACAATTAAACATGTCTTCGTTAAATTTATTTTTAAATTATTATTTTGTAAACAATTTGTAATAAATGTCAACGTTCCAATCCACTTCGTGTTGAGTCATAATGCCGTCAATGTCTGATGCCACCCCTAGAGATATATCATCTGCGAATAGGATGGTTTCGTGTTTAGTTACAATATACGTCATTTACATTAATTAAAAATAATAATAATGTTATTACACTTCCTTGGGGTATTTCCAGTAAATTCTTCTTAAGTCCGATCTTATTGTTGCAGTACTTTTTCCGTCTATGTAGTAAATTAGCTTAACCTCGCATATGGGGGGCCTCGTATCCTTCCTGTTTTTTTAACAGTATTACATGCGAGACCTGATTAAAAGCAGAAGCAGACAATAGTTCACTATTACTGGTTCACCTACTCTTTAGAACCTTCGTATTTGTCGAGCCTTCGGACTTTGTATTTTTAAGAGATGTAATTATTCTTTTTATCGCTTCATAATTAGGTGTTAATTTTCTGCTTTGACTGTTAGTAGTTTCCATTTTGTCAATAAAGTAATTATTAAATCTATTTACTATTTCTTATGGTTTAAATCTGTCTATTCCGTTCACTGTTAATTTTTTAATATGATTTTTTGCTTTGTTTTGTCCTATTCATTTTATATTACTGTCCATGTAGCTTTTTGGCTTTTAATGACATATTTGCTTTTTGCTAACTTTTTTGCCTGTGTTATTGTATGCCAAATATATTTTACGGTCATTTGTTGTTCTACTGGTGTAATGCTTATGTACATGGCCTCAATCGCGCTAATTAAGAAAGTATTGACCATAACCAAATCATTGTCGAAATCGTTATGGCCTATCCATACTCCACGAGGCGACACGGGGAACGTGAGTACGAGGGTATGGAGTCTGGATGGACGCGATTAGCGCCTTGCCGTGTATGTCTATATGGTGAGTTTTTTATACCACCAGGGTGGCAACCAAGCATACGGCCCATAGGCTACGGTGACCATAGATGGGCAGTGGTCACCGTAGCCTATGGACGCCTGCAACACCGAGGGCATCACCAGCGCGTTGCCTACCCTTAAAAAACTTTTCGCGCTAATGGATGAAACATTTAAAAATATAGATATTATTTAAATTTAAAGCTTGGTTGAAACACAGATTAATGCTCTGTGAGTTTCAGAGCAAGCGTGATGTTTAACCCGAATTCAAGGGACAAACATTTGCTCACAACTCAAGACTGACTAACCTTATATCAATGTTTACATATAAATTATTATGTTTACTTCAACGCAACCGAATAGGATATGAAGTTGGTTTGAACCACATTGATGTGATTGATAATTTTTTTTTTGTTAGACATTTTTCTTGCTTAGTTATTTGCATCTTTGTTGCTTAGTTAAGTAGATAATAATCTGGACTTTCTACAATCACCAACGAATGCAGGTTAACAATGGCTACCACAAACTGATGTAATGCTATTGTAAAAAATCTATTTCATAGTTTTGACAGTTTTATGTAGATTAATATACACTGTTGTTGTATTTTGTCTCATTATCTTACACCATATTTCACCTGTCTCGTTAAAATTGATTTACGTTAACTGCTAAATCACAAGTAATAAAATGTACAGCTCTTTCTGTCGCAAACTGTACAGCACCCGTTCCAAATTTTATAATAAATTTTAAAGTTATCTAAACTGGAATATGTACAAAGTCCTAGTACTATGAATCAAAAGTTAGTTATTACCACAGATAGCGAATTAACGAGATTGTGGCAGTAACGGCCGCCATAAATTCTCCACAGATTAAATTGTTTCGATAGCTGCATTAATTTTAGTGACGCTTTCAATATTTCCAGAGTTGGCAATCTGAACTCTAAAATTGAAACTGGTATCCGATTATACTGAATGGATTAAAACTTTAAGAGTGAGTGCTGGAAAGATATAATAGTTTTGATATTTTATGTGAATAATTTAAAGTAAATATGAATAGAAATAGTGATGTACAGTCAACTCTAAAGAATATCTAACCACTTTTGACAGTAAATGTATGTTATTAGAAAAAAATAAAGATTGTCACCTATAAAATGCGTATGCACATTTTTGTACTCACTTGTACCTCAATTAATAAATGATTTGATAATGAACAAATGTAGAATTAGTGAGAGAAAAAATTTCAATCAGAGTTTGATAAGAAAGACCGAACGGAAAAAATATACTAGCGTTGTAGTTTATGTAAATTTTAAGGACGAGTATACTTATAGAACTCTGCAAAGAAAAAGCCTGTGAGAAACATGGATTTTTTAAATTTGAATAATTAAAGTCATCATCATCAACCTTATGTTTGTCCACTGTTGGACATTATCTTCCCCTAATTCACGACACCGCTCTCGATCCTCGACCCTCTCATCCAACCCAACGATTTTCCCATTGTAATGACTACACTTACAGTCCATATTCTATCGCCATCTTACACACACAGTAGGTCTTCAAGTAATAAAAAAGGAGTTTCTGGCGCTATTCTACTATTGTGGACGTGATTTTTATTTCAATGATTCGGAGTGGATCTTGCGTAAAATCAGTTTAGTTTTGTGTAATGTGTGTTTGTGTTGACGAGCAATGTGGAGGAACATTGTAATAATCGTTAAGTGGTGTGAAAATATATGGGATTTTTATCGTGGTAATCCACCTCTCAGAAGTAACACCATAGCGCCTGTCATCGATTGCTCGATGCCAAACTCTCTCAAGATGCATTGAAATGCAACACACTATCATTTCAATGTAAACTACTGAAGAAATATTAGGTCCTTACCTATGAAATTGGTGTTTTGTATGGAGATTTTGGGGAATTCTGCATTTTCCATACTAACATTTTATCAGTTTTCTTCACAACGACAAATCCAGAGATAATAATATTTGGCATGTATCATTAGACAAGCTTTAGTAATATGTGTAATATCACACTACAAAAAAAATATTTATCGTTTTTATGTGAATGCAAATAAAATGATGTATTCGGGAGGCACTTAAAAAGAGTTGTCTCCGTGTCCAATTTTAACACAATTAAACTTACAACAAATTATCGAAACAAATCAAAAGAGCTCAAAAATATAGTCTATTTTTAGACGAGGTAATTATTTTTTAAGGAAACTCTGAATCTTAATAGTTACAGACAAAATACTAAGACAGAATAAAAACACCAATTTCATGCCCTTGCCGTCCCTTTATAGCATTAGTTCCCAAAGTGTTCTAGGTGGACCCCTAGGAGACTCGACGGGGGTCTTGATGTCTTCACATTTTCACATTTTTGTCAAGTTTTGGGAATATGGTAGAAATGTAACTACAGGGGGTCCATCGGAACCAGATAAATTTTCAAAGTGGTCAAAGAGAATTATGTTTGGGAACCTCTGCTTTATAGGGAGAATTTTACCAAAAAAATATAATTATTAATAGATTCGCCAAATATGTAATAAGAAAAATAATTTTGCTGTAAAAGTTTGAAAGAGATGTATAAGTTTTGGACATAAGTGGGAATGACCGGAATGCGCGGGCATGGCTTCCGACTAGGAAGTATTCGGTTTCCGTAACGGAATTAGGTTTGAGATGTACTAGTATCTAGAATATTAATAAATAGATTATATTAGAAAGCACATCAATTATTATGTTGATAAGTGATAAAATTTAATCTATTTATATATATACGAGTACCTAGTTAATAATGTTAGAATTCGTAGAAACTTGTGATTTTCATACCTTAAGAAGGGCTGTTGAAGATAGATTTAACAAAGATATGTTACTTAGAAAATTTCCTTATTATCATTGATAATATAATAGTACAATAGTAGTTAACAATAGTAGTTAGTTGATAATATAGTAGTATAATAGTAGTTAACGTCTAATGAACGGTTCTCCTTTGTTTGTCCGAACAACGTTTAAAATAATTTCATTTCATTTCAAATCAATAGCAATAATTATTCAGTTCATCTAAAACTCATTTAGCCTAATATTGTTAGGCATATAAATACATTTCACCTAATTTTCATTACGACTGATTTTGTTTGATCTAATTATCATTTCACATCATAGACGTTTGTAGCATGCAATTAAGTTTGCATGTGCTCTGGCGCACGCTCTACTTCGCAGCTTCGGCTTGGCTTGGCTGCTTCGGCTACATCGGCTGCTTCGGCTACATCGGCTGCTTCGGCTACATCGGCTGCTTCGGCTACATCGGCTGCTTCGGCTACATCGGCTGCTTCGGCTACATCGGCTACATCGGCTGCTTCGGCTACATCGGCTGCTTCGGCTACATCGGCTGCTTCGGCTACATCGGCTGCTTCGGCTACATCGGCTGCTTCGGCTACATCGGCTGCTTCTGCTACATCGGCTGCTTCGGCTACATCGGCTGCTTCGGCTACATCGGCTGCTTCGGCTACATCGGCTGCTTCGGCTACATCGGCTGCTTCGGCTACATCGGCTGCTTCGGCTACATCGGCTGCTTCTGCTACATCGGCTGCTTCTGCTACATCGGCTGCTTCGGCTACATCGGCTGCTTCGGCTACATCGGCTGCTTCGGCTACATCGGCTGCTTCGGCAGCTTCGGCTAGGCTCCCGCCTCTTCTTGCAGCGGTTGGGGTTGCCACCCTTTGCACCTCCGCCTTATTGAATTGCACTTAAGGGTAGGGCAGACAAGTACCACGTGGTGGGAGAGGTTTACTGAGTCGGATTCGTCGTAAAGTTGAAATAAAGTCCAATCCATTTTTTTATCCTTTTATAATCAATTTTATTAACAGATAATATTCGAGCAAAAAATATATATCAAACAATGATTTTACCAAATGATTGTTATACTAATCAAACATTAGTGTATCGTTATTATATCAAATAATTAATAAATTAACCGAAAATTATGCAAACTGAAATTATGCTAAATAAATATTATACCAATGGTTGTTAGGTCAACTGAAAGAATATGAAATGTTGTTCGAACAAACAGAGGGCAACCCTAAAGAACACATTATTAGGTATCTCAACTGACTATTACGGTTTGACAAGCCATCAATTAAGAAGGGTCCCTTACTTATGTGTGCCCTTGTGGTCCAGTCCTCAGTGTGCAACAGACCTAATGATGTAGGTCAAATCGAGCGTTGCCTCATTCAATGACTGGTCATTTTGGGGCATCTTAATTTGGTCTGAAATCGATGCGAGTGGTATTTGATAGCCACCTTTATAGCAATCGATTCGTATTCGGGAATTACTGGAGTAACCTCAATTTGAACTTGTTTTGAATGAAGATTGACTGGAAAGAGCTGAATTGCCTAAAGTAATTTGGTATTTTAGGTTGACTAGAACAACAAGTCATGTGTTTCAGAACATGCAATCGAAGCTATTTTTGAAGTTACTTTTGAAATTGTACGGTGTTTTGGATTTTGATGACTTCAAGATATATAGTAAACTTCATCAGTCGGTAGCTATCCGATTTTACGTTCAGAATCAACGTGTTATCTAAAAACAATTTAAAAATAAACGTATTATACCTTATAATCAGATAATACATGATATTATTTCCCAATGCTAAATATTATTAGGTATTTCGGTGCTATAAACCCATGTACTATACAGGAAGCTTCTTTCTTGGAAGCTCATAATGTTTAAAATATATTTTTTTATAGATTTATATTGTAAGCTGGAGCAGATTTTGAACCTTACAATAATTGGCTTATCGCTTTGCGCGAAGCTTACCAATAACGAAGGGATGAATGCTAATAAGAGCTTGCTTTTACGGGATTAAATCTTGAAAATACTTGGCATCCCGCTTGAAGGGTATTATGTAACAAGAGACAAGTCTGCGGCAAGACAAAGCAGAGCGGTCGAGGTAACGCTTTGAATTACGCTTAACTAACAATACGGGTAGTTTTTATAGAGGAAAATGAAGGTAATGATCAGTAGTCCTATCTCTGTCACAATCTAATAATCACTATTGAAAATAAAAGAGAGATATAAGGAAAATGCATACACATTACGTAAGGATGGCTCTTTGGAATAATATAGTTTGGAGTTAGACAGGATAAAGAATGATTAGAGATAAATAGATAGATAACTCTTTATTGTGTACACCAAATGGGAGTTACGAGTATATGGGGAAGTTATCAAGTTTGAGGACACATAAATAGAGTAGATAGAGACAGGAGAACAAAGAAGAGATGGACGGATAATGTGTTTTGATATGATTAATCCTAGCCAGGAGAGCGATCGCTGGGTGACCAGAACTTTGTCATCATGAGTTCTTCCGTGCATTTACATTATGCGAATTCTATGCTTTCCCTAAGGGTACCTATACCGTATAGGAAGATAAGGATCTAATAATATTATATCCAAAGACCAGCTCAAAAATCATATAAAATTGCCGCACCGTCCCAGTTTTATAACGACAGCGAACGGAGCTACTTTATAATTAGTAATTCGATATTTAGCACAAATCTCGTTCACGCCATTACATCACATCAATCATTTTCGCGACGGTCTAATTAAAATTTGCAAGGTACACGATTCTCTTCTGAGGCTTAAATTGAACAGTTACTCTAATTAAATATTGTATGATAATATGGAAACGCTGCGATCATGAGTATTTTAGGTAAATATTACATAGTCATCAATATTTCACCTACATACGCATTAAGATATGCGGCTGAGTTTGTTTCTCAACATTTCTCCTATCGCAGGTGGGTTGGAAGATTTTTTTTAAAGAAATAAACCCTACCATTTCTGCCTACTCGTATTATATGTTTTGTAATGTAATTTTTACATACATACTTAGATATAATAGTCGGGATTGCATAATCACGACTATTCTACCCTAAAGGCTAGTCAGAGACTAGGCAAAAGCACCGCAAAGCAGTCCATTGCTATAGTCCGCGTATCACCAAGCAGTGACTGCACTCAGCGTGACAAGTGGTTAGCCCGTCCCCGCTATAAGCTATTGGATATTGTGCAGTTGTAAGTCCATTAGGGGCCTTTTACGACACCTAAGAGAAGAGATGGGTTGGTAGTATTCTTTTAATAAGCCGCTACCACACGCTGCTATATTTTTTATGTACTTATAGTTATAAAAATGCGCTTTCTGAAGAATTATATAGCATCGGATTCTGAGTTACAGCAGATTTTCTGAAAGCAGGTGGACGAGTTTCTTGAAAGCACTTAAAACCTCCACCTCACTACATAGCTAGAGAGTAAATTCAAAATCTAAGCATGCGGGCGAGGAGGTAATGTCAATTTTAATCAGTGGTACCTTCTATGTTATCTGTACTACAAAAATTTCGAGCTGCAGTTCTTGCATTAGGTATTTGTCCCACTGCCGGCGAGTAAACGACTAACTATCGGCTATTTTTTCGCTCAGGAAACGTTCAAAAGATATGCTTTCCATCTAAACAAAAGATATGCATGTACTAATTGTTGATCGTTGTCTGGTCACACTGTAGGACTCGCTTCACTAGTTCGTCGCTGAGCGACAAGAGATATGAAAGATAACACTCGCTCACAGATTTTTTTTTGTATGGTGAGCTGTGAGGGCTAATAGCCCAGCAACAAAGTTGTCGAAACTATAGTACGTCTCAATCCAGGTAGCCAAAAAGGTAAACAAAACGAAGGCAATGTTTCATCTCTAAAATGTTTCGTAACGACTGTAGGTAATTGAAATCAATTGAAAAGGACAACAATTGTTACCGTTAATTATATTTACGTGCCAATGTCCATTTAAAAAGTGTGATTATTGAATAACAAATTAGGTAAGTCAGCTTTTTTGTTTACCTTTTTGGCAACTTGGAATGAAACGTACTATACACACTCGCTTCTCACTGGTCGCCAACTCGCTCATCGTTCCCGGCGAGACAACTGCCACTAATAAGGCTGGATACCATTCTTTCAAGTCAAAATATTTATGTATTCTAGGTCAATATAGCCAGTTTTGGGCTATGCTCGGCATCTCATTAAGAGATCGTACGAAATGAGCATATTCGCCATAAGACGGAACTTACCGACATAGCCCATAGGACTAGCGCGCTTGAGTGGCCATGGGCTGGGAATTCGGAGGTTTTTCCAACCGTTTTTTATATTTCATCAGTGAATCTTTCTCTTTCCCTGTGTTCATATACAGCTGAGCATGGAACTCTGTGATGGTAATAAACCATGGTACATGCGATATGGTTCGTAATATTGCATTCTGCAATCTTTGCACTATTGAGATGTTTGAATTGCTTGCGCTTCCCCAGAGTTGGATACCATACATCCAAATTGGTTTCAGGACAGATTTAGAAATCAGTAATTTGTTATCGATGGACAATCTGCTATTGCGTCCCAGCATCCAATAGAGATTTCTTTGTCGAATGTTGAGCTCATCTCTTTTGACTTTGATGTGCTGTCTCCATGTCAGACGACGTATATCTAAGTATAGACCCAGGTACCTTACGCTGTGCTCGTGTGGTAGAAGAATGTTTTCTAGGTGCACAGAAGGGGAATTTCCTTTCCGGAGTGTAAAGGTAACTTGCACAGATTTCCTCCAACTTTGCAGCCATTTTGTAATGGCGTCAAGTCCTTTTTTGAGTTGTTCCGTAGCGACAGCAGGTTTGGCATTACTGGCCATGACTGCTGTATCATCAGCGTATGTAGCAACCATGACCTCATCTGTCTGTGGCAGGTCCGAGGTGTACAGAGTGTACAAGATTGGTCCCAAGACAGACCCTTGTGGCACTCCTGCTTTAATAAACATTCTTTAACTTGGAAGATTCAGTCTGTGAGATAGGACTTAAATAGGTTGTAAAAACTGTGTGGAAGGGCTCTTTTATCTTATACAGAAGGCCCTCATGCCAGACCCTATCAAAGGCTTGCTGGATGTCCAGGAAAGCAGCCGAGCAGTACTCTTAGTCCTCCAGTGATTTTCTGATTTTTCCAACTACTCTATGAACTTGTTCTGTAGTTGAGTGCTGATGTCTAAAGTCGAATTGGTGGTTGCGGATGCTACTGTTGATGTCTAGTATTGGCATGATACGGTTTAGGATATGTTTTTCACAGAGTTTGGATAGAATTGGTAACAGGCTGATCGGTCTGTATGAGGTTCTTTGGTTGGCTGGTTTTCCCGTCTTATGAATCATAAGGATCTGTGATACTTTCCAGAGGTCTGGAAAATGTTGCACTCTCAGTATTCCGTTATAGAGTGATGCTAAGAAAACCAATGCTTTTCTGGGGAGCTTTTTTAATACTTCCTTTGTAATAAGGTCGTACCCTGGCGCCTTCTCATCCTTCAGGTTACTGATAGTCCTCCAAACTTCACAGACAGTGACTGGGGCAGGTGGGAACACCATCTGTAGCGGCTGGGTAATAACAGAGTGTACTTTTAGTTCAGTGTCTCTATTGTTTGAGGGGTTGGGAGTAAACACTTTTGATAGGTGTTCTGCAAATAAATCTGCCTTATCTTGAGGCGTTCGAGCCCACTCATTGTCATTTTTAATTGGAGGCTTTGCCAATTGTGGTCTGAAATTGGTCGTTATGTAATTTAAAAAGTATTTGATAGTGAAAATCTTACTAAATATGTTTAAGTATTATCTATTTTTAAGACAAGAACAATAGGTAATTTTGGACCTTAATTTCAACAAAGTTTTAAGGAATTGAAAAATTAAACCACTTGAAAACGCAAACGCCAAGAACAATTTATATTCCTCCTTAATAAGTGGCCTGGAACATTTGGTGAGTAATATTTTTCTGCTTTTAAAGTAATATTCTGAGAGCTTAATACTCCCGAGGGACAAGACCCATCACGCGAACAGGAATCTTGTAAAATATCTTTCAATTTCATCATCCAAATATTATTATTATGAAATAACGTAAGTAGTAAGGTAATAACGGAAGTTACTTTCTTGATGAGTTTTGTACATTTTCCATTAATTTATATAAGCTAATACTTAATTCTCAAATTATTCATTCAATTTCAACAGTACGATACTCTTGTGAACGTCATAAATTATGCTCACCGTACGTGAGAGGCCTCGTTCTGAGAAGAACGGGCAAAAGACTTGCCGATTATCTAATTATTGCATTAACGAGTACCTATATTCAATTAAAAATTAAGCTACGAGTATAAAATTTTAGTTAAATGTGTTCTTTTAAGTAGTGTCATTTCTTCCATTATCATTTAATTAAAAAAAAAGTTTAACTATGTTTATCCAATTATTACCTCTTTCCCCGAAGGGGTAGGCAGAGGTTTTAAACACCCACATTTCGCCCGATATGGTAGATCCCCATGTAACAGGTGGCGAGCCTGTTGCCATGCATCGGGCACAATGAGGCAAGCGATAATCACAATGAACTGTACATAAGTTAGTGGTACAGGCGGTGGGATCGAACCCGCGTCACAGATTACTAATAAGTTACTACGTAACCCGCGTTTCCCGCGGTGTCTCGAGTAGTGCCCCGTCCGTCCCAACTCGGCTACAGCTGTCTTTTTTTAGATATTAGATAAAGTATTTATTTGTATTTATTTTGTTTCTTTTTTTTTTTTTTTTTTTTACTCTATTTAATTTTAGGGAACTCAGGTCTATCTTTTCCCCGGAGGGTGGCGTTCGTGGCAGCGCCACAGTTTTATACTCTAGCGGTCATTTATGACCAACATTTCTTTGTAACCAACATTTCTTTGTTACCAACATTGTTCCAATTGTTTTTTTTTGTATATTTGTAGTACTGGCGGCGTAAGACTTATATCTAACGATGTAATTATGTCCAACATTGGGTGGTTTTCAGCTGATGAATATTAGGTCCTTACCTATGAAATTGGTGTTTTGTATGGAGATTTTGGGGATGTCTGCATTTTACATACTAACATTTTATCAGTTTTCTTCACAACGACAAATCCAGAGATAATAATATTTGGCATGTATTATTAGACGCGAAAGCTTCAAGGATGCTTGGCTTTATCATGAGAAACGGTAAGGAATTCTGGGAAGCTAAGACAAAGATAATTCTATATAATAGCCTAGTTCGATAGTGTAACCTAGTAACCTAGAGTACGGTAGTGTCATCTGGCGGCCACATTACGCAGTCCATTCGTTACGGATAGAAAGGATACAGAAACGTTTTCTGCGACATTTATCATTCTCTGTGGGTATACGTGGTAAGCGGATTAGTTATGAGATCAGACTGAAGCGTTTTAATATGGTCGAACTATCTAAACGATGAGAAATGCTAGATCTCGTGTTTTTGTTTAAATTACTTCGAAACTTAGTGGATTACCCTGAACTAATGCAAAAAATTTACTTTAAAGTTCCGGTTAGGCCTCCCCGAAAGCCAATTGCTCCGCTCTGACCACCGCTGCGTCGCTCTGTGACGGGATCGAATTCTCCCATATGTAGGATTACTAAGCTTTACAACCGGATTAGTCATTTAGCTCAACCTTGTAACCCTGGGCAAATTTCGAAAAAGAATATGTGAGGCATTACAAAACCTATAATTTATAACTGTTTTTTTTAGCATTTGATTTCTGTTAGATTCTATTTAATTTTAAAATTTGTCCGTTTTTCATTTTACACATTGTTATGTTTAGATTTTTATTTGACATTGCATGTGGTGTTAACCTTTAATTAACTGTGTACTTAGATTTAAGAATTTAGTGATATAATTTTTGTCATTGCAATAGTGCATAAGTTGTTGGTTGACTAAATAAAGTAAAATAAAATAAAATAGACAAGCTTTAGCAATATGTGTGTGAACACGCTTGATAAAAATTATTCATCGTTTTTATGTTAATGCAAATCAAATGATGTATTCGGGAGGCAGTTAAAAATAATTGTCTTTGTGTCTAATTTTAACACAATTAAACTTACAAAAAATTATCAAATTAAATAATACGAGCTCAAATATATGGTCTATTTTTAGAAGAGGCAATTATTTTATAAGAATGTTCTGAAACTTAATAGTTACGGACAAATTGCTAAGACAGAATAAAACACTAATATCATAGGTAAGGACCCAATATAATGAGAATTGATGAGTGAAAATTATTTCCCGCAGTGGATAAATCGTAATTTTAGCATTCATTCCTATGAACTACTGAAAAAGCGAAAAAGTAGCTGTATGATTTCCATTTAACAGAAAAGTTTCCACAATGGCATACGCAATTACACCGCTATATAGAGACATTTGCATTCATCGCTGCTTTTACTTTGTAATGTTTCTTAATGTTTGGTACAAGAGATGAGCTTTATACGAGTAGCTTAACCCTAACTTTTTTGTTGACGAGGAGGAATACTGTATCTACTGTGGTAGGCGAGTGAAGCATTAACGAATAATGTTGCCATTACTCTCTAAAATTCCCCGATGTAATCCTATCGTTAGAACAGATGAACTCTATCGTACCTAGTTTTTTATATTTTTTTTCTACAATCATTCGTCGGGCATACGCCGTGACATTGTCATCAAAATATCGTGATAACTAATGAATAATTTTTATTACGGAAGTATGGCACCTCTGACTTTGTTAGTGATTTCCAACAATTTCTGCAACTAGCTCTTGTCAACGTACCTGAAACAAGAAGAAAAATATATAATACACAAGAATATTATACCTTAATCTCAGTCTTACACTTTTGGAAAAGAAAAGTAGTATTTTCATTGTAGTATTTTCAATAATAGAAGTAAGAAACAACATAGAAAATAACACTATGGACCGATATACAATTTTATTTTGTGCTTGCCAAAGCTTATGATTGGGTTTTAACAATAGAGATAGAGAGAGGAATAAAGAACCTATAACAGAAGACTGAAAGTAGCGTCAATCAAGATTGAGAAATTGAGAGAATGGGGATTATCCATATACTATCCATACTAATATTATAAATGCGAAATCAACTCTGTCTGTCTGTCTCGCTTTCACGTCAAAGCTACTGAACCAATTTAACCAAAATTTGGTACACAGATAGTCTAGAGCCTGAGAAAGGACATAGCTACCTTTTATCCCGATATTCCCATGGGAATGAGTGCCATGCGGTTGAATATTAAAAAATTTCAATAACGCCTCCTAGAAAAATGAAGGACAAGTTTACGCCACTACGAGTATGAACTGTGCTTCTTATAATAGAATAGGAGTAAATTTTTTATTCCACCAATTGAGGCTTCTGTTCCAATTTGAAAAATCTTTCAGTGTTGAATAGCCTACTTATTGAGGGGATCTCAAAGTAACTATTCTACGCGAACGAAGTCGCGGACAAATGCTAAATAAGTGAATTAATTCTATTTGGGAGTGGATAAATACGTAGTCGAAAAAATGGATTAAAATATTAATAGATAGAATGATGACAACTTTTTGTTTCTTTTAGTACAGCCGCTCCCGCTCATAACTTGCGCGCGATACAAGTGTTCCCATTCGCTTATCTATCATGACGCTGCAAATGCTCTCTGAATGGCGTTTCTGCTATGCGTCATCGTTCTGCTGTCATTACCTGCATGCAGGGCTCCCACAAAAAACAGGATAGACTCCATTTGCACTGGAACTCAGCGATAAAAAGGTTTTTCACCACTGATGAGGCCATGAAATCTGGCGAGCGGATTAAGGCCAGCGTGACTGGACATTCTTTGTTGAAAATAAAACATATTATTTTCTTGTTGGTTTCATTTCGCTTTCAATGTTTGCTCGAGTTTGACCGTTTTGATTATTACTGTTTTGATTAAGCCTGGATATCAATATGTTCTCAATGTTGTTAACGCTTTGAACAAGTTTTTGTTAGGATTATAGTGATTGGATTTAAAAGTGTTTGGCTTGGAGTACATTTAAGTAAGCTTCTGTGGATTTTGATTGAACTCGGCACGTGTTTCGTTCAATGCTTTATTTTAGCAATTGTTTTAATGTTAGATACGTTACCATTTCTATTTTATAACAGGTGTTAACCCATGTGCCTAGTTGCCTACCTCTTTGGGAGTATACATTTGATGGTAAGCTTTGCTGTATACGTTATATAATAGTAGTTTATGTAACTGTCACGTAATATAGTATATAGGTTATTAATATAATATATAGGTTATTAAAACACGAGCGTAGTTTTTAGTATCACGCGAGTGTTTTAATACCGAGTTATGTGCAGTTACATACACTACTTTATATACACTCATTATTCAAAGAAGTAAAACAAAATTTTTTATTATTTTTTTTTCTTGTTGGCGGTCGGAAAAAAATTTGCCATAGTTTTGCGCGCTTTTTAGAAAAATAAGTGCTGCATAATGAGTCCAACCTGTTGCATAATGGTCATTTTGTTACAGTTTCCATTTTTTAATTTTCGTGTTTATCATCTGTGTTAAAAAGTATGTCATTATGAGTTCGAGTCTGTGTTCATAATTCGAACATTATAACATAAGTGTACATAAAATTGTTTTCTAACTAAAAAACGCATTGATAATTTAAGTCTACATTGATGTGTTTGAAAACGTTACAAACTCGGTGGCGTTGTGGTTAGTTCGCTTTGGCTTTCGATTTCGAAAGCAGGGCTACCTTCACCATTTCCAGGCCTTTGATGGGTGAAAAAAACTTTTGCTTCGGAAGGCACGTTAAGTCGTTGGTCCTTGTCGGTATTGCAACCGTTTCTACCCACTAACCGCGGGGTGGTGTTTCCCCATACTACTTATGTGTTTCTCCATTAGGAAGGCCTATGCCCAGCAGTGGGACGTAAATAGGCTGAGGACAATATACATAATAGTGGCTGTATGGGCTTTGTTCCCTTTGCCTTCCCTACATGGGAGAATTTTACAAAAAAAAAAAAAAACATAATAGGTAGGTAAATAAAATAACATTGCCAGCTCCATCAAGCTTACAGGCGAAATGAAAAATTTAAGGACAATGATTTCAGTATATAAATGTTATACTAACGGGACTCACGGACGTCATTATGTTGTAATTAAGTATAATTTAAGTAATAAATAATAATTTAATAATTTAAGTAGATTTTTGTGTGACACAGCCGAAACGTCGAGCAGTAACTTACTAGTTGGCTGGGTCACACAAAAATCTATTCAAACTAAAAAAAAGATTCTCTTGTAAAATGATTCGTCAAAAAAAATATTCTCAACCAGGGCCACAGCTTTACATAACCCATAATTTCACCATTAACAATACTTTAATATCACATTACATTACCGGCCCCGGCTGCCTTATTGCCTGCATTTTCTGACAGCCCTACATGCATGATATCACGTGATATTTCGTAGTAAAATTCAAGTAACATTGTACCGTAGGACTCGGCGGCGTTATTACACTCATCTGGGGTCGACAGCTGGCTGCTGACAAAATACTCGATACGTATATCCCTCGATATATCATGTTTATTCGTGAGTGTGAATGAATAGAATCAATGTGACGAAGATTTACAATGGAATTTGCAATTGCCTTTTCATAGAGATGTGGATAGTGTGGAGTGTTTATGTTATTAGCTACATTGGCGCTAGCCAACAGCGCCGGCGAGAATTCCACACATTTTGACGATTATGCGCGCGATGTTAGTAGCTCCGAGTAATTGTAAGCGCGCGCGCATGCCCTACCTATACAAGGTCTGCGTGTTCCATTAAAGAAGAAACCTATTGATCTCCACCACTCCTTCCCCGATATTGCCTCTGACTTAAGAGATATGAGCTTAAGATCACATCGTCGCTATCCAATCAGCGCGATTATGATCAAACGCATGCTAAGAATAAACCATTACATAGTACCTAACAATTTAAACTAAGTGATAGTGACGATGATAGTGAGGGCGAGTAGCAGTATAGTAGCTGAACATAGGCTGAACATTCCCCTAGTTTTTCATAATAAGTCGAATACAGCACAGGAAAATTTACAAACTGTACAAATATGAACAGTTTTTCTTAGTTTTTAATTGATTTGATATTTATTATTCCAGACTAAGAATTTTTTCAATGTTTTATCTGCATTTGAATATTCGTTATTCCCTAATTTGTTTTTTTTTTACTAAAATTATCATTGTTATTTAAATGCCCTATTAATTTATTTTTAGTATTATACGGCTACACCATGACAATAACAAAGATCTTCAACAACGGTTATCAAAATTCTTATTCCTTAATATCCAAGAAAATTTGAACTTTCCACCTACTTAGGTACGTAATGAATACGAATTCAAATTCCAATTTTTACTTAGAAAAGTATTCCTTTCATATGCTTTTTCAGGTGTGAATTTAGACGCATTCAGCGTTGAGAGGTCGTAATTTGAATGAGATGATAAATTACGTTTTTTATGTTATTGACAATAGCTAAATGATGCAGCGACTGAAAGTGAGACATTTGAATATAAAGGTGTCGAAATATACTTCGCTGAGATTTGATTTAAGAGAAATTTTTGTATTTGATGTTTTTGAATCTTTTTTTTTTGAATCTGAACACAAAAAACAGTGCCAAAAATAGTGTAAGTTTTCATTGTAAAAAACTCCACTTCTATAGTTGCGTTGAGAATATAATTGTCTGTTGGAAACAAGAATTCGCCCACAGTCCGCTAGGGGCACTTTTCACGTTTTCCATAAAAATTGACATTCTTAGCGCAACTAATCAAATAGTTGAGTTTTTTAAGGTTCCGTAGTAAACTAGGAACCCTTATAGTTTCGCCATGTCTGTCTGTCTGTCTGTCCGTCCGCGGATAATCTCAGTGACCGTTGGCACTAGAAAGCTGAAATTTTGAATAAATATGTGTATTAATAACGCCGACAAAGTGCACAAATCAAAAGTGGAATAAAATATTAAATTAGGAGGGGTGCCCATACACGTAATGTAGGGACTGATTTTTTTTTCCTCTAGACCCTAACGTGTGATATATTGTTGGATACGTCCCACTGCTAGGCACAGGCCTTCCTCATGGATAAACGCATGAGGAGTATGGGCCGTAACACCACCACGCTGGCCCAATGCGGGTTGGTGGGTAGAAGCAGTCGCATTAGCGACCGGGACCAACGGCTTAACGTGCCTTCCGAGGAGGAGCTCGAGATCACAGAGTTTTGGTCACCGATCCACGACCTGACCATGGCAAAGGTAGCTTTGTTTTCAATCGAAAGCCAAAGCGTACTCACCGCTACGCCACCGAGCTCCTCATACAATACGAAACATAAATTATCTTTTTCCAAACAGAGTCAAAACATATGATGAAGAAGAAGAAGAAACGGCTTATTATGCTGCTTTATTCGTATTTGGGCTAGTATGAAAGTGTGAATATCTGAAGTTATTTAATTATATATTACATTATAGTTTCAATTACATAATTACCCAATGAACTGCAAAGCTTGTAGCAACGAGAACAAGACATAGGTAACACCTACATAATATATTAGTTACTAAATAGATTCACAATACTATCGTCACCGTCACCACATATTAAGACACGTATTGTCACAAACAGTTAATTACTAAACAAGTAACCCGCTGGCCCAGAAACAAAGATTTATCGGTGAACCCACTGTGGCGACATGTTCTACTAAATTCTAAAACAAGAAACATAATTTAAACTTAGCAGACGGCTCTGTTCTAAACTTATAACTGTTTGTAAAGTATTTTATTGTTTTTAGTTTTTGCTTTTAGTATTTTGTAGTTTTTAGCTTTGTGTATCTTTTGAAGAGCTTTTGAAGAGTTCGGTGGCGTACTTGTTCTGTTCAAAACATAGGACGATGAATCAAAAAATCAATATCAATAATCTTTATTGCGTTCCTTAAGTAGGTATTTAAACAGTTGACAATTATAATTATAGAATTATTAAGGACCTTGTTGCCTGTGCCTTACACAGCAATAATTGGAAGAATCCATACAATTCAATAAAATATGTCACTAATTGTTTAATTTAATTTATAATAGATTTACTATCAATTTTTGATTTTTTTTTGGAATGCTCGTCCTCATCCTATATACGTCCCACTGCTGGGCGCAGTGGATAAACACATGAGGAGTATGGGCAGTAACATCACCACGCTGGCCCAAGACCGGGACCAACGGCTTAACGTGCTTTCCGAAGCACGGAGGAGTTCGAGATCACAAGGATTTGGCCTGACCATGGTGTAGGTAGCTTTGTTTTAAAAAGGTAAAAATGCAACGCATGCCGCGAAAAACATTTGCGATGTTTATGGACCTAGTGCAGTGTCTGTGAGAGTAGCACAAATTTGGTTTTAGCGTTTTCAATCCGGAAATTTTGATGTCAAAGATGCACGTCGCTCTGGTCGCCCTATTACAGATAAAATGGATGCCATTTTTGAAAAAGTGGAGCTAGATCGGCATGTCAGTAGTTACGACGTAGCTGAAGAACTGGGAATTGACCACAAAACAGTTTTGGCGCATTTGAAAAAAAACTGGATACACAAAAAAGCTCGACATTTGGGTACCTCACGAGCTCACTGAAAGAAACCTAATGAACCGTGTACTCATTTGTGATTCTTTATTACGACGTAATGAAACCGAGCCATTTTTGAAGAAGCTGATAACTGGTGATGAAATGTGGATCACGTACGACAAGAACGTGCGAAAAAGGTCGTGGTCAAAGGCCGGTCAGGCTTCACAGACTGTGGCGAAACCCGGGTTAACTCGCAACAAGGTGATGCTGTGTGTGTGGTGGGATTGGAAGGGCATTATTCATTATGAGCTGTTACCACCAGGCAGGACCATCGATTCTGAACTCTACTGCGAACAACTGATGAGATTAAAGCAAGAAGTTGAGAGAAAACGGCCGGAATTAATCAACAGAAGGGGTGTGGTTTTTCATTATGATAACGCTAGACCTCACACATCTTTAGCCACTCAGCAAAAATTAAGAGAGTTTGGCTGGGAGGTGTTAATGCATCCGCCGTATAGTCCTGACCTTGCACCTTCAGATTTCCACCTGTTTCGGTCTCTTCAGAATTCTTTAGGCAGTGTCAGGTTAACATCACGAGAGGACTGCCAAAACCACTTGTCGCGGTATTTTGACCAGAAGTCCCAAAATTTCTATAGCAATGGGATCATGTCCCTACTTACAAGATGGCAAAAAGTTATCGAACAAAATGGTACCTACATACTTTAGTTAAATGTAAATAAACTATATTAAAAAATGTTTTGAATTTTCTTAAAAAATGCGAAGAAACTTTTTCCCCAACCTATTATTACAATGTTTTGTGAAAGAGAAAAACTACGCCATCCGTTCACAAAAAGTCAAAAACTATCAGGAGGTCTTGTTCTGAGAAGAACGGGCAAGAAACTCAGTAAGTCTCTACCTTCCCTTTACATTGACATAATTAAAAAAATGACATAACCTACAACGTCATTGAAGTTGAAAAAGAAAAAGAAAAGGTAGGTACTTATATTAAGTAATATTTTGCAGTTTACCACATTTTCCATTACAAATATGTATTATATTCTTTGTATATAATAACTACAATAACAACTACAACTAATCAGAATCGTAACGTTATCGCCTCGCCTCGGAACAAGCTCACGACTTGCCGTACCCGAGCTTACCGTACCGTACCGTCTCACTGTACGCTATCTTCGACTCACTGCAATTCTCTACAGTTCAAGTTCGGATACTGAAGGAACTGCGCTACACCTCTCCTAGCTGTCAAACAGCAGCCAGCGAGCCGTAAGCGCGGCGTATCTAAGTTGACGCCTGGTTGACGGCAGGCGAGGCGATACGGTGACGTTCCCTTTCTGAGTTAATAAGTGTGCTACGACCTTTAAACACGTTTACCAATGCTGCCCTGCGTGCGATAGATGACATACTCAATGTCACGCTCCACGTGTCACAAGCTGCATGTGAGAGGCCTTGATGAAATGCGCACATAGTGAAATTTCCATGACAAATTCTAGCCCGCAGCCGTGGTTTGGCATCGATATGAAGTGAATAAGCGGCTAAAAATAAGAGGCGTTCACATTTTTATGGAGATGTCAAAAAAGTAAACTAGTAAGTAAAGTAGTAAAAATAAAGTCTATGTGTCACCGTGCCTGTATCTCCGAAGGGCAGATGTACTTAGCTTCAATAGTCTGAGTCTTGAATATCTGACCTAATTATACCCGTGATATCGATCAAATGCATGGAAATAAAAAAAAATCGTTACGTAAATACAGCTCGGTACATACACAGATAAGGGTCACGCCATTCTTCCATAACTATGGGTTAGTGGTTTCCACAGGTGGTTTTAGAGCAACGCTGGCGGCCGGCGCTGTTGGCCAGCCAGCTAAATCTGAGTCGTGCATTGCAGATACAGACCGGACCCCTGACATCGGTCAAATACATTGAATCAAATATTAAATAAAAATAACTAAACGCACACATAGATAAGGTCACGCCTACCTCTCATAGGGGTAGGCAGGGAGTACTTTTTTCTACTTGGTATACTCATAATCTTTTTCCTGCTAAACAATAATTCCATTACAAAACAATTCTAAGCTGTGTAACTTTGATACGTCTCCAATGAAATGGTTAGGCTAAAAGCCCAATGAAAGGCTTCCTCGAGCCTTCCTTGGTACCGTCGTTTACAATATTAAAATACTGTGTTCACTCGTATATAAAAGAAAACGTTCGAAATGGACAAATAAATTTAATGTTGTATGAACTATTTTATGGATCATTGATTTTCAAACCCTTCTGCACATCTATACACAATTTTATAGGAATTATTTTAATTTCAGTTTCAGAACATTCTTATAAAATAAAGGCAATTATTTTATAAGAATGTTCTGAAACTTAATGGTTACGGACAAATTGCTAAGACAGAATAAAAACACTTATTTCATAGGTAAGCCAATACGTGGCTGTATTACTTCTTTTTCAAAACATTCGCCCAAAAAATCATACGTCATTTACTCATGTTTTGTTAAGAAATGATAGTCATGTAGTCATGTTCCCAAATATTAAATATTGGTTCGACATAAATACACCGGCGCGAGCTCTCAATATGAATTTTATTGAGTGACAAACATGCTCGACACACGCCTTGCTGCATCTTGACACAGACATTTCACATAGATGGGTGAACTCGATAAGCCTGACGGAGTCTTTTTAGCGTTTATTTTAATAATATTATGTAAAACGTCTTGTTTGATAACAACAAAATTATTATTTTAGTTGAAATTGTAAATTTTTTTTTATATTGAATAAAATGAAATTAGTTGAAATGTTATTTAGTCACACAAAATAGAGTAAACTGAACCTATTCATAAACGTTATTTAAGATTTAGGCAATTGTGTAACCATAGTAAAGCTGTTGCTTTAAACTTGAATGGCATTTAGATTTAGATATAGATTTACTTATTTTATTTTGACACAATAACATGATCAGTAATTTTAAAAATGCAATTATAAGAAAATGATCGTCAAATGTACAATTAATAATATCTTTAAATGTCCTGTCCTGTCCTCAGCCTATATACGTCCCACTGCTGGGCACAGGCCTTCCTCATGGAGAAACACGCGAGGATGGGCCGTAACACCACCACGCTGGCCCAATGCGGGTTGTTGGGAAACAGTCGCAATAGCGACCGGGACCAATGGCTTAACGTGCTTTCCGAAGCACGGAGGAGCTCGAGAGTACAATGATTTGGTCACCCATCCTTGGCTTGACCATGGCGAAGGTACCTTTGTTTCCGATATTGAAATCCAAAGCGTACGCCATCAAGCTCCTCAAGTAAGTCGTAAATTCAAAAATGCATCAATTCACTGCGGCGATACATGTTTCGCTCTTCCATTCTCTATTACCAGCACTGACTGCTTTTCTATCCACACTCTTTCAATAATGTCAAATTTAGATGGTATAATAATAGATTTCATCGAATTGTCATTATAGAATTACAACTAAAAAGGTCCCGATAATAATAAAAAATGATAACTTAGTGTAAAGTAAAAAAAAAATTAAATAATTATAAAGGTTAAGCCGTACTGACGCTGCGCGACAGATTCACCAAAATGTTCCTAAATGTCAAAATATGTCGCGCCACGCCGCTGCCGCTAAGTGCGTTTGTTTTACTCCATATGAAACAGTGGAAAGAGTATTTAAATGCCAGGAAATTAAAACAAATAATAATAATCATTATGTCAATTCACGAACTCTTTGGTCGAATACGATTCCATAGCTAAAAACTGATTTTTTATGAATAAGGGTCTTAATTGCTACCTTCTACATCTAATTGTATAATTTGTGCTCCTATTAAAATCCATTTAAATTTATAATAGCCCTCACGATTAGGAAATGTCCTCTCTCAATTTAATACGTCCTCGTCGTTTCGTATCTTTTATCTTTGAGTCGGGATAACCATTGAAATTAGTTTTTTCCATCTACAGCTTGTTAATACTGCTTAATTGAAAAGCTCTTTGATCTGGACGAAAGGGAGATTGGATCTTTCTGCTGATAATAAATGGGTGTTGGGTTCTCACACCCACTCTTTTTTCCGTCACAAAGGCCGATATCGATTGAATTTATTTAGTCTATAGTGAATTTGTAGGTGCGAAAGTAATTTGACCCAGATCCTGCTGTTTTAATGAGAACTAATTTTATTCAGTCCTCTATTTTGAGTGCATATTGTTGATTGTGATTGAAATTGATGACCATTTATTATGCAATTGTCACATCATCTTCTGTAAGTTGGTCGCTTCGTTCACAGCCTGCTGCGCAGAAGCTTTCCCTATGGAAACAATCACATGAGAAGTATGGGCCGAAACACCACCACGCTGGCCCAATGCGGGTAGAAACGCCTGCAATAGCGACCGGGACCAAAGGCTTCACATGCCTCCTGAAGCCGGAGGAGTTAAAGATTACAAAGTTAAGGTCACCCATCCATGGCCTGACTATGGCGAAGGTAGCTTTGTTTCCAAATCACTATTCACTGCATTAATTCACTGCGGTGATGAATGTTTTTCTCTTCCATTCTCTTTTATCAGCACTCTCTCTCACAAACTCAATATTTCATTCATATCATATATCTGCTCAAAAATGTAAATTTATTATTTATTATTATCATATTTGTCCTCTAAGGCCGCGGTAGCCGAGTTGGGACGGACGGGGCAATACTTGTTCGAGAGGCCGCGGGGATCGCGGGTACGATCCCACCGCCGCCACCGCTGAGTTGAATAAAACTTATGTACAGTTCATTGTGAATATCGCTTGCCTCACATTATGCCCGGTGCATGGCAACAGGCTCGCCACCAGTTACATGGGTTCCTAACATATCTGGTGAAATTTGGGTGTTTAACACCTCTGCCTACCCCTTCGGGGAAAGAGGCGTGATGATATGTTATGTTTTATTTGTCCTCTGCTAAACATAAGCCTCTTCTAATGCCACCGCCCTCGATTCCCGGCCGTTCTGATCCAACCCACCCCAGTCGGTTGCCGAGTCGCGGTCTCTACTCAAGAACATTAGCACCCCAACGGCCGTCAGTTCTACGCAGACGTGACCAGCCCACTGCCACTTCAGTTTGTTAATGCGATGGGCTGTCAGTGACTCTTGACAAAAAAAATTATATTGTTTCATATTTTCTAAGTAACCTGACGGAGGAGGAGTAGTTGCTTCCATAAACGTAGTTTAGTACCTACCAGGATTACATAACTAGCATGGATTGAAACGGATCAAACTAGTTAGTGAACTAGTTCAAAATAAAGAGAGCTTTTTTCTAAAGTTCTTACTTTCGGGTTGGGCTTATATAACCCGAAAGGCAACCTGAATCCCAATTGGTTCAAAATCTCGGATAATGTCTAATATACTTAAGTTTTTACTTGTGCACAGAGATCCAGAGATAGAATCACCACGACGACAATTAATCAGATGACACTGACAAGAAATGTAATTTTCATTATTTTAATCTTCTTCTTCTTTGCCTCTGCCCACGTTAGGTGGGGTCGGATCTCCTTATCCTGCTGCGTCAGGACATTCTGTCCAGGGTTGTCGGGTCAGGCAGTTGGGACTTCCCAACTAGATTGGCCATACTAGTCCACCAAGTCAAGGGCGGCCGGCCTCTTCCTTTCTTTCCCTTTGGGATTGACATTGCCTTCTGAACCACATGCTCGCTGTCTCTTCGCATGACGTGGCCGTACCATCTTAGGCGTATTTCGGTGAGCTTTTCCTGGATTGGAGTGACTATGAAACTACCTCGGACGTATTCGTTTCGAATTTTGTCTAGTCTAGTCACTCCGCTCGACCACCTGAGCATCTTCATTTCAGCCACGTGTAACTTCTGAACATTTGTTTCCTTCACTGTCCAGCATTCCGCCCCGTACAACATCGCTGATCATACTGCTGTTTTATAAACATTCTCCTTAGTGCGTATGGGCATGCGCGGGTCACAAAGAACTCCAGTGAGTGTTCGCCATTTTTGCCAAGCTACATTTATCCTGTGGGATACATCTACCTCGATATTTGCATCGCGCGCTATTGAGCCCAGGAATTTAAATTGGTCGACCTTTGGTACTTGCGTGCCATCTGGGTTGCATTCCAGATGTTCAGTTTTAGATCTGCTTACTCGAAGTCCGTGATTTTCCAAAACATTGATCCATTCGTTTACAGAAACTTGTAGTTTTTCGGCAGATTCGGCTACCAGCGCAATATCATCGGCATACAAGAGATCCCAGGGTAAAGGCTGTTGGATATTCTTCGTAATATAGTCAATCACTATATTAAACAGCAGAGGACTGAATGCTGAGCCTTTGTGAACTCCCACTTCCACGGCGAATTCTTTACTAAGACCGGCCGGGCTTTTAACTTTAGTGTGAATGTTGCGGTACATATATTGGACCAGGAGTATGTAGTCTTCAGGGATTAGTTGTTCTCCCATTGCTTGCCACACAAGTCTTCTCGGAACTCGATCGAACGCTTTTCGAGATCAATAAATGCGAAATGAAGGTCTTCTTTGTTCACACGATGTTTTTCACGAGTATTCTTACTGCCTGAATGGCATCTGTTGTTGTCCTGGATGGTGTGAAACCAAACTGGTTAGGTGTTATTTCGCAGCTGTCCAAGAAGCGTCTATTAAGGATACGCTCCCACAGTTTCAGGGTATGTGAGGTTAGTTTTATGCCCCTGTAATTACTACACAGATTAATGTCACCCTTGTTTTTATAGAAGGGTACAAGGTAGCTTTGCCGCCAGGACTCTGAAATCGTTTTGCTTCTCATTATCGCGTTAAAGAGACGTGTGAGCCATACGACCGCGATGGGCCCAAGAGCTGGGCCAAAGATATGAAGGAATTTCGTCAGGGCCCAGCTTTTCGATTTTTCATTTTCTGAACGGCCTGCTTTACTTCATGTATTGTAACTTCATGAATTGGTCCCTGAGCGGGTGTCGAGGGCTTGAGGGCTTGGCTGGGGGTTTCTTCATTTAGCAGCGCCTTGTAGTATTCATACCATCTGTTATAAATGTCTTCATGTGTGGTGAGTAGCATGTTGTCTTTATTCTTTATAAATTTATTAGACTTAATGTCAAGACTAGACCTGTGTCTATTTTTTCATTTTACTGCATTATACTATATTTTCATTATTTTAATAATTAGGGGTTTAGTTCAACAATTATTGATCAATATTTTGGTAAAAAGATGTAATGTTAATGAATGAATGAATGAATAGTTGAATGTAATTTTGAGCACTTTGTAAAAAACAATGCAGTGTTAACAGTTAACAAACACACAAACTTTTTGTAAACTTTTATCGACCTTAAATTAATAGCGTCGCGAACGACGTCGCGGGCACAGCTAGTACACTATAAAACAAAAGTTTCTTACTCTGTAACAGGTAAGTACCTCTATTTTAACATATCCTCATGCCTCTTTCCCCGAATTTCATTACCGTCAAAATAAATACAGTTAACAAAACAAGTCCACCCAAATACCTCCGAAACAAAAGTAAACAAATTTCGTGCCGTTCTCGTTCTCGCAATCGTTTCGGCAACCGATTTTATTCTCGATCATACCCGCTCAACTCAGTTACGTATAATGAGCATCGGGGATAGATTTTCCTGTTTGTTCAGAAAAATCAAAGAGAAACGAATGGCTTTTTTGTCGTAAAGGTAGAAAATTTGATGAAATGCAAAGAATAAGTTTATAGGGCTTTTGCCCTCGACTTCGTCCGCGTGGAATAGTAGTACTTAGCGTGATGTTATGTAGCCTATAGCCTTCCTTAATAAATGGGCAAAAATCGGACCTATAGCTCCTGAGACACGTTTATCTCGAGATGCGCTCATCTAAGGATTATAATATTATATTTTCAGTTATATAATTTTTTTTTTATAATCAGCCCAGCAAATGACTTAACACCACCTGATGGTAAGCAGTAGAAAAGTCCATTTGCGAAGGATGCTAGGGCAGCACCAAAGGATGCAGGCCTAGCGACCTTGCTGGCTCATAATATTCGTTTCTACGTGGGAAATGCGAATTTCGAAGCAAAAAAAATACAATTGGTCAGCTAAAATAACTAATTTGGCAGCAAGTTATGGGCAGCAGGTATTTCGAATTCGTCAGCAAAATAATTAATTGGACAGCAACTCAAATGTTTTTTCTGTTGCCAAATTGTGTAATATTTGTTTTGATGACATATTGTTTTAATGGTCATATAAATATAACCTTAACGTAATAACTATCAGAATACATTTCCTAGAAATTGATCCTTGATCATTGCTTGATCCTTTTCCTAGATTTTATACATTTGCAGCAACATATATATTGCTGCCCAAATAATTACCTTGCTGCCCAATTAATGATTCTGCTGACCGAATAATTATTAAACTGACAAAAATTTGTTTGCTGCTCAAATGATTTTTCGGCTGAACTTTTTGTTACTGATCATATAATTAAATGGCTGCCCCATTTATTACTTCCCATTTTAAATCAAGTGTTATTCTCACCTATGTACCTATTATACGAGCTTAAAATATTGTGCACGAAGACACGGATACACTTAAAGAATACAACAGAAGAATAAAGACTTTTTGCAATATAAATTCGCTAAAGCACTACTAAAACGTTACTTAACTACGAGTCATAATTCATCAGAGATTTCTTGAACGTGATCCTGAAGATCATAAGTTTTTGTTTGCTATATTGACAGAGGCAATATTTTCGTTACTGAATATAAAACTTTATTGACACTGGGTCTATTACATTCTTGTATTACATAGCGCGTATTGAAGATATTTCATATTACTAGTTCTTTAACCCAATATCATATCTTTTATGCCTTTTATTGCCGTATCTTTTCTCTACATGGTATTTATTCTATTGGTTTGCGTATACAATAAAGTTTTATCTTTCTATCAATCTCTTGGCAAAGCAAGAAAATACGCCGCTACAGTTTCTAGAATCTAACCGAATCCTTCTAGTCTCAAATTAGTCGATGTTTCGAAAGAGGCTATAGTAAAATTATTGAAGGTTGAATTTTTTTTTATGTTTAAGGAGGATACGCGGATGTTTATATCTCTGCCTACCGCCTGTTAAACGTACAAGCCCTTTCCAAAAGACCCGGAAATAGTTCATCAGGTTTCTCAATTTGTGACAGCCCATTCAACTCATAAAATATTTTATACGCAAAAGAGAAAGAGGATCATCAAATAAAATCAAGGAATGAATGAATAATATTAATTTATAGCCAATAATAACATTAAATAGAAATTTTAAGATTTTCCAAAATAGCTTCGTCTGAGAATAATTTACATTACATTTATTCGGTCTCCCGAGAATACGTGTAGGTCCCATGTCTAAGTCCCTACGAAACTCCGTCATTAATTACTGTCCCATATCGTCTGTCATTACTCAGTATGTCGGTGCGAAAGGGACTGCTGATCCTCTGTCTCGCATTTTATATCAGAGTCATTTACAAACGTTACATAGCTTATTTCAGGAGATTAGTCATTATCAAAAGTGTGGAAATCTAAATTTAAGACGATATACATTTTAACAATGACAGCGTTTTCATCTCCAGAAATATTGGGTCCTTACCTATGAAATTGGTGTTTTTATTCTGTCTTAGTAATTTGTCTGTAACTATTAAGATTCAGAGTATTCCTAAACCTCGTCTAAAAAAGGACTATATTATTGAGCTCTTTTGATTTGTTTTGATAATTTGTTGTAAGTTTAATTGTGTTAAAATTGGACACGGAGACAACTCTTTTTAAGTGCCTCCCGAATACATAATTTTATTTGCATTCACTTGAAAACGATAAATAATTTTTATGAAGTGTGATATTACACATATTACTAAAGCTTGTCTAATGATAGATGCTAAATATAATATCTTTGGATTTGTCGTTGCGAAGAAAACTGAAAAAATGTTAGTATGTAAAATACAGACATCCCCAAAATCTCCATACAAAACACCAATTTCATAGGTAAGAACCTAATATATTTGAGAAGAGTTTCAAATTGGGCTGTTGTAATCATTTTCTGAACTGATGGCTGTCTTGGCTTAGCGTTGAGACGTTCTACGTGACTGCTTCGTCAAGATATCCTGGATTCACTACGTGAAAAGCAGATGTTCGTCTTCGTTATTTCTAATGTTTAATTACGGTGTATGCGCATTCAATGCAGTTAGTTCTCATAAAACAACGAAATACTATTAAAGTATGCACATATAAATTATTGAGCATCTCTCAAATAAAATTGTGACTTTTAGCAAATTGTTTAAAAATGATTTCCAAGGCCCCTAAATTATATTCTCGTATATCAAAGATAGTATTCTCGATTAAACTGAAATAAAATTTTTGGTTCGTTTGAATTCCTGAAACGGTATAATTTGCAGAAAATTTGCTAAAGTAGTACGCGATTCCTCATTTCGCGATGAAAATTTGAAGAATTATATTATCTCTTGTAGATTCTGAGTTTCAATTGATTGTTCTTCTAAGTTCGTTGAAATAGAATTGTAATGTTTCCTCATCTCAGAGTAAAAGTTTTGCGGAATAGTTTCCACATTTCGGCCAGAGTCATCCAACACTTCTTTAGTAAGTAGTCTTGATTGTTATTTAGATCGCGAACACTTTCAAACTAAATTGTACGATACAGCTTTTGCAATTATTAAACCATAGGTTGTAAATTGAAAATCACTTTAAGCATCGCTTCAAATCATTTCCGGACCGTTAAGGATGATATTTATGCAATTTGCCTCCACACAAGATTGAGTTATTGCTGCTCATATTTACGGCGACCCTGAGGAAAACTCAATCCATTTAACGTTGGGATTTGGAAATATTACTGGAAAATATGACTTAAATCAACGTCCCGATGCTTGGAAAGCGCTTGTTCGTGGTAATTTGTCGATCATGGTAAAGCCAATTAAAATCAGAATTATGTTCAAAAGTTTCAGAATTATTAAGCTACCGATTTAGCGCCACGTGACGGCTGTTAACCGAATTCCGATTAGGACCAAGGACCCAATGAAACTTTGCGCTCTGAACAAAACAAAACTAAAGCCGTTTCTATATTAATTGTAAGTGATGTTAAACACTTAGGAGATACCAAAGCAGCAATCAGAAGTGAAAGATGCAATTGGGTTAATATTATTCGTGGCTATTCGTGGCTACTATAATTTGCTCCTCTGCACATACTTATTTTACAATATTTAAAATGTTCCATATTCCTTTTGTTATTATGGCTGTTTAAAAAAGGCTAACTGTTGAGTTTCTTGCGGCACTTCTTCTCAACAGGCCATTCACGTCGAAGTGCTAGTAGGAAAAAAAAATATTGACGTGCAAAAGTATTTCATGTAAATCTAATTGCAGAATAAATGATTTCATTTCATTTCATTTCATTTCATTAATTCATTCAGATATTTCTTTAATACCAATCAGAATATTGGTTGTTACTGATTTCATTATGTAATATTAAGTATCTATTGATTGATTTGCGGTGCATTTCCCTAGTCTCTGACTAACCGTTAGGGATAATAGTCGTGATTACATGTATGTATTGAAACATATGGTTAATTGATATTAAGGTTAATAGATAACGGAATCATATATTAATGTAATTGATGATGTAATTATACATGTCTAAAAGTTTGTATTGCTCAAAAATCAGGGGAATTTACGTTCTTTTGATTTTATTGATTTGATAGCCAAGATCATCAACCACCACGGTCATTGAATATTCATTAATCTATTTATCGTTTCAAAAAGCCAAAAAGATTTGTATGAAATAAATAAGGCCAACTTCGCAATAAATTAATATGGGCTGCTCTCTTCAATATTTATAGAATAGGGCCAACTTCGGCTCACGTTTTATCTTCATCACTCATCCCAACTTTCACCAAGTTTAAACTGGTCTGCGAGGTTCTGGAATAGTTGCAACGATAAAATGCGGAGATAAAATTTGTAACATGAAATCCTTAAATTGCGATGATAATGCGACGCTTCTGTGGGTATAGTTTAGACATTGGTATTTTCTTTTAATTTTATTTTATGGATCTTTTGGATAAAATAATATTTTCTGATTCACCAGGTATGGCAACGGTACGACGGTCTTTCAGATGTTAAACATTTAGACGAGTTGTCTAACCTATACTTTACTTAAGCAACTAATGCTGCTGCTCTCTTCTATCACTCGTCAAGTCAACACTCACTCCCATCCTCGTCATATCATCATTCGCACTATCCATCCATCCTTTCTTTGGTCTTCCTCACACCATACGCCCATATATATGTATGTATATATGTCACAAAATGTAAACCCAAACGATATTGCCGGGACATGCATATTCTTAGCTTTTCACACTGCACACGACGGTCGATAAGTCGTATAAGTCCGATTCACTTATATTTAATTCAGAATCAATGTTCCGGTATACTTGTTGCCTTACAACTACAAATGTATCTCATTTTCATGCGAATACAGAAGAAGAATGAGACATATCGATAAAATATTTGTAACATTTATCAGTTTATGTTTCCAACAGCCCTTTGCCTCGAAAAAAAAGGATTTTCAGCGTAGTTTTGTGTCAGTGTAGTTTTGTGTAATAAGTGTCAATAATGACGAGCAATATGGAGGATCATTGAAATAATCGTCAAGTGGTGTGTAAAACGATGGGATTTTTATCGTGGTAATCCACCTAATCGAAGTAACACCACAGTGTCTACCATCGATCGTTTGACGCCAAACTTTTCCAAGACGCATTGAAATGTATTACACTTACATTGCAATGCAAATACTGAAGAAATGTATACCGAAGACTTGGCTGTATGGGCTTCGTTCCCTTTGCCTTCCCTACGTGGGAGAATTGTACAACACAAAAAAAATTACATTTACACATTAGATTTAAGGTTAACCGAAATTATTGTCTATGGCTGCCTTACCCTAAAGCCGGAACCCAGCAATAAAACCACTGCTGTTTTGCGGTAAAAATGGCTAAAGTGATAGTACATTTCATTCCAGTCTGTCATCATTTAGTCTTTGGTCTTACGGCCCGGCCACGACTACCGAGTGGCGAGCGGTGCGGTATGCGTTTTTTCTTTTCATTGCTCGCTTGCGACGCGCGGACGTAGTGACGCATGTATTGAGCGAGAAATTAAAAGAGAAAACGCCGTGAACAGGCCGTTATGGTATGGTATCATTAATAGTTATGAGCCAATAATTTATGCCGGAAAAATACGGGTAATAGAACAGACTCTCTTTCAGCTTTTGCAATCTTTTAAAAATAATGTTATGTGTATAAATGTTGTCCTATGTGTCTGTCCGTGTATGAGGCCGCGGGACTGGCGGTTTCCACCGCCTGTACCAATGAGTTTATGAGTTTAAATAAAACTTATGTACAGTTCATTGTGAATGTCGCTTGCCTCACAATGTGCCCGGTGCATGGCAACAGGCTCGCCACCTGTTACATGGGTACCTAACATATCATTTCGGGGAAAGAGACGTGATGATATGTTATTTTATGTTATGCTATGTGTCTGTATACTCAAATCAGGTATACTTTTGTGAACGTCACAAATTTATGGCATCTGGTCCTTTGTACCTGGAGGTTATGTTCTAAGAAGAACTGGCACAAAACCCAGAAAGCTTAAACTGTTTACATTTTTGTTTTTTATATCAATTCGAACCATATATGTAGCTACAAGCCACAACGACAAAAGAATAAAAACTTCAATGTTATCAGGAAAAACAATGCATTATATCACAGAAAACTTCCTTCCCGAGATATAAATAAATTATTGTTGCCACAATCAACATTAAAAATACACGCAACCAGTGCCTTCACAATGGCTATAAAAACCTTTAATAAACTACCTGGCAACATAAGAAATGAAACTAATGACAGAGTATTTATTAAGCGTCTAAGGGATTTGTTGATCAGAAAAGCATACTACAATTTAAATGACTATTTAAATGACACATTAAAATAATAATAGTACCTATTAATCGTGACATAATAATTTGAATAATACATTTTAAATAGTAATAATACCTGACATAAATAATCAACTATATTGACAACTAATCACAATAATTAGATTTATTAAAAAAAAATTACATCTACTTATAATTATAATTTTAATAATAATAATCAACTATATTGACCAACTAATCATAATTATTAGATTTATTTTAAAAAAATATTGACATCTACTTATAATTTTAATAATAATTATACCCACCTATAAATATTGACATTAAGCATAATTAAATTAATTTTTCTTTGTATTTTAATTTTAATTCGACTAATAATAATACCTACATCGTGACAAAACACAAAATTAATATTATTATTCTACTTCAAGATAGTAAGTTAAATAATTAAATAATTTGAATGTACAAATAATAAATATCAATGCAAAGTCTATTTAGTCCTACCAATTATAAATGTTAAAATAGTATTATCAATGGAAAGTATCCTCCTCTCATTTCATTTGTCAATTTTGCAGTGCCCGTGTTCAGTTCAGCTATTGGCAGAATGGACTTCTGACTCCTTTGCCTCCATCATAAAAACAATGTAACCAAAAAAGGTCTATGAAAAATTTATAACCTATTGTTGTTACCAAATTATACACGATTTTTTACGTACACAAGTTTTTATTTTCAATGGAAAAATTAACATAATAAACATTTTGGTCCTTCAATGTCGGATTATCAGTAAGTGCAAGTAATAGTAATAGTGTTGTGAAAGTGATATACGAAGACAGTGGTAAGAACTTAGAAAAAAATATTTTCAATTTGATTCTGGAAAGAATATACGTTTGTGTCTTGAAGAATATACGTAACTGGTAATAAATTCAATTAATTAATTTTACAAAGGAAAGGAAATGGCGGAAAACGATTTAATTAAATCAGCCATAAACGTAATTAGTGATAGTTCAACAAAAATAATAAAATTATATAGTAACACTAAGAAATGTCCTAAACCTAAAATAACAAAAGGTTATTTGGATACGCGTTTGGAGACACTTAATAACTATTGGGATAATTACCAACGATTACACGAACAATTAATAACCAAATTTAATAAGTCATTAGTACAAGCGCAAGGTTATTCACCAGAACAGAATTACGATGTTACTGAGGAAGCATTTATGGACCTCAAAACATTAATAAATGATACTCTTTATACCCTTTAACATTCGAATAGAGAACAGAGTGAGGAGATAAAAGCCAACAACTCTCATTCAAGAACATTAAGACCTAGACTACAACCCATCCCTATACCTACATTCTCAGGTGATTATAATGAATGGATAAGCTTTCGGGATTTGCTCCAATCTCTCATTCATAAGGATGACAGCCTTATGAAAATTGAAAAATTTCACTATTTAAAATCTAGTTTGTCCGGAGAAGCCGAACTGCTATTAAGAAACTTACCGCTTTCTGAAGCCAATTATGAGGATGCATGGAAGAAACTTGAGGATCGGTTTGATAATAAAAGGGTCATTGTTAACACTATACTCAGCAGGTTTTTAAGTCAAAAGAAAATTACCACTGAATCTTCAAAAAATATAAAAGATTTGTTAGATATTACCACTCAATGTCTCACATCACTTAAGAATCTAAATATAGATACTTCCACATGGGATGCTATTATTGTATACATTGTAGTTTCAAAGCTAGACCTGGAATCGCACAAGCTTTGGGAGCAATCACTTGGAAAATCCACAAACATCCCTACGGTTGATGAGTTAACCTTGTATCTAGAAAATAGATTTAGAACTATGGAAATGATTAATATTACACCTACAAGAGAATCACACAGGAAAGACTTTCACAAGAACACAACTAATAACAACACAAAAATCTCATTGAAAACATTTACTACTGAAATGAATACTACTTGTACTTATTGCTCACAGAATCATTATATTTGCCACTGCAAGGAATTTGCTGCACTAGACATTCTAAATCGCCAAGAGTTTGTTAAAAGGAACAGCATCTGTTTTAATTGCCTTGTGAAGGGTCATGCTGTAAATCAGTGTAGACAAAGCACAACGTGTAAGAAATGCAGACGCCGTCATCACACTTTTCTTCATAGCTCTAACTATATTAAACCTGAAACTGTAATGGAACAACATGCTAAATTACCTCCTGAGTCTGGAGTGAGTTCCACTAGTGCGGTTTGCAACTTCAATGCTAGCTTCACGACTGAAATAAAAAATACTCAAGTAATTTTAGCTACCGCTCAAATTGGTGTCAAGGCAAAGAATGGTCATACTTATATCTTTAGAGCACTAATTGATCCAGGTTCCCAAGCATCTTTCATCTCAGAAGCTGCTTCACAGACACTAAATTTGCAACGTACTGCTGTTCATGGCAAAATAACTGGTATATCAAATTCATCAGTGGTTATCACAAAATCTATGGTAACACTTACAATCCACTCCACAAAGGACAGTTCATCATCCTTTGTAATTAATGCATATGTTTTGAAAAAACTTACCTCTTTGTTACCTGCACAACAAATTTCACATGATTCTTGGCCTCCATCGATGCAACTCGATCTGGCTGATCCTTATTTTCACAAGCCAGGATCTGTAGATTTTCTACTTGGTGCTGATGTGCATGCACAAATTATAAAAGAAGGTATACACAAGTACAAGTCTCTTATTGCGCTGAATTCCAGTTTTGGATGGTTGATATCAGGAGGAGTTACACAACCTACAACACACCATCACAATGTTATTGTAAATCACACAAAGTTAGAAGTGGATCAGTTGCTAAGACGATTTTGGGAGATAGAGGAACACATAACACATAATAGACATATGACAGATTTAGAGATACAATGTGAAGAATATTTTAAAGCTACCCACACTCGTAATGAAGAAGGACGTTATGTTGTTCGCTTACCTTTTAAACGTGACTCATTTACACATCTTGGAGATTCACGAACAATTGCTGAAAAGCGCTTACATTTTATGGAGAAACGCTTCATAAATAAACCTGAGTTCCAAGATGAATATAAAAAATTTATAAAGGAATATGAAGCTCAAGGTCACATGATGAAGGTCCCTGAAATGGAAAAGAATATTAATATACAACAGAAGTATTACTTACCTCATCACGCAGTACTCCGACCGACGAGCCTGAGCACTAAACTCCGAGTAGTCTTCGATGGAAGTGCTGCACCTGACAATGGAGAAGCGTTAAATAATGTGTTACTAACTGGTTATCCTTTACAACAAGACATTAGAGACTTAGTTACACGATGGAGACAGCATAAAGTTTGCTTAGTTGCAGATATCCAAAAGATGTACCGACAAATTCTAATAGCTAAAGAAGATGTTGACTACCAGAGAATCCTATGGCGTCAAGATGTTACACAAGAAATTCAAGAATTTAAACTACTTACTGTCACCTATGGTACATCTTGCGCACCTTTTTTAGCCATTCGTACACTTCATCAGCTTGCTGAGGATGAGCGCGACGAGTTCCCTGTGGAATCAGATATATTAAAGAGAGATATGTACATGGATGATCTTCTGAGCGGAGCGTCTACAGTTGAAGAGGCATCCCGTCTGCAACGTCGTCTGACAGAGTTACTCGCACGCGGTGGTTTTCCCCTACATAAGTGGTCCTCTAATTATGAATCAGTGTTAAGTTACATTCCTGAAAAGGATAAAGAGACAGTTAGTGCAGTGAATATAAAAATTGAGGACACAGTGAAAACATTAGGTATTACTTGGAATTCACAATCTGATAATTTTGAACTTAAATATAACTTAGATTTTAACTTTAAGTGTATCACTAAACGAAATGTATTATCTGCGATTGCTAAAACCTTTGACCCATTGGGTTGGCTAGCTCCTGCTATTATTGTACTTAAAATTTTCATGCAAAAATTATGGTTGGCTGGCTTAGATTGGGACGAGGATTTGCCTGTTAATTTAAAAAATGATTGGATTACCTACCTTAACCACTTCTCCAATCCTGAAGACATCCAGCTCCCACGTTGGCTTGGTATTTCTCAATTCACAAATAGAGTTGAGCTGCATGGTTTCAGTGATGCATCTTGTGCCGCTTATGCAGGTGTGGTGTACCTCAGAGTTTGGGACGGAAATGAAGTTAAAGTTCGTTTGATTATGGCTAAATCCAAAGTTGCTCCCGTGAAACTTGTTTCACTACCCCGACTTGAACTCTGTGGTGCAGTAGTAGTGGCAAAGATTTTATATGATGCTAAGACTTACCTTAATATTCCAAATGAAAATGTATACGCGTGGACTGACTCAACGATAGTTTTAGCCTGGCTGCGCAAACCTCCCAGCACATGGTCTACATTTGTAGCTAATAGAACCTCTGAGATTTTATCACTTACTAATAGTAATCAATGGCATCACATTAATTCTGCAAATAACCCAGCCGATGTAGCATCACGTGGTGTGAGTCCAGTTGAGTTACGAAATTATAAACTTTGGTGGGAAGGTCCCTCCTCCCTCAAAGAAAATACTGATCTCACTTTACTTAGTAATTCTATTTTACCAGACACTGTATTAGAATCCAAAATAAAATTGTCTTGTAATTTCCACTATGATAATGATTATGCGATGTCACATTTGAATAGATATTCTAGTTTATTGAAATTAGTTCGAGTCACTGCTTATTGCTTTCGATTTGTGAATAAATGTAAAACTAAGATAACCAAGCTTGAGACTACAGCATCTATGCCTGCCTATTTAACTTCAAATGAGATTAAACTTGCATTTAATATTTGCATTCGTTTATCACAATCACTTAGTTTTCAAGATGAAATTGAACTGTTAGAAAAAGGTAAATGTGTTCATAAAACAAGTAAAATTTATGTTTTAAATCCTTATTTAGACAATGATAAGATTGTTCGCGTTGGTGGTAGACTGTCTAATGCAAATATACCTGATTACATGAAATATCCAATACTATTAGACTATAAATGTTCGTTTTCAAAATTAGTAGTTTCGGATGCACACTTAAAAACACTACATGGTGGCAACCAACTTATGTTAAATTATATTCGACAAAGATACTGGATTGTGCGTGTTAAAAATCTAGTTCGAAATGTAAAAAAAAAAATGTGTAGTTTGTTTTAAGCAAAGAGCTGTACCACTCACCCCCTTTATGGGTGATCTACCTAGTTTTAGAGTTAAACCTACTCGTCCGTTTTTAACAAGTGGTGTAGATTTTGCTGGACCGTTTAGTCTTAAGTTATATAGTGGTAAATGTAAGAAATTTTCAAAGGCTTATGTAAGTTTATTTGTTTGTACCGTCACAAAGGCCATTCACGTTGAATTAGTGTCCGATCTTACTTCCCAAGCCTTTCTTGCTGCTTTTAAGCGCTTTACTTCACGTCGTGGTCACTGTAAGGATTTATGGAGTGACTGCGGCACAAATTTTGTAGGAGCAGCACGTGATGTAGATTTAGCCTTCAAAAATGTAAAATCGCAATTAGTTGCCGAAATCTCGGAGCTTTTGTCCAACGATCAAACCACCTGGCATTTTATACCGCCTGGTGCTCCACATTTCGGTGGCCTCTGAGAAGCTGGGGTCAAGTCTGTTAAGGGTCACATCAAACGGGTAGTTGGGCAAACTAGTCTGACATTTGAGGAGTTTGCTACCCTTTTAACCCAAGTAGAAGCCTGTGTAAATTCTCGCCCACTTACCTTAGTCTCCAATTCACCTGATGATTCCTCTTTAACTCCTGGACATTTTCTTGTGGGTGAACCCCTGTTAGCAGTGCCTGAAGAACCGTTGATTGATGTTCAACTTTCACCTTTGCACCGTTGGCATATTGTTCAAAGGTTAGTTCAATGTTTGTGGCAACGGTGGCAAGCAGAGTATTTGACTACTTTACAGCAACGTTATAAATGGACAAAACATGGTCAGAGTATTGAAGTGGGTACTGTAGTTCTTGTGAAAGATGACAGATTGCCGCCAGGAAAATGGCTTTTAGGTCGAGTTGTACAGACACATCCAGGGCCAGATGGCATATGTAGAGGGGTTACTTTACAATACAAAAATCATTTGTTTAAACGACCGGTTGTGAAGTTATGCCCTCTGCCTTTGGATGATTCTGACTGATTTAGAATATGTTAGTTTGTATTTTTAATGTTACAAAAATGTTAAGCTCTGTCTCTTAGATGTCACAAAATTGTTAGTTTGTGTTTTAAATGTTATAACGATATCACTTCAGTGTTAGAATGTTACACTGTTATGATACTCATGTAGTAAGCATGTGCCAAATATTATTGTGCTTTGTTTAAGGACTTATATCGTCCTTGGGTCGCGGGATGTTCAGTTCAGCTATTGGCAGAATGGACTTCTGACTCCTTTGCCTCCATCATAAAAACAATGTAACCAAAAAAGGTCTATGAAAAATTTATAACCTATTGTTGTTACCAAATTATACACGATTTTTTACGTACACAAGTTTATCTTTTCAATGGAAAAATTAACATAATAAACAGCCCGACAGGGTTCATAATGTTGTCAAAATTTACCTGATAAGACCTATTGTATGTACATTATGATGCAATAAAAAAAAAAAAAACTTAGATCTACTTGAGTAACTCCCAAAAAGGAATAATAATTTCCCACTGTTCTTTTTTGAATTACCTATGTCACATTCTCAGCTATATACAGCGCTGAAAATAAACACTATAGGTAGTGTTTTTCAGAGCTATATAAGAAAAATGCGGTAGGCAGCATGAGATAGTGCAACACATACATCACGCTAAGCCGGGGGTAAGAGGGATAAAGCACTCTGATTAATAAGAAGCCCGAGAATTTTTCCGAAGAATTCGTGACTATAGAGATAAAGAGAAAAGGTATATAAGTGCTAATAACGTTTTGATAGTAGCTCAGTGGCGTAGTGGTTAATACGCTTTGGCTTTCGATCGAAGACAAAGCTAACTTCGTCATGGTCAGGCCGTGGACGGGTGACCAAAACTTTGTGATCTCGAGCTCCTCCGTGCTTCGGAAAGCACGTTAAGCCGTCCTCATGGAGAACATATGAGTATGGGCCATAACACCACCACGCTGGCCCAATGCAGGTTGGTGAGTAGAAACGGTCGCAAAAGCGATCGGGACCAACGGGTTAACGTGCCTTCCGAAGTACGGAGGAGCTCGAGATCACAAAGTTTTGGTTACCCATCCACTGCCTGACCATGGCGAAGGTAGCATTGTTTTCGATCGAAAGCCAAAGTGTACTAACTACTACGCCACCGAACTTCTCAAAGATAATGTCCAAGTAAGTCTTTTTTATTGTGTTCGCCAATAATGACTGTATTGATATAACCCGAGCTCGTCAGTACAATCTATATACGTTATCTATTCAATAACGTAAACAAATTGCTTCCATTAAACTTCTCGTAATAGATTTACGTGTAATTTCGTTACGCTGTAATCTGTTCCCGGTTTTCACTGATAACACAGTAATTACTTGCTGACTCAGCAATTTGTCGTCTTGTTTAGATTAATGCGGCGGTGCTCACACTTAGTTGAGATGTTAACAAGGTTGTTTAACTTAGAACACTTATAGCTGTGTTGTTGCCTGCGTAAGTTGAAGAAAACCTAATTGGGAATGACATGACATAATTTCACTATGCCTATTTGCCTAAAGGGGTGTAACGAGGCGCTATAGCTTATAAATTATAGTTAGAATCTATTCTATGTATTTGTATATATTTCTATCGTATGTACTATATACCAGTTGGCATCCTCTGTCAGACCTAACGGGTGCCAATTGAAAATCAGCGTCAGAACATTTTGTTCTCGCGTAATGCTGAATTGGGTCGCCCATTCCATGCAGTTGTGGGGCTTTTTTTTAATGATCACTAAGCTTAAGTTCTTTTGTTTCAACCTTAGTTTCACAATTTGATGGAAATAAGTATATTTTTCTTTTCTTTTTCTTTTCTATACCAGAATAATTATTAGCGACTCTTTGCTGTTATTGCGCTTTTATCTCGTCATTTTCTCTTTGTTTCTGTTTTCAAACTATCCATCTGTCTCTTTTTCATTGTTTTTGATCTCCAACTTTATTCCTATAAGGGCTCGTGTAAGGAGACGCGGGGCGACAAGCGGCGCGGCACGAAGCGAGCCGCTCGAAAAACAAACATACGGCGAGGTATTAGTGCGTTCAAGGAGTTGCGTTTTCGCAAGCTTTTGTTTAAGTTGTAGCGTCACATGCGGCGAGCGATGCCGCGGCGGACGCGGTGGCTGAAGCGGCGGGTGATGCCGCGGCAAGTAAGGGCTCGTTTAAGGAGACGCGGGGCGTCAGGCGGCGCGGTTGGATGCGCTTCCCGCGACGCGGCGTGCGTTTTTATCGTTTATGGCGAGGCGGCGCGTCAAGCGGTATTGCATCCGCCGCATAGTACGTAGCGTTTTATACGTAACACTGTCACTGTCACAAAAGCAATCAATCCTTCTTGCTTGCCGCGGCATCACCCGCCGCTTCAGCCGCCGCGGCATCGCTCGCCGTATGTGACGCTACAACTCAAACAAAAGCTAGTGAAAACTCGTCTAGTTCAAAATCGTCGTCTATTTCAAAATCGTTACAAGGTACCTCTTGCACAAATAGTGTCGTCCCAACAAGTAAAAGGAAACCGAAACCATGGTTTTTAAGAAGAAAAAAAAAAGAAATAATGAAGAGTAAAAGTACGAGTATAAAGAAAAACTTATACTTAAAATTATATACTAAATGATACATTATTATTCGCAGTCTTGTCGACTAATTTGAATTAAGTCGAGAACTTAATTATAAGCCCGATACAATTTAATTAAACGATGCGGTACTTTTGATCATTCTTGTTAACGACGAAATATTGTAGTTTTATGATATAATAATATTATTATTTCCATTATTCCATAAGACGCATGTGAAATATACAGCCTTGTTTATATTATAACTATATTTACTCTAATAAGGTAAACGCAGGTATTACCGAGGTATTTAATATTGTAGTTTTATGCATGTATGCATCGATTTTGTATGGACATCTTTAGTTTAGTGGCGTCATCTAGTTGCTTGTTAATTATCGATTAAACAGGTTATAAGAGTCTGACACCTAGCTGTCAGTTATTTTTGTCACAAGGCAGGAAAGTACTGCTTTCGTCCCGGTTTTCGGGGATTGCAAACCTACTTTCCTAATAATCATAATTTCCTAATGTTCCAAATGTTAACTCTTACTTTTAAGTGTCATTTTTTTTAATAAATGCTTATCTCATATTATTATTGTGTTAATTTTTTCGCAAATGGTACGAAAAGTAGAGTATTTTCCTCGGTGATAAAGCTGTCTTAGTCTTGGGTGAACTTAAATCCCTCGCTACACTCAGGACTCGTCTTAAATCCCTCGCTTCGCTCGTGTTTTAAGTTTTTAACACCCTCGCTACGTAAACCTCGAGTCCTTCGTTACGCTCGCGATTTAAATCGTCACCCGCGACAGAAGACACTGCTTTATCCCCTTGGTTAATAAACTACTATTGTTTCTTCTGCAGCTATCGGATGACAAAGCTTAGAGAAATACATCCAGCGTTGTCAATTCTCAATGACAGTAAATATAAATAACATAGAAGCGTCAGATAACTCTCTGCGATATGAACTTAGTCGTAAATTTTTAATGGACAGCTGGCGCAACCTTTTTAATAATAATTGACCGTGAAGGTTTGTGGTGAAAGTGTCACACTACGTCCAACGTTCTTGATTCTGGTGATCATAGGTATTGCATGCCACAATATTTATCTATTATCCTACATCCCATTGCACAAAGCTTACAGTGTTTACTTAGAGTGAAGCTAATTGGTCTAAGCAAGTAGAAAAACCAAATCTCAGTCGAAAACATAATATTAGACATATATATTTTAAGCTATTGCATAGCTTCTATCGCGGGCCTTGAGCGCGGGGACCGAATCCAGAAATTCCGTAACGAAAAAACCTCACGCTCCCCACTCCGATGCGCAAGGAGGTGTGGCTTGAAGGCCGTGCATCGTCTAACGTGGTTTCAGTTCGGCAGTCTTCGACACGGCGTTGTGTGCGTGAATATGAATGAACAAAGTGCATTTATTATTAATGAAGAAAGTCACCAAAAAAAATGAGAGAATGAAAGAAAATGAGTGAGTAGGTACTCTATATACATACATTTTATTATTATCACAAATGCAGTATTAATTTTGAATTGACAATATAATACTGCTATAAAGATAACCTAATCTTTTGATATTAAAATGAGCGATATTAAAAGTAGTAATATATAAATAAATTCATTCTACATTGTGTATATAACGGAAACCATCAAACCAAGCACGTGTACTATTCAGTACCTTTCAAAATTATAATTGCATAAGTTGATACAAAATGCTATGCAATAGCTTTACCGCGGCAGTCCCCAAGTGCCACACGTCTTTTTTTATTATTCTCTTTCACGAACTTTGGAATTTTTTTTTGACATTCACCATTCATTTTTCGCATCTAATCTGAATAAACTTTTATGAATTTGAGTTTAGCTTAAAGGCCTATAGAACACGGTTCTTCATAAAGATGATTTCTAGCAGTGGTAACAACGATATCTTCCTAATTATCATCTGTGGAGATCTACGGGGAATTATCCAAATGAACAGATGGGTAATTTGTCATCTAATTCCCAGAACAGTGCCAGTGGAAACTTCTGGAAATGACATAAACAACTAAGGCAAATCATCGTACAGAACTCCGGATCCACCTTTAAGACTCGGACTCGCCTGCTAAGCTACTCTTGAACGCAATCCCGATTGATCGACATTGAAATTGTGATGTATCTTAGGCCCGGCGCACATTATCGGCAAGGAAGGAATCCTTCGGCATCCCTACAACAGTGTCGGCCAACAGTGTGCGCTTGCACACTGTTGGCAACTATGCCTTGGCATGCTGCAACGTCCTTAAGGATGATGAAGCGTCCTTAAGCATGCCGTACCGTCAAACGTGTAGTTTGAGTGAGAGTGTTGCCTTGGCGCGCGGGCGCAGGGTACTAAAGGATGCCGAAGTATCCCCAAGCAACCTCAAGGTCACCGATGCAGCAACCTCAAGTATACCGAAGCGGTATTTTTGTTACTACGGCCATATATCATGGAAATGTCTACTTTGTTGCCATGAAGTTACATATGAAAAAAAAAAAACAAAAATAATTTTATTTCATAGGCTAAACATAGCACTTAAAATCGTCAACATTCATACATAGTCACATTTATTATACATAAAGTATATTTTTATAATAAAATTGACAAAAAAGACTTAAAATTCACTGCCGCGAGCGCTTGCAGCAAGTACATCCACATAGCGCTTTGACTGTGGTTGTAATCGAATCTGTGATTGTCAAGCGACCGGATTCCGAGAGTAAGGCATTTCATGAGAAGAACCCGGTAAGAAACTCATGAGGCACTTTTTTTAAATAGCCAATCATACAATCTATTAGTCACATAGATTATTATAGTTAGATATTAGTCTATTAGTCACATGATGTTATTTATCACCCAAAATCCTGATCCTGATGCGAAGACGAAGTTGCGGGCAAAAGCTAGTAATTGATAAAAACCTTGCCCATAAGTTGTACACACAACCACGTCATAGATTTAAATGAAGGAGATCAGAGTGATCAAAACAATGCAATGACGTAATTACTGTCGTGTGTCAGACCGTGAATATTCAATTTTGCTTAGCGAATTTCAACCTTAAAACTATGAAGGTTAAAGTCTCACTATATTACGTTTTATGACCCGTGTTAGGCATTTGGTTGGACTTTGAAGACTATATGCTACATTTCCATAAAATAATGGCCTATACATAACTCAGTTCTTCGTTAATGTTGTATGACCTATTCATGGGCCAAGTTGATGTGTAAGCATATGACGTCAGAGAGACACGCGGCAATCTAAGGTGTCTTTGTTTAATTTTTTTAATTCCGGCTGATCATATTATTTAGCAAACGTGTTATGTGCTGTTACAATATTACAAACTAGCTGTTGCCCGCGACTTCGTCCGAGGTTGCTGGTTTTTTAACTATCCTACGGGAACCCTTTACTACGGGAATTTCACGGAATAAAAAGTATGTAAGATGTTGACCAGGGATATAAGGTATCATCATGCAAAATTTCATTGAAATCGGTCCAGGCCTTTCAGAGATTAGCTCGTACAAACAAACAAACAGACGAGCAGACAGAGAAACAAAAAAAAAACCTTTTTGGTATTTTCCCTCTTTTTACTTGATTTTAAGCATTTTAAGCTATTGCATAGCTTCTATCGCGGGCCTTGAGCGCGGGGACCGAATCCAGAAATTCCGTAACGAAAAAACCTCACTCTCCCCACTCGATGCGCAAGGTGGTGTGGCTTGAAGGCCGTGCATCGTCTAACGTCGTTTCAGTTCGGCAGTCTTCGACACGGCGTTGTGTGCGTGCGATTAGACGTATTGTACGACTCTACGAAACTCGCACGAATCGAGACGAGCTGCTCCGAAATCGGACGAATACATAAGCAGCTGTTTATGAGAAAAAAAAAATTTAAACAATATTAACTTTTTTTATTTATTTAATAATAGAAAAACTTGTTTTCTTATCGGTCACCACGCTCAAAAAGTGTAACTTGGATTAATATCAAAGAAAAAGAAATACTGCATGAATAAAATAAATAAATAAAATTATAATTGCATAAGTTGATACAAAATGCTATGCAATAGCTTTACCGCGGCAGTCCCCGAGTGCCACACGTCTTTTTTTTTTCAAGGTACAGACATTCGACCTCTACGGTTTTATTTTATGTTTATAGTAGTTTTATTATTGTTTAGAACCACGACCCTAAGATTAAGATAATCAAGCTTCACCGGATTAGCCAGCCATAGTTAAATAGCACTGAGATCTCTAAACAATACTGCCTACGACAAGGTTCCTTAGAACATAACTTGAAACGTTATTATGTACTTTTGTATCCTAGCAGCTGTGTAATAAACCCTTATCTGACTAAAGCGAGCTCTAAACCCGACGCCATTAAATCCAGTCGGAACTCATTTAGTTTTTTTTATGCTCAAATGTCTCAGGCAGCAGCTCTTTATGTGCTTTTCATTGTCTATGATTACATTGGAAGCCGTTAAATTTAATTAATGAAAGTTTTTTTTAGTGGACCAGACAATGACCCCCGTTGTTCTCCTGTTCCTCATAATTAAGGTAATCTTACAGAATTGGATTGTTTAAAAACAATATGAATGATGCAAGTTTTAGTAGTGTAACGAGGCTCCATAGCTATATTAGCGACTCGTTGCTGTCATTGCGCTCTTCTCTGGCCATTTTTCTCTTGGTTTCCGTTTTTAAATTTTCTGTCTGTCTCTTTTTATTTATTTTGTTCTCGAAGTTCATTCTTACCCAAGTCAGCGCGTAGAGCGGTTGACTCACTGCTAACAATAATTGTAATATATTTATAAAATTTATAAACAATCCATAAGATAAGTTCCTAATAAATAACAAAGTCTATAAGTCTCTTTAATGCACTATTGTAAGTAGCCCTACCCTTTTTATAATATATGTAAAGAAAAAGTATTTCTTTAATTTCTTTGTTTATTTTTAATTTAGTGAGTACTGTCAAAATAGTTTAGGTTGAGATACGTATAACTTACGGTTGCCATGACAACATAAATAACAAAGAGTGAAAATAAAATATTTTGTGTATTAATCTAAAATAACTTTGAATTGTAAAATACTATACTATTTCTTTAGAATATTTCATAAAATAAACTTTAAATGTCGTTTCTTTTATTACAGGTAAGAATTATTGTTTAACTGTTTATTATTGTTTGTTATTGTCGAAATTTTACGAATAAAATAAATCTTTTATTACAGAGCAACACATTGAGTTTATTTTATGAAATATTCTAAAGAAATAGTATTCTCGTTATAAAACGACATTTAAAGTTTATTTTATGAAATATTCTAAAGAAATAGTATTCTCGTTATATATATTTAGTGTTAAATGTGAAATTGTTTTGTGTTCAGTGTAATTTACCTTTTTTATATAATTGTGTCAGTTGTGTCTTAATTCCTTAACATACAATATACCTACAATACCTAAGTGACGACCCAGCGTCTTTCATTTTATCCCTGGCTTCACCCCGTCACAGTAGTAATGTAAGTGAGGGTGTTTAACTATCCAAACGAAATCATGAAACACAACATAAAAATCCCCAGGTCCCTAAAAGGGGAACTGAGAAGGCTATGCTTGGAGTTTTTGGGTGACTTCAGGAATTTAAAGAGATAGAGATATTAATTGCTAACCAGAATGTCTTCTTATAGCCACCGTCCTCAATTTATATACGTCCCACTACTGGGCACAGGCCTTCCTCATGGAGAAAAACATGAGGAGTATGGGCCGTAACACCACACCACGCTGGCCCAATGCGGGTTGGTGGGTAGAAACGGTTGCAATAGCGACTGGGACCAACGGATTAACGTGCCCTCTTCTGAAGCACGGAGGAGTTCGAGATCACAAAATTTTGGTCACTCATCTACGGCCTGGCTATGGCGAAGGTAGCTTTGTTTTCTAAATTGAAAGCCAAAACATACTACCACTACCGCCACCGAGCTCCTTGATATACAGGGAGTCCAAGAAATAGTGCGACATACTGAAGGAGGTGATAGCTGGGATCAATACCTACCAAAATAACATAATATTAGGGCCTTACCTATGAAATTGGTGTTTTGTATGGAGATTTTGGGGATGTCTGCATTTTACATACTAACATTTTATCAGTTTTCTTCACAACGACAAATCCATAGATAATATTTGGCATGTATCATTAGACAAGCTTTAGCAATATGTGTGTGAACACGCTTCATAAAAATTAATTGTCTTTGTGTCTAATTTTAACACAATTAAACTTAAAAAAAATTATAAAATTAAATAATACGAGCTCAAATATATGGTCTATTTTTAGAAGAGGCAATTAAATTATAAGAATGTTCTGAAACTTAATAGTTACGGACAAATTGCTAAGACAATAAAAACACCGAATTGAAACGAATTTTTTTTTGCATATCGGGATGAGAAGTTCCTTTTCTAGTGTTTTTTTTACATCAAATTATTCGCTTCATGGCTTCTTAGCCATACTACAATTTAAGTGGAAGGCTTGTAAGAGAAGTAATAGACAACACACTACACAGAAAGTAATTGATCATTTCCAAATACGCAATAAGTGGGAAGAGCAAAACAATGCTGACGACGCAATAAACGATATGAATATCATGGAAATGAGTTTCAAACTAAAACCAGATTACAAAGCACCGGGAGTTTAACCACACAGTTTTGAAGCACAATAGTCCGACAATTATTTTCCTACCGCAAAGCGTAAACAAACAAAAGTTTGCTAGTTAAATATATGCCGTCCACCAACTGGAAGTATTACATTTCAACTAGAAAATTTACGTGATTCAAACAACACTGAAATGTGACAAACAGCAGACAATGTTTTAGGATGTGATGCAAATTAAATGGCCTAGTTCTTATCTTTCAAATTTTGTCGTATTATGTAGGTCTGGTGAAAAATGAGAGGGGTAATAACATCGGGTAACGTGCTGAGTTTGCAGTTTTATTTCTGGCTGATACATAGATAGATGACCGAACATTCGGTTTAATCATTCTTCTTACCTAAAAGAGCCATTTTTATTAGGAGTGAGGGCCCATCACATCACATCTCCATGAATGGCTGGATTATGGTTCGAACCAGAAGTATTTTTTCCAAATTCAATATAAAATATTATTCTTTTATACAAAGATACTTCTATTTTGTATACCCCATAAAGCTAGGTCGACGTCCGGACCATTTTCGTACCCCACAATTAGGGATAAAAAAATCGTGGTAGACCTTCCAGTATCATGAAGACCACAAATACCTGAATTTAGAATAGAATATCATCATATTTGTACTTGACTGAGGTACACCTTACAGGGTCTTATATAACAATAGAACTCCTCTCATTCAGCCGACAACGGTGGCATGCAAATTTTCAAATACAAATAATTTTATTACGCAGATTTCAAAAGCTTATTAAATTGTTAAAATGTCTAATTCATAGCATTTTTATCATAGCATAATTAAACCATATTTAAATATTTCTAGATATCAAAACAAAAATTGTCAAATTACAAATATTTAAACACTTTTAGTTAAACGACAAAACACTTAACCAAAAATACCATATTATACAACATTCTAGCGTAAAACAGTACAAGCATTACAATGATTGTGTTCTAAAATTTTTTGGACTGTATAAAGAATGTGCGAGATAAGCCTAAGATAAGAGATAAGATAATTTACGAGTATATAAACTACATAAGAATCTCTTTATATTAAGTTCCTTCATACTCTCAGGCACACGATTGTATAATATAATAAAGCACATCCTTGTCCTCAGACTATATACGTCCTACTGCTGGGCTTAAGCCTTCCTCATGGAGAAACACATGAGGAGTATGGGCCGTAACACCACCACGCTGCCGCTGGCCCAATGCGGATTGGTGGGTAGAAACCAACCAACCAACCACCAACGGCTTAACGTGCCTTCTGTAGCACGGAGGAGTTCGAGATCACAAGCTTTTGGTCACCCATCCACGGCCTGACCATAGCGAAGGTAGCTTTGCCTTCAATCGAAAGCCAAAGCGTACTAACCACTACGCCACCGAGCTCCTCACAAAGCACATCCAGTAGCAGTTTTTTGATAACGAGCATATATCGAAGAGTATTTCCACAGAACAATAAAAAAGGTTAGAATGATAACGCATCCACATTAGTACTAGGACCGCGCGAGCCAGTTCTCACACATACAAGAATTAATAGTTATTCAACACACAAGGAGCGCAATGTATTCATTGGCTAAAAAAATTCAAGCAAAAGTAGCGAATTGCACCTAAATAATAAGGGTTATTTTATTGCAATACACAGGTATGTGTTACCAGCTGTTGTACGGTACCATTTATGTTGGCACAATGCATTTTGTTACTTCGAAATTTTACAGTTCAAGCACGGACTGGTAAGATCATTTATATACAATCATTTGAAATACGTTTTTAAATATTATAATCTATAATACGTATAATGAGACACGTTAAACATCTTTTTCGAATTATTGAGGAAAAACATGTACACTATCATGACAGCACTGGACTAGTATAGTGCACAATTTGATGTCGATAATCAAGTATTATTCAAGTATTAAGTAACAAAATTATGTATTTTATTTATTAATGCAACTTTGTAATTAATGAGATTAAGGAGAATATTAATATACAGGTTGAATTTTTTTTTATTTCCACAAAGGAAACACACTTTTATTTTCAAATAGAAACAACACTGTTTTCACACTTTTTTTAAAAAGCTTACCCAAACAGGGAATCAAACCACCTCAAATAATTCTATTTCGTGGTGGTTTTGGTCGCTACACAAGCAGCATTTAGTTGCTTAAAATGGGACTAGTTGAAAGGTGTGAATGTCTGAGGATATTTATTTTATTTCACTAATTGATTTAGTTATGGCTAAAAATACTATTTCTCTATGAAACATTAGGTCTTACGCATGTAAGACATAATGAAACGTAACATTAATTTTTTTTTCGGGCATATTTGGAAAATCTGTAGCAGCCGGTGGAATGCAGAAGTAGAGATTGATATCTTGTATGAAATACGAGTGTTTCACATTGTATTGGTTAATAGAATAAAAAAATAACTAAAAATTTTTTAGCTGGTTCGTTTCCCGGTTTGGGTAAACTTTATTTGAGAAAAATGAGAATGCAGTTGCTTCTTTTTAAAATAAAAGTTCGTTTCCTTTGTGGAAATTAAAATATTTTATTAATTTAAGGTACCTCCCCTCTAGGGCTCCTAAAGAAATTCCAACCAATTTCAATACTATAGAAATTTAATGAAGATAAATATTTTGTAGTCTGTGATTTAGTTTTCTACTGAATAAATGCTATAAAGACAAGAGGTAACAGTTTCAGGTGGATGTTTCTAGGAATAGGTCACTGACTATAACAAAAGATACACTATCGCTATTGTTGGCTTGGCAATGAGAACAACAATAAAGAAAAAACTGCCTTGCCAGTTTTCCACCAGTGAATAATAAATAAAATAATTGGTAATGTTTTGAGCTGGGGTTGTTCTCAGTAAAGAAACAGCGGTTAGCAAAAAAAATACACTTTTTAATAAATAACATTAATACTGGTTAATCACATTTTTCTCGTCACCCATCCCTCAATGTCTTAAGTAGAAAGTCTTCGACCAGTGCGTCCTCCCGGTCATGACCTACGGTGCTAAGACGTGGACACTCACTGCTCGACTAGTCCACCAGTTTAAAGTCGCCCAGCGAACTATGGAAAGGGCTATGCTCGGAGGGCACTGTCTTTATTGGCTATTATAATTTTAGAGTTTTCGCTTTCTTTGTGAACTGGCATTTGAACAGGAAGGCGAACTTGATTTTCCTGCAAACAAAAGTAAATGATTTCAAAATTCTCGCTTATGAGATATTTGACATCATGAAATAAATTTCTTTTTAGATAAAAAAAAATATAGAAAATAATCAACAAATTAAAGTCCCTACTAATTTTATTCAATCGTCACTCAATCACATGCGCAATATTTCTACCCTGTATAATCGAAACGACTGATTTGGCGGAAGGGTAAGGATAACTGCCTGCTGTGGCAGACACCACGGGTTCGATTCCCGAACAAGACAAATGTATAATTTTATAATAATATTTTGTTTTCACTGTAGACAGATAAAATATTCATAACATTACCTGTACGCAAATATCTATGTGAGGTACTGCAGTGAGGTACGGAAGTCATCTTCCGAAAAATGCTACGAGCAAATGCTATTGCTTTTAGTAGGAAACCATTGATCTTTCCTGCCAGTTGCGGATATCCATTTTTCTTTTATATCCGGATTTGTAGGAAAACTGAAATATGTAAATCTTTATAAACAGAATAGTAATGACTTATTTAAAAATTAAATAGATATTTAAAACTTAGATTTGATATTATCTCCATGTAAATAACCACATCATAATGTCTATGCACAAGGAACAAAAAAACTCAATCGATAAAACTATCGATAACATGCAAGCCCTATGATTGCACAGAATTTGGTACGATTTATTTTCGTGATTGATTATGCCTCCATATTTAGTTATTTCCAAATATTATTACTTACCGATGAAATGAAATTCCTCCTTTTTCCAGATTCACCTTTTCACTTCGCAAACGGCACGAAATAATAGCACAACTCGGCATCTTTTTGGGTTTTGTACTGCACCGAATATACGTCTGACAGCTACGCCATTGTGCAATACACTGCGAGCAATTTGACGTTCATATGCCCGTTTGCTCATATGAGCGGCTCGTCAACCACGCCCACTTTATCATTCTAACCTTTTTTATTGTTCTGTGAGTATTTCCATAGCATCTAATATAGATACACTTCACCTCTTTACACTATGAACTGAACAGCTGTTTTGACAGGCAAACGAACGTGATTCCACCTGAGCAGGTAGTTGGTTTTGCGCAAAATTATATCATAGTGGGCAGTCTCGAGCGCAAAGTCCAGCTCAAAGTCCAGTCAAAGTTCAGCTCTGTATACGTCACGTCTTTCTCCTCCTCTATTCTCAATACGACGCAACATGATCTTCTTCAAACTATTTCACCATTAATTTTCTTTTTGACCATAATCATTTAAACCTCAGCCTATACAAGTCCCAGTGCTGGGGTAATGAAATGAAATGGAATGTAATCGAATGGAATAGAATGTAATGTAATGTAATGTAATGGAATGGAATGGAATGGAATGGAATGGAATGGAATGAAATGAAATGAAATGAAATGAAATGAAATAATAATTTATTCTGCAATTAGATTTATATGGTACACCACCACGCTAGTCCAATGCGGAGTGGTGGGTAGAATCGGATGTAATAGCTTAACATGCCTTTCAAAGCACAGAGATTTTGAGATCACAAAGTTTTGGTCACCCATCCACGGCCTGACCATGGCGAAAGTAGCTTTGTTTTCGTATCGAAACCCTGGGCGTACTATCCACTACACCTCGTTCTATCTTCAACAACGTCACATCAAAAAATATAAAAATCCCCCAGCAACATTAGAAAAAGGTATCTAATAAAACGCCAAAATAACAACACTAATAATCGTATTTGTACGCAACTCATATTGATATCATGACTCGGATTGGCTCAAAGAGCTCTTATGAAGACTCGATTGGTATACAAAGAAAATTCCGTATGAGATAACCGACGTCTCCCGGTTACCGGCGACACATTCAGGCCCGAGTTCACCAATAATTGTTTAACCAACGTTTCAGTAATCGGTTGTTCAATTCCTAAACATCGTTTAAACAACTATTCAAATTTGCACTGTTCACCGCAAACATGTTTACCATGGTTACAAAATCGGAAGTTTAACGATGCTTTAGAATGAATGAACGAATGTTATAAGGATACTTATTTTTGAAGTAGCTCTGTCATATAAAACGGACGCAATATACGTCGACATCTAGATTTTGTATCATAACGTAAAATTCTTCCAATTTGTAAAGTGCAATGACGTGATAAGAACGTTTTACTACGACGTTGTTCTAATTTTGGTCGGATAACACCTTTCGTAACTAACGGTTACTGTCAAATTGTCAATGTCAAAAAGAAATTCATGTTGATTTGTTTACTTATATAAAATCACGACTATTATCAAGGACCGCAATAGGATTTCATTGCCATAATCCACGCTTCACCAAGCAGTACTGCACACGTTTATTTCAGCGTGAGTTTGGATTACATGACCTAAATCAGTGTCCGACGGAAAGTGTGATTCGATCGTGGGTCAGAAAGTTCGAAGCAATTAGTTCGGTTCTCAAGAAGCCTCCGGGATGCCCAAGGTCAGCAAGAACGGAACACAATTTAATGCATCTTTGGCGGTCGTAAACGAAATGTTTGCTGGGAAACTGATATCGCGCCGAGGTGGCATTGCATGGCCGCCTAGAAGTTCGGATCTAACGCCACCGGACTTTTTTATGTGGGGATACCTGAAAAGTAGAGTCTACTCCAATAACCCAGCCACGATTAACCAGTTGAAGACTAATATCCGAGAAGAAATGGCAGCTATTCCCCCCGCAATGTGTCAGCTAGTTCTTACTAATTTGAGGTTCAGATTCGAGGAATGTTTGCAGCGCGATGGTGCACATTTAGATGATGTTATTTTTAAGAAATTAATTTCCCAGATGTCAATTTTAATTGAAATAAAAAGTTGTATTTGAATTGTATTTAGTTTTTTTATTATTATTTTTTCAAATTCGCAAATCTTTCTGGTCCACCCTGTATTTCTTTCCAAATATTCAAGATTTTCAAGAAGTCCCAGGTAGTGGTCGTGATAATTATCTACCATTTATCATTTATTACTAAAACAACCTATTAATCGAAAATAACCTTAAATTTTTGTAACACTTTCGATGTCAATATGTAGTAAATGTAAGTAAAACGGAGGTTAAACGTTGCTGTCAGACTCGGTTAAGTTGATCGGTTGGTTAAAAGCTGTAATCGATGGTTAACGTGTGGTGAACACAAAAACTAATTTAAACAGCTGTTTATCTTATAATCAGTTGTTTAAAATGTTGGTGAACTCGGGCCTTAACCTCGGCATTCACGAAGTTTCGAAGTATGTCAATCAAAATGAAAAAGTATTTTGTGGCGCATTACCGAGTTGGCGAGGAATTTATTTGAATCAAGCATTTGCTTGAATTCACCATATTCTCACGCACTGGAGCTTGCATGAGAAAATGTGTTTTTTGTGAACACATCTGAAGTATTCAAATGTTTATAGTAAATATTAGTTATTTCCGAGAACTAAGCTATGCAGTACGATTTTAATAAGTTCGTAATCTATACATATAATAAAACTGTAGAGGTCGAATGTCTGCACATAGAAAAAATACTTAAAACCAAGTCAGGGGTATGTAAAAAGAGGGAAAATACCAGAAATAATATTTTAAATTTTTTTCCGAAATGGCTGGACCGATTTCAATGAAATTTAGCATGATGATACTTTATATCCCTGGTCAACATCTTAGATACTTTTTATTTCAGAAAATTAAAGGGGGATAGTTAAGCAACCATAGTAACCGCGGACGAAGTCGCAGGCAACAGTTCATAATATATACTTAAGTACATACATTATCGCTCATAATCCGCTAGATGCGCTATGTTTCGGATGGGCGCCTTTCCACCAGAGCTATGGTATGTAGCCATGCTGTGTGCGAGAAAAATAGACCAATAGGATTACTTCGTTGCACGTGACTCGCAAAATGGTGACATCTTATTGGTCTATTTTTCCTAGCACGCAGCATAGCTCTGGTGGAAAGGCACCCAGGACGTGTCTGAGGAACACTGGCCGCCAGGGCTGGTGAGAGTTCCATACATTTTGACGTTAAGCGCGTGTGGCGCTCGAGTGGCTGTAAAACGAATTATGGTATCTCTTGTAATTGTAAGAACGCGCACGTGGCCTGCACTGGCGAGCAGTCCATCTATGAAATCACTCTTACGGTAATAATGTCATATCGTTACGCCTCTGGTGAAGCGCGGACTATGGCAGTGGACTGCTTTTGCGGTGCTTTTGTCTGGTCTCTGACTAACCCTTAGGGAATAATAGTCGTGATTATATGTATGTACCTCACCTCTATCCCCGAAGGCTTAGGCACAGGTTAACAACCCCATTTCACCTGATATGTAGCCGTGCACTGGACACAGTACAATACAGTGAAAGGTAAGAGTGTATGGGTATATCGGGGAGTTTTAGTGGGTAGTGCCAGCTTTCTGGTGTGTCCCACACATGTCTACCGTCTAACCAGCGGTAAGTATGGTCCGTTTATGAATTCCTCCTTTAAAAATATTTATATCGTGGTAAAGTCACAGTTGGTAAACCCCACTCTGGTTCATAAAAGTATCACATGAATAATTTTAAAAATAGAACAAAAATCCAATTCGAACTTAAACGTACATAGAACATTAATGCCGTAATTGGATTTAGTACAGCACTTAGAACTTGTATCATACGCTCTTTGTACTGTTAAGTGCCTCTGCCTTAATCATAGCCGGAGAAAAAATTTGAGATATTTTTTTTAATAAAATATTTTTTACAATGACCTCCTTGGTTTAGTGGCGCCATCTAGTTACATGTAAATTTTACTATTAGTAAAACAGAACATTGCTGACCTCCTTGGGTCTCTTCATACATTAAGCCTCGGCCAGACAGACGCGGTGGCGGTGGCGGTGGCGGTGGCGGTCAGTTGCGTAGTATGGATGTTTGAACATCGATTCACACAGGCGCGGCCTGCGTCGCGGCCATGAGGCGGTCGGCCGCGGCCGCTTGTCACTTTGACATCCATGTATGACAAAGTACTGTACTTACTACTTTTCGTTTCTAAGCTCGGCGATCGCGCTAGGGTTATCAATTTTCGCCCAGTCATAAAAAATATTCTTTAGAATGAAACAGCAAGAACATAAATAGAAAACATGAATAGATAATTAATTGAATATTTCAATATTATTACAATTATAAACATGCAGCGTACTTTTATCTTTGAGTCATGGAATCTTGCAAGTTAACTTTGAGCCAAATCATGTTGTTCAAACCATTGACCGATTTATTAATGTACTACAATAATTAAGTAAGTATAGTCTTCCAGATCTCATGACATTTTTAAAAACATAAAATTATGATTTTAATAAAGCCACCCTAACTCTATACTCTTTGGTCATCAATCAAGTGGCTTGTCAAACGTTTACATTTCATTTTGTTTTTGCCTAAATAAAATTTTTGTTGTAATATTATGAAAAAAACTCCAATCTATCGTTCAGTAACTGAAAAGTCTCAGATTTGGCAACCCTGGCCGCGCGGCCTTACCGCGCCTGTGTGACCTGGTGTAGCGGTGGCGGTGGCGGTGGCGGTGGCGGCCTGCGTGCAGTAGACCGCCACCGCCACCGCGTCTGTCTGGCCGAGGCCTTACGAATATGTGTGGACCTGCTTAGTTGACTGGCGCCGTCTTGTTGCATTTACACAAACAGGTTATAAAAGACAGCTAGCTGTCATTTACTTTTCGTCCATAACCACGAAATGTACTACTTTCATCCCGGTTTTCGGGATTGCCTACTTTCCGAGGAGTGATGAAAATTTTTAGGTTTATTTTAATGATAAAAAATAAATAAATTGACTATTAAAAATATCAGAATATAATGAAATAAATATGCTCATTTTACCTGGCAATTATAGGCTCGTTCAAAAATATTTGGCAAATTAAATAACTTGTAAAATCTGCGAGCTATTCGTGGCTCCTTTTTGCACTGTAACGCAAAATATTTCTCGATTTTAATATTTAAACAGCTATCTAGAGGCACAGAAGTTATGCGAATTAATATTTCAGAACGATATTTTAATTTGTTAGCTGAGATGTGTTGTTTGTATTTAAGTTTATGTTTTAATGAAATATAAATTAATTATGAAAAATATTTTATTTTATTTTAAGAATATTAAATTGCCTATCATGCACAGTTTATTTCAGTTAGCTAGCGTCTTTATCTTTCGAGATATTTTTACTTTCTTAACCGACCCTTAATTTTTGCTCGCGAGTGTATTTCTTCCCAAAAATACTCTTCTGTAACAGACGCCATTTCTATCTAACGTTACATTTTACTCGTCCATCATTTCACGTTCCGCTTTACTCATCACACGTTCATAAGTAACAAGTCTGGTGGGTTTGTAATATCATTACATGTAAGGGCCTCTTGCAGGAAATTAAGATCGCGCTATAAAACTCGATTTTGTCATTTTTTGACAATTTTACTTTGGCTCATATGTGAAAAATTGATATTTATACAGATAAATTGATATTTATACAGGTTTAAAATTTCCTGCTAGTGGCACTAACAGGAAATTGAAATCGAACCTTAAAACTAGATCAAGTGATTTTTTGACATTTCAGCCAAAGTGAAATTTTTAAAAACTGGCACAAACAAGGCTGTGTAGCTCGAGTTTTAAACTAGATTTTTAATTTAATCATAAACGCTATTTAAGTTTAAGCAAGATTTTAAACAATGTCTAAGGTCCACTTGCAGGAAATTTAAATCGAGATTTAAACTCGATTTTGTCATTTGAAATTTTCAAAAACTGACAAAATCGAGATTTAAACTAGGTTTGAGATTTCCTGTATGTGGCCCAAAAACTTAGGGCCACTTGCGGGAAATTTTAAACCTAGTTTAAATCTGGATTTAGTCATTTTTTGACATAAGAGCCATAGTAAAAATGTCAAAACCTGACAAAATCGAGTTCTAAATCTCGACATAAATTTCCTGCAAGTGGGCCTTACTGAATCTAGTTTTAATTCTGGATTTAAATTTCCTGCAAGAGGCCCTAAGTGTAAATGTTTGACGTATTTCTAAGTTAACTTAATTAACTTAACTCTTTGAAGTTTGTCATTTATAAACGGAATTCAATGGTCTGTCATTGGAAGGTTTCGATTATTAAATTAGACTTTGCGGGTGAAAGTTCCTATTTTCTATATTAACCAGGAGTTTCACTTCTCTCTTGGGTCCCAATAATTAATTAAGTGAATCTAAGCCTGGACCAGTCAAGGAACGATTTACGTTCGTAGTGTTTCCAGTTATTACCATTTGCGACTTTTGAGGTTGCGAAAAGTTTTAGCTCGCAGTCACAGATATACATTTACATATATGACGCCAATGCATGTACTGCGTGTGTCCGAAAACCTCGACCAAACGTCGGGGTTGGCCGCTGCTAACTAGACAGCGCGCGTCCGATTGGCTGTAAAAACTTAAATTGTGTGATAATTTATTTATTTATTTGGTACACAAAACAGAATTACAACATGTTCAAGTTGACAAAAAATAGGTGTAATACATAAACTGTTCGGCTGTAACTCCACGGACATGTGTACACTGCGTGATAAGCATTATTGAAGTTATCACAAAAGAGGTTTTAACATTAATTTACTATGGATATCTAGTTCCAAAATGTATTTATACAACACATATAAGTATAAATATAGGAAGGAAAATAAACAGTACACATATTTAAATATAAATGAAAAATAAAATAAACATAAAATGAAATATAACCAAGTATACATTAAGTTATTACTAAAGAACTTTGTGCAATATAGATTTCCATTTGTCAAGTGATAGACCATAAATATAAGACTCGCTGTCTAGTTGCTCCAATAGCGAATTACAATCGCGACACATTCTATATATGGGGTCGTGGAAAGACACGTTGTTGTTGCAAAACGGTACAGAGAAAGGTCGGTTATGCCTGGAAGATTTCTTAGGAATTTTAAAGAAAATTTCCGATAGGAGGGTAGTAGACACCGATCCATTTAATATTTTGTGCAAAAATGTCAAGTCCAGCAACTTGCGTCGGCTCGTGAGAGATTTTAATTTAAACTTTGAGAGACGTTGTTCGTAGGTTGTGAGCTCTCGTTTGAGGCCACATCTGTGTGTAAGTATTCCGAGGAGACGTCTTTGTGTGAATTGGCGGAGGGACATCGACTGCATCGGGTATCTTTCAATCAGTTTGGATCTCTCGTCTTAAAATTACAGCTGTAACGTCACAGTAAACGTTAAATAGTTGACACGCTCGGTTTCAATACAAATCTTTATAATTGCGTAATCTATATAATCTCGCATTCCCCTGACTCGGACTGTATGTCGTAAGCTAGATAAGACCATGGGTTGGTGGTGGGTCCATAACTAATGCTTGAAACAAACGTCGTAGGCTTAATAGCCTGTATATGATTGAATGTTGTGTGTATGTGAATGTTATTGAAAAATACCGAGTAATAAACTCCATTTCCTTACGTGTATTTCTCGAAGGACGAAATACAAAAAAATGTCACGAGAGCTTAGTACTTAATTGTGCTAATTGCTATTTCTTTTATACATTAGCTGATTGTAGTGTTAATCGTGAAAATAAAGACAAAGAGTGAAAAATTTTTCATTTTGTTGCCTATCCACAAAATTGTATGTATACCTCTAATCATCAGACCGTACGGTTTCATTCAAAAATCCATTCATACTAACTTCAAAACCAAAGTAGCTTGCACGGAAATCATGAACATATTGACATAAACTGTCTCTAATAAATTTCACTTTAATTTACAATAAATTAGGATATATGTGTATTTATTTAATTTATTATTTTTAAGTATGTATAATTATGTACTTTATATAACATATTTTACTTCTTTTTCACTGCAATGTAGTCTATTTTTTGCATTTGTGTCGCCTACCATTTGTGATTTCTATGATTACGGATAGCTCGGATCTCCCAGACGAGAGTTAGTAAACTAACTACTGACTGACTAAGCTTACTAGTTTTAAAAATATGGCAAATTGCGCATTAGTTCCTGGACAACAAGACAAATATTCAAAACGCAATAAAGAATAGTCACATGTTTTAAATTGAATATGATTACTTTCGTTCAAGACTACACAAATCCTTGAATTAATTCATTTCAATTGCCAGAGTTTCTCGTTAATCCTTAATTAGCATGCAATAATTCATGCGACATGAAATCGCAAGGCCTATAAGGCGTATTGTGCCGTACTAAATTTACTGAGTTCGACCCTTCATATTATGTAGCAGGTGCGAAAGTAATATAATATGGATTTAATAACAAAGTTTCTACTTATTCGGCAAAAATGGGAACACATTCAAATTATTACAGTAATGGCCGAGTTAGGAATACGGCTAGGTCACCGTTCGATCTCTATTGTGACACTGAAAACTTAAATAGTTTTAATACTAGCTTTTGATAGTGTGATAGCCTTTGTTTGTTTAGAAGCTATTTAAAACTGAAAGATTTTTTTCAAATTGGAACAGTAGCCTCAATTGGTGGAATAAAAATTTTACTCCAACTCTATTATTAGAAGCAAAGTTCATAGTGGCGTAAATTTGTCCTTCATTTTTCAAATTTTTTTAACATTCACCCGCATGGCACCCGTTGCCATGGTTATATCGGGATAAAAGAAAGCCTATGTCCTTTCTCAGGCTCTAGACTATATGTGTACCAAATTTGAGTTAAATTGGTTCAGTAGTTTTGATGTGAATGCGAAACAGACATAGGCAGACAGAGTTACTTACGTATATATAATATTAGTATGAAAGTATGGATAAAGGTAGCCACATTTGTGCCACCTTTTGTGCCCGGTGCATGGTAACCGGCTGCCACCCTGTAACGTGGGGCCTTAGACATACGTGGATGACATCACCTCTGCCTACCCCTCTGGGGATAAAGGCGTAATAATTTGTTATGTTCTTTGAAGTTTTATTAGCTAAGTACGTATATTAGTACTAAAAGAAGCACAATTTTGTGTAAAAGAAAATAATTATGATTGATCACTTATAAATAATAATATATTAATGTTAGACCATTCGAAAACTCTCTGTCTAGAGAATTAAATTAATAATATTCTGTCAAATTATCATGATGTACAGCCTAAATATTACGAAGTTCAATCCCTAGGGATCTTCGCGTGTGTTTCATAACGAGCTAAAACGTGTAGTCTAAATTGAACTAACTATTTATGCTGTGAGTAAAAAAATATTTAATATTTATGTAATCAACCAATCCATTATAATAAATTTTCAATATGGACACATACATGCTACGATTTTTACCGTTTTTATTTAAAAACTGTCACGCTGAGTGCAGTCACTGTGTGGTGAAGCGCGGACTATGGCAATGGACGGATTTTGCGGTGGATTTGCTTAGTCTCTGTCTAACCTAAGGGGATAATAGTCGTGATTGTATGTATGTATTTATGTATATTATTTTAAAAAAGCTAGGTTTGGCGCCATTCAACTATGGCGGTCGTGATGTTTCTTTCAATGATTGTAATATGGTTTTGGAGTGATCTTGTTGCGTATCAGTGTAGTTTTGTGTAACAAGTGTCTGTATTGACGAGCAATGAGGATCATTAAAATGATCGTCATCATTGGTAATCCACCTCATCGAAGTAACACCACAGTGCCTGCCATCGATTGCTTGACGCCAAACTCTCCTAAGACGCATTGAAATGTATTACTTGCATTTCAATGTAAATACTGAGGACATAAAAATATGGAAGTCTTGGCTGTATGGGCTTAGTTCCCTTTGGGAGAATTTTACCAAAAAAAAACTATACGAAAAATTTTCTACGCCGTGACATCACAAATCTAACACGAGGTTTTTGTCTCTTTATTTATTTTCTATTATTTTATTTGAAACGTAACCAGCTTTTTATTATTATTTGTGGTTGTTCGGGGCTGTCTCACGTCGAAAGATCTGTTGGGATGAGCCAACTATGTAAGTTCTATTAAAGCCCTACAGTAGCTTTATCAACTAGGCACTGTCTAAGAAAGATAAGATGTTCCTAATCTGGATTCCTTTTATTTCACCTGCGTCGAGGATGTGTCTTCCCAGGTGTCTGCTTCTTTTGTGAATTTGTGGTATCTGTTCAGCTTGGTTATGGTTGTTTTAGTGCTTTTTCGACCCGGGTGTTCTATGCCAGTCTGCTCTTGCCTCGTTGAGGAGGTGGGTTTTTAGGTTTGCATGGCCTGGTTCTTTAAAATACCACAGAAAGGCTCTGGGCCGAAATGTTTTTCTTGAGCCCAGCCCTAGCTAGTTTATCGGCCTTTTCGTTGCCAATTATTCGAGAATGACCATTTGAGAGTAACTTAGTTTCTTTTTACTTACTTTGAACTAAGGATGGTATTGTTTATTGTTAGTAGAGCTGCTTGACTGTCTGAGTAGATAACGATTTTTTGGCTAACGTAGTTTCGCTGGCGGTTCGCTTGCATACATTCAGTTATGGCGCATCTTGCACCTGGAAAATAGTGGGATACTTACCCAGGTTTATGCTTTTGGTAACCTTTGGCCTGGCGTCATAATAATAATGATAGTAATAGATGTTTATTTCTAACATGATTAGTACAATCCCATATTTATCCATACATTAGTAGTTCGTCAATAACAGTACAATAAAATAAATATAAAACTATAGTTTCTATAGTTAACGTATGACATTGTCATATTTTATTTAAATTAATAGTATTATAAATTGACTTAAGTATAATATATATATTTACTTTACAAAATATTATAAAAATTTCTCTTTTTACTTCAACGTGTAAGATCTATCTGCTTGGTACACCGTCCTATACACCGCCTGTTCTATTGCATTATTCATCGAATGCAACCTCACATGGAATGCAAATTTTAAGTCTCTTACACTCAGTTGCACAAAGATTTTTAAGGACGACATTTGTTAATGAGACATTAAAACTTTAAAGTTCATTAAAGTTAAGGTTGTCACACAGAATAGTTCTAGCTAAACGTCTCTTTAGCATTGACAGGGTGCTAATGTCGTTTTGTGCAACGTAAAACTACGCTAAGGTTGTCTTCTGACACTTCAATAAATAAATTTAATGGAGCATTAGAGATAATGCTGACATTAAATTTTAAAGTTCGTTTCTGCAACTGGGTGTTAGTAATGAAAATATATCTTTAATATATTATATGCCACATCCTACGTTAGCCCCCATTTTGGAGCCATCGGTGAACTATACCAGGCTGCCGTCATCTCAGGGATCATTATGTCGGCCTTGCACTCAGTCTTCCCCTTCCCCACAGTGAACCTCCTATGGAGGTGGACTTCTAGAAGCAAGACGTCTAACGCCATTCAAACACTTTTTGGGGTAAGGACATTTCGTGGGATTTCCAGTGTTTCCAGTGTAGATGCCAGTCTTCATCTCTTTTTCAATAAAGAGGTGGAGACGTGGGAGGCTGAGGATTGCAGGGCTATGGCTGATGTGGACCCTTACCTTATTAACTATGAACCCTTTTTCTGAAAGTGACTCTATTCTACACTATATCATTTTTCCTTTACTTGATATCAATGCCATAAGCGATTAGATAAAAGAAGACTTTAAAAATCACTTTCTTTCAACTGTCCCCTTCCTATATACGTCCCACCGCTGGGTACAGGCCTTCCTCATGGAGAAACACATGATGAGGTTGGTCTGTAACACCAACACCACCATGCTGGCCCAATGCGGGTTGGTGGGTAGAAACAGTCACAATAGCGGCCGGGACCAACGGCTTAGCGTGCCTTCGGAAGCACGGAGGAGATCACTAAGTTTTGGTCACCCATCCACTGTCTGACCATGGCGAAGGTTGCTTTGTTTTCAATCGAAAGCCAAAGCGTACTAACCACTACGACACCGAGCTCCTCTTCATACGACGCTTACTAACAATCTCGCGATATAGAAACTGAGTGATATCTTCAAGTCAAGGGACTTTTACAAGTTACGAAAAACGTTTATTCTCCAAGAGATACACTCACATAACTTGAAATCTAACTGCTATCACAAGTTAGCAACTTGCGGCAAGCGGTGTTTAGGAGAGATTAAACTTTCCCGCCAAACTTCAGCAAGCTAACTTTGTTAGTTAAATTGAAATATTTCTGTGTGCATTTATTTCTTTTAACTTGGAGGAGCTGGCGTAAAGGCTGACGATTTAGTCATGAAAATAAAAAAAATTAGCAATGGTTGGATATATGAAAAAAGTGCCCTGAGTTCCTGATTTTTCAAAGTCGTCGCTGCGGTTGATCGAAGTTGCATTTAAACGTTTATAATAACTTATCCGCATTGAGCCGTAAACAAACTGATTGTCTTAAAGACCTCCGTGGTCGAGTGGTCTGTACGCCGCCGGTCTCAAGGCGTCGCCATCTTGAGAGGTGCTGGGTTCGATCCCCGGTGGGAACCGATGTTTGAGTGATGAATACAGGCATTTGTTCACCAGTCTTGGATGTTTGTATAAGTATTGTATTTTTTGTAAATATTTATATGTATATATATATATATATATATATATATATATATATATATATATATATATATATATATATATATATTAAATATGTTTATCCGTTATCTAGTATCCGTAACACAAGCAGCATTATTTGTTTAAAATTGATCTAGTTGATAGGCGTGAATGTCTGAGGATATTTATTTATTATTATTTATCTTGTTATTTCATACATACCGTAACTAATTATAAATGTTATACTTTTTCTTACATCACACGACAGAACCTTCATCTATAAGTCGTGCAGGTATTTAAAAGTTTATTTAATAGGTTGGGGAAAAAGTTTCTTCGCATTTTTTAAGAAAATTCAAAACATTTTTTAATATAGTTTATTTACATTCAACTAAAGTATGTTGGTACCATTTTGTTCGATAACTTTTTGCCATCTTGTAGGTAAGGACATGATCCCATTGCTATAGAAATTTTGGGACTTCTGGTCAAATTACCGCGAAAAGTGGTTTTGGCAGTCCTCTCGTGATGTTAACCTGACACTGCCTAAAGAATTCTGAAGAGACCGAAACAGGTGGAAATCTGAAGGTGCAAGGTCAGGACTATACGTCGGATGCATTAACACCTCCCAGCCAAACTCTCTTAATTTTTGCTGAGTGGCTAAAGATGTGTGAGATCTAGCGTTATCATGATGAAAAACCACACCCCTTCTGTTGATTAATTCCGGCCGCTTTCTCTCAATTTCTTGTTTTAATCTCATCAGTTGTTCGCAGTAGAGTTCAGAATCGATGGTCCTGCCTGGTGGTAACAGCTCATAATGAATAATGCCCTTCCAATCCCACCACACACACAGCATCACCTTGTTGCGAGTTAACCCGGGTTTCGCCACAGTCTGTAAAGCCTGACCGGCCTTTGACCACGACCTTTTTCGCACGTTCTTGTCGTACGTGATCCACTTTTCATCACCAGTTATCAGCTTCTTCAAAAATGGTTCGGTTTCATTACGTCGTAATAAAGAATCACAAATGAGTACACGGTTCATTAGGTTTCTTTCAGTGAGCTCGTGAGGTACCCAAATGTCGAGCTTTTTTGTGTACCCAGTTTTTTTCAAATGCGCCAAAACTATTTTGTGGTCAATTCCCAGTTCTTCAGCTACGTCGTAACTACTGACATTCCGATCTTGCTCCACTTTTTCAAAAATGGCATCCATTTTATCTGTAAAAGGGCGACCAGAGCGACGTGCATCTTTGACATCAAAATTTCCGGATTGAAAACGCTTAAACCAAATTTGTGCTACTCTCACAGACACTGCACTAGGTCCATAAACATCGCAAATTTTTTTCGCGGCTTGCGTTGCATTTTTACCTTTTTTGTAGTAAAATTTTAAAATGTATCTAATTTCTTAATTAGATTCACTCATCTTGGCGGTACGAAAAACAAATGAAAATCACACATTTTTCTTATTTGAATTTGGAATTCTGTTCTTTAAAATTTAAACTTTCAATGATACCAAAACCAGCCAGATACAAATAGTATAGCCAAAGAGATTTTATTACAAGTTTATACATACTATAATGCGCAAAGACTTTTTCCCCAACCTAATATATATAAAAAACAACATAGTTATATTACGTCAAGTAGGTGGCATAAGGTTTATGTCTCTTAAAAAAATTCAACACTAATTTCAATAGAACTTGAATAGTTTAAATATTTAGAGATGTCTTTAAAAAGGCGTAAAGAAAAAAGGATAAGGCTCTCAATCCGAATCTCGGAATTTATACGAGTAGTCGAGTAATAAGCAATTGCTTTTTATAAAACTGAAAGGCCTAACAGCAAAACATTTCTTCAATTTTCCAGACCTTTAATACCAAAAGACTTCAATACGTTATCGAGGTCTTCTGTTCTGGTCACGCTTGGTGTACTTAGATCTACCGGTCTTTTACCTGAAGGATTGAATTGAGTTGCAACATTGAACACTCAGGTAATGGAGTGTACAGACCGCTCATAAAGTCAATGAAGCCGAAACGACCCGGTTCGATTTTGAGAGATAACTGTAAGTGGAAGGGACTAAAGAAACAAGGAACGGTTTGAATGGCACTTTTAAGGTGAACGGACACTTATCCGCGACGAACGCGTCAAACCAAATGAATTTTAGGATTCTTCTAAAACCTTGGCAAGTGGCCCGCGTTTTCGAATTTGAAAGAACTATAGAAATCCAAGACGAATTGTCGGGGCTGATGTATTGAATCCAGATTGTCACTCTTGTTCCCCTTTAACGTAAACGTCCTTGATCTTTCCTTACTTACACGGACAATAAAACCTCGCGACAATCCATTTAAATTCGGTTGTATGCCAAGTGACTTCCCACGGTTTCACACGCGTGGCACCCGTTCCCGTGGGAATATCCGGATAAAAAGTAGTATGTGCCCTTTCTCAGGCTCTAGACTGTCTGTGTATTAAATTTAGATTAAATTGGTTAAGTAGTTTTGACGAATATTAGTATATAGGGCTTCGTCGACTATGTCTCGTTCAACGCGTTCAGCTCGTATACGTGTGCGACGACCTTTAGTACCAATGTTGTCGATTTGTTTCAACCGGAAACCTGATGATGCGTTTACTTTCGAAGACCCGATAAAATCGTCGCTCTAAAAACGATCACGTAGATCTATGTGATATGTGGCTGAGAGTAGTTTGAGTGAATCAAATGTAGGACTGATATTAATAGGGGGTTCCATGTTAAAACGGCCGAATCGACTAAAACCTTGCTAGCACAGCTCTACTACAGTACCGTATTAGTTAAGAAAATTTGAATTTGCACTCGCGTAGTTCACACAAATATTATTTTATTTTTATAAAATAAATTAAATAAACAGTATTATGGCCGATGCGCAGTTTTAACTTGTATATGTTATTAACATAAATATTTGCATGCTAAAGACTATGTCTAAATAGGTTTAACTGTTTATTTTATAATTATCATAACAACTTTGTAATTACCCTATTTACGGCAAATAAATGATTATTAGGTATAAGGTTACGGATTTACGGTCTATGAGCGCTCGTCTGCTCATTCAAGGTGTCCACGGAAGACCAGCGTCGTGGTGTTCACGCCCGACATATGCTGAGTGCGACTCCTATTCAGTGCCTTAACCTGTATTGTTTAATATGTCATTATGTATTGTCTTTGTCTATGCTTGATTATTTTCTATGTAATTTCTTACTATGTGTGTACTGAATAAAATTTTATTCTATTCTATTCTATTATCATTATTGATAGCTACTCAAGTTTAAAGTTTATTCCCAAATATTTATTGCAAGCTAAGTGTTTGTGTACATACCAATTTAAAGAACAATTAAACTGTATACACTATTTAGTTTGCTTCTGGTAGGTACGGCTTCTCCTTGACATAGTGATTTCTCCTAACACAATATCCTTCTCCTAATATAAAATGCCTGCTAATACAGGTTCCTACATCATTACAAATTACCACTTCAAACCACAAAACCGTTTTCAACACCCAACTCCGCTTAAACATTTTAATTCGGGCCTTCTCGGCCCTCGTTAAATCAACATTCTGGAAATATTACTTCAGCCCTTGAAGTACAGAACTGTCTATTGGGTAGTTGGTCATCCATCACCCAGGGTGAGCTTTGTACGACCCTCTAAACTACAGAATAAATACACTTAACATTGCGGCTTACGCTAATGGATATGCTGCGATAATTTTCAGCAGTTATTAAATTTTAATTGTAGTTAGTAGAGGAAGAGCGAATTTAGTTAATGAGTTGAGATCTTTTTACACTTATGTAGTGCACACATGTTTAGTTTTGTTTATGGAAATAATGTTATGTATACATAAACCCCTTTGTAAAGTCTTTGAATAAAACCCGTCGCAAAGCAAGGCATGCACTTATATGCATAGCCGTTCTGGTATAAGCTTTACAACCGACACCTATATTACAGAGTACTGCGCCTAAGTTGACAATGTTCTCTGTGATCCAGGAACTGGCAAATAGATGCATTCTCATGCAAGAGATGCAAGTCAGTATTATTGGTGACTGTGTCTTCATATTATGTCGAGAAACTAGCAGTAGTTTGCTTATTTACATTAAAATGGGGTTTGCTGCTCACCACACTAGGTAGAGTTTTTATTGTGTAATAAAAACACAATAAAACAGTTTCGGTTCGGTACAAAACGTGTCATTTCAACCGCAAACAGTTCTCAACCACAGACCAATACGCATGTAAGTACCTATGTTTAATTGTGACAAAATATAAGCTTATACATTTTGTGGTAAATAGTTTAGTACTTTGTCATAACATAATAATTGCATTTTGCGATCGTTCCTTAATAAAGGTCAATTAACTAAAATAATTAATGTGGTGTCGAATTATCTATTTTGATATTTATGCTGGCAGTCGGAGTTGTATTATTTATTCAGCAGGAGTGGTATTTACTAATCTTATATCTAATTATTTTATATACCTATTTATTATATTATTGGATTCCCGGAGGAGGCAAATGTTTGTCTGAAGAATTAAGGAAGAATTCAGATATTAGTTCTTCTATCATGCTTTTACTCACACCTTAGAGAGATGTGTTTAATCCTCAAGTTTATTCATAAAAAGAATAAATTTGGATAGAAAAGTTTACAGTAGGAAGTTACTGTTCAAAAATAGAATTAATTAGTCAGAATAAAAATAAAACTCAATTGCGTTTTTGACGATTCAGCGCTTTTAAGCTAAGTTGACAATGTATAGAACGATGTTATTCTGCTACTATTTTGCATAGGATTGTGCTATTTCGTTTGAAGCTTGCTGGTAAGGCTCGTTAGTGCTTTCATTAATCTGTTCTTGACGACGAAGCTGACATCACACTGGGAATTGTCGTGGTTTTTGGTGTCAATGTTTACACGTAAAAAGACGAAATAGGGAATCAAAAGAAAACTGTAAATATTATATAATTAGTATACAAAATGCTTGCAAAATTAAAAGTGACTTAATGACATAAAAGAATAATAGACATGTTTTATAAAAATACATTGTCCAATTATAAAAGAGGAAAATATAAACACCATTAAAAGAGTCCGCAACAACAACAACATTTTTCATATATATCTGCGTTCTACTGCGTGGAACAAATGTTTTTAATAGCATTTATGACGTAGGTTAGTAGAAATTTCTCTTAGAAATTAACTCTTGCTTAAGAATTTTTATATTTAAATTACATAAGAAAGCACTTAAAAATGCCAAAAAGGTTTAGATTCGAGGTGGTATCCACCTGAGTTACACGACAAAAATAGGTGTTCTCTTCTTAGTAGAATTAAACCAACAAGAAACCATTTAGATTTTGACTCTAGTACGTTTTAGCCAAGAAAATAAAGTAGGCCAAAAAAGTTTTAATTTACTAGTAATCTCTTGAGTAAAAATTACAAGAAGGTTCGGTTTAATAATTACTAGGACAGAGGAAGATGGCAGAATACAAACACGGACTAATTATAGACGTTGTTTATTGAACCCAGACAAAGACAACAGTATTTTGTCTGTGTACCAGATGCCTTACGGAAATAACCCTCGTTACCGCTAAACGAAATTGGAATATCAATGAATAAGATTTGATTTGATTTGATAGTCATGTCATCTCGAAAGGTTCTGGGTTGATCAGAACCTTTCGATCATTTTCAGGAATTTTTCACCAGTTTTGGATGTTCATATATATCTACGTATAAAATTAGGATATTTATATGTATTTATCTATTTAATATATTTATCCGTGATCTAGTGTCCGTAACACAAGCAGCATTAGTTGCTTATAATGGGGCTAGTTGATAGGTGTGAATGTTGGAAGATATTTAAAGATATTTATAATTTAGTTTACAGCATGTTATGCGATAACTTAAGTATAACAAATCCTGGTTAAAACAGACAGAGCTACGATTTTGTATTCTTCTTGTCCTGCTTTGTTCCCAATTCTATTTGTGTTCGGCGCAACATGTCTTCTTCTTTCTCCCTCTCCTTTCACTCGCCAAGTCAACACTCACTCTCTTCCTTATCCTCATTCACTCAATCCATTCATATTTTCTTCTCCCTACACGCCCATCTCCTTTCAAATTCATAACTTTTCTGGTGGTACGATCATTCTTTCACCTAATTATATGGCAATACCGGGAAAGTTGTTTTTCTCTCAGTTAATCAGCGATCGGGGCATTTTAGACTTCACCTAATATATTCATTCTTCACTCCATCTATTCTCGTTACTGTTGTCCACATCGCAATGAACTGTCAAAATATGTGAAAAAGAAAATACTTTTCGTTTAATTTCATCTTACCATATAATATACCATACCACATTCTCACTGTTTGCTAAAATAGGAGTACTGTTCTTTATATTGATAGATTACATTTTGTATTTAGAACTATAAAAAGAAGTAACAAATACGTTTTTTATTTTACACTTAGCGGATATTTTTATGTCGTAGGTAAAGTTCTTAACCTTACCTAATAAACTTTTTTTCTAAAAATTTTGTATTTTATCTATCATATTTCTTAAACGATGTAAAATAAAACTAAAATAGGAAGGACATTATTTATTTTTGTTTGTCTTAAGTTATAAGTTGTGAAATATGCGTTACCATGAAATTTTTTTTTTAAATTATGACTATCCCTTTTCTATTTTATTAGCTAAGCAGGCATGACAAATAGGAATTTAATTCAAAAAATAATGCTGAATTTTAGAATTGGTTTGACATCGTCTAGTTAACCCTACGCTGGATTAACTTTGAATGAAAGAGTGTAACTTGTTTCTTTGTCTAACATTGAACACATGCACACAATTTATTCTCTGATATGCAGAATGATAAGTTCTTGTGTGCGTTAGAACACAAACTCAAACTCAAAGTCATTTAATCAAATTGGTATCATCAAATACACTTTTGACAAGTCAAAACAAACAAAATAAATTATAAGTATCCTTAAATTGACAATACACACATAGATATTTTACGATGAATCGTGCGCAGGCTAGTTTCGCACTTATAGGGATCGCCACTTATGACCGTTGATAGTAGGTACCTTGTTCCCTCGTCAGTCGTAGTCTAAAGCAAAGAGGCCATAAATCTATTTCTTGACGGCCGCATTTGCGCGGAGCGCGCAAATTGGATCAATCGTGGGTAATATAACTTTTTGCAAATACAAACAAAACAAAAGTTCACGTCTAAATAGGGTTTTCGTGTTATTCTTGTAAACTTTACTGAATGGTTTACTTTGAAAACTTGTATTCGAGTTTTTAGAAAACAAATAATTTTAAGCTTACATTAACCAATATTGGTCTAGTGAAGTAAGCACTTTAGGGATAGGGCAATGAATAAAGGTGTTATTTAAACAGTCAACAAAATATTCAAAGTTTGGGCAGCATTAAAATACAATTGGTCAGCTAAAATAACTAATTGGTCAACAACTTATGGACAGCAAATATTTCTAAATCGGTCAGCAAAATAGCTACTTTGGCAGCAACTCAAATGTTTTCTGTGCTGCTAAATTGTATAATATTTTGATGACACAAATATTGTTTATAAGGGTCATAAATAATCACCATAACCTAATATCTATCAGAATACATTTCCTACGAATTGATCGTTGATCTTCCATTGATCCTCTTCCTAGATTTTATACATTTCCGAGAAACATAATGTAATTATATATTGCTGACCAAATATTTATATTATTTTGCTGCCCAATTAATTATTCTGCTGACCAAATATATATTTTGCTGACCAAATAATTATATTGCTGGCAAAATATTTTTTTGCTACAACCCTAACGTGTATGGCTATTTTAATATACATTATAGCTGCCGTCTGTGAAGTCCCTTACGAAAAAAAAATCCAAATTGAACATATTTATTTCAATTTAATCGGTCGAAAGGAAATACTATTTCTCATTTATTGGATTAGTATGACGAGCAGGAAAATGTTTCACTGGCACAATTGGTCGGTCAAACGAGCGGACGAATTGGGGCAGAAGATACCATGGAAACGGAGACCTAAACCATTTCTTTATCAAATATCAAAATTAGGAGCTAAAGAAGAAATTGTGCCTTGTTTTTTTATACATACACGTACAGCCATAACATAGATAGATAACATAACATATCATCACGCCTCTATCCCCGAAGGGGTAGGTAAAGGTGTTTAACACCCACATTTCACCAGATATGTTAGGTCCCCATGTAACAGGTGGCGAGCCTGTTGCCATGCACCAGGCGCAATGTGAGGCAAGCGATATTCACAATGAACTGTACATAAGTTTTATTCAAACTCAATGGTACAGACGGTGGGATCGAACCCGCGTTTCCCGCGGCCTCTCGAACGAGAGAACCCCGTCCGTCCCAAATCGGCTACCGCTGCCTTTTACATATTAGTGCTCGTGCTATACACATCACAACCATATTCCCGAAGTGGGAGGCTTAAATCACATTTCGCCTAAAGTGTAAGGAGGCGAGGCTTTTCCAATTTAGAGTGTGAGGAAAGCGATTTTTTTTTTGTAAAAAGGGAGTTAACGGCCAGACAGCTCACCTGATGGTAAGTAATTACCGCCGCTCATAGACATCTACAACACCGGAGGATTTGCAGATGCGTGTTGTGCGGAATTAAATAATAATTGAATTTATTCCTTTATCCAAAGTTGCAATACGAATGTTCCATCGTCTTCAGCCTACATACGTCCCACTTCTGGGCACAGGAGTATGGGCCGTAACACAACCACGCTTGGTCAATATTGGTTGATGGGTAGACACGGTTGCAATTGCGACCGGGACGCGAATTTTATCAAGTTTTATTCAAGCAAAAGCTAGTACGCACTTTACCTCTAATGGTATATGTATAGATCATATAGAACTAGGTTTTGCCCGTACATTTTCTTTTACAACATCGAAACAAAAATCTTATCTATTTGTGTCAATTTTATACTGAACTAGATTAGGTTTTGTCGAATAAAATGCACAAACAAAAGCTCATCTATTAGAGTCCAACGTGACTGAAATATTATAGGCTTTGTAAATTTGCGACCCGGACCAACCGTTTAGCGTGCCAAAGCACGGTGGAGTTCGAGATCACAAAGTTTTGGTCACCCATCCACGGTCTGATCATGGCGATGGTGATTTTGTATCCGATCGAAAGCCAAAGCGCAAAAACCACTACGCCGCTGAGATCCTTTGCCACTAAAAATATTGATAATGTTAAAGAATAATACCGCGGATTAGACATCTCATTCTAAGCCATTCCTTCGCAGACCACTTGATATTCAGGTAGCGTATTACTAAAACCTCGTGTTTATCTAATATTAAATAATAAAATAAAGGATGTGAGCATCATAATAGACCTTCTGGCATCGGGTGGGGTTCTGAGCAGCATTTATAAGCAGCTCCCGAGGCTATTATTGCTTCGTAAATACTCAGTGATTTTCCGGAGCAATATCAGGTCCTGCGATACGCTAATGATATCTCTGAATTCATCATCATCAACAACCTCTGCTCGTCCACTGCTGGGCATAGGTCTCCCCTAATGCACGCCACCGCTCTCGATCTTCGGTCGTTCTCATCCAGCCCACTCCAGCCAACCTACGAATATCGTCATCCCATCTTGTAACAGGGCGTCCCACACTGCGTTTGCCGAGTCGCGGTCTCCACTCAAGAACTTTACGACTCCAAAGGTCGTCAGTTCTACGGCTAATATGACCAGCCCACTGCCACTTCAGCTTGCTAATGCGGTAGGCTATGTCGGTGACTCCAGTTCTCTGTCGGATCACATCATTCCTAAGACGGTCCTTCAGAGTTACTCCGAGCATCGCCCTTTCCATAGCTCGCTGAGCGACTTTAAACTGGTGGACTAGTCGAGCCGTGAGTGTCCACGTCTCGGCACCGTAGGTCATGACTGGGAGGACGCACTGGTGGAAGACTTTTGTCTTGAGACATTGAGGGATGGATGACGCGACGACGTGACCTTACGAAGCTTACCAAATGCTGCCCAGCCTAGCTGAATTCTTCTGTTGGCTTCACTCTCGAAGTTGTTTATGCCTATTTGGAGAATATGTCCCAGCTAGACATATTTTTGGATAGCTTCGAGAGATACTCCATTTACTGCGACCGGTCCCGGATCAACGTGCTCGATATCTCTGAAGTATTTTTTGTGAATTACTTAAATGACCTCTGTACTAGACATAACCATGTGCAAATTTTTAATATCTTAGAAAATGGGAAAACAATGGTTTGGGAATTAATCTTAGCAAATCTACTATATAATAGTGTTCGTAGCAGGTGATGTTATATTTTGACAAAATATGAACTGGATGTACAATATTGAGAACACAAAGTTTGTCACCCATCCAAGGTCTAACTACAGCGAAGTTGCTTAGTTTTCAATATCCAAGGCATACAATATTCAGAGCTCAATGAGACAACAATAACAAACCGCTCATACCATGTCTAGATATTCATTAATTTCCTAACAATCCTTTGTGACATTTGCAAAAGCACACGCCGTCGACCCAATCTTCCAACTATTTATGCGAGACCTACAAGATAAGTAAAGGATGGGGGCCATTAGTATTCGGTGCTCGACGAATATACGAGTAGGGCACTGCGAATATTTGTCGGCGGAAAGCAGTACATGACGGATAAGACAAGTGATGTGGAATATATGGGGAGATAATAATTCTTCCGTTGAGGCTGGGATAAATGAATGGATGATTAAGAGTACACTTATGAAGGTTTCATTTATTTAGTATCATGTTTCATATTTTTGCTAAGCTGTGGATGGACCGAATCCTCGGTGGCGTAATGGTTCGTACGTGTTTACGCCATATTTGTTATGTATTCGACCTCGTCCTCAGCCTGTACGTCCCACTGCTGGGCACAGGCCTTCCTCATGGAGAAACACATGAGGAGTATGGTCTGTAACTACTAACGGCTTAACGTGCCTTCCAAAGCACGGTGGAGCTCGAGATCACAAAGTTTTGGTCACCCATCCACGGCCTGACCATGGCGAAGGTAGCTTTGTTTTCGATCGAAAGCCAAAGCGTTCTAACCGTAACCACTACCACAAGCTCCTATGCTTGGTGGCGTATTGGTTGTTGTGGCTGTTATGTATTGTAATAAATAAAAATATTATTCATAAAATAAATAAAGAGCAAATGTGTAAAATAATTACTTAACATAACTTAATATTGTATTATATAAAACATGAAATTATATCAGGTTTCGGAGTTTTCTCTTTACACAGAACACAGTGTACGAGCTACATAGCTGAAGACTGTAGCTGCAAAATAACAAGGGCCATTTATCTGCCTGCCTTGACGTTGAAACCGGAACGCAGCATTGCAGCTCTACTGTAAGATTGTGGCAGAAAAAACACTCATTTTAATGTTCCCGTTTCAGGGTCGTTTTATAAGTACGCTGGCCAACAGCGCCGGCGAAATTTCAATACATTTTGACGTATAAGCGCGCGCGTGTAGCTGTTTAGTACATACATACATATAATCACGACAATTATCCCCTAAGGGTTAGTCAGAGACTAGGCACAAGCCCCGCGAAAGCAGCCCAATGCCGATGACCATGTTAGTAGCTTCGTGTAATTATAGGCGCGCGCGTGGCCGGCGCTGGCGGCCACCTATGAAACCACCCTGAATGTTAAGATAGGTTTACTGTACCACACAAAATGAAACATTGAAAAAGCTCAGTAAGTAAGTGTCACTTTTACTAGTAAGAAGAAATATTGTATTAGGTCCTTACCTATGAAATTGGTGTTTTATATGGAGATTTTGGGGAATTCTCAATTTTCCATACTAAAATTTTTTCAGTTTTCTTCACAACGACAAATCCAAAGATAATAATATTTGGCATCTATCATAAGACAAGCTTTAGTAATATGAGTAATATCACACTTCATAAAAATTATTTATCGTTTTTTAAGTGAATGCAAATAAAATGATGTATTCGAAAGGCACTTAAAAAGAGTTGTCTCCGTGTCCAATCTTAACACAATTAAACTTACAACAAATTATCAAAAACAAAGCAAAAGAGCTCAAAACAGTCTATTTTTAGACGAGGTAATTATTTTTTAGGAATACTCTGAATCGTAATAGTTACAGACAAAATACTAAGAGAGAAAAAAACACCAATTTCATAGGTAAGGTTCAACCCAATACATGAGCACTGTCAAATAATTTCAATGAAAAACATGACAACGTGAGGTCTTAGCTTTGAATTCTTATCTCGTCGTAAAGGACAAGTATCGCTTTACAACGCATGAGAGGTTTGGGGAATAGAGGCCCCTCAGAAAGTCCTGAGGCGAAAATTTTACACAATATAGCACATAAGAGAGCTTGAACAAAACATTTTTTAACAATAAAAAATAATTGTGATCTTTACTACAGACACCGAGTCAACATTAAGGAAGAAAACTTAGTTCTAGATTTTCCGATACATTAAATCTTTCAAGGTTATAATTCAAATTATTATGTCTATGACAATCAACATTAACCAGTTGATTGTCACACGCTCAGTTGCACAAAGATTTTTTAAAGACGACATTTAGTAATGAGACATTAAAACTTTAAAGTTCATTAAATTTAAAATTGGAACACAAAATAGTTCTAGCTAATGTCTCTTTAGCATTGATAGGGTGCTAATGTCGTTTTGTGCAACGTAAAAACTACGCTAAGGTGTTCTTTTGACACTTCAATAAATAAATTTAATGGAGCTTTAGGGATAATGCCGACATTAAATTTTAAAGTTCGTTTCTGCAACTGGGTGACAGACGTATTAATTTGACAGCCATCTTTAACTTTACAGATTATTTTATGTTGATTAACTAACAAAACCTACAACGCAACAGACCTGACAAGCGACAAACAAATAATATTTAATTTGCGCTTATCTGCGTGCCTTTGTCAAGTAGTACATGTGACCGCTCACTGAGCGTATTTAGCATTTGAAACATTGTTTTATTTTATTTGTTGTAAAATTCTCCCATGTAGGGAAGGCAAAGGGAACGAAGCCCATACAGCCAAGTCTTTAGTATTCAATTTCTTCAGTAGTTTGCATTGAAATGCTAGTGTAATGCATTTCAATGCAGTTTGACGTCAAACGATCGATGGCAAACACTGTGGTGCTACTTGGATGAGGTGGATTACCACGATAAAAAACTCATCACTGTTCACGCTTATTTCGATAATCCTAAACATTGCACATCATCACAGACAGTTATTACACAAAACTACACTGATTTTACGTAACAATATTCACTCCGATTCAATATTACAATAATCGAAATAAAAATCACGTCCGCCACTAGTCAAATGCCGCCAAACCCTCACATTGTTTTATTTATTTAGGTATCAAAGTAGACAAGGTCAAAAACGAGTATATCGGAAAAAGTTTGAATGTTCCGCCAGTGACAGAAAAGATGAGTGACAATTTGTTAGCTTGGTATGGTCATGAGTGTCAACATGTAGGATGCTGAGCATGCATGTGAATGGACCTAAAATGGAAGAGAAAGACATGTTGTGCTGACCCCATCTGGAGTGGAGAAAAGGCAAGAAGAAAATGATTTAGATGTCACAGTGCATTCACACATGCAGCAATTTTTTTTTCGCTGATTGCAGTCACTGCTGGAGCTCGGTGGCGTAGTGGTCAGTGCGCTTTGGCTTCGATCGAAAACAAAGCTACCTTCGCCATGGTCAGGCCGTGGATGGGTGACCAAGACTTTGTGATCTCGAGCTCCTCCGTGCTTCGGAAGGCACGTTAAGCCGTTGGTCCCGGTCGCATTTGTGACCGTTTCTACCCACCAACCCGCATTGGGCCAGCGTGGTGGTGTTACGGCCCATACTCCTCATGTGTTTCTCCATGAGGAAGGCCTGTCCCAGAAGTGGGACGTATATAGGCTGATGACGAGTCACTGCTTGGTGATGCTTTTGCTCAGTCTCTGACTAGCCCTTAGGGGATAATAGTCGTGATTATATGTATGTGTATGTATGTATTTATTTGGCTAACCAAAATTGTATGCAATGATACCTGAGATAATAGATTCACTCATAATCTTATGATAAAATGCTACAATTACCTAAAGGCTAACACAGCATGCAATATGAGTAAATTATTTGGGAAAGCAAAAATACCCGTTACTAATGAAGATAAACAAGTTTACTGTCTGGTATTACACTATACAGATATAATTAATTCAAACTCACGCCTTCAACAATTCAGTAGATTATGCTATTTAATTATTTATTACATCTGAGTAACTATAAAATGAATGTCTACAAGCAGTATTGCATTTCATTTAAATGTTTTAACATAATTCATTTACGCCTATAACGAAACTGTAACAGGTCGAGGAGCTCGCCGGCGTAGTGGTTAGTACGCTTTGGCTTTCCTTATAGAAAACAAAGCTACCCTCGCCATGGTCAGGCCGTGGATGGGTGACCAAAACTTTGTGATCTCGAACCTCTCCGTGCTTCAGATGGCACGTAAAACCGTTGGTCCTGGTCGTTGGTCCGGTCGCTGCGGGTGCGGCATGCCTTCCCGCACCCCACAATTTGAATTAATTTTTTTTTACAATAATGGCCTCCTTAGTTTAGTGGGGCCCATAAACCAAGGAGGCCGTTGTAAAAAGTGTTTCCTAGTGGCTATTTAAATGTCGATAAACCAGGTTTAGTGGGGCCACTAAACCAAGGAGGCCATTGTAACAAGTTTTTTCTAGTGGCTATTTAAATGTCGATAAAACAGGTTAAAAAAGACAGCTGGCTGTCAGTTACTTTTCATCCCTGTTTTCCTAGCATGAGTGATGAAAAGTATTTTTTTGGTTTCCCTAATTTGACATTTTAATCGGACAGCCGCGTAACGAGCCAAGTTCGCATTCTGAGAAATAAAATTAGAGAGAAAACTCGTTAAAAATTAATTTGATTGATGTGTTATTTTAGGGACCAAAAAAATGCTTCAGCTTATTTATTTAGAAGTTGATTAATCACCGACAATACTTGAAGTTCCGCTTTAAGAGATTTTGGCTACAAAAGAGCTTACTTAAGCGAAATTGGGTCTCGCTCGAAAATTACTAATTAGCCATCAATCCACAAGCTAAACGATTTCGTTCTTCCTACTCAAATATTTTTGCTCTTTTGAATTGAACCACATAATATTTTTAAATTGGTTCAGTCTGCATTTGTTGTCATTATGGAGACATGCTTGTATGCGTGTAAATTAAGTATAGGTACGTAACGCAATTATGGGAGGACCCCAACGAGGTGGACCGACAATCTGGGAAAGTCACTGGATTCAGGCAGCGCAGTTTTTAAGCCGATGAATGGACACATAACTGCATTTCTTCACGACTCTTTCCCCGAAGGGTTTGGCAGAGGTAGAGGTAATGGATGGATGATGGACCTTATTTTAGATGCTTGAAACAATGTGACGTGATATCACAACCCAACGTATCATCAACATTTGTTTTAGGCCTAGTCAATGTTTAGAAATCGCCGGCACGTTTTTTAAGATTCCCAAACTTATACTTAAAGTTATTTTTTTTCAAAACTGCAAAATATCTCCGAAAGATTTTCAACATTAACGTGATCAGATCAAAAACATTGCCGTAGCCTGGCGACCTTTTTACCTACCTACGGACAAAGCAAATAAAACACCGAGTATTGACCTTCGATTATAAATTCTCTGATCAAATGTAACAGCATTGAATGGATATATTTGGATTAGAGATAGGCAAGGGGGTCCCTCTGTCCCCGAACATCAAAGCCGGACATCAAAGGACAATAACATAGTGGAGAATAATACACTCAGTATTCCATCACTATCAAAAGAGAACTATTATTACAGTTGTCAGCCGTTTTAGGTAGTACATACATACATACAATCACGCCTGTTGTCCCTGAAAGGGGTAGGCAGAGTCTAAGGAGCACTGTGTTCCTTAAGACCACATTTAGCCATACAAAAATTGGGTTTGGTCAGATGAAAAGTCGTGAAAGAGTAGTAACAAGTGGCTAGCTCATCGCCTACACAATCACAGACCGAGCACCCAATACGCTAGACAAGAAAAGCAGTTGGTACATTCTTTTTGTGTCCCGGACCAACACGGGACGCCACGGGTAGTGTTTATATTAGAAATTATTTGAAAATAAATGCCTAAATACGTATCTAAGGGTATCCTTACATTATAAATAGAAGCTCTGTATAATAGTATGAATAATGTAAGAATATATTGCTAAATAAAATATTTAAATTGGTTTATAGCATTTATGATATAGTATGTAATGTTATTTATGTATTTGTATATAATATATTATGTAATTTATATATAGTAGTTTATATATGCACCTTATATATGTAAGTATATTACACCTACCTTTTCTTTAATTCTCTCTCTGCCCAAAGGTTGCCTGGAAGATATTGCTATTAGCTATAAGGCCGCCTGTGTTGCATTGTATTTTTTTCTTTACTTTATTTCTGTGTTTTTATTAGTTGCAATAAAAAAAATTATCTATCTATCTAATGTTCTGGTTTCGAAAACACAAACTATTGTCATGTAGGTACTGTGTATGGCTGACGAAAACTGCGATCTCAAGTATATTGATCAGTTAAACGGATTTATTTTTTTGTCTCTTTTTAATCCCCTGACTCACACTAATCCTGTTGAACGAGACACAATTGATTTCGTTTTGTGTCTATAAACGCATCAGATGAGTTATACGTCATTGTAACTCATGGTATAGCCTGGACAAACCCTTAGCTGATAAGCCGTTGGTCACGGCTACAGCAATCATTCTGCCCCCTTTGGGTGGTTACCCCCTGAGTATTTCTAGTAGACGGGAATGATGAAATGCTTGAATGTTATTTGCTTAGCGGTGAAGACTAAAAATAACTTAAGGCAGTGGACGTCGATAACTGATGATTTATTCATTCTCGCCCCCGAGTTTTGAGTGCGCTTGTGTTCATAACATAGTGTTCGGTGAAGGATGAAATGTTGCGTTCTATCCACCAGCCTATAGGTGTCCACTGCTGATCTCCACGATGCCCGGTATTGCGCCGCCCGCGTCCAGCGACTTCCTGCCTTCGCCAGATCGTTGGATCGCCAAATTACTATGGGTGGGTTACCCATAGTAATTTGGCGGTCAATGATAAACTAGTGTTTCAACGAATAAACAAATAAATAAATATCCTCACTCACACCTATCAACTAAGTCCATTTTAAACAATTAATGCTACTTGTGTTACGGATACTAGATGACAGATAAATACATTTAAATATTCAGAAAATATATAATACTTATATCCGTAACACAAGCAGCATTAGTTGCTTAAAATGGGGCTAGTTGGAAGGTAAATGTATGCAGATATTTATTTATTTGTTATATAAGCATCCAAGACTGGTGAACATGCCTGTACTCATCATATACACACCTGTTCCCACCGGGATCGAACCCAGAACCTCTCGAGATGTCGACGAATCGAGACCGGAGTACAGACAACTCGACCACGGAGTAAACAAATCAAAATAAGGTCTAACCATGGCGAACATAGCTTTGTTCTATTACCAAAAACATTGACATTCAGGCATACTAGATAAATCTATTAATAAAAAGGAATACGCTCAAGGATCCATGCTTTCAACCACAACCACACAACTCCACGTTATTCATAGCTTATTAATATTGCAGTTAAATTTTTCTTGGGCGTTTATCACGGGATTAGAAACACAAAACCCTAAAAAGGGTCAGCAAGCAGTCTTGCTTTGAATAAAATAAGTTTTGTACTCGTCCCTTTTTGATCACAACGGGATTTGCTGAAAATATCATAAAAAACGAGCTTAAAGCTTTGTGGTTCTTTAAATAACTAAATTGGTAGGATACGCGTTTTCCGTGTCTGTAAATGCAGCTCTGCATACCCCTTGGGGGATAGAGGCGTGATAATATACGTGTAAGTATAAATCGCTTGTGTTTTTGCGATTCACAGCAGGTGTTTTATTTTTACAAAATCTGGCACTTACTTAAACGATATATAATACGACGTATGATGAATTCGGAGCGTGATAAATCTGAAACATGATTATGTATTTGGAAAATTACCAGTTTGTAAAATGGCGTTTTCATTACTCATGCCCGTTGGCAAACTTGAAAACCGGGACGAAAGTAGTACTTTTCTAACCTAGGGACGGAAAGTAACTGACAGCTAGCCAGCTAGCAGCTAGTTTTATAACCTGTTTTATCGACATAGTCACTTTCAATCCTCGTAGATGTAATATTTAGGAAAGAACCCTTAATGTTTACTTACTCGTTATATGGAAAGAAGAAAAATTTCGTGTTAGAAATTCAGTTTATTTGGTAGCCAATCAATAATTTCTATGTTTTGAAAATCAATATAGCTCATATAGCTTATGTTTACAATAGCATAAAATAATCCTTAACTTACTGTTAAGATTATGCAAAAAGTATTGATAGAGGCACGCAAAGAGGATTTGATATTACGTGACTTCACTTCGATAGCACTACAAATATTTGGTTTGGCTTATGTTGGGTATTTGAAGAAATAAAGAGTATGTTTTACGATCATCCTTGAGAATTTATAATAATATGATTGCTGAAGTAAGTGTCAAGCTTATCACCTCTGTGTTAGCTAAGGTGAGACAGTTGTTTTCAAAGATAGATTTGTACAATTTTCTGTGCAAAAAAGATTTTTAAATAAATAAATAAACAAACGCGCGTTCGATCCCACCGCCTACACCATTGAGTTTGAATTAAACTTATGTACAGTTCATTAGAAACTGTCCCTAATACATAAAATACCTTAAAATTATTAAATGTGTATGTATTACACACAACGTGTGTGTTGTATTGTGTGTGTATTGTTGTATGTGTGTTGTATGTGTGTGTGTGTGTGTCTATTGTTATTGTTAACACCTCTGTCTACCCCTTCGGGGAAAGCAGCGTGATGATATGTTTAATGTTATGTATGTAAGCAAGGAGGATAAATTTTTGGACACCTACCAAAGGTCCAACAATGGCAAAAGTCAGTTTTCAATATCAATAACTTAATATGTTTTGTATTAAGTACTATCATGCTCTTACATTTAACCTACATGTTCAACTATTTCCTTAAATCCAGAACACGAGTGGATAATAATTTGCCATAAATAATGGGCGCGAGCAATGTAATATTATTACTTTTACCTGTCGATAGGTTGATTAGCGTCTGGAAAGGTTTATTAAGTTATTAGCGAGTTATTCGTTGGGAACAATATCTATACACATAATAAAACTGTAGAGGTCGAACGTATGTACATACAAAACAAATGCTTAAAATCGAAGAGGGAAAATACCAAAAAAAAAAACTAATTACGTTTTCAATAATTTTGTTTCTCTGTCCTTTTGTCTGTTTGTACGGGCTATCTCCAAAATGGCTGGACTGATTTCAATGAAATTTTGCATACCTAATATCCCTGTTCAAAATCTTAGATACTTTTTATTCCGGAAAATTGAAGTTCCTGTGGAATAGTTAAAAAATCAGAAACCGCGGACCAAGTCACGGGCGACAGCTAGTTGGAATCATAATAATAGTTACATTGTCAGGAATTTACCAACGTTACCTAACAGCTTCATATTTTACAACCACTATTCAAACGCGAAGTATTTGTAAATCATTATGACAGGTTTTGTCTTGGTTAATAATATTTCGGGATGTCTGCGTAAATAAATGTATTTTCTTGCTGTATTCTCCAGTCCTTTGTTTCCATAATTATTTACAAAGCAACAAAGTTGTTTAAATTTAACAAGAAACAAATTCTGCTATGCCTATCAGTCTATCGTTTGAACTGATTCATTAAATATAACTTGAGAAATTGACGGTGGTTCTTTATGGCATTCAACTTTAGGTAGATATAGATAGGAGTAGGAATTATTATGTTTATTTCTGTTGGCTTTATAGTTGCGAAACTTGAAGATTTTACGAGGAGTTTGGTGGCGTAGTGGTTGCTTTGGCTTTCGATTGAAAACAAAGCTACCTTCGCCATGGTCACGCCGTGGATGGGTGACCAAAACTTTGTGATCTCGAGCTCCTCCGTGCTTCGGAAGGTACGTTAAGCCGTTGGTCCAGGTCGCTATTGCGACTGTTTCTACCCACCAACCCGCAATGGGCCAGCGTGGTGGTGTTACGGCCCATACTCCTCATGTATTTCTCTGTGAGGAAGGCCTGTGCCCAGCAGTGGGACGTATATAGGCTGAGGACAGGTTTTATGGTGATTTGGAGAATCAGTCTTAGTCTATATATAAGAGGGTAAACGAGGAGATTGTTTACCTTATGTGAAGTGATCACCGCCGCCTTTGGACACTTTCAATACCAGAGGGTCACAAATGCGTTGCGGTTCCTAGAAAGGATACTCCTATCTAGGGATGGCAACGCATTTGTTTTTAGCAACTGATGATTCTTTAGAGCTAATGTAATTTATTTGCTTATCTTACTCTTCAACCAAAATACAGTATAAACACTAGTGCTTCGTGGAAAAAAAGGTAAAACAGAGGTATTTCTGTACTTTTCTTTGGGTAAACAATCTAGTTTTTGATAGAGAAGACCAAAATTTTGTAATTTTACCACTTTTTTAATTAACAGTTTAGTTACCAATTTAATACGGCCTGTCTCTAATGATAAGAAATGTTCTTTTCTGTCTCAAATTCTCGAAAGCAATTGTAATCTGACATAATGTCAACAAGTTGATAGAGGTCAGTGTGGTCTCAGAGGCACGCCGCTGTGGCCAGCGCCGGCGATATTTCCAAACATTTTGACGTATAAACGCGCGCGTGGTGTGAAATACTACTACTATCTCGTGTAATTAATTGTAAACGCGCGCGTGTGGCCGGCGCTGGCGTCCGGTGTAGCTATGAAACATCCCACATGTATTAGCGTTCTGTGTTTATTGGATTAAGTGAAGATATATTTAAGACAAGTCATCTGTAATTACACTACAGCGTTATCAGTTTGTATACAGCATGATTGAATAGCTGTTTGAGCTATTTATTGAGGTATTTTAACTACTTCATGGTGACCGGAATTTAAAGAATCTTTTGTTTTTTCTTTTGTAATTATTTTAATTTTATTGTGGTTATTACACACATGTCATTTTTTATTGGAGTACAAATTTTTGATTCTGGAGAAGACATTAAGAGACCCTGCCACGTTACAATATCTCATGTCTGTCATAGATAGATAGATAAAATTATTTATTGCAGCATAAGAAAACACAAAAATCCAGTATAAAACTGCAATGCAATACAGACGACCCTATCGCTAACAACAATATCAATCAGGCAACCATTAATGACATATTTTATTACGATTATGTGTCGTATGCTCAAGCAATGAAGTTCTATTTGCATGATCCTTATTTTTTCAGGACAACATATCGATATTTAAGAATGTACAACGTTTTAGTGTTGAGAAATTTAAAAATAGACTTTAATAAACGTTTTTTTAGAGTAACGTTTTTCTTTTATAGTAATGCATTAGATATCGATGTACCTATTTATTTCGTTTTGAAAAATAAAGACAAGTATGTGCGATCGGATGGTGGAATGGTTATATCAGTCTTCGAATAACCCTACACTGTAATTACTATCCAAGAAATAAACGCAGGACGAAGGCCCAGCTTAAAGACAATAAAACATTTCGGTCATGTTCTGGAAGCTATGTTAATCTATTATTCTTCCCCTACTGTTTAGTATTCTAGTCAATACCAAATATATTGCTGTCTCCCTTCTATCTGACTCGATAGTTACTGCTATTACTGAACGTAACACTCATGCACACACACACATTTTTGGGAGCGAATGTGTGATACTCCGCGGCCGAGTGGTCTGTACGCCGGTCTCAAGGCGTTGCATCTCGAAATGTTTGGGTGATGAATTCAAGCATTTGTTCTCCAGTCTTGAATGTTTATATATATACAGGATATTTATATGTATTTATCTATTAAATATATTTATCCGTCATCTAGTAACACAAGCAGCATTAGTTGCTTAAAATGGGACTAGTTAATATGTGAATGTGAATGTCTGAAGATATTTATTATTTATTTATTTATTGCACTTGCAATTTATTTCACCAATAAAAACATTCAAGAATCACAAAACACTTTACTAAATATTTACCATTGTAAAACATGAAACTACACAAAGAAAAATAAAAAAATAAAAGTCAACTTCATTAAATAAAAGACAAAAATTCCCAAAAAAGAAAAACTCTTTATTAGATTTTGGATTCGAAATTCTAACCACTATCGAAGACTATATTAAATGAAAGGCTGACCCAAGAAGCAGTCCTGTAAAATAAGTTAGTGATGGCTCAAATTATGAAATAAGTAGAAGTAATTTAAAAAGTATTAAATACACTATTTTACACAGCTGTTACCCGCGACTTCGTCCGCAGTTACTATGGTTTTTTAACAATCCCACGGGAACCCTTTAATTTTCCGGTATAAAAGGTATCTAAGATATTGACCAGGGATATAAGGTATCACCATGTAAAATTTCATTGAAATCGGTTCAGCCATTTCGGAGATCAGCCCGTACAAACAGACAGAGAAACAAAAAATAAAATTTTAGGTTGGGGAAAAAGTCTTTTCGCATTATAGTATGTATAAACTTGTAATAAAATCTCTTTGGCTATACTATTTGTATCTGGCTGGTTTTGGAATCATTGAAATTTTAAATTTTAAAGAACATCATTCCAAATTCACAAATTAGGCAAATGTGTGATTTTCATTTGTTTTTCGTACCGCCAAGATGAGTGAATCTAATGAAGAAATTCGATACATTTTAAAATTTTACTACAAAAAAGGTAAAAATGCAAATGCAAAATTTGCGATATTTATGGACCTAGTGCAGTGTCTGTGAGAGTAGCACAAATTTGGTTTAAGCGTTTTCAATCCGGAAATTTTGATGACAAAGATGCACGTCGCTCTGGTCGCCCTATCACAGATAAAATGGATGCCATTTTTGAAAAAGTGGAGCAAGATCGGCATGTCAGTAGTTACGACGTAGCTGAAGAACTGGAAATTGACCACAAAACAGTTTTGGCGCATTTGAAAAAAACTGGGTACACAAAAAAGCTCAACATTTGGGTACCTCACGAGCTCACTGAAAGAAACCTAATGAACCGTGTAATCATTTGTGATTCTTTATTACGACGTAATGAAACCGAACCATTTTTGAAGAAGCTGATAACTGGTGATGAAAAGTGGATCACGTACGACAAGAACGTGCGAAAAAGGTCGTGGTCAAAGGCCGGTCAGGCTTCACAGACTGTGGCGAAACCCGGGTTAACTCGCAACACGGTGATGCTGTGTGTTTGGTGGGATTGGAAGGGCATTATTCATTATGAGCTGTTACCACCAGGCAGGACCTTCGATTCTGAACTCTACTGCGAACAACTGATGAGATTAAAGCATGAAGTTGAGAGAAAGCGGCCGGAATTAATCAACAGAAGGGGTGTGCTTATTCATCATGATAACGCTAGACCTCACACATCTTTAGCCACTCAGCAAAAATTAAGAGAGTTTGGCTGGGAGGTGTTAATGCATCCGCCGTATAGTCCTGACCTTGCACCTTCAGATTTCCACCTGTTTTAGTCTCTTCAGAATTCTTTACGCAGTGTCAGGTTAACATCACGAGAGGACTGCCAAAACCACTTGTCGCGGTATTTTGACCAGAAGTCCCAAAATTTCAATAGCAATGGGATCATGTCCCTACCTACAAGATGGCAAAAAGTTATCGAACAAAATGGTACCTACATACTTTAGTTAAATGTAAATAAACTATATTAAAAAATGTTTTGAATTTTCTTAAAAAATACGAAGAAACTTTTTCCCCAACCTATTATATATATTTTTTTATATTTTCCCTCTTTTTATGTACAGATATTCGACCTCTACAGTTTTATTATATGCATAGATTATTACATGCAGACATAATTTTTTATAGGTATTTGGATTTTATGTATTCTAGGATCAGCAAACTTTAGAAGGGAATTATGGATTTCAAATAAAAAATGCAGGTACTGCGCAGGACCGTTCGTTATCAGAAGGATAAGCCTGAATTCATTTTTGAATATTTAAAACATTATGCAAGCGTCGGACGGTGGCAGTGGCTGTATTTTTTTGTGCTGCATTAGCTACCCTTGTTCCGGACACTACTCTTATTTATCACTAGTTTTTACCCGCGACTTGGTCCGCGGTTACTATGGTTTTTTTTATCTATCCCACGGGAACCCCTTAATTTTCCGGAAATTTGAAATCGGTCCAGCCATTTCGGAGATTATTCGTACGAACAGACAAACAGACAGAGATACAAAAAATTAAAAAAATATGGTTATTTTCCCCCGCATTTTTTTATGTACAGATATTTGACCTGTACAGTTTTATTATACGTATGTATAGATGAGATTCATATTCTGATAATATTTTTTACTCATACACAGACTGCTGTTACTCGAAGGGGTATCAGAGACGTTAATACCCAGGTTTCGCCATATAACAAGTGGTGAGCCTGCTGCCATGCACCAGTCACAATGTGAGGCAAGCGATACACACAATTAAAGTACTTAGGGCGAATTCAACCAAATTGAGATTAGTAACACGGGAATAGTAATACCAAACTGAGCTGCAACGATTGGTCGAATCTGCCCTGTGTCAAACGAGACATTGACACATTCGTGCGCGAAAAACTGCGTACTCCGTTAAAATAATATTACTCGCGGGTAGCCAAACATTAAAAAACTAGGATAGTTCTCCGCCCTTAGGCTCATTCAACCAATCGTTTCTGCTCAGTTTGGTATTACTATTCCCGTGTTACTAATCTCAATTTGGTCGAATTCGCCCTTAATAAGTTTTCAGGTCAAAAAACTTTTTTGCTAAATTGTGAATAAGTTGTTTTGAGATACCAATTTAGATGGTGTCTCATAGCGTAGATAAATATGTTAAGCTGGTTGATCCTGAAGATTTTCCTGTCTGCCATTTTCCGACGCTGTTTATATTCCAAACGAGTTCTCTACAAGATACATGCAACGCTTATGTTAGCCGGGTTGGATATGTAGCACCAGTTGTGTAGGAAAAGCAGCGGTAGCCGAGTTGGGACAGACTGGGCACTACTCGTTCGACCAACCAAACCGAGCAGAAAAACTCCTGCCCCGTGGGGAATTGAACCCGGACCTCCCAATCAATACCTGGTGGTGTCATCCACTAGACCGGAGAGGCGGTCATAGTTTGAATAAAACATGAGTAAGGTTCATTGTGAATTACGCATACGAGTACCTTACGTTTTACTTGTGTATGGCATCAGGATCGCATGACACATATAGGAGTCAACAATATAACCTCAAGTACGGCGGATTCCAGCTCGCGGGAGACCTTGAACGAGATCCGCACTCGAAAAGGGCACAGTCCAGAATGCGATACGCGGCGAAAGTCATAAAAAACATTTTTTGACTCCTTTGCCTATTAAGTGTCGTATTTATTTAGAAATGGAACTGGCTGGCTGTATGGTTCTAATTTCATATCCAGCCTACGTGTAGAATAAAAAATACGAAAAAAAAAATTGGTTTGACATGGTCACTTTACGCACTGCCAGATACGACGAAGAATTTTGTACTTTATGATGGATGCCAAACTCCCATACAATAACATGAGGCAATGTTCTGTCTCGATCAGTAGGTGTTCCTTCTCATTCTATCACTATTTGTAAATGAAGGCTATCCGTGGGTTATCCTCTTCCTCTCTTTCTATCCATAGTTTCTGTCTCACCTGTCATATTTACGTCATTTTGACGCCTAGACTGAATATTGTTACAACTTTTTATAATTGAATATTTAAAAAAAAATTATAAAACTGGTGATGTCGTGTGTTGTTTTATGTTGTGTAAGTGAGTGGTATCCTGGATGTACCTTATCATTTCACAGGTGAGTCAATAATCACATATTTAATGAGAGTATTTGTTTGAGAAATTTGTGTGTATTTTTGTGGGACGTCACTAGTTGTAATAGAAAGCTTTACTACGAAATGTCAAACTCATTCATTAAAGTGATAGAATGAGAGGGAACACCTACTGATCGAGACAGAACATTGCCTCATGTTATTGTATGGGAGTTTGGCGTCCATCTTATAGTACAAAATTCTTGGATACGGCAAAGGGAAGAGTTCTGTCAAATATCTCTGATAAAACTACTGTAGTGAGTACAGGAGGCATATCATCATACATTTTGCATAAAATGTTTCGTCTCCATGTCTTATTTTTATATCATGAAAATCTCGTATCCTGGAGTAATTATTTTAACGAATACATTTACCATAACAAGTATACTTGTAGCTCGTTAAACGTTATGTTATTTTTTACTTATTTATGTTTATGTATTTTTTTTTGTAAACATGTAAAACACTGAGCGTTCAAAGGCCTTTAAAGTTATGATAGTTCTAGTTATTAAACGATTATATAATTATTTATGTATTTTATATAACATAGCTATTATTTTTATTTTCCTTTTCAGTTCAAGGATAGTCAGTATTTGTACAAGTGAAATAAAACTTGTATGCTTTAAACACAATGTATTGTTCGTGGTTAAAATAATGAAAATCTTGATATTAAGCTCGAGGAAGAGATAAAAAAAAAAGAATGTTCTTCACAGACAGAGGGGATAAGACCTATAAATATCTGATGAGCACTTATGGCTGAAGGATTATTAGTCTTGAAATTTGTTTGTTTTCGGTGAAGAAGTGGATGTATTTTAGCATAGCAGGGTTCACCAATTTGTTAGGGATAATTATAAAGTGGCTGCGTATCTGATAGCCCCTGTACCTAGTTTATGTCTACGGTATTGTATGTATGGAATGAGGTTTTTGGCGCCATTCAATTAAGACGGACGTGATTTTTATTTCAGTGATTGTAATATTGTTTCGGAGTGGATCTTGTTGCGTAAAATCTGTGTAGTTTTGTGTAATAAGTGTCTGTATTGACGAGCAATGTGTAGGATCATTGAAATACGCGTCAAATGGTGTGAAAAAAGTTGAGATTTTTATCGTGGTAATCCACCTCATCGAAGTAACATCACAGTGATCGACGGTCACGCCATCGATCGTTGGCGCCAAACTCTCCCAAGATGCATTACACTAGCATTTCAATGCAAACTACTGAAGAAATAAAATATTAGGTTGGGGAAAAAGTCTTTTCGCATTATAGTATGTATAAACTTGTAATAAAATCTCTTTGGCTATACTATTTGTATCTGGCTGGTTTTGGTATCATTGAAAGTTTAAATTTTAAAGAACATAATTCCAAATTCAAATTAGGAAAATGTGTGATTTTCATTTGTTTTTCGTACCGCCAAGATGAGTGAATCTAATGAAGAAATTCGATACATTTTAAATTTTACTACAAAAAAGGTAAAAATGCAACGCAAGCCGCGAAAAAAATTTGCGATGATTATGGACCTAGTGCAGTGTCTGTGAGAGTAGCACAAATTTGGCTTAAGCGTTTTCAATCCGGAAATTTTGATGACAAAGATGCACGTCGCTCTGGTCGCCCTATTACAGATAAAATGAATGCCATTTTTGAAAAAGTGGAGCAAGACCGGAATGTCAGTAGTTACGACGTAGCTGAAGAACTGGGAATTGACCACAAAACAGTTTTGGCGCATTTGAAAAAAACTGGGTACACAAAAAAGCTTGACATTTGGGTACCTCACGAGCTCACTGAAAGAAACCTAATGAACCGTGTACTCATTTGTGATTCTTTATTACGACGTAATGAAACCGAACCATTTTTGAAGAAGCTGATAACTGGTGATGAAAAGTGGATCACGTACGACAAGAACGTGCGAAAAAGGTCGTGGTCAAAGGCCGGTCAGGCTTCACAGACTGTGGCAAAACCCGGGTTAACTCGCAACAAGGTGATGATGTGTGTGTGGTGGGATTGGAAGGGCATTATTCATTATGAGCTGTTACCACCAGGCAGGACCATCGATTCTGAACTCTACTGCGAACAACTGATGAGATTAAAGCAAGAAGTTGAGAGAAAGCGGCCGGAATTAATCAACAGAAGGGGTGTGGTTTTTCATCATGATAACGCTAGACCTCACACATCTTTAGCCACTCAGCAAAAATTAAGAGAGTTTGGCTGGGAGGTGTTAATGCATCCGCCGTATAGTCCTGACCTTGCACCTTCAGATTTCCACCTGTTTCGGTCTCTTCAGAATTCTTTAGGCAGTGTCAGGTTAACATCACGAGAGGACTGCCAAAACCACTTGTCGCGGTATTTTGACCAGAAGTCCCAAAATTTCTATAGCAATGGGATCATGTTCCTACCTACAAGATGGCAAAAAGTTATCGAACTAAATGGTACCTACATACTTTAGTTAAATGTAAATAAACTATATTAAAAAATGTTTTGAATTTTCTTAAAATATGCGAAGAAACTTTTTCCCCAACCTATTACAAAAGACTTGGCTGCATGGGCTTCAACTGCCTACCCCCTTGGGGAAAGAGGCGTGATGATATGTATATTAATATATCATCGTTGTACATTTTTCAGTGAAAAAGTGTAATGGTTTTTTCCATTATGTTAATAAAAAAAAATTCAAATCTGTAGAAATAAATTTTATTTTGTAGTATAACTGCCTAAAAATACGTTTTGTGTAATGTTAACTGGCTCGTGGTTATTTTGACGTATTGTTAGCTTCACTAAGGGTGGTATTTTTGGATATATACATCAAAGCCCTTTTAAATCACACAAATAAGGCACGGTAATTACTCCGACATTTCTGTGTGTCTTTGATCTGTATTTATAGAAAAATCTGGCATCGAGTTACGTGATTGAAAAAAAATTCGAAACACAAATTAAATATTTTTATAGTGATATGTTTTCGGAGTTCGTTTTGAGAAGACTGTATACTTAATTAATATAAAAATATTTTGTCCTCGGCCTATATACGTCCCACTGCTGGGCACAGGCCTTCATGGAGAAACACATGAGGCCATAACACCACCACGCTGGCCCAATGCGGGTTGGTGGGTAGAAACGGTTGCAATAGCGACCGGGATCAATTGGCTTAACGTGCCTTCCGAAGCACGGAGGAGCTCAAGATCACAAAGTTTTGGTCACCCATCCACGGCCTGACCATGGCGAAGGTTGCTTTGTTTTCAATCGAAAGCCAAAGCGTATTAACCGCTACGCTACCGAGCCCCTCGAAAAATACTATACTGTAAAGAAAGTAAAGACAACAATAAAACATTGCAATCGTTTTTTACCGGCATGAAATTAAGTCACCTAGATAAAGATCATGAGTAGACGACAGTCAAGGAAGCAATCGATTGATTGTAAGAATTAAGATAGGTGGAAAGCGAGTTGATGAGTGGAGATCTCTAAGGGTCAGTTTTTTGATCAGGGTCAGGTTGCCAAGCATTAAATTTATGAACCAATAGCGAAAACGTATGATGTCTTGATATGACAGCTTGTCCAATAGTCAAATTTTCACATACGAGTAAAACTAAAGTTAAATAATCATAGACAATTTAACACAACCAGATGCTGGCGGCTGGCGGCACAGCTGATGAATATTGCTTCGAATTTTCATCGCAAATAATAATAAATAATAATACCTTCAAACATTCACACTGCTGCTTGTGTTACGGACACTAGATGACGGATAAATATATTTAATAGATAAATACATATAAATATCCTGAATATATATTGTTTGTTCTCCAAGACTAGAAAACAAATGCCTGAAAATTCATCAACAAAACATTTGCCCCCACCGGGGATCGAACCCAGAACCTCTCGAGATCGCGACGCCTAAAGACTGGCATGCAGACCACTCGACCACGGAGGTCGTCGAGTCGAATTATAAATTATCTTAACCTTTACAATAACTAAACAATAAAAAAACTGTACAGGTCGAATGTCTGTACATAGAAAAAAAATGCTAAAACCAAGTCCGCGGGATGTAAAAAGAGGGAAAATACCAAAAAATGATTTTTATTAAAATTTTTAAAATCCCATCAACATCTTAGATACTTTTGATTCCAGAAAATTAAAGAGTTGCCGTGGGATAGTTAAAAAACCATATTAACCATGTCAAGAAAAAAAAATTTAAGGTGCCAATAGAAAACCAGCGCCGGGAGTAAAAAACCTGACATGCTGATTTAGCTACCTTGTAGATAATAAGTTTTTTTTGTTTTTTTTTGTTTGTGTATTATAGCATAGTGTTTATGCATTTATGGTCGTACAAAGTCTCATGTCTGTGTCGGAATAAACGTTTTTCTTCTTTCCTTCTTACAGTTGCGAGCATGAACGTGTATGTGTATAAAATTTGAACGAAAAACGAGTTAATTCGCATGAAATAGAAGGCATTTACTGTGAAAAGTGTATACATGTTCTTGCTCGTGACTGTAAAAAGACGTCTAAAATTCATGGACACCCGTTTCCTTTCACTAAAAACTGGCCCATAGAATTACAAATTTAATAGTTACGTAATTAAAGTGAAACCGTAGTTAAACCCTTCGGTATTTATTCTAGCGTGAATGTTTATTTTAGCATGATTATTTATTAGGCCAAATCCCGGTGTGCCTTAACTTTGTTATAAAAATTGAAACAAGGAAGGTATGCGGTTTACCCTTAAATAACGGGTCGGTAGCCGATACGAGTTATAAATTACCTGGCTATTGATTGCAGGTTTCCGCGGTCTGGGATTGGGGTCTCTAAAGTCTGGATAACCTCAATTCTGAAAACGCTTAACAGTATAAAGTTGACGCTTTTTTGAACGAGGGACACGAATTATTATCATTTTGTTATTTTTAAAATATTGATTTGTCCATTTTTAAAGTTCAGTCAGATTCTTACACAAGTTTTAATTGCTGTTGAAAATATTGAAAAAATGTTGAACACATTTATTAAAAAAGAAATACTTAAAAACCTTTTAATGAATTTAAACGCATTTTATAATAGGAATAAGAAATTTAAAAATATTCGGAATAAAAACGCATAGTAGTGTCAAATAAATTATCACGTAAAATGTGATTAAAATCAAGTAAATTAAAATAGGAAAAGTTTTATAATTTTAACACGTTACCCAAAAGGGCAATAAACTATACTTATTGTTACCTTAATTTACTGAAAGTGAATGTGACCGTTAATTTTAAAAATATATAATATTAAAACAAACATGCGCAACGGTGGCTTAATCTTTGGCTATAACAAAGATTACTTTACGTTCAGAAAACTGAATTTTAATTGAAAGTAATTTTTCACACGGGTACCTGAATTAATTAAAAAAACCAACTAACCTGCAAAATGAAAAGGTCATCGTTGTTTGTTTCGGCAAATTGGACATTGGCCGGGTATAGCCATAAAACACAACACAATTGACACTGCACTAGGATAAAAAATCACAAGAACCGATAATCACTAGTCAATAATTATTCTACCTCGCCACGATACTAGTTGGTATACGATACTAGTTCGTAGCACGCGGCATGTCCGTAGCGATATTCGTAGCGCTGTAGCGGTCTGATTGGCGTCCGTAGCGCGACTGACTACGGCAGCGGCTAGAGTCGACGGCGCAACTCCGATGAGACGAGTAAATAGAAAGAAGTTTTCCGAAAAAATTACAACGGCTGTATGAATGAGGCCTACCCTCATACGTCAAATGTATTTGAGATTGATAGCAGCATAAGTTCTTAATCGATTTGATTGGAATAAAACAAAGTTCGTCCGTCGATTCTTTGGCGTACCGTTGTAAATGGAATTTCGTGCTAGCATATGGTCCTACTTCCTACAACTCTTGATTCTTTAGAAAACATATGCTGAGAATGAGAGGGTAGCTGATACTACCCTTGCATCTGGAGCACTCTTACATTGGGTAAGATGTTATCATTTGACTTACATTTTATAAAAAAATCCACCACTCACAAAAACTTACAAAATATTAAAATTGTCTCACCATTAATAAAATTAACAGAACTAATTGATAGTACTGACGTATGACGTATAACTATTGTATTAGTAAAATATAGAAATAAAAGCACACACACACATATCAACACGCATTTTCCTCCCTTTTTTGGGCAGAGGTGTTAACACTCACTTATAGAAGAAAACTCCAGAAATAAACTATGTGAAAATATCTAGCTCTATTATAATATATCTCAATAGGACTTGTTGACTTAGGTCTTCATTGTCATAGCGACAGACGTGGGTCATCAAAGTTTAAGCAAATAGGTACTTTAATAGTATTATAATAATAGATATTGTTGTTAAGCGCCTGACCCGAGCATTGGTGACTCGATAAACAAATTCGACAGATGATATTATACAAGATTCATTGCTTTAAAAGACACGTACATAGACAACCCACCTTACACCCAGTTGCAGAAACGAACTTTAAAATTTAATGTCAGCATTATCTCTAATGCTCCATTAAATTTATTGATTGAAGTGTCAAAAGAACACCTTAGCGTAGTTTTACGTTGCACAAAACGACATTAGCACCCTGTCAATGCTAAAGAGACATTAGCTAGAACTGTTTTGTGTTCCAACTTTAAATTTAATGAACTTTAAAGTTTTAATGTCTCATTAACAAACGTCGTCTTTAAAAAATCTTTGTGCAACTGAGTGTTAGTCTATCAAAATTAATATATTCACCATGAATAATTGAACAGGATTCTTTAAATATCCATAGATATAAAAACAGACCTTTTTGGGTCGTGATAGTTATGTCTACCAAGAAGTTTGTAAAACACATTCAATATCATCTCCAGCTGCCCTACTCCCTAACTAAATTTCATTGGTTAAGAATTGGATTTGTATTGTTTCGAACGCGTTTTTTGAAATTATCAAAGGGATTTTCGGCACCATTTAACAATGGCGGACGTGATTTTTATTTCCATGATTGTAAATGTTTCGGAGTTGATCTTGTTGCGTAAATCAGCATAGTTTTATATAATAAATGTATGTGTTAACGAGCAATATGAAGGAACTTTGAAATAGTCGTCAAGTGGTGTTATTAACGATGAGATTTTTATCGTGGTACCTAATCCACCCCATCGAAAGTAACACCACAGTGTCTACCATCGATTGCTTGACGCCTAACTCTCCCAAGATGCATTGAAATGCCATTACACTTGCGTTTCAATGTAAATTACTGAAGAAATGGCTGTTATGGGCTCAGTGCCTTTGCCGACCCTTTATAGGGGATAATTTTACAAAAAAAATGAACCTAAAGGAAGTGTAATCAAAAATAATAGGTTAAAGTGGAAAGTACTCCCCCTCTTTGCTTCAAGTTGAATCTGAGCATGTCTACTGAAGGCAATGAAACAGCATTATGTGGAGTTACAGCCTTTGCACAGATTACGGGCGGCTTAGCCAACTGCGATTGCCTTCTTGCTTTAGATGCGCTAGCTCTGGCTCAATGGCTCCTAGAAAATTATTTTGTCTATTTCATTCCTCTGATAGCGTTTTTAAATGGCATAATTTAAGCATTATCTTGGTCAACACAAATAAAGGTGTTAATGTAACTACACTTTTCGGTAAAGAGGAGCTCGGTGGCGTACGCTTTCAATATCGAAAACAAAGCTACCTTCGTCATGCTTAGGCCCTGGATGGGTGATCAAAACTTTGTGATCTCGAACTCCTCCGTGCTTCGGAAGGCCCGTTCAGCTGTTGATCCCGGTCGCAATTGCAACCGTTTCTGCGCATCAAGGTCAAGGTCACAGAGCCCGCAACTTGGTACTAAGTCCGACACTTTTTTCCATTTTTGTTTCACAATTTTTGCTTCATAATACAGGCTTGGAGCTATTGGATATTGTGTCTTCTTGTGTCAATATACAATATACACTGTTGACATCTTCGCTGTAGGACATACAAGCCGATGTAAATCGCTTGCCTACCTCAATAAGCCGTAGCACATTCAAACATTCAAACGTGTGGATTGAGAGTGTGCTGTGGTTTGTGATTTGTTGCAAGCGCTTGCGACCGATCCAAGTACTGTCGGTTTTTTCACAATGAAATGAAAATTGCCGCAAGTGCTTGTAACGAGTCTACACGCTTCCGCGTTTTTAGAGGTTTGAAGTTTGCAGCAAGCGCCAAGCGTGCAGACGCAGGATTATAGGTAAGTACTACATGAGTCGTGTTATAGTAGCTTATTAAAGGAATACTATCAACCTATCTCTTCCCTTGGGTGTCGTTAAAGGTTACTAATAAACTTAGAACTGTACAACCATCCAATAGCTTATAACAGCGACGGACTCACCACCCATCACGCTGTGCACATGTGCAGTCACTGCTTGGTGAAGCGCGGACTATGGCAGTGGATGTATGTATTACATGAATTCCAACTGACTGTACCCAGCGCGAAAACTGCTGAGTAATACGAAATATAAATACCAAAGTTTATTGACCCCTTAAACTTTCTTACAAACCACTGCGATTACAATTTAATGACCTTGAATGTGATTAGTAACGACTTTATTTGCATCGGCAAAGATAAGGTCACGGGTCAGCCTCCAGACAATCTTGAATAGGAAATAAGTTTTTATAGGGGACCGCAAGACAGTAAAATTCTCGGTTCGTTTATACGACATTCTGAGCATTAAACACTGCCTTCACGCACAATATTTTAATAGAACGAGCAATTGTGTTGTTATGTTTATAACGTGGCTTAGTGTCGACACTAACAGAACACAGGGAACATAATAAAATTAGTTTATGTTTATAAGACTGTTTTAGTGGAGGTTAATGGAAGGGAAGTAATTAATTAGGCAGCCATTTAATTATTTGGGCGGCAGAATAATAAGTCGAGCTGCAAAATAATTCTCTGGGCAGCAATAAGTATGTTACCTGTATAAAATCTAGGAAAATTATCAATCAAGAATCAATTCCTAGGAAATGTATTCTGATAGATATCAGGTTAAGGTTATTTTTTATGAAAAAAACCAATGAACCAACCAACCAACCTTAAAAAACAATATTTGAGTCATCAAAACATATATTAAACAATTTGGCAGCAGAGAAAATATTTGAGTTGCTGCCCAGCTAGTTAATTTGCTGACCAGTTTTAAATGGAATATAATGATAACCGTTTAAGTACACCCTAATGATATATGAGCGGGTGTTTAAAAACGTTCGTAAGTTAAAAGTCACTCATGACTTTTAACATACAAACGTGTTTAAGTTCCCACACACTTCGCACACGTAAGCGCAGGAGAATCGTAAGCGCATCGGTATTTCGCTGCGCGTATAGTAGGAGAGCTGGCACGAATTTTTGGGTAGGTATTTGAGGCAAGCTGAAAACTTGTCCTATACCTCTCCTATTATACCCCAACAGGGAACTGCAGACCTGGCTGGTGAGTAGCGGGGCTAAATTAACCCCAAAATTTTTAAAAATATTATTTTTTTATTTTGAAAAATATATTTGAGGCAATATGCAATTTTTATATGTTGTAGTTTAATGTATAAAGAATATAAAAAAAAATAAGCCAGACGATTTGGTCGGGATTTTATAATTGCCAGACGCGTGCAAAAATATTTTGCAAAAAAATATAAAAAATATATTTGAGGCAACTTGAAATTTTAATAGGACATTATTTATAACTAAAAAATAAGATCCTCAAAAAGACAGGTCATTTTTGTGGGACTTTCTACCTGCCAGGTGATCCAACAAGTTATGTATAGGTACGAGTGCGTAGCGCTATAGACAAGCTGTAGAGTGAGAGAGAGAGTTTATCGGCAGCTGTCTGCGTTCTTGCTTGCCGCGTTATTATTGGCTCTGGCGAGGTCACGTGACTTACAATAGCCACGAGGTTCCAATTCAAAATTTCGTAGTAAAAAATAAAAAAAATTGTGAATTTCTGCTAAAAACGGTTCATATAAAAATGATTGTGTTGATTTGTGCGTGTTAAATGGATATATTTATTTTGTTATATTTTTTTATCATATAAAATTTGTTATCTAGTCAATTTAAATATAAATCTAAATGTAATGGTTTTTTCAACAAATCATAAAAACATTTTCTTTAGAAAATTAATTTTCCAAAAACTTTTGTTTCAATAATTTTTTAATAGGATTTATATTTTTGCCACGATATCTAAAATTAAAAAAATTACATTTTTTTTGGGACAGTATTCAAATTTAAAATTTATACAGAAATTAAATATTTTTTTCATGTTGAAATTAATAATGGCTAACGTATTAAATAAAAAAAGTAACGATTTCAAAAATACAAAATCACAAAGTCAGATTTATTGAGATATAATAATTATACAACTGCAGAATTATGAGTACAAAAATATAAATTTAATTCATCCTACGTCACAAATACATTTTTATTCATCTGAGGATGCTCCTTCATCAGAGCTATCAGAATCTTCTTCCGATTCATCTGCATCAGATCCGGCTACCTCTGCACCTGGCAGGTAGAAAGTCCCACAGAAATGACCTGTCTTTTTGAGGATCTTATTTTTTAGTTATAAATAATGTCCTATTAAAATTTCAAGTTGCCTCAAATATATTTTTTATATTTTTTTGCAAAATATTTTTGCACGCGTCTGGCAATTATAAAATCCCGACCAAATCGTCTGGCTTATTTTTTTTTATATTCTTTATACATTAAACTACAACATATAAAAATTGCATATTGCCTCAAATATATTTTTCAAAATAAAAAAATAATATTTTAAAAAATTTAGGGGTTAATTTAGCCCCGCTACTCACCAGCCAGGTCTGCAGTTCCCTGTTGGGGTATAATAGGAGAGGTATAGGACAAGTTTTCAGCTTGCCTCAAATACCTACCCAAAAATTCGTGCCAGCTCTCGGACTAGTACGAGACTTGCAGTGTTCTAATCTAACGAAACGTTGCGTGGGAGTATCTTTTTGTGACTCAGTTGAAATCGTGGCGTGTGTCGTTAGCGAATTCATTGTCGATTATTTTTGTTAGGGCGGCGCAGCGAACTTTTCCTTTTTCACATTACAAATTATGCATCTCATAACGATTCGCCGCAACGTCTGCGGACCTCTTAAAAATTCAAAATTCAATATTATTCAATTTAAATTTAAATTTTCGTAAAAGCGATAAACTACGCCATCCGTTCACAAAACTACCAGGAGGACTTGTTCTGAGAAGAACGGGCAAGAAACTCAGCAAGTTTCTATCCTCCCATTACATTGTTATTCTTTTTAAAAAAATGTCATAAACTACTCGTACAACGTCATTGAGTTTAAGAAGAAAAAAAAAATATATCTGAGCTATATATTCTGCAGTTTACCACATTTTCCATTACAAATGTAAGTAGTCTAAAATATTACATAAGTAAAATAAAATTAAGGTTCCATTGATTAAATTGAAAAAATAGTATATACAAAACCAGGATAGGTATTTTCACCACTTGCCGTACCATACAGTCGCAAAGAAAACTTCATTGATAACGCTAATTCTTCAAATCAGACAAGCATGAGTTTGACCAGCCACTGACAGTGGCAACTGTTCACAGGCATGACACATTTAAAAATGTAGACGCTTGTATTGCCCTCGTTAATAACAATCGTAGGGCAGTATACATCACAATAAAGTTATAACTCGTCGAATGCCCTGCACTAACCTGTGGGGGACAAAGTGTCGAATAATTATCATCATTTGATCCTAGAGTCTTTATCTTTATCCTATAGTCGTTATTTTGATCTGCGACAAAATGTAAACAAACCATAAAAAGGGTTCTTTAAGATGTCATTATTCATTGCCGTAAGGATTTTTCAAAAGCATACGACTATTTAATATTTTATTATTCCAAACTAATTAAGTAATTATTTGTTACCTTTTTAGTATTTTTACTTCAATGTTACGAAAGCTGGAAAATCATGGAATAAGAGGTCTTGCGCTTGACTGGTTCAAAAGCTATCTTTCTGGTAGACAGCAACTAACCAAGGTTGGGGGTCACCAAAGTGATCTTCATTCAATAAAATTTGGTGTGCCCCAAGGGAGTATACTTGGCCCCACGTTATTCATTATATACATGAATGATATACACAATCTGTCTTTGGCAAACGCTGAAGTAATTTGCTTCGCTGATGACACAGTAATCCTATTCAACGGCTATTCTTGGTCTGATACTGTACAAACAGCCGAGTATGGAATGTCTTACGTGCATAATTGGCTCAATAAAAATCTGCTTACTCTCAACTACGCAAAGACTAAATTTATCTGCTTTCATAAAACCGCAATATCCAACCCTAGTTACGTTAATCAAATCAGAATCCATAGCTGTGATTTCATCTTCTCGATCAACTGCAGTTGTAATCTTATTGACCGAACTGACTCATTAAAATATCTTGGAATAATAATCGACGAGCATCTGAACTTTAAATGTCATATCCAGAAACTGGCTAAGCGAATCAGAAAGATATCTGGTATATTTCGGAAATTAAGGCATGTGGCCGACGATATGTTACTTGTTATTATCTATAAAGCTCTCTGCCAATCCTTAATTGCTTACTGTGTCTCAGTGTGGGGTGCCGCTGCTAAAACGACCCTGTTAGTTGCGGAACGTGCCAACAGATCTGTATTAAAGATAATGTTTAGGTTACCTTATCGATACCCAACAGTTGATCTTTATAATAGAGCACAAGTATTATCAGTTTGTCAGTTATTTATCCTCAGAATTTCACTCATTGCCCATCAACGTCTTCTCTCTTCCGAATATTACGAGTCACTCCTTAGAAAACGAGTATTTAGATTACCGACCCCAACTATAAACTCGGCATTTGCTGGAAGATTTGGTGACGTCATCCAAGCGCGAGTCTACAATGCGGTTATGCGGTGTTGCAGTGTAGTATCTTGCTCTGTTTATAAGGCAAAAAAGATTCTAACAACCTGGCTGTTATCACTTGACTATACCTCCACGGAGGAAGTCCTACGTTGCTGATAAGTTTCTCATAACCAAATAATCTCATGTTTTTTATAATTTTCTAAAAAAGTAGTTTGTATAGTAAAGGTCTCACCTCTTTGTATTTAAGTATTTTAACATTTTCCGATGCAGTAAATAAAATAATGTTTATGGTTCGCCAAGATACAGGCTTAGCCTAGTTTGGGGACCTCTGCCTAAATGTAATAGTACTGCTTTCTGTAACTGCACTATAATTTCTGTTCAGATTGTATTTTTGAATGTCACAAATGTAACGTTTTTGTGCAATAAACTATTATTATTAAAAAAAAAAAAAAAATGTTCTTTTTTAACGTAAGCTTAGGCCCAATTTCACGATCGAGAGTTAGTGCCTAACCCAGGGTTTGCCCATATATTTGCCCCAGGGTTAAGCGCTAACTCTCGATCGTGCAATTGGGCCTTAGATTACTAAATTAATTTTTGCTATTAAAAAAACCTAAAACGAATAGTATTCTCAAACTTTTAATATGAGTTTAAAATACTTCCAAATGAAGATGAACAATCATGTCATGTTCATGACACCTTGAATCTACTTTGAATTAAATTGTTATCATCTCCATTCATATTTAGTATCATTTGGATGATAGCAATGATAGCTTGTTTTTAAATACACAGAATATAATTCACGCAAAACATTGCTTCATTTCACAAATAAATCAATAAGTAAGACTACTCCTTTTCTATTTTATTATAAAACGTTAGAGCCTATTTATTTTTTTGTCCCAGAATTGGATAAAAAGTTTGGGAACCACAAATTCTATGTTTACCTTTTATCTCAGATCAAAATGGATAGATTATAGGTAGATACGCCTTCAGTCTGCTGGGCAAATAGGGCTCCACCAAGTGTTCATAATGATTAATCCTGGGCCCGCATCCTCGACCGTAATATCGTAGATCAAGTAGGTACTCGTACTACCTACTCACCAATTTCAAATGATTTCCTGTCAAAGGTATTTAATACCTCACACCTGATTCACTACAATAATATTGAACATTGGTTTAGCTTCTTTTTCGGTGGCGGATTGGTGGATAGCAAAAGCATTCAACGTTCCTTCCGAAGCACGGAGTAACTCGAGATTAAAGTATTGGTCACCCACATCAGGACTGACCATCGCGAAAGTAGCTTTGTTTTCGATATCAAAAGCCAAAGCACACGAACCACTATGACACCGAACTCTTCCTCCTACAAACAAGTAATACTAAAGAAATTCTTAGAATTATGAGCAAGAAAATTCGCCCTCTGGTTGCAAAATTGGAGTTATACAGTCGAGTAAAATAATATGTATACAAATTTTAGAGGTGACAATATTTATTACCTTCTAATAAGAGTCATTTCCTGTCAAAAGTGTTTACACATTTTTGGAGTTGACTGTACCCTTTTGAAGCCTTAAAATAGAAAACACGAAAGCTGAAAATAAGAAAACTAATTATCTCGCGGCAAATTCTTTCACTGCGTTCATTAATGGTAATATCTGGATGCTATAGCTTGATAATTATAACACACAAGATCAGTGTTCGGAGCAGAAACGTATTAAACATTAAGCAACAAAGGCTTATAAGTTCTAGACTGAAATAATGAAACGCAAATAGGTTATTTCCAAAAGCAGCTAAATTGTTTGCCAAAGTTGGCTGATATTCGATCTCTTTGTTCTTGTTGACTTTAAAAATTATGAGAACTTTGTTGATGAGAAAACAAAGACAGGTATAATTGAGCCCTAATTAAAAGTTGGTTTGAGGTCTCCAAAGAGATTTTATTTAAGATCGTGTCGTGTAAGATCGTTTGTTTCGCCAGAAGGGGTGATCTGGGATTTAATTGAATTGACTTCGTTTGAGGTGTACTATTGCGAATCTTATTTGTAAAAACCGTGATAAACCGTAATAGGTATGAAAATGAATGGGATTATATTATTTTTATAAAGAAATTAACACTGATATAGGTTAATATAAGGTTATAAGAGCTCAGAAAAATCTCAACGATTTATAAGAATTGAATCTGGTCAATTGATCGTTGATCGATGTATAGGGTCGTCGTTGGCGTTGCGTAACGATGTGGCCTCGTTAGACATTCTCTATCGCATTTATTATGGGGAGTGTTCCTAGGAATTGTTTGGGTTGATATCCCTGACGCCATTTTCAACGCGACATGTCCTCCACTCTTTTTTTTTTTATTTATTTTACCGGCCCTGGCTTCTAGGCCTTCAGCCGAATGTCCTCCACTCTCGTCGTCTGAATGCTCCATTCCACGGTACGCTTCTCCACCACTACCTATCCCGCACAACTAAACTGTGGAATGAATTGACGTCTGCAGTATTTCCGGACCAGTACGGTATGAAAACTTTCAAGAAAAGAGCGTATATCCTGAGAATTCCACTTAACAGGCCGGTGTCAATGGGCGACAGTCGTTGCTTTCCATCAGCTGACCCTGCTCCTTTGCCTCCTATCTCTTAAAAAAGTTTTCAAATTATTTTAGTAATCCCTTTTTTACTCGGTTTATTCTTTTCTACTCTAGCTACTGGGTTTCACCAAATACAGAAGCACACTTAAGAAAAATCCGCTCCAGGGCATGTAAGGAAATATCTGTGGCAGGCAATAAAAGATATATTCAAAGAAATATTAAAATCGTAAACACAAGCAACAAACACAAATACATACACAAACAAGCACACACACACACACATATATTTATACAAATTACATAAATAGAAATTTCGTCTTGTAGCGACCCCGGAGAAAATGTCATAAACTACAACGTTTTAGATTGAAGTTTTAGAAGAAAAAATAAATAAATAACTGTGTTATAAATTCTGCAGTTTACCACATTTTTCATTACAAATGCAAGTAGTCTAAAATATTACATTAATAAAATAAAATTATGAAATTGAAAACGTAGTATATACAAAACCAGGATAGGTTCACCACTTCACCACTTGTCGTACCATACAGTCCCAAAGAAAACTTCATTGATTACGCCAATTCCACAAATCAGACAGGCATGATTTTGACAAGACACCGACAGTGGCACCTGTTCACAGGCATGACACATGAATCAGCCATCGCTTCACTCAACCATATTTTAGGGAACGCAACGACCCGACGCACGGGACACCACAGTAGAGTCATTTTAGTGAGCATGACACACGCATGATTTCTGATTATTAAACAAAAAAATACTAAAGTAATGAAATGATAATTTAGTTCGAAGTGACTGTAGGACACAGAATTTTAGAGCAAGAAAAACATAATTATTGCCACGCATTTTTATATAAACTACAAACTTTATTAACAGAGCGAATGATACATGTACTAGTGTCTCACACTTTACAGTGGCCATAAACTTAAACGTGTGTCCACACATTCCTATCATCTATATAATCCTGTACTTTATAATATGCCTTTTTCATGAGGATTTTCTTAATATACGGTTTAAACTTGTGCAACGGCAGTTCAGTCACATGATGTGGAATTTTGTTATAGATTTGTATGCATTTGCCCATGAATGAGTGACTAGCTTTATGAAGTCTGAAACCTAGACGGCAAGCCTATTCCTATGTCTTGTGTTTAAATTGTGATAGTCACTGCATTTTAAAAATGTATTTAAGTTTTTAAAACGTACATAATGTTCTCATACACATATTGGGACGCAACTGTCAAAATATTTATTTCTTTAAATAATTCCCGAAGGGAATCGCGTGGTTTTAATTTATAAATAAAAGTATTGCTCTTTTTTGTAATACGAAAATATCGTGAATATCAGCTGCTGTGCCCCATAACAGCAAACCGTACGACATAACACTATGAAAGTAGCTAAAATATACAAGTCTCGCTGTTTTAACATCAGACAATAATCTAATCTTTTTTACAGCAAAAACAGCAGAACTGAGTCTTCCCGATAGGGTGTTAATATGAGGTCTCCATTGCAAACGAGAATCTAAGGTGATCCCTAAAAACACAGTTGAATCCACACATTGTATTACCTCTTCATTAATTTTAATTTATATATTGACCTGCTTTACGTTGGGCAAAGAGAATTTTATACATTTAGTTTTTTTGGAATTCAATAATAAGTTGTTATAACTAAACCAATACATTACTTTGGAAAGGGTATTGTTCACATCGTCAAAGTCTTCTTTGTTTCTATTTATTTTAAAAATTTGTGGCGGGTAATAAAAGATATATTCAAAGAAATATTAAAATCGTGAACACAAGCAATGTTTATTTTCACACACTGACATTGACAAGTCAAAAAATATTCAAATTACATAATAGGTTGGGGAAAAAGTTTCTTCGCATTTTTTAAGAAAATTCAAAACATTTTTTAATATAGTTTATTTACATTTAACTAAAGTATGTAGGTACCATTTTGTTCGATAACTTTTTGCCATCTTGTAGGTAGGGACATGATCCCATTGCTATAGAAATTTTGGGACTTCTGGTCAAAATACCGCGACAAGTGGTTTTGGCAGTCCTCTCGTGATGTTAACCTGACACTGCCTAAAGAATTCTGAAGAGACCGAAACAGGTGGAAATCTGAAGGTGCAAGGTCAGGACTATACGGCGGATGCATTAACACCTCCCAGCCAAACTCTCTTAATTTTTGCTGAGTGGCTAAAGATGTGTGAGGTCTAGCTTTATCATGATAAAAAACCATACCCCTTCTGTTGATTAATTCCGGCCGCTTTCTCTCAACTTCTTGCTTTAATCTCATCAGTTGTTCGCAGTAAGGTTCAGAATCGATGGTCCTGCCTGGTGGTAACAGCTCATAATGAATAATACCCTTCCAATCCCACCACACACACAGCATCACCTTGTTGCGAGTTAACCCGGGTTTCGCCACAGTCTGTGAAGCCTGACCGGCCTTTGACCACGACCTTTTTCGCACGTTCTTGTCGTACGTGATCCACTTTTCATCACCAGTTATCAGCTTCTTCATTACGTCGTAATAAAGAATCACAAATGAGTACACGGTTCATTAGGTTTCTTTCAGTGAGCTCGTGAGGTACCCAAATGTCGAGCTTTTTTGTGTACCCAGTTTTTTTCAAATGCGCCAAAACTGTTTTGTGGTCAATTCCCAGTTCTTCAGCTACGTCGTAACTACTGACATGCCGATCTTGCTCGACTTTTTCAAAAATGGCATCCATTTTATCTGTAATAGGGCGACCAGAGCGACGTGCATCTTTGACATCAAAATTTCCGGATTGAAAACGCTTAAACCAAATTTGTGCTACTCTCACAGACATTGCACTAGGTCCATAAACATCGCAAATTTTTTTCGCGGCTTGCGTTGCATTTTTACCTTTTTTGTAGTAAAATTTTAAAATGTATCGAATTTCTTCATTAGATTCACTCATCTTGGCGGTACGAAAAACAAATGAAAATCACACATTTTTCCTAATTTGAATTTGGAATTATGTTCTTTAAAATTTAAACTTTCAATGATACCAAAACCAGCCAGATACAAATAGTATAGCCAAAGAGATTTTATTACAAGTTTATACATACTATAATGCGAAAAGACTTTTTCCCCAACCTAATATTTTATATAGAAATTTCGTCTTGTAGCGACCACGGAGGTCCGCTACATATCTTTTCCATATAGTCTTGGAGTGAGAGAAAAAAAAGCCTTCCGAATAGCAATTCCATTAGCATCTAGCTCCACAGCGTATTGCTGTGTGCACAATTAAGTTGAAACAAAATTTATGGAACAATATCGTAGGCTGTTAATTAATGTTCAAAATTAATTCGTACGAAAGCATTCAGCCGGTCCACGAATTTCGAACAAGGACAAGTTAATCAAGTAATACTCACACACGTAGCGGACTAACTTACATAGAAAACAAGTTAAGCCTCCACAGTGCGCCACTTTATGAAACTGCCAAGTCCGGCGTTGCTTATGCAAGCTGTGTAAAGACTAACTGCCTCTTTGTGTTATGAAGTTAGTTATGAAACTTAAACAGTATGGACGCTGTGATGTTTTTATTAAGAGTATAGCATCAACGGTAACTTTTGTAAGTTGCATGAAAGGACTTTGTGGAAGCGAAATCCATTCAGGAAGATTTAGACTCGTGGCTGAAGCTGATAAATGAATATTTCTCGCGAATAACCATATTCGCAGAGCAGAAATGTAAAGTCAGAAAGTTAATAAATAAACCACACTAACAGACATTTCCACGCTTCAAAAGATATTCGATAGCTCAAATTACGGGCAAGATAGATAGATAGATTAACACTTTATTGCACAAAAACAAAGTACATAAAAGTAAATATAAGCCTCCGTGTGTTGTACAAAGGACGGCCTTATCGCATAGAGCGATCTCTCCCAGGCAACTTCGAGACCAAGTGTGTTGAAAAATTTGATACGTGCAAGTCGACCAGAACTCGTAACCAAACAGAAAATGAATTTTTGTAAATTTAGTTCCATTACTGAAACTACATAAGTGTAAGAATGGTGAACAAATATAATTAGGCAAACATCCAACACAGGAACAAAGAATAAAGCGCATCGTGCCAAAAACTAGACGGGCTTATCGCCTTGGCTGCATGTAGCTTTCGTTTGCAATTCTTAAAAATATATCGTAGCATACATCGACTCGGACACTTGATATGTTAGTTCTTATAATTCTTAACTGTGACATACTGTATTTATGTGCAGCAAGCGTGGGATACAAAAATAATTTATTTTTTTGACGCATCCTCTCATCTTTGAATTGTAATTCTGTGGGTCTAAAATGGTAATATTGGGTCTTTACCAATGAAATTGGTGTTTTTATTCTGTCTTAGCAATTTCTCCGTAACTATTAAGTTTCAGAACATTCTTATAAAATAATTGCCTCTTCTAAAAATAGACCATATATTTGAGCTCGTATTATTTAATTTGATAATTTTTTGTAGGTTTAATTGTGTTAGAATTAGACACAAACACAATAATTTTTAACTGCCTCCCGAATACATCATTTGATTTGCATTAACATAAAAACGTTGAATAATTTTTATCAAGCGTGTTCACACACATATTGCTAAAGCATGTTTAATGATACACGCGAAATATTATTATCTCTGGATTTGTCGTTATGAAGAAAACTGATAAAATGTTAGTATGTAAAATGCAAACATCCCCAAAACCTCCATACAAAACACCAATTTCATAGGTAAGGACCTAATATTAGCAATTCCTATTATGAATTACATTACGAAATATAGAATAATACTTTTATCATCATATTTTAAATGTATTTGATGGAAATCATCGCCAATTGAGAGTTTGCCTTGCAAAATAGTAAATAGATTATCTTCTGATAAACTACATAATTTAAAATAAGAAGTAATTTTACGTATTCCACTAAAAACGATTATAAAGCAATTTATCGCAATAAACTATAATTATCTTCAGGTAATTTTTGACAGTTCAAATTGTAAAATCGTTTTATCATTCTTTCCTATCAGGAACACAACACTGTCAAGTAGTAACATTTAACCGCTTTTTATTATATTTTTCACTGATCACAATTTAGCCTGTGTATTTCTTGAAGACGGTCCGTTCGAAGCAGCACAAAAACCTGACCGTCATCGGAGCAACTGGGATCCCTTTCTTTATCTGAGAGATTTATTGGTAGACTTGCTACAACGGCTATCGGTTTTCATGCACATAATATTCAGTTATTAGTGTTGTATCAAGTTCGTGGATACCGAGATCCGATGAATTATGGAATGTTTCAATGCAAGGTAATTTTCCGTAAGATACTTATTAATTAGTAAAATATATTGGAAAATTCAAAGGTGAACACACCAAAAATATAAGTACAGTTTGTTGAGAATATCGCTTGCTTCAAACTACGTCCGGTGCGTGGTCATAGCCGGACATGCAAACGGGAAACATATCCGTAACTAACCCTTCAGGGATAGACGCGTGATATCTGTATGCCATAATAAAAGATAAACAGTAATTGTCATCTAATTTTAGGAGGCATTCTTTTTTTTTAATTTTGTTAGAAATAAAACACGTTTAAAGCCATGATTCTCACACAGTGCAATTTTATTGTACGCAGTGATTTTAAAAGCTATCTAATGGGAATATTTTACTATTTGAAAATTTAACTAAAGCTAAAAATCACTAAAAGCTTTCATTTGTCAGACATGTTACAGTTCAGAAACCGTGTTTTATTGCACACATTTATTATCGGGTGAGCTTTCAAAAATAAAATGTTACGTTTTGTTCGTTTTCAAAATAAGTCGTGAAAGATCCGAAGTGGAACATCACTAATATTTCTTATATTTAAATGATAAATAAGATACGTACCTGCAACTTAGACCGTACTATCATATCATATGCTTTGGATACAACCCTATTTCCATCTTTATCAATAATTCAACACAGTATTTTTGCTTCTCGATGTTTCCGATCTCATGGACTGTGAACTTGGTCTTTAATATTATCTTTTTGAACCCGTACACTTGATAATGCATGTAGACGTACCAACGGCTTATTGTGCCTTCCGAATTTTTGCATGCTATTGACGAAGTAGCAAAACATGTGTTTATACTGTTTTAAGCAAATAAATGAATAAATGAAATGAATGAAGTGAATGAAGTGAATGAAGTGAATGAAGTGAATGAAGTGAATGAAGTGAATGAAGTGAATGAAGTGAATGAAGTGAATGAAGTGAATGAAGTGAATGAAGTGAATGAAGTGAATGAAGTGAATGAAGTGAATGAAGTGAATGAAGTGAATGAAGTGAATGAAGTGAATGAAGTGAATGAAGTGAATGAAGTGAATGAAGTGAATGAAGTGAATGAAGTGAATGAAGTGAATGAAGTGAATGAAGTGAATGAAGTGAATGAAGTGAATGAAGTGAATGAAGTGAATGAAGTGAATGAAGTGAATGAAGTGAATGAAGTGAATGAAGTGAATGAAGTGAATGAAGTGAATGAAGTGAATGAAGTGAATGAAGTGAATGAAGTGAATGAAGTGAATGAAGTGAATGAAGTGAATGAAGTGAATGAAGTGAATGAAGTGAATGAAGTGAATGAAGTGAATGAAGTGAATGAAGTGAATGAAGTGAATGAAGTGAATGAAGTGAATGAAGTGAATGAAGTGAATGAAGTGAATGAAGTGAATGAAGTGAATGAAGTGAATGAAGTGAATGAAGTGAATGAAGTGAATGAAGTGAATGAAGTGAATGAAGTGAATGAAGTGAATGAAGTGAATGAAGTGAATGAAGTGAATGAAGTGAATGAAGTGAATGAAGTGAATGAAGTGAATGAAGTGAATGAAGTGAATGAAGTGAATGAAGTGAATGAAGTGAATGAAGTGAATGAAGTGAATGAAGTGAATGAAGTGAATGAAGTGAATGAAGTGAATGAAGTGAATGAAGTGAATGAAGTGAATGAAGTGAATGAAGTGAATGAAGTGAATGAAGTGAATGAAGTGAATGAAGTGAATGAAGTGAATGAAGTGAATGAAGTGAATGAAGTGAATGAAGTGAATGAAGTGAATGAAGTGAATGAAGTGAATGAAGTGAATGAAGTGAATGAAGTGAATGAAGTGAATGAAATGAATGAAATGAAGCATAGATAAAATTCGAGGTGACGAAATTGCGCAGCCATGATAAAAGTTAATCCATTAAAAAAAGATCAAAGTATACATAATAGGTTGGGGAAAAAGTTTCTTCGCATTTTTTAAGAAAATTCAAAACATTTTTTAATATAGTTTATTTACATTTAACTAAAGTATGTAGGTACCATTTTGTTCGATAACTTTTTGCCATCTTGTAGGTAGGGACATGATCCCATTGCTATAGAAATTTTGGGACTTCTGGTCAAAATACCGCGACAAGTGGTTTTGGTAGTCCTCTCGTGATGTTAACCTGACACTGCCTAAAAAATTCTGAAGAGACCGAAACAGGTGGAAATCTGAAGGTGCAAGGTCAGGACTATACGGCGGATGCATTAACACCTCCCAGCCAAACTCTCTTAATTTTTGCTGAGTGGCTGTGTGAGGTCTAGCGTTATCATGATGAAAAACCACACCCCTTCTGTTGATTAATTCCGGCCGCTTTCTCTCAACTTCTTGCTTTAATCTCATCAGTTGTTCGCAGTAGAGTTCAGAATCGATGGTCCTACCTGGTGGTAACAGCTCATAATGAATAATGCCCTTCCAATCCCACCACACACACAGCATCACCTTGTTGCGAGTTAACCCGGGTTTCACCACAGTCTGTGAAGCCTGACCGGCCTTTGACCACGACCTTTTTCGCACGTTCTTGTCGTACGTGATCCACTTTTCATCACCAGTTATCAGCTTCTTCAAAAATGGTTCGGTTTCATTACGTCGTAATAAAGAATCACGAATGAGTACACGGTTCATTAGGTTTCTTTCAGTAAGCTCGTGAGGTACCCAAATGTCGAGCTTTTTTGTGTACCCAGTTTTTTTCAAATGCGCCAAAACTGTTTTGTGGTCAATTCCCAGTTCTTCAGCTACGTCGTAACTACTGACATGCCGATCTTGCTCCACTTTTTCAAAAATGGCATCCATTTTATCTGTAATAAGGCGACCAGAGCGACGTGCATCTTTGACATCAAAATTTCCGGATTGAAAACGCTTAAACCAAATTTGTGCTACTCTCACAGACACTGCACTAGGTCCATAAACATCGCAAATTTTTTTCGCGGCTTGCGTTGCATTTTTACCTTTTTTGTAGTAAAATTTTAAAATGTATCGAATTTCTTCATTAGATTCACTCATCTTGGCGGTACGAAAAACAAATGAAAATCACACATTTTCCTAATTTGAATTTGGAATTATGTTCTTTAAAATTTAAACTTTCAATGATACCAAAACCAGCCAGATACAAATAGTATAGCCAAAGAGATTTTATTACAAGTTTATACATACTATAATGCGAAAAGACTTTTTCCCCAACCTAATATAATAAACCGTAGCATTTCGATTGAGCTCAACCTAACTAGATAAATATAATCGTAATTTTTAAATCAAATTAAAATTAATTTTTTTAATTTTTTTCGATTAAAAGGATAGTTAATTGATTTAATTTAAATAGGTGCACACGCCACAGTAACTACGAACATTGCTTGTGCTCAGAAAATTTCTACAAAATCTCTTAAAAGAAATTGTAAGTCAATTTATTCAACAAGACCAAAGTAATTACTTAGTCAATACTACAAACTGATTATTATTCAAACTGCGTATCTTTAATCTCTGAAGACTACTTTAAAAGCTGAATTTAATGCCACAACATTTGTCAACTGTGACCGTGACATTCGAATGTTTTTATGTCTCCTGGGTAGACCCTTAAGGCGAGAATACACTGGAGCATTTACTAGTTAGTACCTGCCGCTCTAATTCTCAATGAGGATCTGTAATGTTCTAGAAAAGGCTCTTTATTTGTATCTTAATAAATGTTAATAAATGATTTCATGTTCAAGATCAACCTTTTTATAACTTTTTGTATTATTTAATTCAGACATTCCGATTAAAAGATATCCGAGTTTAGATGCAAAATCCGTACTAAATGTCGGTTCTATCCGTCGTTGTGACGTCACACGCTCTCGCGTACATCGAGTTTAAGCGTCGGGGCCGGCGTAAGTTACTCAATATCTTACCTTACCTTATATTATTCAATATCTTTGTAAATAATGGCCTGATTTTGATTTTTAAAAGAAAAATATCATTATTATGTCATACAGAATAACGTGGGTACTAGTTTTATTTAATTTGTTAAAATATTACTGATCCTCATTCTGGGTTCGGATTCGATTAGAATAGTCACGTCTGGCGTCCCGTCTCGCTCTATTTCACCGCAATTAACAGTGACAGATATAGATTTCATGCTTGGTTTGTTTCCGACACTTGTGAATAAGGGGACAGAAGATAGAGCACTTCGAATATTATAAATTCTTAATTATACCAAATAAAAAAAGTACCTACAAAGATAGAACTCCCTTGCATACTGTCAAATTGTCTTTACAGATCTCTTCGGGTCATTATTATAATGACGCTCGGTGTTGCTTTACCCCGACTTTAAAAACCCAACAAACGTTTTGGTGTAACGTTTGTTGGGTTAGTACGTAATGTACTAACAAATGCTCCAGTCTATACTCACCTTTAGACGGTGAGCACAGAATTGAGTGAAGAGCCAGCAGTTTCAAAATGTTTGCCTATTTTTGCCATTATTGAATTTGAGGACCAATTGGTTGAAGGGTCAGTTTCCCTGGCTGTTCAATTAAGAGGTCCCTGGGGTCCATTCTTCAAGTCCTTGTTTCGAATGATTGTGTATAAAATACAAATGTTTTTCTGGTCACGTATATTTTGTATGAAGTTTTTAAGTACAGTTAGGTTCAAATATATGTGAATACATTTAACAGGTAACAATCATCTTCTCTCTTTTAATGGGAATTAGTTCTAATAAGTGCTTAAATATAAATAAATATATTTTTCTTTCTTTCTTTCTTTTTACATATTTTTGCTCGTCACTTCGTCTTCGTCATCTTAAGTTTGTTTTGGGCTTGTTAACAAGGTGTGTTCATAAGAAGTTATTATTATTATTATTTTAAATTGAATTAGGGAGGCACAGCATAAAATTGAACGATTTCATTATTTTGGTCACCCATCGGGGTACAACCACCGTGAAACTTGCAATATAAATTAGAATATGCGTTCAATACCACAATAATTATTTTCATAATTAATAAGCAATTTTTCAAGGGAATTAGTGATAGCTATATAATTAATTCTTTCAGAAACAGGGAAGCAATAATTTAATGTATTGCAACGACTTTAATCAAAATTTATTTAACTATGGTATTTTAACTATCCCACGGGAACCCTTTAATTTTCCGGAATAAAAAGTTAGTTATTGACCACAGATATAAGGTATCGCCATGCAAAATTTCATTGAAATCGGTCCAGCCATTTCGGAGATTACCTAGCCCGTACAAACTCACAAGCAAACAGAAAAACAATAAAAAAAAAAATGTATTTTCCACTTTATTTACATCCACCGACATTCTACCGTTTTACAGTTTAATCTTGGAATATGGTATGTAGCCTATAGCTATCCTCAATAAATATGCTATTAAACACTGAAAGATTTTTTCAAATTGGAACAGTAGCCTCAATTGGTGGAATTGAAAATTTACTCCTACTCTATTATTAGAAGCAACGTTCATAGTGGCGTAAAGTCCTTAATTTGTTTGGGATGGGATTTTTTTTACATTCACTCGCATGGTATCCGTTCCCATTGGAATATTGGGATGAAAGGTAGCCTATGTCCATTCTCAGGCTAGACTATCTGTGTACCAAATTTCGGTTAAATTGGTTCAGTAGTTGTGACGAGAAAGCGAGACAGACAGACAGAGTTACTTTCGCATTTATCTTTCCTGCATTTCCTACCTGTGAAAAATATAATACGTTGGTTACTCTATAAAATTACACTAACGTTCTTCATGCTTTTAAACAATACACGGCTTTAGTCATTAGTCTACCATCCAAACTATCTTCTCAACAATCGAACAAATCCTGCCTACCTCATCAAACTAAGCGTAGCTCCCGAGTTCGGCGTGTGTTCGCATGTATTTACATCCGAACCCTCACCGTATTGTTGCCCCGCATTTATCTGTTCGGCGCCCACAAAGGACCTCATTTCCTGGTAGGCTTGGAATAAACAAAAACAACGAGGCACGAGTACTCGACATTGTACAGAAAGGGATTTTCTTTGGCAGGGAAATGTTTTTGACAAATGTTGATTGTGTGTACGGGATCTTATTTATCCGTCATTTGGTTGTTTGGGCGTCGTCGTGGAAGTAATTAGTTTCAAAAAGAATAATCTTAGCTTGGTATTATAATTTATCTACACTCATGTTATAATGTTCGAATTATGAACTCAGATTCGAACTCATAATGACATATTTTTAACACAGATGATATAAACGAAATTTTAAAATGGAAACTGTAACATAAACACCATTATGCAACAGGATGGACTCGTTTAGCAACACTTATTTTTCTTAAAAATGCACAAAACTATGGCAAATGTTTTCCAGACAGCGAACAATAAATAAAATTAATTAATTTTTAAGCTATTGCATAGCTTCTATCGCGGGCTTTGAGCGCGGGGACCGAATCCAAAAATTCCGTAACGAAAAAACCTCACGCTCTCCACTCCGATGCGCAAGGAGGTGTGGCTTGAAGGCCGTGCATCGTCTAACGTCGTTTCAGTTCGGCAGTCTTCGGCACGGCGTTGTGTGCGTGCTTTAACAGAGTAACTTTTCAATTCAAGTTACACTTTTTAAAAGTAGTGTGTGTATACTTCCCACTGCTGGGTACAGGCGTTCCTCATAGAGAAACACATGAGAAGTATGGGCCGTAACACCACCACGCTCGCTGGTCCAACAGCTACCGGTAACGGCTCACAATGTTTTGGTCAGCCATCCAAGGCCTAACCATGGGGAAAGTAGTTTTTGATACCAAAAGCAAAAGCCATTTTCATTTCCATACACTTTCCTAATAACATGATCATTCGCTTTTACCTTTAATGAGTCCATTAAATTTAAATTGATAAGACAAAATTAATTAAGTACCTACAAATATATTTATATCGCACACGAAAATCAACTTTAATAACTGTATTCTAAGAACGCTTACAGTGATAACATCTATACATATTAAAAAACGGTAGAGGTAGAATATCTGTACATAGAAAAAAAATGCCTAAAACCAAGTCACAAGGATGTAAAAAAGGGTGAAATTCCAAAAAATATAGCTTTTAATTTTTTGTTTCTCTGTCTGAAAACAGACAAACTCTGTTTGTACGGGCTAATCTCCGAAATGGCTGGACCGATTTCAATGAAATTTTGCATGGTGATACCTTATATCTCTGGTCAACATCTTAGATAGTCTTTATTCCTGAAAATAAAGGGCTATAGTAACAGCGGACGAAGTCGCGCGGCACAGCTATTATTTTCTAAACATCCCAACTTATAAGCTTCTGAACCCCGAGGCGCGTTTAAGACTAATCATTATTCACCGCATGTACTTTGTGGGCTTAATGCTCGACACGTGTCGGGAGAGGAAGTCATTTTCACTAAAATAGTTACACTTACTTATGATGTAAGCTATCACAAGTCGTGGAAGCAGAAAGCCTTTTGTAATTTTCAATGATATAGTAGCTTACAGACTAGTGAATGTATTTGTGGATCATGAGTTTTTTTTAACCAAATTCATACTATCTATATCTATACGTACATATATTGGGTCCTTACCTATGAAATTGGTCTTTTTATTCTGTCTTAGCAATTTGTCCGTAACTATTAAGTTTCAGAACATTCTTATAAAATTATTGCCTCTTCTAAAAATAGACCATATATTTGAGCTCGTATTATTTAATTTGATAATTTTTTGTAAGTTTAATTGTGTTAAAATTAGACACAAAGACAATAATTTTTAACTGCAACATTTGATTTGCATTAACATAAAAACGATGAATAATTTTTATCAAGCGTGTTCACACACATATTACTAAAGCTTGTCTAATGATACATGCCAAATATTATTATCTCTGGATTTGTCGTTGTGAAGAAAACTGATAAAATGTTAGTATGGAAAATGCAGACATCCCCAAAATCTCCATACAAAACACCAATTTCATAGGTAAGGACCTAATATTTAATATATACATACATACAATTCTTGAGATATACATAATATAATACATATACATATAATGAACATCTAAGACTGGAGAACAAATGTTTGAAAAATCATCACCCAAACACTTGCCTCCACTGGGGATCGAACGCAGGACCTCTCGAGATGGCGACGCCTTGAGACCGGCGTACAGACCACTCGGCCACGGAGGTCGTCAAAATTCATACTATCTATTCTACGTACATATAATAAAACTGTAGAGGTCAAATGTCTGTACATAAAAAAAAATGCTTAATATCAAGCCAAGGGGATGTAAAAATAGGGAAAACACAAAAAAATATGTTTTGTTTCTTTGTCTGTTCGTCTGTGTGTTTGTTTGTCTATTTGTACGGGCTTATCTCCGAAATGGCTGGACCTATTTCAATAAAAAATTGCATGGTGATACCTTATATCCCTGGTCTTAGATACTTTTTATTCCGGAAAATTAAAGGGATCCCCTGGGATAGTTAAAAAACCAGTAACCGCGTACGAAGTCACGGGCATCAGCTAGTATTATTATAAATGTAAAAGAAACTCCGTCCGTCTTAATTTCACGTCAACTATTGAACTGATTTAATCTAAATTTTGCACACAGATAGTTTAGAACCTGAGAATGGACATGGGCTACTTTTTATAAAAGTAAACACCCATCTTGCGTTTCACAATCTCTGGATACCACATTGTATGTGGAACGCACAGCTTGCTATTGGAAGGATATAATTATGAAGTAATTTGACAAGTAACTATTATGACTTTACTAATCGACTATCTCCGTGGTCGAGTGGTCTGTACGCCGGTCTCAGGGCGTCGCCTTTTGGAGAGGTTCTTGGTTCGATCCACTGTGGGGGCATATGTTTGGGTGATGAATTTTCAGGCATTTGTTCTCCAGTCTTGGATGTTTTTATATATTTATAAATATTTTATGTATTTATCTATTAAATATATTTATCCGTCATCTAGTGTCCGTGCCACAAGCAGAATTAGTTGCTTAAAATGGGGCTAGTTAATTGGTGTAAATGTCTGAAGATATTTATATATTAGGTTGGGGAAAAAGTCTTTTCGCATTATAGTATGTATAAACTTGTAATAAAATCTCTTTGGCTATACTATTTGTAATTGGCTGGTTTTGGTATCATTGAAAGTTTAAATTTTAAAGAACATAATTCCAAATTCAAATTAGGAAAATGTGTGATTTTCATTTGTTTTTCGTACCGTCAAGATGAGTGAATCTAATGAAGAAATTCGATACATTTTAAAATTTTACTACAAAAAAGGTAAAAATGCAACGCAAGCCGCGAAAAAAATTTGCGATGTTTATAGACCTAGGTCCATGTGTCTGTGAGAGTAGCACAAATTTGGTTTAAGCGTTTTCAATCCGGAAATTTTGATGTCAAAGATGCACGTCGCTCTGGTCGCCCTATTACAGATAAAATGGATGCCATTTTTGAAAAAGTGGAGCAAGATCGGCATGTCAGTAGTTACGACGTAGCTGAAGAACTGGGAATTGACCACAAAACAGTTTTGGCGCATTTGAAAAAAACTGGGTACACAAAAAAGCTCGACATTTGGGTACCTCACGAGCTCACTGAAAGAAACCTAATGAACCGTGTACTCATTTGTGATTCTTTATTACGACGTAATGAAACCGAACCATTTTTGAAGAAGCTGATAACTGGTGATGAAAAGTGGATCACGTACGACAAGAACGTGCGAAAAAGGTCGTGGTCAAAGGCCGGTCAGGCTTCACAGACTGTGGCGAAACCCGGGTTAACTCGCAACAAGGTGATGCTGTGTGTGTGGTGGGATTGGAAGGGCATTATTCATTATGAGCTGTTACCACCAGGCAGGACCATCGATTCTGAACTCTACTGCGAACAACTGATGAGATTAAAGCAAGAAGTTGAGAGAAAGCGGCCGGAATTAATCAACAGAAGGGGTGTGGTTTTTCATCATGATAACGCTAGACCTCACACATCTTTAGCCACTCAGCAAAAATTAAGAGAGTTTGGCTGGGAGGTGTTAATGCATCCGCCGTATAGTCCTGACCTTGCACCTTCAGATTTCCACCTGTTTCGGTCTCTTCAGAATTCTTTAGGCAGTGTCAGGTTAACATCACGAGAGGACTGCCAAAACCACTTGTCGCGGTATTTTGACCAGAAGTCCCAAAATTTCTATAGCAATGGGATCATGTCCCTACCTACAAGATGGCAAACAGTTATCGAACAAAATGGTACCTACATACTTTAGTTAAATGTAAATAAACTATATTAAAAAATGTTTTGAATTTTCTTAAAAAATGCGAAGAAACTTTTTCCCCGACCTATTATATTTATTTTCTCATCGATTGTGAAACAGACCCTAAGAGTACTACTAACCATACCACTAAAATAATATGCGGGCGACAAATGCATCACCAAAATACGCTTTGGTGACTTAGCAATATTAGTCGTTCTTTCTGTTCTTGTAATTTTTTACATTACATTTTATTTTATTTTAATAATAGCTTTCTCACTTCATTAGACGGTCCTTGACGTAATTTAATTTACGCCTAGTGAAACTATCTTCTGGCAGTTGGTTCGCTCAAATCTTCTCTGTTAACTTCGGCCCAGAGTTATTCGAGCTGAAATCTAAACTTAAGGTGTAACATTGGTTTGAACTCCTGACCTTTAACTGTCGGCTTTGACTTACAAAACTGATGTAAGCAAGTTTTTAAAGTTTCTCTAATTAGTCTACATTTGTTAAATTCGTGGTGAACGTCGCGTCGTATTGATTTGCTTTGGTTACGTTAAGATAAGCACTATTCGCGTTAGTTGGACCTTAGATGGGTGACCAGGACTTTGTGTTCCTTTTAAATACTAATATAGATTACTAATATTACCCACCAACGCGCATCGATCGGGCCAGTAGTGGTGTTACGGCCCATACTCCTCATTTGTTTGTTTCCATGAGGAAGGCCTGTGCCCAGCAGTGGGAAGTAAACAACTATGCTGAGGACAATATAGAATAAAAAGCGAACTTGCGTTATGTATTGACCTTGGATCGGTGTCCAGTACTATGAGACCTCGCGTTGTACTGTTCTTCGATATCCTAGTAAAAGTTAGTTTAAATAGTTTCTTAATGAAAAAAATAATAATAGTAGACTCTTGTGCAGATTTATTTCAAACAATAGGTAAATTAAAATCCCGACTCAAAAATTATTCTGTATACGTCACTATCATCAGATTGCCTGTCATATGTAGGAAAAAAATATATGAAGCAATATTTTACAAATAAACTCTTTTCGATGTCAAAACAGAAAATAAGCTCTTTTGTGTTTATAAGGACAAATATTATAAGAATTTCTGTATTCTATTTAATTTTGCACTATGCATATCAGATTGAGCCCACTTCCACTTATTGGCCTTTGTTCCAGCCAGTCGCTGCGAGTCGCTTCGAGACACCCAGTCTTATAGCTGCGTTATTAAATTTAATATCTGAAACCAAGTTTGCATTTCTAGATAATTTCCTTGCAAGATATATTACATATTCTTTTAAGAGCGATTTTTCTAGTGTCATTAAAATGAAATCTAGTGTTTTGCTTTGTTTTGTTGAAGTGTGTAGTAAATGAGTATTTTTATTAACTTTGTTATACTTGTAACGAGGCGCCATAGCTATAATAGCGCCTCGTAGCTGTCATTGCGCTCTTCTATGGCCATTTTTCTCTTGGTTTCCGTTTTTAAATTTGCTGTCTGTCTCTTTTTATTTGTTTTGTTCTCGAAGTTCATTATTACCAGAGTCAGCGCGTAGAGCGGTTGTCTCCCTTCTAACAATAATTGATATATATTTATAGAGTGATGATCAATTTTTATAAGCTTAAACTAAAAGTTACAACAAATCACATGATCAGTTCCTGATAAATAACAAAGACTATAAGTATAAGTTTCATTAAGGCACTATTTTGTGCCTTAATTCTTCAATATAAAATATACCATAACTAAGTGTGACGACCCAACTGTATTTTCTTTATCCCCGGCTTCACCCCGTCACATACTTACTTCTTTAGACTTTTGTGGAGCTCAATGACCACAATTCGCTTGAAGTTGGATTTTTAAGTATTTGCCCTACCTTCTAAGATAAGCAAGTGGTCTTAAATATTAAATGGCGCTGAGATGGGTTATGCTGTAAGCCTGTTAATATTAACAATAACATAAGAAAGTGTTGCCAACTGTCATAATTCGAGTTTCTCAATTAAATTTCAATCATAACATGTTAATTAGAAGTTCAAAATTTATAAAGAAAGGATTTCGTGACTTATGAACTAAATTTCAGCGAACTTAATCCAACAAGTAGCACCGACTCTTCTTAGAACATTGTTCACTCACACATTCAATCCGTGACTTCTATGATCTTTCTCATATTCTAGGACCATTCATATTTGTTCTGATATAGCCTTCCTCAGTCTATATACGGCCCGCTGCTGGTCAAAGGCTTTCCTCATGAAAACACATGAGGAGTTTGGCCGTAACACTACTAAGCTGGCCCAATGCAGGTTGGTGGGTAGAAACAGTTGCAATAGCAGCTGGGGCCAACGGCAACGGATGGTTTCAAAGGTACGCTGGCCGTATCGTTTCGCAGCCACACGCGCGCGCTTATACGTCAAAATGTATGGAAATCTCGCCAGCGCTGGCGGCCAGCGTACTTATAAAACGTCCCTAATGTGCCCTCCCAAGCACGGAGGAATTCGAAATCAAGTTTTGGTCACCCATCCAAGGCCTGACCATGACGAAGGTAGCTTTATCTGTGATATCGAAAGCCAAAGCGCATTAACCACTACGCCACGAACCTCCACATATAAAACACACAACACATCATCACGCCTTCTTTCCCGAAGGGGTAAACTACATCTACCTCCTCATATATATTAACGATGAACAAAATAAAAAGAATTTCTGACATAAAAATACGAGCAATTACTCACAGATCAACACGAACAATAATATAAAAAAGTAAGCAAAAAATTATAAAAGAATGTTAAAAAATTGGTATACTACTAAAATATTTACAATCTGTCTCGGAATATCCAGGTCCAGGTACTTTCGCCCCGACTTGTCACACACAATAAAACCAATCCACGGTATCTAAATAACGAATACACCCAGAGGTATAACCTCAAAGGTGACTCCCAAGGAGGAACGAACAAATACTTTCTCCGTCTCTTTTTATGACTTGTCGGAAATAAGCCGAGATACATCTGAAGATAAGTCTCGGTTTAATATAAGGGAGATGTTATTTAAAACACTGCGCGTAAAATTTAGACGGATTTTTTATGGGGAACAATTCTGATTTTGTGTGATAAGTAAGGCTGGCAAAAAAAAATTGAGCTCAAAAGGTAATCACAAACAGATACAAGCATGAGGGTCGATTACAAGGCTAAGATACTAATGAGGAAAACATCAATAATGTTGAAATCGACCCATGAACACGTCTAAGCTTTTGAGGTATGTGTGTGCCTTTTTTTTACATATGACAGGTAAGTTCTTGGCTTTCGTCTCACCTGATGGTAAGTGACGATAAGGCCAAAGGTGGAAGCGAGCTTCACCTGTAATCCTCAACAATTGAGGAACTGGCTATCTTACCTCTGATTGCCGGAACACAACAATGCTTAAAGCATTGTTATTATGGTGACAAATTTAGGTAAGATGGTGGTAGCTAGCCAGGCGGGCTTCGAAGCTCTACCATCAACCAAACCGAGCAGAAAAACCCCTGCCCCTGTGGGGAATCAAACCCGGACCTCCCGATCAACACCCGGTGGTGTCAACCACTAAACCGGAGAGGCGGTTAAAATATAATAAATTATACGCTTTTGAGGAATGAACGATTATATTGGGTATCGGTCTATGAAATTGGTGTTTTTTTTCACTCTTAGTATTTTGTCTGTAACTATTAAGATTCAGAGTATTTCTAAAAAATAATTACCTCGTTTAAAAAAAGACTATATTTTTGAGCTCTTTTGATTTGTTTTGCTAATTTGTTGTAAGTTTAATTGTGTTAAAATTGGACACGGAGACAACTCTTTTTAAGTGCCTCCCGAATACATCATTTTATTTGCATTCATTCAAAAACGATAAATATTTTTTATGAAGTGTGATATTACACATATTACTAAAGCTTGTCTAATGATAGATGCCAAATATTATTATCTTTGAATTTGTCCTTGTGAAGAAAACTGAAAAAAATGTTGTATGGAAAATGCAGAATTCCCCAAAATCTCCATACAAAACACCAATTTCATAGGTAAGGACCTAATATTCCCTTGTTACTGAATCTAAGAGCCCGGTGGCGGGAAGGTACAAGTGACGGGTGTACACTTCCAAAATAATAATGTTGTAAATGAAACCTTGGTACCTAACCAGTACCTAACAATACGTTTGTATTCAATTCTTGGTACTCCTATATAACAAGAATGATTATGAAATGATAGTAAGCCGGTTCTAGCTTCTGAACCGCGGGAAAATTTCTAAGGATTAGATTTCCTGCCAATATTGGTTACCTGGCCTAGTACCTCACATTGTAATATTAGAACTAAAATCCGTAGCGTAGTAGTAAGTATGCTTTGGCTTTCCATATCCAAAACAAAGCTACCTTCGCCGTGGTCAGGCCTTAGATGGGTGACCGAAATTTTGGGAACTCGAACACCTCGGTGCTTTGGACGGCACTTTAAGCCGTTGCTCACGGTTGCTATTCATATTTATATTCATTTATTTGTGTTCATTTTATTGCAACCGTTTCTACCCACCAATCAGAATCGGGCCAGCATGGTGGTGTTATGGCCCATCCTCCTCATGTGTTTCTTCATTTGGAAGGTTGTGCCCAGCAGTGGGACGTATATAGGCTGAGGACGATAATGAATCGCGATGTCTTTGATGGGGAAGCACTTCGTTAGGTTAGTGATGAACGAATGAACAAATCAATCACAGTGTGTAGACACTCCATATTCCATTAACATGATAGCAACAAATCAAAATGGAACAATACTTTATCGAAATTCAAGCATTGAATTATTGATTGATGATGTATGGCGTTTATTGAAACTTTTTGCCGAACAATGGAAATTAAACAAAAAAAAAACTGCTTAGATAGTCAGTATATCAATAACTTGTCCTGTCCACGGCCTATATACGTCCCACAGGCATTCCTCATGGAGAAACACATGAGGAGTATGGGCCGTAACACCACCACGCTGGCCCAATGCAGGCTGGTGGGTAGAAACTGTCGCAATATCGACCGGGACGGGCTTAACGTGCCTTCCGAAGCACGGAGGAGCTCGAGATCACAAAGTTTTGGTCACCCATCCATGGCCTGACCATGGCGAAGGTAGCTTCGTTTTCAATCGAAAGCCAAAGCATACAAAGCACTACACCACCGAGCTCCTCGTCCGTTCGTAAATTCGTTTCGTAGTTTTACAGATCTTAGCTGACATAGGAACAGACAGAGAGCGGGACCGACATTAGTAAAGTTTATACTATGTACATATGAATATTTTTTGCCACGATCATGAACGGTATGCTCCAGTGTGGCGGACAGAGACCTGTGTAATAAAGTTTCCTTGAGTTTGAGGTTGCCTTGTTAACCGTTAAGTAAGCTTAAGTAATTATGTGGCCTAGAACTTGAAAGGCATCTTTGGTACAGGTTTAGTCACGACCGTGAACATGGATCACTGTTGACAGAAAATGATATCTATTACAAAGGGATAAGGCGGTTATTGTTCAAAAGTGTTATATTTATGCTCGTATACCTATTAAACCTATTATCTTATTATGCTTTAAAATAAGAGGGCGAAGAAAGAAGCTTTACATCGAAGTCCATAGATCTTATATAGGTCACATTAGATTTAGGGTCAGCGCGTCAAGAACAGCTGAGAAAATAACCGCTCAATAAGCACCTAACAAAAGTTGGGGTTTTAGATCGCTTTCGATTGCGCCAACATACAGACGTGCAACAATTACTGTTTAAAAATGGTAATAAATATTTAAAAAATGAAAATTGGACGGAATATTGTAATTTCGCTGAGTAACTAACGTTTTGATAATAATGAAAAGTTCATCGCAAATATTTAACTATATTAAAATTAAATTACACTTCTACGATATTAATTCCAACCTAAGCGCCAACATTGGCCAATGCTACTCCATAAGTTGGCGAGTCATTAGATTCTAAATTTAAATACTTTTGAAAAATTCTCTCCAATTTATTACCATACCTATTTCTTAAGTCATGAAGTTGAATTTAGAAGGAAACGAGTCAGTGAAATGAAAATTAATTTAAAAAATTATTTAAATTTTTTGAGACAATCAATAACACGCGTTAAAGTATGGAAATAAGGTGTAATTTTGTTAACGCTGATTTTATTTTGTTTCATACCTTTAATGATGAAGTGTCACGGTCACGACACGGTGCCATATTTTAAATTCGTTTTTGTTCGTAGGGAACATTCTTGATATTTTTCTTCAGTCGACGTTTTAATTCATAACAATTTTAAGCTATTGCATAGCTTCTATCACGGGCCTTGAGCGCGGGGACCGAATCCAGAAATTCCGTAACGAAAAAACCTCACGCTCCCCACTCCGATGCGCAAGGAGGTGTGGCTTGAAGGCCTTGCATGTTAAAACCCAAGGTGGTTACCAAAATAAAACACCGTGTCCAAGGCGAATACAAATTTTAATTAACATCGGTTTGACCATATAAGTCTATGAGAGTAAACAATAGTGCGTTTTAAAGGATAGGTGACGCCATCTTGTGATACAACAAAGAACTAATTTTAAAAGGTTTTATTTATAAGCTAACTATTACACATTGTTTATTATGAGTTTTGTTATTTTCTTAATTAGTTTATTAACATTTATTTTAGATAATTATTTTATGATTTAATTTACTTATAAGTGATCCGAACGAAATAATGTATATGCAAACTACCAACAGTTTATATAATTTCTTTTCTTATCGGTCGCTCAAAAAGTGTAACTTGAATTAATATCAATAAATAAAATTATAATTGCATAAGTTGATACAAAATGCTATGCAATAGCTTTACCGCGGCAGTCCCCGAGTGCCACACTTTTTTTTTTTAGTTTTAAGGCGTTTAGTCTCGTCTAATCCCAAGGTCATTTGATTCCGCACCGTATTCAGCACGGGTCTGCCCGGAAGATCTGCCATTAAGTCGTATAGTTTACGTAATGGTAGCTATCCGCTGCAGGTGGGGCCCACTAATTCTGTCGGCGATTCCCGTGATGATAAGTGACGTGGGCCCTGAGATTTTAAGGGCCCTGTTAAGAGCGATATTTGTCATGTCATTGTCTCTTAGGGAAATTCGGGAGCTCAGAATGTAAAAAAGATAGAAACACGTATTTAATTTATTGTATTTGACTTTGTTTATTGAAGTAAGGTGACATACATCAATTAGAATACAATATTAGTAGAGAAAATATAAATACAAATTTTGATTAGAGCCAGTTATACAACATAATTAAGTGTTTTTTTAACGGTCAGCAAAATATTTGAATTTTATTCAGCATAAAAAAACAATAGATCAGCTATTAACTAATAGGTCATCAACTTATGGACATATAAACTTTTAAATGGTCAGCAACATAAGTAATTGGGCAGCAACTTATGGGCCGCAGATATTTCTAATTTGTCAGTGAAATAACTAATTGGACAGCAACTCGAATATTTTCTCTGCTGCCAAATTGTTTGATATAATGTTTTGACGACACAAATATTATTTTAAGGGTCATAAAAAAATAACCTTAACCTAATTAACATATCCAGAAACAAGTATATTGCCGCCCAAATAATTATTTTGCAGCTCAACTCATAATTTTCCTGCCCAATTAATAATCCTGCTGCAAATTAATTAATAATGCTGACTGATATAGATATTTTACTGTCCAAATAATTATTATGCCGCCCAAATAATTATATTGCGGCCCAAATGATTTTTTGGCTGACCTTTTTGTTGTTGACCTATTTGGTGGCAACAAAAAGGCTGCCCAATAGGCTAATTGACCCTTTTTTATTAGGCCCCAAATGATTAATTACTGATAGCCATCATTATAAATAATAATACAATTTTCTTCTGAAGCCTATAACACAATTAATTTTTGATTATAAATTACGTTTTTACTTAAATGTCAAAAACGCCTTCGGTCCTGATGGTCTATGAATTATATGTGCCGTAGCGTCACGATTATTGTAAACAATTCAATACGCATGCGTGGCATAGCCGACAGTTATGCTTGATTCGTTGCGACTGACGTTTAACGGATTTTGACCATGCGTAGCAATTGTTTACATGAATCGTTACTCAACTAATTTCACGAACATGGTAGATAGCGTTTTTGGCAGATAAAAAAAGTAAAAATAAAACTTATTTAAATTGAATGTCTACAGCAATCCTTGCATTAAATACTATGAAATACGATAAATACTATGAATGACACATTATTTTCATTACTTTTAATATGAGTCAACTAGCCTATTTATTAATTAATTCCCTATTTAATTTTTGTTTTACATATTTTCTTTTATGACATTCTTCTAAATTTTTTTGTTAAAAATAAATGAAAACCATTAAGAAGAACGAAATTTTCTCGAACCCGATAATGAAGAACAATCTGATTTTGCCACTTAACTTACGTTGTAATATCGGGATCCCTGACAAGGTAAATTAGCTCTTCTGTGACCCATTAACACAGCTGAGATTTCAAAAACGGAGTTTAATTAAATCTAGAGTCATAGCAGTCGTTATATGTTCGTAACCTTACTGTAATTGAATCGGTAGAAACGGATTGCAATTGGCAATCACTTTCCTCCCTCTCCATTAACTTGGCTCGGTGTACCAAGGTTTAGATCGACTATATTATGAATATGTATGGTGCTATGTTCTTTTCGAGGATTCGGATCTGTATAGTAGAGTACAAAAACATGTAAACACAACTTAGAGATTCCTTCTAATATTAGGTCCTTACCTATGAAATTTGTGTTTTGTATGGAGATTTTGGGGAATTCTGCATTTTCCATACTAAAATTTTTTCAGTTTTCTTCACAACGACAAATCCAAAGATAATAATATTTGGCATCTATCATTAGACAAGCTTTAGTAATATGTGTTGTGTAGTTATGTCACACTTCATAAAAATTATTAAAATTTATCGTTTTTAAGTGAATGCAAATAAAATGATGTATTCGGGAGGCACTTAAAAAGAGTTGTCTCCGTGTCCAATTTTAACACAATTAAACTTACAACAAATTATCAAAACAGATCGAAAGAGCTCAAAAATATAGTCTATTTTTAGACGAGGTAATTATTTTTTAGGAATACTCTGAATCTTAATAGTTACAGACAAAATACTAAGAGAGAAAAAAAACACCAATTTCATAGGTAAGGTCCCAATATACAATCATTTACATAACAATAACAGTCATTTAACTGTCAAAAGTGGTTATATATTTTTGGAGTCGACTAAAGAGTTTATTGTGAATTCGATTCGTTTGTTCACATCCTATTAACGTGTCACAGCTGGGCACAGGCCTTCCTCATGGAGAAACATAAGGAGTATGGGCCGTAACAGCACCACGCTGGCCCGATGCAGGTTGGTGGGTAGAAAAAGTCGCGATAGCGACCGGGACTAACGGCTTAACGTGCCATCCAAAGCACGGAGAAGCTCGAGATCACAATGTTTTCGTCTCCCATCCACGGCCTGACCATGGCGAAGGTAGCTTTGTTTTCGATCGAAAGCCAAAGCGTACTAACCACTACGCCACCGAGCTCCTTGAATTCATAACGATTCGTCTGTTTTCCTTTAAATTGTCCATGCACTTATTATAATCTAGGCTCATGCTTATTTAATTATTTAAATTTGTTTGCAATATCATATTTTGTTTGGGTGTGCACAATGATTAAAACGTTATAGACGTAATATATATTGATGGTATTTAAAAATCATGTAGTTGTAATTTCCAAAGCATAAAATTCATTCAATACAACGTCGGGACCCATGTCCCAACAGAAAGGTGGCTGGGCTAGCTAGGCCCCGTTGCCCTGATAATCTACAACAGTCAAATTATATATTCAGTTTGGTTCAAATTATGCCAACCATTCACAAGCTACCCGGCCTTGTTCTGAAAAGAACATTCAATCTTGTTCACGATGGGTAGACAGAGATCACGCATTTCCCCATGCTACAACCTGGCACATATCTTTTAATAAAAATTTTCGATGTTTTAGGTGGACTTGACCTGCTGTCCTGCTCTCTAACCAAATTTCAATGGATATGAATTAGAATTCTGTCATTTCGAACACATTTTTTGAAATTATCAAAGGTGACCTTTGAAGTTGCATTAAATCAATATTGATTTGTCCACATTACGTTACAGAGTAGGGCAGCTGGCCTTGTATGGATTCATCTACATTTTTTAAATTTATACTTTGCTGTTCTTAAAAAAAGTTTTCAATCCACTAATTTCGTATTTCCATATACGCCATCTGCTGGGCACAGGCCTTCCTCGCGAGGAAACACATGAGGAGTATTTTCATTAATTATATTGTAAGAAAACGAGCACAAAATTTAGAAAACAACGTACGTTCACGTAGCGCAAAATGTTTGTTCATAATTACCCGAAAATAACAGCTCTATGTAACAGAATAAGAAATAATTTCATTTAAGCTACATGATTTACACAAGCGAAATTTCATTATTTTCCATTACAAGAGGCAAGTGAGGGAAACCTGAACCCTAGTTACACTAATTTATCCTTTATAATGTTGTCTTGGAAAAATTACTACCATTAAAAGATAATGGCGCAAACATTGAAATTTAACTCTTGCACCATTTGAATATGATTCTAAGGAAAACAAAAGAAAATGTCTTATAGCGATCCAAAGCATATTTTGTGCTTAAGGTGGTTATAATTACGCTGGCCGCCAGCGCCAGCAACGTGCGCGCTTGCAATAACATTACATTACATACCTATGAAACGTCCCTCGTACTCAAGTAACGAAAAATATGGATGAAAATAGATTGCATGCCGAAATGCGTATGTTAAGATAGATGTGTGGAGTGACGAAGATTGATAGAAGAATGAGTATATCAAGGGATGCCTGAAAGTTGCTCCAGTGAAAGAGAAGTTGAGAGAAAAGCGGCTATCGTGGTATGGACATATTTTGAGAAGAGAGAATGAGCGTGTAACAAGAAGAGTTATGAATATGAGAGTGGATGGTAATGCAGGGAGAGGAAGACCAAAGAAGAGATGGATAGATTGTGTGAATGAGGACATGGCTAGAATGGGAGTGAATGTTGATATGGCGGGTGATAAGTGAGAGGGGAGGAGAAAGACTCGTTGCGCCGACCACGAAATAACAAGAAAAGGGCAGGCTAATGATGATGAGTAAGTTAGGAATTCGTATTCTTGAGTGAGGTAAGTCAGTTTAATGATATTAAGTATCTATTAGGTCCTTACCTATGAAATTGGTGTTTTGTATGGAGATTTTGGGGATGTCTCAATTTTACATACTAACATTTTATCAGTTTTCTTCACAACGACAAATCCAGAGATAATAATATTTGGCATGTATCATTAGACAAACTTTAGTGTATAATATGTGTGTGAACACGCTTGATAAAAATTATTCATCGTTTTTATGTTAATGCAAATCAAATGATGTATTCGGGAGGCAGTTCATAATAATAATTGTCTTTGTGTCTAATTTTAACACAATTAAACTTACAAAAAATTATCAAATTAAATAATACGAGCTCAAATATATGGTCTATTTTTAGAAGAGGCAATTATTTTATAAGAATGTTCTGAAACTTAATAGTTACGGACAAATTGCTAAGACAGAATAAAAACACCAATTTCATAGGTAAGGACCCAATATTATATTGCTATAGGTGGTTTAGAGTCATTGCGACGGCAATTTTCTGGTAATATTTTTTATTTGTTTTTTTTCCGCGCCGAAGCCACCCCTGTACGGCTCCCTCAAAGAATACTACCAAACCATCTTTTTCCTTGGGTGTCGTAAAAGGCGAGTAATGGACTTAGAACTTCACAAACATTCATAGGCTAAAAGCGGCGATGGGCTCACCACCTCTCACGGTGAGTGCAGGACTCACTGTTTGGTGAAGAGCGGACTATGGCAATAGACTGCTTTTGCGGTGCTTTTGCCTAGTCTCTGACTAACCCTTAGGGGATAAAAGTCGTGATTATATGTATGTATGAGTGTTTTTTTTCTTCTAATTTCATAATTAACCTATTTTTCACACAGTAGTGTCACGCCTCTTCCATAAACATGAGAGTTCTCTTTGAAACACTAAGTCTGTATTTAGTTTTAATAATTTTATTGTCGAAATCCACTGTGGTGCCTATCTTCAGCCTATATACGTCCCACTACTGCTGGGAACATGCATTCCTCATGGGGAAAAACATGAGGATTATGGACCGTAACACCACCACGCTGGTCGAATGTGGGTTGGTGGGTAGAAACAGTCGCAAAAGGGACCGGGACTGAAGCACGGAGGAGCTCGAGATCACAAAGTTTTGGTCACCCATCCACGCCCTGACCATGGTGAAGGTAGCTTTGTTTTCAATCGAAACACAAAGCGTACGAACCACTACACCCCCGAGCTCCTCACTGTAGTAAATAATAATAAATAAAATGTATTTATTGCTGCAGCAGAGTCCAGAGGGTTTGAAAAAATAACACACTCACTTTGTTAGTATTAAACTTAAGCACAGTAAAAATAATTAAATGCTATCGAGGTGTCTTTGACAATATGGACGCGAGACCAGTGTTGAATTATGGCACTGTTCACGTCCAACCTCGACCGAACCAGCTTCAGGAGGCTGTTGGTGTAGTGCCTACAACAAAATATTTTCTAGTCTGATAAATCATACCTTAGTCGATTGACAGATTATTACACCAAAATCTACCTCTAGTTAGAATTAGAATATCTAGTAAAGCATAGCTTATCTCCGATCTTGCATACCGTAAAATACAGTCGCGCTCTGAAACATTCGCCTGCGAAGCTCCTATCAAAATGAGAGATTGTAAAATTAAGTGGTAAACAATATTTCAGGTCATTATACGGTAGCGTCGGATCGTGCCGATGTAAACTGGCGGGCGGCTAAGCGGCCCGCAGCCGATCCAGCCGGAAGGCACGGCGAGTAAGAAAATATTTGGATGTGAATAGCTTCTTTTTCCTTGGTTTAATTCTTTATTAAAATACATAAGCAGATGGCGTGGTGGGACGATGATAAAAGAAACTTTAATTTGACTTCACTTATATTTATTTATATGTATACTACGGCCCAAACATTGCCTTTAGTAAACTTATAAATTTCTTACTTGCTAATACGAGTATTGTAGCAGTTTTCAATAAAGATTTTTTTAATAGTTATATAATAGTATTATAATAATTTACAATGAGCCAACGGCTTCAGACGCTGACTCTTATAAGAAAGAATTTCGAGAACAAAACAATGAAAAATAAAAGAAACAGTAAATTTAAAAACAGAAACAAAGAGAAAATGGCCACAGAAGAGCGAAATAACAGCAACGAGTCGCTGGTATAGCGCCTCGTTACAAACATACCATTATCAAGCCTCTATCTTTGAAGGCAGATGTGTTAAAGACTGTTGCTACGCACCATACATACATACATTGGCGACCTCCGTGATCCGGTCTCAAGGCGTCGCCATCTTGAAAATTTCCGGGTACGATTCCCGGTGGAAACAGATGTTTTTGTGATGAATACAGGCATTTGTTAACCAGTCTTGGATATTTATAAGTATTGTATATTTACTGAATATTTTTCTGTATATATCTATATATTTGTCTGTCATCTAGTAACCGTAACACAAGCAGCATTAGTTGCTTAAAATGGAGCTAGTTGATAGATGTGAATGTATGAGGATATTTATTTTTTATTTTTACATATATAAAATCACGCGTTTTTCCCGGTAGGGGTAGGCAGAAATTACAGCTGTTTTTGCTTCTTCTACTCACAGTTCTTGCCTCATACATGCTCTTCGGCTTAAGGTGGGACAAGTTGGATGGGCATATCATGGATATTGAAGTAACCAATAATGGAGAACTTTTAGAAGTGAACCACAAGCAAAAACAGTTTCATCATCATCTTCAGCCTACTCCTGTCCACTGCTGGACATAGGCCTCCCCTGATGCACGCCACCGCTCGCGATCTTCGGTCGTTCTCATTCAGCCCACTCCAGCCAACCGACGAATATCGTCATCCTATTTGATCGCAGTCCTACACTACGTTTACCAAGACGCGGTCTTCACTCGAGAACTTCACGGCCCCAACGGCCGTCAGTTCTACGGCTAATGTGACCAGCCCACTGCCACTTCAGTTTGCTAATCCAGTGCGTTATGTAGGTGACAACAGTTTATGTAGGCAGAATCTTCTGGCAGTATTTAAACAGACATTAGGCAAGAACTCCGCAATTGAATGACATCCGAAAACAAAATATTAGGTCCTTACCTATGAAATTGTGTTTTTATTCTCTCTTAGTATTTTGTCTGTAACTATTAAGATTCAGAGTATTCCTAAAAAATAATTACCTCGTCTAAAAATAGACTATATTTTTGAGCTCTTTTGATTTGTTTTGATAATTTGTTGTAAGTTTAATTATGTTAAAATTGGACACGGAGACAACTCCTTTCAAGTGCCTCCCGAATACATCATTTTATTTCCATTCACTTAAAAACGATTAATAATCTTTATGAAGTGTGATATTACACATATTACTAAAGTTTGTCTAATGATAAATGTCAAATTATTATCTTTGGATTTGTCGTTGTGAAGAAAACTGAAAAAAATTTAGTATGGAAAATGCAGAATTCCCCAAAATCTCCATACAAAACACCAATTTCATAGGTAAGGACCTAATAAATGCAGTTTCATCGATATACTGCTGGGATGTCTAACTTGAAGTAAACTTGTAATAAAGCGCTTTAGCCATATTAGCGACTCTTTGCTGTCATTGCGCTCTTCCCTGGCCATTTTTCTTTTGGTTTCTGTTTTTAAATTTACTGTCTGTCATCTTTTATTTATTTTGTTTCGAAATTCATTTCTTGCAAGAGTCAGCGCCTAGAGCGGTTGACTCACCGTCAGTAATTTTGAAAATATTTTTTATAAAAAAGTGTTGATTAAGTTAAAAGCATACCGTGAAACAGTCAAAAGACACAGGCTTCTGAATTTATCGTTATCACCTCACATATAAAGTCTATAAGTTTCTCTAAGGCACTTAAGGTGGGTGGTTTCGGTTAGTAGCCCTACCTTTTATAATGTTTTAGTTTTAAAAGTGAAATTGTTTTTGTGAATTTTGTGAAATTTACCCTTTTATATAATTGTTTCAGTTGTGCCTTAAATTTTAATTTTATCGACCTCAATAAGTGACGACAACTGCCGTTTATTAATCGTCGGTCCACCACGTCACACTGGCGCCCAACGTGGGGCCAATGTGACACATACTGCTATTAGCTTCATTCCACCTATACGAAGAAGCGGTCTAAAACTAAAATCAGGTCTATAGAGTACTAGCTGTGCCCGCGACGTCGTTTGCGTGGCTATTTATTTAACGCCGATAAAAGTTTACATAAAGTTTTTGTGTGTTTGTTAACACTATTACATTCCTACCTCTTATTAGCAAAATGTTGATTTTTAATAGCTGAACTAAAGCCTCTAATTAATAAAGTAATGAAAATAACATTTCTTGTCCGTGTCATCTGATTAATTTTCGTCATGGTGATACATCTCTGTTGTCGTATCATTAGTTTACAATGCCGAGAAATTTTAAAATTCGAAATGAAATTACATTTTGACGGTCGAGCAGATATTGATAACCACGGTTCCCATGGGAATATCGGAATAAAAAGTAGCCTATGTCCTTTCTCAGGCTCTAGACTATCTGTGTACCAAATTTCAATTGAATCGTTCAGTAGTTTCGACATGAAAGCAAGACAGACAGACAGAGTTACTTTCACATTTCTAATATTAGTATGGATAATATTTATAACATTGAATGCCGTATCCATTCCAAAACCAATCATAAATCCGCGAATAGCCACGAGTCGGGCCGAGGTAAACGACGGCACTTCCGGCTATTATTGCGCGGGGCACAATTTGCCTTTAATAAATCAGCGGTAAACCAGAGCTATTGTTTGTAGGCTCTAGGTAATGATCGTGTGTGCTAATATTGGTGGTATTTATTGGTATAACAATGCTATCTCCCTCCTTCTGTGATTCTCCAGGAGCTTCAAAAAACACCCAACTGTGTACACGCTCCTCAAGGAATTTAAAAAAAAAAAGGGGGGAATGAATGAGGGAGGATGATAATATTAAAACTGCTTCAAAAGTCTTCTAAGGTTAGTTTCAAATCGAAAGTTCGTGAATAGTTTTCTAACATGTATAATGCAAGTTTGTCTGTTTCTAGATAATGAATCATCATCTTATATTGCATATACATATGTATACTTATATATTATTATTTATCTAATTATTTATGTAGTTATATAGTGCGTATTTATGTGGTTATATAATGTAATTTTATTTAATATTATTAAATTGATGTATATGTTAATTTTATTGAACCCCTAACAGATTTCTGCATTTCCTTATAATAGACTGTTAGAGAGTGATATTAAGACAGTGATATCGTTAAGTCCGCCATGTTTTTTGTAATGGATTTTTTTAAATGGACAATAAAGCTTAAATAAGTAAATAAATGACTGAAGGTGAAGTATGTTTATCTTGATGAGCTAGGTGACACTTGATTTTAATAATATTTTATAATTATTTGCGTGGAGACAACCGCTCCAGACGCTTACTCTGATAGGAATAAAATTGGAGACCAAAAACAATAAAAAAATAAGAGACATGTTGGTTTAAAAAGAGAAACAAATAGAAAATGGCCAGAGAAGAGCGCAATAACAGCAAAGAGTTGCTAATACTGATATAGCGCCTTACACAGCGCTTGCCATATACACAGCGCTTGCCATATTGAGCAACGGGCTCAGTTGTCATATCGGGTGAAAAAAAAATCACGTGGGTAGACTTGCGATGCCGAAATTTATTGCTTCCGGCTATAGTAGATTTTCTGTACCTTGACCTTTGTCTATACATACTATAATACTTCGTTCGTTTACATGTATATCTTTAGTCTCAGATCCTGCATCAATGTATAGATTTAATTTTTGGAACACATCGTGGTCAAAAGAAGTCCCGATAGAAATAAAAATATAATATACCAAATAATGAAAAGATATTGCGATCTGACCAAAAGTACCAAGGTTGATTTCAAGGTTATATCCTTTTTTTCTCATTAATGTTCACTTTGGGTCCTTCACCAGCTGAGCTTCACCAGTAATCCTCAACAACTGAGGAACTGGCTATCTTACCTCTGATTGCCGGAACACAACAATGCTTAAAACATTGTTATTATGGCGACAAATTTAGGTAAGACGGTGGTAGCTAGCCAGGCGGGCTTCGAAGCTCTACCATCAACCAAACCGAGCAGAAAAACCCCTGCCCCCGTGGGGAATCGAACCCGGACCTCCCGATCAACACCGGGTGGTGTCAACCACTAAACCGGAGAGGCGGTTAAAATATAATAAATTATACGCTTTTGAGGAATGAACGATTATATTGGGTATTGGTCTATGAAATTGGTGTTTTTTTTTCTCTCGTAGTATTCTGTCTGTAACTCTTAAGATTCAGAGTATTCCTAAAAAATAATTTAAGTTTAATTGTGTTAAAATTGGACACGGAGACAACTCTTTTTAAGTGCCTCCCGAATACATCATTTTATTTGCATTCACTTAAAAACGATAAATAATTTTTATGAAGTGTGATATTACACGTATTACTAAAGCTTGTCTAATGATAGATGCCAAATATTATTATCTTTGGATTTGTCGTTGTGAAGAAAACTGAAAAAATTTTAGTATGGAAAATACAGAATTCCCCAAAATCTCCATACAAAACACCAATTTCATAGGTAAGGACCTAATATTATTGTGATAATCGTTACGGTAATCGCGATAAGTCTAGAACCTCTAATAAATGTATCTATTGATTGATATTATTTTCATAACATTGTCAGAAATGAACGTAGACACTAAGGAGGAAAATACCAATAATGCTAAATCAACCCACCTAAGTGTTATCTCAACTAAATTTAAAAATTTATACTCATTGTATATAAGTTATATGTTATTTTGAAAAATTATTCACTGGGAGTTTTTTTAACGGGTTACTGGTAAAAATACGCTAAAAATTAAGATAAAAACCGGTGTAGATACATTTAATATTGTATTTAGATGTAAGGGAATAGTAGTGATGAATTGTTATCCAGGAATCTTTTGTATAATAGGCACAGCAAATGATTCATCGCGTGATGGTATGCAATACATACACATACATAAAATATCATTACGTCTTTAACCCCGAAGAAGTGTTTACACCCCCATTTCGCTAGATATGTTAAGTCCTCAAGTAACTGACAAAGAACCGCCAGCGCTGGTTACGCGCGCGCGTTTTGAGATATATTAACATTGTTTCACAGTCACACGTGCGCGTTTTACGTCAAAATGTATGGAAATCTCGCCGCTGTTCGCCAACCCCCCTATGAAACCACCCTAAGTTTTCATCATTAAAATTTGCGTGAGCGATAATGACTGGAAGACCGCTCAAGCAACTAGTTGCAGCAGAATTTTCGCACGAAAATAGTTCTTATAAAATGGCGTTGAATACGATCATGCATCAGCTAAACGTATGTACATTCCACTCTGTCGTTAACCGCTATTTTCCGTCGGCAAACATCGGGCGAGCGTACGAACGCGCTTCACCCATGTCGACAAAACTATATAAGCCCCGCAATGACATTGAAGAATATCGTGCGAAATTTGTTTTTGTCCCTAGTGAGACGTTTTATATTTGCTTGCTGACAACTTCGTATACCTCTTATTCACGTGTGTAGGATAAGGAGGATTATCATATTGGCACAGATTAAACAATGGACTGTAACTTTGAAACAAACTCCCTAACCAAATTTCAATGGTTTGTGTGGGATTTCTGCCATTAAAAGTATATATCAAAAGCGCCACATTGGTTCAATATCTTCATTGATTCAATATCTTTATTACTATTGATTTTATTTCTCCATTAGGGTACCTTTAGCAACATTTTTTTTAATATAAGATAATTTTAAAAACTCTGGCGGAATCTTGTTATAGAAGCTTACAGCCAGTCCCATAAATGAATGTCATCTAATTTCATCTAATCAATTCTCCTCAGGACAAGGCCTCCTGGTAGTTTTCCGAATGAAAGATAGGTATAGTATATTCTTAACGTTCATAAGTGTATATATTATGAAAAATGAGTAAATATTAACCTAAATGGGAAAGTGATATTTGATCTGACATAATATAAACTTAGAAACTTCTCAAACAACAAAATGATCCAATAATTCTCAAACAAATTCCGCTAACAGGATTTTAACACCATATGCCCGCATTGAGGCAAGCAGATTAATGATCAGGTTAACGTGAATGATTAGAAAGTTACGAAGACTGTCATGCGATGTTATAACGTGAGTGAATTACGATAACGTATCCTGTGCGGTGATGTTACATTTTAGTGAATAGTAGTTATCCTTTTAATTTCGTCCATATCAAGTCATGATGATAAAATAATGTCTTACTGATGAGATAATAATACATTTATAGTTATATTATTAAGAATATTTATTTTCGTGGGTATACACGGATCTAGTGTCGGAGTAATGAGAAATGTATTAAATGTGTAAATTCTGATTCGAGATGAAAATTAAAGGTGGTTTCATGGTCACGCCGGCGGCCCGGCGCTGGTATCAGCCAGATTGCCATACATTTTGACGTGTAAGCGTGCGTGCGTGTCAGGTGACGAGTACGTACATACAATCACGCCTGCAATACCCGAAGGGGAAGGCAGAGTCCAAGGAGCACTGTGTTCCATAAGACCACATTTAGCCATACAAAAACTGGGATTGGTCAGATGAAAAATCTTGAAAGAGTAGTAACAAGTGGCTAGTCAATTCCCACACAATCACAGACCCAGTACCCAATACACCCTTAGTCGCCCTGTACGACATGCTAGGCAAGAAAAGTAGTCGGTACATTATTTTGTAAGACGAGTAACAGAGGAAAATGGAAAAAGAATGAAATATAGTGATAAAAGGGACAGGAATAGAGAAGAGTGCACGCGTTATTGACCGCAGAATTATGAAGTTCAATTCATAGTTTATTATTTTGTTTTTCTATTTTGAATTATAATTATTTTTTCCCCGCTTTTATTCTTCTTTTGATTTTCCAACTCACTAGTGTATATTGTCATTGTAAAAAAACTTTTTTAGTTGCGTTAAGAATGTCAATTTCAATGGGTAACACGATATCAGCTAATTTCCCTAGGGACGCTTATCACGCCTTTTTTACAAATCTGTTAGTGAATAGTTGGACATTTCTTCAAAATTATTTAAACTTACCAAGGGTTACCAAGTTTACCTGGCAAGGTTAAAAAAAACTTTAATAATAATTATGTATGTATGGTTTACGTGTTACTTTTTATATCTTAATATATATTTTCACCCAGGGTCGGACTCGTTATTTGCCACTTTTCCGGAGACCCGCTGAACCCCCGACAAACTATTTGCTGCAGTAGAGCATTTTCCCGTTTTTCCGCGTCTCGCCTGCCACATCTTCCTGAAGCGAGGTTGTAATTAAACCTCCTTGTTATTGACCTTTTGTGACCTCAGTCTGTAATAAATTTGGCGCCAAAATATTTAGATACCCTTTTGATGGCAACCCTTCTACATTCCGTTATATTGTGGCCGAATTTCTTTAGAACAATGCTTTTTTAAGAGTGATTCTGAAAATACCAGAGGTAATGTTTGAATTCTTTTTGCTTACGCATTTTATGGATGTAGGTCAAAAGAGCTAGTATATTTCGTTTGCAGCATAATTTTGTAATATATTGCTCGGTATCTTCTCATAGAATGTGTATTTTTTTTTCTATTGTCGTTCTTTGTGTTACAATTTTTATGATTCAGCTCAGATTTTATCTTGAATTAATATAATCTATACCTATAATTATATTACAAAATAATTTGGTAGAGCCGTCTAAAAACAAATGTTTTACTAAAAAACTAAATGTTTTCAAAGCTAAAAAGCTAAATAGATAATACCTGCATCAGGTGTTCCAATTAAATCTACATAAGTACATACATAGATATAATCACGACTATTATCCCCAAAGGGTTAGTCAGAGACAAGATAAAAGCACCGCAAAAGCAGTGCACTGCCATAGTCCGCGCTTCACCAAGCAGTGACTGCACTCAGCGTGACAGGTGGTGAGCCCGTCGCCGCTATAAGCTATTGGATTGTTTTGCAATTCTAAGTCCATTAGTCGCCTTTTACGACACCCAAGGGAAGAGATGGGTTCTTTTAATAAACCGACTACCACTCGACTGAATTATATCTAGGCATATTACAATAAAACAGTTGTTAAACGGTCTATACATTTTGTAATAAACTGTTTTTTTGTGGTTTGTGTGCAATAAAGAGTTTGAATAGTTTAAAACAGTAGAGGTCGAATGTCTGCACATAGAAAAAAAATGCTTAAAATCAAGTCAGGGGGATGTAAAAAAAGGGAAAATACCAATTTTTTATTTTATTTTTTTGTTTATCTGTTCTGTTTGTATGTTTGTCTATTTGAACGGTCTACTCTCCGAAATGGTTGGACCGATTTCAATAAGATTTTGCATGGTGATACCTTATATCCCTGGTCAACATTTTAGATACTTTTTATTCCGGAAAATAAAAGTGTTCCCGTGGGAAGTGAAAATAATCAGTAACTGCGGACGAAGTCGCGGGCAACAGCTAGTACCTTATATTTTTGGTAAACGAACAATTCTGCTTATAGAGATACCGCCTACATGCGGCGACGTACGATAACTAATTGGCGATAAATCGTCCGAGTCACTACAAATAACAAATTACCTACATAATGGGGCAAATCGTGGAAATTGGCTTGTAGAGATACCCCAGTAATTGTGAAAATCAAGATGGCACGGGATAATATATTTGTAGAACTCGATGCATTTGTTCAGAAATTTGCACCTAATATATACATAAGAGTCCCTAAGCACAGATAAACTATATCTGAAACATATCGATAATTTTTTGTGATAAGAAGTATATATATATAGTAATACAGCTGTCACTTTCAGGATGGCCGGTGTATTGCCAATTATCATGTTCATAGCTACAAGTATCATTAAGTAATAGATGCAAAATAACTGTGCCGAAATAGTACCTAGTAAAATACACAATACTTATCGAAATATGAATTTCAAACATAAATATAACGATTAGTAATGAAAGAAAGTTTGATATAGTTATAGAAATAGTTTGCTTCGATTTGTAGTTTTTTACGATACGTTATTGAAGCTCTTAATAAATGTAAATTAATAGTTTATACACTCACACTCAGTTACACAAAGATTTTTAAGGGCGACATTTGTTAATGAGACATTAAAACTTTAAAGTTCATTAAAGTTAAGGTTGGTACACAAAACTGTTTTAGCTAATGTCTCTTTAGCATTGACAGGGTGCTAATGTCGTTTTGTGCAACGTAAAACTACGCTAAGGTGTTCTTCTGACACTTCAATAAATAAATTTAATGGAGCAATAGAGATAATGCTGACATTCTTCTTCTTCTTCTTCATCGATACGGGCGGTTTCCGCAACTCGACGTCCAATGTGCGCCTGTTTTGCGTCGGAGGGTGAATGCTGGATTACTCCAGCCATCCAAGCTCCGCCAGGAAGTCACCCAGCGCCTTCACGTCGCCGATGGCCTCCCGGAGGGTACCCGGTGTGCCCAGGTACTTAGCCCGGCATTCTGCTACCTCGTCACATTCCACCATGACGTGGGAAGCTGTTTCTTCTGTCGCCATGCACGCCCTGCACAGCGGACTGTCTGTGACACCTATGTTGAAAAGATGTTTGTTAAAAAGGCTGTGTCCTGTTATTGCACCTGTTACAAGGCGCAGTCTACATTTATCCAGCCGCATTAATTCCCTGGATAGGCGTGGCTCAACTCGTGGTAGTGCAAGTCTAGCCTGCCTGCAGTCGTCCAGGTTGTTCCAGTATTCATTGTGTAAGAATAATGTGTGCTGTTGGATTCTACCTTTAAACCAACTCATGGGAATGGGTATGATCGGTTCTGGACCTATGGGTGGCATCGTCGAGCCCCTCCGCGCTAGCTCATCCGCCGCCTCATTACCTCTATCCCCACTGTGGCCCTTGATCCATGCAAGGTTTAAATCGTTATTGTCCCCTACCTTGTTGAGGGTGTCGTGACATTCCTTGATGAGGCTGGAGACTGTCATCTTGCTGCACAGAGTCTGCAAGACCGACCTGCTGTCTGAGAGGATTGTAATGTTGTGTTCTGTGACTCCCCTTGTAAGAATGGCTTTGGCGGCCAGCAGTATGCCGGCACATTCTGCTAGGTATACGGTTGTTGTGTTTCCCAGCGGAGTGGCCAGGTGTATGTTGAGGTCATCAGAGAAGACTCCAGTGCCCGTTCCCGTGCCTGTTTTGGATCCATCTGTGTAGATGATCAATGATCTGTGGTGTATTCCCTCGCCCTCATATTTCGACAAGTGTATCTTGTACTTCTTGTCGAAGATGAAGGCTGGTTCCACCTTGTCGCAGATTGCATCTACCAGTGGAGTGTTAACCCAGGATTGTAGTAGGTTATCAAAGTGCCTTACCTTTTCGAACCTTACCAACTTGAGTTGTTTTAGTCTAAGTGCTGCCTGCGCAGCCTCTTGTTGTATATAGATGTGCAGTGGTGTGATGTTGAGCATCGCTTCCATAGCTGCTGTGGGAGTTGTCCTCATGCAACCTGTAATGGCGCAGCAGACTAGTCTTTGAAAACCTTTCAACTTATTTATGCATGTTGTTAGGTTTGTTCTGGGCCACCAGACTAGTGAGCCGTAGCTTACCATGGGTCTGATGACGGTCATGTAGAGCCATCTGATGATCTTTGGGTTGAGTCCCCAGCGCTTACCTATCATCCTACGGCATTGCCATAAGACGATGCTCGCCGATTTCAGTTTCTGCTCCACATGGCTGTTCCATAGTAGCTTACTGTCTAGTATAACCCCCAGATACTTGACTTCGCTTACCACTCTCAGTGTTGTGCCGAATAGTTTCGGTGGTGCTGGGTCTCCGATGATTCGTTTGTTTGTAAACAGCACCAGTTCCGTCTTAGTGGGGTTGACGGATAAGTCGTGTTTAGCGCACCAGCGCTCCACGTGTTTTAGTGCTGCCTGTAAAGTGTCACATACTAGTTGTGCATAGTTACCCGTCGTTATGATGGTAATGTCGTCTGCATATCCCACTGTAAAGTAGTACCTGCTGTTTAACAGCGTGATGAGGCTGTCGACGACTAGATTCCAGAGGAGAGGGGACAGCACGCCACCTTGAGGGCAGCCTTTTACCACTAGGGCGCCCAGTCCCTCCCCCTCCGGCCTCACCATTCTGTTTTGTAGCATGTTCACTATCCATCCTATGAGCAGGTCCTCCACCCCATGACTCTCCAGGGCCGCTCTGATGCTCGTGAAGCTGGTCCTGTCAAAAGCGCCCTCAATGTCTATGAAGGCTCCAATGCAGGTCTGTTTGTTTTGAAGGGCTGTCTCTATCTTACCTACTACTTGATGTAGAGCCGATTCTGTGCTTCGTCCAGCACTATACGCGTGCTGTTGTGGATGCAGAGGTAACTTGCGGAGGGGGCCGTCTCGGATTTCTCTGTCACAGATCCTTTCTAACGTCTTAAGTAGGAACGACGTTAGACTGATCGGTCTGTACGCTTTGGGATTTGAGTAGTCGGTTTTTCCCGGTTTCGGAATGAACACAACCTTCACTTCCCTCCACGCTTTCGGAATGTATCGTAGTGCGAGACTTGCCTGTAAAATCTGTGTCAGTACCTCTATAATGGTGTCGCCACCCCACTGCAGTAGTGCAGGGAAGATGTTGTCCCGACCGCTTGCCTTGAATGGTGCGAAGCCACTGATAGCCCATTGCACCTTTTGCTGCGTGACTATCCTTATGGCTTTCGCCCAGTCTTCCTGGGACGGAGTTACCGTGTGTTCTTGCCATGTTACCTGATTAGTTTTCCTGCTTCCTGGGAAGTGCGTTTCGATAAGGATGTCGAGGGCCTCACCCGTGGTTCTGGACTTCGAGCCATCGGGTCTGCTAAGACTTCCAACGTTGTTGGCACCTTGCTTGGCCATAATTTTCCTTACCCGGTTAGCCTGTGTACTGCTGCTTATGTCACTACTGAAATTCCGCCAGGTGGCAGTTTTCCAGTACCTGATACGCTTTTTGTATTCAGACTTAACCTTTTTGTAGTAGTCCCAGTCGTTCTCACTGTTTGTGTTCATAGCTCTGTTGAACCTCTTCCTGACTTGTCCCCGGAGCCGTTCCAGCTCGGGTCCCCACCAGTGGTTTTTTCCGGAACCGGAAGTCCTTGGGTACATCAGAGGACAGGAACAATTGAAGCTGTTAATTATGGTATCGCTGAAAGCTGTTACCTTTTGTTCTAGTGAGTGAGCGTCGGTGATTCCCTCCGCGTCACTAGCCTTAAGACCTTCCGCCGTCAGTCGTGCGAAACGTTGTCTGTCAGTTTTCCTTGGGTACCTCCTGGGAACAAGTGCCTTAGTGGTTACCTGCATATCAAACCTTATCCAGCGGTGATCCGAGCATGACGCCTCTTGGGAGACATGCCAGTCGGATATCTGACTCACCGCTGCAGGCGTTGCGAGCGTCAGGTCAATGATCGTCCGACATCTTCTTCCAACGAACGTTGGTTCATTGCCTGTGTTGACTATTTCAAGGTTAGTAGTAAATAGAAATTCAACTAATTGATTACCTCGAGTATTGCTTCTTTCCATGCCCCACAGCGGATGGTGGGCATTGGAGTCGGTGCATACAATCAGCTCCAGTCCCTCGTTTTCACAGAAACGGACAAGCTGCGCCAACTCTTCTGGTGGCGCTAACTCGCCCTCCGGCATGTATGCTGATGCTATGATGACCTCTTGGTTGTCGTTTAGGTTGCGTGTCAGCCTTATGGCAGAGAGGTCTCTGGAACAGAAATCTGTTAGAGGCTGTGTGTGGATGTCATTAGATGTGTAGATACATGCTCTTACGTCGCCAGTGTGGGCACTTACAAGCTTACCTCCTAAATTGGAGAGTCCTCTTATTGTCCCTCCTCTGATCCACGGCTCCTGGATCAGGGCGACCGCTGTGTTGTTGACCTCCAGCCACCTTCTGAGTTGAGCCGTTGCAGCAGTGCTGTGGTGGAGGTTGCACTGGACGAGCCTAGCACTATTGGCGGGGGGGGGCGAGGTCAAGCTGGAAGCCATCTCGACTGATCTCCTCCTCCCCCTCCAACATCAGGCCCCCGATGGACAGTAGCGCCTCCTCTTCCGCGTCCTCCATCGTCACGCCCGGTGCAGGCATCGCCGCCGGTGGTCCCCCGCTCGGCCCTGGCACAGGTTCCACGTCGCACGCGCCGCCCAAGGACTGCATAGGATGGTCGAACTGTGGTAACACAGTTACAAACTTTCCCCTGCAGTCCCTGAACTTCACGTACGCCGTGCCGACTAGATAGCACAGCCGCCTTTGGTGCTTGAGGATATCAGGTATGATATCCTCTGGGATGCTAAACTCCACAAATGTGGAGTCATTTCGCTCCTGCACGTGGACGGCATGTACGAGCCAGCGGTGCACCTGTGCCCAGGGGTTCTGTGCGTGTAAGCACCTACCCAGTCTTAAGGCATCCGCCTCAATCCTGGGTATGAGCACCCCGCATCGAACCCTTTTCGGAACCTCGCGAGGCCGCATAATGACCAGCTCCAGTCCTTGACTCTGCTGGTACTGATCCAGAGTCGCTCGGGTCCAGTTGTTGGTGTACAGGTCCATACACTTCATCCGCAGCGCTCCGTCCGCGAGTGTAGGTCTGGCTGTGTAGGTTGGGATGTTCGGAGAGGAGCCCTCGTCAATGTGCTCAATTATTTTGAGCGCCACGAATTCCCTGAGTTCTTTTGCGGCCTCCTCCGTCAAGTTCCCACCTTTCGTGGTGACCGCCAGGTGATGCTCCTCATCCCTCTCCGCAGTGACCGCTGCGGCATAGGATGCCGGTCGGGAACCGCGGGATTGGTCCAGCTTTGGCCTTTTCGGGTCCGTTTTCGGAGACGGTGTCTCCTCCGGTCTTGCCCTTTTGGCTTTGGCCTTTCCTTTCCCAGCGTTCCCCCGGAATTTCCCGCCGCTGTGTCCGGTGCTGCGCTCGCTACTGGGTCCTGGCCTCACTTCCTGGTGCCCTCCTCTTTCCGCACCTTTCGGTTTAGCCAGCTGCTGTGGTGGTGCCGCCGCAGACGTCATCGCCGTCGACGTAGACCTTGCCGCTGGCACAGTCGTGGTCTTCGGTGTTGACGCCGTCGCTGGCGTAGACTCCGCCGGTGGCGTTGTCGACACAGTCGTTTGAGGGGCAGCTGTCCGAAGCTGCTGCCTACGCTGGAGCCGCTTCATCTTCAGCTTCGCCTGCTTCCTCTTCTGTCTGCTGGACTTAGCAGCTCCACTGGCCTGCGGTTGGCTTTCACCCGTTGCCGGGTTTCCGCTTACCGGCCGACCAGTTTTGCCGACTAGAGTCCAGCCCAGAGCGGTGGTGGGTCTCTGCATCGCTGAAGATGGACCTGTGGATGAAACAGAGATGGCGTTAGCTTTCCCTTGTTCCGCTTGAGGGATGGCTTCTGCTTTCCCTGGCAGAAAGGAAGTTCCAGAGGCCTTCGGTTTCCCGCCGGTCTCCTTCTTTCCCTTGTTTGCCGGGATGGCATCCGCTTTCCCTGGCGTGTTTTGCGTGAGTGAGGACGCTGGGATGGCTTTCGCTTTCCCAGACGCTGTGGCCTCGGGTTTCCCCTCGGTAGTGGTACGGGTGTTCTGGATATCCATATTCCACGTAGTAAAAATAATTTCATCTGCCCGGCCTCCCACCCTCCATGGAGCCCGCACATCTGGGAGTGCCCTGCAACAGGTGCACTAGGATTACCAGACAGATATAGGAGTGGAAAAGTTGGTGATTGGGTGCGACATCAGGTGCAAGAGAATGCTCAGGTGAACAAGCCCGCACATCTCGAGCTCCGTCAGCATGACCGTCACCAAGCCCCCCCACCCCTAGCCAGCGGCCCTCTGACGGGACGCGGAGCCGTTCCCCCTTACTTGGCTCTAGTAAGAGGATACCGTTTAGGTTGAAATCCGGACCGAAGGGGTGTGTTGCATTGCGGAGGTAACTACCACCGACCTCCACGCTGCTCAGCCTCCCAGGACTCCTTCATCCCTCCGTACGGCGTTCGACTGCGCAGGCTCTGGCGCAGGAAGAGCTGAGTAATCCGGCATGCCGCTCTTCACTACATGCCGGAAATCGGACGCCTTCGGGCATTGAAGCCCCAACAGGGCACATCTGGGTGTGTGCACGCTGTCCCCGTCACCTCGCGTGTCAGACCTTTAGCCCACCGCTGGAAAACTAGAGTGGAGGAAATCCTCACAAAAACACTCCGTTGTCCATCGTTGGTTGCCCAGGGTGCGCCACGAGGAGGCATTCTGACCTGGCACCCCACTAATGCTGACATTAAATTATAAAGTTCGTTTCTGCAACTGGGTGTCGGGGACATATTTAGAGGAACACAAATAAGAGGTTCGAATATGTTTATTAAGTTCTCCTTACGCACTGGCCACCTATATCATCATTATGTAACTTCAAAAAGGAATATTTTAATCCTCGAGTTCCATTTGTTCTTTTTTTCGCTATTTAAAAATTGTTTACTGTAAGAAAAGTAACAGATTTCTTTAGTTTATTTTTTGATATAATTCCGGCTTTTTTAAATTTTTCATAAAAAATCGTAGTTGTGGTGTTACTTACAGACCTTAGCTCAAGTGTCTAAAGCTGTAACTTTAATCGAAATCGGTTACACTTACAATCAAGTGGCTCAATATGTTGTGAGTTTCCAAGTCTGTTTTCTTTTCACAATGTAATGCGATACCGGCAGACAGGAGAGTATACGAGACTTTAATTGTAAAATTTTTCAAAATAAGATACTCAAGATACTCGTGCTATCCTGAAGATCACCACAATTTTTCCAGTCGTGAATACGATGTCTGAAATGCTTAATTGACAGTTATATTTGTGGTAATAGAGTAGCTTTTTTATCATACACTTAAAGATAGGGAAGAACATTAAGATTCTTTTGAAGAAACCCTGTAGTGGGTTGGTGCTCACAGAGGTCTCCATGAACCTATTATGAAATAATAATTAACTTTAAATAATTATACGATTCTAAGCATTATTTTTCTATGCACAGACATGCGACCTCTACAGTTTTATTATATATATAGGTAACGAGCATAATAATAATTTCTCATACATTTTTCTTTATAAGAATCTTTCGATTAGATGTTGAAACTTTTCTATAGATATAGTCTAGAAAGTACATCCAATTTAGAATGTTGATTTTAGAACAATGGTTTCTTAGAAACTTTCTCTTTGAAGCAATAAATTATTCTAGCCCTTTAACTCGGTCTTAAGTACAGTTCTTGTAAATACAGTTCATTATAGTCTAGTACGAGTATGTCAAACTCATTCACAATTGTAAATTCACAAAGAAAGGGACCACAGACCGTTTCATATGCACAATAGAATAAATTAAAAGGGTTTTAAACCTTTCAGATTTTTGTATTTTTATTTAAAATTTTCTATTTGAAATTCTAAAAGTCTGTCAATTATTTAAGATTTTTGTACGTTGTTCACAAATGGTTTAAAGCTAGCTTCTGATGAAAATAGTTTTTAGCTTCAATCAGTTTGCATGGAAAATTGAAAGATAAGAGCTATTTTACACGCTTTTATTTAACTCACACTGTCTGTATGTCTGCGTCAAAATTTGGAATCCTAATTTGACCCACTTCCCGGTCTTTGATTAGGATGAAATTTTACACACGCTCTGAGTTCTGATGACAATACATGACTAGCTTAGAAACGTCATTACAAATCCAATATGGCGGCCTCCCCAAGATAGCGAACTGGCTGTTTGAAATCCACCCCCATGATATGGATATCAAATGAAAGTCGAAAAAAATACGTAATAAAATACGTGTCGAAATAAATACGGAAAAAATAGTCACATGACTTAAATCCAACATGGCGCACATCCAAGATTGCGGATTGGCTATTTGAAGTGCACCCCCATGATATGAGTATTAAAGGAAAGGGTTTGCTGAATGGGATACGAAAAAAATTATCACGTGACCTAAATCCAACATGGCGGCCGTTACAAGTAGTTAATTAGGTTTGAATAATAAGAAGACTAAAAGAGCGGAGCGTTTTGTCCAAAAAAGGTAGATTACATAAACGCTCCACGCTTTCTTTTTGTAATTTTTAGTGCGTGCTAAAAGCGTGTTTTTTAGTTTTTTAAACTATTATTATTATTTTTTTAACTAATATTTGAATAAGATTTTACATCATTTAGAGTATGACTTTGCAGGTAAAGAGTTCATTGCAATAAATCCAAAGCTTTGCTAGAATCTGTTGCGTACTAATTGTAATAATTATGCTGTATAAAAGTGAAAAGTTATTCATGCTTTTAAACCAGGTATTCAACTGATGACCGAGGAAGTGAAGGATTCAAAAATGTAAAAAATTAGAATCCTGTAGACCTAGCACGGGCCGGAGAGAAAAAGTCCCCGGAGACAAAAATCGTCATTGCCTCTCGCTTCTTCGTTTACGCGGAAGCGAGAGGCAATGAGTAATTTTGTCTCCGGGGACTTTTTCTCTCCGGCCCGTGCTAGGCCTTCTGAGAGGGACGAGAGAGAACGGAAATTAGAATACCTAGCAAAGGAATCAAAATAGAGAACGCAGTTAAAAATCTTTGCACTCGAGTGCATCATGTAAATTTTTATCCCATATCAGCGAGAAAATGATTTTAAGTATGCAAAAAATTGTGCTTAGTAATAAAATATACGTCAAGACAGTTCCGAGTCTGAGTTTGAAACAATTAAAAAAAAGGTTTTATGATACATTCAGCACCCATAGAAGTAAGTTGGTTTATACACATAATCTTAATATCGTTCTTGTAACAGTTTCTACTCTCCAATCCGCATTGGACACATGGAATGCCCAGCAGAAGAACTTATAAAGGCTCTTCACAAGCGATTTTTGGATTCAAATAAATTTTTATCTTGTCCTAAAAATATAGGAACAGAATTATTACTAAAGCTAAACTTTGTATCCCTAAACTGAACAAATAATATTGAGCATCGAAAAAACATAGTCTGTAAACGTCCTTTGTTTTCAATCCGGTGTCCCTTGTTGATATAATTCAAAACATTAAGTAAATAGAATTATTCTCGGTTCGAGATTCATGAATAAGCGATATATTTGGACAACCATAAGTCAAGGTTTGAACTCCTGACCGTGGCGGCTAATACCTTGCATCGCTGAACAATGCTAGAACCAATTTGTTACTGGAAGAAAAGTGTCTGATTTACATATTACATGTATTATTAGATTCAAATGTTGAATGAATAAGGTTGAATTTCATTTGACAGAATGTGGAAATGAGTGGAGTAGATAGGAGGGAGCTACGTACTGATTTGACTGCAAGGGTGACCTAATCTAGCTAGAAAGGTAGGAGGCAATAAATCAACTAAGAATATATTGGGTCCTTACCTATGACATTGGTGTTTTTTTGAAGTTTCAGAACATTCTTATAAAATTATTGCCTCTTCTAAAAATAGACCATATATTTGAGCTGTTATTATTTAATTTGATAATTTTTTGGAAGTTTAATTGTGTTAAAATTAGACACAAAGACAATTATTTTTAACTGCCTCCCGAATACATCATTTGATTTGCATTAACATAGAAACTATGAATAATTTTTATCAAGCGTGTTCACACACATATTGCTAAAGCTTGTCTAATGATGCATGCCAAATATTATTATCTCTGGATTTGTCGTTGTGAAGAAAACTGATAAAATGTTAGTATGTAAAATGCAGACATCCCCAAAATCTCCATACAAAACACCAATTTCATAGGTAAGGTACCTAATATATTATCACACGTTGTATTCAAGATCAAATAGTGCATACAAATGTTACTAAGGAAATTAGTTTCGACCGTCGCCAACATATGGCGCTGCGCGGTGTTGCATCGCGCAAGCATTTACCTGGGATGCACCGCATATGTAATTTGAGGTGAATATTAAATTTGTGACTGATTTTAGAACATTTTTATTTTTATTTTAAACTTAATGAATCCCCATAAGTAGAGAGTAATCATCCATACACGTGAGCAACTTTATACAACATTATTGCCCGTGTACCCTGTACTACTACTATTAGCTGATACAACTAGACGTTTCATAGGTACGTTTGCCGTCATCATACGTAAAAATTACAATTATACGACTAACACGGGCAGAAGGAGCAGAAGATAGAATTGAGAGCCAAAAAATATTGTTACAATCAATTTATTAAGCTTAGGGCGTAGGTTAGGTTCACACTCAGTAGGTCTCACTAAGTTAGAAGCTACAGAACAGTCATTCAGTTTTTATTGTTTTTTAGTTAATAATTAGGTATTAGACCAGAATTAGTTGAAAGATTATACTTTAAATAGTGTATTTTATGCCAAGTGTATGATTTCTGTTTAAAAATCATAGTTAGTATTAGTTATAAGCGAGTGTGAAATGAAGACGGTTTTAGAACCGTGACAACGAGATATTAGGCCCGTATTACAGAACCAAACTCAAGCTTAGATCTCTGCTTGAGCGCAGTTAAAAAGGGATGGCGCTATCTGGGATCTATAGCGCCATCCCTCTCTAACAGTGCTCAAGCTGAGATCTACGATTGAGTTTAGTTCCGTAATACGGGCCTTAGAATTGCTAGAGCGCGCGCGTGGCCGGCGCTGGCAGCCAGCGCAGCTATGAAACGTTTTTATCCTTAACGGTTCCATCATAATATAGTATATTCGGTGACTGTAGCGACATACCATAAGGAAGACAGCGTGCTTTTTTGAAAAATGTGTTGAAAATGTATTTATTTATCTACTCATGTTATAATGTTCGAATTATCACTCAGACTCGAACTCATAATGACATACTATTTAACACAGATGATAAAAACGAAAGTTTTAAAATGGAAACTGTAACATAATGACCATTATGCAACAGGTTGGACTCATTATGCAACACTTATTTTTCTTAAAAACGCACAAAACTATGGCAAATGTTTTCCAGACAGCCAACAATAAATAAAATTAATAATTTTTTTTATTTTATTTCTTTGAATAATGAGTGTAGATAAAGTAGTGTATGTAACTGCACATAACTCGGTATTAAAACACTAGTGTGATACTATTAATAAACTCGCCATGGCTCGTTTTTTAAAACCATGCTCGTGTTTTGATAACCTATATTATGTGACAGTTACATAAACTACTAATAATAGATAGAACTATATATAAATGCTGAGACTAGAGTAAAAAACGAAAAAAAAACATTCGAAGGTAAGCAAAGAAGTAAGTTGATGGTAAGTTACCGAAGGTAATATTAAAAGAAAAACATTATTATCTTTTCAGTCGTAATAATTTGATATACTCTTAAACAACCTGTGACCTTTCTTAACCAATTTATTGGCAATCTCATTTATATTCATAAGCCGTCTGGTAACTACGTCTGGTACCTACTGTACTGTTTAAATACCTTAAAAGAAAAACGCTTCATTGTAATTTAATGATGTTAAGCATCCAAAATATGGCAAGTCTTAAATAAGGAGGCTTGCGAAAAATGTGAGAAATAAATTGGTGCTTTTGTTCTGAATGCGTGAGAATACTTGCCTTTATGAATAAATTTGCTATAAAATCAGAACCTACGGGCTTGGCATGTCGTTTTTGCCGATAAGCAAATATGTTTAATATTACAATGTTGGCTCTGTAGCGATCTAGGGTCTTGACTAGCGAAAGGATTGTGGAAGGAGAAGAAATGAATGTCACATGTTCACTGTTATACTGGAAGTGTTGGTAGCTCAATGGTGATGAAATGAGTAGGCTGTGTAGGCTATTTGACTACTATGAAAATATATATCAAACTGTTGTTAGCTTAAAGTATTCATTTTTTTAAACCAATTTAGCCAAAACTTTATCTCAAAATATTTACGATTTTCTTAATAAAACATTAATCAGCTTAATTTTTATGCTTGACCACGCGATTGAAAACGCGCGATGACGTCACCTGCTTGTAGGAAAAGTGTTGGCCGTAGTCAGCCAGTGCTGCCGACTTATCTCATTAGTTTTACGCTAACACTATGACTGATTCTTTACCGTTGTCATTATAATTTTATTTACGTGGTCTAGCGCATTTGTGACGTGCTGAAAGCGCGTTTTTGCCAATACAGTTAAAAACATAAACAATAACTTCAAACGTAATACGTGGCTGTATGGCTTTATATTCCCTTTGCCTTGCCGTTCGGATATCCTCTCGAGCATTCCCAATAATAAAAGAGAAACGCAAAAAAAAGTCTGTTAATAAAGCTTATTGCAATGATACAATGTTTTAAACGTGATAAAATAATGCTCTCATCTCCGAGCCGGTCTGTTTGAACGGACCGTTGGGGTACGTGGTGGTATTACGGAACATACTACATAGGTATACATATTTTCATGCAGGAAAGCCTATGTCCGTGGAACGTATGCATGTTGGTGACGTGAGAAGAATTTAAAGTCATTCTATTTTCTGTCTTGTTCTAAAGTCGAGTGGTAGTCGTAAAAGGCAACAAATGGACTTAGAACTGCACAGCAATCCAATAGCTTATAGCGGCGATGGGGCTCGCCACCTGTCACGCTGAGCACTATGTCAGCGGACTGCTTTTGCGGTGCTTTTGCCTAGTCTCTGACTAACCCTTAAAGGATAATAGTCGTGATTATATTATGTATGTATTTAATCATTTTTTAAGGTCCGTATGTTTTCATCCTCTTCGGACTTTCGCCATTTCATTTTGTTTTGTGTTCCTCCAAAACACTTTTCTTTGCTGAGGATATTTCTATTAAAAATCTTCCTTAGCCTATATACGTCTCACTGCTGGGTACAGGCCTTCCTCATGAAGAAACACATGAGGAGTATAGGCCGTAACACCACCACACTGGTCCAATACGGGCTGGTGGGTAGAAACAGTCGCAAAAGTGACCAACGGCTTAACGTGCCTTCCGAAGCACGGAGGAGCTTAAGATCACAAATATTTGGTCACCCATCCGCGGCTTGAACATGACGAAAGCAGCTTTGTTTTCGATCGAAAGCCAAAGCGTACGAATCACTACGCCACCGAGCTCCTCCTTAAGGTACTTAACATGTATATCATTAATCTGGCTGCCCACATGATGAGAATTAACTGCTGTTGCTATCAAGAAGAATAGCATCTGCTCTCAAATTCATACTTACAGAAAAAACTCACTTCTAAACAGCAAAAAAAAACTTCTGTGCCGTCACTTCTTACAGTGGGATATGAAATGAAATGAAATGAAATGAAATCACGACTATTATCCCCTAAGAGTTAGTCAGAGACTACGCAAAAGCACCACAAAACCAGTCCATTCCCATAGTCCGCGCTTCACCAAGCAGTGACTGCGCTCAGCGTGACAGGTGGTGAGCCCGTCGCCGCTACAAGCTATTGGATGGTTGTGCAGTTCTAAATCCATTAGTCGCCTTTTACGACACCCAAGCACATACGATACGACAACCACATGATCAATTTTGACATTTTGGAGTTAATGAAAACTTCTTAGCTTCCAAATAAAAGAACTCCCTGCAATGTCCAAACCAGTATAATAATAAAAATAAATAACTTTCATTATGGTCATATACTGACAGCTATATGGTGGAAATACAGTGTATATTAAATATTCCTTAATTATTATTCCTAAAGCTCAGCGTAATCCAATACTTTATGTTGTATTAGCTCTGTTTTGCTTAAGATCACGATTCTGTCGTCAATTTACGACAATTGTGTCATTAAATTAGTTGTTACAGCTCTGCAGAGCCGGTTATTGACATTTAACGTGACAAAGTAGGTATCTAATACAGTACGTGACTGTGAATCATAATCTTCGTATTGTTAGCTTGCTTCGTAAACTAAGAATATCTTCAATTGCCGCGCATTTTCTGTTTATAAAAATCTTGCGTTTTCATTGCCATTGTGATCTCGGGGTCCTTCTTGCTTCGAAAAGTATGTATATTTAGATCTATGACGGCAGCTGGCGCCGGTACAATTTGACGAGCAGAGGCGTGCGCGTGGCGTGAAACGCTGCTAACTATTTAGTGTTTGTAAGCGCGTGCGCGCTTCCGGCGCTGGCGGCCCTTTTCATGATTATCAGTACAGTCTGTGGCTTAGCTGTTGAGACTATTCAAAATCATAATTGAGACCCGAGCTCCAGAACTCTAAATCAATAAACTAAAGTCTACTTTTTAATTGTCTCTGGCACTAAGTTTATTAACGAAATATGAAACAAAACTTTTATCCTAATCAAACCAATAAATTTATCTCTGAATTCTGACTATAAGTCAGAATTTATTGGTATTCCAGCTAAGCAAGTAAATTTCTATTGAAAATAACAATATTGACTGGTACTTTGGTTCTCAAACTAATGAAAAGGTTTTAGAAACTGAAGGGTTCTCAATTAACTGATATTATTGGGATCTCGAGATTTTGCTTATTGGACTAACATCAATGTCAGCTTTAAGGCTCAACCCTTTCAACCTATTTTTGGGTGTCGTGGTTGTTTGGTGGTTTAATGTGTTACACACTAACACAGTTATTCATAAATTCATAAAAACACGTTAACTAACTACCTACGAATTTTTTCGCTAATCAACTAATTACGCTATAAGCAATGCTTTAAAGGATCAAGAGCAAAATGGCCGTAGAACCACTGAAATAAAATGTGTTGTAATTTACTCAACTGTATTTCTAAATTCCGTATTAATACTATTTAATCCTCAAATGGACCGGGTATACCGGAAAAAATACCAAAGATTGATTACATAAAACACATATTTTTGGTAAAAAATACTATGAATTGATACCTTTTATTGAAATATCAATGTTAATTTGGAATTAAATTCTGGCAAAATAAGCAATAGTAATAAAACATTTTTGAATGATGTCTACAGTGAAATTCACCTTTTCCTAAAATTCTAAACGACAAAACACCAATTTGCGGGTCCGAAATGTCTTCCCTAACGCGAAATAAACAAGCTTGCATGTTTATTTAATATAGCCAATGGCTTCAAGTTTCCGTGGGAGCAAAATTAGAAAAGTTCAGGCTCATTTCGGACCAAAACATGCGGCCTCTTTTCTAACAAGTATTTAAATATTAAGTTTGTTTAATAAGCTATGGTTGTTCTTTTTTTTAAATTAAAGCGAGCGCTTCGATGTCCTTCACTTTCAGTCTTAGGTGTAAAACATCTTTTGTGGAAAAATCAACTTTATTTTCTTTGTGATATACGTTTAACCATTAGCATTTTTAAGTTGGTGTTTCATTTAAGTTTTTTTTTCTATTAAGAGTGCACGTCGCGTCGAGTTTGCTTCGTTTAATTGATTGACAGACTGCAAAATTGGATTTTTTTCAACAATGTGTGTAAATATTTTGGTTCGATAGGTTTTGTTATAGCTTTGACATTTTAAAGTATGCCATACACCGGGAACACTATAATTTGCAAAGCAAACGTTATTAAAAAAATAAATCTTGGTGTTTTTTTTATATTCTCCGAAGACTGTAGGGTAAGCAGGGGGAATTTCGTTCACTTAAGGAAAAACTCGCATATTATTTAAATTACAAACATACATTCAATCACTTCTCTGATCTCCTAAGGGTTAGTCAGAGACTAGGCAAAAGCACTGCAAAAGCAGACCATTGTCAGAGTCCACGCTTCACCAAGCAGTGACTGCACATGCACTCAGCGTGACAGGTGGTGAGCCCGTCGCCGCTATAAGCTATTGGATATTGTGCAGTTATAAGTCCATTAGTCGCCTTTTACGACACCCACGGGAAGTGGGCTCATTTTTTAAATTATTTATTATAAATCAATCTCTTTAATAATAGTGTGTCTAATAAAAGTAACACACACTATTATTAAAGAGTAATCAACATTTTAAGAACAAAAGTGTATATCTTTTACATAATATTCGTAGAAAAGGTATTTAAAAAAACACGTTTGAGCGGCACTACCCCAGATTACTGCGGGTAATGCAGCTCAGGGTACGGGGTGATGATTATAAAGCCATTTTCAATTTAAAAATAATAGTAAAGTCTTCGATGTCAAATCAACTTCAATTATTATCCTCACAGAAGTGCTCTTCCAGGTAAACAGTATTATATTCGATGCTCGTATTTGTATAACAAAGTTAACAAACAACTTGACATTCATAAATATCCACTTAAGAGATTTAAGATCATCGTTAAAGCTTGGTTACAAAATCTAACTTTCAAAGAAACAGAGGACCTAGTAAAAACATCCTGGTAACCGCATTATTGCTGCTTAATTATTTACACATACTTACAAACGCGCACACACAAACACACACGCACGCGCATACACACACAAACACGCACGCACACATACACGCATATGCACCATACATAATTCACATAGATATAAACTTTTCCACAATGCACACACCAACACAATCTCAAACTCTTATTTAGCAATTCCATTTGCAACACACCCGGACATACATAATATTATTTATTGAATTTAATAAGTAACTTGTAATTTATACGCCCTTTTTTTGTACATTGTCTTTTTAAATTAAATATTGTAACAGTAAACCTTAAAGAGGAAGAATAAGCGTCTGTCACACAGTCTCACCATGAAACTAACATAGACGGTAATGACCCCTATCTTAAAACTAGACTAGTATAAAGAAGTACCTTTCTGTATAATTTTTTTTTTATATCATAGGTAAGCTCCTGGCCTTCATCTCACCTGATGGTAAGTGACGATAAGGCCGAAGGTGGAAGCGATTAGTTCTAAGATAACTTGTTCATTGTAAATATGCTTAATAAATATATATTATTATTATTGGGTCCTTACCTATTAAATTGGTGTTTTTATTCTGTCTTAGCAATTTGTCCGTAACTATTAAGTTTCAGAACATTCTTATAAAGTAATTGCCTCTTCTAAAAATAGATCATATATTGAGTTCGTATTATTTAATTTGATAATTTTTTGTAAGTTTAATTGTGTTAAAATAAGACACAAAGACAATTATTTTTAACTGCCTCCCAAATACATCATTTGATTTGCATTAATATAAAAACGATTAATAATTAATCTCTGGATTTGTCGTTGTGAAGAAAACTGATAAAATGTTAGTGTGTAAAATGCACACATCCCCAAAATCTCCATACAAAACACAAATTTCATTAAAATTAAATAATTATTATTATTAGAGGCAAGATAAAATATAAAACGTTAAATTTCAATTGAGACACATAAATATCAAAAAATAAAAATAAAAAATATAATATCATATAAATAAATAAATAATAAAATATCATAGATGTATCTATCTGGTGAGAGCAGCTAGCTGATGTAATGTTTGTTGAGGTCCAAACCGGTTGAGTGGTGGTCCTTTGTCAATTTCTTGCTATATGTAAAAAAATATATATGTTATTCCTCATATGAGCAGCACTAACCCAAACGGTCGATTGGAAATTAATTTGAAATTAAAAAAAAACAATACGCAATTGTTGAAAGTTTATTGCATTATCACAAAAAGAATAGTTGTATTGTTAGAAAGGTTAAATTAATTATTAAGTGATTATTAAGGTTTTGGACCTACCGAAAAAAAACACCGAATCAAAAATTAGATAAGCGCGGACGACAAAAAAAAAGGTTTTTCACATGAGATGAACTGACTAGCCGCTTGCATGTCTGTCTGCTGGAGGTCCTCTACGCGGGTACTTTATGGGACGTGGCCTGTTGATACGTTCTATTTTGATAGACTTACAGTGGAGAGCGCCATTCCTCCTGTTTCCCCTAAGTATTTGTCCAAAAGTGCGAACACACATTTTTATTTCTTACTCTGCAAACTTTACAATTCACTCGGAAAATATCTCTTTGTATCGGAACACGTTAAACTAACATTAGATGTTTGAGCGTGATATATCTTGAACTGGTAAAACTGGTGTCCGTAGACAACGAAATGTATTGGCACATGAATCATTTCGGACGTCCAACAGCTATCTGGTGCCAAAACGTACATTGCTATATATTATGAAGACAGTTATAGAGAGAGTTTATGTTGCTGTTTATTCTAAATGGATACTTATCATATTGTAATTTCTCTCTCTTGGGCACACTAGTAACCTTAGCGGTATCAAACCAACATCAAACGGAAAATCTATGTCGTTTCACAATAGTTTTCGCTTATCGCTTTAAATGCTATTAAGGTATATTGTTTTTTAAGACAACTGTGGATATCCTACACTGTGAGACCTAGCGAAGCAAGCGATTTTAGTAGACAAGTTCACTAATCTACTCTTGCCAATAATAATAAGCATACCTTTTACAAGTATTACAAGTGAAACCTTTAAGCACAAAAATCCAACAAAAAGGTAAATGCACAATTGTCGTCGCGATATTTTGCACTAAGACATAAAATGGAAGCGAGACTCATAACGGGAATTCTTTTGTACTTTTTAGCTTTCCTTAAATCTTAAAAACGGGAACTGTAAAGGAAAAAATGGCGTAGCAACTTTTCGTGTTGAAGACGAAATGATATTCCCGAGTTTCTCATTAAGGGTTAAAACAAATGTTCATGGAACTCGGGACAACTTGTCGTGGAACATTGGAACAAACTAGGACTTCTGCTGAATTAAGATGTTGCTGGCAAACTTTCAAGCACTAAGGCATAACTTTCATCTCTCAAAGAAACGAAATACTCGCACTGACTGTACAATAAGTCTGACTTCTGACGGAGGCGACGCGCGCCGGCTGACTGCGCCGGAAGCTGACTGTTTGTACTTGTCTTTTTATTCTTCAAATAAATAAATTATTATGGAAAAAAAATTACCTTGTAACTCAACTATGTTTGACCACTTGAGGGTGTTCGAGGTTAATACATACTTCAAACACCTATTGAGTGCTTTTTAACACATAAGTGTTATGTACACATTTCCTGACTGTCTTTTACTGTAGAAGCTTTAGCCTGTGGCTTTTTATATGTTCACACACATAATATACATATTATAATCCAACATATCAATTAAACACATATACAATTCTACACAGTAATTAGTTTCAATTAAATTAAAATTCACACTTTTCTTTTCTAAAAGTGGTCATAAATACAATATACGATGTGCAATGTTTCAATAAAAAATTTTGAGTAAATTAGTTTTAAAAGGATGTATTAAAAAAATAGTTTTGCGTTATTCGCATGCAAGCAGAGAGACATTTGGATTTTGTTGCTCTATAATAGATCAACTAATATATAGATAACATATAATTATATAGTTATTAGACCTACCCGCACAGCGCCCCCCATATAGGTTTTTTTCTATATAAAGATCTATATTAACAACTCTGCCTATCCTTCTAAGGATACAAAACATCAATGTTAATATAATAAATCTTTATAATAAAACGTATAGATCATAAACCGCGAAATCCTTTAAAATATATTTTTGTATTTTTTATTCCAAATGACGTTGAAACACCGAAATATGTATAGGATAAAATGGTTCGTTAAGACTCTCGAAAACAGCTTGTAAACATGGCTAAGGAGCGTATTCGGTCTGAAGTTCTTCAGTTGGGCCCTTTCACCCTTCTTGAAGATCAGTGACACCATGCCCACATGCCATGCTTTTGGCGTTTTTCCCTTGAGTATGATGGAGTTAAATAGCCTCTGAACAGCTTTCAGGATTGCTCTTCCACCGGCTTTTAAAAGCTCTGCTCTAATTCCATTATCACCCAGTGCCTTGTTGTTCGTAAGCTGTTTGAGAGCCAAACTAATCTCGTACAGGCTGACGTCCGGGATGTCTTCGGTGTAGTGTCAGGTTAATTTGGCTCTAGGGTCTGTAGCCTGAGTGACAGGAGTGCTCGATGTCGCATAAAGCTGTCCATAGAAATTTTCAATCTCCGCCAAAAGCTCAGGTCGGGATGCAATAGTTCTGCCGTCCTCTGTCTTCAACTTCGTCAGCAGACTCTGCCCAAGTGACAGATCTCTTGCGAATACTTTGGAGCCTTTGTTCCGCTTGATGGCCTCTTTAATACGCTCAGTATTAAATCGGCGTATGTCGCAAGTCAGTAACTTCGAGATCTGTTTGTTGAGCTGCCGACATAGAAAAGTATCATCTGAAGACCGCAGAACCATCTCGTGCCTTTCCGCCATCAGCTTTAGTGTTGGCTCGGAGATTTTCATTACTCTTTTGGTACGACTGGGCTTACAAAACTTTTCACTCACCGTACGGACAGTTTCCACGAACCTATCATTATATGTGTCCACATCTGTGCAGTCCTCCAGGCAATCGAAGTGATTTTGCAGTTCGAGTAGAAAGTGTTCGGGGTTCTGAATTTTGATGGCTTCAGGACGGAGCGTGGACTTCATCAATCGATACCTCTCAGATTTCAAGTTCAGATTTAATGTGCCGCTTACCATTCGGTGATTGCTCCCCGTGTTTAACGAATTGATCACTGAGACATCATTAAATATCTGAGTCTTGGTCGACAAGATGTAGTCAATCTCGTTTCTTGTCCTACCATCCGGACTTTGCCAGGTCCATTTTCGATGCAGCCGTTTTGAAAAGAAAGATTTCATCTTTTAGAGTCCCTCCCTCTCCATGCAGTCGGCGAGCATTTTACCACGGTAGTTCCGGGCTCCAAATCCAAATGGCCCCACTTTCAGCTCAACATCGCTACGTTTACCTAGCCTTGCGTTAAAATCTCCCATGACAACGCAATAGTGAGTCCTGGAAGCATGTATAGCCCGAGAAATATCCTCATACATTACTTCCACTTCCTCATCGGGATGTGTCGATGTCGGGGCATATACCTGTATGACCTTCAGCGAATACCGACTGGAAATTCTAAGTATAAGGTACGCTACCTTATTCGACACACTTCCGATCTGTATCAGGTTGTTCCCAAGAGATTTGTGGACAATGAACCCAACACCACCTTGGGACAGATCTTCGCCATCCCGGAAATAATGCAGGTTGCCGGATTTTAGGACCATCGTGTCCTCGCCCTCTCGTCGGACTTCGGATAGTCCCACTACACTCCAGCGAATCCTGCTTAATTCTTCCTCTATTTCCAGCAGCTTCTCCTCAGTCCGCAGTGTGCGTTCGTTATAAGTTGCCAGGGCCAAGGTCGTTTTACGGGTAATCTAATTCTTCGCACCCCTGGTGCCGGCGCCTCGCCGACGTCCGTCACAGTCAGCACGGCCTACGGCACCGCCGGGCACTTGGGGCCGTCTATTGTTGTGTCGAAACATTGAGTGGGTTTGGGCCTTCTCCCACCACGCTGGCCCAGTGCGGGTTGGTGGGGAGCGCCAGAGCCTCGTTTGTTATTCAGCAGGGTGTACCACGTGCAGGTGAGGTTGGTTTGAATCCCGTGAGTTGTTATTTGAGACCCCTTACACCCCAATTATAATTATGCGAAATAAATATTATTCCAAAAGAAAAATATGCTTAAGTTATATTATACCAAATTCATATGCTAAAGTATATTACGAGTAAAAACATTATGTCAATGAAAAAGATCCCGGATAATATACTACACAATTAAAAAGCATTGATGTATTTTAAAGTACCGTTTTCAAATTGAATTCGCTTGTAATAAAAGCTTTATATCGAAACCCGATCGTTCAGTCGGGCACATCATTTAGCAGCTTATTTGTATAATTGGGACGTTGAATCCCACTGATTGGGGTTTTCAAGTGAATTTTTATGTGTTTTTAAAGCTAGCTAGGTAGAACGACTGAAATTGGTAATTGGTACTACTGGAAGAGCTAACCGGTTCATACCTGGACTGAGAATGAGATGTGAAGGGCCTAGGCGAACGTACATTGATCAAGTTGGGGAAGTTCTAAGGAAAGGCCAGGTCAAATTCACCTTAAACCGAGAGCATGTATGAGGCAAGTAATTAGAGTAGAAGAAGCAAGAGGTGGAGCCAGGATCGTAGTAAGTGGAAATCTGTAATCTTTGCTTACCACACCGGAAAAGAAGCGTGATTTTATATATGTATGTAAAAATGAAAGTTTCTCTAGCACCTTTGAACCAACCTTTTATAAAACGCCTTCCTCTTACACTTGTGTAAGTAGAGAAGGTGACTCTACTTATTCCAAAACCAATCATAAAATTGATAAATGATAATGATATAACCAAAGAGGAGCTCGGTGGTGTAGTAGTACGCTTTGGCTTTCGATCGGAGGCAAAGCTACCTTCGCAATGGTCCGGTCGTGGATAGATGATCAAAACTTTGCGATCTCTAGCTCCTCCGTGCTTCGGAGGGCACGTCAAGTCATTGTTCCCGGTTGCTATTGCGACCGCTTTTACCCACCGATCCGCAATGGCCCAGCGTGGTGGTGTTACGGCATATACTCCTCGTGTGTTCTCCATGAGGAAGGCCTGTACCCAGCAGTGGGACGTATACAGTGTATAACCGGCAAGTGAAGACAAAATGAAAAAATCAAAAGTGTATCCCGCCTGAACCCTATTTACAAAATATTAGAAAAATAAGTTAAATAGAAGTCGAGATATAAGACATCGAAATTAGAAGATTTTATCGATATTAAAGGTAAAGGAGTCACATCACTGGTGAATCAGATGTTAGACGGCAACGACCTGGCAGAACATATTATACCTCTTTTAGATCGTATGTTCCTAGTACACCTTTCTTTTATTTTTTTGTACCCACTAGACACGACACGTGTATTATGATTGCAAAGTGCTCAATGTTTGCGCTATTTTCACCTTTATTCTGAATGAATAACTAGAAAATCGAAAGTTTTCGTTTAACACTCCCGTTCCTTTGACGCCGCCGCCGCCGCTTAGCCCGAGAGTAGCATTGAAATGCCATTTTCGCACCGCTCGGCGCTCCTAGATGTCTCCGCCTAAAGTGCGCGCGCGCCTTGTGTTGAAGCCTACGAGTACCAGTCACCCATGAGCAGGACTTAGCAAATTTGGAATAAAATAAATTCCCTTTTTTACCGTAGACAGAGAGCATTTCATTTAAATCAATTCAGTTTAGGTGTAAGATAGAGACAGATAATGTTAGTAAGGAAGTAGTTCCCAAAAAACAACCAAAACTAATAAAAGTGTCTACTTATTTAGATATGAGGTACTAGGACAACAGAAACATTAACAAGCAAACGTGGTGGAAGTGGTATAGCGCGCAATCGAGACTAGTTTTATCCCTTTCTTCCGATGGCATCCTTTTTCATCTAACATAAACATTAATTGGTTCAGTACAAATATTATTAAATATTTTTTAATATTTCATTTTGGTTTAGTAAATTTTAACATGTTCGTAAATGTTTGAAAATATTTTTAATAGAAAACACTAGAAAATAAAAATTCGTGAGATTCGAACCTGCGAACTTCAATAATCCGTGCGACTAGGCTGACTACTGAGCTAAGTTCTTCTAGTCTTCATGTTTTTGCGTTACGATGAGCTAACGTTGAAGGTAGACGGTAATCCGTGTCCAACAGTTTTATCATGATTGTTTTAATTAAATAATACTCAAAAGTCAAAATATTCAAATAGGTAATTAAACAAAGTAAGAAGTTGTGTTGACTTATTTATTTAATTTCTTAGGTTCCTACGTTATCCCCTATGTTCCTAGTTTTGAATATTTAAGTAGCACACTTATGAAAGTTGCTTTTATTTTCTGCATTTTAAAGAATATTAGAACAGCAGAGCTATGAGTAATCAAACGCATAAGTGGTTTTTTATTATGATACATCGAACCCTAAAAAAATCGTAAATCAAAATATTCCTGTAGCCCTGGTAGTCGAGCGTGCGGAATATTTCATCAGTCGCTTGCTATCCGTCGCGGTCGTAAGTTGCTATTAAGTAAAAGATACCGTTTTTAACAAATAATGAATATTTTGAAATGGTTTTAAGTGTTGGGGCAGCCAATGGCAGCCTTCTTGGAGCTCGCGATTTGTATCGCGAAAGGTTCATTGACGGTGCACTATGCCTTGAAAACCAGGGTCGGCATTTCGAACCATTTTTGTGATCTGTTGTAGCGCGGACCCCTAATTCTCGCGTTGCCGACTCGCGCATGCGCCGTCCGGCCGCGCGGCTACTCGAGTAGAGATGGTGTTAACTGTTTAAAAAAATTATCTGTTAAAAATTAAATGATAAATATTTTAAACAGTTAATTTTATCTGTTGAAAATATTAGTTGATATTTTCAATCTAATAATTAAATGAACTGGTTTTTAATTTAAACGTAGCCAATAAATATTATTATATGAAAGCGTAGAATGAATCAATGTACTTGCTTTCATACTTTACAGGCTTAAATTGTCCAGTACAGTGTTGCTAATTAGAAATGTTTACTGATAGTGCCTAAACGATATATTTTTTTGCAGTACATGCAACATGCAAATTTTTCATCTGCAGTTTACTTTTCAAAATGTGTACAAATTTCCGCCTTTCGTCTAGACATGAAAAATAAGCACCAACAAAACAGTTCCGCAACGAAATCACATACGTACGCTTCAACTGACTACTTGCAACTAATAAATAAAAATATTTAATCGAATAAAAATATCAGTAAGAAATGAACTGTTAATTATCATTATTCGATCACCAATACCATTTAATTTTAATACTTATTGCAAAAGCAACAGAACCTAGAATCGAGTGCAATCAAAAATTTTTAATGTTGTCATGAAAATACATGCTTAATGAGAAGGCGATTGAAATCAAATTCGATCGCATCAGTTGATCAGCTTAGGCATCGATGCGCCTGGGTCACCTGCCGTCTCGCTCTAACGGGCGCCGGATGGGCTCTCGTCGGCTCACTCACTCAGCTCGGTCCGTTGATATACCTAACTAATATTTTCAACTGCTCGCGGTAAGGTGCCGGGATGTCCGAATCGAATAATGATAATTTTATCAGTTAATGTTGATTTCAATTATTGACTGTTAATGATAATTTTATTTATCTGTTAATTTTAACGAATAATTAATATATTTAACAACTCTATACTCGAGTAGCGTCGCCCGCGCACCAGTGAGAGAACGAACACTAACGCGATCGCACGCTCAGCTCGTGTCACTCTCCGCGACTCCCATCTTTTTCGAGTTACCAAATTGTGTGTATTTGTGTTTATCACTGCCTTATGAGTTTAATAACAAAACTACTGTAACATCGTTAGTAAATACGCTATAAATACCATCAGTGCGTTTCAATTAGAGAAATCTCCCTATACTGTGTTTTAAAATAACTCAATACAAGAAAGGATTTAATTTTGATTTGAAATCTTTCATAGAACAATGTCTAAATAACGTGTTCAGTGCTTTTGTAAATTATTGTGTGTTACGTACGATGTTATGTACACAGTACCTACGTAGTGTACCTACTAGACACGACACGTGTATTATGATTGCAAAGTGTGAGTGTTTGTGCTATTTTCACCTTTATTCTAAATGGATAAGAAGAGAATCGAAAGTTTTCGTTTAACAAACTCCCGTTCCTTTGAACCGACCGCCCGGCACGAGGCATAGTGGCATTGAAACACCGCTATCGCGCCGCTGCTCCTTTGACGTCGCCGCCGCAGCCTAAAGAGCCGCGAGTACCAGGCTCCCATCAGCAGGTAAGGAGCATCATAATACGCATAATTCGAAGCTGTGAACTCGTGACCCGCTAGTGTTGTAGTTCAAAAATGACGTAATAAATAAATTAATATAATTAAAATTGCACATTAAATTAAAGTTATTATTTAATTCTTATATTTTGTGTATGGAGTCCAGGTGGGATACTCTTTTGATTATTTCATTTTGTCTACACCCTTCTATTACACGCGGTATAGGCAGAGGACGAACCAATGATGTAAAATTATGTACATGATGACAAATATGACGAACTTATTGCCACTTTGTAGTCACTTTATAAGCGTAGACATTTAGTGATAAGGATTACCGCGTTACGAATTTCATCCATTAAATGTACCCTCAAAATAGATTACTCCATTATTCTTGAAGCATCTTTCAGTCTGTGATTGAGACCTCTTTAAAGGGTCGCTGCTGCGGTACGCAATAACTGGGCTAGGGCCGTTTTAGTCACGTAAAATATATTTTGTATTGAAATTTATGAGATTATGGTCGGTTACGGAATGGTCTAGAGGGCAACTGGGCATGCTCTCATTCATATCTATAAAATAATCTTTTTTCGCCCTTATCGTCACATACTATCAGGTGAGATGAAGGCCATGAGCTCTCCTGCCATATGTAAAAAATACATTAGAAATCTTCCAAAATAAGAAACTGCCATGACTGGAGAAAAATATATTAAAATTTATCAAACTTATTATCGACGATCACCAATAAAAACGCATTCACCATTATACATTGTATTATTCAGCAGCATGGAGTCCTTCAAAAAGGGCGTGAAAAGGTTTTATAAGGGTCGGCAACGCGCTGGTGATGCCCTCGGAGTTGCAGGCGTCCATAGGCTACGGTGACCACTGCCCATCTGTGTGGGCCGTATGCTTGTTTGCCACCCTGATAGTATAAAAAATTATTATTTAAGTAACCAGTAACTAGATTATATCACAAATTACGTGAACAAAAACGAACGCGGATTCAATATAAGCTACGAAATATCTAGATTATAATATTATGATAACGACAAACCAATTTCGCTGTAATATCCTTATACTACCTTGTTTCACAACGTATGTTTGCCGACAAAAGTTCGCGGGTACGAGTTTATGTGGCGCAAGCGGAAATGTCGTATCGCAGCAAGGGGATTACCAAATACTCAGTAAGGATTATTTAGGGAATTTCTTCACTTTTAACCGCAAGTAAAAGATGACAATTTTTAGTGCAGGTATTCTGCTGTCCAAAAATTATCAATTTAATTGAAGTTTTTAAGCTATTGCATAGCTTCTATCGCGGGCCTTGAGCGCGGGGACCGAATCCAGAAATTCCGTAACGAAAAAACCTCACGCTCCGTAACGAAAAAACCTCACGCTCCCCACTCTGATGCGCAAGGAGGTGTGGCTTTGTGGATTACAACTGTTTTCCGCTTGGGGCGCTTTTTACTTTTTGAGAGAGAGAGAGAAAGAGAGAAAGAGAGAGAGAGACAATACTAGGGGTGGTGACGTGAAATAAAAGGGGTGCTGATGGTAAGTGACGAATTACGTAAATATGTACAAGTCAGAATTTTATAATTTTAATCTTTAGACGTTTTAGTTCAACTATTAATAGTCATAAGAGGTACGAATGTTAACTTACGCATTTTGTAAAAAAAACAATAAATAAAATTATAATTGCATAAGTTGATAAAAAACGCAATCGCTTTACCGCGGCAGTCCCCGAGTGCCACACGTCTTTTTTTTTACATTAGATGGGCTCATGCTTGACCGCTAGAAGGAACCTCGCGACAACGAATGACTCCTTCTAGGAGAACGTTACCTTTTTTGTGCTAGGAGTTTCCTAATAAGGCTGTTCGATAGATGTTACATAGAAATCTAAAAGGACTATAGACGCGTGATGTATGTGTTAATGTCTCTGCCTACTTCTTCAGCATAAAGCGCAAGTGACCGCAGAAAGTGGAAGGCTGAAAACTAGAACTCTCCCACTCCTTGCCAAAAATGTCTTACCAAGACACGGTACAGTCTTCAGATTTAACTAGATTATTTTCTCGGGTTTATAGTAAATTCACTTTGAACTGTATAATGAGTGAGCTGTTTTAGACAATCATATTAATCTAATTCTCTCATTTTATATATTGAGTTCAACTCTTATTAAGTTATGTCCTTTTTTAAAACTAAACAAATGTAAGCAACGACAAAAGCAATATCTTTCCCATGTAGCAAAAGTAAATGATAAACCATGTTGTATCCCATAAACGTCAAAATAAGACACCTTCGTAGATTTAGAGGTTGTTTTGCTACAATCAAATGCAGTTTCTCTCAAATAAACTGGGCATCCGTGTTTCTGGAACATTGGCTAGGTTCCAGGCCATCTTGGACTCATACATAAATTATAGATTTCTACAAATGCATTTCTCGGGAACACTGCCATATCGCAACACATAAGTCCGTCGTAGATAACTGGTGTCATAATTTTTGGGAGTAATTTAATAAAAGTTTGAAATTTGCGGTGGTGGTAAAAATTTTCAAGTATGTTTAGTTACCAAGCCACTTACTTTATCTTATGTGTAAAAGCTAGAATGTTTTATTTGCCAACGTATTATAATTACTGACAAAAAAAACGAAATAAATGACTTCGGTCCTTCTGATGTTATGTAAATTTTGCATGTAAATTTCTTAGGGCATTTTTAGAGTTTGGAGAAGAATGGGGAACAAGATGTAACAGAACTTGGCACTTTTTTGGAAATATCATTCATGCACTGGTAAAAAAAATGTTAGTAATGAGAATAGAGTTCGAGAAAGCGAAAGCTGTGTGCGTACAAAGAAAACAAAATAAAAAATATTTATTTACTTTCAAACATCGCAAATGGCCAGAGTCTTCTTTTAAATATAAAAAATACTTGTATCAGAAGGCTCTTCTCTTCATACAACATAATTAAGACATTTGCACACTGAATGAAATCTTCTTCTTCTTCTTGCCCTTTTCCCACTCTAGGTGGGGTCGGCACAACATGTCTTCTTCTTCCATTCTCCTCTGTCACTCGTCAGCTCAGCATCCACTTCTTTTATCCTCATATCATTCTTCACGCATTCAATCCATCGCTTCTTTGGTCTTCCTCTAACTCTAGGTCCGTCCACATCCATGCTCAGCATCCTTCTTGTAATGTGACATTCATCCCTCCTCATCACATGTCCATACCACGCTAACCTATTGCTCCTAATCTTTTCTGTCACTGGCGCTACTTTCAAACTTCCTCTAATATATTCATTCCTGATCTTGTCCATTCTTGTAACTCCACACATCCATCGCAACATTCGCATCTCTGCTGAGTGCAGCTTTCTTTCATCCATCGCTGAATGAAATGTGAACAATTAAATTTCTTAATACCAAAACATACATTGTATAAGTGTGTGTGACGAAAGATCCTGACAAAAATGGAAGAGCTGCAATCACTGCCTACCCTAAAGGTGGGATTGTATATATATATGCTGATAATTTACTCAATGTAGCGTTGGTTCTCTCCTCAATTCCATCCCCCATTAAATACACATTTAAAAGTCTCTTTTTTAATAGTGCCAAGTGTCGCCAGGCTCCGGAACCGCCTCGTCGGTGACTTCGCGCCGTTTCCGCGAGATTGTTACTATTGTTGGGATTTAAAGCGACTTGGCAAGGTCCACATACACCTTTTATATGCATTATTTATCTACTACTATTAAAATAGTACTAAAAGTGGGTTTCACCATTTGCTGATAAATTTACCTGCATATAATTGCGTACGTACAAATTTTGTTACATTCTTTAATTTACTGGCGTAAAGTGGCTATCTAGCTAGCCAACAATAAATACGATCTGTGTTTCATTTTGGTTAGCAAAAGTCCGTCAAATAAGGTGATAGATGGCGGAAAAGCAAATGCATTTGTACTTTGGCGACGATTATTTGTCTTCGAAGCGTTCGATTTAATGTAGTTACTATGTGGCGCCACCGCTGGACTGCCAAGTTATATTTGACTAGCTACTTATTAGGTAACTTTTATTTCTTCAGAGATGAGCAAGGACAGCTAGAAGTGTAAATATGCTTTTATCTGTGGAATGAATTGTCATTTGCGGTATTTCGAGACCGGTACGAAATACAAACCTTGTACATTAAAAGGCCGGCCACACTTATGACTCCTCTGTTGTTGCCAATGGGCGGATCTAATTGTATAATGAGCTGATCCATCTACTTTAGACTTCTATGGTAGCTGTCAATGGATAGCTGCAATTGCTTTCCATCAGGTAATGCGTCTGGTCATTTGCCCCGCACAATTAATCGCAAATAGATAATCGCTAGTTGTTAAATCACTAATACCAAGTTGTTTCCCGTTGTCTGTACTTTGATCTTTAAGAGTTGAATTTTATTCCGTGGTCGGTTGGTTAAAATATGGACCAATGGCGAAAACGTATGATGTTGTGATATGACAGCTCGTCGAATAGTTGAATTTACAAATATTAATATAATTAAATAACCATAGAAAATTTTACCACAACGTGATGCTGGAATTAGTAAAATGGCGGCTGACGTCACTCATTTTGTAGTTATTGATCGAAATTTAACTATTGAGGTTACTGTTACTACGGATTAAAAAACACACCCTACAAAACAGACATTGCGAATTCAAGTTAAGGTTTATAAACAATAACTTTGCCCGCGCTAAACCGGGACAAATTGCCAGTAATAGACAAAAATAAAACGTGTACATCTTTTTAATACAAAAGAGCCCAACACAAAAACACATCAGCTCATTCTATTCGATGCAAAAAATAGGTCTTTTACTTAATTTTTCGTGAATCTTTAATATACAAAAACAAAACCGCGACTACTCGCTTTTAGAATTTACAAAAACAGCAACCGGACATGATATTAACAGAATTGAAGAAAAATCATTCGACACATTTTTTGTGACATGAAAAGGATGTTGCCAAGAAATCAACCACGAATTGAATGTCACAAATCAGAGGCATGATTGTGATTTTCCACAAGTTCTAAGAAAGGTCACGTTCAGTTGCCAAATTTTTATTTCTGATACTGTCACCTTATACTCGAGCTGTAAGGATAAAATTCGGTTGTTCAGCTGTAAGGTTAACGTTGTTGACTTTTACTATATGAAGGCAATGAAGAATGAAATCAGCTGACAAAGCATCTAAAAGATGTTCCTGTTACATTTTGTCGATTGCTTGTTTATTGTGTGAAACTTCCGGAGTATACAGATATTGTGCATTTTCAATCTGTCTTCTGCCAAGCGTGGAAATTTTAAAACGGGAATCTGAATGAAAAATGGTTTATTTGAATGTACAGACATCGAAGGTTACTTGTACGGCTTCGTTCTTGTGATTATAGTTTAATAACACGGTATTAGATTCGAAAATAAAATTGTTCTCATTTTACAAGGATTTTATAAGATAATATAATGATGTTTCATCGGTATCATCATATTCTTAGCAGCCGAGAGATGCTTACTGCTGTATAAAGTCCTACACTGGCCAACAAATCATATAATTCACAATTTTTTACCACACATCGGGTTTTGAATCACGGACCTCACAGATTGCGACACCTCGAAAACTTGAATCCGGGTACACGTAGAGTCAGCATCAAATAGTCAGTGACGTTCAGGTTGTTCAATTAAATAGACGCTACCAAAAAGTCAATAATATCGGTTAATAATAATACAAATAAAGTCTCCATATTGTTGACAACACAAGAATTTCCATAAGAATTCCATATGAAAAATCTTTTGTGTTTATAACAAAGGAAACTTAATTTTATACACGCTACTAACACCTATTGGACAATTTAGCTGGGCTAAGGCCTACCTTCAAAATGGAACATGTAGGTAGTATACTAGCAACACAGCTACCGTGACACAATGCGGATTGTTGAGTAGAAATTATTTGGTATAGTAACCAGTACAGTTTGATAGTGTCTTCGGAACACGAAGGCATTAGTTATGGCAATGCTTTGGTTACCCATGCAAGGTTCAACTGTGGTTGGAAGCTTTGCTTTCGATAATTGAAGCAATGCGTAGAAACCCCTTCACATTCGAAGTCATTCAGTACCTTAATTAACGTTTACTCTACTGAGCGAGTTGGTTTATATGAAATGAAATGAAATTTTTTATTCAATAATTTAGGTAATAAGTAGTTAGACTTATGACGCGTCAAAACCATAACACTTAACAACCAAATTCTACACTTCTACTTCTAATACTAATTTTTTTTTCTTCTTGTTCACTAACGTGATGCCTTGTCAACAGAAGATACAGGCAAGTCAAAGTAGAATGAATAAAGGAATGTCACAAGGTATCATGACAAAACTACTCATGAAAATTTGAAAATTAGACAATCGATTCATGCAGCTAATGGTATCCTCCATTACAACAGTATAATTTGATAATTTGAATTATTTCTTTGCTGTTAACTACTAAAAACAATTAACAGCAATTCCTAGTCACTTAATTTTCAATCAAGGCCGGGGAAATAAACCAGTCTCATAAAATGTACTAAGTACCTAAATTCGTTTCGAAGCTCCTTTGGGACTCGCTCGGCTGTTGGGCACATACGTGGGCCATCGGCGGCTAATTGCGAAGGAACATCTAAGGGCGTAATAAAACAGCAAAAATATTCCACATTCCACTCAAACGCTCTAATGGACAAAACTTTTCGTAGTTGCCTTTTGGGAGTATTTGTACTGACCTTACCACTGTGTTATTGTTTTGGAGAATTATTTTTAGTAGGGTAGTTTCTAGTATCGTAATTATGCCGATTGGAGAGGTAGTTTTTGTAGATTGATCTCGAAAAGCGAACGTTTAAACTTGACTTCAGGAGTTTGTTTAAAGATCTCGTTGGAGAAAGAAACTCAAAAAAGATAGACATGCTTATTACAAATTAGGTACATTATTAGAGTTTTGCATTGTTACATGGGTGATGGGTTTCGACATTATGAATATGTAGTCTTCTTTAAAAAAAATTCATTGATCCATTTCCAAGATATTGACTGACCCAGATAGGATGGAAGTATTTTTTATATGCCTCAAGCCTCATTTTAATTGTTGTGGTTTGTGTGTCCTCTCCATTGTTTTCTCTGAACAAAACATTAAATATTTAAAAAAAAATATATAGGATTGTAATTAAACCACCAGCTTGACGAAAATCTGAAAAATCTTTGTCTTCTTAATAAAAAAAACAACCTCCATAAAAAACATCCATTAAAATAAGTAGTCAAAACGATTTAGGCTGCTTGACAATATTAAAATAGAATTTTATATCACAGAAACACAGTTTTCTATTGTAGGTACACAAGTGAGTGGAGAAAATCTTTTCTTCCTGACATGAAAAGATTTCAACTTGGATTCAGCACAAAATTCGTTGGGACACTTGTTCACAGGAAGGAATACCGTCGATGCACAGTAGAAAAATACAGACGGTAGACTAACGCCTCCATTATTGCCAATGTTTTTTATTTGGTTGTATTAGATGAGGTACGGTGGCGCCTTTCTTTGTATTGACATGTAATGAAGAGGGAGAATGATCATGCTGCCATTTAGTTAGGAATAGTTTTTATTTGAAAAGATGTCACTATTGATTTCAGTGAAATTGTCATTGTGTATGTAATTTTCTCTTGTGATTTGATCTGGAATTTTCGTGTTCTTATTATCATTTTATTTGAAGAGATTCGCTACCCAAATTAGTAATATTTATTAGTAAGGCTCTATTGAGCCTTTATATTAATAAATTTATTGAAATAGATCGCAAAGAATATGTTTCATGTTTCGATGTCAAAACTGGAACGTAATCTTTCGGTAATCTTTGATAGCTTCATAATCAAGTTTACTCACTTCCTACATGAAGTAACGCACGAGAAAGTCCACTACCACGTGGCCCTAATGCGTACTGGTAGTGAAGAAGTACCAGTTGCTTTATCAAGCACTTGGAGCTTAACGTGCCTTCCGGAGTACGGAGAACGCGAGATTACAAAGTTTGGACAAACTTTGTAATTTACAGACTCTCCAGCCAGATGCCAACTAGTTACTGCGAAAGTTGCTTTATTTATAATATTGGGTCCTTACCTATGAAATTGGTGTTTTTATTCTGTCTTAGCAATTTGTCCGTAACTATTTAGTTTCAGAACATTCTTATAAAATAATTGCCTCTTCTAAAAATAGACTTATATTTGAGCTCATATTATTTAATTTGATAATTTTTTGTAAGTTTAATTGTTTTAGAATTAGACACAAAGACAATTATTTTTAACTGCCTCCCGAATACATCATTTGATTTGCATTAAAATAAAAACGATGAATAATTTTTATCAAGCGTGTTCACACACATATTGCTAAAGCTTGTCTAATGATACATACCAAATATTATTATCTCTGGATTTGTCGTTGTGAAGAAAACTGATAAAATGTTAGTATGGAAAATGCAGACATCCCCAAAATCTCCATACAATACACCAATTTCATAGGTAAGGACCTAATATCTAAACCAAAGAAAGACTTCGAAACATTACGTACTATCGAGCTCCATGAAAACTTTGGTTAATTAGTTCAAAATAACACACAAAATGGTTTTTATATTGACAAACACCTTGAGAAAGAGATGGGTTACCTCAATTTGACGGAGTCTTGTGACAGTCCAAAACTGGACCTATAAAGTCTCCCTTTTAAAGTTAAATGGGACATTAAAGCTTTTTAACAGGTTAGGACAATTGTCTAGGACTGCCTTTACCAATCTTTTGATGAGTCTTGACGAAAAAACGAAAAGTTTCAACTTTTAGGGTCGTCGAAAATCTATCTTAACTGTGAACGCAGTCTGTCTTCCCGGACCTTTGCAATATTACAAAGTTATTCGTTCAGCAGCAGATTGTGAAATTGGGTAAAATCAAAATATCCTATATTTATTTCACATCAGTTTTTATTTTATATTGTCTTTTTTTAAGAAGTACTCTAGTAATTAATGCACAGTGTAAAATAATCAAATTAAAGTTTATAATCCTAAATATGCACAGAAGAAAGAACATACAAATTTTAAACTAGGGATGTTTTCTCATATGGCGCATTCTGCTAAAAGTAAAATGAACACATCTGTAAATTAAACTCTGACCAAAGAGTTACGAGTGGTTTCTAAATTCAAACTTGAAAATGGTCCAAAATGTCCTAATGTAAGTTACAACGCTCACCACTGTGGTAGCGGTCGTCCAGCCGTCTCACTCAGTTCGCAACTGATAGATGTTAAACTTTGCAAGTTGCAAATAGTTCCCGACCCAAACTTCCGTCTCTTACTGATACTTGTTACTAAAATGTCCTTGCATTAGTTGTTGGGAATGGAAAAATCATGGTGTAAATTTCTTAAGTTTCAACCCCTGTGACTCATGCTTTCGAAGTAGAAATTATTGTATCAAGTTAATTTGAAAACTATTTTACAAGGCTTTTAATCAAGCTTGCATAAATCATATGTGCTAGCTCTATACGGTATTAAAAAGCACTTACATTGCAGTGAATTCTGTGGGCGTTCTATTAAATTGTTTAAATTGAATTAAATTGACCCTTCAACGCTTCAACTTAGTTAAAAACTTGGAAAAAAATGTTATTAGAAAGCAAAGTAAAAGACACAATACTAATAGCAGCTCAATATTGAAAGCAAATATAAAGAAACAAACAAAATCTACAAAAAAAGTCATCTACATAAAACTATTCAGCGCACAGAGGTGAATGGAACAAATTATGTAAAATTTCAAAATTTCATTCAGTGTCGAAAAGTCGGGTGCATTCAAATGAAAATCTAAAGTAGTATAAATATTGGTTTTAGAATTTCCTAGCGATAAAATAAATTTCTAGCAAACGATTCTTTCGCTTGAGTTACCATTTCACTATTCATTTTATGATCCAAACTTTTTTAAGGTATGCAATTGCAAAGTTCTTCTAAGTTGAAGCAAAAATTGTTTGAAGTTTGGGATTGGTTGAGACGTTCGATACAGGTATATTTTACCAAATTTCTTATTCATGTCTTGAAACCATTATCAACCCTACACCTAATGTCATAAGATCTTTGGGGAGCTTTTTAATAAAATTGTAATTAACGCTGTAATACCATTCATATTGAGTTTTAGATTGTCGGGTTTACGGTCTAAATTCCAAAATCCGTGTTTGAAACTTGGCAATATAATACGGACGTTTGCCGAATCCCTTTGAAATTTTTAGTTTATCTGTCTCGACGTCTCGGCGCCGATCGCTGTTAATGCACCGATGATGCAAATATTTTTGGTTAGTGTCCCTAATGTTTCTGTAAACCTTATCTTTAAGCCATTTCGATGTTAATTGTTGTCGGCTATATCGTGCTTCTTTGTAAGTTCTAAATAATTTATTCCGCTTTTGACGTCATAGCTAAGGGATCTTTAGGGTATCTTTTTTAAAAGCCTTAATAAAAAATGGCCAGCCCTTTACTCATACCAAAAATTATTAGCTAGCCCCATCTCAAATAAATTTTAATAAAAATATCTCAACGTGGACTTACCTAGTCAGGTCTCACTGTTCACTAACTTTAAGTAATCATGGAGGAGCTGGGTGGCGTAGTGGTTTAGCGCTTTGCTTTCGATATCGAAAATAAAGCAACCTTCGCCATGGTTAAGCCTTTGATGGGTGACCAAAACTTTGTGATCTCGAGCTCCTCCGTGCTTTGGAAGGCACGTTAAGCCACGACTGCGGCCCCTGCGGCTATTGTGACCGTTTCGATCCACCAACCCGCATTGGGCCAGCGTTGTGGTGTTACGGCCCATACTCCTCATGTGTTTCTCCATGAGGAAGGCCTGTGCCCAGCAATGTTATGTTATGTTAGGCCTGTGACTTATATTGGCTGAGCACTAAGTATTCATGGTAGTGAAATAAGTTTACCTGTTATAGTAAAATTTTGTACTTAAATGAAGGATGAATATTTATGAACACATTGATTATATGTATAACAAATGTTGACAAGAGTAAAGACATGTTGTTTATACCCTAATTAAAGTTGAGAATAGTCCAGGAGAAATCACAAGAATTCTAAAATGTCAATAAATTTTAAAATATTTAAATAGGAAACCCCCCCCAGAATTTTTTATTAGTTTTCAACTCTTCAAAGAACCAATTTTTTAACAAAAGGCACAATAAGAAATCCACTTGGCGATTATTTATATGAAAATCTCTGCAATGCAGAAAAAGTAATATTTTTGAACAGAAACGAGGTCAGTATCAAACAAATCGTTAGCATCAAAAAGAAAATGTCAGCATCGATAAATCAAGTTACTTTTACTATGAGATTAACTGGAGCCTCTCTGACATAAACTGTTTCGAAATGATTGGAGTCGAGTGAAAAAATTGGAGGATCTTGAGATGTTTCTTGAGACAATTCTGTTTCAAAAGTTTGCTGTGGTTTATTTGTTGACATCAATCAAATAAAACTTGCTTCTGACTCTTGGGAACATAAAGAACAGCTACATATATAAGGTAAAAATATCAAAAACAGAGAGCTGTTAGAATTTAAAAAGTTTTTCCTGAAATATAAAATGCGCAGTTTTGTTCATAGATTTTATTGTTACATATTTTTGCATTATTTTGAGATAAGTTGAAACGTCAACAAACAACTTATTCCATACCGATGTTAAGTAACGTTGAATATTATTAAAAAATGAGATTTTCATCTCAAAATAATCTGCGACATAAATTACGGTTGTCAAATTAAAATGTCTGTGACAAATGACAATCAACGACCGATCTCAAAATTAATCTTCCAGATAATTTACTTCATAGATTTAAAATTAATTTGTCTGAAACTCTAGCTTAAAATTTGACTTCTGGTAATATTGACTGCGGAAATCTTTAGTCAACATCAAAGTAAGTATAGCAAGATATTTATGCGGGGAATGTCCTCCGTAGCCGAGTGGTTTGGTCGCCGGTTTCAATAAGTTGCCATCTCTAGACGTTCTAGGTTCGATTTTCGTAAGGGGCTAACATTGAATTTTTTTTTTATTTGAGTACTTTTCTTCGGTAACAATTTAAAAAAGTATACTTATTTCGACGGAAGTAGGCTGATGACAGCTGAGTTCACCAGGATCCCCTGGGGGTTCAGGCTAGGGGATCCTGGTGAACTGAATCATGATACTTATGTTTGTTGTTTCCGAGATTAATAAGTCATTTAGTTTTCCATTCATTTTAATCAGATTAAGCGGTTCCTATGTCCTCAGCCTATTATTATATGTCCTACTGCTGGGCACAAATCATCCTCATGGAGAAACACGTGAGGAGTATGGGCCGTAACACTACCACGCGGTCCCAATGCGGATTAGTGGATAGAAACGGTGGCAATAGCAATGACCAATCGGCTTAAAGTGCCTTCCGAAGCACGGAGGAGTTTTGGTCACTCACCCACGGCCTGACAATGGCGAAGGTACCATTGTTTTTAAAATTGATGGCCAAAGCGTACTAACCATTACGACACCAAGCTTCTCAGCGGTTGCCCGGTCCATATTAAATCTAAATTCAATAGTATCCTCTCATTTCTTATTTAATCGTTGCTTTTATAATGGAGATAGTTAACGCTCTTATTGTCTTGTGATAAAGTCTAAATTCAAACGATTGTAATATTCTGTACCACTGGCGCCCAACGTGGGGCGTGAGGATTTTTAAGTGTTTTGCACAAAAATAGATAAAGAATAATTTCCAGGCGTAGGAGATGAAACTAATGAAAGCCTTTATGTGGTTCAATTATGTTTTTATGCAATTATAAATGAGTAATATAGCATGTATCATGCGTGAGGTTTGTCTCTCTATTGCCTCAGACTCACTTTTAATTTTATTAAGTATGTTCGTTGAATAATAATAATAAGATAACATTGAACTCCCATATTTCATAATAAACAATGCCTCTGTACCCGAATAAAGTGGGCAAGTAACTGTCAATAGTATGTATGTGTAAAGCATAACCAGAAATTAGTCAAAACCACAAAGTTGATTTATAAGGCGTCTTTTCTGGTACGCTCCAATGAACAAAGATCTTCAAAGATATTGATAATTTGACATCTTTCAGTGATAAATTGTCAAGCAACCACGGAGGTCGTCTAAAGTATCAAACAGAACAATCTCTAATTAACCACAATAATAAACATCATAAATAAACACGTTTTAGTGCAAACTTCGCAAGGCATTTTGACTGGGAATATAAATTCAATAATCAACTAGTCTAATATAGTATTTTAAGTTCAAAGTTCAATTTCAGCTTGAAATAAGTCCATTGGAGCAGAATGGAAATTCTTTCTCAATTATCGACATCGCTGATTCACTCGACCGTAGTCGGTCCTTTGTAAAACTAAAACAAGAACATATTCGTGTCTATTCTTACATCCAGGTACCTTTTTTGTCGTATAAACCCCGCTAACTATCGAGAGATAGGGGGAATTCGGAGAATTGGGAGTTTGGAATCCGCAAAAAATATACAACTTTCATATGCCTTGTCAACTGACTCACGGTTCAATGCTTCCTCTGTAAAGGTATTTTTAGCTTTAGTGTAATATACTTCCTAATATACTTGTCGAAATTTCTTCAAAGCTTTTATTTTTACTACACAACTGGCTTTTCCTCCTACTTTTTAGAATGAAGTCGTAAAATTAAGCGTCAAAAAGTTTAACTTCTTTACATCGGTGAAAACCGAAGTCTCTTTAATTCAGTAGGTTTCGACTCTGTCTATTTCTTTGAGGATGCGCGTAGTAATATGTTGTGGTTTATAATGTGAATATTTAAATATATATTTACTTCATCTATAAATAAGTCTAGTATAATATTATGTCTGTGTTAATTACGGAAACATTATGTCAATTATTGTTAATAAAGTCAATATCCGATAAGAGAAAATAATAAATTTATCGTTTTCAATTATTCATCATCTCGTACTAGTAATCTAAGACTTAGCTTTTACTAGAAAAACCGTATAAGCGTAATGCAAGGAAAATGTTCGTTGAAAAATTTTAAGTTCTCGCTCAATGCAATTTGCATGTCTTAGAAAGTTCAAAGTTGTTCAGATAATCTGAAGAGATGAAAAGCTGGAATATAACATTTGCTTGTAGGACTATTAAACTATCTGGGTATACGTGGGATCGTAAATTCGCAGCAATTTGTATTTTAAACTGCATTAAAAGAGACCGAATGTTGATGAAATATCCGAAATTCAGAAAGTCCTCCATTTTTGGAGGCGCATATAGAAATAGTACAAAAAGTACAATAATTAGTATTTTTCGATAAATTATTCGTATCAAATCTTCGCTACATAAATTGGACATAAAACATTTACTCATAAGTGATTTGATACAAAGAGAAGGAAATAAACTTAGTCTTGTGTTAATAACTCGAGCAAAGCTAACTTCTCCTGGATTTCCTCATGAACGGACCATTTATCGGATATAAATTAGTGAGTCTTCACTGCTTATAGATTTGGTGTCAATAGAGACAGACAAAGGATCTTTTGCCAAAGTTTTGCACAGTTGTTTCATCTGAGTCACGGTACACGCGTGTCCAATTAGACTTTAGTTTACTCAACACCAAAACAATATCAGATTATAGCTCATAATATAAATGTAATAAGGTTAAGATTTTGCTTAAACCCTGCTCATATTTTTTGCTTTAACTGAGACAATGGTAAGATCCGTGTTTTTGATGTTCAGAAAGATTTTTGTCTTTTCTGAGTAAGTTTTAGCATTAACTTGCCATTTTATATTTTCTCGACGCCTCAAGTTGGCATTCATTGAACAAACTTTTGAAGGTTTTATTTCCTTGAAATGAGAAGAAGAATTAAGACGGTAAATTTAATTCTGTGATTTTCTCTGTAACATCGTGGAACAAAACTGTTAAACAAGGATTTCTTAAAGAGAGCCGGCTTAGTTTGTTCAAATAAAAGTGTAATTATTGGGATTGTGATTCAATAAATGTAGGTAGACCCAACCTTATAGCATTAAAGCAGTGTTTATTTTGAGATATATTCAATTGCATACAGAATACCGGCATAGCCTACTTTGGGGACCTCTGGTAAACATTGTTAAATGAGCTATCACCTATTGTATAATTGAAAAAAGTGTTTGTCATGGAATTATGGTTTGTAAGAATTTTTTTATAGTGTATTTGTAATAAATAAATAACATGTTTACTCGTTTATCATTATGAAATATTACAAAATAAGCTAAGGGAGTTTCTTGCTCTAAAACACAACCTAGAGCTGGTGGTTGGACAAATACATTCTTTTAGATTTTATACTATAAAGATTCATATTAAAATGTTTCATTTCATATCTTTGAATAGACACATTCATCGAAAGTTTTAACTCCAATGGCATCGCTTGGCAAATCTCAATGGGCCTCAATTTTAATGGGCCGTGACCATTGTACAGTGAACTAAACTTGCCACTTTATCAGTAATCGTAGATTTGAAAGTGATTTGAAACTTTTTAACCGTGACATAACTTTTCTGCTTCTCTAATTCATGATAGTTGAATAATACACTCAGAAAACATTAGTTACAAGTAGCAAACATAGAATAGTTCCATCGATGATAGCAATATATATCTACAAAAGATATGTAAACCAAAGTAATGGAGTGGTTTCAATCACTTATGAGATCCCTACGCAGATATTATATCGCATAGTATCTGAGAGCAATAGATATTATTTATAGAGTATTTGTACCATTAACAAAAAAATATTTATTTAGTATATACAGAAACATTTTAGTTGAGCGCAGAGGAATTCTTTACTTTATGTTTTATTTTAGCTGTAAATGGTTCTCCTACTTGGAAGAAAGACATAAAATCACTGGCGAACTCGAGACCACGAAGCCATTTATGGCTAAGGTCGCTTTGTACCCCTAGCTTTGAGTTTGCATCGAATTCTATCTCGACAATGGTAAACGTCTTTCTCTATAATTTACGTCAGTTCTCGAAAGTTTCCGATAGAGGTGCTGGTAGTAGATGTGTTTAAATAATTTTTTAATTTATGTTGATTTTACGCTGACGTTGATAGAATCGAGTCGGCGACACGTCTAAACTGATACTAGGGGTAGTTTTCAGATAATCGATAGTATCGCCACTTACCAACTTGACGACCTCCGTGGTTGAGTGGTCTGTATGCCGGTCTCAAGGCGTCGCCATCACGGGAGGTTCTGGGTTCGGTCCCCGGTGTCGGCAAATTTTTGGGTGATGAATTCATGCATTTGTTCTCCAGTCTTGTATATAAATAAAATCAAATAAAAATAGCCATTATTCTACCACAAAATTGATTTAAAATTCCTAACAATAATAATACGAGTTAAATAAAAATTATATGTCTACGTTTTGAATTAAAATAATTATATTTTAGTGGAAGTCGCCTCCTCGGCGTAGGCCGCCGCCAGCTTCCTCCAGTTTTACATATCTTTGGCTTGTCTTCTCAAGTTTGGTCCTGCTATTTCTTTAAATGAATCCTCCCAACGTTTTTTCGGTCTCTCTCTCTATTTTTCCTCCAAGAGAAGGATGTTTATAAATATATTTATAATATTCAGGATATTTATATGTATTTATAAATTAAATATATTTATCCGTCACCTAGTATCAAACAAACAAACAAACAAAAATAACTTTACTTCATAGGCCAAACCTGACACTTAAAAACGTCAATATATTAAAAAAAATTAACTAAAAAAATTATATAATTTAATTAAAAGTATATTCTAAATTAAGGTTAATTACCGCGAGCGCTTGTAGCAAGTACAATTACAGAGCATTGACTGTGGTTGTAATTGATACAAGCGGCCGGATTCCGAGAATAAGGCTTTTCATGAGAAGAACCCGGCAAGAAACTCATGAGCCACTTTTTTTTAATAGCCAATCATATAATTATCCGTAACACAAGCAGCACAAATTGCTTAAATTGGGGCTAGTTGATAGGTGTGAATGTCTGAAGATATTATTTATTGTTCAAGAGCAAGTGCATGTAAAATGGTGTATAATAAAGTTAGTTCCGAACGTCGCCAAAAGATGGCGCTCCACGGTGTTGCATCGCGCTTACGTTTGCCCGCGATGCAACGCATATATTATTTGAGGTCAATATTAAAGTTTGTTCCTGATTTAGAACAATTTCTTTGGTTTTATTTTGAATCTTATGAAACCCCATTAGTAGAGTAACCACCCAGTACATTGGTCCATACTTTGGTCCAAGCATTAGTCCAATCATTTAATATTATTTACTTATCAGCTGTTTTAAAATTTATTGGAACGTGTTGATTGAAGTAACTAGTCAAAATGTTATACCAATATTTCCTGTGTACTTTCTGTGGAGATCATTATAGCTCACGAGTACTTTCATTCGTGCCAGCAGATTATTATGTTATTATTCTAAGGTCACAGGTAGCGATGGGTCATACTTCCAATATTGAATACCAAGTATTTAAAGTACGTCCATGTACCAATACCAGGGTCAAATACCAGGTTTTTAAATACTTCCAAGTATTAGGATAACATTGAAAAACAAACGTTAGCGTGAATTAAAGGCCACGTGGCGGCATCTAGTGAAACATCAACGAACTAATTCAAAAAAATTACTTATTTAATACTTTTTTAGACTTTGATAAAATTTAATAGTTTTTTTGAAAAAATGTGAGTAAAATAATTTTACATGTATTTTAGACAAAAAAAAAATTTTAGGTAATAAATAATAATAAATTCTTTATTTACTCTTCACAATAAGTAAAGGAGAAATCATTGCATTGATAATTAATAGCTCCAATAAAATTATATACTCCAACAATAAAATTATAAATCGTACCTTTTGTAAAATAAATGAAAATAAAAATTACAACAATAAACAAACAATTTTCAAAATATGTTATTAAAAACAATTATTATTTACTATTAAACACTATAAAATTAATCGAAGTCGTACAAATCCACAATAAATTAATAAATCCAAATCCCATCCGAAATACCAGCAAGCAAGCCATGCAAGTTTTTTTGCTAATAAAATAACATACCCTAACTATATGGTGGTAAGAACGAATTTCAAATGAAATACCAGAATAACAAATACTTCCAAAGATAATTAGTCCATATAGCCTTCACAATTATGACTATTATGGCGTGAAGCTTCTGCAACAAGTAAATACCTGGTTTTTCGTCTTGCAGGGCGAACGGGGCGCGTGCCGCCGTGCGTCCGTAAAATACCAGCAAGCCATTAAAGTTTTTTTTTTGCTAATAAAATAATAGACCCTAATCATATTGGGGTAAGACCGAATTCCTAATGAAATACCAGAATAAAAAAATACTTTCATAGATAATTAGCCCGTGTGGCCTTCATAATTAGGAGTATTATAGTGTGAAGCTCCTGCAACAAGTATAAATACCTGGTTTTTCGGCGCCCGACTTGCAGTCGCAGTCGCGCGCTACTCGCGCTTTCGAGATTCCGGGATCGAATCCGGAATGTATGAATAAGTATTTTCTCCAGTCTTTTTTCAAATATTTATTTTATTATATTTTTTAAAATATATATTAGAATATGAATACGTCCGATGTTTTGGGGTTTTGCAAAAATTAGATCGGTATCGATAAAATAATTAAAATTTTACTTTTTCGAGGTAATTAAAATTATACTTTTTGTTGAATGATTTGTAATAATTATATTGATATATAGATAATTTGAAACTCAAATGAAAAGAAATCTATAATTCTCAATATTTTGTGTTCTGATTTAAAAAAAATGCTTAATAATTTTAGTACATACAAAAAGAAGAAAAAATGCCTGAATACATTACACAAACATTTTGCCACACCAGGAATCGAACCCGTTACATCTAGGTAGAGAAAAACTTACCGATGAGAATTAAAAAAAGGCGTGAAATGTGTTCAAGCATCTTGACTTTAGTAATCAGGGGTCAAGGACAGTGCAATTTCACGAAACGATCGAGCGGAGACATATTATTTATAATAAAATAAAATAAACCTTGGTGTCTAGACTTTAAGGATCACATTAAAAACTCCTTGCATAGTTTTTGTATAATTGTTATGGTTTCGATTCGAGCAGATTATTTGACATTGTTTTGTAATCATTCTATATTGTCTTTATTAGCCTAATTGGATATAAAAGAATAGGTAGGTTTTAGCGAAAAAATGACACCTAAATCTAAGAGGTAAGTACATATTTGAAAAAAGCATCCCATGTAATCGAACAAGAATTAAGCAGAGATTGTACCTATTTGTATATAATGTAGGTATATGAGTAAAAGTACATACGAAATATGTATATTGGTAATTATGAGGCAACGGGCGGAGTGGGACAAACACGGGACAAACGAACGCACAAAGCCTATGTATGTACATACCTACCGACCACTGTCTAAAAGTTAAGTTAGTTCATTCTTTAATTTATTAATTAATGCAAAAATAACACAACATTCACATATGTGCACAAAACAGTTAAAGTATACACAAATAGAAAAAAAAATAATGTCTTAATCACACAAAGTTTTTGGCCCCACCGGGAATCGAACCTTTAGAGGGGACGGTGACGCCCTGAAACCTCCCGGCGTATAGGTACAAGTTCTCTTTAGTAAGTACATACTAAGATATTCTTGAAGATGAAGTCACCTACTTACTCTAAAAAATCTTAATTTGAACTGTTTTTAGAATTTGATATAATTAATTAAAAGTATTTTAGACAAAAACAAAAGTAAATCTACTAGTTAGTGCTACACAAGTCTACATCAACAATACAATTAGGTACGTAATAAAAATCAAATCATAGTCTACAATACAATAAAAGAAGCAAATACAATTATTAAACACTGTTCGAAGTCGTAGAAAACTTTGTATGTTAATCTGAAACTCGCAAGCCAGTCAAGTTTTTTTTGCCAATAATATAATAGACCCTAACTATATTCGCGTGAGAACGAATTTCTAATGAAATACCAGAATAAAAATACTTTCATAGATAATTCGTTCGTGTTGCGTTCACCATTAGGAGTATTATGGCGTGAAGCTCCTTTAACAAGTACAAAATACCTGGTTTTTGGACTCACAGGGCGAACGGGGCGCGACGCGGCCGCGCCGTGTGCGTCCGAAAAATACCAGCAAGTATTATGGCGTGCATTGCACACAAGTATAAAATACTTCAATAAAAGACTTGGCTCGCAGGGTGCGTGAGTGCGTCTTCGACTACGACGACGTCTCCCTAATCTTCAGAGATTCAGGGTTCGATCCCAAGTGTAGACGAATGTTTTTTGATTAAGCATTTTTTCTCGAACAATATGTTTTCAGTTTATTATGAATAATACATAATTTGCTAATATTAAAATGAATTTAAAAAACATATATGTAATTGGCAATATATAATATCAATAGTTAATTAAAAATTTACTTCTTGTTTATTGAATTATAATTATTAACTTCATATTGCATGTACCTTTACTATAATATAATTTCATAATTTGTGTTTTTGATTGGTACAAGATGACAAATAAATCATAATAATTATAGGATAAACAAAAACAAGATAAAATGTCTGTATTCATCATACAAAGTTTCAGCTGAACCAAGATTTGAACCCGAAATTACTAGATGTGACCGCGGCGCAAAATCCTTTCGGCCACGGGGTTAGCCAATAACATGCAAAAATCAATGCAACTTGTTGTCCGAGAATAACAGACTCTAATTGCTGGAAATAAGGCCTAATTATTATTTCTATTATACTAAGGCCTATTTTTTAATAACGGTACCTCGTTCATGGCGAGGAGCGTTGACCCGCGAGCCCGGAGGGCGCGATCAAGTAAAATACTTTCAAGACTTGCAAGTATTTCAGACTCGTACCTGGTGCGCGTACTTGGAGGTGAATACCAGGTTTTAAAACCTGGTCGCGTAAATACGTACCATCCCTATCACAGGTAAGCAATATCGGAATTTGTCCTCACGTAACTCCGGAGCGATACAACCTTATCGCTCTATTTGTAGTCGGCGCACGCTCTCGCTCACAAGCGCCGTTGACAACAGATTGGGCCTATTATACCCACACAATATTTCGTGGTCTTCACAAAATTCAATGCCAGCTAGCACGGGGTTAGAAAGGTTTTTTGTAGAGTCGCCGTACTATTTTGCGTCCGGTAAAAACCTTTATGTTGGGATATCGAGATGAAAATTTCGGACCAAAATATCTGAGCGCTTGGAATAGGCGTCATTTTAGACGGTCCCTTTGTATCGAAGCATTATACGTCGGAAGCTCTCAGAGGATAGATTTACTGAACCACTTGAGGCATTATGGGACTTAAGTCTTTATAGCCTATACATCATCGATGGTGTAGGGACGCTTTTTCCTTACTATTCAACGTCATTTTTGTTCCTAATCGGGATGAAGTGGACTGTACTGAAAGGCGACTATGGAACTATAAATGAATATGTACTGGAATATTTTGATAGGAATAATATATTACCAACAGAATTGGGCCAGCGTGGTGGTGTTATGGCTCATACTCCTCATGTGTTCCTCCATGAGGAAGGCCTATGCCCAGCAGTGGGACTTATATAGAGTGGTGACGGAATAATACATTAAAATTACACTGTTTCTCTTAACCAAAAAGTAATAAAATACAAATCAAGCACTTAGAGATAGATAAATCTTTATTGTGTATACCAAATTTTTACAGTAAATTTATTAAAACTAGAATCTCTCTTTTCTTAAAGCATCCAGACAAAATTATTTCGAATAATAATATTACATATTCCTAAAAAACAGACCGATGGAAGAAAGAAATTACATTAAATCCATGCCTGTGAGCACCTGTGTAAGGGGCGAGTCCTTACCCGCATATTGTTTCTGACTTTCTGCTTTAATTACAAGTTCACTTAACATTGCTTCTTGCCTGGCTACATCGAGAAATATAAAAAATAAATGTTACATTAATACTCGTACAACATCCCAGCAAACACCGATTCGATTAATGGGAGAAACTTCCTGCTGCCCTACTCGGTAACGTAATGTTGACAAATCAATCTTGATTCAATGCCACATGACATATGACGTTGCATTTTTTTGACACTTTAAAAGAAAGAATGTTTGAAATGACAGAATTCCAATTCATATACATTGAAAGGTTCGAGTGTAGGGCTGCTGTACGAAATTCATGAGAAATTCAACCCCTACTATTAATGAAAATGTTGACATATAACGTGTGTAACAAGAACAAATTATTTATTCAGTCTATTTGACATGAAATAATGTTCCCAAGACTACAATTTAGACGAAAGCATTTTCATTTTACCACAAATTAATATCATAACTACTTCGCTTTATGGGATTAATAAATAATGGTATAGTTATCCAACGAATAACACATAGTGATGTAATGCTGTCAACACAGTGTAAGGAAGATAATAGTGAGCCATCCAAAATATACCTACTTCTATTTTAACCACAGATATAAATGTACATAGATGACGCAAATGAAGACATTCACACCTATCAACTATCTACATTATAAGCAACTAATTCTGCTTGTGTTACAGTTAATAAAATAATAAGTAAATAAATTACCTCAGACATTCACACCTATCAACTAGTCCCATTTTAAGCAACTAAATGCTGCTTGTGTTACGGATACTAGATGACGGACAAATATAATTAATTGATAAATACACATAATTATTCAGAATATATATAATTTTATACATATATAATGAGTTACTTGATGACAGATAAATATATTTAATAGAAAATACATATAAATACTCAGATTATTTACAATACACACATAAACATCCAAGACTGGAGAAAAAATGCCTGTATTCATCACACAAACATTTGGGGTCGGGTTGGCCGTTGGTAACTAGTCTACAGGCGGCCGAATGGCTGCACAAACTAAAAAAAAATGCAGCGTTGCGTGATGATTGGCGGAAGAGCATCAACGTCAGTGGCATTGTTATTTATCAATCAGTTTGGACCTCAAATTTCCAGCGGTGTTGTCATAGTAGACATTAAAAAGTTGTCACACTTGGTTCCAATAAAAATCGTTACACTTGCGTTCTTTATATAAAAGTATATCTGAGATTTTAACTGTATGTGCTGTATTTTCTAACTTGAAAGGTAAGACAGTCGGCAGTCAGTAATTGTACGTTATATGATATGCCAATTGTCATTCTGTATGGTACGAGTTAATGTACACTTATGACATACATGGCATATGATATGAGATATATTTTATATGTGTCATAGGGGAAAACCCCTGGGATATTGTCAGATATTCTTGGAATTTACATGGAAGATCAAAAGTCAATGCTTTACTGTATTTCTTTAAACTGTGTCATCGATTATTCGTAGAAGAATATGCTTCCTATTTTATGGCGTTCGATTTTAACAAAATGTTTCTTTTGACTATGATAAGTAGTGGTATAGAAACATAAAAACACTAAGGGTAATATTTTATTTTTGGATAAAATGTTCTTTGATACCAACTCTTTGGTGACGTATTGCAAAAGCTTAATTTTAAAAAATGTGTCACAGTTACAAACACTAGCTTCCTATTTTAGTGTAACTGACATTATATTTTATGAACTCGTGAAACTCATGAAATTGTGGTACATATTAGGTCCTTACATATGAAATTGGCGTTTTATATGGAGATTTTGGGGAACTCTGCATTTTCCATACTAACATTTTTTCAGTTTTCTTCACAACGACAAATCCAATAATATTTGGCATGTATCATTAGACAAGCTTTAGCCATATGTGTGATATCACACTTCTTAAAAATTATTTATCTTTTTTATGTGAATGCAAATCAAATTATGTATTCGGAAGGCACTGAAAAGGAGTTGTCTCCGTGTCCAATTTTAACTCTTTAAAACTTACAACGAATTATCAAAACAAATCAAAAGAGTTCGAAAATATGGTCTATTTTTAGAGGAGGTAATTTTTTCTTAAGAATACTCTGAAACTTAATAGTTACGAACAAAATACTAAGATAGAAGAAAAACACCAATTTCATAGGTAAGGACCCAATATATAGATTTAGAAATTAGCATTACATTTAACGAACATAATAGAACATGAACCATAAAAAGTAAACAAAGGTGATAACATCCACATTACCATTATCCACAGAACCAGTGGCTTAACGTGTCTTCGAAACGCGGAAGAGTTAGAGCTCACAAAATTTTGGTCACCCATCCACGGCCATGGCGAAAGTAGCTTTGTTTTCGATATCCAAAGTCACGACACCGAGCTCCTCAAACTTACGATTTTTCAAATTCAGGTTCAAACTGGTGACTTCTCGAGTAGCGCTTTTTTTCCTGCACTGCTGTCGCTGCCATTAAAACATCCATTATTTCCTGATACCGAAAATTTTCTATATTGACTTTGATAAATCCGTTCTTGAGTGACTCGTACAGTTTTCTTATTCTCGTTGAGATTATCACAGCCATACATTTTGGCTTACAAGCCTCAATAAGCGTGCTCCACCACCAATTTTACCGCCAATAAGGCTTATCGTCTTCTTTCCTAAAGGTGTCATAAATCGCAATGATAAATTCTCGGTAGAAATCTCGGCGACAGACGTATTTGTGTCAAACCAAACTTTCCTTATTGATATCCTGATAGGTAATCGTTAATGTCACCAATCTTTGGACCAAAATGTTCTATGGTAATGGTTGAGTTTTTCGATTATTTATAAATGGTTCATCATTCTGGAGTAGCTGCCAAAAAATACAACGATATAAAATAATTTTGCTATAGAGAAATTAGTTATATCACCCGGATATCTCATGAATTCTATCCCATATCCAATTTCTTCTCTTGGGTGTGGTAAAAGGCGACTAATGGACTTAGAACTGCACAACCATCCAATAGCTTATAGCAGCGATGGGTCCACCACCTGTCACGCAAAGCACATGTACAGCCACTGCTTGGTGAAGCGCGAACTGTATGGCAGTAAACTGCTTTTATGATGATTTTGCCTAGTCTCTGACTAACCCATAGAGTTGCTGTGTTTCTTACCCGTTCTTCTCAGAGTAAGGCCTCTTGGTAGTTTTTGTGAACGAATGCCGTACCTTTTCTCTTTCACAAAATATAGCCAAATGTTTATGATATTCATAAGCATGCGCTAAGACGCATCTAAACTAAATAAACGCTTTTGAATTTTGATATATTTTTATTTTTTTATTTTTAGGATAACAGTTGTAATTATTTTTTTTATGGGATAGGGGGCAAGCGAGCAGACGGGTCACCTGATGCTAAGCAACTACCGCCGCCCATGGACACTCTCAACACCACTGGGGTCACAAGGTGGGGGGATTATATGTATGTATCTCATGAAACTGTCAGGCTGTTTTCAGAAACTGCATTGGACTCAATATATTACTTCTAAATTACAGGGATTTCTTTCCTTTCCTTCCCATTGGGAAGGGTGTTGCTTGCATTCTTAAGAGAACCACTCGTCAACGAAAGAACTAGCCATAATTTTGATTCCAACTGAAATGAACATTGTATTTTTTTTCTCTCTTAGTATTTTGTCTGTAACTATTAAGATTTAGAGTATTCCTAAAAAATAATTACCTCATCTAAAAATAGACTATATTTTTGAGCTCTTTTGATTTGTTTTGATAATTTGTTGTAAGTTTAATTGTGTTATAATTGGACACGGAGACAACTCTTTTTAAGTGCCTCCTTAATACATCATTTTATTTGCCTTCACTTAAAAACGATAAATATTTTTTATGAAGTGTGATATTACACATATTACTAAAGCTTGTCTAATGATAGATGCCATATATTATTATCTTTGGATTTGTCGTTGTGAAGAAAACGGAAAAAATTTTTGTATGGAAAATTCATGCAAAATTCCCCAAAATCGTACAAATTACCAATTTCATAGGTAAGGACCTAATATATTTGAACTTAAAAGCCTCTATTTTACAACTTGATTCTATATTTCACGCTAAAGTTAGTTCTGAAGAAATTAATTTATCATAAAATAGTACTTATATGAAGATCTATTCCTGACATATATTTATGGACTCAATAGGTCGTGTGAAATTGTCAGGACAATTTGCTGGCGGGCACAAAATATTATTCTTGAATTTGTCTGTTGAAGGTCTAGGTCCTATCAAATCAAAAGACGACTTCTTGTTATTTGTAGTAAGCTTAACTTTCTTTGGTACCTTTGCGCTATTATGTCGATATTATCTGCCAGTTTTTGTTTACTAACAAATGGAACTAGATATAGATAAAACACGCCAAATGGTCTCACCATCTGTCGTGTTTCGTCTGGCAACATAGACAATAGCATTCAAATAAAATTATGTTTGTGGGTTTGCCTGTTTGTACAGGGTAAATCTTTAAAGGGATAACCAGATTCTTTTCATTTATTGTTCCTTACACGTTGCTACACGCAGCCCGAGGTTCAAATAATTTATAATTGCTGATTTTAATTTTTAAGCAGCCAGTGACGTAGGGTAAGATTTTGCGCTTTTTGAGTTACGATCGGGAACTTTTCTAATTTTTGCGGGATCGTTTCGCGATGACTTTGGCGAACCTTCGAGAACTTTCTAGGGTTAAGTTATAAATTGCGTCTTTTGATAAGTTATAATAAAGAGGGCGGGGGCTTATTATGATACCCTTTTGGTTGAGGAGCAGTATTGAGTGTGTGTGGGTGCTTAGAAACTGAAAGTGAAGAAGTAGGTAATAAAGTTTTAATGTTTAACTGGGAAAAGAATGAGGCCTATGTTAGCTAGACAGCCAAAACAAGCTTCATGTTTGCAAAATGTGTTGACACAGAAAGATGTACCCTTAGTGTAAGTTTTCATTGTAAAAAGCGGACACTAGTTGAAATCGTATTTCTCATAGTTAATTGGCAATCTTGACATTTCTTCGTCCTCATGGAGAAATAGCCTACCTCATGGAGTAGGTACATAATAATATGAGGAGTAATTATTAATCTTTATTGTACCAAGGAACACAAAAACCGGTTATTAAAAATAGTATGCAATGGAGGACATATCTCTAATAGAGATCCCTGCCAGCCAACCCCTCACACGTGTGTGTGATTTAGTATTGAAAGGGAAGAGACACCAGTGCGAAAGAAAAAAAAGTAAAATTAAATAATAATAAAAAATAGAAATTTGGCCTATGTTTTATGGTTTTGGCATGAATTGACAGCTGATATACAGCATGGTAAATGCAGATTGCTACCAATACAATGGCCATTAACGGTTTTTGTTTTGTACAAAGATGTTCGCAGTAATAAAGTAACTAATAAAAACTAAGCTAAGCCATAAATTGCGTCTGCTTCATTCGTTTACTGTGTATTCAATAAACAATACAAATTTAATCCCACAACTTACATGATCCGTACAGATTTTGAATTGAAACTAAACGTCTAGTATGTTGTGAGCGCAATTATTTATTACTGCCGCACAAGTAATTCTGGCTCGATCGAAGTAAGAGCAGACGGAATACAAATGAAGAGATATGTAGTCATAAATTACTCCGTAAAACGCCTTGCTAAGCACTGCTATGCCACTATAATCCAAGCTATGGAAGGTCGTAGTAATAATGCCGATACAGTATGTGCAAAGTTTTATCATATAAATTAAACTGTGCTGCGGCATGAACTTCAGTCATATCGTGCTATGCAAATAGTTCTTGCATGGATGTTATTTGGTCAAACATATATTGTAATATGGAGAATATTCTAGAGCATTATGGTGACCTCTCTCCCAACATCGTACGAGTATATCTATGAAAATCTTGGCTTGTATAGCATTGTCGGCTTACCTAATTTTATTTTTTTCTGGAATGATATAACATTGTTACTAATTTCAACGCGGTGCTATTTACTACACTTTGTTGAAAATCCGTTGTAATATTTATTTATTCATTACATTGTAGCTTTTTCAGTGTACAATTTTGATTATATATTAATTTATTTGATTATATATTATTATTAATAATATTTGATTATATATTAAATTATATATTAATATTAAGATATATATATATATATATCTATATATATATATATATATATATATATATATATATATATATATATATATATATATATAAATAAAGTGTAAGAAGTGTAAGTGCACTAATATTAGGTGTACATTAAAATATACACTGTACAATATAAGGAAAGTAAAGGAATTTCTATTAGAAATAAGTCATATTATTGTCATTTTAATGTTCGTTCAATGTTGTTCCAATACACCTCTTAATTCACAGAGCAATTGAGCAGAATTAAGATGTTATATCCCCGAGACTCTTCTTTGCTGCGCTGCAGGCTATGTTCGGGACGCTCAACTGGACATTAATATTTATAGCGAGTACATCTCACACCTACGATTCGCAGACGACATCGTCATTTTGGCTGCAACCCTGGCTGAATCTTCCAAAGGATCTTCTGTCTCCGGATGAACTTCGATAAAACCATGGTCATCAACAAGCACGTTGATCCGGGACCGCCGACAAAACAGCATGTGCTGAGTTACTTTAAATACAGTTTTCTTTAACTTACATTTATAACATAATTAAATCAATGTAGGTATTCATTGTACATAACGATTGAAATATTTTTTATCGAGTATAAACTTATAAAAACTTGCTTTAGCTTATATTACTTTGCTGCCTGCCGCGCGAAAGATTGCGCCACGCGCTTACTCATACGTCGTAGTTGGTACTGTGGGTTTTAGAGTATAAAGAGTCTCACATAACGCTGCGACGGCCCCACATCGTCGCAGAGTATGCATAAAGCATTTCCTACAAAAAGAAAAAAGAAGCTGACCTTTTTTACAACAACTATAGTCAATCAACAAACATAATATCAACATCAATACTTTTCACATTAATGAATTCATATAATATTTTTCAAGATATTTGTCATTTATAAAAATGAGGAAATATACATTTCTTAAATATTAAGTGCCAAATTAAAAACGTCACAAAGAAATTATAGAATTTCTTTATGAGGAAAGGCATTAAGAGGTCTTTTGGGTCAAATATCATAATTTTACCAAAAACATTTACACGTCTCGTAATTTTGGCAAATTATAAAACAGGAGAGGCAGGAAAACTTTTAGAATAAAACCAACGCTTAACGGATTCAAAAACCAAATTTCAAATTTATATCACATAGAAAATAATCCACTTTGGCAAAGTGATTCGTAATTTATTAACTTCCGTGTTCACATGGGAGAATATGCGGGGATAAAAGGTATCATATGGCGCACCCTTAACCTCAGGGCAAGGTTTCATTACGTGCTTCCCTCTATGAAAAATGGTTTAAACATATCTAATAATATGTAACAGGGATTTATGTAATTTAATATTTTGCAATTTAATAAATCTAGCTCGATGTCGTCTTACAACCGTACGGCTGTGTGCGTTTCAACCAGCCGCAGCGTCACGTACACGCCAAAACTGGATAGAACCGGTTGCGATGAACAAACTAAGGGCTTTTACACAAAGCTCGCTAACCTCGTTCGTTGTGGATCGCTAGCTCATTTATCTCACGTAAAGTGTAAATATCATAGTCTCCAACAAAATGGTCCAGTGTGTGTGTATAATACAAGCAATAATTATTATATTTCATATTTTAGTTAACCCAAAGACTATAATAGGTAAGTACATTAATAGTTACAGATTATAATTATCAATTCTGGATAAACGGCGAAAAAAACTTTTGGTATATAAAAATATCTTCCGTAGGTAATAATAAATTTGTTAATTGAATAACGTAAATAATTAATCAACGAATTAATCGCATCGTTAACTCAACGAATTAATCAGATAATTTTAATAAATTTAAATGTGTCCAGTTCGAACCAATGTGATTTAATTTGAGTTTTACTATATGGACATGCGAAACATCTTGGTGTGTCCAGATGGCGAAACAATAAATAGTTCTAATTTTTTGGTTCGTCAACTAGACACACGTTTGCCAAATTCCAACCCTATCAAAATAATTTTGAATTTCAATCGCTCGAATTTTTTGCTTTTCTTTTGATTTTGATTGTCTATTTAATAGAAATTGGTTGAGGAGTTATAGGTCGTCCAATTTTTTTTACACATTTTGACATAAGAAATTGAGGACTCTTTCTTCTTTCCTACGTAACAGTAAGTTTATCGCCAATGTCGCAAAATTCTGATTTCTTTTGATTGTGGATAGACTACATTAAAAATTATGACAACCATCGCTGCTGAGAATGTTAAAAGAGCGGGTAAAAATTTAATCACCCCTAACACCTTACACTAAAGTTGAATGTAGAAAACGAATTAAAATTCAAATATCCAGAACGAAAACTTAATAAATTAAAGGTCGCTTTACCATCTAATATTGAAAAAAACCGACAGCACAGCGATGTATGTGTAGGAAGATGCGACGCGACACTCAAAAGATTTTATGTTTATATTCATCACATCACGTAAATTATATACAAACTCTGCACAGTTATGGGGCATGACATAAATCGCGACATTAAGAGATCAAAGTGCTTTGGGTTATATATAAAAATGTCCCATTTTACGTGATCCAATAAAAGAGAACGCTTCGCATAAAATCTGTCCCACCATATTGTGTTCCGAGCGTATTTAATTAGGAAGCGTATGTTAAATATTTTACATCAACATTTTTATTTAACTTTGTTGGCAGTATTATTTTATGTGTCACCACAGCATGACACTATCGTATTTACGATAAACGGTGTGTGCTGTTAAGGCCAGTATAGTGAATAGAGCGAATACAATTGGTTTTTGTATGTGGTATTTAGTGGTGACGAAATTTAGTCTGTCAAACTTTTTATTAGTTCTTATTGGAGAAAATCACAACAACACCATTCATCAAGCATTTACTAACACATAGCAACAATTTTAAGTTAATCCAGGTCAAAAGTCAAAGTCAAAATTGATTGCGAACCTAGAGTACATTGATTGTTATAAGAATATGGAACTTCACAACTTAGTTGCCTTTTGCAGGCACTGCATCATTACATAATAGTGAATTTTCTTAACGGTTTATAATAATAATAACAGCATCACTTCAAATTAGTAGAACAAGAGCAATAATATATCAGTTACGTCAATATTACACTAAGGTCATATTACACAAAAACACTAAACAGAAATATTTATCAACTTTAACATTATTTACTGTTAAAGAATTCGCTTAATGTATAATAGCTTTTTGCAATCAAGTAGGCTTTTAGTTTATTTCTAACGGAATTTAATTTGGATTCATTTTTATGCCGGTAGGAATGTTATTGAATTTTTTTATGGCTATGTAAAATGGACTACAATTGAGCATTTTAATTCTAGAAGAGGGAGTCTATCTATATGTCGAGTAATTTTTTTGAAAATATTAATGTTTTTATATACGAAAATGCACATGTCTTGAATATATAATATTGAAGTTAATGTAAATATATTTTTTTTTAAAGTACTGCCTGCAACTTGTAGATTGATCCCACCGCCTGTACCACTAAGTTTGAATAAAACTTAAGTACAGTTCATTGTGAATATTGCTTGGCCCACATTGTGCCCGGTGCATGGCAACAGGCTTGCCACCTGTTACATGGGGACCTGGCGTAAAGTGGGTGTTTAACACACCTGCCTACCCCTTCGGAGAAAGAGGCGTGATGATATGTGTTTATTAATTTTAGGTTACAGAAGACTTAGGCCCGTATTGCGGAACCAAACTCAAGTGTAGATCTTTGCTGGATTAATCCCAGACAGCGCCATCCCTTTTTAATTGCGCTCAAGCAGAGATCTACGCTTGAGTTTGGTTCTGTAATACGGGCCTTAGGCTAATAAATATATGTGATATAAAATAAAAAAAATTGATAATTATGTTGCGTTACAAAAACCCATGGCTCTAGGTAAAATACTCGTAATTATCACACAAATATTTTTAAATATACCGAAACTCAAACATAGAACATACATACATACAATCACGACTCTTATCCCCTAAGGGTTAGCCAGAGACTAGGCAAATGCACCGCAAAAGCAGTCCATTGCCATAGTCTGCGCTTCACCAAGCAGTGACTGCACATGTGTTCAGCGTAACAGGTGGTGAGCCCGTCGCCGCTATAAGCTATTGGATGGTTGTGTGGTTCTATGTCCATTAATCACCTTTTAAGACACCCAGGGGATGAGATTAGTTGGTAGTTTTCTTTTAATGAGCCGCAACCACACGGCTCACGACGAAATAGAACATGACCTTACATAATCATCCTCGTCATATAGACATAGGCTTTCCCCAATGATTTCCATAATCTTAATTTTTGCCTTTTGATCAAACTTTACGTAATTAAAATTAAATAATTCCTATGACCGGGTGTTATTATAATTAATTGGAGCTCTTAAAAACATCGTTACCCAAAATACTCGTTCATAAAAATGACAATGTTGTAATAATTAATGTCGATAAAACGAAAGTATCATATTATCACAGCCCTATTATGGCTGTGCTCGTAAAACACACATACACATACATAAAAAGGGTAACAAATTACGGTAAAACTGTGTCATGTATTTAAAATAATTTCCAGAGACTAATTTGTATGGTGACAATGCGGGTGATATTAAAATTCATCGCCTGTCGCTGACCTTTTGACATTGTATGTTTAGAATAGTGAATGTGGCTGTTGTAATAAATTCCGGATAAAGGTAATATATTACAATATATATTTACATTGTTTCGTGCCAATTAGCCAATCATAAAGTGAGGGTACGGCTTATGTGATGGGATTTAGAGAACAGACAGACTATAGACACCAGCTTAAGGGATAAGCTGGTTTATAGATGCTAAATCTATTTATAAAAAATATATATATATAACTCAGAGGTGACTGACTTACATAGTGATCTATCAACGCACAGCCCAAACCACTGGACGGATCGGGCTGAAATTTGGCGTGCAGGCAGATGTTATGACGTTAGCATCCGCTAAGAAAGGATTTTGAATAATTCTACCTCCAAAGAGATAAAATAGGGCATGAAAGTTTGTATGAAACTTTGTAAATTTTAAACCAATCTGGCTGAGACTTTCAGAGAATTAAAGGGTTCCCGTGGGATAGTTAAAAAACCATATTAACCACGGACAAAGTCGTGGGCAACAGCTAGTTAATTTATAAACATAATTAAGCGGTGAAAAAAATATTTAAAAAACTGCCCTACTAGGACTAGGGCACATTAGAGATGGCGACACCTTAAAACCGACATACAAGACACATAATTGTTACATTAAAATAATTAGAAAGCCAAAGTGACTACTCGCTCTCATTAGAACCAGTAATGTTCCGACAAACTATAATTTTGTTGATATAGTGTCAAACTGTCTGAATTGTTTGTGGATGGAACATAAACATGACAGGCCGATACGAACTTGACGTAGGTCAACACTTGAAGTTACCATGATATAAAATGTATTATGGTAACTATAATCACCATTCGAAATATATAAATACGCTTTATACACTCCCTGAGAGATCACTGAGTACTAAGTATATTACTAAGAAATAAAAGAAGGCACTGGGTTACATTACTATCACGCCTGTATCCCGAAGAAGCAAAACGAGATAATAAATGACTGAAAATGTAGTCATTTAATGCCACTGGCTTTAACTAACCACATTTTCAGTTATTTTGTTAGTCTCACATAATAGAACAAGCCTCTTGAATTACTTCAAACCAAATTTCTAACAGACTGAACAGAAACTCGTGTCGTGTGGTAGTGGCTCATTAAAAGAATACTACCAACCCATCTCTTCCTTTGTGTGTCATAAAGGGCGAATAAGTTTTACTAATGGTTGAATAAGTTTTTTGAAGTGATTAAAAGTTACTATAGCGCCAAGTTCCAAAACTTTACTGCCAATTTACTCGATATCCTAGGGGGTCCGAATAAAAAACATGGACCAAGAAATTTCCTAGCAAAATTCAGAATCATAATCTGCAAGTATTTCTGAGCTTAGAACTAATTACGAAAGCGGTCCTCAAATTTTTCACACTCAATATCCTTTAGCGCCTGCTCTATATGTAATTATTATTATACTAGCTTTTGCCCGCGGTTTCGGCCGTGGTTATAATGGTTATTTAACTATTCCACAGGAAACCTTTATTTTTCCGGAATAAAAAGTATCAAAGATGTTGACCGGTGATATAAGGTATCACCATGCAAAATTTCATTTAAATCGGAGATTAGCCCGTACAAACAGACAGAGACAAAAAAAACATCTTTTTACATCCATCTGACTAGATTTTAAGCATTTTTTTTTCTATCTACAGATATTCCGTCACTACAGTTTTATTTTATGTTTGTGATGCAAAACGAAGATAGTCAAAAATCTTTTTTTTTTTCAATTATAATTTTTTTTTGTCACACGACGTGCGTCAATTTCTAATTTATAACGTACTGCCGAAGCCGTGTTTTACAATTCGGATTATCTGTCATTGCAAAGAGGTTAAAATAACACCGTAAATCCGTAAATTATAGGGGCATTTTAAAAAAAGGGGTCAATTACTTTTTTTTAAATCACGAACCTATTACTCCTTTGTTGTCTGGGAATAATAAGCCTTTTTCTAGAGTGGTAAATGAAAAAACTTTAAAGTTTTTAATTAAAATAAGTGAACACTCAGATCAGATTTTATATATTATTTAAAGTCATTTTCGTTTTTATATTAATGAAAATTTGAAAGCAATATAATTTTATTGATATTTTGACTTAATTGAAACTTTTCTGTTTTTGTTTGAAACTATAATCAAGTCCAGTTTTAAAGTTTGTTAACTCTAACTAGTTCTACTTGGTAAATAATCTCGGCAGTCAAACCTGTTTACTAAATAACACAAGTTATATGAACGGACTATCGTCCTCAGCCTATATACGTCTTACTGCTGAGCACTGGTCTTCCTCATGGAGAAACACATTACACCATCGCGCTGGAACACAAGCAGAACCAATGCTGGTTGGTGGGTAACGGTCACAATAGGCTTAACGTGCCTTCCTAAGCACTGACGAGTTCGAAATCACAAAGTTTTGGTCACACATCCATTGCCTTGCCAAGGCGTAGATAGCTTTGTTTTCAATATCCGAAACCCAAAGCGCACTAACCACTACGCCACCGAGCTGAACGGACTGTTAACTATTAATTGATTAATTTAATGGTGTTACTTTTTTTTCTTTGAGCTTACATTATCAAACGCTTCTTATCAAAAAAATCCCCTTCTAGAACCTTCTACAGCAAACATTTGTAACGTGTCGCATATCTATTTCACGAGAAAGCATTTCGTTAGACTCAGACACTTTATTGTGTGAAGCAAATTAAGAGTTGTAGCGACAAACGAGTTGTACGAAGCGCCTGATTAAATTTTCTGATGAACAAAAAGGTCTAAACATAATAAGTTTGCAGGAAACTTGTAACGTTGCATGCATTAGAAGTAGCGCAATGTTTTCTACTTCATGAGACATACTTCATGAGAGTTCTGATGAAAATACATGAGTTAATTCTAAAGGAAATGCACGTTAACTTTTCGTAGTAACAAAGTAAATAAAAAATCCTAATGAGTTAAGAAATAAGAATTGATGTTTATTTATTCGACTGCAGTATAATACACAGTCACAAGAATGGACAAGATCAGGAATGAGTATATTGGAGGAAGTTTGAAAGTAGCGGCAGTGACAGAAAGGATTAGGGGCAATAAGTTAGCGTGGTATGGACATGTGATGAGGATTGATGAATGTCACATTATAAGAATGATGCTGAGCATGGATGTAGATGGACCTAGAGTGAGAGGAAGACCAAAGAAGCGATGGATTGAATGCGTGAAGAATGATATAAGAATAAAAGAAGTCGACGATGAGCTGACAAATGACAGAGGAGAATGGAAGAAGGGCATGTTGTGCCGACCCCACCTAGAGTGGGAAAAGGGCAAGAAGAAGAAGAGATTCACAGTACGTTAGACTAGGTTGTAAGGTGCGGGAAGGCGCACCCACAGCGAAAAGGTAGATCTTCCGCCGAGCCAGGTGTGCGCTCGGGGACCGCGGTCCGACTGTTATTTGTCGGACCTTGTATATATCTATGTTGGAAACTGCCATCGTGATTCAGGCTTGCTAATCTTCTATATTCCTTATTGCTGTAGCCAGTAAGGTTTAGTATCAATTTGACTCCAATGTTATTATTCAATGCCTCTATGGTCTAGTGGTGCACACCACCGGGTGTTGATCGGGAGGTTCAGGTTCGATTCCCCATGGGGGCAGAAGTTTTTCTACTCGGTTTGGTTGGTGGTAGGCTGCCTGGCTAGCTACCACCGTCTTACCTAAATTTGTCGCCATAATAACGATGCTCTGAGCATTGTTGTGTTCCGGCAATCAAAGGAAAGACAGCCAGTTCCTCAGTTGGTGAGGATTACAGGTGAAGCTTGCTTTCACCTTCGGCCTTATCGTTACTTACTATCAGGTGAGATGAAGGCCAAGAGCTTACCTATCATATATATAAAAAATGTTATTATTTCTCGGTTACTTGATATAGTAAACTTCAAAAAAAGGAGGAGGTTCTCAATTCCTTATAATTTTTTTTATGTATGTTCTCCGATTACTCGACGACGCCAGAACCGATTCGGGAAAACTTTTTTTGTTTGAAAGGGTATAAAATATGTCCATATTCATCAGGTCCGGATCTGATGATGGAATCCAGTAGAAATCGAGGGAACTTCGAATTTTAGAGGCACACTTGAAGCTATTTGGGCATTTGACGATTAAATATATATATTTTTTTAAATTCATCTCGCAATGTTGGAATTCAACTAACGAGAAAATTTTAAAAGCAAAAATAAAAAGGTGGTAAAAATTCGTGAAACATCAACAATATGCTCAATTTCAATAGGATCTCCATCTTGTTAGTTACCATGTTAGACTAACGTGGCCATCAATAAATAGACTGGAGAGTTTGTACGACATAGTTCAAGGAATTTATTCAACAATGCGGTTTATTCATCTCGCAGCTTTCTCGTTCATTGGTTTGACTTGGATCTAAAGCATGCTAGTAATTTTACCCATGAATAGTCTTGTATCTTTCTAGAACGATGTCTCCTTTTTCTAGCGGGGGATGTGTCTGCGACACAGTTTTTATTTTTAACTAATTTCAATATTATCGTTTAACTCAGATTAGTTATACTTATTTGTAACATATTTAAAATACCATCACGCCTCTTTTCCCCGAAGGGGTAGGCAGAGGTGTTAAAGATATGTCGTCAGATATGTTACGTCCCCATGTATCACATTTTGCCGAAATTAAGTTTATGTTTGCCCTTTCTTTAAAAAAAATCCTTAGTAATAAAATAATTAACAATATCCTTCATCATAATTATCTACTATTACTACTACGATACGAGTTAAAACTGATAGTTTATACTAGTATGAGTGTATCCTTCTTTCATGGCTTAATCTCGACTTAACTTTAGTTCACTTTATTGCACTTCACTTTTTTAATTGTACTGTAAGAATCTAAGAAATACCGAGATACTAAGCAATTCGCTGACCTAATTATCTGTCATCCTGAAGGAAGTGTTCATTGTGTAGAACAGAACGGCACTCGCCGGGAACGAATTGGATCATACGGGTTTTTGTTGTGAACTAATGAATTACAGTGTTTAGTGGGTAACAATTTGTTGTAGCCTTACAAAAGCGATTTAATGAAATACTGGACTAATTAGCTTTATATGAAACTTGAATGGGAATTTTGAATGTTTTCCCGTCATGGATATCTCTATTATATACTTATATTTATAATCAGGCAGATAATACGAGGCTGAGAATGGGAAAGTAATGTACAACTTTTTCATAATATGAGATCCTAGTATTATGTAAAAGTTGTAAATAGAGATATCCATGACGGGAAAACATTAAAAATTCTCATTCAAGATGGGATGACGATATTCGTAGTGGGCTTGATGAGAACGGCCGGAAATCGCGAGTGGTGACGTGCTTAAGGGAGGCCTATGTCCAGTGGACGGAAGTAGGCTTATGATGATAATTGAATTTGGGTAAAAGAAAGAAAGAAAGAAAGAAAAACATTTATTAACCTACAAACACACAATAAGAATAAAAAACAAAGAAAGAACAGACAAACACAGAGTACAGTGAATAATTTTAAAAGACTACACAATAACGGTTAATTAGGACCCGGCCTCAGCATATGCTGAATCAGAGACTGACCCAGCGCTGGTGTTCCCAGCGTTTGGTGTTGGTGGTAAAACTAATCAGAGAAGTGATGTATTACCATGTAACATTTCAGGAAAACTAAATTTCCCTGTGTTACAGTAAAAATAGTGTGGTGGCTTATTAAAAGAATACTTCCAACCCATCTCTTCCGTTGGGTGTCGTAAATGGCGACTAATGGACTTAGAGCTGCACGCTGCTTATAGCGGCGACGAGTTCACCACATTCACGCTGAGTGCAGTCACTGCTTGGTGAAGCACGGACTATGGCAGTGGACTGCTTTTACGGTGCTTTTGCCTAGACTCTGTAACAAGGCGCCATAGCTATATGAGCGCCTCGTTACTGTCATTGCGCTCTTCTCTGGCCATTTTTCTCTTGGTTTCCGATTTTAAATTTGCTGACCCTAGGGGATCATCTCCACCACCTCTGCTCGTCCACTGCTGGACATAGGTCTCCCCTAATGCACGCCACCGCTCTCGATCTTCGGCCGTTCTCATGCAGCCCACTCCGGCCAACCGACGAATATCGTCATACCATCTTGTAACAGGGCATCCCACTCTGCGTTTGCCGAGACGCGGTCTCCACTCAAGAACTTTACGACTCCAACGGTCGTCAGTTCTACGGCTAATATGACCAGCCCACTGCCACTTCAGTTTGCTAATACGGTAGGCTATGTCGGTGACTCCAGTTCTCCCTTAGGGGATAATAGTCGTGATTATAATAGGTTGGGGAAAAAGTTTCTTCGCATTTTTTAAGAAAATTCAAAACATTTTTTAATATAGTTTATTTACATTTAACTAAAGTATGTAGGTACCATTTTGTTCGATAACTTTTTGCCATCTTGTAGGTAGGGACATGATCCCATTGCTATAGAAATTTTGGGACTTCTGGTCAAAATACCGCGACAAGTGGTTTTGGCAGTCCTCTCGTGATGTTAACCTGACACTGCCTAAAGAATTCTGAAGAGACCGAAACAGGTGGAAATCTGAAGGTGCAAGGTCAGGACTATACGGCGGATGCATTAACACCTCCCAGCCAAACTCTCTTAATTTTTGCTGAGTGGCTAAAGATGTGTGAGGTCTAGCGTTATCATGATGAAAAACCACACCCCTTCTGTTGATTAATTCCGGCCGCTTTCTCTCAACTTCTTGCTTTAATCGCATCAGTTGTTCGCAGTAGAGTTCAGAATCCATGGTCATGCCTGGTGGTAACAGCTCATAATGAATAATGCCCTTCCAATCCCACCACACACACAGCATCACCTTGTTGCGAGTTAACCCGGGTTTCGCCACAGTCTGTGAAGCCTGACCGGCCTTTGACCACGAACTTTTTCGCACGTTCTTGTCGTACGTGATCCACTTTTCATCACCAGTTATCAGCTTCTTCAAAAATGGTTCGGTTTCATTACGTCGTAATAAAGAATCACAAATGAGTACACGGTTCATTAGGTTTCTTTCAGTGAGCTCGTGAGGTACCCAAATGTCGAGCTTTTTTGTGTACCCAGTTTTTTTCAAATGCGCCAAAACTGTTTTGTGGTTAATTCCCAGTTCTTCAGCTACGTCGTAACTACTGACATGCCGATCTTGCTCCACTTTTTCAAAAATGGCATCCATTTTATCTGTAATAGGGCGACCAGAGCGACGTGCATCTTTGACATCAAAATTTCCGGATTGAAAACGCTTAAACCAAATTTGTGCTACTCTCACAGACACTGCACTAGGTCCATAAACATCGCAAATTTTTTTCGCGGCTTGCGTTGCATTTTTACCTTTTTTGTAGTAAAATTTTAAAATGTATCGAATTTTTCATTAGATTCACTCATCTTGGCGGTACGAAAAACAAATGAAAATCACACATTTTCCTAATTTGAATTTGGAATTATGTTCTTTAAAATTTAAACTTTCAATGATACCAAAACCAGCCAGATACAAATAGTATAGCCAAAGAGATTTTATTACAAGTTTATACATACTATAATGCGAAAAGACTATTTCCCCAACCTAATATGTATGTATTTACAGTGTAATTTAAACTAAATGAATGAGTTAGAGTGTTAATTTAAAGTACTTTTTCCTTTTGTATCTACTTTTTCCATTTGTCCTAACGAAGAAACGACTTATGGCTTATTTTTATGAAAGGTTGAACTTCTCATCAATGCTTTGAATACATCAAGAAACCTCAACAATGCAGCTCATCTCCAAGTCCGCACCTCGGATAGGGAACCATTGTTATGTTATACTCGCAGATTAACTGCACTCCAAGCTAATATCCAGTCGTACTAGATGGGATGAAATTGAAATTCAGACGGAATACAGAAAATAATATTGAGTGAATTTTATGAAGGAAGAGGATTTACATACAATTAATTTTATTTCGTAGACCTCATAAGAAAAATTTTGTTTGGTGTCGTAGTGATTAGTACGCTTTGGCTTTCAATATCGGAAACAAAGCTACCCTGGCCATGGTCAGGCCTCAGATAAGTGACCAAAAATCTGTGATCTTGAACTCTTCCGTGCTTCAGAAGGCTCATTAATCTGTTGGTCCCGCTATTGCAACCGTTTCTACCCACCAATCCGCATTGAGCCAGCGTGGTGGTGTTATGGCCCACACTTCTCACATGCTTCTCCGTGAGAAAGGCCTGTGCTCAGCAGCGGGACAAAAAGAGGGTTTTAATGCATGAGTGGTTTGATTAGGATTATCATCTTGTTACGCTACCAATAGAGTCCTTGACAAAACATTATAAATTATACTTTATTTCATTATAATAATATTTCTTGATTCAATTAGTTGTACTCTTCAATTAAATGTTAATTTAATTTTTTGTTTACTTATTTGGTATATACTACAGCTGACAATCGTTGTTAGTATAACAGTAAAAATGTTAGTAGTTAAGGGCTAGACTGACAACCTAATTGTATACACACTACATACTTATTGGCGAACAGTAGCCTCGAATTGGCGCGATACAGAAATAAGAAAGTTGCACTCACTGAAGAGAATACTTAAATTTAACTCTAATTTTAATATCAGTGCGGAAAATGCCGAGGTTTCCTCAGAGATAAAAGTAAAAAGTTTTCTGCTTGATAATTCTCCAACATTTTTTATCCTTACATTTAAATCGAATCACCTTTGGAGAGACAGGCTGTTGTTTAATGGCTAATGTTGCCCAACAAAAGATATCTATGTATCATTTGATTCATTGCATCGCTATGTGATAGCTGATAATGAAATAGGAAAACAAACTTTATTGTAAATGAAAATGATAAATTAAATAATAAATAAATAAATATATATAAAACTCTGCAAGGGTTCCAATTTGGTTGCAATACAGACTTTATAAAGGTTTTGTTCATTAGATCCCATTATCATTTGTAATTGTGTAAGGGCGTACAAAAAAAAGATGATTGGTAAAATAAATAAAAACTTAATGCTTGTTCAAACACAATCTCATTCTGATACAATAAACAAAGAGCTTAATTTCCAACCAGCATCGCGAAGTTTAACTGCAGTATATCAAAGTTCATCTGTTTGAGACTGATGATTTAAATGCAGTACATAACTAACCACACGTTTCCTCCGTAAAACTGAACCGTAGTTTATCTTGATTAACTGCCAGTCGCAACTAAGTGATAAATCCTCCATGGTTCTTAAGAAGACGTTAATTTATGCATTGACAAACACCGGCTATATTGACGTGATCTGAGACGATGAGATAGGAAGTTGATACAAGTTTAGTATGTGGTGTGACTTACGGCTTAAGTGTTGTGGTGTGTTAAATGTTTTGTTTTTGTCATTAAAATGGAGCTAGCTTAAAAAAATACTAGCTAGCTAGGTAGGTAGTGTTAAAATTGACTGAATTTCTAGAATTTGCTCAAAGCAAGGCCTCCTGGAAGCTATGTGATCGGGCGATGTAAGTAGTTTTTTTTTTTTCACGAATTTTGTAAAACAATTATGAGATTTTTTGTATAAATTATAACCACAGTCAACTCTGTGGTTGTACTTGCCGCAAGAGCTTGCGGTAATTAACCTTTATTTAGAATATACTTTTTATTTAAATAATTTAGAATATACTTTTTATTTAAATATATATTTTTTTCAATTTATAAACTGTAAAATATTGACGTTTTTAAGTGCCAGGTTTGGCCTATGAAATAAAGTTATTTTTGTTTGTTTGTCTTATAATGTGTATCGCAGTGGGTTGTAAAGGAAGCAGAGAGGTGTAGTTTGTAGATATAATTTATTAAAAGATATAAGGCACAACTGACACATAGAAAAATATAAACAAAGTGTAACTAGGTAACCAGTGTTGCCTAGTACATCGACACCATAGACACCAACACTTCCCCTCAAACGTACACCATCACAACCATTCATCACACAATAACATAACTATATCAAAACACAATATCAAAGCACTAACATTAACTTACAGATAACTAAAACTATGTTAAACCTAAAGCTGAAACACATTTCTCAAACTTTATACGGCCTAACGGCTTGGTCAGAACATCAGCTACATTTTCCTCGGTGGATACATACTGTAACTGAACAGTAGAGTCTTCGACACACTGACGAGCATAATGAAACCTTATATCGATGTGCTTCGTACGTCTATGTGCAACCGGGTTCTGAGCAAGCTTAATGGTGCTCTGATTGTCAACATTGAGAGTTACAGGTTGCGCTGGTACTCGCAACAGCGATGCAAGAAAACCTTTCATATAAGTAGCTTCTTTGCATGCCTCTGAAAGTGCGATGTACTCCGCCTCTGTGGATGACAACGCTACGCAGGATTGCTTTTTACACTCCCATGACACAGGGTTTCCACTTACCTGAAAGATATAACCAGAAAACGATTTTCTGTCTTTCACGTTTCCTCCCCAATCAGCGTCAACGTAGCCGGTAACATTTGTGAAGTTGCTGGCACTGGTTTTAAATACCATGCTGTAGTCAATCGTTCCCTGAAGATAACGCAGCACCCTCTTTGCCGCCTTCATATGAACCTGATGACAACATGAATTGTATTGAGACAAGAAACTAACAGCAGCCGAGATGTCCGGGCGCGTGTTACTGGCTAAATAGTTCAATGCTCCTACCAACGACTGGTATCTGAGCCGGTTTGGGTGATCTAATACATCACTTCCTTCCCCTTCAGCCAAGACCGTGTGAAGATCAAGCTCCATAGGAGTCTTCACTGGTTTACATTCCGCCAGACCAAAATCAGCCAACAGTTTCTTTGTAAAGTTACGTTGTGAAACTCGTAACGTACCTTCGTCTCGCGTAAGCTCCATACCAAGAACTTGTCGTGCCTTGCCTAAGTCCTTGATCTTGAATTTCTCTCTCAGACTATTCAAAAGTTGATTTTTCTTCCCATTTTCACTATAAAACACCAAAAAATCGTCAACGTAGAGAGCAATGTAAACATTGTCTTTGTAATACAGACAACTGTCATATTTTGACCGAATAAATGACAATGATAACAACACGTCATTTACTTTTTCGTTCCATGAACGCGATGCTTGTTTGAGGCCGTATATTGCCTTCTGTAACAAACAAACTTTTTTGCAATCTTGTATGCAGCCTTCTGGTTGTCGCATATAAACTTTTTCGTGCAGTTCACCATTAAGAAAGGCTGTGTTCACATCAAAGTGATCAATTTCAAAATTTCTGTGAACAGCCAACGAAAGCATTAGTCTTATGGTTGATCTCCGAACAACTGGTGAAAATGTCTCGAAGTAATCAACTCCATAAGACTGCGTGAATCCTTTCGCCACAAGTCGAGCTTTATAGGACTTATTCCCATCGGCATCGAACTTGTATTTGAAAATCCACTTGCATCCGACAATTTTGGCTCCAGGTGGTTTGTCCACAAGCGTCCAGACCTTATTTTCATACATAGAGTCCATTTCCTTTTCCATGGCCTCTCTCCACTTCATCGTATCTACTCCACTCAGTGCTTCTTTGACAGAACGAGGTTCCTCAGTGACGAGACAGACCAAATCCTCGCGATCGCGCAATCTGTTCCGCAAAGGATATCTAGGCTGTTCCTCTGCAATATCGGCATCACTCTGATCGTCATTGACCTCCGAGTCCTCTGTCAGCTCTGCGGTAGTGGAAGATGGTATTTCCAAGCGTGAGACAGGATCTGCTTCAGCTGGCTTCTCATGTGCAATCTCCCATGTAACAGAATTCTCATGTCCGTTTGAAAGCTCCAAGGGTGTCACATGTTCTGAAGTATCGCTAGTAACATCTGTATCCTCTATGAAAATGACGTCTCTTGCCTTTATGACATTGCGTGGATTTTGTATATTAGCTAAACGGAACCCCTTTGTATCCGTACAATATCCCACGAAACGATATTTTTTAGCTTTCTTGTCCCACTTTTTCCGAGCTTCCTTTGGAATATGCGCATAAGCAATCGATCCAAAGACCCTGAAGTGACTGACAGTCTGAGCTTTATTCGTCCAAAGCTCCTCCGGAATCTTCCCCTGGTTGGCAGAATGTGGCAATCTATTTTTTATGTAAATTGCAGTATTACAGGCTTCTGCCCAATACCGTTTACTTAGATTATCTCCCAGCATAGTCCGAGCCATTTCCACAATCGTTCTGTTAGCTCGCTCTGCAACGCCATTTTGTTCCGGTGAGTAAGGGACTGTCAACTGATGTTTTACTCCCTTACTTGACAAATATTGTTTGAACTTAAGATTGACAAATTCTGTTCCGTTGTCCGTTCTTACTGCCTTGAGTCTCAAGCTTGTCTCGTTCTCCACATGCATCACAAAGTCCTTGAAGTACTTCAAGCTCTCAGATTTTTCCTTGAGAAAATATGCAAACATTTTCCTCGTGAAATCGTCTATTATGACAAGCATATAACGAGAACCACTGTATGAACGATCTGACATTGGACCACAGATATCCATGTGTACCAATCCTAACTTGTCAGTTGCTCTATCTGCTTCACCTACTGGAAAAGGTAATCTGTGTGACTTACCCTTAATACAGTCAACACAAGGTTTCATTACACTCTTTCCAAAATCGAGACCCGGTAGCTTACGTAAATCCCGTTCATTTACATGACCAAGCCGCCGATGCCACAACAACAACGAGTCTCCAGCTTGAACTGTAGCCAACGCCCCATCTACAACAGGAAAACAATTATCAAGCTTGTAGATACCTGAGACTTTACTAGCAGTCGCCACAAGCTTACTCGATATGTGACCTACCGATTTGTGAAACATGTTACAGCCATCTACATTAAAAACTACTTTCCATCCTCTCTCTACTAATTTAGATACTGACAAAAGATTTACTTTCAAGCCTGGCACATACGTAACATCCCTAATGGGCAGCAGAACCCAGTTAAAAATATTGGTAAATAATAAGCAAGATTTCTTTCTGCTGAGAGCTCAAACCGTGACAGAGCCCATTTATTGACAACACAACTTCAACAAAAAACACTTAGGTATAGACGTAAAAACAAGGAGGTTGTTTCATAAAATTTCCTTTCAATACTCCCACAAAATTTTTATGAACCTTTAAAACTAAAGATAACAAAATTTTAACAAACTTAAAACTCGATTCCTTGAAACCAAAAAGATTGAATTCTAACAAGAACAAACAAAAATAACGACTAAACTATACTTCAGAAAGTATTTCATTTCTAATATTTTCAAACTTACAGATAGATAATGCTTTTGTTAGCATGTCAGCTATCTGGTGCTCAGTTGGGATATACTCAATTATAATCAAACCTTTTTCTACTTTTTCTCTAATAAAATGGTATTTGACATCAACATGTTTTGTTTTTCTGTGATAAACTGTGTTATAAATTAGCTTTATAGAACTTGGGTTATCTACACATAATGTAGTACAATCTTGTTGTTCGCCTATATCTTTAAAAAACTGACGCAACCAAAGCAAATCTTTTGCTGCATCACAAGCTGCCATATATTCGGCTTCTGTAGTGGACAGAGCAACACACTGTTGTTTTTGACTAGCCCTAGATATCGGACCACCATTTAACATAAATATGTAGCCTGTAGTAGATTTTCTACTGTCAAGGTCAGCAGCATAATCCGAATCTGAATAACCTACAAGTTTTTGACAACCCTGATACTTGATACCCACATTTTTAGTCTTAATCAAGTACCTTATTATCCTTTTTAGTTGTGTAACATATTCAGAACTAGGATTGTTTACATATCGACTTAAACGATTTACTGCAAATGATATATCTGGTCTGGATGCAACAGATAAAAATAACAACGAGCCTATCGCTTCCCTGTACGGGAAATCAACGTTTTCTCCAATATTCAAATTTTTTGTGACATGAACATTTGGGTCGGCGGGAGTACTGCTTGGATGAGCTGAGCACATTTCAAATTTTTTGATAACCTGATCAACATAATTTTTTTGACTAATACATATAGAGTTATCTTGAATAGATATGTCTAAGCCTACAAAGGTGTTGAAGTTTAATTCTTTTATCTCGAAACCCTGCCTCAGATAGTTAAGTATATCATTAATCGTAGCCTCCGACGACGACAATATTAGCATTTTATAAAGCGACAATATTATTAGGGAATCAATCCCTTGTACTTGAGTGAATCCACGAGCACATAAACGAGCCTTGTATCTCTCTATCTCACCAATTTTGTTTCTTTTTACACTGAAAACCCACTTAGAGGTTATTACTCTATGATCTTCTTTATCTACAAAACTCCAAGTACCATTTTTCTCATGAGATTTAAGTTCTTCGTCTATAGCTTCTATCCACGTTTTACTGTCCTTACTCTGGATAGCCTCATCATATGTTAATGGAACGTTCACATCTAATTCCATTATATTGGCTTCTAGAGTTCTATCTCGACGTGGACGTAGGTTCATTGAATGTGTTGGCTGCACGATGTTTCTTTCCAGCTGTGCAGTCTCATTAATATTTTCATTGTATTTTCTTTCGCTGTTTTCTTTTGTTATATTTTCATTCTTTTCAGGTTCTTCAATTCTAATTTCAGACATTTCTCTTACTTGCTTTTCATTTTCCTCATCTTCTTCTTCAACATATAATCTAGATATAGATATACCTTGCTTCATTTCTGGAATAGAACTTTCATCAAAAATAACATTTCTTGAAATTGTTATTTTTTTTGTATTTACATCATACATTTTGTAATTATTGTGATCATATCCAACTAAAATCATTTTACAGCTTTTTTTGTCAAGTTTTGTTCTTAGTTGATCTGGTACATACACAAAACCTCTAGAACCAAAAGTTCTTATATGACATAGACTGGGTTTTACTCCATGCCAAATTTCGTAAGGCGTTTTATTTGGTGTTTGACTTGATGATGTACGATTAAGCAGATATACAGCGCAATTTACTGCTTCAGCCCATAGATTTAATGGCACTTCACGAGTATAGAGCATTGAACGCGCGCTTTCTACGATAGTTCTTATTTCTCGTTCAGCTCGACCATTTTGCTCTGGAGTGTAAGGCGCTATAAACTCATGAGTAATCCCTTCTTTCTCTGTATACTCCCTAAACATTTGATTTTTATATTCCCCACCATTATCCGTGTGTAAAATTTTAACAGGATGTAAATATTTATTTTTAATTTTGGTATTATAATTTATAAAACAATTTAATACATCAGACTTGTTTTTAATAAAATAAACGTACCTATAACTCGACGCAGAATCTTTAAAAATAACAAAATATTTCATACCTTGTACTGAATGCTCGCTGAAAGGTCCACACACATCACTATATACAAGATCACCTGGTTGCAGTTCTCCACGATGAGAACTTTTGAATGGCTCACGAGCATGCTTCCCATAAGCGCAACCCTCACAAACGAAATTGTCAAAATCTGAAATGTGTATACCAGTAATTACATTATTTCGTACCATTTTTAATATTTCATTTATATTTAAGTGACCCAAACGTTCATGCCAAGTTTTAAGATCTAGTGATTGGACTAAATTACATGACATATTGCAAATCGTTTTAACATTAAGTTCGTACAAATTGTTATCTTTTAAGAGAGCGCATAAGACTAAATCGGTTCCTTTATAAATGTAAGCATTACGATAACTTTTTACTATTCTAAAACCTCTCCTGGTCGCTGCGCCCTCAGAAAACAAATTTAGTCTCAAACTTGGTACATAAAGCACATCATTCAAAATGCTTGTTTCCCATAAGCCATTGACATATTTTTTAATATAAATACTTCCCTGCCCGTGTACTTCAATAACATCTTGATTTCCTAACTTCAGTGGCCCACCCATGTATTGGTGTAATTCTTGAAAATATTCTCTTTTGTAAGACATATGAGCTGAGGCTCCACTGTCAAGAATCCATTTTTCGTCATCCTGTACTTCATTCCCATTATAAATATTAAACGCTGTTACATTTCTATTATTATTATTATTGTTCTTCTTTGGAGCCCGACAGTCTCTTGCAAAATGCCCGCGTTTTCCACAATTATAGCAAATAAATCTATGAACATTATCATTTCCTTCATTTCTGTGTGTCCCCGAACTTCCTTGGTTACGAAATTTATTACTTTCTTGTGTTGTTAACAGCGCAATTTCATTCTCTTCATCAACATTTAGACTTGCTTCTTCATCCAAAAGGCGTGCTGTGAGATTATGTAAAGTTTGTTTCGCTGGATCAAGAGATATCCAAGCTTGTCGTAAAGAACGATATTTTGCTGGTAGCGTACTAATAATCTTAGTAATAATAGCTACGTCACTTATCTTTTCACCGTTATCTTTTAACTGTTGAGCTAAGCTTTCTACTTTTGAAATATGACTTGCCATACTATCCGACGCATTCATTGTATATTGATAAAATTTTTCATGTATTAGCATTTTATTGAATTCTGACTTTTGTTCGTAAATTGACTCTAATTTTGACATTACATCCAACGCAGTTTCACAATTTTCTATCAAAGCTATTTGTTTAAAATCCATTGCAGACGTTATTATAAACATTGCCATACCATCATTCTTATTCCATTGATCCGTGTCATTATCTGGTCGCGGAATATTAATATCTAAGCCTTTTGCTCGTAATGCACACTTTATTTGAAATTTCCACTGTAAATAATAAGCAAGATTTCTTTCTGCTGAGAGCTCAAACCGTGACAGAGCCCATTTATTGACAACACAACTTCAACAAAAAACACTTAGGTATATACGTAAAAACAAGGAGGTTGTTTCATAAAATTTCCTTTCAATACTCCCACTAAATTTTTATGAACCTTTAAAACTAAAGATAACAAAATTTTAACAAACTTAAAACTCGATTCCTTGAAACCAAAAAGATTGAATTCTAACAAGAACAAACCAAAATAACGACTAAACTATACTTCAGAAAGTATGTCATTTCTAATATTTTCAAACTTACAGATAGATAATGCTTTTGTTAGCATGTCAGCTATCTGGTGCTCAGTTGGGATATACTCAATTATAATCAAACCTTCTTCTACTTTTTCTCTAATAAAATGGTATTTGACATCAACATGTTTTGTTTTTCTGTGATAAACTGGGTTATAAATTAGCTTTATAGAACTTTGGTTATCTACACATAATGTAGTACAATCTTGTTGTTCGCCTATATCTTTAAAAAACTGACGCAACCAAAGCAAATCTTTTGCTGCATCACAAGCTGCCATATATTCGGCTTCTGTAGTGGACAGAGCAACACACTGTTGTTTTTGACTAGCCCAAGATATCGGACCACCATTTAACATAAATATGTAGCCTGTAGTAGATTTTCTACTGTCAAGGTCAGCAGCATAATCCGAATCTGAATAACCTACAAGTTTTTGACAACCCTGATACTTGATACCCACATTTTTAGTCTTAATCAAGTACCTTATTATCCTTTTTAGTTGTGTAACATGTTCAGAACTAGGATTGTTTACATATCGACTTAAACGATTTACTGCAAATGAAATATCTGGTCTGGATGCAACAGATAAAAATAACAACGAGCCTATCGCTTCCCTGTACGGGAAATCAACGTTTTCTCCAATATTCAAATTTTTTGTGACATGAACATTTGGGTCGGCGGGAGTACTGCTTGGATGAGCTGAGCACATTTCAAATTTTTTGATAACCTGATCAACATAATTTTTTTGACTAATACATATAGAGTTATCTTGAATAGATATGTCTAAGCCTACAAAGGTGTTGAAGTTTAATTCTTTTATCTCGAAACCCTGCCTCAAATAGTTCAGTATATCATTAATCGTAGCTTCCGACGACGACAATATTAGCGCATCATCAACATAAAGCACTAATAATACTTTAGTATTGTTAAAATTTCCTATGAAAACACAATTATCAGCTCGAGACACCACAAAACCGTATTTAAGTAAGAAATCTGTAAATTTTTTATTCCAGCATCTAGCAGCTTGCTTGAGTCCATAGAGAGATTTGATTAATTTACATACTTTTCCTGGGGGTCCTCTGACACCATTTGGTACTTCCATGAAAACATCTTCATTCAGGTCACCATACAAAAAGGCTGTCTTTACATCCATTTGCTTAATTTTCCAATTATATTGTGCACTAAAACTAAGTAATATTCTAATTGATTCATATCTCGTTGTAGGTGAAAAAGTCTCCTTATAATCAATCCCTTGTACTTGAGTGAATCCACGAGCACATAAACGAGCCTTGAATCTCTCTATCTCACCAACTTTGTTTCTTTTTACACTGAAAACCCACTTAGAGGTTATTACTCTATGATCTTCTTTATCTACAAAACTCCAAGTACCATTTTTCTCATGAGATTTAAGTTCTTCGTCTATAGCTTCTATCCACCTTTTACTGTCCTTACTCTGGATAGCCTCATCATATGTTAATGGAACGTTCACATCTAATTCCATTATATTGGCTTCTAGAGTTCTATCTCGACGTGGACGTAGGTTCATTGAATGTATTGGCTGCACGATGTTTCTTTCCAGCTGTGCAGTCTCATTAATATTTTCATTGTATTTTCTTTCGCTGTTTTCTTTTGTTATATTTTCATTATTTTCAGGTTCTTCAATTCTAATTTCAGACATTTCTCTTACTTGCTTTTCATTTTCCTCATCTTCTTCTTCAACATATAATCTAGATATACCTTGCTTCATTTCTGGAATAGAACTTTCATCAAAAATAACATTTCTTGAAATTGTTATTTTTTTTGTATTTACATCATACATTTTGTAATTATTGTGATCATATCCAACTAAAATCATTTTACAGCTTTTTTTGTCAAGTTTTGTTCTTAGTTGATCTGTTACATACACAAAACCTCTAGAACCAAAAGTTCTTATATGACATAGACTGGGTTCTACTCCATGCCAAATTTCGTAAGGCGTTTTATTTGGTGTTTGACTTGATGATGTACGATTAAGCAGATATACAGCGCAATTTACTGCTTCAGCCCATAGATTTAATGGCACTTCACGAGTATAGAGCATTGAACGCGCGCTTTCTACGATAGTTCTTATTTCTCGTTCAGCTCGACCATTTTGCTCTGGAGTGTAAGGCGCTATAAACTCATGAGTAATCCCTTCTTTCTCTGTATACTCCCTAAACATTTGATTTTTATATTCCCCACCATTATCCGTGTGTAAAATTTTAACAGAATGTAAATATTTATTATTAATTTTGGTATTATAATTTATAAAACAATTTAATACATCAGACTTGTTTTTAATAAAATAAACGTACCTATAACTCGACGCAGAATCTTTAAAAATAACAAAATATTTCATACCTTGTACTGAATGCTCGCTGAAAGGTCCACACACATCACTATATACAAGATCACCTGGTTGCAGTTCTCCACGATGAGAACTTTTGAATGGCTGACGAGCATGCTTCCCATAAGCGCAACCCTCACAAACGAAATTGTCAAAATCTGAAATGTGTATACCAGTAATTACATTATTTCGTACCATTTTTAATATTTCATTTATATTTAAGTGACCCAAACGTTCATGCCAAGTTTTAAGATCTAGTGATTGGACTAAATTACATGACATATTGCAAATCGTTTTAACATTAAGTTCGTACAAATTGTTATCTTTTAAGAGAGCGCATAAGACTAAATCGGTTCCTTTATAAATGTAAGCATTGCGATAACTTTTTACTATTCTAAAACCTCTCCTGGTCGCTGCGCCCTCAGAAAACAAATTTCGTCTCAAACTTGGTACATAAAGCACATCATTCAAAATGCTTGTTTCCCATAAGCCATTGACATGTTTTTTAATATAAATACTTCCCTGCCCGTGTACTTCAACAACATCTTGATTTCCTAACTTCAGTGGCCCACCCATGTATTGGTGTAATTCTTGAAAATATTCTCTTTTGTAAGACATATGAGCTGAGGCTCCACTGTCAAGAATCCATTTTTCGTCATCCTGTACTTCATTCCCATTATAAATATTAAACGCTGTTACATTTCTATTATTATTATTGTTCTTCTTTGGAGCCCGACAGTCTCTTGCAAAATGCCCGCGTTTTCCACAATTATAGCAAATAAATCTATGAACATTATCATTTCCTTCATTTCTGTGTGTTCCCGAACTTCCTTGGTTACGAAATTTATTACTTTCTTGTGTTGTTAACAGCGCAATTTCATTCTCTTCATCAACATTTAGACTTGCTTCTTCATCCAAAAGGCGTGCTGTGAGGTTATGTAAAGTTTGTTTCGCTGGATCAAGAGATATCCAAGCTTGTCGTAAAGAACGATATTTTGCTGGTAGCGTACTAATAATCTTAGTAATAATAGCTACGTCACTTATCTTTTCACCGTTATCTTTTAACTGTTGAGCAAAGCTTTCTACTTTTGAAATATGACTTGCCATACTATCCGACGCATTCATTGTGAGGGCCATAACCTCTTATAATGTGTATCGCAGTGGGTTGTAAAGGAAGCAGAGAGGTGTAGTTTGTAGATATAATTTATTAAAAGATATAAGGCACAACTGACACATAGAAAAATATAAACAAAGTGTAACTAGGTAACCAGTGTTGCCTAGTACATCGACACCATAGACACCAACAGTTTGTTTGATTGATTTACTAGCCAGCGCTAAGTTGCATCCATGCACGTATCAAGAGGCATCTAATATTTTATAGAATTTGTATTTTAATTTGATTTTTTTTCTTTTGTCTTTTCTGCTAAAGGCATTTCTGCCCGGCGGTAATATAGAAAAGATTCATTTTCAGCTAAAAGAAAACGCCTACTAAATTTTCCACTATTTCTTGGTTTATTTCCCCCTATAAAAGGAAGTCTGCTACATGCATATTTTTTGAGTATCATATTTTTATTCTTATTTTTCCTGAAATGTTTTCCTGTCAAGTTATGAACAAGTAATAATTTAATATCCCGGCTCCGAGAAGTTATCAGACGCGACAGTTAACTTGGTTGGGCTTAGTGGGAGTTAATCCAGCGGCTTGCGTTTGATCCCATGGCGGGTAATGCATACCTGTGGATATGTGAGAATACATTTTATTAAGTTCTGTTTATTTTGCCTAAAACATTGAATTAAACGAATTATGTTTCTTTTTTATTTTAACAGTGGGGCAATCGAGCAGACGATTTACCTGATGGCAAGTGATTACCGTCGCCCATAGACATTTGCAATACTGAAGGGATCACAAAGGTGTCGCTGTCCCTTTAGAAGGTTGTAAGCTCTTTTCTGAAAGATTTGAATGTCGTAACGGTCCAGAATACCGCTGGTGACAACTGGTTCCACAGTTTAATGGTGCGCGGAAGAAAATGACGCGAAAATTTCAAGTTTCTGCGTAGCCAACCATCCAAGCTATGTGGATGAATAAGACGTCGCGATGTGTGATTGGGAAATGCAACAGCAGCATCGCATGTTCTAAAAAACATTATTTTTAGTGGGTGTTTCCACTGCCATTTACTGGAGAAAGAAAGAGAGGGAGAAAGAGAGAGAGGGAGAGGCGAGAGAGGAGATGCTAGCATGGAGCACTAAAAAGACCCTCGTCACCTCAGACGCGACATCCATACACTCTAGAACTTATCATGAACCTTTAGTGGTTACGCGACGTTTGTTTGCAAAATATTACTCTATCAAAGTTTTCTTAAGCTCAATTTATAGTAGAGCAGAGTCAAAGCGCATCGAAGCGTCATTCTGAAACTTCAAATAGCATATTCACCTTTACCATGACATAATACCCGTGAACAAATTACACAGCCTTGGTTGCGCTTAGACGCGCGAACTCTGTCGAATGCGCACGAATTCTCGCAACCTATTTTTATATTAGTAGATATATTATTGTAATAAATTGTTGAATTACAGGTGAAATTGCTTTGCTATGTTGTAGATTGACGCTTCGATGCGCTTCGACTCTGTTCTAGTATAAATCGTCCACAAGAAAAGTTTGACAGAGTAATAGCATGCAAAAAAAGGTTGCGCATAACCACTGGAGCAACGAATCATAAATTCACAGAGAGCAATCTTGAAGGAAATATAAAAGAATTCAACAAATTAAACTCGATAGGCACGTCCACAGGTCGTATATCTGCGACTGAAAGCTGACGTTATATGAATTACCATATTTCAAAAAGATTGTTATTAAGAAATGTTGTGGGCTTTATATTAGTCTATTATTTACAGTGATATTTGAAAACGGCAAGCTCAAGCAAGAGAATGCTGGTTCAACCCTACTCTATTCGCTGAGTTATTATATTTAACTAGCTGTTGCCCGCAAATTACTTCGCGGTTACTATGGCTTTTAAGCTACCCTAAGGGAACCCTTTAATTTTGCGAAATAAAAAGTATCTAAGATGTTGACCAGGAATATAAGGTATCACATGCAAAATTTCATTGAAATCGGTCCAGCCATTTCGGAGATTAGCCCGTGTAAACCGATAAACAGACAGAGAAACCAAAAAAACAAAAAAAAATATATTTTCCCTCTTTTAATATCTCTCTGACTTGGTTTTAAGCATTTTTGTTCTATGCACAGACGTTTGACCTTTACAGTTTTAATATATGTATTGATTATCATGATGGCTATCATGGAGCTCGGTGATGCAGTGGTTAGCATGCTTTGGTTTTCGATATCGAAAAGAAAGCTACCTTCGCCATGGTCTTTGATGGGTGACCAAACTTTGTGATCTTGAACTCCTCCGTGCTTCGGGTGGCACGTTAAGACGTTGGTCCCGGTCACTATTACAGCCGTTTCTACCCACCAACCCGCATTGGACCAGCGTGGTGGTGTTACGGCCCATACTCCTCACGTGTTTCTCTTTCAGGATTCCTGAGCCCAGCAGTGGGACGTATATAGGCTGAGGATGAACGAACGATGGTTGTCAAGTAAATATCCTCTTGAGTTAGCCAAGTTAGCCACAGTTTGTCTAGAATATCGCAGCAACTACCTACAGCAGTTACGACAGTGCTCATTGCTGACCAGTGCCACCCTGCCCTGTTACCCTGAAAGGTGGAAATGGCTCAGCCTATATACGTCCCACTGCTGGGCACAGGTCTTCACAATGGAAACAATCACATGAGGAGTATAGTTGCAATAGAAACTGGGATCAACCGCTTAACGTGCCCTCCGAACCCTGGAGGAGTTCGAGATCACAGTTTTCGTCACCCATCCAAGGCCTAGCCATAGCGAAGCTAGCTTTGTGTTCGATATTGAAAGCCGAAGCGTACCTACTACTACGCCACCGAGCTCCTCCAAGGGAATATCAACTTGTTTTCTTTGTTCACGCAGTTGCTCAACTAAGCATCGTTCTTGGGTTACTTGACGCATCGCTATGAAAAAGAAACTGACGTTGTTTCACACGGTCCAACTGTAATACAGTATGTCCCAATGAAGCCATAAATCCTTTTGCCCGAAACTTTGTAGCAATGAAAAAACTATTAAACTTGTTGTCGTTATCATAATGATGTCAGAAAACTATTAACTGCTTTAGTTTGATAGGGCCTCGGAGAGTTATGTTTTTAAACTGAAAATCTGGTACAAAAACTTATTTTTGCGTAGTTTTTGCTTCGAGTCAACGATAATACTTTTTCCTGTTGTTTGAAATTTACACCCTTCCTGGTAAACATGTGATATTATTACAGGCTACAATAATTAAATCTGATCTTATAGATTCACATTGTGCCCGGTGCATGGCAACAGACTCGCCACCTGTTACTTGGGGACTTAACATATCTGGCGAAATGTGGGTGTTAAACCTACCCCTTTGGGGAAAAGGCGTGGTTATATTATGTATGTATGTAACCGAAGTAATAACTAAAATAAAAATAAAAAAATGTATTAGGTAGATACGAGTAGTTACAATTATGATGCGTCAACATTATAAAATTAACAAACTCATATTGAATACTTTAATACTTTACTTTTACTTTTTTTATTGCTGATCACTACTGGGCGGCCTTATCTCCGGAGACAGAGGTACTGTAATCTATAGATCAAAGAAAACAAATAATAATTGAACATTAATAAATAAATTAGCTACATTTATACAAATAATTCATAAAAAAAAAAATATTTTTGAAAATAGGAGACCATTTCAAAAAGTGGGGCCATCAATCCCGGTTTTACCCTACCAGTACTGTTTACCAACCTCAAAGTAAACAGAACTGGAGTAGCCTTTGTCTAACATTCCCCTCTGCCAAATGCACAAGCATCGGATGCTTGCACGTTTAATAAAACTAGTTGAGCCGCCATTTTGACAGCCATAACATTGTAAACGTTGCGGCGAACAGAGCTCCCGCAAAAATGCCTGCCTGTGCTGTTCTTTGTTGTAAAAATAAATAGAAAACATCGAGTATGCTAAAAGATGGTGTCACCTTTTATATGTAATTATAATTTTTAAGATTTCATGATTATTTACTTCATTATTTCATGTTTTAGAATTCTACGATTTCAAATTTCGAGCGCTAGTCTCGTGGGGAGTGCGGCTGTGACGTTGTCAAAACGCACACCCCACGTGACTATTTTAAACGTGTGTGTGCGTGAAATTTAAATTTGTGTGTCGAATTATGCATGTGTGCATTTGTAAAAACGTTGTGCGTTGTGCTGGCTTTGAGTGTAGTGGTAACCTCACCCCCCGCAAGAAATGGCAGAATAAAATGTTTGAGAAATTGACTAATGGCTACTCCAGTTCTGTTTACTCTGAGTTACCAACAGATATCAATGGAACAAGACCCATTGATATCTGATGGTAAACAGTACTGGTAGGTACTGGTAAGTAATTTGATTATGAAAATGGCGTCAAAACGGACATATAACTTTGTGACTGTAATACCCAACATAAATTTCTTGAAGAGACTAAATTAAAAAACATGTTTTGTCTGCTAACTGTCCCCGTGCAATCGTAAAACTAAATTACTTCAGGGAATTTGATGAAACTTTGTTTTGTTAAAATGAATGCTCTTCAATTATGCGACGAATACAGATATAATAATAATAATATATGAATTTATTCAAAGGTTTTTGTGAAGGAAAATGGTAGTAAAAGTATATTTTTTTTAAATATTAGGTCCTTACCTATGAAATTGGTGTTTTGTATGGAGATTTTGGGGAATTCTGCATTTTCGATACTAAAATTTTTTCAGTTTTCTTCACAACGACAAATCCAAAGATAATAATATTTCGCATCTATCATTAGACAAGCTTTAGTAATATGTGTTTAGTAAAATGTGCTTTAGTAAAATGATGTATTCGGGAGGTACTTAAAAAGAGTTGTCTCCGTGTCCAATTTTAACACAATTAAACTTACAACAAATTATCAAAACAAATCAAAAGAGCTCAAAAATATAGTCTATTTTTAGACGAGGTAATTATTTTTTAGGAATACTCTGAATCTTAATAGTTACAGACAAAATAATAAGAGAGGAAAAAAAACACCAATTTCATAGGTAAGGACCCAATATTTATTTAACGTGAGAATACATTGCTCCGAACTATACCCATGAGGAGTCGAGCCAACTTTCATCACGTTGCATGTTGCAATGTGGATTCGTGCGTAGACAGTTTCAATAACTACAATTCCGTATAGAGGAAATTAAGGGTCACCCATCCAAGGTTCAACCATACCAAAAGGTGCATTGTTTTCAATATCGAAACCGAAAAACAAAGTGGTTGGTTTTTTTGTTGTTGTAACGAAGAAATTTAATTTTGTGGTTTATAATTATAATTCGCGTTTGCAGATTCCGAAGGTTGTGTACGGTATTCGCTTCCGTACCGTAAAGTTGGGTGAAAGGCTTCTAAAAATTAATAATTCCATTACGATCAAGTTTACCTGTATAATACGAATAAGCACTCTGTAAAGTTGTTTTTCCATGATTTGCCAAACTATAATTTTGTACAATCGTTTTATATTCAGCAAGCAGCGGCAGCAGAGTTGAGAAAACACAGATATAGTGTTGTTTAAATGTGTTTTGTCATAACTATATAACTATTATTTTTAGTCATGATGAAAAAATTAAAAAAATAAATAATTAATTAATGAATAATTAATTAATTATCAAAAAATCCCAATCCTTAGCATCCTTCAAAAATCTGGTCCATACCTATTTCCTTCATCTTTAACCCCTCCCTCAAACGCACATTACTGGTTTCGACTTTTCTGTGTTGCTTTAAATGTAAGAATATATTGCTAAATAAAATATTTAAACTGGTTTATAGCATTTATGATATAGTATGTAATTTTATTTATGTATATGTATATAATATATTATGTAATTTACATATGCACCTTATATATGTAAGTATTTTACACCTACCTTTTCTTTAATTCTCTCTCTGCCCAAAGGTTGCCTGGAAGATATTGCTATTAGCTATAAGGCCGCCTGTGTTACATTGTATTTTTTTTCTTTACTATATTTCTATGTTTTTATTTGTTGCAATAAAGAATTTTATCTATCTATCTATCTATTAAATTATAATAGGTTTGCATTTTTTTTCAAAAACCAAATTTGAAATAAAGAACAATTTTTTTCGATTTTTTCAAAAATTTTATCGAAAAAAATATATTCATAAAAAGGCATGAAATAATACAGCAGAGCTTCGCACTGCTCTGGTGAGACAGCCTATGGCTACTGGTTTATAGAACCCTGATATTATTACTCCTTAACTCTAAAGCCATTAAAGAAGTTTGTAATAGAATAAGAAATAAGAAGTAGGCGGGAACTAATTAATACTTTCATCTGTTTTAGGGTTCTGTAGAACACATACAGGCGTAATTGTATGTATGTAATTTTTAGTTATACCAAATATTTTTTAATTTTAGTATAACTTATACCGCTGCAATAAAAATCACAACAGAATAAAAGAATAAATAAGTACTAAGTTTCAAATCAAAGTATTTGAAAATTCAAAGCACAACTTATTCACGAAGCAAAGGTACTTTGATCCGACAGGTACTTGCCCGGTTTTTTAATTAAATAAAGCAAGCTACATTTTATTACAGGCATAATCCGCAAGGTGCAATTTCGTCGAAGAATTTCAAATATTTGAATTAATAAAGTAGTTAATTTTTACGAGACATAACACATCGAACAAAGGGTCGGGGAGATAAAAGTCGTGATGGCCAGACGTCGAGCTTCCGATTTTTACGACGGGATATGTAGAGTGACATCTGTATCCCGGTAAGTGTGCAATTTATTAAATTTTTTGGATTTATTGAGGCCCTCCTTGTTCTGTAACGCTGTTTTCTTTGTTTCCAGTTCTTTTATTTCTATCTTCAGAACTTTTTGTTATTTCTACTGCCAGTGAGGACCTTAGAAAGCTCTTAAATGGTTTTATGGTGGTATTTTATTTGACAGTGTTTATAAGGCTGCAATAGATCTACTAATTCAAGATCCTATATCTTGTAGCTTAAAGCGTAATAATCACTCGGCGGCGTAGTGATTATTACGCTTTGGCTTTCGATTTCGAAAATAATGCTGCCTTCGCCATGCTCAGGCCTTGAAGGGGTGATCAAAACCGTCAAAACCACCTTGCCTCGGAAGGCACGTTAAGCCGTTGGTCGCGGTCACTATTGCAACTGTTTCTACCCACCAACCAGGTAGAAGATAGGTCCAGGTAGGTCAGAACATTAGCGCTGTATCAGTTCCTGATGCGGCATATGCTGAGGCTGGGTCCTAAATAACCATTATTGTTTAGTTATTTTTTTTCTTTCTCAAATGTGTAAGAGTGGTTAATAAATGTTTTCTTTCTTTCTTTCTTTCTTTCTTTCTTTCTTTCTTTCTTTCAACCTGCATTAGACCTCATGACTGTGTCCTCATGACTGTGTTCCTCCATGAGGAAGGCCTGTGCCCAGCAGTGGGACTTAAATAGACTGAGATGAAATGCCAGGACTTAAAAGGATTGAAAATAAAAAAAAACTGGATGAATAGAGAATACTTAACGTCTTCTTATTTAAAACAAATCGTTGGACCACGAATGGGTGCCCACAATGTCTCGATCAAGTTCCTTTGTGAATTCACGTTAAGACAGATCCAAATAACACGTAGTTACTAAACCGTCGTGTGTTCCACGTGTATTTACATTTCATAATTAATTTATAACACGTAGAGACTTATCCATGTGTACGCGCGTTAAGCTGATTGATTTATTTCAGACAAGTATCACTCCAGACACGAAGCTGACAGATTAAGCTTCAATTCTAACACGTTCCTTGTGAGACACTGGCGGGGATTATATTTAATTTACTTAAGAAACCACAGCGCTTACAATGTCTTGTGCTATTAAGGCCCGGAAACATTTTAATCTTTATTGTACACAATAACATACGAGTTATACTCGGAGAAACTCGGTGGCGTAGTGGTTAGTACGCTGTGGCTTTCGATATAAGTAAATAATAATAAATAAATATACTCAGACATTCACATCTATCAACTAGTCCCATTTTAAGCAACTAAATGCTGCTTGTGTTACGGATACTAGACGACGGACAAACATATTTAATAGATAAATACATATAATTATTAAGAATGTATAATAATATATTACATTACATTACATATATAATGAACATCCAAAACTGGAGAACAAATGTCTGAAAATTCATTACCCAAACACTTGCTTCCACTGGGGATCGAACCCAGGACCTCTCAAGATGGCGATGCCGTGAGACCGGCGTACAGACCACTCGGCCACGGAGGTCTTCATAAGAAAAATAAATGAAGAAAATTAATAAATAAACAATGAAGGTCAATCAAGCTGTTGGTCCCGGATACAATTTTGCTTTCCAAGGCACAGAGGAGTTCGAGATCACAATGTTTTGGTCACCCATCCAAGGCCTGACCATGGCAAACAGACAGAGAAAAAAAAAAATTAAAAAAAAACATTTTTGGGTCTTTCCCCTCTTTTTCCATCCCCCTGACTTGGTTTTAAGCATTTTTTTTTCTATGTTCAGACATTCGATATCTATACTGTTTAATTATATGTATAGATATTACATTTATTTAATTCTTAATATTTTCTATATATGGGATTAATGCGAGTCACCAAAGGGCGACTGACTTCGTGCGCGCGCTTGTGCTTAAATTGTATCGAAATTTTGACATGGGCCATGTGCCGGCGTTGCTCTAAAAGGTTCTTTAAAAAAATAAGGTGGAACACATAAAACAAGATCAAACTTTTTGGCAACTTTTTAAACAGAATATAAATAACTCTAGAAACCAAATAAGTCCTTACTTATTTAATTCCACTTCAGTAGACACAGAAGCTTCTGGTTCGAAGCATTATATTATAGGTACCATTAATAATTCAGGACTTCATTTTATCGTAGGCCTTATTAAAATTTCATAAAACATAATATGTCGGTGAATTTTCTCTTCTATTTTCGTGGACGAAAAAACTTTTCCAATAAAATTATTTATTCAGTTTATTTACGACCAATTGTTATTTCAAGACTTATAACAATTTCATATATTGTACGGCCATTTTAATATGATTTTTATTATGTGATCCGTTACTCGCAGGTAATATTGAGACGAAACTAATAAATTCTGACGTCCGTCATTGGGCTGATAGTTCAATTTGATTTTTACAATGTTGTTTTTCTTTAATTAAAAAATTTAACTTTGATTAAATGAATGTTTTACTAGTATTATGAAAATGTAATGTATATTTAAAATATTATTCTTTTTTTAATTTAATTAAAATGTTACTACCTATATAATCATTTGTTAATGCTGTTTATTAGTGTGCTTATGTATTGAATGCACAAATGAAATAAACTTCTTGAAATACCATCTTACATCATGGGCATTTATGAATAAAAAGTTGTTACATAATGTATGATTTAATCAGAAGACCTTAGAAGAAGTGACTGAAGAGGAGTCGTGTATAAAGCATCTGGATAAAATTACACATCACTATCTGATTTTCTATTACAATTAAACCAATTCTCTTTTTAAATTAGTTTTACTAAATCAGTAGTGTTAACCCATCTATAACACCACAATGTCTTGAATTAATCTTGAATGGGGATGAACAGCTGGACGTGTTTAAAGGTTTTGGAGGAGGAACGGCTTTCTCTTTAATCAAAATCAACCTCAATTTGCATAGCCTTGCCTCGAAGGTTTTGTTCTATTTTTAGGCATTTTGTATTTGCTGATTCTGAAAAAGGAAACACTAACCAATTCCTATATTCACTTTGAGTATCTTATCTCTATCCATGTTTAAGGTCATACCTGCCGGTGGAATGTTAGATGGGCCTGCTTCACTTAACGTTTCCTCTTTTTGTGAGTCTAGACATTGTTTTACAAGTTAGTTTTAAGCTATTGCATAGCTTCTACCGCGGGCCTTGAGCGCGGGGACCGAATCCAGAAATTCCGTAACGAAAAAACCTCACGCTCCCCACTCCGATGCGCAAAGAGGTGTGGCTGGAAGGCCGTGCATGTTAAAACCCAAGGTGGTTACCAAAATGAAACACCGTGTTCAAGGCGAATACAAATTTTAATTAACATCGGTTTGAGCATATAAGTCTATGAGAGTAAACAATAGTGCGATTTAAAGGATAGGTGGCGCCATCTAGTGATACAACGAAGAACTAATTTTAACAAAGACGCCACTTTGGTTTTATTTATAAGCTAACTATTACAAATTGTTTATTATGAGTTTTGTTATTTTATTAATTAGTTTATTAACATTTATTTTAGATAATTATTTTATGATTTAATTTACTTATAAGTGATCCGAACGAAATAATGTATATGCAAACTACCAACAGTTTATATAATTTGTTTTCTTATCGGTCACCACGCTCAAAAAGTGTCACTTGAATTAATATCAAAGAAAAAGAAATACTGCATGAATAAAATAAATAAATAAAATTATAATTGCATATGTTGATACAAAATGCTATGCAATAGCTTTACCGCGGCAGTCCCAGAGTGCCACACGTCTTTTTTTTGTTCTTTGAGAAATACTGGTCTAGACATACTAGTATCGCTCATTCTTATCCGTCCGTCCTCCTGGCAGTCAAATTTTGATGGCTCAACTCTGTTTTTCATAGTAACTCTTTGTCTGAATCCCATTTTGTATTAATAGTACATACATTCATACATACATACAATCACGCCTGCAATCCTCGTAGGGGTAGGCAGAGTCTAATGAACACTGTGTTCCTTAAGACCACAATAAGCCATACAAAACTCGGTTAGGTCAGATGAAAATTCGTGACAAAGTAATAACAAGTGGCTAGCTTATCGCCTACACAATCACAGACGCAGTACCCAACAAACTCGCTGTATTAATAGTAGTTAGCCATAACTGTCTTAAGCTGAAATAAATTATTCAAATATATGTGTTTAGTGGAGATAAATGATAAAGATATTGAGTGCAGTGCCACCGGGTATTTTGGTGATTATGTTGTAATAACTGCATTAGGTGTGTTTGCCATAAATTCACTCATTAATATTATCACGTTTACTTAAATTGAAGTGATGCTCACTGAAGAAGTAACCATTTCTTGCTATATTTTATGGAACATGGCACATGGATAAATATTTCGTACTGTATTATTGTCATATTCTTGCACGACTGCACTTAACAAGTTTTTAACTTATTTTCCTAGTAAAAAAACTACAAACAATAACGCTCGACTCGATTAGACTTGCTCTCCGTGGTTCCAATGAGTGCATAATTTCCGCCATATGCTTTTACAAAACATCTCTTCATAATTACAAGTAGGTACTTGTAGCACTGATTATACAGAAGGGTAAATAATTATACCAAAAATATCAACACACGGTAAACAATGGAGGTGATTGATGGTGATTGATTGATATGACGTCACTCGGCGTTTTGACCACTAAATTGAAATATTTTATTTGAAATCGTTTTTTTTTTCAACAAAATACTGAAAATTATTTTACACCTCTCATGTTCGGTAAGTAGGTCCTTAATACCCCCAGATGCGGGTTGTAAGTGATCAATTACCGCCCTAGATTAATAATGTAGCTAGTAACGCCCTAGGGCGGTAAGTAATTAAAAAAAAACTCTTTCAAAAAGTTCGCTTACATCTAACCATCTTACTGGCACTAGACATCATGCATTCAGCCCAATGACAAAAGAGGTCGCTTCGCTATTTTCATCAATTTTGAATATCGAACGGCGAAGCTAAATTTAGTTCTTGAAAATAAATTTATTTATTCTTGTAATGCCTTTTCTTCCACTTACCTCACAATCGAGATGTAAAGCAGAGTAGTTAGCTCGGGTGTAAGCATCAATTGCAGCCCGAGATATTTAGGCGCACGAGCGCAGCGAGGGCGCTTATAGTTCGAGGGTGCAATTGATGCTTACACCCTTACAGCCCTTGGCTACTAATCTACTATTAAATTAATATTATTTGTAGGGTCCCTATATACCACTTAACAGTGTAAGATAGTTTTCAAAAACTAGTCAAATAGCACATAATTAGGCTCCGTCGCCCTTTTAGCATGAACATCGCATTATGGTATATATCGTGTTTTTATCACGTTCAACTGTCAAAGTACTATGGAATTCGACAATTGGTCATGATAAAAACGTGATATATATCATATCGTGGCTGCTCATGCTACTTAGGCTGGTCTAATGGTTTACGAAGCAGATTGTTGTGCAAGCGCATAGAAAAAACTTTTCATCTACTTAATTTTCTGAAGTCTTCCTCACCTTAATTTTCACTTACTTTTTCTTAAGTATCGCCTCTGTTAGTGATAAACCGTTGCAGCGATAGGCTTCTTCGAGCAGTCTAAAATACTCGTAGAAAATAAAAAACCAATATCCGAGAATCGTTCAGCTGAAGTTCCTTGTCTAAATTGAAAAATTTGCCAGCAGCTATATTCTATGAATGAACCAATCTTGCAATGAAATATCGGGTTGTTCATTGTTGAATGTCTCTGACCATTAAACTGGGTCTTTCTTTTATTACTGGGAAAATATTAAATGTTCGCGGGAATCTCTAAGGATTTGCTTTTGTGCTTAGCTGTGAATAAGATTGAATGGAAATAGTTTTTAATGTTAGCTGTGAGTTGAAATAGTGCTGATAGAGGCTAATGCAACGAAGCCATAAAAATGCATTGTCGATGGTCTTTACCTTGTATAAAAAATCTGTGTGGTTTTTCTTTTAAACATTAAAAGAAAAAATAGGAATTTGCATTTTAGATAAATAAAATAAATACGAATGAATTGCCCCACGTTGGGCGCCAATCTAACATGGTCCCTGAAATTCGGAATAAAAACTTCCTAGGAAACTGTAAAATAACTATAAAGCAGATAAAATTACAAACAACATTCATAACAACTCATAGTAATCTGACAGGAAAAATAATAAAAGAACATTATGTCAAATAAAGGGAAAAGTAAAATATATAAAAAGGTTTTAATCTAAGGCACACGATCCGATGTGCGAGGAGCCATTCACATTCACAGGAGCCAGCACATTTGCTATAGAATGAAAATAATTAATAGCTCTCTTAAGCTGGTTTCCAATGGTCTGTGTTATTGCAGACATTCATTCTAGAGAAAGATATTCATTAATGATGTTCTTCATGAGTCTGCGTCAGTCTGCAATATCACAGACCTTGGGAAGCTAGTTTTACAAGTAGGCAATACACTTATAAATCAATTGCTGTTGCAAGTGCTGAGCGATGCATATTTTTGGTATCTGGCGAAATGTGGGTGATAACACCTCTGCCTACCCCTTCGAGGAAAAGGCGTGATGATGTGTTGGTATATTATATACTGAAATAAAACATTTTTATTTTTTACTTTCTTTCTTTAATTTTTTTTTCGTTTCTTTTAATTGCGCATTTCCGAACGAACACCGAGCGCTGAAGAGGCGGCCATATTGTGACAGCGGTAAGAGTGACGTCAGAGTACGTTTTTAGGATTCCGTATTGAACTAGGAACCTTTATAGTTTCGCCATGTTTGTCTGTCTGTCCGTCCGCGGATAATCTCAGTGACCGTTAGCACTAGAGAGCTGAAATTTTGAATAAATATGTATATTAATAACGCCGACAAATCAAAAGTGAAATAAAATATTGGGACTGATTTTTTTTTCCTCTGGCCCCTGACGTGTGATATATCATTGGAAAGCTATTTAAAAATAAATAGGGGTTTTTTAACATCGTTTTACGATAAAATTTTTATTTTCTCTGAAATTATCGCTCCGAAAGTTAAAAAAAATGTTTCCCCCCTTTGACTTTTAAACCATAAGTTCAAAAAATATTATATGATAAAATTCTCAAAAGTAAAACTTTATAAGTACTTTCTAGGAAAATTATTTTGAACTTATGTTTTTGATAAATTTTACAAAATTATTTTAGAACTAAATTTGTGACTTAACCATTTATGCAAGCATTTTTTTATCTCATATGGAATACTACGGAACCCTATACTGAGCGTGGCCCGACACGCTCTTGGCCGGTTTTTTGACCTTTGAGAAAGACGAGCACGCGCTGGACGTTACTAATTGTGATTTATATGATTTTGATAAAAGCGATTAGCAAGAATCCGTCTCGAGCCTTCATATCTTATGTGTGTCAAAAAATATCTTCTTCAATTGAGTTGTAAGTGTATTGCTGGCTTGTCGACATGTCGGTTTGTCGGAATTCCGGCTTGTGTTGTGTGTATCTTTGGATAGAGGCAAAAATCTTACATCAGATGAGCAATGTGGCCCGCTCTAATAACAATAATACTCACGTATAAAATCTGTATATTAGGAGGGAAAGAGGCGTGAATATATGTATAATAGAAACTCAAAAAATAATAACTGCGCCAAACTTAACTTACCTATAAACGACATACCAACATAAGCACAAAATTAACTACCTACTAAACAATATTTGATCGTAATTTTTACCCGCTTTCAACGAGCAAAGTGGCCACTCAATTCAAATTAATGGACGTGACTACAATCGAAGTATCCTAGAATTCAGCGTCATAAAAAACTCGATATCAGAACGAGATCCACTTATGTTTCTGAGTATCTCGGCGGAATGACCTGCCTATTTATATTTTCTTTTCTAAGGAAATCTCGCGGAGAATAGCTGTTATGTATAGCCATGATTTTTCACCGCCTCTGTATCTGTGGCACGCAATACTTGGTCGATGCATAGTGGATACGATGGAAGTATAAAAGTTTCGCTAATGGCTTGAAAATGATTTTAGGCCTTTACCGGACAGACGCGGCCTTAGCTCACTGCTACGGTGGCAGCCAGTAGTTCAGTCTATATCTTGGTGTCGTTTCAGTGAAACGTTGCCTATTGTCTAATATGAATGTCTTGGAATCGTTTCAATGAAGGGATACCAAGATATTCATCCAGCCCAGGTCGAGTCTGTCTGATAGAAGCCTTATGATTTTTACAAGCTATTTAATGTCAAGCTTGCAAGAAAGAAGAATACAAACGAAAGAATAAAAGATTATTACCAACCAATCTCTTCCCTTGGGTGTCGTAAAAGGCGATTAATGGACTTAGATCTGCACAACCATCCAAAAGCTTATCGCGGCGACGGGCTCAGCACCTGTCACGCTGAGTGCAATCACTACTGGTGAAGAGCGGACTATGGCATAGGACTACTTTTGCGTTGCCTTTGCCTAGTCTCTGACTAACCCTAAGGGTATAATAGCCGTGATTATAAATATTCCCTCGATCAGTTGTGGAGGACAGTCGTGAACGACTTGTGTCTGAAATCGAGAGTAGTCTAGCTAGAGTCTCTGATTGGGGACCCCACTAAGACACAAGTCTGCTCGTTCACCGCTAAAAAAACTCCATTCGCTGTGGCTCCACGGTTCCTCAATACACCTCTTCAAATCTCCAACAGTTTGGGTATTCTTGGTGTCGACATTTCCAGTGACGTCCAGTACCGCAGTCACTTAGAGGATAAGGTCAAGTTGGCATCTAAAAAGCTTGGTGTGCTCAATCGTGCGAAGCGGTACTTCTCTCCGGGGCAGCGTCTGCTTCTTTATAAGTCGCAAGTAAGGCCCCATATGGAGTACTGCTGTCATCTTTGGGCGGGTGCACCAGCATACCAACTTGGACCTCTTGACGCGGTTCAAAGACGAGCCATGAGAATTGTCGGCGATCCCGAGCTCACAAGCGGTATTGAGCCCTTAAGTTTGAGGAGAGATTTTGCTTCCTTGTGTGTGTTCTACCGTTTGTACAATGGGGTCTGTTCTGAGGAGCTATTTGACATGATGCCAACAGCTTCTTTTTATCACCGCACCGCTCGCCATCGCCAGGGAATTCATCCTCACACGTTAGAACCAAAATGGTCGCGTACCGTGCGTTTTAGGAGGAATTTCCTTCCTCGTACGCTTAGGCTGTGGAATGAACTCCCTGGTGAGGCTTTCCCAAGAGACTACAGCATGGAGTCCTTCAAAAAGGGCGTGAAAAGGTTTTTTAAGGGTCGGCAACGCGCTGGTGATGCCCTCGGTGTTGCAGGCGTCCATAGGCTACGGTGACCACTGCCCATCTGTGTGGGCCGTATGCTTGTTTGCCACCCTAGTTGTATAAAAAAAAAAAAAAAAATTTGACATATATATATAAAAAAAAAAATATGTTTATTTACAAATAGCACTCATCGATAGGGCTTTTGTAACAAAATTATTTAGGAATTATGCAGAAAATTGGTAGTAGTGAAACATCTCATTTACGATATCTTCTTTGTCCTGCCCTGCTGCCCTACTCTCAAACCAAGTTTCAATGGATATGATTTGGATTTCGGATTTCGACAAATCTATATTCTGTGGTTGTACAGTCGGGGTAGAAAAGGGTTCGTCACCTTAAAGTCGATATTTGTTTGCACGAGGCAACGTCAGTCATACCAACATTTCAAAAATGTCGCATTGACGTTTGTAACAGGCTAATTAAAAGACAGTTTAACCAACTTACTGTAATGTAGTACTTATTTTATTGTCTATGATATGTTTTGCTATCGTGAACTAACAAGAAACTTCCTAAACGTGACTATCAAATATCGTTAAGTCAATAATCGTTATATTAGGTTGGGGAAAAAGTCTTTTCGCATTATAGTATGTATAAACTTGTAATAAAATCTCGTTGGCTATACTATTTGTATCTGGCTGGTTTTGGTATCATTGAAAGTTTAAATTTTAAAGAACATAATTCCAAATTCAAATTAGGAAAATGTGTGATTTTCATTTGTTTTTCGTACCGCCAAGATGAGTGAATCTAATGAAGAAATTCGATACATTTTAAAATTTTACTACAAAAAAGGTAAAAATGCAACGCAAGCCGCGAAAAAAATTTGCGATGTTTATGGACCTAGTGCAGTGTCTGTGAGAGTAGCACAAATTTGGTTTCAGCGTTTTCAATCCGGAAATTTTGATGTCAAAGATGCACGTCGCTCTGGTCGCCCTATTACAGATAAAATGGATGCCATTTTTGAAAAAGTGGAGCAAGATGGGCATGTCAGTAGTTACGACGTAGCTGAAGAACTGGGAATTGACCACAAAACAGTTTGGGCGCATTTGAAAAAAACTGGGTACACAAAAAAGCTCGACATTTGGGTACCTCACGAGCTCACTGAACGAAACCTAATGAACCGTGTACTCATTTGTGATTCTTTATTACGACGTAATGAAACGGAACCATTTTTGAAGAAGCTGATAACTGGTGATGAAAAGTGGATCACGTACGACAAGAACGTGCGAAAAAGGTCGTGGTCAAAGGCCGGTCAGGCTTCACAGACTGTGGCGAAACCCGGGTTAACTCGCAACAAGGTGATGCTGTGTGTGTGGTGGGATTGGAAGGGCATTATTCATTATGAGCTGTTACCACCAGGCAGGACCATCGATTCTGAACTCTACTGCGAACAACTGATGAGATTAAAGCAAGAAGTTGAGAGAAAGCGGCCGGAATTAATCAACAGAAGGGGTGTGGTTTTTCATCATAATAACGCTAGACCTCACACATCTTTAGCCACTCAGCAAAAATTAAGAGAGTTTGGCTGGGAGGTGTTAATGCATCCGCCGTATAGTCCTGACCTTGCACCTTCAGATTTCCACCTGTTTCGGTCTCTTCAGAATTCTTTAGGCAGTGTCAGGTTAACATCACGAGAGGACTGCCAAAACCACTTGTCGCGGTATTTTGACCAGAAGTCCCAAAATTTCTATAGCAATGGGATCATGTCCCTACCTACAAGATGGCAAAAAGTTATCGAACAAAATGGTACCTACATACTTTAGCTAAATGTAAATAAACTATATTAAAAAATGTTTTGAATTTTCTTAAAAAATGCGAAGAAACTTTTTCCCCAACCTATTATTAAATTATTGACGACTGTTACGTTTGAGTTTTATAAATTTTATATTATTTTATGAACAAAAATTAAATAAATAGTTGTTAATATAATAAAATTTATTAAAACAAGACTTTATTAAAAACGAGTATATCCTCCATTCGCATCAATCACAGACTGTAGTCTCTCTTGCATGGTGCCAACAAGACGAGAGCAAATATCCGTTCCTCTGAAGTCTCCCCAAACATTGTAGCAATGTTCCACGATAGCAGCATTGTTTCTCTCATTGTCATTTCTCCATCGCTGCACCATTAAACCCCAAAGATTTTCTATGGGGTTTAAGTCAGCTGATTTGGCAGGCCAGGGAATCACCACTACTTCACGGTGTCTACGGAACCACTCGTTCACGATACGAGCTGTGTGAATGCAGGCGTTGTCGTGGACATAATTGAACTCTCTTAATGCATCAGCTGGGTAACACGTACGGACACTAGGAAGCATAACATCTTCTAGTACTGTTAGGTAAATTTCTGCATTTGTCCTAGGTGGAAGGTCAACAAGCTCGCCTACTCCGTTAGACGACATCCAGCCCCACATGTTAACAGATATGCATCCAGAACTAAGATTCGGCACAACGTGGTCCTCCAAATACCTCGTTCCGTTTCTTCTCCACAATTGTAGTCGCCCATGTTGCGATGACTGGTAGCACTTTTCATCAGTAAACAGTGTGACTCCAATCGTAATTTAAGAACGTTCGGGCAAAATTTAAACGCTCGACTTTATGAGCGCTAGTTAAAGCGACTTTTTTAGCAGGACGTCGGTGATGAAGTCCCATCGAATGCAATGTATTTCTTATAACTCTTACAGATACATCAAACATTTCCGCGAAATAGCTAGTTTTTGAAAAACCATTCTCCTCATATTGTCGCCTCATAAAATTTTTTTGTTCTTCGGTAAGAGTCGGGCGTCGTCCAGAATTCGTGTGGCGATGATCAATAAGATATGTCTTCGGATCCAGAACCTTACTGTATCTCTACTGATATTTAAATTAACAGATATCTCGCTTATATTACTGCCAGATTCATGGTTTGCAATAATTGCAGCTCTTTCATTAAGATTCAAATTTCTTGGCATTATGAAATGAAATACAATGCGGATTAATAATTTTTCGCAAAAATTCAACAAATATTACGACATTCCAATGACATAATAATACTGACAATTAAATAGAACTTTATTTTTTAAACTTTAATTACTTACTATCAAAAAGGTTTTAGTCTCATCTAAATATTAAAAGTAATTGTCTAGATTCAAGTTGTTTTGATCCTTGATTTTATTACCAGTAAGCATAATTTTGTATGCAGTTATATTGGTAGCGATTTAGTTTCAAAAGCTAATAAGTTTCTATGACTGATAAAGGAATCAATTTGAAAACTGACGAACCTTTTTCTACCCCCACTGTACTTGCTGCTGTTGATCGGCACCCCGGCCGGCGGCGGGCGATCGGGTCCAATCGGTGACAACCGCGTTAATTCGTTTTCGCATTCACGACATTAGCCATTAGCAAGCGCGGCGTTGGCGGCGGCGTGAAACAGTGTAGTCGCTTTATTTCATATATTAGCAGCAGAACGCAACTATATAAATTCGCGCAATTGGTAAAATTTAGCATTAATTATTTTTAGCAGCTATTATTAATTTCTTTATTGCTAATTCACTATTAGCAATTATTTATGATTGCAAATGCTAATTAATCCAACACTAATCAGAACTGAATGGATAAAAATACTGTGTAAAAAAACACGTTTTACTAATGGACAAAAGGGGAAAAGAAAAGGAGAAAATAAAAAAAAAGGGGAAGATAAATATTTTGATTAAAAGAATTTTCGAAAATTACATACGTGGTGCACATTTTCAGTCATTTGCCTAGTGATATTTTCGAAAATTCTTTTTACCAAAATATTTATTTTCCCCTTTTTAGGCCATTAGTAAAACGTGTTTTTTTATACAGTATTTATCTAACACTTTTTTTTTTTCAATTTTTGTAAAAATTCAACTCAATGGTATGTCGGGAAGTGGTCGAAAAATCGATCGCCACTTATGATCTCCACAGACAAGAAAGCAAGCTAAGAAAAACGTAGTAAAAATGTATCATCATGCTTCGTTTGTTTTAAAAACTAAACTATGTGAGAATTTCATTATCAGCCAGAGATTAGTGAGAATACGTCTAAAGAAAACATTAGAGAACCCCATTTCTATTAATAAAACAATCTTTCCTGCGTAGACTCTGTATCGGCCACTACTCTGTGCATTTTAGTAGTGAGAAGTAATTTTTGGTAGCTCGATTGTTGTTGCAGACAGATCTGTAGGTACAATTATCTACATTATGACGAGGATAGGGAAGGTAATTAAAGAGGGTGGAACTTTCTCTAGAGTATTATTAATATTTTGCTCTAGACAAATAAGATGTAGAATGTTTAATAATTAACCGTTGCTTAGCAACGATGTCATTTCTTTGCAAAAGAAATTTTGCCACCAAATGTACAATTATGCAACTATAATATTTAAGTAGGCGCTATAGGAAAATACGTTGCAATTAATAAATTTTCTTAACTTTTCTAAAAAAACTCACCGTCGGAGACTAGTTATTAATGTAATGGATATGTAAGTTGAGTTTGATTAAAAACAGAAACGTCGTTTAAGGAAAAAAGTGTAAAAGAAATTTCGATAGATTATGATAAATTTTGAGTGCTATCCATATGTTGCTATTAATAATCTTTAGTATATTGGACCGTCAAAAACAAGTTTATGATATATGTCATAACTTAATTAATCTGATCATCCCTTGTGCTGTATTTTTGCCACACTACTGTACCAAAAACACCTCATTTATGAATATTTACCTATCCCTTCGCCATAAGACAGCTGTTCCCAATTTTATTTGGGGAGATATTGGGCTCAATGTGACATATGAATCTTATATTTTCATACAATGTACTACCGTCTGCCCGTTTGCCCCATGTTAACATAAAAAAATATATACTAAATGCTCACCTTTATCCCTGTGGCAGAGACTAAAGCTCTCCATTTACTAGGATTCTGGTATACAAATATCTTTATAAAAAAATCAACCTATATAGAAATGTTCCTAAAGGCAATTAAAATTTTGAGGAACATTATTTTTGTGGCTCTTATTTATGTAAAAAGTTATTTATAACATATACAACTATGTTATTCAATATCCATATAGGACAAGTCTTATTTTCTTGTAGCCAAATTAAATTGAATTCTCAAGTGGACGTACTAGAGCCCTTTTCACTATGACATAATCTAGCCAGGAAAGTTTATAAATGCGATCACTTTGTTGAAAATATGTGTGGTCTCGGATATGATTGCGTATCATGTAAGCAGGTAGCGGTGGTCATAACGTGACCAGTGACCACTATTACATGCCTGGTCCCAGTGGGTATTTGTCCTAAGAGGGTTGAATTTCCCGCTGATCTTATATCGTCGCTAGCATCTTGCTATCATGTAAATTCTCTGCGACCCAAACTCTTTCAAACCTCATCTATTCTGCGCTACCCTTCCAGTCGTAATCGTAGTTGTGATTTAGTTACTGGAATACTTATTTTTTTCAGTGTCTTTTTTTTTTTAATGAAATAGAATGAAGTGAAGTGAAATGAAATGAAATTAGTTTTTTTATCATTTAGGTAACAAGTAGTGACACTTATGAAGCGCCCCAACTTTAGACAACTGAAGTATACAGGATGTCCCACGGCCGTGCCACGTGCCACATGGAGGGAAAGTATATTAAATATTGTAGCTAGGATGTTTTACTGAAAGAAGACATCATTTTATTTTTTATAATAAGTGGAACTGCATTCATAGATTTATTAAAATTCGCCTGCCTCTACCGGGAATTGAACTGAACGCAAAATGTGAAAAATAAGACATAATGCTTCTTCCTAAGCACAAGCACAAGGGGAACTCCACAATTTAGCTGAAAATTCATATTATTCAGTGTGTCCCACGACCATGCCACATGGAGGGAAAGTATGTTAAAAAAAATTAATGAAAAATAAGGCAAGCGATTTTCACAAATGGGATCGAACTCGCGTTCCCCGCGGCCTCTCGAAAGATTAGTGCCCCGTCTCAGTTCCAACTCGGCTACCGCTGCCTTTTTCTATTACTATTTAGTACTCTGAGGTATAACAAAAATAATAACAGAACTGACCACATAACAATAAACAGTGCATAAAGCAATTGTAATTATATATAATGGTTCACATAACGAATATGTTATGAATTTGACCTTCGAGTATAGCGTGCGTGACCTGAAACTCTAGTTACTTTATCGTCAGGTTAATACGACTGTTGAGCGTAGGTCCTTAAATAATCGGAATAGACTGCGGGAAATGTGAGAAATTTAAACGATGTCAATCGTTGCAAGGAGTGCGGTGTTGAAATGTTAAATGCGAACGGTTTTAATTTCAAGATTAATTTATGCCTCTTATTTTAATAAAGGTTATCTACGTCACTCTGACTTACAACTTGGTTTCTTCAAAAGGGGAGCATGAAGGCCTTGTGGGCCAGCAAAAAGAAGGTCGTCTCTTTTACCTAAACATTAGCTACCTCTTTATTAATTTTGGTTAATATGCTTTATCGATTCTTTTCCTAGATTTTATACATTTCCAGCACCATATATATTGCTGTCAAAATAATTTTGCAGCACAACTAATTATTTTGCTGCCCAATTAATTATTCCACTGACTGACTGCTTACCAAATAATTATTTTGCTGCTCAAAATTTTTTTCTGCCACCCAAATAATTATATTACTGACAAAATATTTGTTTGCTGCCCAAATTATTTTCCGACTGACCTTCTTGTTGCTGACAAAATAATTAAATGGAAGCCCAATCAATTAATTCCCATATTTAATTAGTATATTGAAAACAGTATTAAGTGAGATATGTGATATTCATAATATCAAAATTACTATTTATTTACAATTTCTTAAGGGAGCTTTGTTTGTTTAGTTCACGACCCAATTCCCTTCACCTTTCATAGAGTACGAAGCATGGATAATATTTCACCCCTCGGGTTCTTTCATCCTTCTCAACTTTGTTATACAAATCATACAAAATTAAATATTTATATTTTATATCCAGGATCAACATTTAAGTTAAACTTTAGGTTAAATATTTTGCAGTCGTATCATTCTCTATAAAAAACTTACAAAAAAAAAATAGGATAACAGGCCAACTAGGTCTCTGCCTCAGCATAATGCCACAGCGACCAACGACACTGTGGCGCTGGTATTCTGGCAGGACCTACAGTTAATAAAATAATTTAATGTAGACCTTAATATAATAACACGAAAAAAAAAAAACAAAAAAATAACAAACCAGATAATGGCCGTAATGGGCTTACACCCAGTTGCAGAAACGAACTTTAAAATTTAATGTCGGCATTATCCCTAATGCTCCATTAAATTTATTTATTGAAGTGTCAAAAGAACACCTTAGCGTAGTTTTTACGTTGCACAAAACGACATTAGCACCCTATCAATGCTAAAGAGACACTAGCTAGAACTATTTTGTGTTCCAATTTTAAATTTAATGAACTTTAAAGTTTTAATGTCTCATTAACAAATGTCGTCTTTAAAAAATCTTTGTGCAACTGAGTGTTAGTTCCCTTTTCCTGCTAAAATGGAAGAATTAAAAAAAAAACAAGTGAAAAATATAATCCTTACTTACCCATACCCATATGTCCTTACTTTATTAGAATTATGTATAGGTTAGTCCACATTACGCGCTTTTGTAAACTAAACACATTTAAATATCAGCAGCAACGACAGATTTGCTTTAATGTAGAATTGTGCTTCCTTTGTACCTCTCAGAAGCTTTTGCTTCACTCTCGTTGTATGAATCCGCATTATACCAGTGTGATGGTTTAACTCTTCGTACTCCTCACGTATTTCGTGTAGGAACTTGCATAGCAGCAAAGCGAATACAAATTAATCACAATCATCACGCTTCTATCCCCAAAGAGTAGGCAGATAAAAAAGTTTTTTTCTTTTTTAAATACATGGAGCTGATGTTGATTTAGATGGCTCTCGAAGGCTTAAAAACTTTATTAATGATACAATACAGATCAATATAAAATGGCTGAATTTGACGTCTTGTTGTTGGTTGATGAGGTGTTGACTCTCCATTGATTAAAGGACAGTTTGTCTTTGATCTGTCTTCGTCAGAACAAGGAAGTTTCGTCAAAAGTAATAAGCAGCAAAATTATCTGCCAAAGAAATGAAATTTACTTTAACAAATAATGATTATCTTAGTTTATTTGTAATAAGTCTTCTGATGTGAAAATTGAAGTGTTGGTATTTTCTGTTTCTTTGGCTTTATTCAAATGTAAGGTAATTGCGATTGCTTTTTTGAAGATAATGATTTTCTTTTAGATTGTAGATTGTAACCACGTTTATAAGGAATCAGAGCATATTTTATATGAATCGAAATATGACTGATAACACTTTTGTCTACCTTAACATTACCCTTTTTCGATGAGGAGGAATCCATTTACAGACCGTACCTACCGGTGGCTAGGCGGTAGGCGTGTGTGTGTGACGGGGTGAAGCCAGAGATAAATGAAAATGCTGGTGTCGTCACTTATTGCGCTTGTATTATAAAGGATTAAAGGCACAAAATAGTGCCTTAAAGAGACTTATAGACTATGTAATATAGCAGGAACTGGTGATACAGAATCTTGTGGGCTGTTGTAACTTTTTAGGATAAGCTTAATATAACTGATCAGCACTTTGTAAATATATTAAATAATTGTTATCGGTGAGACAACCGCTCTTCACGCTGACTCTGGTAAGAATGAACTTCGAGAACAAAACAAATAAAAAGACACAGACAGTAAATTTAAAAACGGAAACAAAGAGAAAAATGGCCAGAGAAGAGCGCAATGACAGCAAAGAGTCGCTAATATAGCAATAGCGCCTCGTCGTCATCGTTACATGTGGCAATATTCACTACTAAAACTCCGCAATATACCCGTACCTGCCCTTCCGTGGGAGCGACCCGGGGTCCTAGCGCAGATCCCGACGTATTCGGATATAAGGTCGGGATCTGCGCCAGTGGGGGATTTTCCGGAAACATTCGGAAAATCCCCAGACGTGGCAGTCGGTGAGACGCGTCCGTGAAAGTCATCCAACGCACGCGGGTGCTTCCAGAGACTAACATTACCTTCAAAGAAATAGGTACTATCAATATGATATTTTATTTTGTGTGATTATTTGGCAGACATTTAAAACGTGATAACATTCATTGTTTAAAACTAAGCAATCAAGTAAACAATTGTTATGTAGATAACATAACATTTCAGATGTTTTTTAAATCCCTTTGTAATAATGGATTAACTTGATATGCATTTGACATTATGTAATGCAAGCGATATTCATAATAAAGTATACAAGTAGCTATACTACGGCTATAGTATTAGTACTGGGATGGTACTTTTCGGATGGTTTCATTCTTATATTGGGTCCTTACCTATGAAATTGGTGTTTTTTTTCACTCTTAGTATTTTGTCTGTAACTATTAAGATTCAGAGTATTCCTAAAAAGTAATTACCTCGTCTAAAAATAGACTATATTTTTGAGCTCTTTTGATTTGTTTTGATAACTTGTTGTAAGTTTAATTGTGTTAAAATTGGACACGGAGATAACTCTTTTTAAGTGGCTCCCAAATACATCATTTTATTTGCATTCACTTAAAAACGATAAATAATTTTTATGAAGTGTGTTATTACATATATTACTAAAGCTTGTCTCATGATAGATGCCAAATATTATTATCTTTGGATTTGTCGTTGTGAAGAAAACTGAAAAAAAATTTAGTATGGAAAATGCAGAATTCCCCAAAATCTCCATACAAAACACCAATTTCATAGGTAAGGACCCAATATTTAATGTCTTTTGGAAATATCGCTATGAAGCGTCCCTTATGACTATCACTGTCTGCCACATACGCACATGTCGAGAATCAAAGGATCAGAATAACCGGAAGCAATTGTAATGATTTCTTCTAAATTCCACTTATCTCCCTAAATCATAGTTGGACCAACTACAAATCGAAGAGCAAAATCTTGCAAAGAGTTCTCAATTGGACCGTTTGCAACTTAAGCGATTCGCAAATTGTTTCGACACAAGTTTTAGGCTCTCCGGGACAAAAGTACAAAAGTAACGAGATTCATTTCATCCCGAAGTTTGGGAACAGCTTGCGAAACGCATACGCTGGTATCGTTGAGACCGGCCAAAAAACTATCGTCCTATTCAGTTTCTGAACGGCTTGTGTTAGATTTGAAACTATTTTTATTTGAATTCTTTGTTTCCTAAGTCTAACAGGGAAAGGTAGCCATTTTTTTTTTTCGTCGCGAATTGGGATTCGCCCTAAAAAACGACTCGGTGAATTGCTTCGGCAGATCTCAAGTCCCTCCTATGGATAGACTCGATTTGGTACAATTAGAGTCTTTTGGAGGGTATTCTATTGGTCGAGTCCCACCCACGACTACATGATTTCTCCTTTTCAACAAAACAGTAAAGGGTTCAGAGGTTCGAAAAAAAAAAAACAGTAGACTAAATGGTGTCTCCCTTTCATCTTCGTGTATCCCCGTGAGTTTTAACAGTGACTCGATTCGATCAACGTCAGCGTAAAATCGTAATACATTTACCACCAGAAACTATACAGGAAATTATACTCTATCGTAAACTATACATGGTTATTTTTAAACGATCAATAACCTCATAAGACTAGATAGCTAACATAGTAAATAACAACATTTGTCTCGAGTTTCACTATTTAACTCAATACATTAGTTAAAAATGATTTAATAATCTAATAATGTACTGTTGTTACATTAGTAAGTCTATGTTCATTTAATTGGCGCATGTCGTCACGCGTGAAGATCGCGCGCGCGTTCCGGTCAGAGCTGAGAGCATTCAGAAGTTTAGTTTTATTTTTCTATGAAAGTAAAATGTGACAAATAAAAATCGTTGAATTTGTTGTTATTTATGATAGCATAATCTTGCGGGATTGTTGATTCATTAAAAATAACCCCGTATAGAAGTGACGTAAATAGAGAAAGCCGTTTACGATTGTTGAGATAGAATTCTATGCAAACTCATACTAGGAGTACTGCTTTTACCATTTCTAACGGGTGTCTCAGTAAGAGTTACTTTTTCATTTTAAAATAAAAACTCGTATTTTATGAGAAAGTTGTGATATATTTATTGAATTAGATAGATATATTCCGATTAGATATAAAAAAAAATTCCGGCAAATGGCCCCCACGGCTCGGATGCCAGGCCATTACTCTTTTCATGAAGTTTTCCATCACTTTTACACAGAGATGTGGCTGTATCTCACCAATGATGCGTTGGATCTCTGATTTCAGCTCTGGAATTGTTTCTGGTTAATTGGTATAAGCGCGAGATTTCACAAAACCCTAGAGAAAAAATCGCACGGCGTTAAATCGCACGATCTCGGTGGCCAGTTGACATCAGAACTCTCTCGACTGAAAATTTGGCGAAGTTTGCGAGTGGTTTCAGCGTAACTTTCCCAATTTTTAATACACGCTTTTATTTAACTTACACTGTTTGTATGTTGTCTGCGTCAAAATTTGGAATCTTAATTTGACAAGTGGGTCAAATTAAGATTCCAAATTCCCGGTCTTCGATTAGGATGAAATTTTACACACGCTCTGAGTTCTGATGACAATACATGACTAGCTTAAAAACGTCATTACAAATCCAATATGGCGGCCCCCCCAAGATGGCGGACTGGCTGTTTGAAATCCACCCCCATGATATGGATATCAAATGAAAGGGTTTGCTGTCAGGAATACGAAAAAAATAGTCACGTGACTTAAATCCAACATGGCGGACATCCAAGATTGCGGATTGGCTATTTAAAGTGGCCCCCCATGATATGAGTATTAAATGAAAGGGTTTGCTGAATGGGCTACGAAAAAAATTATCACGTGACCTAAATCCAACATGGCGGCCGTTACAAGTAGTTAATTCAGTTTGAATAATAAGAAGACTAAAAAGTATAAAATAAAAATAATAGTTTAAAAAACTAAAAAACACGCTTTTAGCACGCACTAAAAATTACAAAAAGAAAGCGTGGAGCGTTTTGTCCAAAAAAGTAAGATTACATAAACGCTCCAAGCTTTCTTTTTGTAATTTTTGTAATTGAATGAGTTTTCACAATTATAACGCGTTGTTCTTTCGAAAAGCGCTTCATTTATAATAATCGGAATAAAAATAGGTAACAGTGTGTAAAAAATAAGAATCTAAATTTAAATAGTGCGCTCTTACTGAGACACCCTTTAGTTGGCGCTGGCTTTATCCTTTCTTTCTCCTTTCTGTCCTCGGCAAATATTTATCTTATTTGTTAATTTATTTCCCCAAACCACTTTCGCGCAGACAGGTTTACACATGCATTGTCACATTTTGTACATGTCTTACATTTGTAGAACAAATACAAAATCTGTGTCTCCATTAATGACTACAGTTTTAACTGTAGTCTCTAACAGCCTATAGTGAAGACGCATCATATGGACCGTAAAAACCTATCGTAAAACTTAATAACGCCTGAGCCGAAACGGAGCGAGAATTGTTAATGCAATTTTCTTCCACAGAGGCCTAGAATGGAAAATAGTTACTTAGTTGGAGTGCGTAAAAGGTTCTTAAAATTTATGTTTTGCCGTTTTTCTTATCATGAGCAAAAATTGTTTATTTAAAAATTTATTTAAAGTTACATTTAAGTATTTTAGAATGATGTAGTTTTAGAATTATGCAGATTGTAAAACATAAAATTAGGACGTGTCGAAAAACTTCTTCAGCAAAAATTTAAAAATATTAATTACAGATAACTATTTGAATGACATACATACATACATAAGACGTAAAAGGCGACACGTGCTAATATAATGAACATAGACTTACTAATGTCAAGACAGTACAGATAACTATTTTTAATGACAGACATTAAAAAATATACATATATCTATAGTAGATATTTATTGTGATATAGAATGTTGTTTTTCATACCGTATTTTTTCGTCTTAAGAACCCGACTAAACTCCCGGGTTGAGAGCAAATTTCCTCGACTGTACTTTAAGTACTCTTCAAAAACTGTAGTTTGTATTATAACTTTGTGCATATTTCCTTATATAGATATAGAGCCGTCGGAAATGAGAATGGCGAACATAAAATTTATCATCATTCCAATATAATGCTAAGCAAATAACAGTACGAAATAGCCACTGATTTATACATACCCCCATTATTCGGGATTTCTGAGCCTCTGATATGTCACTTTAAGACAGAAATATTTCAGAGGGAGAATAAGTAATATTGGACAAGGAAGGAATAAAAAATATTGCAGTGAGGAGTAGGTAAAATAACAAAAATAGTCGATCAATAAAGTTGGTAGTGCTTCATTTATGTAGCCATTGGTGCTATTAAAGATATGGGAGCGTGAAATTTATATCAACCAGTGAACCGGTCATAATATTAAATGGCTGTTTCATCAGCGATCAAGATTGTCGGGTGGAAAAATTCTAGACCCACGCCGGTTGCCGTGAAAGTGTATGAAAATCTCGCCCATGTGCAGCCGGCCTTGTTGAGCGCTTACCTAGCGCTTACCACCGGCGTGGCTCTGAAACGACCTAAAATGTTTATACAAACGTTTATATAAGCCTTACCATAGCGTTTGGCCTAGTGCCTTAACTAGTCAACGGGTACAAAACCAGACACAACAGAAACATCTATTGTTTCGAACACCGGGTTTCGCGGTGCCCGCCAAGGGGTTCAAAACCAGAAAACTTTCCGTGGGAACCATTCCTTCTTTTGTAAACCTCTTTGAGCTATTATCAGTCACGTGTTGGTCCGGGACACAAAAAGAATGTACCAACTGCTTTTCTTGAGTAGCATGTCGTAAAAGGCGACTAAGGGCGTATTGGATACTGTGTCTGTGGTTTTGTAGGTGATGAGCTCACCACTTGTTACTACTCCTTCATGATTTTTCATCCACCCAAACCCAATTTTTGTATGGCAAAATGTGGTCTTAAGGAACATACTGCTCCTTTGACTCTGCCTTCGGGGATTTGAGGCGTGGTTGTATGAAACATAAAGTGTACTTTCCGCTCTTCTTCATTCACTATAGGCTACATGGCTACTTCATTCACATTGGAGATGAATGAATTGTGTGAATATTGATATGATGAGGAAGGGAGAGAATTGGACAAGAAGACATGTTGCACGGATCCCAAATTAAATTGGGAACTGGGCAGGAGAAAAAAAAAAGAGTTTTAAAAAATAATAAGGGAAATTATAGTCACGTGCAAAACTATGTCTATTATCCCCTAAGGGTTAGTCAGAGACTAGGCATAAGCACTGCAAAATCAGTCCACTGCCATAGTCCGCGCTTCACCAAGCAGTGACTGCACATGTGCTCAGCGTGACAGGTGGTGAACCCGACGCCGCTATAAGCTATTGGATGGTTGTGCAATTCTAAGTCCATTAGTCGCCTTTTACGACACCCAAGGGAAGAGATGGGTTTTCTTTTAATGAGCCACTACCACACGGCTCGGGCTAAATTTAACAGGTGATATTTTTTATTTTATACGCTTTTAATAAGAGTCACTAATTGTCAAAAGTGTATTTATAATTGTACACATTTGCTTAGTCAAAAAACGTAGCCAGCTCTAACTGGAAAATTAATATTTTCCACTTGTTTTACACCCCTAACTGAACTTTCATATTCAGGTCGTGTTATCATTGTAGAGCCCTCAGCTGTTTGAATATGCTTTCTGATATGAATCTACATTTATGTAGACAAGTGCAATCACTGTGCTCCCGTACATGACAGTTCTACAAAAGGCTTTACTTCTGTATAAGAGCGCTTGAAACATATCAAATGAAATTTTGCTACAGTTTCATTAACACACAAAGAATAAAGTATAGTTACAGTAGTTATAGTATTTAATGTATTTATAGTGTACACGCGACAATTATGTTTCATGCCATACTGTCTCCTATCGCAGGTGGGCTGGTAGAGATTTCTTTAGGAATAAGCCACACCCTTTGTACTTTCTATTTTATTTATGTGTTGTTTCTGTTTAATTGTTGTGTACAATAAACTATTAAATAAATAAATAAAGAAGCTCGGTGGCGTAGTAGTTAGTACGCCATGGCTTTCGATATCGAAAACAAAGCTACCTTCGCCATGATCAGGCCTTGGATAAGTGACCAAAACATTGTAATCTCGAACACCTTCATGTTTCGGAAAGCACGTTAAGCCGATAGTCCCGGTCACTCTCGCAACCGCTTCTTCCCGCCAACCCGCATTGGGCCAGCGTGGTGGTGTTACGGCCCCATACTCTTGATGTGTTTGTTTCAGTTAGGAAGGCCTGTGCCCAGCAGTAGGACATAAATAGGCTGAGAGGAATAACACGCAAATAAAATAGATTTAAACTTAATTGTACACACAGCACTCACGATATTGCAAATTAAACAACACCATCATTATCATGGTAACAGGCAACACCCGACCCGATACCTATCTTAAACATACCAGGAAGAAAAAACGCGCTCCCTCGAGGATTGAGTCCTTAAAAGCGTACAATGCCACAATATAAAACATTTGGGAACGCTCGCCCCATCACCTTGTGACGTGGTGGACCCAGAGATAAATGAAAGGCCTTACGTCACGTCACTTATTATTTGTTTATTGGTAAATTAAGGATTAAAGGCACAACTGAAACAATTATATAAAAATGGTAACTTTCACTGAACACACAAAACAATTTCACATTTAACACTTAAATATATTATAAGAGGTAGGGCTACTTACAATAAATAGTGCCTTAAAGAAACTTATAGACTTTATTATATAGCAGGAACTGGTAATAGAGGATCTTGTGGTTTTTTGTAACTTTTTAGCCATCATAGAAAAATACTTTCTTAATCCGAATAACAGCGATGATTTGTCCAGATATTCTCAAATTGAAAACGATTTTGGTATTACGTTTGTATGAAAAATTCACTGTTTGCCGGACCCTTAAATGTTTCATGCATGAGCGCGCGGCGGAGCGCAGGCTCGCGCAGCTTGAAATCTAGATCGTATGCGCATACGTCTTTTTAGCCTGACATGTTTTAATAGCAATTTAAAAAATACATAGTCGTATACTCGAACACCTTATTGGTTAGACACACAATTCGTCATTCTTGGTTACGGCTGTTGTACGTCTTTCTGGCAGGATAATAATATCTTCTCATCAGGCTTAAGTCTTAAAGTATTTTAAAAATATATTTTAAAGTAAGTGAGATATCATTAAAAACAAAATATAAGGATGTGTATCGATAAATTTGTAAGTGATTGGGGTAATAACAAAAAAAGATTTTTGTTTATAATTATGCCCCTTTGGTTTAAAGCCCTCGTATAATTATATGATTGAATATTTAAAAAAAAATGGTTGTATTTCTTGCCAGATTCTTCTCATGAAAGCCTTACTCTCGGAATCCGGCCGCCTGTATCGATTACAACTACAGTAAATATGAATATATGAAAATACTTGCTACAAGCGCCCGCGGCAATGAACTTTAATTAAACACACATATATATCATCACGCCTCTTTCCCCGAAGGGGTAGGCAGAGGTGTTAAACACCCACTTTAACTCCTAATTTTTAATCATTATTTATTTTGTAAAAAAATCTGATTTCTTTTCTTTTGATTTGATAGACTACCGCCCTCAAGTATTTGTACATTAGAGATAATTTTGGGACAATTTGGGTTCTCTCTCAACACGCTGGCCCACTGCAATGGAAAGTTCAATTTACTGTTCAAAAAAGATTAATATCAGTGGAAAATGAGCTTAGCTGTTACTACATTTGAGGTTAATTTAAAGAACTGTTTATTCTATCAATAGAATCGACAAATTCACTATCGAATACCTTATGTCCATTCGAAACAGCCTGCAATTACTGCGGTATTGCCAATCTATTTGGAATTAGAATCTGATTGCCAAAATCCAAATGACCACAAGCAAAGGATCGTATGCAAAACGTGATCTGAATGCAGGCGATGCATCATTTGAAGTAGTCACGTCACAGGCGTTGTCTTAATGAAGTTATGTGATACGTGACTACATTGCTGACAAGACAGCATATTAGATACTAGAGCCTACCTTCACGATGAGATTAATTTTCAAAATTCAATTATGCTTTATTTTAAAGTTATCCGCTTGTGTGTCAAGAAGCCTCCTGGAGGTTCTGTCATTTTTTCCCCTGTGTGTCAAAAGCCTCCTGGAGGCCTCGGTTTCCCGCTAAATCTTAGAGTCACAATTTGGCCCTTTAAGCTATATCTATCTCTTTTGTACTTTGCCTTATTATTAAAGTGGGACAAAGACGCAACTATAACGGTACAAAAGTGTCAAAACACAAATAATCAACGTAGCATTTAGTTTTAAAATCGTGCACTCTGTTACAACCACTAATAAGGAATGATCGTTTTGGGCGCTAATTCAAAGTGGAAAGTTAGAGATTAATTCTGTGTGTTTAATATTGTCAAGAATGTATTTCTGTATGTACATTTATTATAACACTAAATGTAGAAAACAGGATAAAAGTACTTTCTCTTATTTTCACCTTTAATTGCCAATTTGATGTAGCATAAAACTATACTCTATTATACATATCCGGATAAAGTAATCTTTTTTTATTTATTATTATCGGGACCTTTTAAATTTTAATTCTTTTATGATAATAAGATGAAATCTATTATACCATCTATATTGATATCATTTAAATTATTATCAATTTTATTTTCAAATTATTTCTCAATATTTAAAGATCATTATTATTGTAGGTACAAACATTCGACTTAATTTTTTTTCTAATTGAATTTTTAAATTACTAATCATGTAGATCTATAATTAAATAAATAAATTTAATCTAATCTAATTTAATTTAATGAGCCGCTACCACACGACTCCAGATGAAAACATCAGCATTATTGTAATGACGTCATATTGAAAATATCAAATAATTTTTCAAACGTTCATAAAGTTTTATGTATTCAGCAATGATCAAGTCATAAAAGGATAATCGTTATTTTTCTTTCGGCCATTGTTTCTCGAATTCACGAAACACATAAGTGTATTGTGGAGCTAATAAAACATTAATAACAAAGAATTGCGAGTAATGCCCTTGAGGATTCCAGCTACAGATTGAGCGCAATCGATCAGAAAAGTTAACTATCCGAATTGACCTTTGTTAACGGGTGATTGGGTACGAGCCAAAATTTTATCTTTTTTAACCCTTAATTCGACGTTGTATAGTATTCTATACGTTTACTTTATCAAAATATAAGTTAATAAATAAACGAAATTTCAGTAGTATTTACTAATTACGAGTTCTGGCAATACGATAACTCGTTAAAAAAATAACTATCTACTCTGTGGCTGTTGACATCTGTCACTTGTCAAAGAAAAGTTGTTCGAAAATGAACGGTCGGAGAAACGCCTCGGTAAGATTTGTTATTTTATTTTTATTCATGGGTTTCAAAGCGAATAAATGATGACCATTAATGCATTACAGTACAAATAATTATTCTAATGGATATTTTAAGCAGTTTTGTGGTTTAATCCTAACAAGTTCATTTACATTTTATGTATAGCCCGTTATACATTTCGGTATATTCGGAAAAGGTGTTACAAATCCAAATGTATAACGGGCTATACATTTCTTGATGTTACTAATTTTACTACTTTATGTTATACATTGAAACTTTTTGGTTATTTCTACAATTTCTTAGTTTTGTTTGGCCGTTAAGGTGTAAGTGGTGCATGTGTTTTTTTTGTTCTAGCGTTTTGCTTCAGCACGAACACATAAAATACTAGCGCTTATTCCAGCTAATGGCGAAAATTCAGATGCAAGTGGAGAATCTTCGCAAGACGAGGACGAAGAAATTATATGTAGACACGATGTGGAATCAGATGTGTCTTCTGATCCACCGTCATTAGATCCTGCTATACTGGACATGCATTTGTTGTCTTCTTCTGATGAAGAAGAGAATTACGTCCAAAGCTACAACTCTTATCCATCACCATCGATATTGCAGCATGCTAACCCTGATCAATCCGGCGCTGACCCAGATTTGTCTCTGTTGCAGGACATACCTTCTATACCTTTGCCATCAAATCTAACTATAAATTCTCTTGAGCCATTCCTTTCACCTCAGCCATCCACTTCATCAATTAATAATCATTCCCCATCAGCCAGCTTCGTTTTTCCTCGACGGAAAACCAGAATACAAAATAAACAACAAAGCTTACGCACTGAACACCTATCTAAACCTTTGCCCAAAGAACCTAAAATGCGAAAAACTAAAATGATGGCAGTAGTTTACAAATGGAAAAAAGGACGTTTCTTGCATCGTGCGGAAATTGGTGAAGATAATTTTCATAACAATCTACATTGTAATAAATGTGCTCTACAATATTTTTTTGATTATTTCTCAGAAGACATTATCGATTCTATAGTTTATAATACAAATCTTTATTCTGTTCAAGAAACTGGCCGTTCCATTAATGTAACTGTTGATGAAATTCGTGACTTTCTGTCAATAGAACTTATGATGGGTATTATAAAGGCTCCGTCATATTTAGACTATTGGGCGGCCAGAACCAGATGTTCATTTATAGCGGATACTATGGGTTTAAAGCGTTATGAACAAGTACGAAGGTATTTACATTTTGTTGATAACACTACGTTTGATAACGATCCATTTTTCAAAATAAGACCTTTCATAGAAAAAGTAAGGCAGAATTGTCTGCAAACTGAGGAAGAAAACCGCTTCAGTATCGATGAGATGGTTATACCCTATAAAGGTAGAAAGGCAGGCAAGAGAAAACAATATAACCCTCAAAAACCACGAAAATGGGGTTTCAAAAATATTGTCCGTGCCGGAGCTTCTGGTATTGTCTACGATTTTTTCCTTTATTGTGGAGATGAGAGTTTCAGTCACATTATGTTTGATGAAGATGAGATTGATATTGGATGGGGTGGAAAGGCAGTGCTAGCTCTTTGTAAGACAGTGAAGAGGAAGGCTTGCGCTGTTTATTTTGACAATTTCTTTTCGTCTTTGGCACTTATACAGATGTTACGGCAAAAGTATGGCATATTCAGTCTTGGAACCATCAGGGCAAATCGTCTAAAAGGCTGCCAAGAATTACTACCGGATGATAAGACACTGAAAAAGAAAGGACGTGGCGCGTCTTTTCAATTAGTTTGCAATGATCAACAGTTAGCAATCGTTAAGTGGTACGACAACAAGTGTGTAACTTTAGTGAGTTCGTACGTAGACTCTTATCCTGAGGAGAAAATACTTAGGTATGATAAAATTAGTAAAAGCAAGGTCCTCGTTAATTTCCCACAAATTGTTAAACACTACAACGCACACATGGGGGGCGTGGACCTTGCTGACATGTTAATTGCGCTGTATCGTACCGAGATGAAAACCCGGAGATGGTATATATCAATATTTTCGCAAATGCTAGATATTTGCGTGAACAACGCCTGGCTAACATATAAACGAGATAGTAAGAGAGCTGGATCTGAAACAAAAGTAAAGATGTTGAAAAAGTTCCGTATGGATATTAGTGAAGGCCTTCGTATGTTTGGACGAAAAGCTCTTCCAGCCAATGTTCCTCAGCTTCCAAACTCGAAGAAAATATCAAACCCCAAAAGAAGCCGCCCCTGCAATGACGTGAGATTTGATAATATAGGACATACTCAAGCTGGCACATCATATGGACGTTGCAGATTTTGTATAAAGGGGCAAACAAATGTATTCTGTACAAAATGTCAGATGAGACTTTGTTTTATACCAAATAAAAGAAATTGCTTTTATAATTACCATAAACAAGACTAAGGTTTTATAATTTTGTGTTTTATTTACTGAACAATGTTACTTTGTTTAATCGGAATTGTATAGCCGGTTATACATATCTCCTAAGGTGTACTTTTGTAAGGCCCCGGAAATGTATAATATATTATACTATCAATTTCTCAAAAAATAAAAGGTAAAGGATTTATTCATTATTTTTTCACACCTTTTTAGTGAACATTTAATCATAAAATTTCACTTTAGTTTTTAAAATCAATGAAAATTATTTTGTCGAATTAAGGGTTAATCAATTTCTTCAACTGGTTCCTGAATAATTTATTCGTGAGCTAGTCACGTCGAATTTATTGCCAATGTTTTACTGAGGTTTTTTTTAATTTGATTTAATTATTGCAAAATACGGAAGACCGGGAGACTCGACAAGGTACAAAATATGCTCGATAACGCAAAAATCCGTAAAATTTCGCGCTCTAGTGTTTATTAAGGTTCAATAAATAAGTTTACTGGGTCCATGAGGATCCAGTAAATTTATTTATTGTCTGATGAGGCGACAGGCAGCCATTGACTTTGTGAAAAAGAGTGCACGAGCAACTTTTTCTAAGTAAATGATTTTTGAGAATTTTCAAACAATTATATTTATATACACAGAGGCCATATTTTTAAACTAACTAAGGTCACAATTTGGTTACAAAAAAGAAGTCTGCTACTTTTTGTAAGCTAGTTATAATTTTTTTCGGAAGTAAATTGTACTGCCTATACCTATTAGTTATATCTCTAATAACATTTGTAGCTATTAGAGCATCGTATTTTTGCAGTAAAACATAGCGAAACACATTTGAACTTTATTCCGCAATCCAAGTACGTAAATAAACCGTATTCTAGATATGTCAAGTGCGTGATTGTAATTATAATTCTTAATGCAAAAAATCTTATTAAAAAGTTACAAATTTTTATAATAGTCGACCTCGAGGCCAAAGTAGGTTAAGGTATAATATTATAATGTATTCCGTACAGGTTAACACAACAGAGTAGATACCACAGAGTAATGGTGGTATCGCAGAAGTACAACCAAGCTGTTTATATTATCGTCACTTGCCTAAAGTAAAGCCACCTAGACGAAAATAATGTAAACAAACAGTCAGATATTTAAATTTTTTTTTGGCAATAAACAGCCCAAAAAATATTTCATTTCGATTTTGGAACGCAATTCAAATACGAGTACGAATGAATTGTCGTAACTTTTTCAGAAACTAATGACAACTGCGGCTTTGGCACCGTCCTCTAACACGAATGACACAACTGTCGCCCTTATTGTGTAAGAGATAAGGATAGTAACCCAGAAACGGTCCGATTGCTTACATTCTTTATCTCGTCTCGTTGGCCTTCCTGTGTACATACAGGCTGTTTCAAAAGGTGTCGAGCCAAAGCGAGCAGGAAGAAGAGCTTCATACCTATCGATTTAACTCCCATGTTCTACGATTTTTTGTAGTTTTCGATTTATAATTTTTTTTTTTGTTATTGTCTATGATTCAAGGACGAGATGGCCTTAACGTTTACGTCCTAGGCTCCGCAGGCTACAGGCGTTCTTGAATGGAGAAACAATCGTACGGGACGTTACACCACCACGTTGTCCAATGAGGATCAGTGGGTAGAATAGAAACGGTTGCTAAAGCGACCAGGGTCAAAGGCCTATCGTGCCTGCCGAAGTTCGAAGATCATCGAGATCCCAAAGATATGGTCATTTATCCAAGAACTGGTCCAAGTCGAATGTACTGTGAGATAATGTACTGCCATTGAATGCAAAGTTTCAATACCTCCGTTTAAAAATGACCCTCAATCTGCCCAACACCTAAATCTTAAAAAGCCGTTAATATATATTTCAGACTAAAGTTTCGTTGGATTAAATAGATAATTTACAAGTTAACTAAGATGTTAACTTAAACCTCTTTATTTCTTCACGGATATTTTAGTACCACTGGCACTATGTATATTCTTAAACTGTGGTCCTATTTTACCCCACGCATGTCTAACGCAGCATAGCTTCACGAATGGGTTATGTTCAGCCATGCGTGAGTTGCGAGGAAACTGTTTTGATATTATGGCCTTACTAAATTAAAATTTACTTTCGACACAAGTAGTAAAGTACAAAAATATACCACCACCACATACCACCTAGCACTGCAAGGAGCTACGATTTTTCGTTACGGATTGCTACGTAAACGCTACGTAATTGCTACACTATATCTACGAAATCATTACGCGGTGACACTCAAAGCTTATAGTTTGATGGAGGTCTTCTTGTTACCATATTTGAATAGCACTTTGCTCTTTAATTGTTCATCAACATCAGCTCACTCCTACATAGACACAGGCCAGCACTCGCGATTTGTGGCCGTTCTCATAAAGTCCTCTTCAGCCAACCGACGAATATCGTCAGCACATCTCGTCGCAGAGCGTCCCACACTACGTGTATCAAGACGCGCTCAACTCGAGAGATTCAGGGCACCAACGGCGGTCAGTTCTAATATAACCAACCAACTGCCACTTAAATTTGCTAATCCGGTGAGCTATGTCGGCGAATTTAGTTCGCTGTCAGATCACATCATTCCTGATGCGGTCTGTCAAAGATACTCCGAGCATAGCCCTTTCCAAAGCTCAAACTGGTGGACTAGTCGAGCCGTGAGTGTCCACGTCTCAGCAAGGTATGTAACTGGAAGGACGCACTGGTCGAAGACTATCGACTGTAAACATTGAGGGATGGGTGAGAACTTTACGAAGCTTATGAAATGCTGCCCAGCTGAATTTGACTCTCAATGTTGTTCCTGCCTAATTGCAGCATTTGCCCAACTTCGAAAAATACTCCATTTACTGTGATCGGTTCCGGCTCAACGTGCTCGTTGAACCTAATCTTGTATATGTTTGTTTTTGTTTTATAAAGTATTGTAAACGTACGGGTATAATAAGGGAAGTATTTATTTAGGCAGCCATTTAATTATTTGGACAGCAACAAAAGGTCAGCCGAAAAATCATTTGGGCAGCTAAATAATTAGTTGAGCTGCAATGTGTTCTGATAGATATTAGGTTAAGGTTATTTTTATGACCCTTAAAGACAACATAATATTTTGTCATCAGAACATATATAAAACATTTTGGCAGTAGAGAAAACATTTGAGTTGTTGCCCAATTCGTTATTTTGCTGATAAATTAGAAATATCTGCTTCCCATAAGTTGCTGCCCAATTAGTTTTTTGCTGACTAATTTAGAAATATTTGCTGCCCATAAGTTAACCAGTTCTTTTAGCTGATCAACTGTATTTTTTTTGGTTACCGAAATTCATATATTACAAACCGAATATTTTACAAACTGTTTAAATATCACCCGTATAATAATACTTTTTGTACAAAATAAGCAAATTTTTAAGTACCTTATATTTTCCAAACTCGTCAATGAAAACGAAACTGCAAAGCTTTAAAAATAATACAAACTTTGCTTTAATCGACAATTCCGTTTGGTTTATTAACCGCAAAAATCGTCATGTTTTCCAGTGAAAATTTCTATTCTATTTCCGTTTCTATTGTATTTTCAGGGACACTTGGTCATCTTTGTTTTGGCTTTTGATCTGTTTATGCTAAACTTGTTGTACGATCTTTAACCATACATTAAACGTGTATGTAGGTAAATGTCGCGTCAGCTCTAAATGTACGAGCCGCGCGGCTTTACACGTGACATTCAGTTAATTAATTGTTATTTAATTTACTGAATATTAGTTAGTGTAATTCCGACCACCATACCAATCGCGTCTTATACCATAATAATATACCATTGTTTCACCATAACCATTACCATAGTATAATTTAGTAGTACCATCTAACTTAGTTACTGTAGTGTTTTGTGTTGTTGATTAATAAACTTTATATCCGTAGACCTTATCTCTGACTTTATCTACCATCTCCTTCTTTAGATGTACATAACCCGTACACTTGTATTAAGTTATTATATTTATGTTTATTTATATAGTCAATCCTCGTACATTGCTCGTGGAACTGACGGCCGTTGCGGCGGAAAGGTTCTCGAGTGGCGACCACGTACTGGGAGGCGCAACGTAGGGATGCCCCAACAAGGTGGACCCACGATCTGACGAAGGTCGCAGGAAGTCGCTGGATGCAGGCAGCGCAGGACCGCGAGGTGTGGGGGGCCTATGTCCAGCAGTGGACGACAATAGGCTGATAGATAGATATATTGTCGACATCAATGGCTACTTTGCGTTAGATTTTTTCTTTTACTGAAACTAACAAAAAAATAAACCTTCATTGTTATTTCTGACTCAATATCATACATTTAAACGCTCATTTACACTAAAACTTTATGCATGAACGTTTTGAGTAATTTCCCCGTTTACAATTAACTTGAACATCCAAAAAGAAGTCATATCACAATGAATGACAGTTCAAATTAAGCCGAATTGAATTTGAAATGAACTTAGGCAAAAAATATCATTGGTAATAAAGTAGACGAATTCAATTTCCGAGAAAGGTTTCCAAGCAATTTTCAGCCATAAGAACAAAACGAACAGGTGTTCAATTGCATTAAGCTTTGCGATTTTAAAAAGAGCATTTTCTTGTGAAGTTTTTTTATTGATGATTAAGGAATTAGATGATACACTTTAAAATTCTTTAAAGAATTGTTTAAAGCTTTGTATGGACCTTCTTTAATTGGAAATTATAACTTTTAAAGAAAATAAATATTAGGTCCTTACCTATGAAATTGGCGTTTTGTATGGAGATTTTGGGGAATTCTGCATTTTCCATACTTTCAGTTTTCACATTTTTTCAGTTTTCTTCACAACGACAAATCCAAAGATATATTTTGCATCTATCATTAGACAAGCTTTAGTAATATGTGTAATATCACACTTCATAAAAATTATTTATCGTTAAAAAATTATTTAAGTGAATGCAAATAAAATGATGTATTCGGGAGGCACTTAAAAAGAGTTATCTCCGTGTCAAATTTTAACACAATTAAACTTACAACAAATTATCAAAACAAATCAAAATAGCTCAAGAATATAGTCTATTTTTAGACGAGGTAATTTATTTTTAGGAATACTCTGAATCTTAATAGTTACAGACAAAATACTAAGAGAGAAAAAAAAACACCAATTTCATAGGTAAGGACCTAATATTTCTTACTCTAATACCATTCAGGCTAGTCCAAAGAAAGTCATGAAGACTTGGTTTCTTTCCCTCCATTTTATTTGCTCCTCTGTGCAGATAGAACTAAAAATCGGTAATAGTGGGACGTATAAACGCTACTGTCCAATGAGAAGTTAAATAAAGTGCACATTATTTTCAGTTTAGTAAATGAAAAGAGAATATCCGTTTTCTAGCAAGTTTATTGTTAAGAGGATTGTATTTTTTTAAACATACAGTTTATTTTAAGTGATTTACTTAGGATGAGTTTTTTGATCAGTAGTAAAAGTTACCTCAATAGTTAAAATCTAGAACAATAGCGCTAGTGGAAACGCTAAAATGTATGAGGTCAGCTTTTTTTTACATATGACAGGCTAGCTCTTGGCCTTCATCTCACCTGATGGTAAGTGACGATAATGCCGAAGGTGAAAGCGAGCTTCATCTATAATCCTCAACAACTGAGGAACGGGCTATCTTACCTCTGATTGCCGGAGCACAACAATGCTTATAACATTGTTAATATGGCGACAGATTTAGGTAAGACGGTAGCTAGCCAGGTGGGCTTCAAAGCCCTACCACCAACCAAACCGAGCAGAAAAACCCCTGCTCCCACTAGGAATCGAACCCCGGACCTCCCGATCAACACCCGGTGGTGTCAACCACTAGACCAGAGAGGCGGTAACGGAGAGAGAGCTTGACAAATTGTTAAATTCGCGATAAAAATTCTAAGCAATCTACATCAGCTGTGCTGCCAGCCGCCATTTTACTAATCCCAGCACCGTGTTGTGGTTAAATTGTCTAAGATTATTTAACTCTAGTTATGATTGGAAATTCGACTATTGGACAAGCTGTCATATCACGACATCATTCGTTTCCGCCATTGGTCCATATTTTAACCTACTGCTCAACCTGACCTCGGATCAACAAACTGACCCTTAGAAAAAAGGTCTACTTTACTGCTTTCCAAGAGATACGAAAAAGCCTTCCGTAGTTTGTAAGATATGCCTAATTTTATAAAAGTCTAATTTTATTTAGCTAATTCTTGTTTATTCGCAATAAAACCGTTTATTTGTGTGTAACATATGCACTAAAGTCATAAGTGTATCTTTTTAGGAACAATAAAATTATTTTATCGACGACATGTATTCCAATGTTTGATGGACAATAAAAATGGAGCAGTGGAATTGGCATCAAGTGCCGAATTTTGGTGTCAAGCTAAACTGGCTATCATGACATTTATGTGAAAGTTAAAAATATCTCGCTTCGATAATCATATCTTCTAGTTGAAATACAGAATACTCAAGTTCATTGTTACACACAAACTCAAACACTAGTTTCTCGTCATTTACTTTGGGATGCTTAGTACCATATGTACCGAACAATTGTGACTTAAAGCAATTTGACTTAAAAGAAACTCTATTTTCTTAGACATAAGGGTCACAAATAGTCAGATTTGAATACTGATTAGTGCTAGTTACTACGTGAAACTGTCATCAGCTCATTACAATTCTCATATCATGAGCAACACACGCCCTGCTAGTCACAGAGCGAACTTAATGACATTATGACTTGACAAAATACTATATACATGCCATTGAAGCCTTCTCGGAAAGCGAATTTCCTTAGAAGGCGATGTAAACGGAAATTAAGACGTCCGCGAGGTTAGGTGAGGCTGAACATGCAGGCTTCCAGAACCGTGAAACATCAAGGGAAAAGATGGTTAACGTATATGGAAATAGAGCTTAAATTCTAATGCTATTAAATGTAAAAGAAAGGTATAAATTGGGTAACGAGCTGAACGAAAATGTAGTTCCTTTAATGTGAATGAAAGCAGTGGTCGCTTTTGTAAGAATTTATCTTGATATTGTATTTTTGGTACACAGTACAATACTTAACAGAAAATTGTCTAGTTTGCTACTACTACACAGAAAATTGTCTAGTTTGTCTATTATTAATAAGAATAATTATATGTCGTGTTATCGTACATATTAGTAATATTTGAAAATTTTACTATTGGTCAATCTGACATAATTATCACGACATCATGCGTTTACGCTATTGGTCAATATTTTAACCTACTGATCAACCCGACCATGTATCAAAAAACCCACCGACCGTAAGTAACGCTTGTCCGACCGACCTCGCTTATCTAATTACAGAATACGGAAATACAGCACTGCCAGGCAAACGACACCGCTAGACGAAATTAAAATTATAATAATTGACATCGAATTCGAATGCGTTACAGAAATAACTGGAATCGATAAAATTAAAATGTAAACAGCAATCGGGTTGGCAATGGCGCCGTCGCGACATATGGAAAAATTTCGTTTGGATTAAACGAGAACTGCCGAATGGAATGGGTTCGGGCTTCCAAATCGCAGTTGGGGCCTCGAAAACAAACTTGGACACGTTTTATAGATTTTGTAATCGGTCAACGTTGGAGTAGATCCAACCGCGGGTTGTGGCCCAATATAAAATATTTCGTTTGTGCTAAATGGTAGCAAGACTAGAAAGACGCGTTCACTTTTTTATTAGAGTTTATACTATATAGTATTACATGCTTTTATGTAAAACCTATTTACAGACCTACCGCTTGTTTTCAATCGAAAGCCAAAGCATACTAACCACTATGCCATCGAGCTCCTCTAATATTCTTTATTTCATTTGAACTAATGTTACAAAACATGTAATATATTGTTTACAATGGTGAACTTATCCCTAAAATAATGATCATTTTAGTATTGTATTAGGACGCAGTTGAAAAAAGACAAAAAAGAAGATGATATAACAGATACACATTAAATATGCTTGGAGAAATTTAAATGAAATAATTTAAAATAGTTTTATTTATGAGTAGCCGGTTTATTGTTAACTGTTAAATATTATTTAAAGCGATTGGTTGAATCTACCTTACTATCATTGAATGCCACAGTTCCCTCCCTTGCACCAAAGCCACCCGCCCGTGTCACACTGCCAGAAGGCTTAGGACTTGGCACGCTCCGCTCGGACACTGTTTTATTTTGTTTCTTCTATTTTGATGCGATTTGAATTTAATTTTAACGATCGTGTTTTGATAGCGGCAGCGGTAGCCGAGTTGGGACGAACGGGGCACTACTCGTTTGAGAGGCCGCGAGAAACGCGGGTTCAATCCATGCCCGGTGCATGACAACAGGCTCGCTACCTATTACATGGGGATCTAACATATGTGGCTAAATGTAGGTATTTAACACCTCTGCCTACCCCTTCGGGTAAAAGTGGCGAGATAATATGTTATGTCTTGATACTGCGGGAACGTTACTGTTAACTCTTATTTGGACAGAAATACAGAATGACCTCCGTGGTCAAGTGTTCTGTACGCCGTTCTCAAGGCGTCGCCATCTTGAGAGGTTCTGGGTTTCATCCCCGGTGGAGGCAGATAAACATCTGTGACGAATTCAGGCATTTCTTCACCAGTCTTGGATGTTTAAATTAAAAAACAGCCAACCTTTTTATAATGTGCCTGGAGAGGTACTCGGGGTAAGTATGTAACAAGTGATTATATGCGGCTTTTTGAGCGAGTTCATTTTCACGAAATGTTGGCAATTTAGTTTTTTATCGGCGTTTAGGCACGACTTTGTCGAATTTGCATTTTACTTATACGTGATAAGATAAGACATAGTGTATGTTATAGTGTATGTGGAATATCAGAAGAGGTATTATTTATTATTAAGAGCGCAAAATTTTTTTTTTGCCGTCTATTTTCAGAAATAAACAAAACAAGTTGTGTATATGATTACTGTTGCTACTAATCACAATGTGTTCAGTCTATAAAAAAAATTAAAAAAACAAAGTTGCTTATGATTCAGATCAAGAGAAAAAGACCTTAAATAAAATCTGCAACATCCTCTTTTCCTATACACAGTGTAATTTTTATAGAGCATATAAACTAAAGTACCCAGTCGTAACAAGATCTTGTACTAACAAAGCTTACAAGCCAGGGAAAAACCAATTCTTAGTCAGGTCACTAACCTTTGAACTTACATTTGATAGTTGTGTATTTGGTGTGTGGTGTATCAAGACAGGAATTACTTCGAGAGAAAAGAAAGCAAGAGAAGGGGGAAAATAATAATGATCGGCTGTATAGCATTTTATAATGCCTTTTAACCGCCTCTTTGGTCTAGTTGTTCACACCACCGGGTGTTGATCGGGAGGTCCGGGTTCGATTCCCCATGGGGGCTAAAGTTTTTCTGCTCGGTTTGGTTGGTGGTAGGGCTTCTGAGCCCGCCTGGCTAGGGACCCACCGTCTTACCTAAATTTGTCGCCATAATAACGATGTTTTAAGCATTGTTGTCTTCCGGCAATCAGAGGTAAGATAGCTAGTTCCTCAGTTGTTGAGGATTACAGGTGAAGCTCGCTTTCACCTTCAGCCTTATCGTCACTTACCATTAGGTGAGATGAAGGCCAAGAGCTTACTTGTCATATGGAAAAAAAAGTATTTTAGGATATTTGACTCTGAAGTTTGACTAAGATTCTCTTAACTATATTCTTTATTTGGAGTAAAGAGCACAATTAAAATATAATAAACGAGCTTTTGCCCGCAACTTCGTCCGCATAGAATAGTTACTTTGAGATAGTGTGATGGTATGTAGCCTATAGCCTTCCTCAATAAATAGGTAATTCAACACTGAAAGATTTTTTTAAATTGGAACAGTAGTAATTGGTGGAATTTAAAAGTTACTCCTACTCTATTATTAGAAGCAATGTTCATACTGACGTTGTCCTTCATACTTCTGGGAGGCGTTATAAATTTTTTTTAACATTCACCCGGATGGCACTTATCCCCATGGGAATATTGGGATAAAAAAGGAAGCCTACATTCTTTCTCAGCCTCTAGACTATTTGTGTACTAAATTTCAGTCAAATTGGTTAAGTGATTTTGATGTGATGTCAAATAATTTATTCAGTTTAGGTATTTATATACTCTTATGAATGTCAAATTATGCCAACCGTTCATTAGCTACCAGGAGGCCTTGCTCTGAGAAGAACGGGCAAGAAACTCAGCAAGTTGTTTCCTCCCTTTACAATATAATAATTGTTTTAGAAAGATTTTACAGTATGCATTGTCAAGAAAACAAAGAAATTGTTAATGTCCACATCATACACTGACCTTTGGAGCCTGTTACATCTTCAATTACAAAACTGAGTGAAAACAAAAAAAATATTAATATTTGAGACTAAAGAGTTTCATCTTCTAAATAATCATTAATACAATAATATCCTTTAGTGATCAATACATTCTTGATATGTTTTTTAAATGCACTTAGTGGTAGTTCCAGTAAATTGATTGGAACTTTGTTGTAATAAAGTATGCCTTCGCCCATAAAAGTCTTAAAAATCTTACACAATCTAAACTTTGGTAATAACAGTTTGTTCTGGTTTCTTGTATTATAAACATGTACATATTTTCTTTTATAGTGCAAATTAACATTAATGTGAATATGAATTATACAGTTGTAAATGTATTGGGAAGACACTGTCATTATACCGATTTATTTGAACTAGTCTCTCAGAGACGTTCAGATCCAGACAGTAAATTGCTCTTATAGCTCGTTTTTGTAAAATAAATACAGTTTCAATGTCAACAGCTTTACCCTACAAAAGTAAACCATATGCCAAACTACTATGGAAGTAACTAAAGTAAACTAATCTCGTAGTGGCAATATCACTAATTTGTCTAACTTAACACTTTTCTTATAGCATAGGCCGCAGAACTTAAACTGTCACAAAGTGTGGTAATATGAGGATTTCATTAACGACTTAGATGATTTCTCTGTATCCGAGGCAAAGGTTTGCGACGTTGAAAGTTGCAGACAATATATTTCCTCTTATAGCTATCCAATAACCACACTAACACAAAATATTCGCAATATCTTATAAAAATGTCGACTATTTTGATACATTTCAACTAAGACTGGATATGACATGTGACATCATTGTGTTAACTGAATGTTGGCTTAACAACAATATAATTTACCACAAATTCCGGGATATAATGTGCACAAAAGTAATATTACTTACAATCAAAATGATAGAGTAATAGTTTATGCAAAAAATAGCTTAATATTTTGGTTGAAGAACCTAATAGATTATTGTAATAGAGTTTTATTTTAAATGGGAGTTTAATCGATTTTAGTTTTATATCGGCCCCCTTCTTTTAGAAACAGATAATTTCCAAAATCCCTTAAATAGCATTTTAGAAAATTTGTTCTTAGCCAAAGAACTGTCGTATGAGACCTATGGTGGAGGTGGTGACTCAGTAGATGCCGATATATTATTTTGAGACGTATTTTCTTCTAGTGGCAAAATTAAGTTACCAGAACCATATTCTCGCATGATTTCATCATGTAGGAAATTAATTATATTGAAAAATTTCCACTGAGGAACCCATTCCGTCTCTTCTCTTGAGCGCCAGATCGCCTAAGGGGCTTTTTATAATTTTTTTCCCATATTGATTACCGAAGAATTTACATTTCTTTTTTTATTTCGTCCATTGAAATACAAATAATAAACTCCAATTAAAAATATAAAGTAAAAGTTTTACTAAAAATAAAAACTCGTATCATAATTAAAATATTAGAAGACCTGGTATAAGTATGCACAGATAAACATTGATTATGAGAATAATATATTTATGTAATTTAATTATTAATTTTGTGATCCTGTACATTACCTGTAATAGCGAATAAATGACTATTACTGTAAATTTCATTTTTATTTTAGTTAACTAGCCGGCGGCATACATTTTAGTAGGCTGGCGTATCAATATCGTATGGGTAAATTAACTGCATCCAAGATAGTAATCGAAACTTATCTAGCAATTTGGACAGACCTAGTTAATATTCATATGCCAAAACCAACAGAAGAAGACCATAGAAAGATTGTCTACGACTATTTTAGGCTGTGGGGATTTCCTAACTGCATTGGACCAATAGATTGGAAACATCGAAAAATAAAGTGCCCATCAAATACAGATTACAGCTTCTACCATTGCCAAGAATATTCTTCGGTTATTTTACAAGCGGTAGCCAATGCTAATAAGAGATTCATCGCAGTGGAAGTAGGTGGCAGGTGTCGACAAAGTGATGGTGAAACATTTCACTACTCAGTAATAAATAATCTGATAGAAAGTGGCAGATACAACATACCACCGGACACTAATATTGGGTCCTTACCTATGAAATGGGTGTTTTTTTTCTCTCTTAGTATTTTGTCTGTAACTATTAAGATTCAGAGTACTCCTAAAAAATAATTACCTCGTCTAAAAATAGACTATATTTTTGAGCTCTTTTCATTTGTTTTGATAATTTGTTGTAAGTTTAATTGTGTTAAAATTAGACACGGAGACAACTCTTTTTAAGTGCCTCCCGAATACATCATTTTATTTGCATTCACTTAAAAACGATAAATAATTTTAATGAAGTGTGATATTACACATATTACTAAAGCTTGTCTAATGATAGATGCCAAATATTAGTATCTTTGGATTTGTCGTTGTGAAGAAAACTGAAAAAAATTTAGTATGGAAAATGCAGAATTCCCCAAAATCTCCATACAAAACACCAATTTCATAGTTAAGGACCTAATATATCAGGAACGTCTTTTTGTTTACCATATGTAATTATAGGGGATGAAGCATATCCTTTGAAAACTCATATACCGGGCCACTTTGAAAGTTTTGCGGAAAAAAGTTTTCATGTATTGGACACTGGCCACTTGTTATTATTTTGAAAACTTCGATTATTTAAAAGTAAAAATACCACTGTTCGATTTTCAAATTTCCCTCCGTATTTTTTTGAGAATCAATTCAAATTTTCTTGTCTCTGTCTTTGTTTTCTTGTTATCTTTCTAAAAATGGAACTGCGTCGAGAACATTTTCGTGCTATGATTTTTTATGATTTCAAATGTGACTTAAAACCTGATGAGTCATTTGATCGACTTTGAATTGCTTTGGTAAATGAAGGACCTTCAAAAGCAACCATCTACCACTGGTATAAGGAGTTCATACGCGGTGGTCTTACTTTGGGATATGAACAAAGGAGTGGCCGTCCTACGGCGGCTGTCACCGAAGAAAGTGTGCTGGCAGAAAAAAATTTAAATCAAGAAAACTGACGAATTACGTACAAAGACATTCAGCATACTCTGCAGAATGGTTCAGGAAGTGTTCATAAGATTTTGCACGAGCACCTTCGCGTAAGGAGGATGGTTTCCCGCTGGGTGCCGCTTAACCTCACCGAAGCTCCGAAGCAGGCCCCTGTGCCGTAATATGATACGAAAATTTGGTGCAGGCTCGTCATGGCGCGTATACAACGTTGTGACAGGAATCCTGGATTCATCAATACGAACAGAAACAAAGCGTCAGTCGACAGTTTGGCTGTTTCAGAATGAACCAACGCCAATGAAAGTGAAGCGATTGAGCGCAGTGACAATTTTGATCGCTAGTTTCTTCACTTTGACGGGGTACCTAATTTCAATTCCACTTTGAGACCAAAGCAGCATCAACGCCGAATGGTACAGCACAAAATGCCTGCTTGAAGTTATTTCTGCAATAAGCAATAAGCGACATAACACCGGGCTCCGCGGCGTTCTTCTTCACCACGACAACGTGCCCGCGCACTCTGCGATCAAAACGAGGGACACCCTCCTTATAGTCCTGATTTGGCTCCGTGTGATTTCTTTTTATTCCCTAAACTTAAAAATCAGCTCAAAGGGATACAGTTTTCATCGCCGGAAGACGTGCTAGCAGTGTTTGAGAAGGCCTTGGAAGAGGAGGACTGGAAAAAATGTTTTTAAAATTGGTTCAGACGCATGAAACTTTGTATAGAGTTCTTTGGAAAGATTTAGTGAAAATATTTTTTTCATAGAAGTTAGTTTTTTAGTTTCTCAAAACTTTCTGAGTGTCCGTAGTATTACTTCCATTTCCATCAAGATAAAACCAACGCAAGGAATATTTTCAATAAACGTCTTACACCCAGTTGCAGAAACGAACTTTAAAATTTAATGTCGGCATTATCCCTAATGCTCCATTAAATTTATTGATTGAAGTGTCAAAAGAACACCTTAGCGTAGTTTTTACGTTGCACAAAACGACATTAGCACCCTATCAATGCTAAAGAGACATTAGCTAGAACTATTTTGTGTTCCAATTTTAAATTTAATGAACTTTAAAGTTTTAATGTCTCATTACTAAATGTCGTCTTTAAAAAATCTTTTTGCAACTGAGCGTTAGTCATGCAAGAAAATGTGTTGAGTGTGCGTTTGGTATAATAACTGAAAAATGGCGAATTTTAAACAAACCGATTAAAACCATAAAATTATCAGCATTCTTGTATCATTCTTAAAGCTATATATATTCGGCATATAATAATACGAGATATCGATGGAGAGATTGATAAGGAGTATAATAATACCATTGGTATAGAAAATACTCGTACAATAAAACTGTTACAATATTAGCAAGTTACATAGTTACAAAGTGTAACTATATTTATCAATTCATAAGCTTACTAAAGGCACTACGAGTATTGTAAGTAGCCCTATCTTTGATAATATCTTTAAGTTTTATATGTGAAATTGAATTTGTGTGATTTGTGAAATGTACCTTTTTTATATAATTTTTCCAGTGTGCATTAGTATATAAATAAATATAAGTGACGTCAAGTTAGAATTTCTTTTATCATCGGTCTACACGTCATACAGTGAGCTTATTAAATCCTGTAAAACTAAGAAAATCAGACCAAATATTTCATAGAATTTTGAAACTTGGTACATTGTTTCTTCGGAGGTTCTAAGGTTAAGCTTATGGTTGTAACCCTACGGGCCACGGGTAGGTAGAATTTTAGCATTTAATAAAATAATTTATAGAATTGTATAATATAATGACGAACCTGAGTAAAAATCTAATTCAATGCCTAACTAAATATAATCTGAAGACTAACTGCAAATACCCTTAACAGCGTATCTCACTCAATGTCTATTAAAACGACGGCTCTAAACCAATCAGTCTTGTTTACTTCAACCCATTGTCTATTTACAGGGGACTGCGGCGTCGGACTATATCTTAGGGTCAGTTTTATATCCATGATTAGGCTAGCCAGTAGGTTAATATTGGGTCCTTACCTATGAAATTGGTGTTTTTATTCTGTCTTAGCAATTTGTCCGTAACTATTAAGTTTCAGAACATTCTTATAAAATAATTACCTCTTCTAAAAATAGACCATATATGTGAGCTCGTATTATTTAATTTGATAATTTTTTGTAAGTTTAATTGTGTTAAAATTAGACACAAAGACAATTATTTTTAACTGCCTCCCGAATACATCATTTGTTTTGCATTAACATAAAAACGATGAATAATTTTTATCAAGCGTGTTTACACACATATTGCTAAAGCTTGTCTAAGCATGCCAAATATTATTATCTCTGGATTTGTCGTTGTGAGGAAAACTGATAAAATGTTAGTATGTAAAATGCAGACATCCCCAAAATCTCCATACAAAACACCAATTTCATAGATAAGGACCTAATAATATATGGACCATTGGCGACAACGGATCATTTCGTGATATGACAGCTTTTCCAACTGTCGAAATTACAATCATAACTAAAGCTTGACAATTTACCCACAACACGATGCTGGGATTTGGAAGATGGCCGCTGGCGGCACAGCTGATGTGTATTGCTTAGAACTTTCATCGCAAACTTAACATGTGTCATGACGTCACACATTTTGGCGTTTCCATTGACGCTATTGGTCTAGAATTTAACTATTGTTGTTACTATGACTGCGGATCAAAGAACTCACCCTTAGTAATGGAGATAGGACCTAATCCGACGAATTTGTAAAGCTAAACTGTGCTTTTAACTGCGAATCTCTTAATAAATGGTACACAAAATAATTCTAACTCAGTGATGAACTGTTTAATTGTAATAAAATTGTGTTCAGCGATTCGGAATTAGATAGGTTGCGATTTGAAAGGCTTAACGGTTTTTCGAATGGTATTAGGAATTATTGGATTGCTGAACTCCTTAATGATTTTCGTTCACAAGCACTGTATACTGTACAGCTGTACAGCTGAAAATAGCAGTGGTTAACTAACTAGACTAAAATTAGTTTTTGCCTGGAATTTGTGAAACTTTAAATCAAGCGCTAAAATAGGGTGTATACTATAAATTAGACTTCTAGAAACCTCCCTGAAAACTACATTAATTTTGGTGAGGTAGATTTTAAGACATTCGGACGAATAGATAAAATAGAAAAGAAGAATAGAGAATGGAGAAAAGAGAAGAATAGACAATAGGATAGTATAGATTGTTTAAGTATTGTGTTACACAAAATAAAATTTCTTTCTTTCTTTCCTACTCTCAAATTTCTATAAGCTGTTGCTATAGGTCCATATTTTTATAAAAGGAAGTAATTAATTGGCCAGCTATTTAAGTATTTGGTCATCGACAAAAAGGTCAACCGGAAAAATCAATTGAACAGCAAACAAATATTTTGTCAGCAATATAAAAATTTTGAACGACAAAAAATTTTTGTCAGCAACATAAAAATCCTAGATTCATACCGGAAATAAATAAAATCTAGGATAAGGAACCATGAAGGATTGTGGATCAGTTGTATTCTGGTAGATATTAGGTTAAGGTTACTTTTTATGACCCTTTCAAAAAATATATTAAACATATCCTTTTATCCATTCTATCCAATCTTATGATCTCTGATGAAGTATTGGAATGGCTCTCATCATATCTTCGTGATCGTCAACAGTCAGTTCGTATTAATGACATGTCATCCAATTGGCGTGATTTAGACTCTGGCGTTCCTCAAGGTGGTATCCTTTCTCCGCTCTTATTCTTATTTATAAATTTCTTGACTCATGAACTTCAGACTGAGTATCATCTTTATGCCGACGACCTGCCACTGTACGTCCAGTCGAGTCCCGAGAATTTGCCAGAAGCTATAGCTAGGATTAAAAGGGACCTGGAATCGTTGAAAATTTGGTCTAATAAATTTGGTCTATCTGTTAACCCATCTAAGTACCAAGCCATCATTGTGGGCAGCTCCGGTTCGATAGGCAAAGTCGATCTTGCCAGCCTTCCAGGAATAGTTTTTAACGATTCCATGATTCCCATCGGTCAGAATGTCAAGGACCTAGGATTAATTATGGATTCCACCTTATCCTGGCAAAATCAACTTGCTAAAGTGGGCCAGAAGGTCTCGAGCGTGTTGAGATCCCTCTATAGGCTCAAAAATTTTCTTCCTGCTCGTACTAAAGTAATGCTTGTACATACCTTAATTTATCCCATTATTGATTATGGTGACGTGTGGTACTTTGACTTGAATGCAGATCAACTCAATAGACTCGATCGACTTTTAAATAACTGCATTCGATTCGTTTTCAGCCTTCGCAAGTACGATCATGTGTCTAATTACCGGAATAAATTGAACTGGCTGACTATACGCCAACGTAGACATTTACGGGCACTCACCACGCTTTTCTTTGTCCATTCCTCCTTCCTTATTCAATCTATCCTTCTTTGGAATGAGTTACCTCTCGAAGTCAGGATGGCCAAGACTCGCTTCTCGTTTAAAAAGAAGGCTCGCGAACATATTTTAGGAATATCAATTTATGCTTCTTCGTCTTCATGAATTTATTATGGTCTAGTCTGTTGAAAGATATGGTATTATGTAGGAATATATATATTTATGCATGTATGTATTTATGATATATTATATATAGTATATTTATAGCCTATTTACAATATATTATATTATTATTTTATTTTATACTTATATATTAATTCTATATTATATTATATTCATATTGAAATGTGTTTATGTTATATTTCTAAAAACATAGTGTACCTACTTCTATTTGTTTTCTGCACGACCCAATGGTTGACTGGTAGAAAATGCTTTTGGCATTAAGTCCGCCATGTACACCAAATGTACTGAAGTTTTAAATAAATAAATAAATAAACAATTTTTCAGCAGAGAAAACATTTGAGTTGCTGCCCAATTAGTTATTTTGCTGATAAATTAAAAATATCTGCTGCCCATTAGTTGCTGACCGAAATTCGAATATTTTGCTAACCATTTAAATAACACTTATTTTAGCCCCTTGACTTCCACACGAGCGCCAGCGTTCGTGAACAATGTTTCAATTGTGTCTCGCTATGTGGACATTGAGAGGTTAATGTTAATGATTCGTGTTCCTGTGGGACATTTGATATGTTTATCTGGACACCTTATAGTATAAAGATAAAATAACTTCGTGTTTGCAGACCACATTCAAGCTATCCCGCTGCCCACGATTGCTGATATAAACCAGAACAATCACCGGCTTTGGAAAAACAAGCGATTGTGAGTATTAACATGACATCTTTTATTTGCGTAGGTAAGCAATCAGTTTATAGTCGATTTTTCGTAAATTTCGTGTGGTGGGACTCAATAAAAGAATACTTCCAACCCATATCCTCCCTTGGGTGTCGTAAAAGGCGACTTATGAACTTAGAACTGCACAACCATCCAACAGATAATAGATTCAATGGGCCCATCCTCTGGCTCCCTGAGTGCAGTACCTTGGCCATGGTCTGCCCTTGGATGGGTGACAAAAACTTATGATTTCGAACTGCTCAGTGCTTCGGAAGGCACGTTAAGCCGTTGGTTGGTTGGTTGGCTGGTTATTTCCTACCAACCCATCAAAAACTTAAGGCACACTGAAACAATTTATAAAAAAAGGGTTTTTTATATAGTTGTAAATTTTTGTGAATGCAAGGAATTAATGGACATTTATGAGAATTTATAAAAAAGAAAACGCCAAAAATATTTTGAGTTACTTTTATGCTGTGTGATAGAACTAAATCAACGAATTACAATAAAAAGATTATGATAGAAAACATACAAACAAAGTAACAAAAAAACATTGGTCTCCCCTAACACAATTGAGTGCTATTTCAATAGGGGTTCGGTGATGTAGTGGTTAGTACGATTAAGCTTTCGATATCGAAAACAAATCTACTTTTGCCATGATTAGGCCTTGGATGGGTGACCAAAATTTGCTGCTCTCCATACTTATTTAGGCATATACACTTATATAGCCTGAGGACGAATAGATTATAATTTTGCTTGTTCTTAAATTTTTCCCCACTTTAAAAATGTCAGCATAAACTTCTCACTTATAATTGCGGACTTCCCCTTGAATCCTAATCCTGCTTGCTTAGGATTACTTACCTCAATTCGTTATGGCGATAACAGACCTACTAAGTCAGGTCCTGGCGATCTTAAAATCAACATTGAATAAGACTGGCTGGCGGCTATGCCGCTCTCTTTTAAATCGAGAACAAAAGAAAATTAAACCAGTTCAGAATTTCACGCATGTTGAGTCTAAAGGGTTGTTACGATGGTCTGGGGTTTTTTTTTACATTACTTGAGAACCACACCGTTTTGTAAAATTCGAGAGAATTGAAGAGGATGGCTGTTGTGAATAGACCAATAATAATTAAGAGCGTCATTAATAAAAACATTTTTCATCGTATACATTTATTCGCCAAACTAAAGCCCTTTTAAATTAAATTACTTCAATCAAATTACTTGTTGTATTTTAAAATCAGTTATTTGTTAATATTTGAATGCCTTAGAGACTTCTATAAAGCCTACAAGATAAATTTTTAGACGTTCGAATCTTTTTTTTTTTCATGACAATTATTCAATAATATAGGATGTTTTTCTTGTACAGAAATTTTGAGTTGACCAGCGGTATGGGTTCGTTTCTGAAATGTCTGTCCTCCGTAGCCATGTGTTCATGTGAGTAAGTAGTCCAGATTCAAGTTGTCACTATCTCTGGGTCTAAGTCCCAGCAGATGTTTGTGTGCTTTATGACCCTTTAAATATCAGTCATGTATGTGAAATGCGTCCCTAACAACTCGTATCACTAAATTGTTCTTATCTAATCCATTCAGAGCAAACCTGAAGCACATTCAGGGTTGACAGAGAATTGGAATCAATATGTTAAACATTATTATTTTTCTTTATTATAATTTTCCGTGTTGATTCGGGACACAAAAAGAATGTACCAACTGCTTTTCTCATGTCGTGAAGGGCGTATTGGGTACTGGGCCTGTGATTGTGTAGGCGATGAGCTAGCCACTTGTTACTACTCTTTCACGATTTTTCGTCTGACCAAACCCAATTTTTTGTATGGCTAAATGTGGTCTTAAGGAACACAGTGCTCCTTGGATTCTGCCAACACCTTCGGTAATTGCAGGCGTGATTTTGTGTATGTATAATTTTAGAATTTCACTGTATTTTCATTATTTCACCTAGAACCTCACAGAGGGAAAACAAGCCTCACTAAGCTCACTATCGACGTTCATCAGTGCAAGAATATTGCTTTAATTATTCCATTTCAATTTACTGACTATTTATATTTCCTTGTTAGCCCAAACCACGTTCCCACACACTACGAGCATGCATGCAACCAACGTGAACACCATAACGAACCAACTCTGCCAACAGTGGTTTAACTTCATGCTCCACAACAGCCACTTGTTCACCAGCGGCGTGGGCGGCCTTGGGACATGCGACGGAGATTCTGGTGGCCCAATCACTGTTAAATGGAACTCGATTAGGACTCAGGTATTTATTTCCCTTAAAATAAATTGATTGCTTTTGTGAAGATTCTCGCTTAATGAAAAACGACGTTATGGTATTTAATAATAAGAATGATATTTATTTGTTCTGTAGGGAAGAGAGTCAAGGAAAATGCGATCGCAGGATCCGCTCGTATAATTCGTGTTTGTTTTAGAATATAAACTTCATGAATCGCCTTTTACCTTTGCCGAATATGTTTCTGTAATATTTACATTTTTTTTTGTATTCAATAAAGAGTATTAAGGAAAGAATATAAAAGAATTCAGGGAAAAAGACTTATTCAAATAAAGGAGAATGCTCATTAGTGGTATTGACTTTTCTCATGCATCAAATGAAAAACCATTTGTAATAATTATATTTATTTTAGAAGTCTTCCTGCCATTTTTCTTCTATAAACCAGGGATTAATTTCAGATAGTAAAAATAAGTTAAATTACTGTTGACTTCCACAAACTATCACCTGATTTTTATTTTTTCTGCATAAATTGGACCAAAGAGTTGCCATAGCAAACAAACAAGAATGTTAAAACGAAACTCCTATCGATATTATTAAGCGATTCTCTTCTTCTTCTTGCCCTTTTCCCACTCTAGGTGGGGTCGGCACAACATGTCTTCTTCTTCCATTCTCCTTTGTCACTCGTCAGCTCAGCATCCACTACTTTTATCCTCATATCATTCTTCACGCATTCAATCCATCGCTTCTTTGGTCTTCCTCTAACTCTAGGTCCGTCCACATCCATGCTCAGCATCCTTCTTGTAATGTGACATTCATCCCTCCTCATCACATGTCCATACCACGCTAACCTATTGCTCCTAATCTTTTCTATTATTAAGCGATTATAATTTAAAACCAAAAATATAACGTTCCTGTTGTTTATCGCGTCATTCATCGTTTATGAAGACGTCAGGAACAGATTTATATAATTCTTTGATAAATCATTTGTGTTCCGAGCTAGAAACCTCCTTTGTTTTAATTCAAATCGAATGAATGTTGAAGAATTAATTTGCGGTAGACGAAATAATCGATTTTCAAGTTAAGATTTTCAATATTTTCAACTTTCTTTCTTTATTTCGGTATTTGTGTTGATTGAGTTTTACTGTCCACTTAAACTGTAAAATCTTACATATTATTGTGCATTGTGTGTGAGCAATCCAACGACAGGACGTTTTTACAATATTGTTACGTAACTCAGTAAAAACCACAACTGGATGAGAATTCCTTTGATTTTAAGGTTATGTTATGTTTTCTGAAAAAACTTCGAAACCCCAGTTTTGATTCCTCTAATTACTAATGTTGATAGTAAATGATTGTTTTGTGGTTTTATAGACCGTTTAAACAACTTTGGAATTGACGCAACAGAGTACCGTAGTCCATACTTCAATAGGCATTTTCCTTTGTATCGAAGTGCTTTAACAGTATTAGCGACTCTTTGCTGTTATTGCGCTCTTCTCTGACCTTTTTCATTTTGTGTCTGTTTTAAAATTTACTATGGTTCATCACAACACCTTGGAGGTTGGGTTGAGTGCGTGATACAAGTGTTCCTAAGCATTAGCTCTTCTTTAAAAGCTGTTGACCCATTTCATCCCGCAGTTTTATCCCCTGTCCGCTTTAATTGTATTTGTGTTGTTGTTTACTAACTGGTATGAGTATAAACTTCCTTTAATTAGACGATAAACATGGATACCGATCCCCCGGATCCCGGGGGCGGTAACGCTACCAATGACTTATCTCAGGATATATTTGAGACCACACAGATCTATACTAATCAAAATAGAAAGCGAACACAAAATAGTTCTGATAATACCCCTATACCATCTAAAAAATCTTCGGCTGCTCAAGTAATAGCATCAGCGCAGAGTACATTTATTTTACCAGAATTTATGAATGGAAAAAATGGTTACTCTAATGATGATATTGGACCATTTACTGTACACGTATCCAAAAAAGAAACAAAACCTCCCACGGGGTCTATCCTTCGGCATGTACAATTTGGCAAATTCTTGTATACTAATAAAATTAGCGGTATTGCTCGAGACGGCGTAAAGCGTATCGGCCGCAACCGGATTGCGGTTGAGTTTAAAAGTGCTGCAGCAGCTAATGCTTTTATGGACCACCCTGCTATTGACCATAATAACTTCACCCTGAATATTCCATCATATAATGTTTCCCGTATGGGCATAGTTAGAGAGGTTCTTGTGGAGTGGTCCATGGAAGAATTGGTACAGAATATACAAACCCCGTCCGGAATGGGAAAAGTGTTTAGAGCTAAAAGGCTTAATCGAAAATCGTTTGGTGAAAATGGGTCTCCAGTTTGGATTCCCACACAGACTGTAGTCCTATCCTTTGTTGGAAAGACATTGCCACCTCATGTTTATTGTTATTTTAACTAACTTCCAGTAGAGATAACTACCAATTATTCAATGTAACAACTGCTGCCGCTTTGGGTATGTGAAAGCACAGTGTAGGTCTAGGCCTCGGTGTTATAATTGCGCAAAACCACATGAAGGTGAATCATGTTTAAGTCAAGCTACCCCCAAATGTATCTTCTGTTCTGGTAGCCACCAAGCTACTCAGTCTTCTTGCCCTGAACATGAGAGACAAAAATCTATAAAATTAGTCATGTCACAGGAATGTGTTTCCTATATGGAGGCCTCAGCAAGGTTTGCACCTGTTAAAAAATCTTTTGCAGATACCACTCGTGCTCCTCTACCAACTCCCATATCCCAATCTAATGCAGAAAATTACTTCCACCAACACATCCCCACAACATCAAGAGCTTACCGTAAAACTATAACTCTCCCTAGACACCCTCGTCTTCCCGCTTCCAGCAAAGGTTATGACCAACAAGCACATAATAGCTTAGTGTCAACTCCCCCTTCATCCTTTCCTAATGGTTGCGCCCTGAGCCCTCCCTTAGGAAACTACCCAAATCAGGAGGAACCTAATGACAACCTTATGGACATACTTTTTACACAATTGTCTACACTAATTCATTTTATTAAAAGATTTAATGATGTTGAGTTACCGTACAATATTAGACAAAAACTTACTGAGCTAACAAGTTACAATGGTCAAATATACAACAATACTTCAGTGGAACTGTTGTAGTGTTAAAAGGAAGAAAGCAGATCTTATATTTTTAATAAATAAATACAAGCCAATTATTCTTACCATCCAGGAGACGTGGCTGAAGCCCGGTACCAGCTTTAGGCTACCGGGATTTTGCTGTCTCCGGGATGATAGGACTGATGGAAAAGCAGGTACAAGTATATTTATATCTAAGAATGTCCCCTTCACTCAGATATTATTCCCACCACACAATGACTTATTTAAAATAGTAGCCATACGTTCCATGAATACCTCATTTATTTCTATTTATATTCCTCATCCATCTTCTGAAATTCTTACAAACATTGCATCTATATTGTCAAACATACCACCCCCAGTTGTTATACTTGGGGACTTTAATGTCCATAATACAATATGGGGATGTCACCTCTCTGACACTCTCTCCTTCAAGCTTTTGGACATCATGGATGAATTTAACCTTTGCACCCTCAATGATGGCTCCCCAACACGTCGAGTACACCCGTCACAAAACGCCAGAACAGCTGTAGATCTTTCTCTGTGCTCTGCTAGTATGGCTTCACTCCTCTCTTGGCAAAGGATGCCAAATACCTATGGAAGTGACCACTATCCAATTCTTATCTTGCTTCCAACTAACAACAATAGAGTCCTTCCAAAATCGAAGCCTAGACAGAAATATAAGGTTGCACAAGCTGACTGGGATAAATTCAGCACAGTTTCAGAAAATCTCTCCAAATCTCTCCCTCCGCTGGATAGCTTAGATGTTAATTCGATGTATTCTGCTTTTAAATCTTGTATTTGTTCTGCCGCGAATGAAAGCATCCCTACTAGCAACTCCCCCACAAGTCGTTTTGCTTCACCTCCGTGGTGGGATAGAGATTGTACTACAGCCTGCAAAAATCACAAAGAAGCAGAATCTGTTTACGCGTCCTCTATGAGTGAGCATAACTTTATTCAATACAAAAGGGTAGCAGCTGAGACAAACAGACTTCTAAGCTCAAAAAAAAAAGAGGGTTGGCTGTCTTTTTGCTCATCATTGTCACCTTCTTCCCGAGCCACAACCGTTTGGCAGAATATTAAACGATTCCGGGGATCCTTAATGGATCATAGCATTAATTCTAATGATCCATACTCCTGGTTAGAACCTTTCTGCGATAAAATTGCCCCTCTGTCTGCTACTACTCTTGAAGAGACGGAACTATACAATCCCAATAGCTCACAAGCTAATCACCCTCTGGTGGCCTACTTTTCTATGGAGGAGCTAATGCTGGTTCTGACAGGATTACAAGACTCTGCACCTGGAATTGATGGAATTCCATACTCTTTCATGGTAAAATGCGGTTTATCTTGAAAGGAATACTTTTTAAGAATGGTCAATTTGCTTTTCGATACAGGTTACCCACCAGTAGAATGGAAGTCACAAATTATAGTTCCAATCCTAAAACCTGGTAAGCCTGGGGATGATCCTTCTAATTACCGGCCTATTACCCTCTCCAATACAATGACGAAAATTGCAGAACACCTTATAAAGAATCGACTGGAATGGTACTTAGAGAGCTAACCTCCAAGCTAAATCTCAGTTCGGTTTCCGTAAAGGAATGAGTACTATTGACAGTCTCAGTTCCTTAGTGACTGACATTCAGATTGCCTTCTCTAAACGGAAATCAGTCGTAGGAGTCTTTCTAGATGTGGCATCTGCCTACGATAACGTTCTTCTCCCGGTGCTCAGACAGAAAATGAAAAAGCTGAACATTCCTGAGAAGATAACAAGGTTCATTTACAACTCTCTTACAAACAGATCAGTTCTCGTGTCAGGTCAAGATTCTCCAAGAATTATTTGGAAGGGACTACCACAGAGCTCAGTTATTAGCCCAATAGTGTATAGCATCTACACCAGCGATCTGGATCTATCAGTTAATTCTTTCTGCAACCTACTTCAATACGCGGATGATTTGGCCCTGTATGTTACAGTTAAGGATATCTCAGACGCGGAAAGTAGACGTAATTCTGCTATGTACTATCTCAATAACTGGTTACTGGAACATGGTCTTTCCATCTCAATAGCAAAGAGTAGCGTAATAATTTTTTCGCGGTCCAGAGCTACCCCTAATATAAAGATAAAATGTGAGGACCAACTATTTCCAGTCCACGATAAGGTAAAATTTTTGGGGCTCATTATGGACTCAAGATTATCTGGTATTGCCCATGTCAACCACATAGTTAAAAAATGTGAGAAGAACATTAACATGTTAAGATCTCTCTCGGGCGTTTGGTGGGGAGCCCATCCCTCCACACAAAAATTTTTGTATAATGCTATTATCCGTAGCTTACTGGACTATGCGTCATTTCTTTTAGAGCCATGTAATAAGAGTGCCCTAAACATGTTGGACAAAATACAAGCGAAATGTCTACGCATAATTCTAGGAGCCATGAAGTCGTCCCCAATCAATGCAATGTTGGTAGAAACTGGAGACCCTCCTCTTGGAATCAGAAGGCAGTATTTATGTGATAGATTTCTCTCCAAATTGTTCCAAACCTCCTTTCATCCCCTAATCCCCAAACTGCACAAATTACACCAAATAACTCCGGATAACCCATATTGGGCTCACAAAGAATCTCCTTGCCTTTTGAAGAGTTACCGAAAATTAATTCAGCTACCATGCCCAATATACCAAACTAAACTAAACCCTCTTTTTGATACGCCATACTTAGCTATCACATTCAAACCTAATATTGTTACAGACTTAGGTATTACCAAAAATTCACCGTTGGCAAACGAGAAATTAAATGCAATTATTGCAACGCAATGGGCTGATTGGCTAACAATATACACAGATGCGTCAAAAATCTCCGAGGAAGGTAATATAGGAGCGGCCGTTTGGATTCCTAGGTTTCGAATAGTTTTAAACTTTAAATGTTCGAAAAACACCTCAATATTTATTGGCGAGGCAGTGGCTATTTTAGAGGCACTTAAATACATAAAATCACATAATATTAGCAAGGCTGTTATCTTTAGTGATTCCAAAAGCTGTCTCGAAGCCATACTTGCTAACCAATTTCGATGTCGACCCAAATACCAAATAATTTTAAAAATAAAATCAATTCTTTTTGAGTGTCATCAATAAGGACTTAATATCTCTATAGCTTGGATCCCGGGCCACGAGGGTATTAAAGGCAATGAAACAGCGGATTCATGCGCAAAGCAGGCTACTATAAGTGGTGACACCTCCCATGGTGGTATATTTACTACGGACTTGCAATCCATGGCCAAAGCGGGGTTGTATGTCAACTGGTCTAGGGAATGGAAACAATCCAGTCTTTCGAAGGGCTACCGCTACGCTGATATCCAACCGGACATTCCTTACAAACCTAGGTTCAGTAAAGCGCATAACACAAGCAAAAAAGCCGTCTCAATCATTTGTCGCCTTAGACTTGGCCACGCGTGCACTCCCGTCTTCCTTGCTAAAATAAGAGTGAAGGATAGCTCCCTTTGTGAATGCGGTCTTGACGAAGGAACCCCTGACCACATATTTTTCTGTTGTCCCAGATTAAATTTATCCCTGTATTCCCTCTTACCCTCTTATATCCCAAAACCCACCAACATCAAAAATATTTTGACTTATATGAATACCCCTTTTGTAAATGTCTTGTGTACGTTTATTGACGCTAACAATATTAAACTGTAGCTAGAGCTTTTGTCGACCATTTTCAATAAAACTAACATTTTAAAATATCTTTGTTTCAGGTGGTTCAACAGACTTTTTACCCTACTCTCTTTTATATGCTTACTACTTATATTTATACTATTATCTTGTAACTGCACAATCCCAATTAAGAGTACTTAGCAGAGCTGTTAACCAAACTAAATACGAACAGCACGAACCTACAAACCCTGACACTGGCAAATCAAATTGGAAGCCATATGGAAAAATTAATTAATAAACTTACTATCTGTCACTGTCACTTTTTTCAATGATTTTGTCCTCCAATTTTATTCCTATCAGAGTCAGCGTCTGGAGCGGTGGCCTCCATAATTATTAATATTAATATTTAAAAATATTATAAATTCAGTGATAATAATCAAATTACATTAATAAACTATGATAATAATTGTTCTTGTTTCTATTTGAAACAAGAAACAATGGCACTATTGTAAGTAGCCTTCCTTTGATAATATTTTTTCATTTTAATATACAAGACTAAGTGAAATATGAAGTTTTTTATTTATCTCTGGGATCCCCCACACCACAAATTAATTTTCAAATGCTCAAAATTTCTGTATTTTTACCCAAAGCACCACAAAATTTTCAGACATCGTGTAAACTTTTAAGCGTAATGTATAATCTCTCTATATAATCCAATGGACCAAAGGTTTCCCGTTCTTGAATAATATCCAACGGTAGCAGAAGGCCGGCAATTTATTTTGTTGTTTATAAGTACTTTCATCTTGGCTGAATACAGCATAAACCTTTCTCTATTTTACTTCGCATCCAGAAATTGATAGTTTTTCATACATTATTAGTAGTTATTACTATGAATAAAATGTTTTAAATAAATTGGTCAAAATTATGTTGTTTTACAATTATGTCAATATTTTAAAAGGTGTGCATTAAGAAGTATATTTAAGCTGATAAGCTGAATTTGCAGTAATTTCTCTTTAAAGAACTTCTGCCTAACCAATCAGATGTGGAAGTTTTCTGTCTAACTTTGTTTGTTAAGATGGGTTTGCCTAAATTTCTTTTGCTGAAACTCTCCAATTGTTGACTGTTTCAGTGACAATGTGCAATTTCTGGTAATATTGTATATATTTTATTTCTTTCAGATCGGAATCATGTCATTCGGCCATAAAGAATGTCGGCGAGGTCTCCCTTCAGTGTACACAAGAGTGATGGCTTTCTATGGCTAGATCAATGATCATTTAAATTAGGCTTAAAAGTATTAATTTGGTGTTTAGACATACCGATATTAATATTCTATCTGCTTTATTATAATATTATATTAATAATTTCAATGAATTATTGCGCACTTTATGGTTTTTTATTATGAGAAGGATTTTTTTTTATAATAATTATAATATTTCACATCTTTTTCCGTGGGTGTCGTAAAAGGCAACTAATGGACTTAGAACTGCCGGACTTAGAACACCGTCGCCGCTATAAGCTATAGCGGCGAACGGGCTCACCACCTGTCACGCTGAGTGCAGTCACTGTTTGGTGAAGCGCGGACTGCTTTTGCGGTGCTTTTGCCTAGTCCCTGACTAACCCTTAGGGGATAAATGTCGTAATTATTTTACCAATACAATGGTACAACTTAGATAAAAGTATTAGTAGATCAGCATTTTATTGGATGGGGATATTTAATTAAGGAACAAGCGTTAAAATTAAATTGCTGCAAATAAGGTCTGAAATTATAATCTTCTTCTTTTCCAAAATCTTGCATGGTCTAAACATCAGGCGTAATATGGGAATGATATTAAGATTTTTTTTATGCAGTTTCAAGTCTTCACGACCGAAAAAACAGAAACACAAATATCATAGCGTCTCTTTCCCCGAAGAGGTAGGCAGAGGTGTTAACACCTATCGGCTAAGCAGCTGAATAAAATACAATCAAAGCATTAGAAAAACCAAGATTTCTTGTATATAGTGTGTAAAGCTATCTGCGGCCAATAGCTTTATAAATCATTACGATTAATTACTGTACTCCCGGGTCACTGCCTATTAACTGAGAGTAAGGTTGATGTAACAGACGGACAACGGGCTGCACGTTGCCCCTAATACTTTCACCTCAACTATAGCTCTTACCAAGAAGAAATTAAGGCCTAAGTTTTCGACGACTATTTAGATGCCGTAATACCTAAAATTTCTGGTTTCATACAACTTTGTGTACGACTAATGAGCCAAGAAATTTATCAAGGAAGTTAATGTATTTGGATAAAATTTTATTTGATGTTCATTAATCAGAGAAATAATTTAGGTACAAATAAAATAGTCTTCAACTTATTGTTTTTATATCATCAATTTACGTTAATTGATGTAAATAAAATCTGTTATATAAATTCTGCTTAGATTTAAGGCATAAAGTCAAGCATTAAGTCTCTCGTAAATAGCAGAAAGATTATTATATTGTTTCAATTGAATTTGTATTATCAATAAATCTCTGTCAAATATTGAGTTCTAAAGGTAAGAAGGCATGAGCTCAATGATTTATTAGGTAATTAGTGAGTTCAGTATTTAAGCCAAGTTTCAGTACAATCTTTGAAATATTATATAATCAGAAAATTGTGTTCATTAGTTATGTAAGGCGATTAAAAATTGATTTATTTTCGTTACAACTGTATTTAAGTTTGCTTTTCAGAGTAAGTGATGCTTGTAAGAAAGGCTTAATATAAATTATATTCAAATACACTGTATACTGATTCAAAAAAGTAATAACTCATAACGGACTATGATTCAGGCAATTTGCGGGGAAGACAGAAACAGTAAATAAGCTTTTACTGACCTTACGTAATAATAAATATTAAAACAAACAGGCCCATATCTTTAAGGATTTTTGTTATGTTCTACTATTTCTACTTTAGTAATAATGTGATATCTTGTTACTCTGTATCATAGAAATAAAGCAAAAATTTACGTTCTTGCGGACATCCTCATTCCTCAGATGTCCTCATTCACACAATCTATCCATCTCTTCTTTGGTCTTCCTCTCCCTGCATTACCATCCACTCTCATATTCATAACTCTTCTCGTTACATGCTCATTCTCTCTCCTCAAAACATATCTACACCACGATAGCCGCTTTTCTCTCAACTTCTCTTTCACTGGAGCAACTTTCAGGCATCCCCTGATATACTCATTCTTCACTCTATCAATCCTCGTCACTCCACACATCCATCTTAACATACGCATTTCGGCCACATGCAATCTATTTGCATCCATCTTTTTCATAGCCCAACATTCCGATCCATACATAATTATGTCAAGTATTATTATGTCGAAATAACTATTTCATCAATAAAATATAATAACTAACATTATATTCCAGGATACTTAAGTCTCACTCCATTCACAATGTTCGATTTTTATGTTCAGTGCTCCACGAAGCAACAGCTGCCCAACTCTGTAACGTAATGTTGAAAAATCAATATTGATATAATGCTACTTCACATGTCATGTCCTTTGATAATTAAAAAAAAAGTGTTCGAAATGACATCCAATTCATATCCATTGAAATTTGGATAGAGTGTAGGGCGGCAGGAGTGATTTAATTCCGGAAGAAAATGTTAAGCCATTCAAAATTTCTTATTCTCAAGCAGATTGCGGTCGGTAATCAGTAGTACTGATAACCCGTATATTACTGTAGCAAACTAAAGTGTAATTACCATAACATTATAAAGACTCAGAAGGGGCGATATAACTGAGAAATCCTGCAAGTAAATAATCTCTAGAACCTTACCGATAATAATGGAAGTTTCTTGATTAATTGATTCCCCGAGACGATATTAAACTGACACTTTATTAAATTCCTCGAATAGACGAAGCGATTGCCTCCATAATTTGCATTTGAGATTGAGCTCAGCACAAGGCTTAAGAATTTGTATAACATCTCTCATTATGATGATATTAGTGTCATTAAAGATACTTTAAGCTACCAAGCAACTAACGATTATTAAATTGTCCTATGCGAGAGGGAATTTTACCGAGATGTAAGTATACTTTGTTAAACTGTAATTCCAGGAAAAGAGATTTCAGAACATTTGAGGTGATTGTAAATATTGGGTCCTTACCTATGAAATTGGTGTTTTTTTTCTGTCTTAGCAATTTGTCCGTTTCAGAACATTCTTATAAAATAATTGCCTCTTCTAAAAATAGACCATATATTTGAGCTCGTATTATTTAATTCGATAATTTTTTGTAAGTTTAATTGTGTTAAAATTAGACACAAAAGACAATTATTTTTAACTGCCTCCTGAATACATCATTTGATTTGCATTAACATAAAAACTATGAATAATTTTTATCAAGCGTGTTCACATATTGCTAAAGCTTGTCTAATGGTAATGATACATGCCAAATATTATTTATTATCTTTGGAATTGTCGTTGTGAAGAAATCTCAAAAAATTTTAGTATGTAAAATGCAGACATCCCCAAAATCTCCATACAAAACACAAATTTTATAGGTAAGGACCTAATAGATTGGCGCGGAGTTTTACCTATCACAATTCAGTATTTTATTCTTTCTGTCCCTAGCCTAACGTCCCAACTCTGGGCACAGGCCTTTCTTGTGCAAACATGTACATGAGGAGTGTAGGCCAAAATAAGAAGCACCACCACGCTGGCCCAATGCGGGTTGGTCGGTAGGTCGGCTTAACGTGCCTTCCAAATCACGGAGGAGTTCAAGATCACAAAGTTTTGGTCACCCATCCACGGCCTGACCATGGCGTAGGTTGCTTTGTTTTTGATATCGAAAGCCAAAGCGTACTTACCACTACGCCACCGAGCTCCTCATTCCATCCATCTGATTTTATTCCTATAATATTCTTAATACAAAATTGTTGCTTACAAAGAAATATCCTCCGAGTACACTTGGTAGGACTATCCCTATTTCTATCGCAAAGCTTTGCTTGCAAAATGTTCAAGCTAGCTGTAACTTCTGGGTAATATGATTTTACTAGTTGACAACGTATTGCAATTTCCGCGAAAGTACCTGTCTGGTACCACATGTATTTAAGGCGAAAGTAGCTACTAAACCAGAGTGAACGAGAGTGCAGCAACGCCATACATGCGCTCTAGAACACACGCACACTAGCTTGTAGTTCTCCTACATTGCACACAGAAAACTTTGCGGGGAATATAGTACTAAAGGTCTGCCCCTCTATTCTAAACTATCGGAAACTAAACGAATCAAGGAATCTCTATTGCTGTCACTTTTTATTGCGGCGAAATAGAGCGAGACAGGACGTGACTTTCCGAATAGAATCCGTGAACAAAAGTTTAAAATAAGGGGGCTGCTCATCACATATCACAATTTTGTGCCCAGAACCAGAAAAAGGGCATAAGTCTAAAAGCGCAAACTTATAGGACTGTTGAAAATTTTGCCGCAAAATTTTCGTTACATTATCGTTCAAAACCACATTATCGTTCGCTGTCCTTTTGATGATAGACACAAAAATAACTTTTATATGAATAAGCATTTTGAGTGTAATGTAAATTTTATGTTAAGTTGCCTTCAGTTAAGTCAACTACACAGAAAAAAAATAAAAGTTTTGGGTTGTGAAAGTACAGTGAACATACATAGACACACAACAACAACATACAACAACAACAACAACAACAACATACATACATAGTGTTATCTATACATATAATAAAACTGTAGAAGTCGAATGTCAGTACATAGAAAATAAATGCTTAAAACCATGTTAGGGGGATGTAAAAAAAGGGATAACACCAAAACCATTTATTTTTGTATTTTTTGTTTCTCTGTCTGTTTCTACGCTCCGAAACTGGACCGAATTCAATGAAATTTTGCATGGTGTAATCCCTGGTCAACATCTAAGATACTTTTAATTCCGGATAAAGTCCAGTTAAAATATTTAACTTTAGAGATAAAAGATTATATTGCTCATTATCACTCCTTATTTTAGCTTTTTAGTCAAGTGGCAACCGAAAGGTGTTATCGTGTGAAAAGACTAGACTAAACTGATAATGGGTTCTATTCTTAATCAATACATAAAGAATCATCAAGAAAAATATTTTTCAACACACTTCCTTATAAAGTAGCTCTAATCCCATGGCAATTAGGCACATAATGACACCTATAATCAAACTGTGACTTTTTCATTACTATTATTCACGAGTGAGTAATAGTTTTTTTTAATATTATTGGTTGAGTTACGGTTACATTTGCGCTAAAAAGCTATCCGCGAAAAGCCCAAAAAAAAGAAACCTCATTTTTTAGTCTATGGCCGATGCGCGCGCATAGGAAAACTAATTAATTTTTCCCGCCATTACGAAATTTATTAGTCTATGGCCGATGCGCGCGCATAGGAAAACTGATTAATTTTTCCCGCCATTACGAAACATTTTTCACAACTCGTCTCGTTTTCTCTTGTGAAGTTATTTAGTTAGTTATTAATTAAGATGTCTGCAAATACAATTTATGAAGAAAATGATTTATGTTGTACACCGCCCGATATAAGATGTGAAGCCCAGAACGTTATGGAAAGTTTACTACCAGAAAACTCAAAGGAAAAATATCTATTATTCAGAAGTGTGTTGAAAAACGTTGTATGATACACGTGTGTATTGATGATTACCGTCCTCGGCTCCTTAAGACCCTCGCCTGACGGCTCGGGCCTCAATGCGCCTCAGCGGTAATCACCAACATTACACACTTGTACCATAATGTACTATAAAGTTGAAAGATTCCTCCTCTCATTGATAGGTATTTAGCTGTGATTGCCAAACAGCAGTGATCTTAATGGCAAAGAAACTATTGTCAACCAACCCCAACGCAAAAAGAACGGTGTTATAAGTTTGAGGTGTGTGTGTGTGTATGTGTCTGTCAGTCTGTCTGTGACATCGTAGCTCTCAAATGAACCGATTTTGATTCTGTTTTTGTTGTTGTTTGTAATTCGTATAAAGAATCCCTAGAATGTAATTCAAAAAATGTTTTTCGACAATTAAATATGTTGTTTGGTTTTATAAATGACTGTTTTTGTTACCAAGTGTACAGGCCTGTAAATTTTCCAAATCGTGCCTTACTATTACAGCTGGAAGCGGGTTCTTAAGCAGATGTTGAACTTAGTGCACCAGGAGTTGGAAATAAAAGGATATGAAAAGATAAATTAAAAATGTTTTTGACTGTGTGACTGGTTGTGACTGGTGGTATTTTGTATTTGCTGCAATAAAGTGTTTATATTTAATTGTGCACGAAGTTGCAAACTTTAATAATGAAAAGGGGATAAATTGACCGTTATGAAAAATCAACTTACAATATCTACTTACTGGCGAAATAGTTAATTTAATTCATTTGCAAAACAAATTTAAGTTATTTTCAATCTCAATTTTCATTTCTATAACTATAACAGTAATAAAAATTATTCACCGTTACCTTGTTGGTTTACCTTTTCACGAGTCTAGGTCTTTTTGCATGGAGGTAACGTAACATATCATAGCTACGCTGGCCGCCAAAAATCCCGCCAGCGCTGTTGGCCAGCGCCGGCCCCCGGCGTGGCTCTGAAACCACACTAAATGGGTTTGTAAGACGGAAGGAATGTCAGGGCAGTAAATTTATGGAAATAAGTAAAGACAATTTTAAAACTAGGATCCAATACAGCCTCAATTTAATACGTTCGTGGACTGTGAGTCACCCTGCTTTAGCATAATTTTTTTGTTTGGGATTTTTGCGATTGCTCTAGCATTTACGTCTCGATGCAACATGCATGCGTCCAATGTATAGGCCGCTATACATTTGACGCATGCTATTATTTATTTATTTATTAAACAAACATTGGTTTATAAAATAAATTCAGAAGTCCCACAAAACTATTTACACAGTTTGTCTGTGGGATCAAGAATCTCTAGCTTAGATAAACAGAAAAAAAACCTCAAAAGCTATACTATGTTAGCTAAACAATACTTTTTAAATTTTTTATTAAATACATTTTTTTCTTGTTCCCGGCGTATGGCCTCGGGCAAACTATTCAACAGGTAAGGTTTCTTTAATGTTCTATCAACATAATAGTTATTTACTTTAGGTACCTCAAATTTGCCCGCAGCCAATGCCCGGGTATTATGACTATGATTGACCAACTTTGGGCTATTCTCCTGACTGTCACCCTTACAATTTGCTTAAGTTTTGTTATTTACTAGTAATATAAGAAATCTAATGTGCAGTACTTCAAGTTTATCAATTTGTGTTTTAAATGTTAATCCGTAACAGTCAAGGGTGTAGACCAAAATTAATTCAACCAATTAAAAGTATAGCATACGCGACCACGCGGGGTAAAGGTGAAGTAAACATAGTTTTTTCTTTGTGAGCAGGAAATGTCACATGTGACAGTAAGCGAGCTGTGGTTGTTTCAGCAGTGACAGTAATGAATAGACTCCCTTTATTTTACATGGAAAAAGCAACTGCTCAAGCATCACTGACAAAAAACTCAATAAACTTGGAATGCTGTAGCATCCGCGACATAATTACACCGTCCAATAAGAAGGCCAACATTAAAATTTATAATGCCTTGTCCATTTATTATTGTTCGCGAGCAAGTCTCAAAGTTCAGGTAGCTAATAAACTTTACAGCGAACTTTAACAAATAGAACCTGCTTTGATTGCAGCCTCTTGGCATTCCTAGACCGTATGGGGCTTCTCAGCACAAACAACAACAAGTGTAGGGCAATCCTGTTGTTTGGATTTGTATCTTATTACATAGCATTATAGCATTACAGTTCATATTGAGTAATGTTTTTTTTTCGAATAGTAGGGAATATGTTGTCTAACTAAACTAAAGGTTAAAGCTATAATAACTATAGCTAGATATAGCTTGGAACGAGAGAATACGAAAAAAAGCCATGAATTTGGATGGAACCCTTGCAGTGATTTTGACTGTATCTTCACTTGACAGGACATCTCGGTAGTCAAAAATTGTGGTACAAACAAATTTTTATGATTTGTAATGTTATAACTTGTCATAGGTGAATTTTTTCATATCTATGAATTTGAACTGAATAATTTTGTTGATGTGGTCTTTTATGAAGAGAAAAGAAGAAGGAGAGTGGAAGTGAACTGAGCGTAAAAAGAAGAAATTTCTGCAAAACTTAACCCGCGTTCGTTCACTGCTGGTAAACGAACATGGGTTTAGTTTTGAACACCTCGTACAAGAAAGTACCTATCAATATTATAAACTTTCAAAATATGAATAGGAGACCTTGAAGAAAGAAAGTAGTGTTTCTCCAAGCTATACAAATTTTCTCTACTATGAAACGTAGCTTTCATGCGCTGATTTGCGCGGTCGAGAGTTAGCACCTAACCCTGGGGCAAATAATAGGTCTTTACCAATGAAATTGCCGTTTTGTATGGAGATTTTGGGGAACTCTGCATTTTTCATACCAAAATTTTTTCAGTTTTCTTCACAACGACAAATCCAAAGAAAATATGTGGCATGTATCATTAGACCAACTTTAACAATATTATGTGTTATATCAAACTTCATAAAAAATATTTTTATCGTTTTTAAGTGAATGCAAATCAAATGATGGATTCGGGAGGCACTTAAAAGGAGTTGTCTCCGTGTCTAATTGTAACACAAGTAAACTTACAACAAATGATCAAAACAAATCAAAAGTTAAGCCCTTTTGATTTGTTTTGATATGGTCTCTTTTTAGAGGAGGTAATTATTTTTTAAGAATACTCTGAAATTTAATAGTTACAGGCAAAATACTAAGAGAGAAAAAAAGGCAATTTCATAGATAAAGACCTATTATATGGGCAAACTCTCGATCGTGCAATTGGGCCTAAAGGTCAGTTTTTGATCCTTGGTCAGGTTGATCATTAGGTTAAAATATGGATGAATACGTACGCTGTCGTGATATGGCAGCTTGTCCAATAGTCTAATTTTCAAATGTTACTAAAGTTAAATAATCATTAACAATTTTACCACAATACGGTGCAGCTGCTGGGATAAGTATAGTATGTCTCAATCCAAGTTGCCAAAACAAAGGTAATGTTTCATCTCTAAAATGTTTTGTGGTGTAGGTAGGTAATTGAAATCCATTGAACCGGACAACAATTGTTAATTATATTTACGTGCCAATGTCCACGTGAAAAGTGTGATTATTGAATAACAAATTCGGTAAGTCGGCTTCTTTGTTTACCTTTTTGGCAACTTGGATTGAGACGTACCTCCTATAGGTATATTGCTTTCAATCACAAATTTAACAATTTGTCAAGCTGACGTCACACATTTTGGCGTTTCCATTGTCGCTATTGGTCTAGATTCTAGTTAAGATAACAGTTGAATTCTAGACTCTAGAATTTAACTATTGTGGTTGCTATAACTAAGGATCAATAAACTCACCCAAGTAGCGTTGTTATATTGGTGCCAAAGAAATTAACTGTTGAAATAATACTCTGAATTATTTGGTCAGTCTAGTTGGATAAATTCCAAAACAGATAATGGTTTGTTGGAAAACTTTGAGGCAACAAAACTTTTGTTTTCCGTTCAACTTTTGTTTTAAGATCTTCAAAAGTAAACTATGAGAGGTTTGTTGCTGTTAGCACAACTATTAGTGTCCGTTTGTGATTTTTTCGGCATAAAAAAAAATTTTGCGCGGCGCTAAATTGTGTCAAAAAGCGTAAAATGGTACTATGCGTTAAATAAACCGTAATAACTAAGCGTAAATGGTAATGGTGTGTACTATGCGTAAAATGGTATTTGTGGTAACTCCCTAATGTTACAAGACAATAGATCGATCGTCAATCGATGGCAAATTGAGTAATCAACGTCGATCGATGGATTCTACAATACGATTAATCGTTTCGTATATGGGTCATTCACATAACCGCATAAAATTCTGTTATAGGCAAAATTTTTATTGAATTTTAAAACATAATATTTACTTTTCAAACGTCGTTTTATAATTACGGATAAAATGGAAATAATCATTCTATGAAACAATTTCGAAATAAAAGTCCACTTCGGTGGGCTCCATCGTCATACAAATTCGATCATAGAGTAAAAGCTATTTAGTAGTTAGCATATAATAATAATAATAATAATAATTTTATTTAGGAACTTAAACATAGTAATTACATAAGTGAGTACGTACGATAAGAACTGCTGTAGTCTACGACTGTGTTGCAGTTATTAACGCTCGTCGTCCACATATAAATATCATCAGAGATATAATATGTCATCATCAGAGGAAGAAGAATATTTTCCACCAAAAAGACATTGTATCTTCGGTGGACGTAATTTATTTTATTATTACTGTATTTATAATGACAACGCAATGGTTTTTTCTTATTTGTTCTTATGAGGAGATTTCAATATTACTATCGCAAAAGAACTTTATATTGTTAATGGTTTATTACTTATTTATATTTTATATTGTTCTTTAATTATATTGTTAATATAATTAAAGAACTTTATATTGTTAATGGTTTATGACGACCTCCGTGGTTGAGTGGTCTGAATGCCGGTCTCAAGGCGTCGCCATCTTTAGAGGTTCTGGGTTCGATCCCCGGTGGGGGCAAATGTTTGGGTGATGAATTTTCAAGCATTTGTTCTCCAGTCTTGGATGTTTATATATATTTATATATATTCAGGATATTTATATGTATATCTATTAAATATATTTATCCGTCATCTAGTGTCCGTAACACAAGCAGCATTAGTTGCTTAAAACGGGGCTAGTTGATAGGTGTGAATGCTTGAAGATATTTATTTATTTATATTTATTTGCACTTTTAGTACATTTGATAGACATGTATATCTGTTCGGTGAACCTAAAAATATATTTTTAAATAACTATTGTAATCCTTTACATTGATCTTAGTCAGTGGTATATTTTGTTAAGAGTGATCTCTTTTATTAAATAAAAGTAGCACGTTAAGAAAAACACGATTCTTCATTTTTTCTTAATCAGGACCCTGTTATGACAATGACCCAGATGTGAATTCTGTTATTACTTGAAACTTTTTTATAGCACCAAGGTGGTAATCAAGCATACGACCCACCTATTGGGAAGCAGTTACCGTAGCCTATGGACGCTTCCAGCACTAGGGTCTCACTCGCGCGTTGCCGCCCTTTCAAAAACATTGTTATGCCCTTCTTGTAGAACCCCATGTTGTACTTTTCAAAACATAGTTGACTTTCATATAGAATTTTCTGTACATTTGACGTCTTTTTTGGTACATAAATTTTTGTATAAATTTTATGTTATCATAAAAAAGGGTATGTAACTTGACATTAAAAAATGAATGAAACTATTCTAGAAATCACCAAAGCTCGTTACACTCTCTATATTTTTAATTACTATCTTCATTCTTCATTCTGTTTTATACACAACTATTGTACCATGATCTGTACCGTAAAAACTGTTTATACCCAAATAAAATAAAAGAGACATATCCTAGAACATTGTTTTCTACGACGTGTAAGATTGCTAGGGCTCCCTGAGGATGCATCATTTAGGTGACAGGAAAATTTTAAGGCCTTCGCTGATACAACAATCTCTCCTTAATTTTGATGGGGACGATTCCGTCATACTTCTATCTTAGGATAGTCCCTTAGGCTAAGTTCACTCGTTTACAATCAGGCGTATCGTATAATATCGCGTAGAACCCCTCGTAACGCCCTCCCCTTCTCTACCCAAGGGGAAACTCCATGTAGTAAAAACCTACTGCTGATAGACGGAAACGATTTCTTACATACAATAAAAATATCTCTTCATGTGGTAAATAAATAGTATGCAAAGCTGAAGGTTTCCCATGACCTACATATAAAAGTCCGAAATACAGCCTTACGGAAATTCCCTGGTCAGGCAATAAAGTCCCTTATAGACCATTGAGTAAGTAATCACGTTCCATTTAGAGAATTGGAAAATCAGTAAGTTTTTTTATCTTGAAACGAAACAAATAAATAAATATAAACTTTATAGTACGTACACCAATAAAGTACCAATTTCTTATCAACAGTACGTTTGGCGGTAATCGCTTGAGTTCTATTTTGTTCCGGGGTGAGGGATTTAAATAATTACAAACTTCCGGGGTTTTCCGAGAATATAAATACATAATAATAACATATGCGTTAAAGGTTCGATTTCTACACTATACTCCAGACGATAATCAATAATATTATAATATTCTTTAAAACAAACGTGGATACTAATGAGAAAAATAGCAGTTACAATGAAATTTACTCCAAAATATTTATGTTACTCCAAGGGGGTAAGCAGAGGCGTTATACCTTTATCTCGCCTGATGTGAAAAAGAAACAAAAAACAATAACTTAATTTATGAAACCATAAATTTATTACAGTATAAAATTATAACCAACTGTACCAACCAAACCAAACCAAATGTACCAACTGCTTTTCTTACCTAGCTTGTCGTAAAATGCGACTAAGGGCGTATTGGGTACTGGCTCTATGATGATGAGCCACTGAGCTAGCAACTTGTTACTACTCTTTTACGATTTTAATTTAATTTTAAATAACATTTTTAGAAGCAGTACCTACACAGATACATAATTATCATCACGCCTCTATCCTCGAAAGGGTTGGCAGAGGTGTAAACACCCATAATTCGTCTTATTTAAAAGTCTTTGTAACAGGGGGTGAGTCTGTTGCCACGGCACACGACATTCAACAAGCCATAAGTACATAAATACCACAAAAATATTTTGGTGACCCAGTTCAGCTCATACTCTGCAACAGTGTATTGGTGACATACAATTCCCCAGGGATTAAAGACTGAGATGTCTCGGATCGGCTCCAACAAGGGCAGCCCATATTGCCAACGAACGAGCGCGCTGGCAGGCGAAGCATAGTGGTGGATAATATGACAAACTAAGTAAAGATTACAGATTCAGCGACCAAAGTCAAAATACTTCGCTGCAATCGTTTGATATTTCATTAGATAATTATTGAGAATATACAATATAATATTTAATATAAAGAACATCCAATACTGGAGAAAAAATGTCTGAAAATTCATCACACAACCAATGGGGATCGAACGAACCACTCGGCCACGGAGGTCGTCAGACGAAAGACTTACGAGCGGGCTGGCAGACGAAGCATAGTGATGGATAATATTAGGTCCTTACCTATGAAATTGGTGTTTTGTATGGAGATTTTGGGGATGTCTGCATTTTACATACTAATATTTTATCAGTTTTCTTCACAACGACAAATCCAGAGATATTAATATTTAGCATGTATCATAAGACAAGCTTTAGTAATATGTGTAATATCACACTTCTTAAAAATTATTTATCGTTTTTAGGTGAATGCAAATAAAATGATGTATTCGGGAGGCAGTTAAAAATAATTGTCTTTGTTTTTAATTTTAACACAATTAAACTTACAAAAAAATATATAGTACAAATAAGACGTGCTTATTATTTAAGTATTAACATTAAATATTACTCTTCTATTATGCTGTCATTCTTGTATGTTTTATTTATTATACTTTTCTCTCCCAAATCCGCTGTACACGAAAAAATTTCATTCGGCTGTACACGACAAATTAAAATACGAAAAGAGGTGAAACGATGCTCATTTTTTTTCGCTCTCCCGTCCAATATGGCCTGCGCTATAAGCGGGAGGCTTAGCGGGATATGCAACGCTTCCAATGCTCTGATTGACTTATAGACACCGAAGTATCAAGATCAACTGAGTCTTGTTTGGAATTTGACATCATGGCTTGACATATTTTAAAGCGGAGGTAGTTAATTGTGGCAGTTATTGAAGCTAAAGAAACAATTTTGGAATATGCAGAAAGCAGAATTACAATTATTCTGTTAAAAACTGTATCATCAAAATCAAGGTATTAGAAGTTTTTTTTTATATGAGATTATTTTTCTAGGTTTAAAATTAACATTGAGAAGAGTTAATTTTCTTTGTACACAAAAAACAAATCTACTTGATGCTAAGGGCCTGTTTCAAAATCGATGAGTAATGTCATAATTTGTTACTTGACAAAAAAAAATACTTTTTAATTATATCCTTCCATTGGCGTACTGTACGTTTGATTGATAATGTGGTGATAAGCCTTACACAGAGATTGTGAAACGCAAGATGGGTGTTAACTTAGTATGTGGTATTTACTTTGTGAATGTTCTGAGTAGCTTAAATAGAACTTTACTTATTGATTGTGAAACAGGCCCCAAGTCTGATCAAAATTTATTTGAAACAATGAAATAAAAATATTAAAAGTCTATAAGTGAGTTAGAATTACTTACGTAATCACCATAAATACGCGTATTAACACTTAACTCGAATCTACTTTGACGAGCATTACATCTACATAAATAATAAATCACATTTACATAAAATATCGTTCTAAGTAATGTTAAGAGGGAAAATATGAGATATAATAAAACAAATTCAAGGCAGTATTCATATCAAAGTGTTGTGATAAAGCCATCGTAATAATTCATAAGAATTGTACGTAGAATGAATAATTTGGCGTTATAACGTTCATGGGAGAGACTCTCAGTGACACACACTGGAATAAACCGAACTATATCAGTCCTCAGCCTATATACATCCGACTGATGAGCACAGGCCTTCCTCGGGGAAAAACACATGAGGACACCATCACGCTCGTCCAATGCGGGTTACAAAGACAAAGACTTTTTATTTCACATGAAATATGGTACATGATAAGGAGTTCACAATATATATTAATTTCCGTAATATTGGATTCTTACCTATGAAATTGGTGTTTTTATTCTGTCTTAGCCATTTGTCCGTAACTATTAAGTTTCAGAACATTCTTATAAAATAATTGCCTATTCTATAAATAGACCATATATTTGAGCTCGTATTATTTAATTTGTTATTTTTTTGTAAGTTTAATTGTGTTAAAATTAGACACAAAGACAATTATTTTTAACTGCCTCCCGAATACATCATTTGATTTGCATTAACATTAAAACGATGAATAATTTTTATCAAGCGTGTTCACACACATATTGCTTAAGCTTGTCTAATGATACATGCCAAATATTATTACTCTGTATTTGTCGTTGGGAAGAAAACTGATAAAATGTTAGTATGTAAAATGCAGACATCCCCAAAATCTCCATACAAAACACCAATATCATAGGTAAGGACCTAATATTTGTCATAATTGGATGACTGCGTTCTAGCTTGTTAATTTATACCTGGAGGAGGAGTAAAATTGGTAAAAGTCCCCAGAGACAAATTTTTTGCTTCTCGCTTCTTTGTTCACGTCCAAGCGAGAGGCAATGAGTAATTTTGTCTTCAGGGATTTTATCTCTCCGCTCCATGCTGGTACAGGCGCTTCTAATTGAATTTTTAATATTATCAGTTCGTCCTCAGCCTATTACATCCCATTGCTGGGCACAGGCCTTCCTACATGGGAAACACATGAGGAGTATGGGCCGTAATACCACCACGCTGGCCCAATGCGAGTTGGTGGGTAGAAACGGTTGCATTTTCGACCGAGACCAATTAACGTGACTTCCGAAGCATGGCGGAGCTCAAGATCATAATCGTCCATCCAATTCCTGGCCATGGTGAAGGTAGCTTTGTTTTCAAGATCAGTTGATTTTCGTCACTGGATAACAAGCTCCTTGTTTCTCCATATAGAGAAAATACATAATTACAGTTTACGATTTTGTTTCTAAACATTTTTTACGGATCCGTAAGCATTATTTAATTTTGTATAAAATTCCCATTCAACTTGCTGTAAAATATTGAGTTTTTATCGGTTTTGTTTATGCCCTCAATTTTATATCGGCGAATCGGCACAACCATTCCCCATTATATTTTTTTGTAATAATATAGATAGATAGAACATTAATTGGGTCGAGCGGTCGGCTGTTAATGGATATTTTGTGAAAACCTTAAAATTTAAATACAGCTGAAATTAATTAACTGTAAATATACTGAACCCTGGACTTTTTTATTATACTATATGACAGGCAAGCTCTTGGCCTTCATCTCACTTGATGGTAAGAGAAGATTAAGCCGAAGGTGAAAGCGAGCTTCGTTTGTATTCCTCAACTACTGAGTTACTGGCTGTCTTGCCTCTAATTGCCGGAACACAACTTAAATGACCAAGTACCGGGCTGAAAAAAAGCCGATATTTTCCATATCCAAGCAAACAAGAAGCTCTTGGGCTTTCCCATCTGCCAGATTGTTGAAACAAACTAAATCTCGCTCAATTTTGGGTCACAAAAGACAGAATTATCCTACGATCATTTAAATCACAGTCGTTTTTTGCAAACATACTCCTTAACGTCCATTTTGATTCGTTTATACAAGAATTCGAGCACTTGATAAATTTAAATTAGACTTCATAAATAATTTATAGCAAAAGGCAAACACGACAAATTTTATGTTTTTTCGTCGCCTTGTTACACTTTGTTATTGGGACAGCTAACGAAGGTTCAGGTACACTCTGCTCTCATAGATGGTAAACAGAAACGATTGTCAAAAGTGAAGGAAATTTAATTTCGGTAGCGATGTTGAATGACGGAAAAGGAAAGTAGTATCAAATAATGATAATACATATTAAAATATTTTAGATGATTAAACGAACTACCAAGAGAAGTTCTATCACTATTATATGACTCACTTCATTCCAAGATATAGTATATTTATTAACAGGTAGTCGACGTTTACTTTCCTCTAATTGTATTTTCCTAATTTTTCGCTCATAGACCTCAAGTTTTTCCTGTGCGCTTCGTTTCCGCATAATGTTTAGGACGCGTGCGCACGTTGCCTCACACGAAAAAGGAATAACGAGAATCTAATATGGCTGACCAAAAGACAAAGAGGTTTAAAAACCCGGGGTCGAAATACAAAATCGATAAAAAATTCGATTAATAGATTTTAAAACTTCAAAACCGTTAATGTTGCCTGTTAATTGTTATACTATATCAGAAGAATGAAGTGACGAAATAATTAAAGAACGCGGGCTCAACACAAAAATATCTTCTTATTTCAATAATATCACACTCAAATTAAGGTAGAAGTCATCCACTCCGGATATATTATTAAAGTCCCTTTGTTGTTCCCGACATACTGAAAGCAAGTGATATTCAAAATAAACTACTTACAAAACTTTCAATTTTCTTAACTTTCAAATTTGAAAGTCTACCAATAGCAAATAAAAACAATGGCACATTTAGCACAACTGATCACGACCCAGAAACTTCCCGCGATTCCCGTCATGTTACCGCAAACATTTCGAGAATTGTTAAACACCATTCGTTGTAACAAGAAACAAACACATTTCCCACTTGGTAAGAATCTCGAAGAAATTTAATTTATTCCAAAACTACGAACAAACTTCACAGGCTCCGTTATTGGAGTAAACGAACCAGTTGAGAACTTAAAACGTTGCTAATAAGTCATACGTTCGCATTTACGGTATTGCATTTACATTTTATGGCGTCACGTCGCTTGGAAATGTTTACTCGAGTTTTCTTGGAGTTCCAATCCAGAAAGTTGGTCATTGCAGGAGGTTTGAGCGTCACAACTTGCTATTTTGTTTCTTTTGTAGGCGATTAAGCATCGAATTTGTTGTTTTGTAAACTTGCTGTGAACTGTTTATTTTGATTTGTTAACATTAACAAGAATAAAATTTACAATTATTATGTTAAAATCTCATGACAATTTTTACATTTTTTCCCCGATTTCAGCCACTTTTATAGCATTAAATTAGTGTAATATACTCGTTGCGGTCACTCAAATTGACCAGTGTACTATCGGAAGGCAAGTGTCGTTTTCAAAGTATACAAAAACTAGAAACACAAAGAAAACTACAAATTATGTGTAATAAAATTTTGAATGACAACACAACACAAAGAATTCAAGGTAATAATATATTATTTATTATATTAATATAAGTAACTAGAGCAGAAATCCATTTCTTCTGAAGCGCACTTCACAAAACAGCCTATTTGGCTCTGATTAGGCACTTTTCCTGTTCCAGTTCAAACAAACCGTTCGCTAGCCAACACTCGTTTCCATTTTCGACTGGAACTTTGTAAATTCTCCACAAATTTATTACTCGGCCCATTTGTTTGACAGCGTATGCATTAAAATAGGTGAATGTAGACCAGAACGGTTGAGTAGATAAATGAAAGTATGAATTCCAGATGATATATACTCCATTTTTATATTCAGCTCCGGAGATAATGAATAGATTCTCTTCTTTCTGGATGTTTGCCAGGAAGAGGTGCATATATGATGTGCTCTCACGTCACGGAGGGGAATATAAAAAGTATTTTATGTATAGTTGCGTCAGGCGTCGCAGCCATTGTTTTATTTTAGCTTAATCGACGCTGATTGTGCTATCAACTGTCTCTGTTCTGTTCATAGCAGTTTTATATTTTTTATCTGTATTGCCAAACTACTGTGAAAATTTATTACAATGCTTTATTTATTGTAGAACTCACTATAATATTATTTATTCGATATATCAATATTAATGTATCTGTAGTATTTAAGTACCAATATATCCTTTTGCGTCATGATGACAGGATGTTAATGTGATTAATTTATTAAGGGCGAATTCGACCAAATTGAGATTAGTAACACGGGAATAGTAATACCAAACTGAGTTCACACGATTGGTCGAATCTGCCCTAAGGGCGGAGCCGATTAGCTATCCTAGTTTTTTCATGTTTGGCTACACGCGAGTAATATTATTTTAACGGAGTACGCAGTTATCGCGCACGAATGTGTCAATGTCTCAGAACAAGGCCTCCTGGTAGTTTTTGTGAACGGATGGCGTAGTTTTTTCTCTTTCAGTAATATTGTAAAATGTTTATGTCATTCATAAGCATGCGCTAAGACGCATCTAAACTGAATAAATGATTTTGATTTTGAATTTTTTATTCTCGTTTGACATAGGGCAGATTCGACCAATCGTTTCAGCTCATTTTGGTATTACTATTCCCGTGTTACTAATCTGAATTTGGTCGAATTTGCCCTTAGATACTCCAGTTAGAGAGAAAAAGATCATAAAGATCTCTGTAGTGAAATTCATGTAGTAATCGCTACGAAATTGTCAAATATTAATTCAAAGAGTCCCTAGGATTGACTTGAACTAGACCCATTGCGGGGAGGTTTTGAAATCTGAATGGTCCATCCCACGCGCAGATAAGAAAGATTTTGCCTGTCATAATTTGCCCCAAAATTATGAAAAGGGTACAAAGTTTAGATTGCAAATCTTTCGTAACAGTACTCTCTGTATTTGAAGTTTGACCAAATTAAATTTCCTATGGGCGAAAAGTTGGGTTCTGATTTCGTCTCTTCCCTATGTTATCTCCCTCTGCTTATTTTTCTTCTCAATTCACAATGAATCAAAAATAGCAATAAGATCGGCGATAGGTTTATCAACCAGTACTTTTTCGTTCAAAATATTTTCTTCGGGTACTTATTAATTTCAATGTTTTTCAATGATAAGTCTAAACTTACTTTCAACAAAAAAATAATTTGAAATATGTTTATCAAGTTTGTATCTTTATAAGTTTATTTTTCCATATTCATGAAAAATTCAAACTAACTTTAAAAATATTTAATATTTGTAATTAACTACTTTCAGTTTAAGAGAAATGTTAGGGAACATTGATGAAGAGTTGCGTGAAAAGCAGAAGAAAGGCTTCTGTTTTGCCGAAAGTTCATTACAGTATTACTTGAAGTATTGTTTCAACGCTAATGTAAACGGGATAATAGAAAACATAGAATTATAGAAATTATTTCAACTATAATAATAATATGCACGTAAATATATGTGGAAAACAATGCGAACATGCGAAGACACGATATTAAGGAGCGTTGATGGAAAATTTACAGCTCTGAATAATTTTACCTTGAACACTTAGATACACAACCAATCAATCTAAGATAAACATACTAAGTAAAACTGAACCATTAACCTCGGGGGAATAGTTCCTCTTGCAATATGATTTTGGACATCGAAAGCTATCAACAAACAAATCAATTAGGCAACACCGAGCGAACAAAGGCCTTATTTATTAGATAATGGGTTCCGCGGCCATTAACTGTGAACGTATAATTTATGGGCCCATTAGACAGTCGCCTTATGTCGCCACGTTGAATGTGATTATCCTGACTTATAATTTGGTGGTCTTTGCAAAGGCTTTTTACAGGACTTTGTACTATCATGAATATAAGCTTTTTTTATTTTATAAAATGATGGGTATTTTAGATTCATCTTGAAGAAAAGTTTACTGTTTAGACGTCAGCAACCCTTACTGTACCACTGTTAGGTTCCACGTATATGTGGACGCATGGCGTTCTAGTGTTTGAAAGTTTGGCTAATGCCTTGACACATGCTACTGGAGACCAATTTGGCAATTAGGCATTTTTAACGTACAAAATTAACGTACTATTTATTTTGAAATGTTATATATTTTTTATTATCCAAATAAACATTTTTCTTTATTTTGTGGGGGCGTGGCACACCGCACGCATAAACGTCCGTACCCGTAGCGTAAGTTTTCATTATAAAAATACTTCTAACTTTGAGTTGGGTTAAAAAATGTCAAAATAGACAATTTCTATGAGAAATGTGATTTCAACTAGTTAGGCGCTTTTCACGTTTTCCATTTCATTCTTGACATTCCTTAACGCAACTTAAGGTGAAAAGTGTTTTTACACTACAGTCTGATTTTGACACTTATTTGTAGTGCATTTTGACTGTTGTTTGTAGTGAGATTAATCGATTCCCATAACAATGTGAATGGTACATTTTGACAAATTAATATTATTTGTCAAAATACACCTATTAAATTATTCAGACTGTAGGGGTATTGTACGGTTTCCGTTACGCACTGCAGTTCCCATAGAGAATAAATGTGACGTTTATAGCTATATGTGAGTTTGCATACAACACACACATAATTATCATCATGACTCTTTCCCCGAAGGGGTAGGTGGAGGTGTTGAGCACCCACACCAACACACACAATCATGCTATTAAAGACGTCACACGTCATACCGAATTGCTGTTCGTAACTACGACGCGCATGGACACGCGTGTACGGATTCAGTGTGTTTCCTTTAAGGCACATGAAGTGGTTAGCTAATCATTATCCTTATTACATACTATCAACGACAAGTACTCACTCACAATACTATTTAACTAGTTCATAATACTCACATTCCATTTAACTCGAGACAAATCTGATATACCTAACAGTTCCCGGAGCAAATCAACTAAGTGCTTGCTACTTCACTGAAATTTCTTAACCATTTTTCTTTAAATTTCCACTCTGGAATATAAGAGATCCTGACTTAGAGATAACTGACGTTGATGTGGAACAACGAATAGAGATGTTCTTGTACATTTATATTTGTAAGACGTATTAGAATCTTTAATTAAAATTTAGTGCAACGTTTTTATGGAATAGTAGTCGAAGGACAGGTGTATTGTTGGTTTTTAGGAAGTGCTTGGCCTTAGTATATTTATAAAAAAAAAATTGTTGCTTAAAATTAACCCCTTCAAAAAAGCTTCTTCGGATATTGGATATAAGAAAAGGGGCTAACTTGTTGTGGTTATAAGCTTGTACAGAAAATATCGCGGTAAAAAAATTAGATTCTTTATCACTCTGTTTTCAATAAAGTCTATGACATATCAAGTTACTTATTTCCCTTTGAAAATTAATAAACAATATGAAGTATGGAAGAGACAAATAAAGAAATGACAGTTAAGAAAAATGATTGTTTGAACGTCATTCGAACAAAAGTGAAATTATAATCAGAAATTTTAATAATAAGATGGCAAAATTGTATTTAATAAAATGAAGATTGTTTGAGTTTCTATTTTAAAATTATTTAAAATTAAACAAAACACTGAAATTTTAAGGAAAAGTTTTCTTTAAAAAGTTATCGATACGTATATTTAATTTATTAGGCCATTTACTTAGTCTTGCACGTCTAAATGTCGTCAATGGATTCTCGTTTTATTAAAAAATATAGGTATAATCTTTGGGTATAATCTATGATCAATCAAATTGATACGAAATTAAAAGACATTTCGAGATTTCGACTTCAATGTATACAAGCAATTCTGATAATTAGGTTATCTGACCGCGATTGTACCTTGCTATGAGAATTATAAGAACTGTATGAGAGTGACCCCACACAGATAAATCATAACGGTTTTCATGTGGGAAAAAAATATTGCAATGTTTTTTAATTTGTATCTATGTGTTGGAGAGTTTGCGAAATAAAACGAAGTGTGTAGTAACGATACAAATCTTATTTGAAATGTGAAAGTACAAGATATAGCCCGCCAATCAGAACGTACAACTTAAACGTGGTCCGTAACGCACTCGGGTCTCGATGTAGTGGGTTCGGTTCTCAACATGCCCCCGGCCTTGGAGGCACCTGCGTCCAACGTTTTCTCCGCAATTTTGTTCTCTTCTTCGATGTCGAACAGCGGACAGATTCGTGGAAAAGCGCGTCGAATTACTCCCGTTGCGGTCTGGATATCAGCAACTCTCGACACTCCATCTCTTCCTGGCTTAGTTGACAGCGTGCGGCCTAGACTCCATTTTAGTGGTGGAGTGTTGTCTTCCTTTATTACAACTAGTGTATTCGGTTGAAGATCAGCTGCATTCATCTTCCACTTCACTCTAGTTTGCAATTCTGCGACATACTCCTTGCTCCATCGGTTCCAGAAGTGCTGCCGGAGCTGCTCCAGTCGCTGGTAGCGGGACAGCCTGTGAGCAGGGACGTCAGCGAGCTGCTCAGTGGCTGGCGCTGTAAGGGGCCGGCCAATCAGGAAATGAGCGGGACAAAGGGATTGGAAATCAGTAGGATCGGCAGACATCGGACTCATAGGACGGGAATTTAGGATGGATTCAATCTGCGTTAATACAGTACTAAACTCCTCAAATGTCAAGTGAGAATTACCTATTACCCGCAACATATGATGCTTACAGGATTTAACCCCGGCTTCCCATAATCCACCAAAATGAGGCGTGTGTGGAGGAATGAATGAGAACTTAATTTCCTGACTGGTTGCGTATTCAATTATGTCTTTTGAGCAGTGAGTTAAAAATTTTGAGAACTCATTAGCTACACCTACAAAATTTCTGCCGTTGTCCGAGACAATTTTAGCAGGTTTGCCGCGCCTAGAGATGAATCTCTTTAATGAAAGTAGGTAGGCATCCAATGACAGGCACTGACAAGTTCTAAGTGAATCGCACGAGTTACGAAACATACAAACAAGCAGATGTAACTATTGACTAGTTTAGCTCCTCTACCCTTACGGTTCAATGTGAGCACTGGCCCAGCGTAGTCTACACCGCAATGTAAGAACGGAAAGCTCGGAGTTATTCTTTCCAGCGGCAAGTTGCCCATGATAGGAGATAAAGTCTTACCTCTTAATCGTGTACAAGTAACGCATTTGTGCACAGTGCGTCGTGCAAGGTTTCTACCACCTACTGGCCAGTATTTTTCGCGGATGTTGTATAGCAGAGCTTGCGGTCCAGCGTGATGAAGCTGTCTATGCTCGTGCCGAAATAAGATAACTGTAAACCAATGTTTAGATGATATTAAACTAGGGTGTTTCTTATCGAACGTAAAAGTAGAATATTTTAACCTGCCACCTACGCGTATGACTTTCTCATTGTCTATGAATAAGTTAAACTTGCCTAAATTATTGCCGCTATTTAAATTATAATTATTATAAAGCAGTTTGCATTCGCTAGGGAAGGATTCCTGTTGACACAGCTTAACTAAAGTTGTCGTTGCATCTTTTATTTAATCAACTGAAAGACTTCCGTAGCGAGCGTTATTTCTATTTCGTGTATTGTATATAAATCGTAACATATATGCACATGCGCGTTTCATGCGATTAAATTGAGAAAATCGGCTAAACGGAAAGAACGGACAGTCGACAGTAACGTGAGTGCAAACTGCCTGCGGCTTTATTTCAGGCAAATCAGTCGGCGCGATAGTGTCTTCTAGTTTTTTATATTCTAACTCCACCTTATGAAGGAACGAAGGCCCCTCCCACCATAAGGTAGAAGACTTCAGATCAATTAATTTGACTCCTCGAGATACTAAGTCGGCAGGGTTATCTTTACCGTTAACGTGACACCATGGCAATTCCTGTGTGATTTCATTGATTTCAGCAACCCTGTTCTGAACAAAGGGTTTTAGTAGTTTAGGAGCCATGCGCAGCCAACTCAGTACTATAGTCGAATCAGACCAGAACGTGATTTTATTAAAGTTATTGTGAAGTGACGCCTGTAATTTATTGTACAATCTCGCTCCCAGTAAAGCCCCACATAACTCTAACCGTGGTATGCTAACAGGTTTCAACGGTGCAACCTTTCCTTTCGAACAGTATAGCCTAACAGTCACAGAGGAGTCGTGGTTAATTGTACGTATGTATATACAGGCACCATACGCCAATTCAGATGCGTCGCAAAATATGTGGAGCTCCTGGCGTGCAGGATCCTTGCCTACGACATGTCGCGGTACACGAATATCATTTAATATAGACAGGGACCTGGAAAATCCCTTCCAGTTTTGTACGACGTCATTGGGCACCTCATCATCCCAGCCCATCTTTAACAGCCACAGCCTTTGAAGTATAACCTTAGCGATGATTATGAATGGACTTAACATGCCTAAAGGGTCGAAAATTTGTGATACAGTTGACATTATATAACGTTTTGTAACAATATTATTTTCAAGTTTAAATTGCGAATTAAAATAAAACTCATCACTAACATTATACCAGCTTAAACCTAAAGTCTTTGAACTAGAATTCTCTTTTAACGTTAGTTCTTTAGATAAGTTTTTAATTTGATGTTGCTCGTTATCAATACAAAAATTAAACATCCACTTGCGAAGTGGGAAACAGGCGGAACCTAAAACTTTTTCTAATGAAGAACATATTTCTAATAGCTTATCCTTCCTGTCGCAGCTAAAAATTAAATCATCAACATAAAAGTTTTCGTTGATTACCTTAGCGACGTCAGGATTTGAAATTGTACAGTCTAATGCTAACTGCTTGAGGTACCTACAGCTTAGGAACGGCGCTGAGGCGGTACCGTACGTGACGGTGTTCAGCCTGTAGGTATCTAAAGGTTTAGAGGGGTCGTCACGCCACAGAATTAGCTGGAGGTCACGCTGGTCTTCGTGAACGAGACACTGTCGGTACGTTTTCTCGATGTCCGCGCAAGCAGTGTATTTATGATACCTGAACCTCAGCAAGATAGCAACGAGATCACCCTGTATTGGCGGCCCTACCATTTGTATGTTGTTCAGCGAGATGTTATTGCTTGTAACAGCACTAGCGTCGAACACCACACGCAGCTTGGTCGTGGTGCTGTGCTCACGGAAGACGCCGTGATGTGGTAGTACATAGTGAGGCTTCCCGCACTCGTCAATACGACTCATATGACCTAAACGAATGTACTCTTGAATAAAGTCGACGTATAACTGCTTGTAACTGGGATTACGCTGTAAACGTTTTTCTAGTGCTAGAAACCGAGTTTGTGCTTGTGCATAGCTTTCACCTAACGCATCAGGCCCTCTCTTGAAAGGAATTCGTACGCAGAACCTTCCGTCAATATTGCGTGTTGTATTTTTGACGAAATGTTCCTCACAAGCACGCTCCTCGTCAGTACGTGTGTCCTGTGACATAGGCAATTCCTCAAGCTCCCAAAAACGGCGTAATTGTATATCGAGCGACTGCGACGCCAAGAAGTTACATTCTATATACCTATCATTCCGAGAAATAGAACAAATAGGCCCGGAAATAACCCAACCGAACTTAGTGTCTAATAAGAAAGGCCCGTTCGATAACTTAATTTTATTTGAGTTATTTATTAGTTCCCAGAAAATATCTGCGCCTATCAGAACATCTATACTGTGAGAGTTATAAAACTGCGGGTCGGCTAATTGAATATTCTCAGGAATACTAAACTGTGTGTACGGCGCGGCGATAGCAGGTAGCGATGACGTAATCGTAGACAAAACAAAACATTGTAAGCGCGTACGGTAGTAGTCATTGCGAGATTTAATTTCAATGTTACATATCTGCGTTGAATTTGTAACTGAATTACCAACACCCCGAATTTCTTGAGTGGACTGTATAACTGGCGTTTGTAATAAATCGCATAGTGATTGTGTTATGAAGCATCTCTGACTCCCACTATCAAGAAGCGCACGCGCAATGTGATAATTGTTGTCTTTATCAGCAATTTCAATTAAAGCAGTCGACAACAAAACCGGTTTCATAGCAGGAGCTTGCCTCCCGGTTAATTCTATATGAGCCTTGTTTGATTGGATTACAGCATCTTTTTGAGTTGACACGGGAAAGGTAGGCGGGCGCGGCGGGAAGGCTGCGGGGGACGCGCGATGCCCCTCCGAAGCGGCAGCGATCGCCTCGCGCGCGCAGCCCTCAGTGTCGATGCTGCGGCCACCGTGCGACAAATGAAGTGCTACCGAACTAGACGTTTGGGAACTAGTTGGATGGATTAGCGAGTTATGCTTCTTGCTACAAAATCTGCACGGCCCGAACCTACAATTGTCAATAGTGTGTCCAGAACGTAAACAATTGTTACATAGGTTTTTGCTGTTTATAAAATTAAGTTTAGAGTCTAAATTAAAATCTAGGAATTTCTGACACGAATATAGTGGGTGACTTGCGTTACATAATAAGCACAGCTTCTTAGTGAACTCGCGTGAACGGTCGGACGGCTTACCGGTAGTAACATTGCAGTGAATTTTGTTGTGATTTGGCACGTGATATCTTTTAACATTCACCGTTTTATTATGCGAAAATAGCAATGTTTCTAGCATGTCCGCTCGGTCTTTAAGAAACGTGATTAGGTCATTTACTTTTAGCTGTACCTTAGAATCACCGTTGCCTGGAAACAAAGTGCATTTGTGCTGTTCCCACTCGCGTTCTGTGACAGGGTCTAGTTTAGACACCATGATGTAAATTATTAGTGTGTCCCATGACTCAGTTGGCTCGCCTAATATCTTTAACGCACGTAAGTTTTTAAGTACTGTGTCGATTAACCTCCTGATTAGAGCTGGGGACTCTTTGCTAATACCCTGCATAGTGAACAAAGCCTTGACATGATTATGCACTAGCAATCTGCTGTTATTGTAGCGATTGATAAGCAACTCCCAGGCAATAAAATAGTTGTCACTAGAAAACTCGACTGAATTTATGACTAACTCCGCGCTTCCTTTAAGAGATGATTTCAAGTAATGAAACTTCTCAATATTACTTAGGTCATTGGAATTGTGCACTAAAGATAAATAGGTGTCTCTAAATTCAAGCCATTGCTCACATGAACCATTGAAGGTAGGCATAGAAATGGTTGGTAATTTTACAGCTTTATTGCTATGATGATTGCACTTATTAGAACTGTCAGTAACCTGATTAGGATTTAAAAGATATTCGGCTTGCGACATTATGGCATAATAGCTATCTTCGAACATCTCTCTCTGCGTTAACTGCTCATCAACGTCAGAGGCTAACTCTTCTAGCTTATTTTGAATTTCGTTAAATTCATTAAATAAATTATTAGCTCCCTGAACACGTAGCTTAAGATCTATGCGGCTTTGCGTGGATATAGACTCACATTTTAACAAAGACAAGTAGTTAGAAAACTTTGTTAATCTACCTTTAACTATGCCGCGTTTTTTAACTAAGTCTCTAGTTAAGCTTTCATCGCAAAATTTAAGCGGGGACTTATCCCGAGTGCAACCAGGTTCCAAGCTCATTTTGGTGGAAAGTGGAAAGATTACTCACGGTTAGGTACACCTTTGATAGATGGCTGATAACGATGTTACCGGGTAGAAAGCACTACACTAGCAGTAGGCAATTCTCACTGAAATCAAGCAGAAAGCCAAGTATTACACAGTGGAAATGGAGGTGAAGTAGGATAGGCAGGATGGCTGGCTGTACCTTTTATGCGCTTTATCAGGCACTGGACCGGCTGATCCTCTTATCTGCGGCTATACTTCGATGCTCCTCGTAGGAAATTTCGAGCAATTTTGCGTATTTGCTGCGAAATCCTTCTTCCGAATGATAATCCTGGTTCTGGTAGACGCCTGGATGCGGGTTTTCAGGTCTTGATGCGGCTCTGAAGGTCCAAAATGTTGGAGAGTTTGCGAAATAAAACGAAGTGTGTAGTAACGATACAAATCTTATTTGAAATGTGAAAGTACAAGATATAGCCCGCCAATCAGAACGTACAACTTAAACGTGGTCCGTAACGCACTCGGGTCTCGATGTAGTGGGTTCGGTTCTCAACAGTATGTGAAAATAAATAAATAAATAAATAAATAAATAGGCATACAGAAGTTCATTTATGATATTTGAAAACATTAGTATCACTGTATGACTTCAATTCAATTCATAGTGCGATCTTAATACAAGATAATTAACGACCTCTGTGGTCGAGTGGTCTGTATGCCGGTCTCAAGGCGTCGCCATCTCGAGAGGTTCTGGGTTCGATCCCCGGTGGGGGCAAATATTTGGGAGATGAATTTTCAGGCATTTGTTCTCCAGTCTTGGATGTTTATATATATATTTATATATATTCAGAATATTTATATGTATTTATCTATTAAATTTATTTATCCGTCATCTAGTGTATGTAATACAAGCAGCATAAGTTGCTTAAAATGGGGCTAGTTGATAGGTGTGAATGTTTGAAGATATTTATTTAATTACAGTGTAAACTACCGCTGAATGTACATTGTGACTTTCGATAAAGTTCAAGTCATATTCAAAAGTACTTGCACGTGAGTTATCTATTTCAAAATTACCATAGTTCAGAACAGAACATACAATCAAAATTTCTCATGTAACTACGAGAACAAATATTTTAACACTATATCGCATGTCTGAGTAAAGTTGAGATGCTTTAGTGAAGTTCTAGTACTTAGCAAAATGAGTGGAGACTCGAAACCAAGTCGGAGCGTTGAAATAACAAAGATTATTGTGGTAAGTGCACTGTGTACTAAAACGCACAAACCATAATGTACCGTATCTCTTTACCGTAACGTACAGTTTTAAGTGCTGCCGTCTCTGGGCTGCAGATAAATTCTGTTCCGAAAGCCTGTACAGTTTTGCTTTTGTTATCACTAGCCTAATAATGTATGAGATTTGATATTCGCTTTCGAATTTTCCAGCCCAAAAACAAAGGTAATAAGTTTGTCTTAAGGTTGATATTTCCACACGGGAATTATATAAAAGAAATAAAATTAATATAAATAAATATCCTCAGACAATCACACATATCAACTACTCCCATTTTAAGCAACAAAATGCTGCTAGTGTGACCGATACTAGATGACGGACAAATATATTTAAAGATATATACATATAATTATTCAGAATATACATAATATAATACATATAAATAATGAACATCCAAGACTGGAGAACAGATGTCGAAAAAATTAATCACCCAAACACTTGCCTAAACTGGGGATCGACCCCAAGGCATCTCGATATAGCGACGCCGCCGTGAGACCGGCGTATAGACCACTCGACCACGGAGGTCGTCAAATGTTTGCAAATAGGTGAAACGATTACCACGCTACGATCTTGAATCTAAAGTTCCTCTGTGCATTGAAAGGCACGTCACGGGGATATCTTGGTTTACCCATTATTATGCATTAGACCTCATCGTGGCGGTTGGACATGGAAATCTAATAACTCATAAACGTAAAAAGACCAACGTAGTTCTAAATAAATTAGTACAAACTTTGATAAGATGTCAAACACAAAAGGACATAATACATATACAGAGTGATCAATCTAAATGGGTCAGAGTGGGGAGAAATCCGAAGGCGTTGAAGATTTAACAATATAGAGCTTCTTAACGTAAATGTTCCCAAAATAAAACCGCTTATTTCACCCGTCTTCCAAGACAATTAACCTATGCATTAAGGAAAGTAGCTACATTATTGAAAAAATTATTTATAAATAAAAATATTGTGATTTTTTAAATTATTTTATCAGGATTTCATTCGATATGAGTTGTTTGTGATTAATGACTCACATCAACAACAAAAATTTTTTTTCGACTTGGCTCGATACCCGGTTAGGTATGAGAGATGAAAAAAATTTAATGCCATTGTTAATTTATTATAAATCTATATGTTTTCTGAGTACAGGTTTCGCTATCTCTCATTGTTTCGGATTTCTCGCCACTGACCTTGGATTGATCAAACTGTTATTATGCTTATAGTTTTTTGCAATTTGGAAAACTCTACAAATAGAATTAACAAAAATTACTTATAACAAAATCATAAATTACTTCGCGCCTTATGTATCTGCGGCGTGGGTTATTATAACTCTAGATCTAAGTACGAATTAAAACCCGAGTGGAAGATTATCAGCGGTTATAAATTACACGGCTTATTTCGTATGATTATTCTGCTGTCTTGTACATTTTACTTTGTTAGAGAATTCGGCTAATTTCTCGGATATGGGCTTCTCAACTTAATCCTGGCGCTCAGACTCTGGCTATGGAAATGGATTAGTTAAGATAATTATAATGATTTCATCTTAAAACACAATAAAATTTTGAAACTTTATAAATTTCAAATTTTACGACTAGAATTCCAAACCACCCAAACGAACTTAACTACCTGATGTTAAATGGATACTCATACGTTTGTCCTCCACGACACGGTACGCCTGAGCCGAGATCCGAGCCTTTAAAGGCAGCCTCAGGACGTCTGCTGATCCCCTAATCCGGCTCGAGCGCCCTGGAGACTCTCCTGGGATGCCTTCCAGAGAGAAATCCTCAAGTGGTTCCTCCTCCTCAAGTGGTCCTCAATCCTTCTTTAAAAAGTCAAAGCCATCAGTTTAGGTCAATCATACATTGCGTGGAACTCATACTTTGCGTGATTGACTTTGGTAAGAGCACGTGACAAGCCCCATGTTTCAAAATTAAAGCTCTTTCAGCACTTCTGATGACTAAACACCAAAGAAACAGCATTGCAAACTAGATATATTACTAAGCTGTGAATTTCTAAGGTGCTATCCTAATATGGTGATCATGACATGATCTTCAAATTTCATTTTTAATTCCAAATGCTTTGGACACCAACAGTAACAACCCGTGTGCAAGTGACGTGAAAAGCTGAAAAGCGCCCCTAGTGAAAAGATCACGTTTTCTATAGAAATGTACATTCTTAAGGTTGGGGTTTTTACAATGAAAACTTACACTATGGGTACAGAACATAAACAAGTGATCACAACTAGATTTGTTACAGAGAGCCAGCTTCATTTCTTGCTATGATGAAATGCATAAAAATTTGAAGGTTTTAATAAACCCGCCAACACTATGCACCAATATTAGTCAAGGTTATTTAAGGCGGAAAATCAAAGCTTAGACACAGAAATCCGACTAACATTCATTAATCAGCCTGCAATCGATTCGCGGTAACTGGACTACATATGACACCAAACACTCCATCATTTTGTGAGTCCGCACTGCATTAGCAACCCAAATGATAATCCCCACCTTACAGGACTAATCCGCCAGAGCTATGCTGTGTGCGAGGAAAAATAGACCAAGAGGATTACATCGTTTCACGAGACTCGGAAAATGGTGCCATTTTAGCTCTATTGGTGGAAAGGCACCCTTAGCAGTTTGATCAAAATGGGTCAAAAAGGATCTCGTAAAAATTTTTTTTTAAAGGGATAGGTGACAAGCGAGCAGACGGGTCACCTGATGTTACGCAACTACCCATGGACACTCGCAACACCACTGGGGTCACAAGTGCGTTGCCGGCCGGGCTTAAGTGGGAATACGCTCTTTTCTTGAAGGTTTTTATGTCAAATTCATTGTATTTGGATTTATCAGTCTGTACAGTTGCAATATGTTATTATGTGCTTCCACCATTACTCACAAAACGAGCCAAAGTTACGTTCCATGAGAAAAAAATCTATATCTTCACCTACCATTTCGTGACTAGAACAATGCTTGTTTTTGTAGGAATTTCATAACATTTCATAAAGAAGTTGAAATTGAAAAGAAAATAAAATATTCTTTACACGTAATTAGTTTACACGTAAAATTTTACACATTAGTACAATAGGCGGCCTTATCGCTGAGAGCGTTGTCTTCTTCCGTTGCGAGGCGTGATCTTTAATTAGCACCGCTTTAATTCCAAACTTGCCTTAAAAGGATCACAATATTATGATAAAGTTTGTTAGTTTTTAAAATTTATTTTCATGCAAAGGAGACATGCAATGTTTCAGCACTATTCTTCATAATAAGAAAGATACTATACAAAATCTTTAAAATGAACATAATTTACTGTAGAGACGTTTCTAAGAACATGTTGGAAAAATGTACACCCTACCCTTTTACTTCCACGATCCAGTGAATATTCAATCCAGAGAACAAGATTGGTACTTCATCTTTCGTCCCACACTGCAGTTAACCGCACGACTTTTTACCGACCCATATTTCACTCACTTTGTTAGTTTTTCCGTTATTTTAAAGAGAATTTGTTGGCGACCGCAGCCTGTATATTTTTTACTGCGTCTACAAACCGCCCTCGTTTTATTCTTCATTTAGTTTTCCCTAGTGGTTTTGTTATCGGAGACTAGTTTTGCCGGCGACTTTGCTTATTTCACAGTAAACTCAAATCTTTTTGCATTCTGATGTAATGATCGACCTAATACAAATAAGAATCATCCTCAGCCTATATACGTCAGGCCTTCCTTGTGGAAACAAACATATGAGTAGTATGGGCCGTAACACCACAACGCTGGCCCAATGTGGATTGTTGTGTAGAAACGGTTGCAATAGCTACCAGGAACCAATGGCTTAACGTGCCTTCCGAAGCACGGAGGAGTTCGAGATCATAAAAACGCATAATGTACCTACGATTTTTTGCAAAATTGAGTTAAATACATATTTGGAATCAGGAAAACGAGCTCTTTAACCTTTCCATAGAAACGATTTCAATATTCTTATTTTAAACTGCTTTTTCAGTTTTCATAAACGCATTAACTTGGATATATTTTACTTACCAAAAACGCATCATCTGCAATTAGTGCAGGGTCCATTTCTAGGATAGATGGATAAAATGTGTGACGTCAGCTTGACTTGAAATTTTTACTTTGCGGCGAATATTCGAAGCAATATTCATCAGCTTTGCCGCCAGTCGTCATCTTCCTAATCCCAGCATCGTGTTGTGGTTAATTTGTTTATGATTAAGTTAAAACTGTAGTATAATATTAATATATAGTCTTCTTCTTCTTTTTCCTGCCCTGTTCCCAATTCTATTTGGGGTCGGCGCAACATGTCTTCCTCTTCCACTCTCCTCTATTACTCGTCAAGTCAACACTCACTCCCATCCTCATCACATCATCATTCACACAATCCATCCATCTTTTCTTTGGTCTTCCTCTCATAACTTTCCTGGTGACATGATCATTCTCCCTTCTCATTTCATGTCCATACCAAGAAAGTCGTTTTTCTCTCAGTTTATCAGCAATCGGGGCAACTTTCAGACTTCCCCTAATATTGGATCCTTACCTATGAAATTGGTGTTTTTTTTCTCTCTTAGAATTTTGTCTGTAACTATTAAGATTCAGAGTATTCCTAAAAAATAATTACCTCGCCCAAAAATAGACTATATTTTTGAGCTTTTTTGATTTGTTTTGATAATTTGTTGTAAGTTTAATTGTGTTAAAATTGGACACGGAGACAACTCTTTTTAAGTGCCTCCCGAATACATCATTTTATTTGCATTCACTTAAAAACGATAAATAATTTTTATGAAGTGTGATATTACACATATTACTAAAGCTTGTCTAATGATAGATGCCAAATATTATTATCTTTGGATTTGTCGTTGTGAAGAAAACTGAAAAAATTTTAGTATGGAAAATGCAGAATTCCCCAAAATCTCTATACAAAACACCAATTTCATAAGTAAGGACCGAATAGATTGAGGCGATTTTCTGGCACTGGATACCTAAAGGGTAGCGTAGGCGAAATTATATGTTTACCCCACAATGAACTTATAAATGGCAACTTTTTGAATTAAAGTACTTAAAATATTATGAAAATGGTAAAAGAAAGTTTCATCAAACGGAGACAGCTTCCAGTAATGCCAGGGCCACCCGTCAATCTATTGGAAGTTCGCAAAAAGTTGGCAAATCTATAAAAAGACTAAGGGCTTACTTCGCTTACACTTTTGCCTCTTCTTAGATTAGATTTCTTACAGCATTCTTTTAGTGTAGCGGTATAACTCATCATCTATGACGTTTGTAGGCACAATAGGAAATCAATTGTCTCTCGGCTGATTTCAGCCGCCTCATAGACGAGGCGATATGAAACATATTATCATATTGTAAAAATTGTCACGTGCTTTCCTCTTCATTTTAATTTATTACAACGTGCTGAGAGGCTACGGAAGATGTTTGGTAGTCCATAAATTCTTACAATACTATAGACACTACTCGTGCGTCGCTTAATTTGAGCACCTTGCTTCCGATATCTTTACTCATTACAGGAACACAGCACTATAAATAAGCGCTAATTAGATCTAATGTAACCTGGAGGCACACTAGTGCTATTCGAGTTATAACTACTTCTATCTCTCTATCTTAATAAAAAGAGAACACCACTTCAAACGAACAATAAGAATGATAAAGTGTAAGTAAACCCAAAGCTCTGAGGCTTTTTTTAAATTTTCTGTTCATTAGTGTTAAGTGCAAGTTGCAGTTCACAGAGGGATAAAATTCTTTATTAAGACAACCAACCAACTTTATTAAGATACATACATTCAACTAGCTCCTAAATCTATATATTACAATATCAAGACTTTACTTTCTGCTGTATATAACCCAGTAGTTACTGCACACGTGACGTAGAGTAATATTACAATTTGTGCAGAAATAGGCCACTTACTAAAAGGTCACGTTGTATAAGGATACTAAAAACTGAAATTGAATTATCTCACTATACAGTGTAGTACAGGAGCAGCTGCGTAGTGGCTTTTGCTATAAACACTCCTAATAAGACAGACGGAATTATCTCAATAAAGTTTAGAAATTACTAAACAATGTTGGTAAAAAACTAAGCCACTTTTGCCATGGTCTCTTTTTTGATGGGTGACCAAAAATATTGAGATCTTTGAGTTCTGCTGTGCTTTGGAAGAAGAAGAAGTACGGCCGATAGTGGGACGTAATATATATAATATATTTTTACAGACAGTTTGCTAAAAATTTTTGCCATACAAACTCAGGTTTCCGCAGTCCGATTCAAAGAATGGTTCATACTTACAATCAAATGTTCATAGATATCGACATATCTTCATGCACTTTGTCTAACTTCAAAAAACTTACCTTTAAAAAAGTTATGGATGTTGAAAATGATGAAAAGTTGTAAGTTTGTGTCTATTGTTACTCTATTATTATTAATATGTATATTATATCGCATCAGCTTCTATATGTTAACTTAGTTTTTATATAAAAACTCATTCAAAAAGTAATCACATTGAAATTTATATTTCTTACATTGTACACGCCATGCTTGTACTGTGGCAACCATTTCTGTTTTATATACTTTGTGATAAGCGCCTTTGGCTACATTATTGTTAACACAATTGAGTAACTTTAATATTAAGATTTTACAATGTAACTGTTTACTTATCCCAATAAATAAAACAAAAAAAATAAATATAGCGGTGTAGCAGTCAGATCTGTGCACACGTTTAATATCTCTCATATAAATGCATAGCAAAATAATTCTGACTTACACTTTTATGCGAGTAACTTATCGCATATATTAGTTATGATAAGCTAGTCATAAACAATATTCAGACTCGATAATTTGACCGTTAGTGACATTAGTTTAGAACTAAACTCCTTACTTACCCCCTTCACCCCAGTAAAGAGGTAGATACAATTCTCCGAACTAGTTATAACCGGATCGGTCTGGTATCTCGATTGCCATTAACTCTGGACTCGAAGTCATTATTACGCAAAATTTGTAAGATTCTGAGACCTCAGATAGCGAAGTGTCCTTGAAGAGAACATTAGTGGTCGAAATTGGCGTATGAATCACTTTGATTTATATTTTGGTATGGAATAAGAAACCTTATAAAAATAATGGGTCGCATTTTGTGTTAACCTATTGTCGACATGGCGCCATTGCTTTGAGGTACAGTGCAATAAGAATCAAAAGTTGATGACCTTGTCGAAGTAAACGTGCGATGTGTCTAGAAAAATGTCGTACATGTGAAGTCTGACACAGTACTATAATGATGGTCTGCTTGGTAGGTCCATAATTGGAGCCGTGTGGTAGCGGCTCATTAAAAGAAAACTACCAACCGATCTCTTCAGTTTTGAATATTTAATTTGTGTGTTATAGAGTCCAATGACATTAATATAATATGGATAACGAACAATCGAAATATATTTGACGGCAAAGTTTTCTGTGTCACTTTAAGGTCTTTTGATCTTGCTACATATTGATCTGCGCATTCGTTCTTCTCTGAAAGCACTGACAATTCTGTGGAGGTTTGGCGTCTGTAGCAGGAATATTGCCAAATCTTTTGGCAGAATGAAACTGCACTGCACCGACACCTAATGGAATAAGAGAAAATATACAGAAAATATTCTGTTATTCTGGTTTCGCCGACGGATTTTTACGGATCATATACTCGAGGATACGTTGCCGTAAAAAATGAGACTGTTGAATTTAGACTGTTCTCGAATAGTTTTCTATCGAGAATCTACGAGACTCAAGAAAATCCTGCTACAAAAAGACAAATAGAAAAGACTTGAATAGTGAAAAGAAAATCTTGAAAATCTTAAAGTTCTAACGGAATTATAGGATTTAGTTTATGTACAATTTTTCTGCGACTTCGTGGGCTGGGAATAAAAATTATAACACTTAGTATATCATCACACTTTTTGCTCGCAGGGGTAGGCAGTGATGTTAAACATTCACATGTCGCCTGATATGGTCAAGTACGAATATTTTCAAAATCAAGTACCTACAAATATTGAGCACTTCGGTATAAAGTGAAAACTGCACCACTGAGTGGTTTTTGCGTAATCTCTCAATGGTTAGAAAACCAGATAGTAGAAATATCTATTGCGTGCGAACACCGGTGTTAGTTTGGCCCTCAAGGGGTAGGTAATACTCATAAGAACATATAGAGAGAGAGAAAAAGTTCAGTGTGGCTAATGTAGTTATTGACGCAATAGCAATCTGTACACTACTAAAATGAAATCATGTAAAATGAAGAAAGTCATTTCTCAAGTCAACAATAAAAATGTTAACCGAACAATAAACTGACAGAAACAAGTAGTAACTTTAAATTTGACAATAAATTCTCCCCATTTACTGCCCCTTAGACTATAGTTCTAGAAAATTCTGTAACTTCTTTTTCTCGTGTTGTTACCATTTGTTTCAGATGCAATAATAATAAATTTCTGTGGTTTCACGCACACCGCTGGACCATTTTTCAGAGTTTGTTTTGCTCTTTATATAATTTCTTAAATGTCCAAAAAACATTCCTTGATGACGATAATTATATGCAGAAATAAATGTGTCAAGTACATAAACATCCAATACTGGAAACAAATGCTGTATTCATAATACACACACATTTACAAGGTCTCAAGGCGTCGCCATCTCGAGAGGTTCTGGGTTCGATCCCCGGATCCAAATATTTGGGTGATTCATTTTCAGTCATTTGTTCTCCAGTCTTGGATGTTTATATATATTTAAATATATTCAGGATATTTATATGTATTTATCTATTAAATATATTTATCCGTCATCTAGAGTCCGTAACGCAAGCAGCATTGCTAAAAATGGGGCTAGTTGATAGGTGTGAATGTTGGAAGATATTTATTATTGTTTGCAGTAATTACCTGATTGCTACGTAAAGAAATAAATCTCTCTACTATCACTGTATGTTTGCCTAACCACGCCTGTATTCGCAGAGGGGGAAGTGTTACAACCACGTTTCCCCTGGATTGTTTAAGTCCAGGTCTCCGAAGGCGAGAAGCTGTTATCCAGCGAGCATGGTGAGTCAGCGAAACTCTAATGAAACATGTTTTGTTGAAGCTCAGTACAGCTTGGCGAATATTGAATACGCGACCTCTCGTACAATTTTCAATCTGATTTAGCTGCGTTGCGGTAGCAAAAATGATATTATTTTATAATAAAAAAAAACGTTTGCGTAACGGTCGTACGCTTTGGCTGTCGATATTAAAAAAGCTATCTTTTCCATGGTCAGTCCTTGGATGGGTGACCAAAACTATGGTGGGTTTGTTGTAGTGTAGTAGATGAATATAGTGGGGACCGTCTAATTCTAAAATATCTCAAAACCTTGTTTTCGAAATCGCTATTTCCACGATGTAAATAACGCGTGCACTTTGCCTCAAATTCCTGCTTCATTTTCAGTCTATCATAAACAGAAGTGATCCCTCAATTATCACGGCCACGAGGCTATGATTGATTACGTGCCTAATTATATTGACCAGAACTCCTTACAGGCACGCTTATTCCGTATATATTAACTTGTCAATGGATGGCGAAAATGGCTATGCTTAGAGTTTCTCTGGGTGATCGAATTAGCAAGGAATTGTGTGAAAGGGCCGCTGCCAACTTGACAGACCCACAAGGGTACCCTTACCTTGGTCGCCTTTCTGATGGTCGTTGGGGCAAATAAATTCTCGTGAATCTGAATCTTGGCAAAGTTCACCGCTGGGTAAGCCACTGGGTAGGAACAGACGCCCATCCTCTCCTTTTCGAAAAAGAAATGTTGGATCGAGAGCGGCTTTTTTTCATACTTACAAGTAATTTGGTTAGCTTTTCATATAACCAGCTCCAAATCCTAATGACTTAGTATCTAATCCATAATTACTACTTAGATCATCGTTAGCCAAAATCTTTTAGAATACAGCATGACATATTTGGCTTTGAGCCAACACTTAATGTAATTGTTTGAATATTGGACGCAACATTGTTATGATTCCCCTTGCGATTTTGGCAACAAATTGTCTGTCTTAGCCTTTGTATTGAATGACATAATTCGGTGATATCGCTAGAAAGTTCTATAACGCTTACACGAGGACGGCAGCCAAATTACTGTAGTTTTGTCCTATAATACAATAAATTAATAAATATATTTATTTCTCAGCGAGGATCTAGGACAGACATGTGTGATTATTTTACTTCGAAATTATGCGTTAGGAGAGCCGAGGGTAAATTGTAATATTGAATATAAAAGTATAAATACTAAGTTGGAATGAATATTAAGTGGATATGGCGTGTGATAGAAGAGAATGGTAGAGGAAGACACGTTGCGCTGACCCCAAATGAAATTGGGAAAAAGGCAGGCAAGTGATGATGAATAAGTTGGAATATTGGATGTGTGAAACGGAACGCGGGAAAAAAAACAATTAATATGTCAGAGAAGGGAAGAAAATGAGCAAAGACGTGGTGTAGAAGAGAGAAGCATATTATAAGTACAGTGATAAAGAATAAATTAATTAAACGCAAGTTTTTGTATTATTTAAACTGTTTTGAATATAAATCATACTTTATATTTCATACGAGCATTACACCTAAAAAGCTAAAAAAGCAGAAATCTGAACTCATAAAGCTGAAACAAGATTATTATTCCCTTCTTTATTTCTATGGTTAAGAAATTTAAGCGGAAATTTAAAATTAAGGTAAAAAAATTACAGGCAAGTAAGTCTTCCAGCATATTACAACGAGGAAAAAACTGAAATTTGGAATCAGAGAACAATGGAATTTTGAGGATATTAAGTAGAACAATTTTATTTAGGTCTTCTTCAGTTTGTAAAAAATAAAACTGGTAGGGTAGGAAAAAAATGATGATATCTTGTTTGTTGGATAATTTATAAGCTTCCATCAATCTTAACCAACATTTTGCGTGAAATAATAGTAGTTTATGTATCTGTCACATAAAATAGGTTATTAAAACACAGTATCACGCGAGTGTTTAAATACCGAGTTATGTGCAATTACATACGAGTGCACTACTTTATCTACACTCATTATTCAAAGAAATAAAACAAAAAAATTATTAATTTTATTTATTGTTTGCTATCTGGAAAACATTTGCCATAGTTTTGTGCGTTTTTAAGAAAAATAAGTTTTGTATAATGGACATTATGTTACAGTTTCCATTTTTAAATAATCGTTTTTATCATCTGTGTTAAAAAGTATGTCATTCTGTATTAGAAAATTAAATTGCATATTGATTTAATTTTTTTTATATTTATTTTGTTATTAATATTGTTGGCCTAATAAATGAAACATTTTCTGTATGCATAAATTGTATATTTTAAATAATAAACGTGATTTAACATAACACAGACGCCGCGAATGCGCTGTTAAGATGTGCCACCTGAAGGGAGAGTTCGAGTCTGAGTTCATAATTCGATCATTTTAACATGAGTGTAGATAAAAGTATTTTTAAAGGACAGTTAATTTAATACGAGTATTTATTGTTAAATTCATATACACGTCGTACGCTAACCAGGGTAAAAGGAACCATACCTTTGACAAAATATCGAAAATCATAGGTTAAGCTTGACCTGAAATTCACCCCAAGACACCAAGTCAGAACATTGTCGAAATGGCGCAAAAATCCAGTAACACAGAAATGATTATTCCCAGCCACATCGTCACAACTTTTTGCCAAGTCAGCCACGTTAGGCGACGTGTTAAGGTATCTTTCGAAAGGTTTTATTTGCCCTCCGAGCATGTAAGGGCTGAGCTACAAGACCGCGGGAACAATGAAAAAGAAATGCTGTGTCACTGTTAATTTGGAAGTAATTTGTAAGCCAAAATAGATTAATCCCGTTAGTATTTTTACTCAAATTAAATGGGGCGATGACATGACCTCGGGAGTTTTTTGGTAATTTTTTATAAACCTTTTTTACAAATTGGTTACACAAGAAGGATAGCTGTCACGTAAAACTTGTAAGCTATCTGTGGGCTAGCCGCCAGCGCTGGACATGCGCCCTTACTATTACTATAGATTCTCAGCCGTTTGTCGTTTAGATATAGGTGCAAGCGTTTTTCGTCAAAATGTATGGAAATCATGCCGGCGCTGTTAGCTAGCCCTGACGGCTTGCATTACTATGAAACCGCCCTTAAAAAGTATGACAACGTGAACCTTTGTGTTCATAATTTAAATATTATGAAATTAATTTACAAATATTATTGTTGTTGTACTGCTTTACTTTATTCAATAACTAGTTGGGATTAAAACTAAGGCACTCAATGCATTCAAGTAATAAAAACTGGTCAATGTCTCTCAACAATAAATATTTTAACAGTCAAGTGGATTGAATTTTGAAAAATTTTACGAACTCTATCTACACACCCCCATAACTCAACTCAACGGGTATATCTGATTCTCTTGAGTTCAAATCTCGCTGCGAATCTGGCTGTTACCCACCAATTTGTTACGGGGACACGGTCATTTGTTTTGTTTCTCGACGTCAGCTCGCGAGGAAAATTTTCGCGAGGAAATTGTGCGTTTTCCAGTAATTAAGTATTTAATTCCTTGAGTTCAATAGGCTTGTTCAAAGTATTGTTTGTTGTATTTTAATATTAATGTTACTTTAAATTATACTTTAACCCCTCAAGGGCCAAGCGAACGCTGTCGTTCGCGAACAACGTGTTTCTACTGTGTCTGGTTTTGTTGCCGTTGAGAGTTTAAGGATTATTTCTGAGTATCACAATAATTAATTGAGTTATGTCTATCACATTTAAAATTTTGTGGATATTACACAAAGCACTTAATATGTTTATTTAAAAGGAAAATTCGATTTGACCGCCTGACTTGATAAAGTCAATAAAATCAAATTATACTTTCCACTTGTGTTGTGTATTAAAAAAAATTACCTAATATTACTTCTTCTCTTTGTTGACTGTAGTATTCCAATGAGTATGGAAAATCACCAAGACAATCTTCTGCACATGGTACAGTCACGTGCATATAAAAAAACCGAGGTTTTAGTTCTTCTGACGCTTCCCAGCAACTTGCTGGGACACCAAGTTGGTGGGTCTTATTTCGATAACAAAAACCATAGAATCTTTGTTCTGGTAATTCTTTTAATAATGAATATAACGTCCCGTAAACTATTAAGTCCTCATAGCTACAAAGCTGGGCAAATGTTCAAATCGTGAACACTTATGACGCCTAAAAATATACAAAACTATTAATAGTAGCTATAATTCCAGACATTTAATTTTTAAACAAAATCGTTTTTATATTTTTTTAAATACGTTCTCAGAAAAATTTTATTAAAAAAGTTCTGAATGTTCCATCTCGCTGTCTGCTCGCAGAAGGATATTCATAATTCAAAAAGCACTCGTAAAAATTAACTCTCAGAATCAATTAATTAATGAGACTGCGTTCACATACAACTTTTTGATGTCCCCGAACGCACTCATAAATCTAGAAGCGGTCTCGGAAGTGACGTCATTAATTAAAGTTTTGCGAAGTCCCCTTTAAACCACGAGCGCCTTTTGTTCGAGTGCGAACTAAAAAAATGTTGGAAGTACCTGACAAGTTTTGAATTTATAGTAAAAAGTTTTGTTACTTTCTATGGTACTTACAGGTAGATAGATATCCTAGGTACAGTTTTCTCTGCTTATCGTCTGTGACCAGCCCTGTGAGAGAGCCCTTGCCTTTATCAGAAACATAGGTTGAATAGGAAATCTATCATGGTCAACGGAAGAGCTCGATAACGTACTGATTAGTATGCTTTGGCTTTCGGTATCGAAACCGAAGCTACCTTCGCCACGGTCAGGCCTTGGATGGGGGACCAAAACTCTGTGATCTTGAACTCCTCAGTGCTTTAGAAGGCACATTCAGTCGTTGATCCCAGCCACTATTGTAATCGTTTCTACCTACCAACCCGCATTGTTTGTGCCCAGCATGAGGAAAGCATGTGCCCAACAGTCTATATACGTCCCGTATATAGATTGATGAGATGGTCATCGACATAGTTTGAATTGCGTACCTTTCAGGGCACATTGCTTGTTTCAATTGGCGGAGACGCCCCCCACAAGATAACCTTTTGGAAATCTTTGGTGAAAGCCATATCTAATGTCAGCGTGTTGTATTATCAGAAGGGGTCCTCCAGCTGATGTGATGAAAATCATAAATTCTCATATATATATAAAACATTTGATAAGAACTAACCTAACTACCTTCGCATTTATATTTTATTGTTCTCACCCTAAGACAAAATTTTCCGGCTTAAGGAAAATGCAAATTCCACAAAGTCGTGGCCAAACGCCGATAAAAAACTAAATTGCCAACATTTCGTGGAAATGAACTCGCTCAAAAAGCCGCATATCATCACTTGTCACATACTTACCCCGAGTACCTCTCCAGGCACATTATAAAAAGGTTGGCTGTTTTTTCACGGCCATTAGCCGGAGTGTCATTCCAGTCCAACGTTCGGAATATGTGATTTTTTTTTGTCGTTAGCATCATTACCATCGGAACTCACTTTTCTGAATAGCCTATAACTTCGTTAGTCAGATGATCCTTAGTAGGACTTTATCTACGTATTCAATTTGGCGTTGCAGACTTAAACAATTATTATTGAACTTGAAAGCTTTTGCTTTTCATATGCCCATTGTTAAACTACCTATATTATGACTCGGAACGTAATTTGTAAACAAAAATCTATTTTTATTATTTTTCCTATAATCGCTCATGAAAAGTTTTTCAAGCAATATTGTTATAATTATAGTAATTTTTACGTATAGTATATCAATCTAGTAACACCGACCCTCGACGACGCTTGACATAGGATTTCCACAGAATCTAAGACCTTTTGACAGGCCTGCCAACGTTGTGATTCCCAGTACGTAGCTGCCACTCCTTTTCTAAATGCCTAGAGAAAAGATTAATCTGTCGAAGACAGCAAAGAGATGTTGTAAGAAATCAAAGGAACCCCTACCTAAAAATGTGATTTGGGGTGTTACATAATATTGGAGTATTTGTAAGCTAATAAAACAGACAATTTATTGCTTGTGGCCAACAATGACTGCGCTTACAATTCATTCAACAGAAATACAAAATGATGACTTTTATTGTAGCTCCATTATGTAAAAAGGCATAACCTATCGAGTTTCTTTTATAATTTGCAACAGAGGTGTTCGTTCGTTTTGGCTTTTGATGTCGACAACAAAGCTACATTTGTCTCTGGTCCTATTATCCTAAGAATTTTGTGATCCCGCTTTCCTCCGTGCTTAGGAAGGCAGTTAAGCCGTTTCTTCCCCCCAATCCGCATTAGGCCAGCGTGATGTGGTGGTGTTAATGCCCGTATTCCTGATGTATTTCTTCATGCAGGAAGACATGTGCCCAACAGTAGGACATAAAGTTGCAGTTTTTTTCTCTCTTAGTATTTTGGCTGTACCTATTAAGTTTCAAAGTATTCTTAAAAAATAATTACCTCCTCTAAAAATAGACCATATTTTTTAGCCCTTTTGATTTGTTTTAATAATTTGTTGTAAGTTTAATTGTGTTAAAATTGGACACGGAGACAACTCTTTTTAAGTGCCACCCGTATACCATTTGATTTGAATTCACTATAAATAATTTTTAAGAAGTGTGATATCACACATATTGCTAAAGCTTGTCTTATGATACATGCCAAATATTATTATCTCTGGATTTGTCGTTGTGAAGAAAACTGAAAAAATGTTAGTATGGAAAAAACAGAGTTCCCCAAAATCTCCATACAAAACGGCAATTTCATAGGTAAAGACCTATTATTTCAACGACCTAATGTACTAACTATAAAACCTTTTCCAATTCATACAGCAAATTGCAATCACAAATGCGTCATTCTAGTAGGGGTGAAGGTAGCTTTTCTCTCTTCCCAAATGATTAGGCGCTCGTTTAGTCCCCTTCGCTTCCGTAATGTTACTGTGTGAACCCAAAATGGGTAACGTTTTTAATTTAATTGCAAAAGTGTCGTGTTGGATATTGATATTTTTAAATGTTTTACTCAAGCAAAAATCAAACAGTGTGTTTTTAATTACGTTTATTTTTTAGGCACTTTTTACGGGTTATCCTGTAAATCGTAGTATTTGATATTTTATTCAAGCTTGCACTTTTCCCCTAAATCAAGATAATGCTAATTTTAACCGCCTCTCTGGTGCAGTGATTCATACCACCGGGTGTTGATCGGGGGGTCTGAGTTCGATTCCCCATTCAGGCGGATGTCTTCCTGCTCGGTTTGTTTGATGACAGGGCTTCTGAGCCCGCCTGGCTAGTTTCCACCGTCTTACCTAAATTTGTCGCTCTAATAACAGTGTAATAAGCATTGTTGTGTTCCAGCAATCAGAGGTAAGATAGCCTGTTCCTCAGTTATTGAGGAATGCAGGTGGAGCTGGCTTCCACCTTCGGCCTTATCGTCACTTACCATCAGGTGAGAAGAAGGCCAAGAGCTTACCTGTCATATGTAAAAAAAGCTAAACGGCTTTCAGTAATATCTAGTACGTATTTCGCTGAACAATTTAACCTCGATACAGAGAGGTAGACCAGCCCTTTTGGCACACTTCCAGCAATGGATGGCCTTGCAAGTACTGTTTTATTTATACTTTTATCTACACTTATGTTATAATGTTCGAATTATGAAGTCAGACTTGAACTCATAATGACATACTTTTAAACACAGATGATAAAAACGAAAATTTAAAAATGGAAATTGTAACATAATGACCATTATGCAACAGGTTGGACTCATTATGCAACACTTATTTTTTGTTTATTTGAATAATGAGTTTAGATAAAGTAGTGTATGTAACTGCACATAACTCGGTATTAAAACATTCGCGTTATACTATTAAAAAACTCGTCAAGGCTCGTTTTCTAAAACCACGCTCGTGTTTTAATACTCGTACCCATACTATGTGACAGTTACATAAAGTACTATTTTTCTCACTTCCATAGGCAGCTTTAGTCTTATTACAAGACATTCAGTCTTGTTGTTGTGTTGTCAACTTCGGCTTGAGTAACTTGTGTTGTCAACTTCGGCTTGAGTAACTATTTTTTGACAGGTACGATAGGCGTGTGTGACTCGCTCAGCTTACTGTTGAGAATACCCACTAAGACCTCTCGATATTCTCAACTTTATTTCTTTTTATTGGTAACTAGCTGTTGCCCGCGACTTCGTCCGCGTTTACAGGTTTTTTAACAAACCCACGGGAATGCTTTTATTTTCCGTAATAAAAATAATCTAACTTATAATGTATCACCATGCAAAATTTCATGTCTTTCTGTTTGTTTATATCAGATGAACAGACAGAAAGACAAAAAGTAACAATTTTTTTTTTGTATTTTATTAACTCTCTTTATTGCACATAAACAAAAAGAAACAATGTAAAAAGCAGAAGTATACAAGGGAGGACTTATCTCTAGTAGGGATATCTTCCAGTCAACCCGTTACAGGTGTGTGAGATCTCAGGATGTAAGAGAAGCGACACCAGTGCACAAGACAAAACAGAAATCTATGCAAACATATACATTACTAAACAAATAAAATGAGATATATGATATATATTTTCCCTCTTTTTACATCCCTCCGACTTGATTTTAAGCATTTTTTCTATGTACAGGCGCCGGCGAGATTTCTATACATTTTGACGTACTTATAAGCGCGCACGATGTTAGTAGCTCCGTGTAATTGTATCTGCGCGTTGCCGGCGCTCGCGGCCAACGTACCTATGAAACCACCATACTAAGCCGGTTTATTGAAGGTCTATCTATAGAACTACATCGAAATAGTTTCTTGCTTGGTTCTTAATGCTTTAATTTAGAATATACTTTAATTTCTAAATTGTAAAATATTTACGTTTTTAAGTGTCAGTTTTGGGCTATGAAATAAAATTTTTGTTTGTTGTTTGTTTGTTTTGTCTAATTCAACACGATATTGTTTTTTTTAAGTGTAGAGTCGGATAAAACAATATTCCGTGTTCTCCTTAATTAAGTTTTTGTTAATATTTTTTCTTTTCTTTTGCCAGGTCTTAATTGACTTTGGCGTAGCTTCTTTTGTGATTTCTATAATATAAAGTAAGAATTCAGTATTTGTAGTCCCGTGTTGGTCCGGGACGCAAAAAGAATGTGCCAACTGCTTTTCTTGCCTAGCATGTCGTAAAAGGCGAATAAGGGCGTATTGGGTACTGGGTCTGTGATTGTGTAGGCGATGAGCTAGCCACTTGTTACTCACGATTTTCCATCTGATCAAACCCAATTTTTGTATGGCTAAATGTGGTCTTAAGGAACACAGTGCTCTTTGGACTATGCCTAACCCCTAGGGGATTACAGGCGTGATTGTATGTATGTATGTAGTTATTAATTGTTCTATTGTTTAAGAAGCACAAACCAATCAACAATTTTTTTTCTTCGATGTGCTCATAAAAATTCATTATAAAACGCAATTGATGAAAGTATCACAGAAATAATTATTATTATTCTTCACATACCTATTTCTATTATACATATAAAGCTTCGTAAGGAGTGAAATACTCCCATCTTTCCAGGTCTTTTCTATTCTTTTTTCTAGACTGCAAGGATCTTAAGTACCTACTTGTGTTGTGTAACTTATCATTAATATTCATTCATATCATTCATAAGAAAGTTTGATGTTTTCGTAACAAATAATTTTGATTATGTTTTTTGTCAAGGAGAACGTCGATAAATTCATGTCCATAAAATTATCGACAATCTCCCCATCACTGCACGAATACACGACATAAGAGATTGAAGTGGCGTGACATATCGAAAGCGCTAAGTTCGCTTGCGCTTTTCTTATTTGCTTAGCCAAAGGTTCCCAAACCCTTTTGTCTTATAGCAAGGGCCAGGGCCTATTCATGTGAAGCTTTTGAGTTGAACCCTTCAGCCTATACAATTTAAACTAAATTTACCAAGTTTGATAACCTTGACAGCCAGTCTCTATGAGACCTACTTTAAAAAGAGTTTGAATAATGAAATAACCGGGGGTCGATCTAGACCACTTTGGGATCTATAAGTTCATACGTTGTAACAAATACAGCAATATAATAAGCTGTTTCTGGAAAAATATATTCTTTTGTAAGTTGTAAATTTAAATATGTAAATTTTAAATGGTAACATTGAGTTCGACGAAACCTAAAAGAAAAATATATTCTCATGGTTTAGGTCTATTTGTTTGCTTAATTAATAATGTTTGTACTTAAAATCAATAATAAATGTAATACAATTACTGTACAATTTACTCTCAAATTAAATAATAGAGTGAATTACATAAAGATCTTTCTGTTTGCGGTAGAAATATTTACTGTTTGGTAATTTATTTGCTCAATTGTAAGCAGCCTGTAGAGTTCATTTGTGGGTTAACTATAACAAGATCCCATGTGAAATTGTAGAACTGCCTTTGCAATGTTTCAAAACAAAAATATAAGAACAAAATTTATATCCAAAGGTGTACACTTTAATGATTAACTAGGAGACAAAAATGCGTGACAATAATTTTCATTAGATAGATAGACAGATCAATTTCTTTATCGATTCTTTATTCTTTATCATTATGTTTTCCTGTGGTACGGCAAGTGGTGAAGATTCTTATTTAATGTAATGTAAAAAGTACTCTTTTAGATTATACTTTATACTCTATTTGTACATGTAATGGAAAATGTGCTAAACTGCAGAATTTACTCAGATTAGGTATTTTTTTTACTTCTAAAACTTTTTGACTTCTATAGTTTGCAACAGGCTCGCCCCCTGTTACATGGACTAACATATCTGGCGAAATGTGGGTGTTTCCTCCTCTGCCTACCCCTTCGGGGAAAGAGGCGTGATGATATTTTATGTTATGTTGTTTATGGCATTTTTAAACGATGTTGATGTTAAGAGAATGTTGAAATTTACTGCGTTTCTTGCCGGTTCACGTTCACGTCATCTTTGAACACGATGAAAACCGAAGAAACATTTAAATGTTTAGATGGTTGTATATCATTTTTCGCCATAGTTTCGCCATGTCTGTCTGTCTGTCCGTCCGCGGATAATCTCAGTGACCGTTAGCACCAGAGAGCTGAAATTTTTAATAAATATGTATATTAATTACGCCGACTAAGAGCATAAATCAAAACTGGAATCGAATATTAAATAAGGGGGGTGCCAATACACGTAATGTAGGAACTGATTTTTTTTTCTCTGGACCCTAACGTGTGATATATCGTTGGATAGATATTCAAAAATGAATACGGGTTTTATAAAGTCATTTTACGATAAAATGTATATTTTCTGAAATAATCGCTCCGAAAGTTAAAAAAATGTGTCTCCCCCTTTAACCTTTGTACCATAAGATCAAAAAATATGAAAAAAAACTCTAAATTAGAAATTTATAAGTACTTTCTAGGAAAATTATTTTGAACTTGATGGGTTGAACAGTTTTTGATAAATTTTCCAAATGGAAAACTTCGGAACCATGTACATAGCGTGGCCCGACACGCTTTTTGGCCGGTTTTATATATTTATTTTAAATCGTAGAGAGGCGTGAAGTGCATTGATGTTAAACAATGTCCAATAGACGCCTTTAGGTTGTTGCAAATCAAGACTTGATTACTACCAACCTAACAATTACATAGTTATCGATAACACGTGACACAGCAACAACACTATATTCCAATACATTAAAGGTCTGCTCGATCCGCAGCATAAGTGGGGTATTTCCTTTTCCTGGTACAGATATCGGTAATATTGAGTCCAATAAACGGGTCAAGAACGTCCTTATTAACGCTACAGACGATAAAAAAAATTATGCGGTATGTCAGGTGTAAGGAGGGTGTAGACGTAAATTAGAAATGACCAATATTTCGGTCGACATAAAAAAAGTCACTTTTAAATAATAAATAAATAAATATCTTCAAACATTCACACCTATCAGCTAGCCCCATTTTAAGCAACTAATGCTGCTTGTGTTACGAATACTAGATGACGGATAAACATATTTAATAGATAAATACATAATTATAAATATCCTGAATATATTTAAATGTATATTAACATTCAAGACTGGAGAACAAATGCCTGAAAATTCATCACCCAAACATTTGCCCCCCCGGGGATCGAAGCCAGAACCTCTCGAGATGGCGACGCCTTGAGACCGCCATACAAACCACTTGACCACGGAGGTCGTTGAACTTATCTACAAGAAACTTAGACTTCTGTGAAGTTTTGAACGTTGTCAGATAAGTTCATTATAGGTACAGCTCAAGCTCTCAAATCAAACCACTGCTAGGTATGGTCAGAAAGAGATGGCGTCACAGATATACATAAATGTATATCTGTGGATGGCACAATGTGTAATGAATAGCTCGAGTTTGGTTTTATTTAATTATTTAATTGGAAAATAAACAGCACAATACAACACAATTCATTATACAATCATGTATGTTATATGCACCAGATGGCCAATTACAGATTTTCGCTAATACACACAGATTTTTTTTTCTGTTTATTTTGGTTAGTAAACAGTGTACACAATAAGTCTTAGTGATAACATTATTACTTAAGATTATCCAAGTAACAATCAGAAGATCAATGATCAAGTATTACAGTCTAGTTACTTATTGCAAACGGATTGTAACACATTAATACTATGAAAATACTATGAAAATATACAGATATTATAATTACGATAGAAAAAACATATATCTATCTAAATCTAGAGAAAAAATCGGTACTACAAAAAATGCCTGAGTTAAGTTTATGTTTTAGATGAATAATGTACTTATTTTGGAAAGTTAATAATATTGAAAGGAGCCCTTACCAAATCTTTCTTTTTCAAACAATATGTGTTTCTATTGTGTCTCCTGTCGTGGCCGTTGTAAGGTTAACTTTTATTAAATGTAGAAATATTTATTTAAAGATAAAATATGTTCGGACAACTGTTTGAAAATTCTTATATTAGCTTTAACCGTTGTTTAAACGTAGTTCGGTAAATATAAGCGTATTTATTTATATGCAAAATAGTACAATGAAAAAAATAGTACTAGCAAATCTTTGAAAAATCAATATCAAAGAAATTAGTTCTTAATCTCAGACCAATTCATATTAAATTTCATATTGTGCTAAATCAAAAAGTTTCTAAGTACAAAGCAATAACAAATTCTGCGGCACGTATTGTTTACCTCAAAGGATAACCATTAAGTTTATTTAATGAATATAAGGTAGGATAATAATTCGCTAATTAATTATCTAGGTTTGTTTTACATCATTTAGGACAAATGAAGGGCTGCGTAAGCATTGAGTCGTCTGCGTAGGCACTGCTTGTCATTTTTCTGTCATTAAGCAACATTGCCACTGCTTATGGCCTAGGATCTCTGTCCGGTACACCGGATTGTGGTGTATTTCCACCAGAGATGTGCTATGCTACGTTGGTATGGATGCGGCTGATATCCACCAACTATGTTCAATGGTCCACATACAAGTGGTAGAAACGGGTTTAACCAAGCTACAACTTACTATGGAAAGATGCGTGCTCTGGATGCTTACTATGGATGCGTGCTACGGATGGGAGGGATGTGTGCTATGGATGGTCGCGAGTGTAGCAATGTAAGTAGGCCCGCGCAAGCTGGCGGTTGCGCATCTAACCGCGAGCCAGCTTGCGCAGGCCTCTACACATAGCGCATCTTCCTCGCACAGCTACACAGCTAAGTATTGGTGGAAACAGTCACATATTTTTTTTTTATCCTCAGACATTCACAACAATCAACTAGCTCCATTTTAAACAACGAATGCTGCTTGTGTTTCTGATACTAGATGACGTATAAATATATTTAATAGATATATACATATAAATATTCAGAAAATATGCAATACTTATATAAACAATCAAGACTGGTGAACAAAAGCCTGTATTCATCACACAAACTGCCTCCGCCGGGGATTAAACCCAGAATATCTCAAAATGGCGATTGAGACCGGCGCGTACAGAACACTCGACCATGGAGGTCGTCCCTTTCGTAATGTAAAGTAGCTTTTACATTTTCGCAGCATAGCTGTATAGCACATCGTTGGTGGAAAGGCGCCTTTATACCAGAACCGTTTCAGATTCAGGATCAATCATTGTATAGAAATATCAACTTGAGATCTTTGAAAAAAGTAGGGGGCACATAAAAATAAAATAACCTTGTCACAGCGAAGCTTCTCGCTGGTAATTAATCAAATCCCTTAAATGTTAACGAGCTCTGGTAATTAGAAGAAAAAACTAAGGTGGCGTCTTCGAGGTCTGGCGACAGTTTGATATATGAATGGTGATAGGGAATGGTGGCATGAATATCGAAAGTAATAAATGAAAATGTAACTATAAAGAACTTTAAAGTCGTCAAACATATTTCAAATATTTGTATACGGAGTTGACCTCCGTGGTCGAGTGGTCTGTACACCGGTCACAAGGCGTCGCCATCTCGAGAGGTTCTGGGTTCGATCAGATGTTTGTCTCATCACACAATACAGGCATATTTGTTCTTAAGTTAATAAATTCTGGATATTTATATGTATTTCACTATTAAATATATAATGAACGAAATTTTTCCATACGACGCGACGGCACCATTATCAACCTGATTGCTGTTTACATTTTAATTTTATCGATTCCAGTTATTTCTGTAACGCGTTCGAATTCGATGTCAATTATTTTAATTTGAATTTCGTCTATTGGTGTCGTTTGCCTGGCAGTGCTGTATTTCCGTATTCTGTAATTAGATAAGCGAGGTCGGTCGGACACGCGTTACAGATCGAATACGAGTATTAAGGGTCGGTCTTTTGATACATGGTCGAGTTGACCAGTAGGTTTAAATATTGACCAATAGCGTAAACGTATGATGTCGTGACATGTCAGCTTGACCAATAGCAAAATTTTACTATTGTGTATTGTAATAAGCTGATTAGAGTAGTTTCACGTACAGTGACTAGCACTAATTTGTATTCAAATCTGCCTATTTTTAACCCTTACGTCTAAGAAAATAGAGTTTCTTTTATGTTTAATTTGCTTTAAGTCACAATTGTTCAGGACATCTGGAGACTAAGCATGTAAAAGATTTTGACGATATACCTGTTTTTGAGTTTGTGTGTAACAATGAACTTGAGTATTCTGTACTTCAACTAGAAGATATGATTATAGAAGCAAGATATTTTTACCTTTCATACCAATGTTATGAAAACCAGTTTAGATTGACACCAAAATTTGATGCCAATTCCACTGCTCCATTTTTATTGTCCATCAAACATTGGAATACATGTCGTCGATAAAATAATTTTATTGTTCCTAAAAAGATACACTTATGGCTTTAGTGCAAATGTTACACACAAATAATTGGTTTTATTGCGAATAAACAAGAATTTGCTAAAGAAAATTAGACTTTTATTATATTAGGCTTAACTTGCAAACTACGGAAGGCTTTTTTCGTGTCTCTTGGAAAACCAGTAAAGTAGAACCTTTTTTTCTAAGGGTCAGTTTGTGGATCCGAGGTCACGTTAACCAGTAAGTCGAAATATGGACCAATGGCGAAAACGTGTGATTTTCAGAGTAGTTCTGATATGACAGCTTGTCCAATATTCCCACCACCAACCCACGGTCTTACCTGCCTTACGGCATACAGACCGAGTCACGGGAGAGAGCGGGGTACTTGCGAATGCTCTTTCCCACACCGCGCATGTTCTATGCTCCTTACAATTTCTATTATCATCCCTATTGTTGCCACTTCTTCCCCTTCTGGGGCTTGACAGCGACACAGTCGCATGCCTTCGCGTCGGGCTGCTCTTTTGCTGATACCTGATCAATCGAAAGCGTGCCTAATGGAGTGCCAGGAGTGCGCGAGCTCGCGCAACCCGTTCCAATTGTTGCGGCTGCAAATTAGATCCTGGTGATATATGGGGCCAGACTCCACTGCTTGCACAAGATCCAACATTTTCGTTCTTGCGTCCGCATACAGCGAACACTCCCAGAGTGCATGGTCTCGGCTCTCGTCAACGTCCTCTACACAGGGACACAGTGCTGATTCGCACAGCGTAAGCTTGTGTAGGCCCTGCCTGAAGCAACCATGTCCTGTGAGTAACTAGCTTGTCCAATAGTCGAATTTTCAAATATGACTATAGCTTAATAATCATAGAAAATCTAACCACTATATGGTGCTGGGATTAGTAACATGGGGGCTGGCGGCACAGCTGATGTATATTGCGTTGAATTTTCATCGCAAAAATAACAGTTTGTCAAGCTGACGTCACTCAAATTAGCGTTTCCATTGACGCTATTGGTCTAGAATTTAACTTTTGTGGTTACTATGACTCCGAATAAGAAAACCCACCCTTATTCAACCTTAAATCGGGGCAGAAATGTGTTAATTCTTGCAATGAATTGCTTTTTAGGTTTGATGAAACAGATCACTTTAAATTAAAAATAATTTTTATGTAACTATATCCAAGCCAATCTAAGCCAAATAAAAAATTGCAAAATTTGCACAATTCAAGTTCAAAAATATTTAAACTATTATTATTATTATTAAGACAGCGGTAGCCGAGTTGGGACGGACGGGGCACTACTCGTCCGAGAGGCCGCGGGATACGCGGGTTCGACCCACGCGGGTGCGGGCCCACCGCTGCCACCACTGAGTTTGAATTATACTTATATACAGATCATTGTGAATATCGCTTGATTCACATTGTGTCCGGTGCCAGGCTCGCTACCTGTTACATGGGGACCTAATATATCTGACGATAAGTGGGTGTTTAACACCTCTGCCTATCCCTTCGGGGAATGAGGCATAATGATATGTTATGTTATTATTATAAGACTTGAAAATATCGCAATGGAAATTACCATGAACAAAAAACATTTAGCTTTAAATATGGCAATTTTAATTTTGTATTATGATGCAGGTTTGGTTTCGCCGTGCAAATTTAATAACCTCAAATCCCGTCCTGACGTGCGGAAGTGAGAAGATTGTGAGGAGACGGGGCGTCGACGTCGTTACATTGTAAGCGCTGTTAGCAAACTTAATAAACTTAGCTTTAAAATCTCACGTCGCCGCCAATGTGGTGAAATGTGACCACCTGGGTTTAATTCTGGAATGGGTTTCACAAGATTACTTCCAGTCTGACAGTTTTAACAGCTAAACGAAGTACGTTTGTTTCAGTTCAACAATTATTCTTTTAACTGAAAGAAGAACCATTTAAGTTCTATCTTGACAATATATATAAGTATAATAATAATATGAATTGCAATAAATGTCTACACTGCAATTATTTTGGGTTGTGATAATCACAGAACAATAAAAAAGGTTAGAATGATAAAGTGGGCGTGGTTGACGAGCCGCTCATATGAGCAAACGGGCATATGAACGTCAAATTGCTCGCAGTGTATTGCACAATGGCGTAGCTGTCAGACGTATATTCGGTGCAGTACAAAACCCAAAAAGATGCCGAGTTGTGCTATTATTTCGTGCCGTTTGCGAAGTGAAAAGGTGAATCTGGAAAAAGGAGGAATTTCATTTCATCGGTAAGTAATAATATTTGGAAATAACTTAATATGGAGGCATAATCAATCACGAAAATAATTCGTACCAAATTCTGTGCAATCATAGGGCTTGCATGTTATCGATAGTTTTATCGATAGAGTTTTTTTGCTCCTTGTGCTCAGACATTATGATGTGGTAATTTACATGGACATAATATTCAATCTAAGTTTTAAATATCTATTTAATTTTTAAATAAGACATAAATATTCTGTTTATAAAGATTTACATATTTCAGTTTTCCTTCAAATCCAGATATAAAAGAAAAATGGATATCCGCAACTGGCAGGAAAGATCAATGGTTTCCTACTAAAAGCCGTAGCATTTGCTCGTAGCATTTTACGGAAGATGACTTCCTACAAGTTTAAAAAAAGGCATTTGAAATCTTCTGCAGTACCTCACATAGATATTTGCGTACAGGTAATGTTATGAATATTTTATCTTTCTACAGTGAAAACAAAATATTATTATAAAATTATACATTTGTCTTGTTCGGGAATCGAACCCGTGATGTCTGCCACAGAAGGCAGTTATCTTTACCCTTGCGCCAAATCAGTCGTTTCGATTATACAGGGTAGAAATATTGCGCATGTGATTGAGTGACGATTGAATAAAATTAGTAGGGACTTTAATTTGTTGATTATTTTCTATATATTTTTTTATCGAAAAATAAATTTATTTCATGATGTCAAATATCTCATAAGCGAGAATTTTGAAATCATTTACTTTTGTTTGCAGGAAAATCAAGTTCGCCTTCCTGTTCAAATGCCAGTTCACAAAGAAAGCGAAAACTTAATATTATAATAGGCAATAAAGACAGTGCCCTCCGAGCATAGCCCTTTCCATAGTTCGCTGGGCGACTTTAAACTGGTGGACTAGTCGAGCAGTGAGTGTCCACGTCTTAGCACAGTAGGTCATGACCGGGAGGACGCACTGGTCGAAGAATTTCGACTTAAGACATTGAGGGATGGGCGACGAGAAAAATGTGATTAACAAAGGTTAAAAAAGATTAAAAAAGGTTTTATGAAAACTAACCGCTACTTGTTGCGGTTAGTTTTCATAAAACCTTTTTTTACACACATCTTGTCCGTTGTTATTATTACGTTTGCGTTTTGTCGTTTTGTGTTGGAGTAAAATATAGCAATCAAAATTAAAATATCTCTCGTTCCATTGCTAGGAAGAGTTTCAACACACACGTATTCGTCCTTAACGCTGCTTGTGTTACGGATACTAAATGACGGGTAAATATACTTAATAGATATATACATACATACATACAATCACGCCTTAAGATACCTTTACCACCTAAACCCCACGCACCCAGCTTGAGGCACCTTAATAGATATATACATATAAATATTCTGAAAATAATGCCTGTTTTCTTCACACAAATGGGCCCCCACTGGGGATCGAACCCAGAAGCTCTCGAGATGGCGACGCCTTGAGTCGGGCGTACAGACCACTTGGCCACGGAGGTCGTCAAATAAGAGAGTCGTCGAATAAAGCCTATCTGACTATTAAACAATCCTATCTATCGACTTAACCTTATCTGTCTGTTTATCTGAGGATTGAAAAATTGGAGCTAAATCTCTGAGAATTAAGTTATATGAACCGAATTTACAGTCATAAATCACAGACCTTTATAATTGCGTAAACACTGAAAATGTCATTATAGTTCTATACAACCTAAACTTGGATAAGTCAGTGTTATCTATATAATTGTATTGAAACAAGGCACAGCCTGAGAATATTCCAGAAATTCGGCTTAATTCTATTTAAGATAGACAGGTATTAAATAAGCAACGATCTTGCTCTTTACAGTAATATAAAGCCTAACACAAAATTATTATTACGTAAAATCTGATTTTCTAGGTTAGAGAGAAAAGAGGTTAGACTGCCTGCTTCAAGATGGAAATTATTTTAGCTGTATATATATATTTTTATAAATGTTGAATGGTTTAAAATTTTCCTCCGAATGTTAAATCACTCCTGCCGCCCTACACTCTGTCCAAATTTCAATGGATATGAATTGGATTTCCGTTATTTCTACACCTTTTTAGAAATTATCAAAGGTCATGAGATTTGAAGTTGCATTAAGTCAATATTGAGTAGGTACATAAAAATCGAACATAGTGAGTATAGTGAAACTTAGTATCCTAGCATAGAATGTTGGTTATTATATTTTATTGATAGAATCGTTATTTAGATGCCGAAAAATATTCGACATAATAATCATATTACGAGTATCTGAGGATGTCCGCAAGAACATAAATTCTTGCTTTATTTCTATGATACAGAGTAACAAGATATCACATTATTACTAAAGTAGAAATACTAGTACAGTCAAGTGCATAAATATGTATCTTGAAAACCATTACAATATCATGTATGTATTTAAGGATTCACGAAATATGTGACACTTTTTTCATCGTTATTATGTCTTCGCTTTTGTTCCATAAATATGTAAGTAGCTAAGTGTGCAATTTTATATATCTATCTATATTATGGTATCATAATATATGTGACACTTTTCTCTTCGTATTATGTTGGTATATGCCTTCGGTTTTGTTCCAAAAATATGTAAACTAAGTGAGCAATAATATGTCGCTAAAAAGGTTTGTATAGATAGATGAGCCAATAAAAAATAAAAGTAAATATTCTTTGTGTTTTTTGACACTATTGACATTAATTTAAATTTTGATTTCTTTTCTATTAAATGTTGACAATTGTTTCTTGCTATGAAACAGAGAAAGTAAATACTGCAAAAATTGCTCGAACAAACGAAAAGACTCGATACAAAACAAATTGTCCTTTAGTGACTACATGTTTTTGATCAATTTCTGCAAACATATTTACGACAGTTAGATTGGATACTTTCTTAATAAACTTTCATTGATATATACTTTTGACACGTTTGTTTAGATACATATTTATGCACTTGACTGTACATAACGAAAATCCTTAAAGATATGGGCCTGTTTGTTTTTATATTTATTTTTACGTAAGATCAGTAAAAGCTTATTTACTGTTTCTGTCTTCCCCGTAAATTGCCTGGATCATAGTCCGATATGATTTATTACTTTTTGAATTAGTCTACAGAGACCAGTAACAGCGTTTCTACGTTCTATGAAAAAAATATAATATTTCTATATATAATTTTATAATATTGGCTGGTAGTCTTTATTCCCCATATTAATCATCAAACTATTTGTAAAAAGATGTAGATTATAAAAGCCTAGCAAGAGACGCGAGATGGATTAGTTTGATTGAACAACCCTCAGACATGGCTTGGTGTTCAGCAGGGGAAGCTTCTTGACTGAGGTGATAATATTTATGTTGCTGTTCTTGCCCACGACTTCGTCCGCGGTTACAATGGTTTTTTAACTATCAGGAACCATTTAATTTTCCGGAATTAAACGTACCCTTAAATTCCGGAATTAAACGTACCCTTAAATTCACCCTTAGTTATGTAAGGGCGAATTCGACCAAATTGAGATTAGTAACACGGGAATAGTAATACCAAACTGAGCTGAAACGATTTGTCGAATCTGCCCTGTGTACTCCGTTAAAATAATATTACTCGCGTGTAGCCAAACATGAAAAAACTAGGATAGCTAATCGGCTCCGCCCTTAGGGCAGATTCGACCAATCGTGTGAACTCAGTTAGGTAATACTATTCCCGTGTTACTAATCTCAATTTGGTCGAATTCGCCCTAAGTAACATAATTTTCTGATTAGGTAATATTTCAAAGATTGTACTGAAACTTGGCTTAAGTACTGAATTCACTAATTACCTAATAAATCATTGAGCCCATGCCTTCTTACCTTTAGAACTCAATATTTGACAGAGATTTATTGATAATACAAATTCAATTGAAGTTATATAATAATCTTTCTGCTATTTACGAGGACTTAAAGCATCAAATCTAAGCAGAATTTATAAAACAGATTTTAATGATCATTAATTAATGTAAATTAATAATAAACCTACAGTAGACGACTATTTTATTTCTACCTAAATCATTTCTCTGATTAATGGACATCAATTTAAATTTCATTCAAATACGTTCGTTAGTCGTACACAAAGTTGTAGGAAACCTGAAATTTTAGGTACTACGTCATCTAAATAGTCGTTGAAAACATAGACCTTAATTTCTTCTTGTTAAGAGCTAAAGTTGAGATGAAAGTATTAGGGGCAACGTGCAGCCCGTTGTCCGTCTGTTACATCAACAGTACTCTCAGTTAATAAGCAGTGACCCGGGAGTACAGTAATGATAGCTCTACACAGGAAATCTTGGTTCTTCTAATGCTTTTTGTATTTTTTTCAGCTGATTAGCCGATAGGTGTGTTAACCTCTGCCTACCCTTTCGGGGAAAGAGACGTAATGATAGTGTTTAGACTATGCACCATCCACAGTTGTGAGGAAGGCGTTCGCTGAATTGTATCTCATATTATCACATAATATGGTCAACGACTTTTTTCGAAATGATATTTTTTAAGATTTTGGAAAACAAAGGTTAAAATTTGAGACCGTATTTAAACCAATTTAATTTGAACGCTTGTTCCTTAATTAAACATCCCCAAAGTGAATAAAATGCTGACCTACTAATCCTTTTTTTTCTAAGTTGCAAAGTTGTTATTTATATACAGTATAATGAAAAATCAACTTCTTATTAATAAAAGCAATAAAAAGAGAAAATTAAAAATTTGTTTTATTTTGTACACAATAATTACATACCAAATTATTCATTCAATATTAAAACAAAAAAGAAATATTATTATAAATTTATCCTTTTAAGCCTAATTTTAATGATATTTACAAATTTGCATTGATCCAGTTCAAGAAAGTTGTCACTCTTGTGTATACCGATGGAATACCTCGCTGACAACCATCCCCTACGCCGAACGAGACGATTCCGATCTGAAAAAAAAAATACAATATTTCCTTTCAGAAAAAGCACAAGTTACTGAAACTGTTTGAAGATTTCAAAACCGTCAAAAAGATTGCTACTTTAATCAGTTATCCAATAACTACAGGACTACAAAACTATTGGAGCGTTTCAACAAAAATGTGAGACATACCCTCATCTTAACAAACAAAGTTAGACAGAAAACTTCCTCATCATTGGTTAGACATTTTGGCAGAAGTTCTTGAAGAGAAATTACTGCGAATTATTTGTGATATCAGCTTAATGTTACTTTTTAATGTATACCTTTTAAAATGTGATATTGGAAAATTAAACCAGCTATATAAAAAATCCCATTTAGTCTGTTTTTTACATAATTGTAAAACAACATAATTATGAACAATTTAAAACATTTTAAATTATAGTAATAATTACTAATAATGTATGGAAAACCATCCATTTCAGAAAGCAAAATAAAATTCAGAAAGGTTTACGCTGTATTCAGCCAAGATTAAAGTACTTCTAAACTTTAACATAAATCGTCTGCCTTCTGCTATGTTATGTTGGATATTGTCCAACGACCGGAAACTGTAGTTCCACTGGATTCTTTACAACTTTGCCACTGGGATGAAAGCTATAGGTATAGAGAGATAACGTAATGTTTATTACGCTTTAAGTTTTTACGAAGACTGAAAATTTTGGGGTACTTTAATTTTAAAAGCAAACATTTCGAGCATTTAAAAATAAATTTATATCATTTTTAATCAAAACAAGTTTTTTTTTCTGAATTATTTTATATATTTTACTTAATACTCTTTATTGCATACAAACAAAAAATAGAAAAAATTAAAGAAACAATGGTTTGCAAAGGTGAAATGCGATTCATGAAGTTTATTCTAAACCGAACACGAATGATACGAGCGGACCCTGTGACTAAATTTTCCTCGCGTAATGCTTGACTTTCTACAGAACAAAAAAATATCAAAAACAATTAATTTATAATAGAAGATATTAGAGGAAGTCTGAAAGTTGGCCCGATTGCTGATAAACTGAGAGAAAACGACTTTCTTGGTATGGACATGTAATGAGGAGGGAGAATGATCATGTCACCAGGAAAGTTATGAATTTGAAAGTGGATGGGCGTGTGGGGAGAGAATAACCAAGAAATGGATGGATTGTATGAATGATGATATTATGGTGAGGACGGGAGTGAGTGTTGACTTGACGAGACGAGGGGACGAGGGGAAGTGTTGACGAAGAGAGTGGACGAAGAAGACATGTTGCGCCGACCCCAAATAGAATTGGGAACAGTGCAGGAAAAAGAAGAAGACAAAACAATAAATACCTGCGTCCTGCGCAAGTTCCATATAACAGTGATTGGGCCACCAGAATCTCCTTCACATGTCCCAAGGCCGCCCACGCCGCTGGTGCACAAGTGGCTGTTGTGGAGGATGAAGTCGAAGCTCTGCTGGCAGACTTGGTTCGTCATGGTGTCCACGATGGTTTCATGCATGCTCGTAGTTTGTGGGAACGTGTTTTGGGCTAACAGGGAAATATAAATAGTCAGTAAATTGAAATGGAATAATGAAAGCAATATTCTTGCACTGATGAACGTCGATAATGAGCTTGGTGAGGCGTGTTTTATCTCTGTGAGGTTCTAGGAGTAAAATTCTAGAATAATAATAAAGATTAATTATAATAGTTACATATTGATTCAAATGCAACATAAACAACATAATATTTCATGACGCCTCTTTCGCCAGATATTAAAATTCGAATTCTTTGTAAACTCTGAATGTGCTTCAGGTTTGCCCCGAATGGATTAGAATAGACTAGCTATTTTCACACATGGACCCCTCTACTGCTTATCATCAGGTAGTGTGGAGTCATTTGCTGAGCTTTTTATGATAAAATAATAATAAAAAAAGATTTCAACGTTTTTGTGACAGTTAGGAACACATTTCACGTATATGACTCAGATTCAGAAGAAAAGTTCATAAATCACACTAACATCTGCTGGGACTCGAACCCAGAACCATAGAGACGGCGACACCTTGAAACTGGACTTGAAACCTACTCACTTGAACACATAGCTACGGAGGACAGACATCTCAGAAGCGAATCCATACCTCTGGTCAACTCAAAATTTCTGTACAAGAAAGACTTCAAATATTATTGAATATGGTCTAGAAAAAAATTATATTTTCTAAAAATGATTCGATCGTCTGTAGTTAATTATTTACAGACGTTGCAATCTTATTTATTTATTTTATTTAATAGTTTATTGTACACAACAATTAAACAGAAACAACACATAAATAAAATAGAAAGTACAAAGGGTGTGGCTTATTCCTAAAGAAATCTCTACCAGCCCACCTGCGATAGGAGACAGTATGGCATGAAACATAATTGTCGCGTGTACACTATGATAATAATAAACGAACTTGTTTTATTTTTCTAAATTAATCTTGTAAGCTTTATAGAAATACCTTAGGCATTCAAATATTAACAAATAACTGATTTTAAAATTAAACAGAAGTAATTTGATAGAACCGTTTCGTTATTCAATTTGTAAAAGCTTTAGTTTGGCGAATAATTGAATACGAAGAAAAATGTAAGAGGATTTGTAAAATTAATCAATTGGAACTTTCAAGGACTCCCTTGGCTTATTTCTCACGGATTTTGTTACTTGATTTTATTAATTACACCCTTTCTTCTTACTGATCTATTCACAACAGACATCCTCTTCAATTATCTCGTATTATACACGGTGTGGTTCTCAACGAGGTAATGGAAATAAAACCCCACACTACAGTAACAACCCTTTCAACTCAACATGCGTGAAATCGTGGACTGGTTTAATTTTCTTTGTTCTCGATATAAAATAGAGCGGCATAGCCGCCAGCCAGTCTTATTCGATGTTGATTTAAAGATAGCCAGGGCCTGACTAAGTAGCTCTGTTATCGCCATAACAAATTGATGTAAGTAATCCCAACTAAGCGCGTCTGGCTTAGGATCCAAGGGGAAGTCCGAAGTCATCAGGGAGATCTTTATGCAGACTTTTTAACCGCCTCCCTGGTCTAGTGGTTCACACCACCGGGTGTTGATCGGGAGGTCCGGATTCGATTCCCCATGGGGGCAGAAGTTTTTCTGGTCGGTTTGGTTGGTGGTAGGGCTTCTGAGCCCGCCTGGCTAGCTACCACCGTCTTACATAAATCTGTCGCCATAATAACAATGTTATAAGCATTGTTGTGTTCCGGAAATCAGAGGTAAGATAGCCAGCTCCTCAGTTGTTGAGGATTACCGGTCAAGCTCGCTTCCAACTTCGGCCTTATCCTCACTTACCATCAGGTGAGATGAAGGCCAAGAGCTTACCTGTCGTATGTAAAATAAAAAAAGACGTGTGGCACTCGGGGACTGCCGCGGTAAAGCTATTGCATATTATTTTGTATCAACCTATGCAATTATAATTTTATTTATTTATTTTATTCATGCAGTATTTCTTTTTCTTTGATATTAAGTTACACTTTAACTTCAAGTTACACTTTTTGAGCGTGGTGACCGATAAGAAAACAAATTTTTCTATTATTAAATAAATAAAAAACAGTTAATATTGTTTAAAATATTTTTTATTATTTTACAATACATGTGGGTTTTATTATCTTAACGCCGTGTCGAAGACTGCCGAACTGAATCGACGTTAGACGATGCACGGCCTTCAAGCCACACCTCCTTGCGCATCGGATTGGGGAGCGTGAGGTTTTTTCGTTACGGAATTTCTGGATTCGGTCCCCGCGCTCAAGGCCCACGATAGAAGCTATGCAATAGCTTAAAAACTTATTAAAGTGAGGAAAAATTAAAGAACAAGTTAAATTATAATCTTTTTGTACCCAGCCTATATAAGTACTGCTGGGCACAGGCCTTTCTCATGGACAAACCCGGGAGTACGGGCCGTAAAACCACCACGCTGGCCTAATGCTAAGGATAGAAATGATCAAAAAGTTTTGGTCACCCATTCAAAGCTTAACTATAGCGTAGGTAGCTTTGTGTTCGATATCGAAAGCCAAAGCGTACTTACCATTACGCCGCCGAGCCACTTGAAATAGCACTAGATTGCATTAAGGGAGACTAATGTTTAACAGGGGACGACAAATGATATTTTAAACGTTATAACGTTTTCTAATAATTTTGCTATTGTAATTCGACCTTTTCGTTATATCTTTAAGCATAAATTTTCTTTTAAAAATTGTCTAACTTTTTCTTTTTTAAATTCTGATAAAACAGAATTAGTTTCATGTCCTTACAAAAATTGGCAGCAATAAGCGAACGTAATCTTTTGGGTACTATTTATTACACCTACATAGAACGAACACTTTTCGCATAGTACCTATTCAAATGTGGATAAGATTATGACAAATACCTTCTACACACAGTTCACATCACAACTAAATAGCTATTTTCGGGTCTATATCCGGAGGAATAGGGTCCAAATTTCCCACAGGGAAAATATTACCGGACAAGAGTGGAGCCCTGTTTACACAAGTACTCCATTTATTATTACTGGCCCTGTTAGCCGGCGACCCTTGAGCCGGCCGCGAACCGCCACCAAAATAATTAGCTCGGCTATTATCGCTGGGGTGCTGGTAACGAAATCGAGCGAACAGATAGTGGATGAATTATTTTGATAAAAAAGGTCTTGTGCTATTTAAGATTACGTAGATAGGATAGGAAAATAGTTTTGAAACAAAATAGTAGTTTATGTAACAGTCACATAATATACACGAGCGTCGTTTTAAAAAACGAGCCTTGACGAGTTTTTTAATACAAAATTATTTAAAACATTTGTAACCCTATACATAATATTGAAAAATCGACTAAAGAATGCAGATGATGCGTGAAAGCTACTACTCTTTTGTTGGTAAAATAGGGTATTTTAGTGTATGACTACGCCAATAAAAGAGGTCATGTAATGTACTCATGTAATACTCACAATCGCTTGTTTTTCCAAAGCCGGTGATTGTTCCCTTCATTCCAGCAAAGTTCTGGTTTACATCAGCATTCGTGGGCAGCGGGATAGCTTGGATGTGGTCTGCAAACACGAAGTTATTTTATCTTTATACCATAAGATGTCCAGATGAACATTAAAATTGCCCGAAGGGTGGTATACGAGTCAATAACAATAACCTCTCAATGCCTACAAAACGAGACAATAGGCTAGTTGACTCAAATCAAACGTAATGAAATCAATGATTAATTCACATAGTATTTATTACAAGTATACCGAGTTCAATGAAAATAAATAAGGGATTGCTGTAGAAATTAAATTAAGGCATGTTTTATTTTTCCTTTTTTTTTCATCTGCCAAAAACTCTATCCGCCATGTTCGTGGTAACGCATCATGTAAACAATTACTGCGCATGGTCAAAATCCGTCAAACGCCAGTCGCTACCAATCAAGCATGTCTGTCGGCAGTGTCAGCCTGTGTCATGCATGCGTATTGAGTTCTTTACCTAAATCTTGACCTTACGGCCTAGTTAATTCATGACCATCATCGTTTTTGCTTATCTGTCATTTTTGACAGATAAGCAAAAACGTAATTTAAAATTTAAAACGTATTGTGCTATAGGCCTAAAAAAATATTTTTTTATGGTGATGGCTACCAGTGATGAATCATTTAGGGTCCAATAATAAAAGGGTTATTGAAACATATTGTTCGCGAGTTAAAAAAATATATGGACCTACAGCAACAGTTTAAGGAAATTTAATCTATTCGTCCATATGTTTTAAAAACTACCACACCAAAGTTAATTTTGTTAAGTTTAGTTAAGTTTTCAGGGAAGTATTTCTAGACGTCCAATTCATAGTATACACCCCCTTTTAGAGCTTGATTCAAAGCTCCACGATATCCAGGCAGAAGTTAATTTTCTAGAACGATTTTAGTCTAGTTAGTTACCATTTCTATTTTCGACTGTGCAGTACAGTGCTCGTCAACGAAAACCATTAAGGAGTTTACCAATGTAATTATTCTTAATACCATTCGAAAGTCCGTTAAGCCTTTCAAATCGCAACTTATCGAATTCCGAATCCCCGAACACAATGTTATTATAATTAAACACTTCATCATTGAGTTAGAATTATTTTGTGTAGCATTTATTAAGAGATTCGCAGTCGAAAGCACAGTTTAGCTTTACAAATTCATCGGATTAGGCGCTATCTCAATTACTTTGGGTGAGTTTTTTGATCCGAAGTCATAGTAACCACAATAGTTAAATTCTAGACCAATAGCGTCAATGGAAACGCCAAAATGTGTGACGTCAGCTTGACTTGAAATTTTTACTTTGCGGCGAATATTCGAAGCAATATTCACCAGCTTTGCCGCCAGTCGTCATCTTCCTAATCCCAGCATCGTGTTGTGGTTAATTTGTTTATGATTAAGTTAAAACTGTAGTATAATATTAATATATAGTCTTCTTCTTCTTTTTCCTGCCCTCTTCCCAATTCTATTTGGGGTCGGCGCAACATGTCTTCCTCTTCCACTCTCCTCTATTACTCGTCAAGTCAACACTCACTCCCATCCTCATCACATCATCATTCACACAATCCATCCATCTTTTGTTTGGTCTTCCTCTCCCCACACTCCCATCCACTTTCAAATCCATAACTTTCCTGGTGACATGATCATTCTCCCTTCTCATTACATGTCCATACCAAGAAACTCGTTTTTTCTCTCAGTTTATCAGCAATCGGGGCAAATTTCAGACTTCCCCTAATATTGGGTCCTTACCTATGAAATTGGTGTTTTTTTTTTCTCTTAGAATTTTGTCTGTAACTATTAATATTCAGAGTATTCCTAAAAAATAATTACCTCGTCTAAAAATAGACTATATTTTTGAGCTCGTTTGATTTGTTTTGATAATTTGTTGTAAGTTTAATTGTGTTAAAATTGGACACGGACACAACTCTTTTTAAGTGCCTCCCGAATACATCATTTTATTTGCATTCAATTAATAACGATAAATAATTTTTATGAAGTGTGATATTACACATATTACTAAAGCTTATCTAATGATAGATGCCAAATATTATTATCTTTGGATTTGTCGTTGTGAAGAAAACTGAAAAAATTTTAGTATGGAAAATTCAGAATTCCCCAAAATCTCCATACAAAACACCAATTTCATAGGTAAGGACCTAACATATTCATTCCTCTCTCTATCCATTCTCGTCACACCACACATCCACCTCAACATTCGCATTTCAGCTACATGCAATCTTTGTTCATCCATCCGCTTTACAAGCCAACATTCCGATCCATACACGATGACAGGTCTTATTATAGATTTATAAATTTTCCCCTTCAGTCTTAGGGAAATACGGGGGTCACACGCAGCAGTCATAAAATATTAATATATAGTATATTTGAAATCTTGAAGAATACCTCCAACCCATCTCTTCCCTTGGATGTCGTAAAAGGCGACCAATGGACTTAGAACTGTATAACCTCCAATAGCTTATAGAGGCAACGGGCTCACTACCTGTCACTCAGAGTGCAGTCACTGCTTGGTGAAGTGTGGACGATGGCAATGGGCTGCTTTTGAGGTGTTTTTGCCTAGTCTCTGACTAACGGAGATAATAGTCGTGATTATAAGTATGTATGTGTATTTAAAATCCCGCCTATTGGAAAAGCTGTCATATGACGACATCATACGTTTTCGCCATTCATATTTTAACCTACTGATCAGCCTGACCACGGATCAAAAAACTGACCCAAAGTTACAGTCCGACGCCGCAGTCCCCTGTAAATAGACAATGGGTTGAAGTAAATAAGACTGATTGGTTTGGAGCCGTCGTTTTATTAGACATTGAGTGAGATACGCTGTTAGGGGTATTTGCAGTTAGTCATATATATTTTGTGCTAGGTTCAATGTTAATTTTACTCATATACGTGGGAAAAAATATTATTATAACACATCATAATATAATATATTTAAAAAAATTACGAATGGAGTAAGTTGTCATCATCACTCATAATATATATTGTCCTTACCTATGAAATTGGTGTTTTTATTCTGTCTTAGCAATTTGTCCGTAACTATTAAGTTTCAGAACATTCTTATAAAATAATTGCCTCTTCTAAAAATTGACCATATATTTGAGCTCGTTTTATTTAATTTGATAATTTTTTGTAAGTTTAATTGTGTTAAAATTAGACACAAAGACAATTATTTTTAACTCCCTCCCGAATACATCATTTGATTTGCATTAACATAAAAACGATGAATAATTTTTATCAAGCGTGTTCACACACATATTGCTAAAGCTTTTCTAATGATACATGCCAAATATTATTATCTCTGGATTTGTCGTTGTGAAGAAAACTGATAAAATGTTAGTATGTAAAATGCAGACATCCCCAAAATCTCCATACAAAACACCAAGTTCATAGGTAAGGACCTAATATTACTGCTGGGCATTGGTCTTCCGGCGCGGCATGTGAAACATTTGATAAGGTAACTAGGAAACCGTGAAGAAAGTTGCTCTGATTTCATTAAGGAAACCAAATCGGACGGCTCTCATGTCATCAACATCAGCTAAGTCAAATGTCGCCTATTGGTGGGCTTCACATTCGAACCTCCGAAGAAACAATGTACTAAGTTTCAAAATTCCATGAATTATGTAGTCTATTCTTCTTAATTTTACAGAGTATATGCTCCCTGTAGCTCACGCTATCATGTCTGTTGATGTTTATTATGTATAATTTTTTTTAAGAAAAATTGGTCATGATTTAATTTAGTTGCCGAAATACCTATATTCATTGTACAATTAATTGTATATTTAACCTTTCATACAAAAATAACAAAACGTTATTCCACTTTACCAAACGCGGGTGTCGTGGAACTGAATGGAAACAATTGAAAGCGTTCCTTTGTGGCGGTGAATGCCGCGAAGGTAAAAAGGCAGCTTATGAAAAATGTAAATTAGCTCTGAATATGTCTGCGGTAAAAGATTTTAAATAAACCGTATTATTACAGAACGCTATTCAGACCCGCACAATGGTACACATTGTATTTTTGTAAGCTGTTTTTAGACATATTTCTAAATCGGACCGCATTGGGAGTAACAATTCGCGCAATAGATTTCGCTTCTACCGCCTGTTATTTATTTTGTCGTTTTTACTAAAGGAAGTTTTGTCTAAAGGAAGAGGCAGTAGCAGCCGAGTGGGATAAACTGAATCCATTCCTTTAGATGGCAACAGATTCGCCCTGTTCCATGGAGACTAAGGATGGCTTCACAGGTACGCTAGCAGCCAGCAAGCGTCGGCCAAGTACACGGAGCTACTAACATCGTTCACAGCCACACGCGCGCGCTTATACGACAATTATGAAACGTCTCTTAAACATCAGGGAAAGGCTTATTGTCAACACTTCTGCTTACACCTTCAGGGATACGGTGGTAACGATATAATGTAATTTTGCATCCATTTACAAACCCTTAATGGATGACCTTGAAACCAGTGTCCAAACCACACAGCCACCAAAAGGTCGTACATACATACAAACATATAATCACGACTATTATCCCCTAAGGGTTAGTCAGAGACTAGGCAAAAGCACTGCAAAAGCAGTCCATCGTCCACGCTTCACCAGTAGTGACTGTACTCAGCGTGACAGGTGGTGAGCCCGTCTCCGCTATAAGCTATTGGATGGTTGTGCAGTTCTTAGTCCATTAGTCGCCTTTTACGACACCCAAGGGAAGAGATGGGTTGGTAGTATTCTTTTAATGAGCCGCTGCCACACAACTCGTAACAAAGGTCGCAAAAGGTCGTAATAAAGTATAAATCTTTATGACACTAAAAAGTCTAAGAAATGATGATTAGAGGTACCATAAGATATCACTAAAAACAATTTGCAAATTAATTATTAATACTTACTATCAAATTGCACTCTGGTTATAACGATCATAGCGATGTCATTCGTCACGGCATTGACGTTCCAGAAAGGGTGTACTTTGACGTCGGAGCTGACAATTCTGGTGCCTCCACTGAAAATGGTTAAAGAACCAAGAACTACAGTGAATTGCTTGGCTTGGAGCTGTCCGTCCCACCAGCAGTGAGCAGCAGTGAGGACCCGAGTGTTCGATATGACAGAACCGCCGCAGATTGAGGTCTGGCCGGTGGTCATTAAACTGACGAGGCCAGCCTGGAAATAAATGAAATTTTGTTAGGATACCCTGGAATTTCTTTCTGCTTTCGTATTTGATTTGCCACCTCGTCAAGTTTTGGCAAGCAGAATCGATTAAACTCAGATGTTGTTTGTTTGATTATTGTTTTCTCTTTACTCCTGATACCAAGCAAGCTGCCTACTTAAAGGTACAGTCGCCTAAAATACATGGATCACACGGAATTATTATTATCACAAAAAGAGTAGGAACAAAAGTAGGCTATAATATTCGTTTAAATGGATGTCTTAATCAAATTTTAATTGATTTTATATAGTTATGCGACATAACCTTTTTTTTTAGTTTTTCTTAGTAGCTTCGCTGTTAACGCATTAAGACAGAGTCTAAAGTCGAATGATTTTGTAGCCTCCGTGAATTGCAATGGAAAAAGCTTTTAACTACATCTCTGGTCTACAAGCGGGTGTTGATCGGGAGGTGGGTTCCGCTCGGTTTGGTTGGTGGTAGGGCTTGAAAGCCCGACTGGCTAGCTACCACCGTCTTACCTAAATTTGTCGCCATAATAACAATATTATAAGCATTTGTTGTGTTCCAGCAATCAGAGGTAAGATAGCAAGTTCCTAAGTTGTTGAGGTTTACAGGTGAAGCTCGCTTCCACCTTCGGCCTTATCGTCACTTACCATCAGGCATACCTGTCATACATATTTAAAAAAGTTTGATAATATTACAATAATGACAAGAAGATCTATAGCTATTTCTTTCTTCTACAATGGAGGGAATTCCGAGCGATCTTCATCCCAAAACCGGGTAAATCTAATTACTCCGAGGCAAAATCATACAGACCAATCAGCTTAACTTCTTTCCTCCTAAAGACTCTGGAGAGACTATGTGATAGATTCCTAAGGGACGGTGCGCTGAGACACCTCCCACTCCATCACAACCAACACGCATACAGCGCAGGTAAATCAACCGAAACAGCCCTTCATGCAGTAGTCACCAAAATAGAATCGGCACTAGAAAATAAGGATGTCTGTCTAGGTGCCTTCATAGACATAGAAGGAGTTTTCGACAAAACTAACTTCAACAGTATAAAGACAGTCCTTGAGAAATACAGGGTGAACCACACCATTACAAGATGGATTCAGAACATGCAAATGTACAGAGTAGTTAGATTAGGAAGAGACCAAGCTCAAGGTGCAATGGTAGCTAGAGGATGCCCACAGGGAGGCGTACTTTCACCGCTAATGTGGAACCTGGTCGCTAACGAACTCATAGAAACATTAAACAGGAAATGTTGCTATACAGTAGGATATGCAGATGATCTTGCAGTCTTGATTTACAGCAAATCAGCGAGCATAGCCTGCGATCTGATGCGGAGAGCCTTCCATATTATTGAAAGTAGGTGCCTAGAATACAAGCTAAACATTAACCCAACAAAAACAGAACTCGTCCTGTTCACAAATAAACGTACACTCGGCAATTACAGATTACCGACACTTTTCAAAACCGAGCTTCAGTTAAAAACGGAAGTCAAGTACCTCGGTATAACTCTCGACAATAAGTTGTCATTGGCCAAACACAGAGACTCCAAGCTAGGAAAAGACAGCAACACCTTCTGGCAATGCAGGAGGATGCTAGGCAAAAAATGGGGTCTAACCCCAAAACTCACTCTATGGCTATACACTGCTGTAATCAGACCAATGATAAGCTATGGAGCACTGGTTTGGTAGTGCAAAACAGAACTCACCACTGTGAAACAGAAACTGCAAAGCTGGCAAAGGATGATGGGCATGGCAATCACGGGGTGCATGAGAACAACACCCTCCGCAGCCCTGGAAGCTATACTTAACCTAATGCCACTTCATCTTTTCATACAACAAGAAGCTACCCTAACAATGTGTAGGCTGAAAGAACTAGGTCTTCTTAGCAAGAACCCCACCCCACACACGTCTTCCTTAAAGAAGGCTATGATAGAACTCCCACTGATGGAGGCCCCAAACGACGGAATGTACGTCCGATACTGCTTTGATAAAAAGTATAAAATACAACTCCAAGACGACGGGAAAGAAGGTCTTAAAATAACAGATCTGAGAATCTTCACAGATGGCTCCAAAACCGGAATGAGGACAGGTTGTGGAGTTTTCTCGTACGATCTAAATATGAACATCTCTATACCTATGGGAATTCACAACACTGTATTTCAGGCGGAATGCTTGGGAATCATTACCGCCACCAAAGAAATTATAAGAAGGAACATTTAAGGTCAACACATAAGAATTCTAACAGACACCAAATCCGTTTTGCAAGCACCTAAAAACATTCAACGTCACTCAACACTAATCCACGAATGCCACCACGTCTTGATGATGGCGGGGAAGGATAACCACATTACCCTGCAATGGATAAAAGGACACAGCAACTCGTGCGGCTATGATAAAGCAGACGAGTTAGCTAGAAGGGGGTCAGGTACGAAAGTCTACGGACCAGAACCGATAGTGCCTCGCCCCAAACAATGATCTAATAACCAGATCAAGCAGAAAACCAAACTACTTCACAACGAGATCTGGAAGAACGCAGAGGACTGCAAACAATCAAAGGCTTTCAATCAATCTGCCAGAAATTGACACACGCTTATCAAAGAACATCCTGAAACTAAACAAGATGCAACTCCGTCAGGTAACCGCGGCCATGACAGGTCACGGACCATTTAACAAACACCTTTTCAACCTAGGTATAACCGACAGCCCCATATGCAGGGCGTGCATGGAGGCGGAAGAAACGGCTGCACACGTGATCATGGAGTGTCCAGGTGTGGCAGACTACCGGGTAAGACATCTCGGACAGCCGAGCTTACAACCGGAGGTTTTCGGTAAGTTGAAGAACCTGCTGAAGTATCTGGATGAGCTGGGCTGGCGTGACTAGGAGCATCATTCCCACACGCGCAAAAAAGGCGCTTAGACGTCGAGTTGCGGAAATGGCCCGTTTAACCTTATACCTTTATAACTCATTACGACACAATAAATAATGAGGAGCTTGGTGGCGTAGTGGTCAGTGCGCTTTGGCTTCGATTAAAAACAAAGCTACCTTTGCCATGGTCAGGCCGTGGATGGGTGACCAGGGCTTTGTGATCTCGAGCTCCTCCGTGCTTCGGAAGGCACGTTAAGCCGTTGGTCCCGGTCGCATTTGTGCCGTTTCTACCCATCAACCCGCATTGGGCCAGCGTGGTGGTGTTACGGCCCATACTCCTCATGTGTGTTTCTCCATGAGGAAGGCCTGTCCCAGCAGTGGGACGTATATAGGCTGAGGACGACACAATAATATTCTATAGAATCTTGAATGTACTAAAATATAAACTAATATTATTATGATTGATTATTCAGATCGAGAACATTAATTTTACATAACTAGTATAGTCATTTATTAATGGTCCCTTTGAAAGCAATATTTGGACCAGTACACTCAAAACTTTGTTATAGTTACAGTACCAAGTAGGAACTTTGGGATCAAAGCCCGTGAGATCTGCTAAATTGAGTGACATAGCAGTTCTTTCGGTGTTGTAGAAATCTTTGATGCCTAAGGGCAGCGGCTTAAGTACAAAAATAATAATTTAAAAAACTAAAAAACACGCTTTTAACAAAAATTTAAACGCTGTCTTAGTATTGACTAATCTTAATTAAAATACACACATATCGTGATTGAAACTTTGATAAGGGAATTACCCGAATAATGTGTAAATAAGATTAATTAAATATAATGAACTTAGTTGTTGTTGGATATTCTTCACGATTTATTATCTCCTTACATTATCATTCTTTCGGTACAATTCCTGTACACTGAGAAGTATGGGCCGAAACATATCATTGGCCAATGTGGATATGTGTATATAATGGTTTACAATACCTGTTACAAAAACTGTTGACGATTTTGAGTGCCGATCTTGGCCCATGAATGAAACATGGCCAATTATTTTTGATTTTGACTGGGACCAACGACTTAAAATATCCGAAACACAGAACCACTTAATTTTTCTAATTCACATTCGTAACATTTACGCAATATGCAGTCAATAATCAATGAAACGGGCGCTCTATAGAAGAAGTACCTCAACTTTAGTTCAGATTGAGTTTAAGAGAGATAACTTTAAATAGCGCGAGGAACTCGGTGGCGTAGTGGTTAGGACGCTTTGGCTTTCGATACCGACATCTAAGCTACCTTCGCTAAGGTCAAGCCGTGGGTGGGTGACCAAAACTTTGAGTTTTCGAACTCCTCCGTGCGTTGGAAGGTACGTTAAGCCGCTGGTCTTGGTTGTGTGTGTGGTGTTACGGCCCATACTCCTAAAGTGTTTGTTTCCATGAGGAAGGCCTGTGCCCAGCAGTGGGACGTATATAGGCTGAAGGGGAACTTTAACTAGTCAACGGGCACAAAACGAGACTAAAGAAACATGCATTAATTGCGAACACCTGTGATCGCGGTGCACGCCAAGAGTTAAATATAAAAATAACCTTACCTGGTGCGGGTGAGCTGTAGTAGTGGACACTTGGCTTCCTCCAACAATCCTAGACAACGATTCAGACCACATCAACTGCTGTGCTCTCGGAATTCCAATCTTATTGTGATAACCATAAGCTGTATAATTATTTGCTTCTGCTGCCACATTGTAAACAATATAATTAAACGCTAAAATTATTGTCAATAAATTCACTGCCATGTTGAATTAACTCAATACAAATAAATATTTTCAAACACAGATCTAACAATAACTAGAACTATTTTTTGTACGCTGTCGTTTTATGCAATGTTTATAAACTAAAGAAGTGTTTAGCAATCGTCTCCACTGATAAATTACTGATAAAGGTGTAATTAACGATAATGCGCCTTATCATTTTATATTTTAATTAAATGACGTATAAAAATATAGAAATCAGTGTACAAGCAGCAAGGTATTGTCAGCGATTTCATCTGCTTGAGTATTGTGAAGCCATATAATTACTCCTTGTTGCTTTTTAATTAATTAGTTTTTATCTTAATTGCTTAGCGAATTTTAACATCGTTCATTGTTTCAAGTGCTCATATATTCTTCCTAATTATAATACTAAAAATCTATGTACATAATGTCTATGTTCACCCACTTGATTGTACTAGCCTAACATTTATAAAAAACAAGAATTGTAAAAAATGTGAAAAAAGAGCAACCCTCGAGTTTCTGGCTCGCTCTTCTCGGGGATGTCTGCGTTCCGAGCGAGTGGTAGATTCACTTATTCATAAATTGACGATTTAAGTATTTGTATATCAAACCTATAAAATAAAGATATTTTTGATTTGATTTTGATTTGATTTGTTGTCTCGATCAAAGAGATATCCAGCGCATAGTGCCTATGTTGAGGCCAAGTAAACTACTATAATAGATTTTATTTTATGTGTACTTGTCTGTAAGCTCTTGGCCTTCACCTCACCTGATGGTAAGTGACGATATGGCCGCAGTTGGAAGCTAGCTATACCTTAAAATCCTCAACAACTGAGGAACTGGCTATCTTACCTCTGATTGCCGAAACACAACAAAAGCTCAACACACATGCTCGCTAAACATTTAGGTAAGACGGTGGTAACTAGCCAGATGGGCTTGGAAGCCCTACCACCAACCTAACTGAGCAGAAAAACTTCTGCCCCGTGGGGAATCAAACCCGGACCTCCCGATCAACACTTGATAAGTAATTTTGTCTTATAATCTGTACTTCCTGTATTTGTTTTTCCCTGCTTTTTCCTATTTTTGTGGTCAATAAATGTGTTCCTTCTTTCCCTATCGATATGCGCCCTACCCTACAAAATGGGTCTACAAAAGAAGCATGAAAATGACATTAAAAGGACTTGGAGATAGAATTTCAGCTAGCCAATAGGTAGTGCTGAGTCATTTGCCGTGTTTATTATTACAATTATCATAACAATTTTTTAATTTATTATATTGGAATTGTGCTCTTTACTCCAGATAACGAATATAGTCAAGAGTCTCAGTCAAACTCCAGAGCATTGCTTATGTTTTGGGCAAACGTCCTAACGTAGATTATTATAATGATTATACCCTTTATTGCCAAAAAAAATGTTACATAAAAAGGATGCGATGGGCGAGCTTATCTCTAATAGAGATGTCTTCCAGACAAAATAAGGTTCGTCATCAGCCTATATACGTCCCACTGCTGGGACAGGCCTTCCTCATGGGGAAACACACGAGGAGTATGGACCGTAACACCAGCACGCTGGCCCAATGCGGGTTGGTGGGTAGAAACGGTCGAGAAAAGCTCGAGATCACAGTCTTGGTCCCCCATCCACGGCCTGACCATGGCGAAGGTAGCTTTGTTTTTGATCGAAGCCAAAGCGCACTGACCACTACGCCACCGAGCTCCTCCACCATAAGGTAGAGTAAGTAAATTAAATGAATAGAGCAGATCACAAATTACAATCGCTAGAAAAAGAGAATACATTACCAAACTAGTCTAGGCTAGTCAAATATAAGTTCAAAGGCTAGTGACCTGAACAAGAAATGGCTTGTCCCTTGGTTTGTTGTACAAGATCTTATTACGACTTTAGTTTATATGCCTTATAAAAAGTTCTACTGTGTATGGCAAAAGAGGATGTTTCAGATTTTATTTAAGGTCTTTTCTTTTTAACTGCATCATGAGCACATTTATGTTATTTTGTTGTTTGTTTTATTTTTATAGACTGAATACATGGTGATTAGTAGCAATAGTAATCTAGAATACAACATTAGGGAATATAATATAGTTTTGTTCATTTCTGAAAATAGATAGCAAAAAATTATCTTTGCACCTTAATACATTAAAAAATAATCCTTTTTTGGTATTCTAAATAAACATATTTGCAGTATGTCTAATCTTATCATAATTCCTTAGTGAATATAACTGTAGGTATAAGATAAAAATGGGTACAATGGAGACTATCAATAGCCGCTCACGTGCCTGAAACGAGACACAATAGAACAATCAATCATTTCACAGCACAATGCTAAGACATTTGAGGAATAAAAAAAAAATATTAAAAAAAAGTTACCCCGTGTGGTTCCACATGGTTTCTTATTAGTCTTCTGTTTGTTAAGTTTATGTGTGGCTCGTTTCTCAGGTACTGAGACTAATATAATGTAGGTAGTTGACAAAAATATACACCAGGTTTTACAGCAATGTGGTCGTAGCTTAAAATCTAAAATTATGTTTATGTACATTATGTTTGTGGATTTTGTATTGTGTATTAATGTTTTAACCACGTATCGAGGGTTGAATGACTCGGTGCTCAGTCAAACCTAAATTGGTTTTTGTTGCACTGAATTGATTTGTAAGATTAGTATAAGATTTTTGTATTATTATAAATGAATAAATAAATAAATTTAAAAGAAAATGCTAGAAATATTGTTTCTGAGATCTCAATCGGATACAAGGACTATATAAACTTGATACCATACACTAAGATAAAGTTATATAATATTATTTATTTCATAGACATACAAAACAGGTTAGGTATATACAGAGGAATAATGCAATAAACAGTTGAATGTAAATTACGTAACCCAATAAAATGGGTACACATCATTATTTAAAAAGAAAAAGATGCTCTTCTAAACTACATACACTAAAGTAAAGAAGAAAAAAATACACTGTTTTTACCTAAAAAGTGGATCTCGGTGATTTCTCTCTTAAAGTGTGAAAATTTTGAATAAATATATCAATTTTTTCTACTATAAAACGAGTATTATCAGATTGATGAACCCTGTGAGTGGTGTGTACTCCGGTTTCAAGGGGTCGCTATCTCATGAGGTTCCAGGATTCGAATTCCCAGTAGAGGAAATTGTTTATGTTATAAATACTGACACTTGTTCTTATATATTTTTATACGTTATGAGCTTGAATATTGTGTTATTATTTAATTATTTTATATAAATTATACATCATTTATATTCATAATACACGCGGCCTATGAAGAGGCTTAATTTCGGCTAGTTGATAGGCAACAGCGCCGGTGAGATTTCCATCCATACATACATATAATCACGACTATTTTCCTCTAAGGGTTAGTCAGAGACTAGGCAAAAGTTCCGCAAAAGCAGTCCATTGCCATAGACCGAGCTATACCAAGCAGTGACTGCACTCAGCGTGACAGTAGGTGAGCCCGTCGTTATTGCTATTTCCATACATTCTGACGTATAAGCGAGCGCCTGTAGCTGTGAAACAATATTACTATTTGGTCCTTACCTATGAAATTGGTGTTTTTATTCTGTCTTAGCATTTTGTCTGTAACTATTAAGATTCAGAGTATTCCTAAAAAATAATTACCTCGTCTAACAATAGACTATATTTTTGAGCTCTTTTGATTTGTTTTGATAATTTGTTGTAAGTTTAACTGTGTTAAAATTGGACACGGAGACATTTTTTTTTAAGTGCCTCCTAACTACATCATTTAATTTGCATTCACTTAAAAACGATAAATAATTTTTATGAAGTGTGATATTACACATATTACTCAAGCTTGTCAAATGATACATGCCAAATATTATTATCTCTGGATTTGTCGTTGTGAAGAAAACTGATAAAAGGTTAGTATGTAAAATACAGACATCCCCAAAATCTCCATACAAAACACCAATTTCATAGGTAAGGACCTAATATTTCGTGTAATTGTAAGCGCGCGGCCAGCAGCGTAGCTATGAACCACCCTTATGAATGTCAGAAAATATTTAAATCTAATTTTTATTTATTGTCAGTGCTACTTCTCGCCTACGTGAAAAGCACGCTTGCTGCGAGTTACAAGGACAGCAGTCGGAGCCATTGAACTGTGATGATGTTCGTTTATTATTATAAGCTTTTGCTAGCCGCCGGCGTTGCTCTGAATCGTCTCTTTAATATAATGGAGAAAATTATATTTTTATATCAAACTGAATCAAAAAGGAACTGAAAGCAGTACGAAGATTACAAAGAGATTGAGCCATAAACTTGTTACGGGCGTTCATTAAAAAAATTTGGACTCAATAACTTCTGAAGATGCTGGTACCGCCACGAGCGAAACAAGTTCAAGATGAACTTAAGTTATTAATTATTAGCGGGATAACATTATCGAAAAATTACATGGAAACATGACTTTAAATGTTACTTTTTGCTGCGCTTTAAAGAATTCGCAGAAATCTGAAAATGAAAGACGAACTTTTATCTTACAAATCATTATCTGTATCTTTTCTACAAATCAATGTTCTTCCGTTCTCGCTTCTTGTTTTTTTTTTCATTTTTCTAATCCGCTCTTCCCTTTGCTGTCGACGACAACCTTCTCATCTTTAGGTATATTTTTAATTTTTATTGTATTGTTTTACAAAAATAGCCATTTTTAGGGATGCTCAGGGTGATCTTTAACGACTTCCTTTATTTACCAAGGAATTTCGTTTATATCGGAGTTAAAATGTTAAAAAAAAATTAAATATATTTATATCATACACGTATGTGTCGGAAGGATATTGCAAGAGCAATGTCGTTGGGTTCAGTGACAAGCTCTTGTCACTGAACAGCCATAGATTTTTTACTTTATTATAATTCGTATATCTACTTACACTATTTTTGATAATTTTGAAAATGTTATGACGATTCTAAAAAAATATAAAAAATACATCAGACATGTCTCAAACAATTATTGTATTTACATTGAAAAACGACAGGGTCCTGGTAATGCTATTTTCTAAAACCAAAGCTGCGACCAGATTATGCAACATGTTATATATCTTTGTTAGAAAACACGCGCCCATTTTGTGTAACATGTTAGATATCTCTCTAGGGGATAAGTTCGCCTTTGTCAACTATTGTTCCTTTTATGTATTGTGTTTTTTTTTCTGTGTGCAATAAAGAGTATTTGGTTACTTAACATTGCAACATATAAGAAAATTGTACTGAATTGCAATGTTATACAACATGTTGCGAAACATGTAGCGAGCCTGTTGCCATGCACAGGGCTCAATGTGAAGCAAGCGATATTCATAATCAACTGTACATAAGTTTTATTCAAGCTCCGTCAGTCAGTTTTATTCAAACTCAGTTAGTCAGTTTTATTCAGACTCAGTCAGTCAGTTTTATTTGTGCAAAATGCAAAAAAAAAATTGAATTGTCGATCTTTTCCGTCATTATTTTAGTATATCGATAATATTTACTCCCGTAGAATTTTTGAAGTTTCTGAATACAAACATTTCGAAAGTACTTTATGATTTATGTCAAGTCCTCGTATTAATGAACAATAGTTCTAATAACACACAGTTCGGATTCCTTCGGGCGTAATTGTTTCCTTGTAGGTATTTAGCGATATCCTATCCTACAGGAAAACAGGTTATCGTACAAAATTCGCAGTATTAGATATTAAACGGGACTGACATTCCACGCGATGCAATTTTTAATTTCTTTGATAGCATTGTAGGTACTACATAAATTTTTACTTAAATGCATTTTTTTTACTCTTTCTATGTTGACTTTTGTCATAAAAGGTTATATAAAGCTTAGAAAAACCACGTACAATAATTTATGCAACATATTCTTGAAAACAAATAGTAGAATGTGTCTTATGAGAGATTCTGATTATCTCGAACATGGCGTTTCAGATGTCAAATCCTGAGTATATTACTTCTACAGGAAGTCGATTACTTCACGCAGACTACAGTAAGACCTTTCTTAAATTTGCTGCACTATTCCGACTATTTAAGTCGACTGATTTCAGTGATCGTTTGGACTTCTCCAAAAGAGGACTCTGGCATTGAGACAAAAGCCCTCCGTGTCAAAGGTCTGACGAAGCTAATTATCCTCGTTGGAAACGTTCGGAGTCCGCTTTTATTCCAGGCCAGTAAAGTGCCTTGATTAATTACTTCTGTATCATTTAAACTGTCATTTAAAAAAAAGAACAGCGTTCGCTTCTTTAGTAGTAATTTACTTTTTCATAAAAGCTTCATTTCCTTAGCCTCATCGTGACCTGGTTTCTGGAATTTTAATGATTCATACAATTTATTGTTTTTTTTTTGTTTTTATATAAGCAACCTCTATGGTCTTCCTCAATGATTTATATAAGATGAAATGGCAGACTCAATAATGAAACATACCTTTCCGAATATTAACTTTATTGAAAATAATAATGTTTTCACACTGGTACGTTTATTAGCAGAATACTCTACTTAAAAAAGGTGCTCGGAATGCAAGCATGCATAATAATTGGGCAGCAAGACAATTATTTTGGGCTGCAAAATAATTAAATAATTATTTGGGCAGCAAAATAATTAAATAATTATTTGGGCAGCAATATATACGTATGTTACTGGAAATGTATTAAAATCTAGGAAATGGATCAGTGGATCAATTCCTAGGAAATGTATTCTGATAGATATTGTTAAAGTTATTTTTTATGACCCATAAAAACAATATTTGTGTCATCAAAACATATTAACTATTTGGCAGTCAAGAAAAAATTAAAGTTGCTGCTTAGCTGATCAATTGTATTTTTTTGCTGACCAAAATTCGTATATTTTGCTAACCGCTTCAATAACATCCTAAAATAATAATTTGCATCACGATTGGCCCTGCGCAGCCTGCATCTAGCGTTTGAGGCTGCAATTCGTGAACCAATCCTTCTTGGTGATATTTACACTTGCTTTTACTGGCATTATCAGTCATGACAAAATAAGTATACCTACTTTTCCCTTTTTGTCTCTGTTGCCTTTTCGTAAATTTCGATGGAAATGCACTAATGTGGAAATGTTATATTATTATGCCTTTATTTACACAAATATATACCACTTACATCTACATGTACACTTGTCTGTTCATCTATCCAATCACTGTCAAAAGGTTATCTAGAAATTTAAGGACAAAGCTGCGTGTTTAGATTGAATACACTTAGCAATAAAGGTATTTTATCTACCCATCTCTGATATACAGTCAAGAGTATGAACACTTTTGACAGTAAATGACTTTTATTGCAAGGTAATAAAGACGTTTATTGTTCGAAATTGTATTCATGTGACTCGTGACTTATATTTCGTTAGCAAGGTATTTTAAATATGTCATAAAATGTATGTAAATACCTTATCGTAATCGCTTAATAAAACAGATTTCCTACTACCGATAAGCTACTTACAGATAATTCGTTTATTATTTTGTAAATCGTTGAAAAACATTCTTTCCTATTCTTTTAAAGATGAGTATATCAATCGATGTTATAGATAGATATTGGGTTAGCAAGTTCTAGGAATACGTGCGAGAAATTATTGGTTCTAGTTTTTGACACAAGACATCTTTAATTTGCTTTACTCGCCGGGTAAAATATGACGAATAAGAATTAACTAAAATTGTCCTAAAATCTGTACTGCAACTAAGGTCCTAAAAGATGAAACAAGAAAATATATTTCTATCGAATCTATAGGAACATGTGAGGAACTGTTATTTAAAAACGCAGGAAGTTATGACAATAGTTATTGTTAATAATAGTAAAATAACTGTACAAAAGTGTAGGTACATGATATTGCCGTGGACGCTTCCACTGTTTACCTACCATGTTTCTGTCGCAGGTTTCCTTCCATAATGGAGGTGTTCCTGTCATACGTAATAATATAATAATAGTACCGATATAATCATACCAAATGTCTTGGGTTTTACCAAGCATAACACAGAGAAAGGCGTCGTCAAAGTAGCCATTTGGGAATTTCTGTGCAACTTTATCTAACCTCACATTAATTCTTGTTGCGCTTTTCTTAGGGGTCGAAAGGGCCCCACGATATTGTAACCGACCCGAACCGCTATCTAAACTGGCCGTAAAGTCCCTCCAGATACTTAAGGACCGGTGAATAGGTTTTAATAATAAAAGAACCTGGTTTATCGGTTTAGGAAGAATAACATCCGGAGCTGCTTTGACGGCCTCGGAAATGGGTCGAGAAAAATGTAAACAATATTTATAAATAACACAATTTCCGCGAAGATAGTAGCGATGCTTTCCATTTCTGTTGTGTTTAAATGGGTTCGCGTTTTCTTTCGATTTTAAATTTTATTTCGGGAATGAAAGGAGAACAAAACTTAATGACATTAGCGAAAGCAATGTAAGGCGTTCTGTGCAACAAAGTGATAAAATATTGATAATTTTAAATGAGATTTAGGGCCGAAACTGCGTAAAGCGGACGTCCGCGCAGGTTCATACAATAACGTTTACATAGCTGCTCATAACACTTCACATTTATGTAGATCTTACATTAGGCTTTCTATCGTTTCTTATCTTATAATATCATAGTAATAATATTTTCGTTTGAAGCGACGGGCAAAAGAGCTGACACCAACGTAGCTCCTGATATGCATATCAATGTAATAGAGGGGTGTTTACTTAAATATATGCTTGTGACTCTGCTACTCTAAATGGGATTATAACAATCAATTTTTTTGGCAATCTCAGCATCAAAACCAAGCATCTTCCTGACTTAACGCGATAGAGCTCAAAATCCAATATCAAACTTAACATTCGGTCTTTCTAGAAGATTGTTTGTAAAACTTAGATAAAGTTGCTAACTTCCGAATGCTGAAACGAAATCGGGTTAACTGCTACTTATGAACGAGTAGGATATGAGGTTCGTAAAAGCAGAGTGTTCCTATCTCAGTCTATCGAAGCTGTCCAGTTAGGCATAAACATTATATTTGCAGCGTTATGTGTGGCCATACAGGCTGCGAGAACCTGAACCTCCCACCGCAGAGCACAGGTCTTCCTAACTGAGATGAACTAAATATGCCTTCCGAAGCAAGGAGGAGGAGGACTCAAATTCATAAAAATTTAGGTCAGCCATGGCGAAATTGTTTTGTAGAATTTGCTTTGATTTATTTGTTTCAATCACTGCTCCAGCTATTTGTAAAAGATTTATCTAGTCTGTGAGTGAATCTCGTGGCTCAACCCGCCATCACAGCACACTTACAAGACCGTTGACTGTCTGCACCGGATATCGGTTTTTTTCCATCTACCCGCAGTACCGTATTAACACCGCTAAATGAGTACAGCGCTTCACGTGCATTTTTAAAATTACCCACACCTTAGAACACATGTGGAAGTATGCTAGCTGAAATTTCAAGCTGAATTTTAAAATACATTTTCTCTGCTACATTATTAGCAATAAGGGCTAAAAAGCTTGATTGAAATTGTCAAAAGTTTATGGAAGGCATAAAAAAGTCCGGATACACATCAGATGTAAAAATATGATATTAGTTCTGTATGTGGCTTCCGTGCTTGTGTAAGGGACATAGGGTGATTATTCAAATAGTGTGTTTATCAGAAAGAGAAAAGTCTACTCTGACGAAGTCGAAGATACAATCTTCAAATCTTCTTGAACGCTCCCTGGAGCGTATTTTAAATATTGGCAGCAGATTAAAATTTATAATTCCATTAGTGTTGCAGATTCCTGGAAGCGAGCGTGATCACTTCACATGGTTACCTTCCTATTTGCACCATTTTATGTAAGAAAGACTTATTTTGTGTAATGATACTGTCTCGGTGTCTAGACTCATTTCAGACAGGACGACTAGGGCTTGACCAAGGGTTTGACTGACTGACACTGATGGAGAGCCAAAAAAGACGATCGACCGACGATGACAAATATCAGTCTGAATTTAAAGTATTAATATTGATATCAAGTCAAGACCTTTTAATTCATACCTTACAGATACAGTGTAGGCAAATTCGGGACAACAAGCAGCACATAAAGAAGGGTTTACAAGCGAAAACGTTCAGAAGGAACGAATTACTCATTGCTTTACTTCCGCAAATCGAGTACTACTTTAGAGCATAAAAGTTTATTATTGAAAATTAAGCGACCGTTGTTCATAAGCTCTTTGTCATTGTTTGTGGTAGGACACTCAAAGGTTGTGAGAGTAATTGGTGTACATTTGGATGCCACTTCAGCGTTTTAGTTTCATCGTTAAAATTATGTTCAGTAGGTGTGCGGTGGAAACAAAAGTCTAATAAGATAAGATAAGATAAGATAATATATCATTAATGTGATAAGATACCGAGGAGCTCGGTGGCGTAATGATTAGTACGCTTTGGCTTTCGATTAAAAACAAAGCCACCTTCGCCGTCGTCAGGCCGTGGATGGGTGACCAAAACTTTGTGATCTCGAGCTCCTCCGTGCTTCGGAAGGCACGTTAAGCCGTTGGTCCCGGTCGCTACTGCGACTGTTTCTACCCAACAACCCGCATTGGGCCAGCGTGGTGGTGTTACGGCCCATTACTCCTCATGTGTTTCTCCATGAGGAAGGCCTGTGCCTAGCTGTGGGACGTATATAGGCTGAGGGCAAGATACCTACTCGTTTACGCAGAAGGGAGGGTGGCGAGGAAGGTTAATTAATTTGTCACTTTTTACTGAGTCGCTATGCAGACGACAGGCAGTAGGTACTTCTTATCTTTTTTTGCTTGCATTCGTCTAGTTATTAATGCACAGTGTGTGAAACCTGACGAGAGGTATCAAGACACAGAACCAAATCACTGCATCACCCCTTAATACTCTAAGGCCCAATTGCGCGGTCGAGAGTTAGCACCTAACCCTGGCGCAAATATAAAACTGTGTAATGAATGTTTGATTTGTGTCAAATGTGTAAAACTATTGTTATTTTTATTTCATTTTCTTTATATTTTTATTTCTATCCACGGAAGACCAGCGTCGCGGCTAATGCCTCGACACGTGCTGAGTGGAGACCAATTTGGCATTATTAATGTAAATTGAAAGTTTACTATGCATTATTGTTATTGTTTTAATAATTTCCAAATAAACTTTTTTCTTTCTTTCTTTCTTTCTTTCTATATGGGCAAACCCTGGGTTAGGCGCTAACTCTCGATCGTGCAATTGGGCCTTAGTAGTCAGAAAACGAAACAAAAAAAAACATCTATCATTTGCGATCATCGGTGATCGCTTGACCCTGGGTTAAAACCTGAACAAAGCAGTGCAAGCATTGTTGGTTTGGCTTCCAGCTAAACAAAGTAAGATATACTCATGCCGTCTCAGAATGGAGTCCCACAGAGATTATATTTTCCGAAACTTTAGTTTTGTACAAACACTATGGTACAGTCGAGCAAGATCGCCATCAGAGTAATAAAGTTTAATCAGTACGTCATTAATAATTTAAATGAAATATCTACAATGACTATACTTTTTAAAAAGGTATCGGCAGCTGAGTTGGGACGGACGGGGCCTTGTTCGAGAGGCCGCGGGAATCGCGGATTCGATCCCACCTCCTGCACCAATAAGTTTGAATAATACTTATGTACAGTTCATTGTGAATATTGCTTGCCTCACATTGTGCCAGTTGTATGGCAACAGGCACGCCACATGTTACATGGGGACCTAACACATCTGGTGAAATGTGGGTGTTTAACACCTCTGCCTTTATGTGTGTTTATGTGATATACTTTTATGATGTAACCTATTTGACATATTTTTTCAACTAATGATTCCTAATAAAACTTCATAGACCGCCAACTTTCTCGACTGTATGAGAATGTTCGTGGGTGTGCGTGTGAGTTGTGAATTAAACCGACCTCTTGCATAAATAATTGATACCGTATTTTAAACCCATTGACGTTACCTTTTAAAATTCATTAACACTACAGTACACGCGCGGCCTACTATAGTAGACCGGGGCGACTTTTTTTGTCATATCTTTTTAGATACGCACGCTAGAAACTAGTGATTCCAGGTAATCTTTGTCAGATATATTTGACACGACCTCAGTACACCGCGCGCCCCTTGCACGCACGCACAGCTAAGAAATTTGGCGCCCAAAGCTCGGGCCTACAGGAGTAGTCCGTGCGTGTATTGGTGTACCAAGTTCAGGTATGTAACTTTTGATGCATTATCGATTTGAAACGATTTTACATTGTTCTCTTGTAAGTATTAATATATTTATATGTATGTAAACTAAATTATTATTAATTATTTCACGAATAATGTATACGAATACTTATACATATAATTAATATTTTTAAAATTTTAGTACTATTTACAGATTTACTACGCCATTGATGATGCGCAAGTGGATAGGTGGCTGCGAGAGCTAAAAACTGACGATGAAGTAGTTGAGAGTGAAGAGGATGAAGTTCATGCAAAGCCAGACTTACAGGCCCTACTCCGCGAGGCAGAACTGATGGACGAGTTGGTCGATGTGCACTCTGCTCGAGAGCCCGAAATTGATCGACAAAAAAGTGTGCAAGGCTTGCAATAAATGGATTTGTCCTGATCGCCAAGCAGTAGTGTATTCCGAATTCTAAGAAAACAAAAAAAATACTGACAAAAATTTGCTTTAACTTATAAAAAAACTTATGGATCTCAGAAGTGCAATTTTTGTAAATTTTTCTGAGATGTTTACAAAATTGTTGATTTTTCAGTATTTTGAATAATTTTTCTAAAACTTAAGGTCGTAAAACTAAGTAATATAAATAAACTTTTTCATTCCATTTGTAGTTTTAATCAGTTAATTAGGATTTTGCTAAGATACTGATATTTTAAAATGGCCTTAAATAGTAGGCCACGCGTGAACTCAGGTAAAAAAATGTGGCGCGTGTACTGTAGTGTTAATAGAGATTAGGTCCTTACCTATGAAATTGGTGTTTTGTATGGAGACTTTGGGGAATTCTGCATTTGCCATACTAACATTTTTTCAGTTTTCTTCACAACGACAAATCCAAAGATGATTTGGCATGTATCATTACACAAGCTTTAGTAATATGTGTAATATCACACTTCATAAAAATTATTTATCGTTTTTAAGTGAATGCATATAAAATGATGTATTCGGGAGGCACTTAAAAAGAGTTGTCTCCTTGTCCAATTTTAACACAATTAAACTTACAACAAATTATCAAAAAAGCTCAAATATACAGTCTATTTTTAGACGAGTTAATTATTTTTAGGAATACTCTGAATCTTAATAGTTACAGACAAAATACTAAGACAGAAAAAAACACCAATTTCATAGGTAAGGACCCAATATATTTTTTTTGCATCTTCACCCTTTCTTTGAAGCCTGTCAGTCCAGTTACTGCTTTGAACTGGCAATAAATGAATGCCCATTCTTCTAGACTTTAGAACAATACGGCAAAGAGATTCTTTATTGCTTACAAAATTACATAGAATCTCAATTTATTCAAGCGGCAAAAAAATCTTGTGAATTAAAAATGAACAAAGACTTGTCGACAATATTCCTCTGTCGTTTAAAAGTCAATTTTACTTTTCAATTTTAATTTTTACCTCTTACATTTGTGTCTTTGAATTGAGGTTCTTTGAGCTGTAAATATTTTTCAATTAATTAAACAAGGGAAATAATTATATTTAACAGCGCTATTTAAAGCATGAAATGTTGACGACTATCTCGTCAGAAACGATAAAACTTTATAGCTAATAACTGTCAAAGGACGTATATCAAGATTTTGAAATTAAGGCGACCATACTGGCTATACTTATCTCTATTCAATACGCGTTTGGCAGCTTGTCGTTGATAGTTTTATAATTTTGTGCCGTTCTATATTGCGTACTGGTATATTGGACTTTTTAAAGACACTACCGATTCAACAAAATCTTATTGAGACTTAAATTTCCGATAACTATAAATCCATCACATCAAAAATAATCTATCTATTTCACAATAGAGGAGTGGGGGGCATAACGAGGTCGCGAGGCACACTTTCAAAAAAAAAACCCTATTAGCTAGATTTGTTTTGATTTTGTACACATTTTGCGACTGGCGTTTGACGGATTGTGACCATGCATTCAGAAAAAAATATGTTATTTTTTATGGTGATGGTTAAGAGTAATGCTCCAACTAACTATAAAAGGTGTAAATTTTGACAGTTTGAGTATTTGGGATAATCTGCGATATTACTACGGAGGAGGAGGAGCCTGTATTAATTTTCTTAAAATAAAAATCCCAAAAATCTAAATTCCTGAAATGGACATTGAATAACAAAATGAACTTAATACCTAATGTTTGATATACCTTATGTACAATACCTAAAACATTCAGCATAATATTTTTACTAACATTATTTAGGATTTTGAACTTATGTGTTGTAATATTAGGGATTTCATATGAAGTTCGATAATATATTTTTTTTTAACAACTGCATACACAATGATCAAGTCAAAAGTCCAATCATGACTGAGCTTCGTCACCTACACCAAGACTGCTTTCATACTACAAAACGAAGAACGGGCGCAATTGTGGCGCAGAGTTGCATTTCTAGTCAGGTTTTAAAAACTCTTCCACATACAAATAAATATAAATGTAATATAAATATATTCAGACATTCACACCTATCAACTAGCCCCATTGTAATGGACTAATGCTGCTTGTGTTACGTACACTAGATGACGGATAAATAATATATTTAATAAATTAATACATATAAATATCCTGAATATATATAAATATATATAAACATCCAAGACTGGAGAACAAATGCCTAACTTCATCACCCAAACATTTGCCCCCACCGCGGATCGAACTCGGAACCTCTCAAGATGGCGACGCCTTTAGACCGGCGACCTTTAGACCACTCGACTACGGAGGTTGTCAATATTATGTGGTCCCTGAATGCAAAAAGCTATTATGGTGTTCCCTATATAAGTGGTACCTATGCGACCCCGCCGGAAATAATAATGGTTGTTTGAATCCGTCTGATACAAACGCCGAAGCATTTCGCGTTTCATCGCTCTGGCCTCCGCAGAGTGGATATACATGAGTTATTGCCGGCAGGAAGGAATGACAAACGCATTTGATTTGTATGCAGTTTGTGGCTGCACCAGGGGTGATGTTGGGCAGACGAGAGACGTGCACGACATATTGTACCACCGAAATAATCGAGAGTTGGTGTTCGCCCGAAATATTCAAATGTAGAGTTGTGTTGGCTTATTTAGTAGTTATATTGGTTATCGTTTATCTGGGTGATTTTATGAAAAAACTAAGTAGGAGTCGCTAGTGGCAGATGTAATAAAATAAGTAATTTTTACGAGCAATTCATGTGAACAACAAAGAGCTTACATGTGTGAGTGAAGTGTATTCGAATAATGAACGACTGTATTCCCTTATGGTAGACCACAATTTTACTGATAAAAGTTGTCACCAATCCTACACACAACTAAACGGTTTTAAGTGCATATCTTGTTTATCTAATCTAGGAGATAAATAAATAGAATTGTCCCCAAGTCGTCCGTGTGCCTCAACTTAGCCTAAACCTAACAAAAATATTCTTGTATTTCCTCCGCGCCCGCGGTCATATTTTGACTTTATATTCGACACAAATTCTGATAGATGAAAAGCAAGATAAGAGTTTGCATTCCCGTATTGTACAATATGTCAACCGACAGAAATTGCATTACTGTTTCCAGTGTATGCATTAAATCAAGATCTAGGAAGTCCTACACACCCTCCTATGTACAGTATGTTGCAAATCAAGTGGGCTTCGTGCGGTCTTCGGAACTAGAGTACGCGACACTTTAGAAACAATAAACTTTTGGGGTTATGTACCCCAACTGTAGTAATAGCAACAAACTACCACAGTTTGTTGAAGAAGGGGCGATAGAAGACTATTTAACATATACGCATCATCATCACGTCTATTTCCCATATTTTCACCAGATATTTAAGTCCCTATGTAAAAAGTGGCGAGCCTGTTGCCATGCACCGGGCACAATGTGACGCAAGCAATATTCACAATCAACTGAACGAGTAGTAGGGGGACTCGCGGGATCGAACCCGCGACTACTCGAGCGAGTAGTGTCCCGCCTTTCCCAACTTTACTAATTAATTAAATTAAACCTTTGATACTCGTATTGAATCCTTAGATACTATCTTACATATCAGATTACCCTAGATTCAACTTGACATTTTTAGATGCAAAATACAGAATTTTGTAGATAAAAACATAGATTTCTAATTCAGATATCATTATTGTGGTTCTGAGAAAATTTATTTATGAAGATACCAAAGCATATCATTTAATTAATATCCCTGATGTTTCGGAGTATTACTTATTAGTAATACCCAGAAATACGAATTTCCCTAGAATATCAGTCAAAATATGATACATTCGACTTGATAACAGATATTCATTGGAATACAACAACATAAAGTGTATTCGAATAGACTTAAGAAATTAAGTCTTGAGTCAATTCGAAGAAACTTGATGTTTTTGTAACAATTGACAACATTTCATTTTTAATACACCTTGTAATAAAAAAAAGACGTGTGGCACTCGGGGACTGCCGCGGTAAAGCTATTGCATAGCATTTTGTATCAACTTATGCAATTATAATTTTATTTATTTATTTTATTCATGCAGTATTTCTTTTTCTTTGATATTAATTCAAGTTACACTTTTTGAGCGTGGTGACCGATAAGAAAACAAATTATATAAACTGTTGGTAGTTTGCATATACATTATTTCGTTCGGATCACTTATAAGTAAATTAAATCATAAAATAATTATCTAAAATAAATGTTAATAAACTAATTAATAAAATAACAACACTCATAATAAACAATGTGTAATAGTTACCTTATAAATAAAACCAAAGTGGCGTCTTTGTTAAAATTAGTTCTTTGTTGTATCACTAGATGGCGCCACCTATCCTTTAATACCCACTATTGTTTACTCTCATAGACTTATATGGTCAAACCGATGTTAATTAAAATTTGTATTCGCCTTGGACACGGTGTTTCATTTTGGTAACCACCTTGGGTTTTAACATGCACGGCCTTCAAGCCACACCTCCTTGCGCATCGGAGTGGGGAGCGTGAGGTTTTTTCGTTACGGAATTTCTGGATTCGGTCCCCGCGCTCAAGGCCCGCAATAGAAGCTATGCAATAGCTTAAAAACCATTTCTACATTTCGCTATATATTATAAACCTCGAAAAACATTGAAATAGGTATTTCTTTTTGTTGTATAGTGTTCGAGAATAACTGAACAAAGTAAAACCGTACGCGTGACGTCATACATACGGAGGAATAATGATTCCCTCTTGCCAAATTCGAAACAGGAAAAAAAGTTAACGTCATGGCCTTGTTATTTCTATTTAATCTGTGGCCATGTCAACAAATTTGATTGCAATCAGCGGATTGAAATCTTGCGCTCACTTTCATGGTGTAACAAAAATATAAAAGTAAAATGAACTAAAATTCTCGAGCAAATTGATAAGTTTCAAACACAGTTCTAATCAATTTTGACGCTTAAAAGTCAAACGTTAACGTCAGTAACTATTTTTTTAACATAGGCAAAAGCAAATCGCTATTCTTCCGTATGAATGACGTCATTTGGCGCTTACGACATTTCAGAATGTGCTGATCTTTAAACTTAAAAAGATGAATGAAAAAGTCGATATTTTGAAATATAAAAAAAATACGTACCTCTTAATTTTTTATCTAGTTTTATTTACAATAATAAAATTTACTCCAAAAACAATTTGAAATGTCGTCAATTGCTTTAGATAAAGAATTATTCCGCAAAGAATAAAAATATAAGAGGGCCGAGTAGGTAAGTATTATAATCTCATTTGCAAAAAAAACGGGCACCTAAGCAATGAACCATTTCAAATGTTGATATTGCTTTGTTTGATAATTATAGGTAGTTTTATCCTCACAATTTGGTAAATTAATAAGAAAATAATCGTTTTCATCAGTATTTCATAAAATTTTGATACAATTTATGGGAAATAATGCTAAACCTCACTAGTAGTGTATGTTCGCTAGTAGTGAATATGCTCATGAAGTAAAAATAAAAAGTTTTGTTTCTCTTTAATAAAGTAAAAGCAGATAAATGTTTAGTATCGAGTGTGACCCCCTCTAGCTAAAATCACAGCTTGAATTCTTCTGGGCATGTTAGCGAGTATATCCCTAATACTTGCTTGCGGAATACGTTCCCACTCCGCAGTAATCACATTCTTCAGCTCTCTGATGGTCTGCGGAGGCGGTTGTACTGATCTCACAGGCCGTTTCAGAACGTCCCAGACATGCTCTATGGGATTGAGGTCGGGACTTCGAGCTGGCCAATCCAAACGACGAATGCCAACCTCTTGCACATACGCTTTAACATCGCGAGATCGGCGGGCGCGAGCATTGTCGTCCATAAAAATGGAGTCTTCACCTAGAGCGGCCAATGCGGGTTGTGCATGAGGAATTAGAACTTCCGTTATGTATCGATGCCCAGTCAGTGAGCCGTTTTCTATCAAGACTAACTCTGTACGATCCATTGAATTTATTCCTGCCTTCCTTATTTGTGGTGGGCCATAAGGTGTGATTTCTTCGAAACATGCCTCTGCAAAACGTTCTCCTTGTCTTTGCTGAGCTTTTTATAAAAAAAAAACAAAGTGCCTGACAAGATTGTTGTTTAGAAATCTCGATGTGTCAAACTTTCTAAAGAGAATGTTAAAGATAAAACCGTTTCTTCATCCATTGAGTCAAGGCTATGCAAGAGCTACGTTCCATCATGCCTCGATAAGCAGCCGAGTACCCGTAAGATTAATGTATACGCATTTACTTTACAGTGATGGTTCGATACGGCCAAATCGAAAAAGTTTCTTATTGTGCACGTTAAGAGCAGCGAAAGACTTTGAGTTTACACATAAAATGAACACATTGCCCAGTTAATAGAGAAAGAAATTTAAATTCATGCCATTACTATGATTAGCTGTAATTTTCTAAAGGAGATATCGATTTTTTATGGAGTTTGATGAGCTTGTTTTTTTTGTTTGTAAACAGATTCAACTATCACAGTTTAATAAAATAAGGATCCGTCAAAAGCTATGATCAAAAGTTTTTTTAAACAATAGACAAACATTTCTGCTTAGACAAAAATATCTAACTAGTCAACGGGCACAAAACGAAACACGATAGAAACATCTATTGTTTGCGATCACCGGTGTTGGCAAACCGTTCATGCAATTCCACGAGATACATAGCAGCGCTTAAAAAATTGTACTTAGTTAATATTTTCAGTCCAAACGAGTCCTTTTTCCCTTGTCGTGAAAGTCTGTAAGTGCTTATTAGCTCTGCTTCAAAGTTTTGAAGCTTTTACGAATTTTGTAATATTTTCCACTTAGGAATGAACTTAGTGACGCAGCACATCTTTTAAATGGATGTTGGGCACTATCTTCGCTTGCAGGCTACGAGAGTGTTCGTAGAAGAACCCGGCATACTTTCTGAGCTGTCGACTTTTAAAAAAACATCATCATTCATTAAAAATATGGTGCTTAGATAAGTAGGAACCTCGGTTGACAAACTTTTAAAGAAAAATGTGTTTGTGGTCAGTTTTAGCTAATAAAATGAGTGATTTTACACAACTCAAGTCGTGGATCGTGGTAGAAAACACTTCTATAAAGAAAATGCTTGTTTCAATTTGATTGTCCATAATCACAAAATGATACCTGACTCACTAGAAATTTGACGATCTTCTTGGCCGTTTGGTTGTTAGTCGAGATCAAGGCTTCGCCGTCTGATTTCCCGGGTTCGAGTCGCAGTAGGAGCAGCTGCTTTACTCTCTCACGGAATTTCAATGGATATGAATTGTATTTCTGTCATTTCGAAAAGTATTCTTGAACTTTGACGTGGCACCAAATCAATATTGATTTGACAACATTGCGTTACAGAATAGGCCAGCTAATTTGGTATGATTATAACAATGCATTTATGTACGCATTTCTCCACTTGGGTGTGGTAAAAGGCGACTAATGGACTTAGAACTGCACAACCATCCAATTGCTTATATTAGGTCCTTACCTATGAAATTGGTGTTTTGTATGGAGATTTTGGGGAATTCTGCATTTTCCATACTAACATTTTATCAGTTTTCTTCACAACAAATCCAGAGATAATAATATTTGGCATGTATCATTAGACAAGCTTTAGTAATATGTGTAATATCACACTTCATAAAAATTATTTATCGTTTTTTAGTGAATGCAAATAAAATGATGTATTCGGGAGGCACTTAAAAAGAGATGTCTCCGTGTCCAATTTTAACACAATTAAACTTACAACAAATTATCAAAACAAATCAAAAGAGCTCAAAAATATAGTCTTTTTTTAAACGAGGTAATTATTTTTTAGGAATACTCTGAATCTTAATAGTTACAGACAAAATACTAAGACTGAATAAAAACACCAATTTCATAGGTAAGGACCCAATATCAACTACGTGCTCACAGCCTGCCACGCTGAGCACATGCGCAGTCACTACTTGGCGAAGCGTGAACTATGGCTGTGGACCGTTTTAGCGGTGTTTTTGCCTTGTCTCTGACTAACCCTTAGAAGGTAATAGGCGTGATTATATGTATGACATACGTGCATTATGTACTTCTATGTATATCTGTATCTACTTAAAATTGTTTAAGCCAAATAGGTTCGACAACCGTGGAAAAGTTAAATATAGGAGGAAAATGTAGCTTGTATTAAAAAACAGATTTTTTTGGTACGCAATGTTTACCTAAGTTCCCATAATAAATAATAAAAAATAAAATAAAAAATGCCTTTCATTCATAATCCAAATGTTAGAAAAGTTACTTATTTTCTAAGTTTAGTTTGACTAGCTTGTATAATAATAATTATATTTAGTATATATAGTCCAATAGAGGTTATAGTAACAAAGCCCAAGTTTCCATTATGTCTTATTGTATTTATTTACGTTTATGTATTTTCTTTGTAACAAGTGTTATTTTTTTATTTATATTAAATGTAATAATAATATAGCGTAAGAAAGATCAAAAGATTCAAAAGCAATACAAACATCCGTTTCGATATTATTTTTCGTAAGCCTTCGGTTGTAAGCTTTCCGAATTGTCGTTAAACCACAGATTATCTGCTCTGAGTGTGAGCCTCGTCTGCAATATATGATTGGAAAGCCGACAGGTCTCATGAATGTGTAACGAGCACCAGATAAATTGATGATACAATACCAGCTTAAGCTTTGACTTTAAAGGATAATTCAGATAATTCAACATCTAAAGAGTGGAATGAATAGGTAATGATTGATTTTTGATCTTTTTAAGCTATTGCATACCTTCTATCGCGGGCCTTGAGCGCGGGGACCGAATCCACAAATTCCAGAAATCCAGAAACCTCACGCTCCCCACTCCGATGCGCAAGGAGGTGTGGCTTGAAGGCCGTGCATGTTAAAACCCAAGGTGGTTACCAAAATGAAACACCGTGTCCAAGGCGAATACAAATTTTAATTAACATCGGTTTGACCGTATAAGTCTATGAGAGTAAACAATAGTGCGTTTTAAAGGATAGGTGGCGCCATCTAGTGATACAACAAAGAACTAATTTTAACAAAGACGCCACTTTGGTTTTATTTATAAGCTAACTATTACACATTGTTTATTATGAGTTTTGTTATTTTATTAATTAGTTTATTAACATTTATTTTAGATAATTATTTTATGATTTAATTTACTTATAAGTGATCCGAACTACCAACAGTTTATATAATTTGTTTTCTTATCGGTCACCACGCTCAAAAAGTGTAACTTGATTTAATATCAAAGAAAAAGAAATACTGCATGAATAAAATAAATAAATAAAATTATAATTGCGTAAGTTGATACAAAATGCTATACAATAGCTTTACCGCGGCAGTCCCCGAGTGCCACACGTCTTTTTCTTTCTTTATAAATTAAGGGTGGTTTCATAGGTACGCTGACCGCTAGCGCTAGCTACGAGCGCGCTTGCAATTACACGGAGCTGCTTACATCGTTTCCCAGACGCACGCACGCGCTTATGCGTCAAAATATATGGAAATCTCATCAGAAATGACTGCTGGAGCAATTTTGTGACATCTCCTTTATATGTCACGTAATTAATGTATTGTTTTATTGTCATCGGCATCAACTGCGGCGGCCAAGAGTGCTGGCCAATGGCAAAATCACATAGCGATAGCGATGCGCTTGCCAACGGTGCCAGCTGCCAATCCCCTGTGAAACCACACTAAGAGCGCAATAAAAAGAACGATACAATAATATGGAATTCAGTCTTAATTTTTTCGTTCAAATTCGTGTTCTTATCCTTCAATCAGATTCACGTGTGAACAATATCATACATACATACATACAATCACGCAATCCCCGAAGGGGTAAGCAGAGCCCAAGGAGCACTGTGTTCCTTAAGACCACATTCAGCCTTACAAAAATTGGGTTTGGTCAGATGAAAAATCGTGAAAGAGTAGTAACAAGTGGCTAGCTCATCGCCTACACAATCACAGACCCAGCACCCAATACGCCCTAAGTCGACTTTTACGACATGCTAGGCAAGAAAAGCAGATGGTACATTCTTGCAACAATATCACTTCGCAAAATGATTTCAAAAAGACTACATAATATGATGAAGAAAAAAAAAGAGAAATAGAAACAATACAAACGAAATGCATCACACATATACTAGCAAGGAGAATAGCGTTACAGATGGCGACATTTCTATTATGTCCCAAGACTATTTCCATAGTATTTTCCCAAAAGGAAACTTTTTCCTTGCATTCCTAAAAAGAAGCTGAAATGAAATCGAACCATCTGAAACCACATAAAATGGGAGACTAGATTGACTTTTTACGTAAATGTAAATTTTATGCTACTAAATGGAAAATGGGGGGAAATATAAACACGAGGTAATTTGAACATTGTCACAATCATGTAAATTAGTTTTTTGATTGTCGTTACTTAAACGTTATGTTTATGGACTGCGTTTACCTTTTGGGTGAACTCGATTATTATATTCTTCTTTCTCCAACGGTAAAAGCTTTATAGGAAATATCGGAATAAGATATTCATCGTTCTACCACATACGTAGTCGGAAAGTAAAAAACATAGAATTAAGGTCAACTCAAACTCAAAGTCATTTAATCAAACTGGTATCATCAAATACACTTTTGACAAGTCAAAACAAAACAAAATAAATTATAAATAAGTATCCTAAAATTGTTGGGGGCCTCCCTACGTTGCGCCTCCCAGTACGTGGTCGCCACTCGAGAACCTTACCGCCCCAACGGCCATCAGTTCTACGAACAATGTGCCCTGCCCACCGCCACTTAAGGTCCGCAATTCTGTGGGCTATGTCGGTGAGGTGGACCGACGATCTGACGAAGGTCGCAGGAAGTCGCTGGATGCAGGCGGCGCAGGACCGCGAGGTGTGGCGATCATTGAGGGAGGCCTATGTCCAGCAGTGGACGACAATTGGCTGATAGATAGATAGATCCTAAAATTGACAATACCACAACTTTTTTTTCGGCTTGTTCGCTACCGAAGGCCTTGTCTAGAGAAGACACTCAAGAAACTCTGCAAGGGTTCCGTCCACACGTCAACACAGGGTTAACCACGGCAGTCAAAACCGATTTTTGGTTTATCGTTTTTTTTTAATAAGCCCTTTGCCCACATTCAAATTTCCTCAATAATGCTTCCTACAACTCCACTGGTCGACTTCGAACTCCCCCCACTTTGCAGTCACCTCATCAGACCACTTTACTCAATAATTTTGCACTTTATGTCTCATCGATTAAAGTCGACAATCAACTAAATAACATTTGACTATTTTGTATAAAGTATATTACAGTATGTATAGGATATTACAGTAAGGTATAATAAACATACTTTACATGAATAGGTCGTATATTTTTATAAAAATTTTGTTGGTGAGTAGAGGAGTAGAGAAATCATAACATTTTTTGCAATTACAGGCATGTTTTACTTTAGGAGTAAAACTTGAAAGATCGATTAATAACCGTTTCATAAAAATAAACTTGTTACGTAAAACATAACTAATTGCATAAAATTGCAACAATATTACTTACATCCGCAATACCTGCAGATACTTGTCTACCGCGGTAATACCAGCGTTTACCTTACCTGAATCTTAGCCATCAAAATTGAAGTTGGGCGGTTTCTATATTAATGTAAGAACACCTCTTTGCAAAATAAATTGATGTGTGTGCTGCCTTTTGGAAATTCTGATATTTTTTTATAGGTTAGAGTAGGTAGCATTTTACACAAAGCGAAATAAAATTTGTCTTCAATAAATATACTTCTTCATGTATTGCTACAAAATAGTTAACTGTTCTTTAATTGATTGTCAACTTTAACGAATGAGGCATAAAGTGCAAAATTATTGAGTAAAGTAGTCTAATGAGATGTTTGCAAAATGGAGGGAGTTCGGAGTCTACCAGTAGGGTTGTAAGAAGCGTTATTGAGAAAATTAGAATTGGGGTCAAGGGTTTATTTTAAAAAAGCGATAAACCTAAAATAGGTAGTCAATTAAATCACCAAGGCTTAATAGTTCAAGTTCAAGTTCTTTATTTGCCAATCATGTATACAATAGTGTTGTTACATATAAGAATATAGAATATAGTCTCATCATGACACCTGTTTGGGCATAGCAAGAGATACAATGCAACAATTATTAGAATTTTTATACTAGGTAAATATATTTTAATCTTTGGAGCGTGCAGCAGACCTTATCATTAATGACAAAAAAAGTCAATAATCTAAATATGGTACGTAGTTTGTAGATAATTTTAATAAACACATAATTAATTAGATTGTAAATAATATTTTGATGAAATTATTTGATTGGGTTAATAGATTACTTAAATAGGTACTCTATAAATTGTGACCCGAACATCCTCGACTGTGCCTACGTCTGCGTCGAGAATGACTACAAGCTAGTTTCAAATTTTTGCCATCTCCCTCTTATTAGTACAATAGAAAAGAGGCAGCATTACATTACCATGTCCACAATTCACAACTCCAAGCACTTTTTTACGCTTGAAACCCTTCTGCTTTATTTTGGAATAAAAAGAAGTAAAAAGTTACTTAGCTTCTTTTGTAAAGGAGGGACGGGACGTCTTTTATATAATTATCGGGAACTTTTTAAGTAACAAGATCATATTTAATTTGGAAAAAAGAGCCCAATCACTAAGTTAATGCCGTAGCGTAGGCGTTGATTGACGATAATTATGGGTAAAATGCGATTTTCGTGTTTATATTTTCTATTTTTAGAACGTTACGAAGTAACTCCTGATCAAATATCAAATGTGATCTGACATTTACAGCATTATAATTAATTAAAAGCACATTATGACGTTGGCCTAAGCGTTACAAAACAATAACTTTAATCAACCAACCCAAAATCAACAACTTAGGCACGCGCATTATGAATGGTATTAATATGATTTATATGACGGTCAACATATTAAAACTACATACTATGTAGAAAGCCATATTCATGATAAAATGACGGGCGAGAACCGAACAGCATACCTCTGGAAAGAATAGCACCGTTTTAAACTCAGATTTGACAGTGTTTTTAGTGTATGGATTTCTTTACATTTTGACGAAACGATGTTAGCAGCTTCGTGTAATTAAATCGCGCGCGCGTGACGGACGCTAGCAGACGGCGTGCCAATGAAACCGGGTAGTTTCATAGGTAGTTGCCTAAGAAAGAAATTGAAGTGCACTTTATAATTTACGAAGCAATGATCATCTAAAGTATAAAATATTTATCCAACACTCCAGATCCAAAGTTTCCCGTGTGTTTTAAGCTTCAACCCGTTTGTCCGAAGAAAACTTCAAGCGCCAATTACACTCGAACACCTGTGTAAATTCAGTGAAGCTCAACATTTTTCAAAGACGTTCTCGCATGAGAACCCTCTCAGCTCCAATCAGGGTTCCTTTACAGCTTAATTACAGCTTTATTTAGAGTGCCAGAAGGTAGAACTTCACTCGATGGTCATTGAATGGAAAAGTACTAATATCGGTTTGGTCGTAAGTATCAAGAAAGTAATGGACCTATAAAAGATACGAGTGTAGGGAGAGGAGAAGCGTTTTTTGAGGCACTTTGGCTTACGATTGAAAACAAAGCTACCTTCGCCATGGTCAGGCCGTGGATGGATGACCAAAATTCTGTGATCTTGTGCTCCTCCGTGCTTCGGAAGGCACGTTATCCGTTGGCCCTGTGACGGGGTGAAGCCAGGGATAAAATGAAAGACGCTGGGTCGTCACTTAGGTATTGTATGTATTGAGGGATTAAGAATTAAGGCACAACTGAAACAATTATATAAAAAAAGGTAAATTACACTGAACACACAATTTCACATTTAACACTTAAATATATTATAGAAAGGGTAGGGCTACTTACAGTAGTGCCTTAAATAAATTTTAGTCCTTGTTATTTATTAGGAACTGATCATGTGGTTTGTTGTAACTTTTGTTTAAGTATTCAATATTGATAATCACTTTATAAATATATTACAATTATTGTTAGTAGGGAGTCAACCGCTCTACGCGCTGACTCTCGTAAGAATGAGCTTCGAGAACCAAACAAATAAAAAGAGCCAGACAGCAAATTTAGGCGCTAATATAGCTATGGCGCCTCGTTAAAGCCCTGATCGCTATTGTGACTGTTTTTACCCACCAACCCGCACTGGGCCATTGGTGGTGTTACGGCCCATACTCCTCATGTGTTTCTCCTTGAGGAAAACCTGTGCCCAGCAGTAGGAGGTATATAGACTGAGGACAATAGGGAGAGGAAGATCAAAGAAAAGATAGATGAATTGTGTGAATGATGATATGAGGATGAGAGTGAGTCGTGATATGGCGATCGTAGGACAGGACAAGAGAAAAAAGAAGAAGAAGAAAAAAAGAAGATATCATCACACCTTTTTCCCCGAAGGGGTACGCAGAGAGAAGGGGAAGACCCACATTTCACTAATAAGTTAAGTCCCCGTGTAAGTCTCCGGGCACGCAATATTCACAATAAACTGTACATAAGTTTTATTGAAACTCAGTAGTACAGGCGGTGGGATCGAACCCACGATTACCGCGGCCTTCATGAACGAGTATTTTTCTGTACATCAAAATAATAATAATAATAAATAATTCTTTATTGCACATACAATCCTATTTGTTTAAAAAATATGAATAGCAAGAATAAGTGCATTGCAGAAATACTTAACACAAACAATAGACAGAGGTCCCCAAACTAGGCTTTGCCTGTATCATGGGGAAACCAGCTTAGAGGTGAAATTAACAGTATTTCACTAACGTGTATATTTTAAACTAAGTTTTATAATTTTTCCTTATACATAATATTAACAATTAACAGCTAGAAGAGAAATACAAAACGATGTACACTGACGCTATCCTTAAAAGTAGGTATATATTAGGTCCATACCTATGAAATTGGTGTTTTGTATGGAGATTTTGGGGATGTCTGCATTTTACATACTAACATTTTATCTGTTTTCTTCACAACGACAAATCCAGAGATAATAATATTTAGCATGTATCATTAGACAAGCTTTAGCAATATGTGTGTGAACACGCTTGATAAAAATTATTCATAGTTTTTATGTTAATGTAAATCGAATGATGTATTCGGGAGGCATGTAAAAATAATTGTCTTTGTGTCTAATTTTAACACAATTAAATTTACAAAAAATTATCAAATTAAATAATACGAGCTCAAATATATGGTCTATTTTTAGAAGAGGCAATTATTTTATAAGAATGTTCTGAAACTTAATAGTTACGGACAAATTGCTAAGACAGAATTTAAACACCAATTTCATAGGAAAGGACCCAATATATAAATAATATTAGGTCCTTACATATGAAATTGGCGTTTTGTATGGATATTTTGGGGAACTCTGCATGTGGCATTTTCCATACTAACATTTTTTCAGTTTTCTTCACAACGACAAATCCGAAGATAATAATATATGGCATGTATCATTAGACAAGCTTTAGCTTTATGTGTGATATCACACTTCTTAAAAATTATTTATCCTTTTTATGTAAATGCAAATCAAATTATGTATTCGGAAGGCACTGAAAAGGAGTTGTCTCCGTGTCCAATTTTAACACAATAAAACTTACATCGAATTATCAAAACAAATCAAAAGAGTTCGAAAATATGGCCTTTGTTTAGAGGAGGTAATTATTTTTTAAGAATACTCTGAAACTTAATAGTTACAAACAAAATACTAAAAGAGAAGAAAAACACCAATTCCATAGTTACATATGTTTTAATTTCTATTTATTATTAACTATTTAATGTTATTTTAAGTTACAAATTTAATACAATATTACATATCATTTAACTAACTCCTCTGTAGATATATAATTAAGAGAAAGCAACTATTCAGCAACATCTGACTTTCTGTTGCAACCGAATAATTTTTTATGTCACAGAAACTCACTACGGCATTGTAAATTCGTGCTCTAATGGAGTCACCAAATCTGCTTTTAAGTGAGAAAAATTTAATCCCACCCAAATAATATGCACTTCTACTGTGTAGTGTTAGACACGAGTATTTATGGCCTCTTTCTTTGGCTAAAAGCTTTCAATTCTAGTGACAAATTAATAAAAAAAAATTGCATTAGGTACACACCCACACTTTGGTGGTACCACGCAATAAGGGACCAGCCTATTGTCGTTACCGGCACTTTACAAAGTACGCTTTGGACACGAAAACAAAGCTACCTTCACCATGGTCTGGCCTTAGATGGGTGACCAAAACTTTGTGATCGTGAACTCCTCCGTACTTCGGAAGGCACGTTAAGTCGTTGGTCTCAGTGGCAACTGCAAGCGTTTCTACCCACCAACCGGCATTGGGCCAGCGTAGTGGTGTTACGGCCCATACCCCTCATGTGTATCTCCATGAGGAAGGCCTGTGCCCTGTAGTGGGACGTATGTAGGCTGAGGACGACATGAATAGCAGCTGTATAAAAGCTTCATTAAAGCACTTAAACGAACCAGATAATTGTATGTTTAACTTGTAAACAAAGTTAAAGGCGTTTATTTAATTAAGCAACGTAATTAGTTGGCACTAATGAACGGCGACAATTTACTCTTGTTAAATTTACATTATTATTTTAAGTTTTTGTAATGAGTCGGCTAACTCATTTATTTAAAATCTTTATTGCACAGTTATGCGAAACAGTTATGCACAGTGGACTTAATGCCATAGGCATTCTTTACCAGTCGAACAGATCAGAGAGTATGAAAAGTTAATAAATAGGGCACGAGAGAAAGAAAGTTCTGAGTTACCACAGCTTGACAATCTGTTTAGAACCCTATCTAGTTCAAAATAGCGTTTTTTATACTGATGGGTCCCATGTTTATGAGCAAAATTATCAATTAGGATATTTTGAGACATTTATGGGAAATGTACAATAGTACAATTAATTTAAGGAACTAAAAAAACAGCAACTTTTTCACGGTAACATGTTTTTTTTTCGGAGTAAATCGGCCAATGTAGCATAAATTTAAACTAACAAGGGTCAAGAGGCAGTTAGATACTTATACACGGGGATTTCCTGCACGTTTGCTTATGACCAATAGCCAATGGCCAGTTAGACACTTTTACATCGAACGGTGCACGTCCGGTCTTATTGCATTATAACAAATGTCTGCAGTACATAGCAGGCACGATTTATTTGGTTAAAAAAATTGTAAATAAATTCTTTATTTTACATAAATAAAATCAATTGCTAATAATTTCTAATGGAATGTTACTCGTATGAAGAATATCTGTTTTAATTTCTTGATTTTATTACAGTGCACCCCCTATATAGACAATTTAACTACAACACGATGCTTCGTTTATTAAATAGGCGGCGGGCGGCACCGCTGATGTATATTGCTTGGAACGATTGATCAACCTTAACGACTTGCTGACTTAAACGTGGTTTTTTATTACTTCCATTCTTGACATTTAATTGGTTATGTTTAATTTATTCTAAGTAATTTTATTGATATTTTATAGGCATTTAAATGTTTTAATTTACTTCATGATTGTATGCAAGATTCTGGCAAATCGTGCGAGCTCTCAAATATTTACCATCCTTATATGTTGTACGTTATACATTTTGGTTGACGTCATTATTGCCGTCATTTGTCTAGATTTTAGCCTTTGGGTTAACTAATACTACGGATCAAAAAACTGGCCGTTATCAGACTAACACAAGACAAAAATCTTTTCTTCCGACGATTTTCTAGGACAAGGAGTGTGGTTATTATATTACAGTAAAGTAAACGGCTTTCCTGGTGATATAATGTTATTGCTTCGGGTGTCAATGACATGAATACAAGTAATACCACTTATGGAAATTCATTAGGGAAAAAAGCTATCTTCCAAATGCAGGGTCTGATTTTGAGGAGATACAAAAGTGATTGCTTTTTCTGGAAAGTCTGGGGAACGATATCCTTACAGTTACATAATGTTGATTTCAACACTAGTGAAGAAATTGGCCAAGAGCGTGTCGGGCCTCGCTCAGTGTAGGGTTCCATAGTTTCCCGGCCGTCACGTTAAGTGTCCCCACTAAAGAGTTAAAATATCCCAAAGTACAGCGCCATCTCTCGATAAGAACTAGACGGTTTATGCATGTTGGGTTCTTGGTCGTAATTTTGGATTGCGTGAACCGATTTTAATCATTTTTTTTTCATTTCATAGAAGTTGAAAAACTAACAAAAAACGTACATTACTTAATATGTATAATTCGTCATGCAAACAATTTTTTTATGGAATAGGGGTAAACGAGCATACGGATCACCTGGTGGTAAATTATTACCGCCGCCCATAGACACCTTAATAGAATTGCCTTCACATAAATTTAAACTGTTTGTAAAACAAACTTTAATGAAAAAAGGCTATTATAATGTCCAAGATAATTTTGATGATAACCAGGTCTGGAAATGAATTATATTGTTGAACTATATTAATGTTTATAAACTTATATTTAATGTTGTGATGGAGGATGTCATTAGGATGTCAGAAAATTTTGAAAAAGATTCATGGAGCATGAATCTTTTTCAAAATTTTCTGGAACTCGTCATTTTTCATGAGTAATTTTGTCATGATACCTTGTGACATCTTCTTATTCATTCCACTTTAACTTGCCTCTAAATACTTAAATTTTTTTTCTGATTATAATTCTAATTTTATTGAAATTTTAATTTTAAGATTAAAATTTCACTTTCGTCTGAATGACGTTCTAACAATCGTTTTTGATAACTGTCATTTCTTTATTTGTCTTTTCGATACTCCACAATGTTTATTGATTTTCAAAGGGTAATAAGTAACTTGATATGTCATAGACTTTATTAAAAATAGCTTGCTAAAGAATCTAATTTGAAAACATTTTCTGACTGTGAACGAATATCGTATCGGTCTGGAGAAACCACCTACAGCAAGTCATAACATAGTTTTGTTGTGCGAAGCAGAAATTTTCTGGAGAAACGCAAAATGAATATGTTGCCACGTAGAACGGTGGTGGAAAGTGGTGACAAGGATCAATCCGAAGGATTCCTCAAAATACTCCCCGTAATAGATGCGATATAGTATGCAGAGCGACGCTACGTCTCTTCGCAACACCAAAGGGTCAAGCCGATTTGATATATCCTGGTAGCCAATGATTCGAGTCGCTCGCCGTCGAATAATAGAGAGGGAGAAGCTGGTACTGGGGTGGATCTGCCCTAAGATTATACAGGTGATTGTGAATTTCGCTTGTCGCACATGGTGCATGGCAACAGGCTCGCCACCTGTTACATGGGGACTTAACATATCTGGCTGAGGATGTTACCTTTGGCTTCCCCTTCGGCGGTGGAGGCGTGATAATGTTTTGTTATGTTACTGCTTCGGAATACATTAACTACCTATTTTTTTTCGTATAACTATTGATCAAAATAACAAAATCTAATTATGCTACACACAAGAAATACAAAGGTCGTTGAACTGTCCTCCCTCTAAGTGTAAAAGCCTGTTTTTCCTTGTTCATAAATAATCGAAATTGTCTCATACATTAGCAGCGATTTGAGGAGAGAACTTGGGATATTAATAAATAATTACAGTTATAAAGTACTCTAGCATAAGGTGCTTTTCGGCAATAGATATTGCAATCTCTAAGCAAGAATACTATTAATAAAATTTACAAATGTTTGTTAAAAATCTGTATAAAAAGCCAGATAAAAAATAATCCTTTGTTTCCCTTGATTTCTGATAAGTCTAGTTTATAGGTACGCTACTGCTACGATGCTACGAGATTATCACTCACAGGCAAACATACTCGTAGCACCATCCCGTCTACGAGTGCTCGTAGTCGTAGCTATAGTATAGCGTTTAACTTAGCGTTTACTTCTCTTACTATAAATAGCTACTGTAATTAAATACAGATCTCCCATACTTAATTTAAAAAGAGGTGGTATACCATAAACCTTTCCCTAATTAAGAAACAACTGAATATCCAGTTCATCCTTAAATTTATTACCAGAGAGTTTATCTCTAGAGTTGTGACCACTTCTAAATAATTACAGTAGACATTAAATCACGGTTGAGGTTACCTGAGTAAGCGTAATTAGTAACAAAACTTTACTTCATTAAGGCAAAGAGTTCCAGCCATTTTAAATCATGGCAGGCTAGCATTAAACATAGCTGAAGTTGAGGGGTCGCATTCAAATGGAGTGCTTTTAATAATGCTCTTTTTTTTATTTCGTACTGGGTATCATTCATTTTTTTACATTCACACCTATCAACTAGCCCCATTTTAAGCAACTAATGCTGCTTGTGTTACGGACACTAGATGACGGATAAATATATTTAATTAATAAATACTTATAAATTTACTTATAGATATAAATGTATATAAACATCCAAGACTGGAGAACAAATGCCTGAATTCATCACCCTAACATTTGCCCCCACCGGGGATCGAACTCAGAACCTCTCGAGATGGCGACGCTTTGAGACCGGTGTACAGTCACAATTGCTTGTATAATCGTGAAATAGATGAAATGGTTGAAAAATACTTTTTGCTATCAAACTGATATATGATTGAATAAAATGCTCATAAGTTCGAACGATATAATTACACAACAAATCAGGCTTTATGCGCCCTAATCCCCAGTGCTTGGGTCCGTCCTAAGCCTAAATGCGTTCCACTGCTGGGCACAGGCCTTCCTTATGGAGAACCTTCCGTTTCCGTTTCCGGCCTTCCGTTGGTCCCGGAGGCTGCTTATGCAAACGTTTCTACCCACCAACCCGCATTCGGCGAGTGGTGGTATTTCGGCCCATCTACTCATGTGTTTCTCCATGAGGAAGGCCTGTGCCCAGCAGTAGGACGTATATAGGCTGAGGATTGATTAAATAAACATATTTTTTATTGCTTCCATAGAAACGACTGCACTAGCCCTGAGACAATATCGTGTTCCGAAGCTCCAGAAATAAAATTGGATTTTTATTTTTAATTCATCCCTTAATGAGAACGGGAATAAATTGGCTATTTTAGATCCCTTAGACCTCCAGTCACTCCCAATCAAAATATTTCACTCCCCATCAATTTTATTTTAACAACTAGCTTTTTCCCGCGATTTCGTCCGCGTGGAATTGTTACTTTGGGATATAATGATATTATATAGCATTCCTCAATAAATGGGCTATCATACACTGACAGAATTTTGCAGATCGGACCAGTAGCTTCTGAGATTAGCTTAAACAACCCAAAAAAACTCTGCACTGCAGCTTTTAACACTAGTATAGATTAAATGATATAAAGCTTAAACCATTTATTTTTATTTAGTTTACGGCATTTAAACCTATCGCTAATCAATTGCATACTTTCTTGACATTCAATTAAAATTTGTTTTATCAAAAACATATTCATAAATTAATAATGTTATGTTTTTCTGTGATAATTAAAAAACACTTTTGTACAGTATACTCACCTTCGCGAAGACTGTGGGCTTGTTTTCACACACTAATAACCCAATAAAGTTTCAATTCACTTTTTAAAACAATATTTGCCGACAATTAGCCGGTCTACATAGAAGTTCTAAGACATTTTCCTGCAGTTATCTTAGATGTTAAACCGGATTTTCAACTATCACCATACCAAATTTTATCAAAATCTGTCCAGTGGTTTTTGCGTGATACATGCACAAACATACAGACAGACAGATAAAAGATAAAACAAAATGGTGATTTGGTATCTATATCGATTACTTATTACACCCCCTTTAACATTTCCCAAATATATTCAGTGTATAGACACAGGCTTTTTACAGTTTTATTATATGTATATGTTTCTATTATATCCCTAAAAAGATTTCACATTTTACTAAGTCATTTCAAATGGGTATTCGCCCTACCGGCTGCCAATTCCGATTGGAATGAAATTTGTACAGTAATCTCAACATGGAATTAAAATGAAATTTCTTTGTCGTGTGTTTTTGTCTGGATTTTCATTGGTATATAAATTGAAGCTGTTAATATTGAGTAGGTAGCTCATCTAATAATACAGACTAAAATTTCTTGTTTGTTTAAATAGAATAGGGTTCGAAAGTACTGGACCGAATTTAATAATTCTGTCACCCTAGAAGCTATACTATGCCCATGGCTTTAATAAAATTGATCCCGATGTTCCTACGGCAATGGGCACCTAGTGGAAAAAACCTCAGAGAGCGGTGAGGAGAACTAACTCAGAATAGTTTTGTGAGATAACGCGAAAGAAATATGTAAGTGGAAATGAGTGCCTACTCCTATTGAAGAAGTGTGTGGTTATGTTTTTGTATGTATGTAATATGAATACCTAGGTAAAATATTAATCTTACATTTAACTGCGCAATGCCACCTTACCGGTAACATTTCGTGTCGCAGCGCAGTGGAAGTGTGTCACTGGTGCATTTGGGATTTGCCTCGCTTTTAAAGTTTAGGGTTCCTTGTAAAGTTACAAAACATAAATTTATCCTAAAAAGTTACAAAAACCACAAGATTCTCGATTACCAGTTCCTGCTATATTGTAAAGTCTGTAAGTTTCTTTAAGGCTTTATTGTAAGTAGCTTTTGTGTGTTTAGTGAAATTTACCTTTTTTATATAATTGTTTCAGTTGTGCCTTTAATCTTAAATAATACAACCGCAATAAGTGACGACAACTGTATTTTTATTTTATCATTGGTCCACCATGTCACAAATGTATATCTGTGGGGAAGGCAGACCCTTAGGCAGATCTAGGGGGGTGTCAACCCCCCTTATGACTTGATATGATAAAGACAGTTTTAAACATAAGGGGTTTTTGAGGTGTTGATGTGGTTGACATAAGTCGCCCTAAATTACGTACATTTATAACCTATCGCAGTTGAATTTTTCTACGCTTTCTACAGGGACTACAGTGAACGTTTCAAATGTAAGACATAAGATGTCAAGTCATAGTAGATACCGAGTAATTTTTACGCCTGTCTCTTTTAATTCAAATATTTTTTCTAATTTTGTAGTTGACTACACTATCTACTATGCTAAGAGGTATTGGGTCCTTACCTATGAAATTGATGTTTTTATTCTGTCTAAGCAATTTGTCCGTAACTATTAAGTTTCAGAACATTCTTATGAAATAATTGCCTCTTCTAAAAATAGACCATTTATTTGAGCTCGTATTATTTAATTTGATAATTTTTTGTAAGTTTAATTGTGTTAAAATTAGACACAAAGACAATTATTTTTAACTGCCTCCCGAATACATCATTTGATTTGCATTAACATAAAAATGATGAATAATTTTTATCAAGCGTGTTCATACACATATTACTAAAGCTTGTCTAATGATACATGCCAAATATTATTATCTCTGGATTTGTCGTTGTGAAGAAAACTGATAAAATGTTAGTATGTAAAATGCAGACATCCTCAAAATCTCCATACAAAACACCAATTTCATAGGTAAGGACCTAATATATGTCCATCAGTGGACTAATGTGGGTTGGTGATGATGACAAAATTAACTTCAAGACGATCTTTAGCTGGAACACAATGCAATTAAGTCATCAATTTATAACAACTCCTATCTTACAGTAGAAGGTATTTTACAGGTCCAATCATGAAGATTATATTGAAATACAGAAGCAAGTAATTGAATAATATAGACTATCCGTGTTATTCATAAAAAATAATGAAGGCTTAATAAACCTATTTTAGTTAAAAAGCTATTTGTCACTTTCTTTCTGATTTAGATTTGTGTTTGAAAAAGAAAACAAAAAACTCTGTAACTAAAATAGGTTTATTAATCCTTTGATATTTTTTATGAATAACACGGTTTATCTCTATTAAAACTCTTAATTATTTTAAAACCAAATCTTTTTATAATATTCAGTTAAAACATTTAAAACAAGGACGTCTGTCACCAGTAAGTCGAAATTTAAAATATAAATTAAAAAACGGAAAAAATATATTTAGTACGGAACCCGTTTGCGACGTTATCATTACTGTCTAATGCAGATGAGGGCGGACGGAAGTGCGACTCTCGCCGCCATTGTATCACATTTCCGGTAGGTGCTCGTGCCGGCGAAGCCTACTTTTAGTCGAATGCGCATTATAATTATGGGTTATGTCCTATTTCTGTGCTGGATGAAAATGATTTTAGGCGTTAAGTCTGCCAAATCTACATTTATTTGCATTGAATTGAAAATTTGATGATGTTTAAAAAGTTTAAAAAACAAAAAAAATATACAAGTACACTTTATAAGTGATAAAATCTTAAGGTACCTATAGGTAATAAGTCATATAATATATGGGTGCATATTTTTACACAGTTTCTCATTAGATTGCATGGGGCGATTTAAGAATTAGTGAAGTAGTATTTAAAGTGACATATCTTAAAACCTTTTCCTGTACATTGTATGCAAATAATTGGCATAAAATTCTGTTTTCTTTCAGTAGATATTTTAAATTAAATATGTTTACATTTTAAAATTGACTATACTACTTTAATGTGATTTTTTTCCTGGAAGCTTTTATATGCTCATAGAGAAGCTATTTTATTAACGTTTCAAAATACTCATCATTCGATGACAACATTTTAAAAAAATATAAGCTGTTGAATTGACTATCTGTGTACCAAAATTCGATTAAGTCGGTTTAGTAGTTTTAGTAGTTTTAGTTTTAGTTTTGACTTGAAAGCAAGACCGACACACAGAGTTACTTTCGCATTTATTATATTAGTATTCAGAAAATATACAATACAATACATCCAAGTCTGCTTCAATCAAAGATTAGCTTCATAAATGCTTTTAAGGTTAACAAAGATGTAAAATTTCATAAAAAAAATAAGATTCACTATAAATAGTTTATTTATTCAATGTATTTTACAGCGCAGCTACTGTTGGAAACCAAGCAGACAAAAGTGCAATGCCATCTCACTTTAGATTAGTATGTTACTACAACGCAAGGAAATAAAAGCTTATGAAAAAAAACTGCAATTCACAAAAACTCCTCGGCATAACTTGTTATTGTCACTGAAGCTATATTCAAACAAAAGCGCAATCCGGACCAAACTTGTTTCGTTTTTAATACCGACAGTTGTCCGAAACACCCGCAGCGCAGCCGGAATGTTTACGTTTGGGAACAAAGTCGCAACTGCATTATTAGGATGAATGCAACAAAGTCAATTATGACGATCACAAAGTGTCGCTGCTCCTACTTCGTCACAATTTCAGTGTATCAAAAACGTCGTCTTGTCTTTAGTTTAGCATAACGATTGTAATAAGAAATGCTCTATCTGACACGAGAATGAAAGTTATAATTATAGTTCTACTTATGAAAGAGAGTCTTCTAGATACATACAATCACGCCTGTAATCTGCTAAGGGGTAGGTAGAGTCCAAGAAGCACTGTGTTCTGTGTTTTATTACATGACAAATTTATTTTCACAATAATAAAATTAAGAGAAAAAATGCAGTTTTGCCCACCTCTATCTCGAGCAGTTCGTCGAAAGGAATGCATAATTTGACCTTCCTTAATTAAGTTATTCCACTAATTCCAATTATGGTTAACCGTATAGTAAGAGTTTTAGGCTCAAATTTTAAATTAAACTATTAAAGTATTTGGAATAGTGTACATAATGAGTTGGGTAATCTTCAAAGTAAATGGAATACTCTAGAAATTCTCACTTTACGAGTGTCTCGAAGTATAACGATAACACAAGGAATGATATTTTCAAGGAATTCGTGTAGACAAAATTCGTCTCACTGTGGTTGGTGGTGGCCGGAATAATTTATAAAAAATTATGACGTTAATCAAATCAAATCAAAAATAATATAAGATTGGCACTTAAAATCGCCAACATTTTACATAATATGCATTTTACAAAATAAATCAATATGTAATGATTAGAGACTATTGTATTAGAGATAATTACCGCGAGCGCTTGTAGCAAGTTCATCCACAGCACAGTACAAGTACATCTTTGACTGTGGTTGTAATACAAACGGCCGGATTCCGAGAGTAAGGCTTTTCATGAGAAGGACCCGGCAAGAAACTCATGAGCCACTTTTTTAAGTAGCCAATCATAAATTTTTTATCACTTTTAAATATATTTTTACATTATTTAGCATCGCACCTTCTTTATAAATCCATGCAAATAATTGTAAAAATTTTAAAGTCCTATATTTTTTTTCTAGGGTCGTAACGAAAATGAAGACCATTTTACTAGTTCCCAAATCGAAATTACAATTTACTTCAGAAATCGCGAGTCAATAAATGTTTTTATTTATAGAAAACCAAACCAGATCCAAAAAATAATGAAATCTTTACTACGAATTTTCGCAGGAAAACCGTAACTCACAAATGGGAACTTCCAAAATGTCACTTTACCGACCTCTTACAATAAAACTCGCAAGTAAATAAATGACACAACAATAAATTAACCGGTAGTAGGTGCTCCAGAGCACAGAGCGTGAACCCGGACATCCGCGGAGGGAGATAACTGGTTTAGACGAAAATGTTCGTAAGGAAATGTGGGTAAATAATAGTTACACGTGATACCAACCATAACCGCTGTTAACTGGTTTAAAAATGGCTAATGTTGTCAATTAGAGGATGTTCTTGCAAATGGTATGTATCAGAGCTGTATTCGTTTGTTTCTTCGCTTCTTCTTTTTCCTCTTACCCTTTTCCCATTCTAGGTGGAGTCGACACAAATCTTCTTCTTCCATTCTCCTCTGTCACTCGTCAGCTCAGCATCCACTTATTTTATTCTCATATCATTCTTCACGCATCCAATCCATCACCTCTTTGGTCTTCCTCTCACTCTACCGTCCACATTCATGCTCAGCGTCCTTCATGTAATGTGACATTCATCTAGACATTAACTTAGAACATCTTTTTGGTTCTATTTTACACAAAAAAGTAATGAGTCATTCTTACATTTTTAAATAACGCTTCAAGAAAGTTCTACTAGCCGCGAATTATGATAATTAGGTAGACTTCACTTTTAAAAAAAATTATTTTAATTAAAATTACAATTATAATATTTATTTATTGCGTGGAGACAATTATAAAGTAAGACTACAAAATCGCAAGTGCATCGCTGCGGTGATGCATCTGGTCTCATGATTCGTTGTCAGCAGTTTCTATGTGACGTAGGACTATCGTCGTACATAACACGCGCGATCTTACGTGCAAAGATAATTTGGGTAAGCGTAAGCCGTAAATCATATTAATTATTCTTTTATTAACGTGATAGATTTGAATAATATCTGGTAACCTGCCTGTACATTATACCTCCACCAGTCAATAATAAATTGGGTTAAAACAACACTGAAATCGAATTGTACCAACAAAGCGTCTATGAAACATTTTGATGTTTCAGCAATGAAATAAATTGAAACAAGCAAGCTAATATTGTTGAAGGCAAATCTAATTATCCCGATACAAAGACTCGAGTCTTTGAAAGAATTAATCAATTTATAACTCCTTGAGCTTAAGATCGAAAATACTGTATTGTGTAACAAATTTTGTAAGGCATCCTTTTAGTACAATTCCTTTATTCCCTATTTTGTTCGTAAATTTGTTAGAGAAAGTTATTAGTAAGTTCCTTATATCCCAAAAGAAATACGTTGAGGTAAAAAATGAAAACTAATTTTAGTAATATTTCAAAATATTGGTCGTAGCTACTTATAACTCATGGCCACAGGCCGAAAGTTCTTTGACTATAGAAAAGTTAAAGAGGTATTTCGCGCACGCAACTGTAAAACCAATTTTGATAGAGTTGGGTAAAACTTTACCCAAACACATGAACTATGTAAACTTGAGGGCTTTGAAGCTTTGGTAAAATCTAAATCTTATTTATAGATAAAAATATTAAAATAGTCTCGCCCCACGTCATATAAGATTAAATATATGCGAAAGGATGTTAACTCATCTGTCCTGCCTCTGGCGATTAGCGCCTGGTCTTATCTTCTTCTTCTTGCCCTTTTCCCACTCTAGGTGGGGTCGGCACAACATGTCTTCTTCTTCCATTCTCCTCTGTCACTCGTCAGCTCAGCATCCACTACTTTTATCCTCATATCATTCTTCACGCATTCAATCCATCGCTTCTTTGGTCTTCCTCTAACTCTAGGTCCGTCCACATCCATGCTCAGCATCCTTCTTGTAATGTGACATTCATCCCTCCTCATCACATGTCCATACCACGCTAACCTATTGCTCCTAATCTTTTCTGTCACTGGCGCTACTTTCAAACTTCCTCTAATATATTCATTCCTGATCTTGTCCATTCTTGTAACTCCACACATCCATCGCAACATTCGCATCTCTGCTGAGTGCAGCTTTCTTTCATCCATCGCTTTCGTTGCCCAACATTCAGATCCATACATTACAACTGGTCTTATGTGATATTAAAATAATGAGTTTCAAATCTGTATTTAACAGATATTAAACTAATAGTAAATAATACGAGTTCACTAAAACGTGATTAATGAATTAAAAAGAAAAGAGTAATCCAACTAAAAAATAAGTACATCCAAGTCAAAGATTTAAATGTGTTCTGAAAAGAGAAAAAAACTCAAAACTAATTCGCTGGAAAATGTTGCCTGAATCGTTCGCTGTATCAATATTTCTTTTGTTCATTAAGCTGGTTGTCTCAAAGCTCAACCTGACCTGAATTCGTAGCTTGTGAAGCTAGACAAAAGAAACAGAACCATTGTCCAATCATATATTCTATCCATGCATTATTAAACCTTATCCTGGAAGCTGCGTGCCTCCACATGAACTTGTACAAACATCTGTTCTCCACGTAATAGTTAGGTTCTAGTTAAATTTGCTAAGGTTTATCTGAATAATGCCTGAAGTTCGAGGCTCCGTTTGTGGCTTAATTTGATAGGGATTATTATCTATTGTATTCCTAAGTTGGGTGTCTATATTGTGAGAATTATGGTGAACAATTCCGTGATACTCAGGGGGGTTTGGACACCAAAAAACGCTTAAATTGCATTGGTCGAATCTAATGGTCGATTTTTGACCGTGTCGCGTCTGACAGCTAAAGCATTTTTGGTATTACTTCATCAGAGTCGCTAATCGGAATTTGGTCGAATTTAAAGAAACAATATGAGGAGTACTAACCTTAACGCTGCCACGGTGAGCCATTAAGGATTGAATCGGAAAAAACCTGCTTTATGCAGTTCTTGAATCGTATTGTAAAGGATGTCATAGTTTAAAAATAATATTATATTGAAAATATAAACATAACCTTGTGGAGCCGAAATCGAGGGGTCACTTAAAAGTATTATAGAGATTTTAATGTAATACGTGGCCTCCACAGATCGTAAGTTAGTTGCGAAGATGCGGCCCCACGTTTTGAGTAGCCTCGTCGTTCGGCCCCACAGGACTATTTGGCTCTTTTTAGGACATTTAAAAACGTGGGTTTCTTAGATTTTAATCTATTATTATTAAATGATTCTTTTTATAAAAAAAAATAAGATAAAACGATACAGAAAATCAAAAAGAAATTTATTCGCAAATCATCTATTTAAATTAAACAAGGTAAAGGAACGATATATTTCTTTGTGATTTTCAGTCAGTTAATAATTGTAAAGAAAACAGCAAACCATTTCATAGAACAATTTTAGCGATTTAAAAACAATACGATCTATGATTAAAAATCCTTCTAGTCCGCAGTAAGACTTGTGTTTTTCTAAATTAACCATTTTTTAATTTTATGTAAGCTATAATGCTAACATAAGAAAAAATATATGAATTATCTTTCGCGCCTTAAAAATTATAAATCGTTGTCATTTGCATATAACTCAATTCATTGCGGGCTCCTCGCCCTCGGCCTATGTACGTCCCACTGCTGGGCACAGGCCTTCCTCATGGAGAATCACATGAGGAGTATGGGCGGTAACACCACCACGCTGGCCCAACGTGGGATAGTGGGTAGAAAGCACGGAGGAGCTCGAGATCACAAAGTTTTGGTCACCCACCGACGTCCTGACTGTATGTAGCTTTACATAACCTTTCTTTTGTGGTCGGGGAGAAATCCATTTGCGAACTTTACCTTTCGCTAGCTGAGTAGTAGTTACTTTGCAGTATAGAAACCACTCGTCTAATAGAGAACGTCAATATTTGTTGTATAACTGGCTCTAATCAAAATTTGTATTTATATTTCCTCTACTAATATTGTATTCTGATTGATGTATGTCACTTCACTTCAATAAACAATGTCAAATACAATAATATTATGTCAAAGACAGCTGTAGCCGAGCTGGGACGGACGGGGCAATACTCGTTCGAGAGGCCGCGGAAACGCGGGTTCGATCCCACCGCCGCGCCTGTACCACTGAGTTTTATTCTAAACTTATGTAAAGTTCATTGTGAATATCGCTTGCCTCACATTGTGCCAGGTGCATGGCAACACTCGCCACCTGCCACATGGGGACCTAACATATCTGGCGATAAGGGTGTTTAACACCTCTGCCTACCTCTTCGCGGAAGGAGGTGTGATGATATGGTATGTTATGTAATTTCAAGAACACTTTATTAGGATTTGAGTGTACTTTGGTCTTTATTTTTCTTGTATGCCTTGTGTATCGGTGTTTCACTATTACAAAATTCCGCTTGGGTTCTTTGTAAAATGTAAGTTCCTTAAAATTTTTTTGAATCTAAACTCTAGAATAAAAAGGTCATAAACATTCGATCTCAAAACCTGACGTGGAATACACTTTACCAGCTCGTCATATAATTTTTATATGTCAACAGCGTAGACCAATTCCTTTTGTACCACATTGTAGAGTAGAGTTGCCCATCGATAATACACTCTCTCTAAACTATCGATAGATTAGATATCAATCAGGGAAAATACCAAATATTTTTTTTTGTTTCTCTGAAGGTCTGTTTGTCTGTTTGTACGGGCTAGTCTCCGAAATGGCTGGATCAATGTCAATGAAATTTTGCATGGTGATACCTTAAATACCTGTTCAACATCATATTGCAATAGTTTAGATATTGAGTGAAAATGTTATCGATAATTATGATTGTATTACTTTAAAACAAATGATATAATTGATTATTGATAGTGTGATAGTTAGCTACCATATAATATAAATGTTTTAAGGAAGTTTAAGCCTCAATTTGCTTCTCATAATAAGTGACAACCATTTTGCAACCATTGCATTAACTCTCTCTACCTTTAATAGGAAGATGTCTCGACGCTGAAGTTCCACGCTCCGCTGCTTGGACTGCTCAGCCACTTTTATATAAACGTGCTCATCTAAACCGACAGATAGTGCCTCGGTTGACCGAATTCACTACAGGATTCGACAAGACATCGCTATATTAATGTTACTACAATGGTGTAATAGTATCTATAGTATCCTTAAGAACAGGAAGAACAAAAAATGAAAGTGAACAAGTAGAATTGTATAATTAATTTAAGTTTGATAAGTTTATAATGGTTTTGACGAGTCATAGGTGAGTCATAGCTATTTGTACCTACATTATTAAATATATTTGAGTTTGAGATTGCTTACATTCAACACTATTAAATTCATTTGTAATGATAGAATCGCCAATATTGACATTGTTTCTAGTTTTCGAGGTCAACCGCCGATACCGAAAATATCGATAGTTGAGCAACTCTATTGTGAAGCGTAAGGCGTGCCTCACGTGAATTCTTCGCGGTTTTGAAGCGTTGTCGCACTTACAACGTAGTTTCATCTGACAACAATTCCTGCTAAGAAATTCCTGTTTGGAGAAAGATTTTTTTGTACCGGGTTACGTAGGGCACTTTGAAATACTTAAAAAATTAAAATTATTTAATATAGAAAGTTATCAATCCTTTAGAAGTAATGGTCCATTCCTCTCAATACCTCTGAAGTATTTATATTCTTCATAATCATCATAATCTTGTACGAGGTTCCGAATTATAGTATTATCAATAAATATTATAAAACTGTAGATGTCGAATGTCTATACATAGAAAAATTGCTTAAAACCAAGTCAGGGGGATTAAAAGGAGGGAAAATACCAAAAAAAAATTTTTTGCTTCTCTGATTGTCTGTTTATTATTATTATTATTTATTTATTTATTTATCCAAAATATACATCACATTACATAAAATTAAAGTCTCGCCAACCTGTACAACAGGTTATTGGCGAGGAAGCGCTCATTAATTCATTCCGTATATTCTGGATATCCTAAACTTATACTACTAATCTGATAATCTTAACATTATTTATATGTTGTTGTGTTTGTATGTTGTTATGTTTTTTTTATGTTTGTGTGTTTGTCTGTTTGTACGGGCTAATTGCTGGACCAATTTCAATGAAATTTTGCTTAGTGATACCTTAAATTCCTGGTCAACATCTTAGTTACTTTTAATTCCGGAAAATTAAAGGGTTCCCGTGGGATAGTTAAAAAAACATAGTAACCACGGGCGAAGTCGCGGGCAACAGCTAATTTATTAATAATGTAAGGTGTGACACCATATTGTATGTCCTACTGCTAGCCTAAGACTGCTGCTAAAACTTAGTTCAAAAAATTTTATCACACATTCAAAGATCAACCATAGCCATAGTCGCTTTGTTTTAATATCACCGAGCTCCTGTGTTTTTTAAACTTCGTAAATTTCTTTTTACTACCCAATACATATTTATGAATATGTAAATATTCCATTGGTGGTTATAGTCGGTGTCCATAAAGCCTAAAGCGAATATATCGCCACCGATTATATTTCAATCCATCATTCACTCACCGATTCGGAAAATGTACGTGTGAAGGAGTGTTCAAACAGGAATTTTGAATACACATGCAATAATGTAGGGAAATCGTCTCTTTTTCTCTTCATTGACCAGCATATGGAAACTGTTATTTTATTCTTACTCCAGTTTTTTGTAGGTATGTCTGAGCACTAGTAGCCCTATGGGAACATAACATAACATAATAAAAAATATCATCACGCCTTTATCCCCAAAGGGGTAGAAAGGGGTGTTAACCGAGTGGGCCGGAAATGGGCTACATGGGCCGATTTAGCCCAATGGGTGAATGGCTAAGATTATATTGCGATTGTTTTTGTTTGAAAACCAATTCATTCTTACCTACTCTACCTACCTACCGGTATAACGTACACCTAATAAAATCAAAACGTGGCGAACATAACATTCATCACACCTCTTTCCCCGAAGGGGTAGACAGAGGTATTATACACCCACATTGGAGAAAGAGGATTTTATAACATTTTTTAGGGTTTTTTTTATTTGATTATGAAGTAAATTATTATACTCTCTCATTCTTTTAGCTTAGCTTATAGCACTATAACTTATGTTGCATGAGCAGCGCGATATAATATTTATCACGCATAATTCCTTAGTACATTGGCAGTTGAAAGTCATAAAACCCCGATATATAATGTTATCGCGATGTTCACGCTAAGAGGGCAGTGTTTACAAAAATAACGTTTTCTGGCACTCTACTCGACGTTCGGAAAGAGTCCTATTTTTACATCGGATAAAGTTGTTTATTTATTTTTTGGTGAGTCCCAGGTGTACTCGGAACTTACTACTTATACTCGTAACAAAATAAGGTATACACGAATAGTATTTTAGGAAGAACTGTATTTTAACTCTGCAAAGAATATTTGAGTGGTGTCATTGATTATGAAAAAAAGGTGACGTAAAAGGTGACTAACGTGTGACGGGGTGAAGCCGGGGATAATTAAATTCAGTTGGGTCGTCACTTAAGTATCGTATATTATAATGAAGATTTAAGGTACAACTGAAACAATTATATAAACAAAGGTAAATTACACTGAACACAAAACAATTTCACATTTAACACTAAATATATTATAAAAAGGGTAGGGCTACTTACAATAGTGCCTTAGAGAAACATATAGTCTTTGTTATAAATTAGGAACTGTTTCAGCTTATAAAAATCGATTCACTTTATAAATATATACAATTATTGTTAGAAGGGAGTCAACCGCTCTACGCACTGACTCTCGTAAGAATGAGCTTCGAGAACAAAACAAATAAAAAGAGACAGACAGCAAATTTAAAAACGGAAACCAAGAGAAAAATGGCCAGAGAAGAGCGCAATGACAGCAACGAGGCGCTAATGTAGCTATGGCGCCTCGTTACAAACGGACTTAGAAATGCACAACCAACCACTGCCGGTTGTTGCGACAATGGCAGCAGCCACAAGCGGCGACGGACTCACCACCTGTCACGCTGAGTGCAGTCACTGTTTGGTGAAGCGCGGACTATAATTAGCTCCTCTGCACATACTTATTTTATAATATTTAAAATGTTCTAAATTCCTTTTGTTATTATGGCTGTTTAATAAAGGCTAACTGTTAAGTTTCTTGTGGCACTTCTTCTCAATAGGCCATTCACATCGAATTGCAAAAAAATATATTGACGTGCAAAAGTATTTCATGTAAATCTAATTGCAGAATAAATGATTTCATTACATTTGACAGTGGACTGCTATTGCCTAGTCTCTGACTAACCCTTAGCGGGTAATAGTCGTGATTATATCTATGTATGTCATTAATAATTGTTTATGCAGGAATATAGAAACAATTTCTTATTTCCTCATAAGCTCTACAAAGAGATTTCAAAACGGCTCTGCGACAAATCTGATGACAAGAAGGCTGGTCTTTATTTCGCCCAAACAATAAGCATTGCTATTTAGAGAGGTAATTCAGCCAGCCTTTTTGGTACAGATAAGGCAGATGATTTTTCATATAATTTTTTATTTATTTATTTATTTGATAGTCACATGATTTACATAAAGATTTTATAATATAATATTCCAGTGCATTTCACGCGTGACACCCCTTAGGGGCACCGTAAAGATATCGAAAGCGCATCAGAGTTTCACAAATCTTCCCAAAATACCTTTATTTAATTTGATATATTTATTGTATATTACCTGAACTAGATAGTAGTCCTTACTAGGAGCTTGCCAGATAGAACTGTAAAGCCAGATTTTTTGGTTTCATTTTTACGACAATCTCCAGACTAAACACAAACAGACTAAACATGGATACAAATGAGTAGTCATTTACTTAAATTGATAAAATTCCATGTTATAGATTTTCTAATAAGTAGGTAACCTAACTCCATCTTTCCCAAAGAACACAGAAATATAAAAAAATAGTCACCAATTTCTTTAATCACCAAGAACTATGAGTACCGCATCATTACATCGAACGATCAGATTATTGACTTCTCCTTTTAACATTCGTAGCTTCAATTCAACCAATAAGTCAAGTATTTCATGGACGGATAACCAATGGAGCATTAAATCAGCTGAGTGCGTAGCAACAGATATTTCGGAGCAAGTTATTTATCACAGATATTTTACGCTTATTCACAGGTGCGTACAAGAAAATATGATGCGATCGGCTCGGCAGATGGTAACGTGATATTTACATTGAATAACCTGTCAATTTATTAAGTTTTTGGGAAAATTTTATAATTGAAGCTAGTTAGAAGATGATAATATACAAATATAATAATATACAACATAAGATATACTTGACGGTGTTTTTATACAAAGTGTTTCAAAACTCCCCCTAAAGTGGAAATGATGTTGTAGTAGTTAAAATTAAATAATCTTCATTGCCAAAATATCAGGATCGTAGCTTGATATTTTTTTGCCAAAATATAAATTATTTTAAATATATTAAAATTATCGACATTATGGCGCAACTTAGTTTTGTATAATTGTAAGCGCCCACACGTGGTCGGCGTTGGCGGGCAGTGTAGCTATGAAAGCACCCTAAAGGAAACAAAAAAATTACAAATGCCTACTGCACAAAAACAACTCTAACATTTTTTTTTTGTTATAAGGATAGAATTAATTATGACTTCTAATACGACAACATTTCTCCCAAATTAGCTTTAGGTTGCCCCGAGGTAATATTCTAACAACCTCTCATTCGATGACAAGACTAGACAAGACTGTTAATCCATACTAATATTATAAATGCGAAAGTAACTCTGTCTGCATGTCTCGCTTTCACGTCGAAACAACTGAACCAATTTAACAAATTTGGTACACAGATAGTCTAGAGCCTGAGAAAGGACGTAGGCTACCTTTAATTTTAATCCTGATATTCCCATGGGAACGGATGCCATGTTAAAATTTAAATAACCCATCCCAGAAAAATGAAAGACATAATAATTAACGCCACTATAAACCTTGCTTCTAATAATAGAGTAGGAGTGAATTATCAATTCCACCAATTGAGTCTACTGTTCCAGTTTAAAAAAATCTTTCAGTGTCATTGATAAAGGATATAGTCTACATACCATCACACAATCTCAAAGTAACTATTCTACTCGGATGAAGTCACGGGCAAAAGCTAGTACTAAATACAAAGAAAAAAGAACGCCTGGTACAGCTCCGGGCTAAACAATACGTAAGATGAAGCGTGCCAGGCTGATGCGAACATGTTCCTTGCGGAAAAACTCAAATGATAATGCCAAAAATCTGTGTTATGTTGCATACAAAAGCTGAATCTGTGTTGTGATTGAGGTCGCTGCTATATGTAGTAGAAGGTAATGAAATGTGTACATTGCACACAGAGACAAGCTTTGACTATTGATTTTTTTTATTGAGTGACTCATCAGCTGAGTCACTCAATAATACACTCTGCTATATATATACTACACTCTGCCTGATCTTAAGCAGCACGTGGAGTCCTAACACGAAAGTAGCTAACACTGCATTAAAAGCACAGTCTTAGCCACTTCCGCCCAATTAGTCCAAAAGATGCTTCTTCACGCCTCGCTTGAAGAAACTCATGTTAAAGGAAGGAGGAAACACGTGTGCTGGGATCCTGTTCCAAACGTTGGAGGCACGAGGAATACAGGAGTCATGGAATCTCTTTGTGCGCACCAAGTCCGTGGAAACACGGAACGGATGACTCCGGAGACCAGCACGTGTATTTCGGTGGAGAAATGGGGAGGGAGGAGGAGGTTCTGAGGAGCTGTTTAACCTTATCCAAGGTCAAACAGCTCCTCAGAACACAAGTCGTGATACAGCCGGTACAGCTTAGCGACGCAATATCTTGTCGCAGTTGTAGAGGCTCTAAACTATTGGGTCCTTACCTATGAAATTGGTGTTTTTTTGCTCTCTTAGTATTTTGTTTGTATCTATCAAGTTTCAAAGTATTCTAAAGAATAATTACCTCCTCTTAAAATAGACCATATTTTTGAGCTCTTTTGATTAATTTTAATAAATTGTTAAAATTGGACACGGAGACAACTCTTTTTAAGTGCCTCCCGAATCTCCCGAAACATCATTTGATTTGCATTCACTTAAAAACGATAAATAATTTTTATGAAGTTTAATATCACACATATCGCTTAAGGTTGTCTTATGATACACGCCAAATATTATTATCTTTGGATTTGTCGTTGTGAAGAAAACTGAAAAAATGTTAGTATGGAAAATGCAGACATCCCCAAAATCTCCATACAAAACACCAATTTCATAGGTAAGGGCCTAATATTACCGACTCTTTATCGCCGATGAAGTTCATTTTGGAAAAAAACCTACTTTCACCATGGTTTGTCCTTGGAAGGACCAAAACTTTGCGATCTCGAGCTCCTCCGTACTTCAGAAGGCACGTTAGCCCCAGCCGAAATTACAGTCGTTTCTATTCAATAGACTGCTTTGACAAGCGTGGCGGTGTTACGACCTGCTGCCCTACTCTCTAACGAAATTTCAATGGATATGAATTGGGGGGGGGGTGGGCACGCCCTCTCGAGAGGTCCTGGGTTCGATCCCCAATGGAGGCAAGTGTTTGGGTGATGAATTTTCAGACATTTGTTCTCCAGTCTTGGATGTTTATTATATATGTATTATTTTATGTATATTCTCAATAATTATATGTATTTATCTATTAAATATATTTGTCCGTCATCTAGTATCCGTTATACAAGCAACATTAAGTTGCTTAAAATGGGACTAGTTGATATGTGTGAATGTCTGAGGATATTTTTTTATTATTATTTATTTATTAGTGAGATTTTATATATCCTTGGACACTCGTATGATGGGCCCTGGGGGTATTGAACTCGTACGCGGTGTGAGACAATCCAGCTGGCATATACAGATACTTTGTTCACCATAGAAAGACTCCGTACTGAGTCGTCCGCGGTATCTCTGTCTTACCTTTTCTGCAAAGCAATACTTCTTGCAATATGTCTTGGATTAAACTGTCTGACTGCTAGTAAATTACCTACTGATTCGTCCTCAGCCTATATACGGCCCATTGCCTGGCACACGCCTTCTTTATTGTTAAAAAACTCGGGAAGAGTATAGGCCGTATCACCACAACGTAGGGCTAATAGTGGTGACTTACTGGTTACTGTTACTTTATAGAAATAAAGAAAAATCATTTATTTTGACACAGACACGAGACATTGTACGAACATAAAAGAATATATACAAAGTTATATTAAACAGAAAAAAAAAATACAGAAAAACATATTATCTTACTAAATAGGAACTGTCGCACGGCTATGCCAAAACAGGTAGCCAATTCATCACGATGTATGTCTATCTTATATCAAAGGTAAGATCTCTGTAAGAGTAATGCGCAACAGCAACTCATAGCAATGTATTCGAGACACCTGTACCCACAATCTATTAAATTGCTAGAAAGAAAAACATTTATTGACCACAGACACAAGCAAGACGCAAAATACACATAAAATCACATATAAGGTCAACTAGGACCCGACTTCAGCATATCCTAATGTGTTAAATAAAAAAATATCGAGTTTTTGGCGGCATTCAACTATGGCGGACGTGATTTTTATTTCGATGATTGTAATATTGTTTCGGAGTGGATATTGTTACGTAAAATCAGTGTAGTTTTGTGTAATAAGTGTCTGTGATGATGTGCAATGTGAAGGATTATCGAAATAAGCGTCAAGTGGTGTGAAAAGCGATGAGTTTTTTATCGTGGTTATCCACCTCATCCAAGTAGCACCACAGTGTCTGCCATCAATCGTTTGACGTCAAACTCTCCCAAGATGTATTGAAATGCATTACACTAGCATTTCAATGCAAACTACTGAAGAAATAAAGTACTGAAGACTTGGCTGTATGGGCTTCGTTCCCTTTGCCTTCCCTATATGGGAGAAATTTACAAAAAAAAATATCTTCCTTTTCATTCAGTAGTCGACTGCTGTATAATCTCTGCTAGAAGCCATTGGCTTACTCCATCACTCATCGTCTTTCCATTGCCGGAGGCGTCCCACGAAACGATTGCCGAGTCAAGGTTCCTCAAAAAGGACTTCTCACAGAAAATCAAATTGCTATAATTCTCATTTTAAAATTCCAATAACATCAACGAATTTCGAACAAAACAAGCTTTGTCTAAAATTTATTACCATCAAAATGAAATGTTTAATTACTAGAAAGTTACTAGGTTTCATTTGATTCGAAAATGACAGAGCACAGAATTAATAGAATTTAAGATTGAATCTGCTTTTGACATTTGACGACTTAAAGTTTGTTTTTGAAGATACTATCCCGGGGAAAATATTATTAAACCTTCTATTTAATATACCGAACAAATAACTAGTCAACGGGCACAAAAGGAGACACATTAACAACTTGCTTCTCTGCACAGGCACAGTATTTATATATATTTGTATATGCATGTATGTAAATATTAGGTCCTTACCTATGAAATTGGTGATTTGTATGAAGATTTTGGAGATGTCTGCATTTTACATACTAACATTTTTTGAGTTTTCTTCACAACGACAATTCCAAAGATAATAATATTTGGCATGTATCATTAGACAAGCTTTAGCAATATGTGTGGGAACACGCTTGATAAAAATTATTCATCGTTTTCATGTTAAAGCAAATCAAATGATGTATTCGGGAGGCAGTTAAAAATAATTGTCTTTGTGTCTAATTTTAACACAATTAAACTTACAAAAAATTATCAAATTAAATAATACGAGCTCAAATATATGGTCTATTTTTAGAAGAGGCAATTATTTTATAAGAATGTTCTGAAACTTAATAGTTACGGACAAATTCCTAAGACAGAATAAAAACACCAATTTCATAGGTAAGGACCCAATATGTATATATTATATATGTATTTTTGTATATAGCATATTTATCACATTTAGTAGATTTTATATTTTTAGGAATAATCATATATTTCAATTATTTTTACCAATCACATTTTTTATTTTTTTATTCTAGTTAAAACTTGTATTTTGTGCACTGGTGTCGCTTCTTTTACTATGAAATCTCACACATCTGTGTCGGGTTGACTGGAAGAGATCTCTGGATAATAGGGATAAGTCCTCCCTTGCATACTTGTATTTTTTACTGTATTGTTTATTTTTGGTTGCAATAAAGAGTTTAATAGATACATCTATTGTTTGCGATCACCAGTGTTCAGGGTGCCCGCCTAGGGGTTAAGGGTGGTTTCATAGTGACACTGGCCGCCAGCGCTTTTAACATCATTATTACCATCTTTTAACATCATTCTAGACTAACCTCTTTTAGTTAAAAAGTGATTAGTCACTTTCTTTCTAATTTAGATTTGTGTTTGAAAGAAGAAAACAAAACACTCTGTAAATGAAATAGGTTAATTAAGACTTTATTATTTTTTTATGAAAAACACGGATAGTGTATAGTAGGTACGTATTATATACTTTATATTTTTTTTCTCTGCACTATTTATGTTTTTTTATATATAGATTTATGTATTCTATAAATATATATTACGTTTTATCTAATTTTTTATTATAATGTATTTGTATTTTAGTTTTTAATATATTTAATTTTTTCTCTTTCGCACTGGTGTCTCTTCCTATTCCATACAAAATCTCACACACCTGTGATGGGTTGGCTGGCAGAGATCTCTATTAGAGATAATTCTTCCTTTGCAAACTTTTGTTAATTTTGACCTGTAATCATGTTTATTGGTGCAATAACGAGTTTAATACATGGAGTTTAAAATTTGAAGAGTTCCATCGATTTCTCGTGGATTCAATCATCTGACCCTAACCTGATGAAACAAAAAAAGATTTTGCCGAATCGGTTCTATATACGTCCCACTGCTGGGGAGAGGCCTTCCTCATGGAGAAACACATGAGGAGTATGGGCCGTAACACCACCACGCTGGCTCAATGCAGATTGGTAGATAGAAACGGTTAAAATAGCGACCGGGACCAACGGCTTAACGTGCTTCGGAAAGGAGGAGGCGAAACAAGACATGTAGAATTACAATACTGACGGTTATACGTAGACTTTGTACATGATAATATTATTAAACAAATTACTGCCAATGGCGTAGTTTTTCTTATAGGATTTTAAACTTTAAACGTCGAGCAATAAGTAGTATCTATATACTACATTATGTACATCGCGTGTAGTCCCGGTGTTATAACTTTTATGTAGTTATTCTTTTCACGAAATATTGTAAAATGTTTATGAGATTCATAAGCATGCGCTAAGACGTATCTGAACTGAATAAATGTTTTTGATTTTGATTTGATTTTGAAATTGAGTCCATAAGAGCCAACTTTAGCTTCCAAAGTCAGCGATATGGCGTAAAATTTACCAAGTGCGCGCTGTGGTACGCGTTAAAATAACTCTGTCTCGTATTTGTTTTGTAACGAAAATATTATTGTACCACCATAGACTGGCCCAGGCTTCGTCTGCAATCCCTCGGGCTTTATCCCGGGATAAAATATATCATTTGTTGCCCCGGTCCAGTAAACGATTGCACGGGTCCGTGGTAGGCTATACTGTAACTTCGCGATTGCGACTTTAAAAACCCAGCGACAAAGTTTATAACATTCTTTATTGTAACTGGCATAATCGCGTTGACATCGACAGAGCTCAGTGTATATTAAACTTTTAAACAAACATGTAATTACTGCTCTACCCCAAAGAAGTAGGATAGGTGTTAAACACCCATACTTCCCCTGATATGCGAAGGCAAAATGAAACAGGTGGAGAGCCTGTTGCCATGCAACTGTACTATGTTTTAGTAACTGTACCAACTGTACTTTTGTTAACCAATTGTACAGTAAACGATATCTATTTAGAAAGTAAGACAGATAGATGATAATGAATGGAGACATATCAACACGCCTTTTCCCGGTGTAGGCAGAAATGTTAACAAACATTTCATTCATATATTAGGTCCTTACCAATGAAGTTGGTGTTTGAGATTTTGGGGAACTCTGCATTTTCCATACTAACATTTTTTCAGTTTTCTTCACGACGACAAATCCAAAGTTCATAATATTTAGCATGTATCATAAGACAAGCTTAAGCAATATGTGTAATATCACACTTCATAAAAAATATTTAACGTTTTTATGTGAATGTAAATCAAATTATGTATTCGGGAGGCACTTAAAAAGAGTTGTCTTCGTGTCCAATTTCAACATTATTAAACTTACAACAAATTATCAAAACAAATCAAAAGAGCTCAAATATATGGTCTATTTTTAGAGGAGGTAAATATTTTTTAAGAATACTCTGAAACTTTAAAGTTACAGACAAAATACTAAAAGAGAAAAAAAACGGCAATTTCATAGGTAAGGACCCAATATTAGGTCCTTACCTGTGAAATTGGGGTTTTGTATGGAGATTTTCGGGAATTCTGCATTTTCCATACTAAAAGTATTTTCAGTTTTCTTCACAACGACAAATTCAAAGATAATAATATTTGGATCTATCATTAGACAAGCTTAAGTAATATGTGTAATATCACACTTCATAATAATTATTTATCGTTTTTAAGTGAATGCAAATAAAATGATGTATTCAGGAGGCACTTAAAAAGAGTTGTCTCCGTGTCCAATTTAAACACAATTAAACTTACAACAAATTATCAAAACAAATCAAAAGAGCTCAAAAATGTAGTCCATTTTTAGACGAGGTAATTATTTTTTAGGAACACTCTGAATCTTAATAGTTACAGACAAAATACTAAGAGAGAAAAAAACACCAATTTCATAGGTAAGGACCCAATATTTAGTCCCCATGTAAAGGATGGCGAGCCAGTTGCCACGCACCGGACGCGACCAAACAGATTATAAATATAAACAAACATTGTTAAGAAAGAATCTATGGTTATACATGTTTAGAAATAATCTATGGTTATACGCGCTCGTTCCCTTATTTGTATGTGTGTTTTTTATTACATCTGTCATTTCTCAACGAACTACCGGTGGTTTTAATTATCACACTGAAAATTACTGAAATTCCCCAACAAACATTATTATAATAATGACCCGCCCTGTATTGTGTCGAACTATTCGTTATCTTGTAATACGATTTTCCGTGTCATGTCAAAAGTCTATAAAAGAGACTCAATATATTATGTAAAGTAAGACGTTATCGCTATTTAAGTCTATTTACTCATGACGATTTATCTTTTACCAATAATAATACAAGCCAGCCCGTTCCTCACCGCTATAAAAATGATTTTCCTTTCCCTTGAAGAATGACGATTTTTTATCAATGACAGGTGAGCGTTTGTCAAAATTCAAAAGGTTTGAAGGGCGCGGAGTCAAAAAAGGCTTAGTACGTAAGCTCTTTATAATGAGTCATCATAGTTTCTTTGACAAAACCTTTCGATGTGATACTAAACATATTCAAAATTATTGGCGAAATTCTCATTAAATAGATATAAGAGTTTCAAAAGAATTAAGCTTACATGAACTCTACAAACTTATGTTAAATTTTTATGAATATCGCCTTTTATTTGTGCCCAGTGTATGGAAATGTGGATGGAACACCTTTATCACTGATATGGTAGACATATAAGTGAATAAGGGTGTTATGATAATAATATGTTATCTGGTTTATTATGAACTCCTTGCTTTTTGTTACTGGATACTCCCAAGTTCATTCACATAATATCTTTACGACCCACTTCCCCTTTTAATAAAATCCATTTATCCCTCGGACTTTCAATTCATATCCACGATATACTACGAATTCTCAACGTCCACAAAACCTCAATCAAAAACCTTCAAGAAAAATTCCTCACACGAAACAAAAGTCGACAATAAGCAATATCGTTCCGTCCTTCACTCACGTATGGAGAAAGAGGGGTATGACAAATGATATTCCACATTATGACAAGAATTTTTATCTTTAAAAGATAAAACAGTATTTTCCCTGAAGCAAGACGTGATATTTTTCCGTGAAATACGAAAAAAGGCTTTGTATTGAAATATAATGTTGAGGAATGGAACGTGAGGTTAATATTGCTAAAGGCATAAACAATGGCATTTTTAAAAATAATCAGCATTCTACATGAGCTGAAAGCCAATCTTCGGGGAAGATGCTTGAATACCTAAGCTTCCATCTAGGTACTCTAATACAATAAATTGGAGTTACAAAGTACTGGCACGGGTTTCATTTTACCCTATTTTTAGAAGGAGTCACAATGGTGCGTAATGTATAGAATAAGGCGATTCTCACTCGCGCTGAGCCGCTCTAGCGAAGCATGCTCCGTGTACGCGTGTTCTAAAGTTGTTGAAAGATATTTTGAAAACCTCCGTGGTCGAGTGGTCCACCGGTCTCAAAGCAAATGTTTGTGTGATGAATTCAGGCATTTGTTCTCCAACCTTAATTTTTTTTTTTTTTACCTCCTCGCGTAGATGTATTTCATACGCCCACATTCGGAAAAAAATGTACTTACACAGTGTCGTGCTTGATTTTCGAACGGATTGTATGAAATGGCAGCCAACTCTGACTGCCGCCGAAACGCGTCTACGCACGAACGTACGTTTCAGCTCAGTGTGTGAAACGCCTTAGATGTAAACCGTGGATGATTAAGTATAGCAGACATCATTTATTGTTATGGAAAACTCAGAATAAAGATCGGTGGTTAGCTAGAAAAAAAGATTTCAAATTTATTTGTGTCTTAAAAACATATCATAATATTATCACGCCTCTCTCCCCGAAGGGGTAGGCAAACACACACACCAGACAGGCAACACATTACGCCAGATATGTTATGTCCCCATGTAGGTGGTGAGCATCTTGCTATGCACCGGGCACGATGTGAGGCAAGCGATATTCACAATGAACTGAACATAAGTTTTATTCAAACTGGTACAGGCGTGGTACAGTCAGATCGAACCCGTGAGTCCCGCGGCGTCGCGAACGAGTGGTGGTACCTCGTCCGTCCCAAGTTCGCTACCATTTCCTTCTGCCTGTCTTCCACGAACACAAGATACAAGATAAAATACATTAACAAATATCACACGTAATAATCATAAATATATAAACAAGGCTTAAAACTTTCAAACCCTCTGTATAATATATCTAGTAGGACAGCATAAGTTGCCCTCAGATTAATTATAACCCTAAATGCTTACTAACTACTTTTTAATTAAATTTCAGGCCATACGCAATTCTATTAATGACGCCTAAGATTAAAAGTAAAAATTTGTGTGGCTGCTAGCTTAAAATGAATGCACAGTAAAAAATTTGAATTTGGAAGTCGAAATAACAACTTTTTAAAATTATCGGCTTATTTTTTAATTGGAAGTCTGATGGATATTTTGGATAGACTTAACATCAAATATTTATTTCATAATGTTGGCCATCTTTATTTATGTATTGTTATTGTCATTATTATCTCAAAGAAATAACTGTTTTAAGACGCGTTCGAATTGAGAAAACAATATGAAATTAAAAAATGCTTAACATAACGGACCATCATAACTGCATTACTCGGGGTATTCAAAGGTCAAGTATCACATTGCGCCTGAAATGAAAAGGTCAAAAAACTTCGGCGGCGACTATAAATAACAAAAGTGAGAAAATGGAATTGGACTGTTAGTGGGTATGTTTCGCCCCATACACTTTAAGTGCCTGTGTAACAAGGAGGACGCCTGTTATCATGCACCAGGCACAATGTGAATAAACCTGTGACGGCCCACGTTGGGCGCCAATGTGACGGGCTGAAGCAGGGGATAATTAAAATTCAGTCGGGTCGTCACTTAAGTATCGTATATTATAATGAAGATTTAAGGCACAACTGAAACAATTATATAAAAAAAAGGTAAATTACACTGAACACAAAACAATTTCACATTTAACACTAAATATATTATAAAAAGGGTAGGGCTACTTACAATAGTGCCTTAGAGAAACATATAGTCTTTGTTATAAATTAGGAACTGATAATGTGGTTTGTTGTAACTTTGTCTCAGCTTATAAAAATTGGTTCACTTTATAAATATTTTACAATTATTGTTAGAAGGGAGTCAACCGCTCTACGCACTGACTCTCGTAAGTTCTCAAAGCTCATTCGCTTCGAGAACAAAACAAATAAAAAGAGACAGACAGCAAATTTAAAAATGGAAACCAAGAGAAAAATGGCCAGAGAAGAGCGCAATGACAGCAACGAGGCGCTAATATAGCTATGGCACCTCTTTACAAACCGATATTCACAATAAACTGTCTTTCTTATCCTGTACTTCCCACTACTGAGCATAGGACTTCCTCATGGAGAAACACATGGGCCGTAGACGTAACACCACCATGCTGGCCTAATGCGGTTTGGAAAGTAGACGCAGTTACAATAGCGACTGGGACCAACGGCTGAACGTGCCTTTCGAAGCACGGAGGAGTTCGAGAACACAAAGATTTGGACAGCCATCCTAGGCGAGGGGTAGCTTTGTTTTATATGTCGAAAGCCAAAGCGAACAAATCAAAAACAATTTAAAATCGTTAACATTATACAACTTATTATACATAGCCATAGTCACATTTGTTATAAAGTAAATTTTAATAATAAAAATGACAAAAAAAACTAATAAAATTCACTGCCGCGAGCGCTTGCAGCAAAAACAAACACTACGCTACGAGGTCCTAAACAATATATAATATATAAACTGTACTTGTATCCTATATAAAACTGTATATAGATAAAATGTACTTAAGTTTTATTAAAACTCAGTAGTACAGGAGGTGGGGATCTATCCAGCCACCCTTACCTATAACTTAGTCGCCAGTCTTACCTATAACTTACCGATAGATTAAGTAAAATAGTGATACTACTGACAACTCAGTACCGAGCCTCTGTCTGGTCATTCTATCCATTGTACTCATAGTCGGCATCGCTAATCGATCAATTGCAATAGCCGAATCACCAAATTTTCGCACAGTATAGCAAAAAACAGACAAAGCAACAAAAAGCTCGCTGGAATAAAAATATACCTTCCCTTTCACGTTATTTGACATTTATCAGTAAAAAACCGGGTGTACGGTGCTACCTGGATATTAGTTTCTCAATTAGCCGGATTTCCAATCAATCTCATCGCTGTAAAAAATCTAACTTAATTTTGCTACCGATCCATTCGTGTATTTAGTAGGTGATAAAAAAGTGTGAAAATAGTTTACCGAGTTTTGTCTGAATGAATAGGAAATGCTGGATGCGATAGGCCGATAGCGTGAAATGGTGGAAATACCTAAGTAAGTACGTTTTCAATACAAAAATTCCTTGAAAATTCTATGGGAAACGTATTTTTTTACGATAAAAATCATTTTCAACGCACTTGCTTGTAATCTGAGCTTTATTCCAATTATACAAGCGTGCGTGTATAAATATTACCCCACTAGTGCGTAATATTTTGTAGCCCCGTGAAGTTAACAAGGTACGTTAATTTTAAATTATATTTACAACAAAGCTCTTCACACTTCATACATTTCATCCACTTTTCGAATAGAAGGTAGTATTAAATTCCTCGCAAGTGAGTTGATAAACGACGTGTGTGTTCATACCGTTCTCGACTCTCTCTTGATATCTCACTACTATTTCTATTATAATATAAATATTCATTTTACTATTTCACTTATATTGAGTAAACGTATTTTTATTAAATATTAGGTCCTTACATATGAAATTGGCGTTTTGTATGGAGATTTTGGGGAACTCTGCATTTTCCATACTAAAATTTTTTCAGTTTTCTTCACAACGATAAATCCAAAGATAATAATATTTGGCATGTATCATTAGACAAGCTTTAGCTATATGTCTGATATCACACTTCTTAAAAATTATTTATCTTTTTGATGTGAATGCAAATCAAATTATGTATTCGGAAGGCACTGAAAAGGAGTTGTCTCCGTGTCCAATTTTAACACAATGAAACTTACAACGAATTATTAAAACAAATCAAGAGTTCGAAAATATTGTCTATTTTTAGAGGGGGTAATTATTTTTTTAGAATACTCTGAAACTTAATAGTTACGAACAAAATACTAAGAGAGAAGAAAAACACCAATTTCATAGGTAAGGACCCAATATTACAGGTAAGCTCTTGGCTTTCATCTCACCTGATGGTAACTGAAGTTAAGATGGAAGCGAGCTTCACCTGTAATTCCCAACTACTGAGGAACTGGCTATCTTACCTCTGATTGCCGGAACACAACAATGCTTATAACATTATTATTATGGCGACAAATTTAGATAAGACGGAGGTACCTAGCCAGGCGAGCTTAGAAACCCTACCACCAACCAAACCGAGCAGAAAAACCCCTGCCCGTGGGGAAACGATCCCCAGACCTCCCGATCTACACCCGGTGGTGTTAACTAGACCAGAGAGGCGGTTAAGAGGCAATTACGTATAAAATAAAGTCACATACCCAAGAACAAAAATAATACATACCACGTACAAAAACGTTGCTTTCTTTCTAAAAGAAGTCTCTACCAGCTGAATTGCGATAGGGGAAATAAATAAACTATCGTCTATTGAACTTTTAATTGAGTATCAAATTGATTGGTGTATCATTTTACGACCTCCGTGGTCGAGTAGTCTGTATGCCGGTCTCAAGGCGTCGCCATATTGAGAGGATCTGGGTTCAATCCCCGGTGGGGGCACATGATTAGGTGATGAATTTTCAGGCATTTGATCTCCAGTTTTGGATGTTTATATATATTTATATTATTCAAGATATTTAAATATTTGCAGCATTAGTTGTTAAAAATGGGGCTAGTTAATAGATTAAATTGTTTGAATATATATATTATTAATTGATTGAAGTATCACCGAGAATCAAGAAAAAAATTTCTATAATTAGCAGTCCACTTGAAAAAACAACAAAAAAAGACACAAAAGTTATAGGATTTCCAGTGCTCGTATATCACTTATCCCTCTTGAGGCAATATTCCCTTAAGAATATCTAACGGCGTATTGCGCACGAAGTTCGAAGATAACACAAATTTGGACCAATATGGCGTGGCAGTGAAACTAAATAAGAACTTATGGAGACCCTAGCTTAGTTACGAAGTACTCTAGTTATAGGAAAGTGTCCAATACCACTTGATTGATACGAACATCGATTCTAAAACATTACACGACTATATAGTGGAACATGTATTGGAGTAAATGGTTATTAGTTACATAGTCTTGTTTTGTTTTATTACAATATACGAAACTAGCACTTGCCCGCGACTTTGTCAGTGTACAATAGTTACTTAGAATGATGGTGTGTAGCATATAGCTTTCTTCAATAAATAGGCTATTCAACACTGAAAGATTTTTTCAAATTGAAAATTTAAACCTACTCTATTATAAGAATCAAAGGTCAAAAATTTGACCTTAATTTTTTGCGAGGCGTTATTTAATTTTTTTTTACATTCACCCGCATGGCACCCGTTCCCGTGGGAACAGAGATAAAAGGTAACCTATGTCCTTTCTCAGGCTCTAGACTATCTGTGTACCAAATTTCTATTAAATTAGTTCAGTAGTTTTGACGTGAAAGCGAGACAGACAGATACTTCCGCATTTATAATAATAGTATGGATATAATTATTTTACGCTGATTTAATATGCTGTAAAAGTTAGCAATTAAATTAATAATACTATATTGTAATAAACAAAAAATAACATATGAACAAAACTGGCCAAGAGCGTCCCCACTTAAGAGTTAACTTAGCCCAAATACAGCGCCATCTCTCGATACAAACTAGACGGTTTATATATGTTGGGTTTTCGGTGGTAATTTTGGATTGCGTAGACCGATTTTAATAATTCTTTTTTTATTTGAAAGAAGATACGTTCCGTAAATATGTAAACTAAGATATAAAAAACATATTTGCATATACGGTTTAATTTCAAAATTAATTTTAAAATTATTTTGTACAATCTTTCAAAACCCGTTCAATCCATCGATTTGAAATTAATTTTCCTAGAATGTCCTTATTTTTTAAACGTATGGCTCAAAAGTAAAACGGGGGACACATTTTTTTACTTTTGGAGCGATTATGTCCGAAAATATTAACTTAATCTTAATAAAACATTTTTTCCACTTTTTATACCACTTTGTCGGCGTGATTGAAATACATATTGGTACCAAATTTCACCTTTCTAGAGCTAACGGTCACTGGGATTATCCGTGGACGCACAGACAGACAGAACTATAAGAGTTCCTAGTTGAGTACGAAAACCTAAAAAAACGAAGATATTGATGATGCAGTGAATAATGAAACACTATTTTGGAGACAATTAGAAGCACAGAATAATTTAAGCGATTTGTATTTTTTTTTTTTTTTTTTTTTTTTCATTTATTTAAGACAATAAAAAATTACAATTTACAATCTAAAAACCAGACCACGAAAACCTCACAGGGTTTATCTGGGCTCTGGTGAGTCGCTAACAGTTTCAGACAAATAATATTTTTTTACTGCCAATCTAAATTTATAATGGTCTTTACAATATAGATGCTGTAGTTCCAATGGCAACTTATTTAAGAAGTTGGGAATCATATAATTAGAATTTCTCACTCCGTAGAGGTTGTTATATTTTGGTAGTATATAGCTATCTAGGTATGACAATTTCCTTAATATTTTAGGTCTAGATCTTTCTTTTAAACAATTTGGCTTGTACAATTCAGATAGAATTTGGTATTTAAACTTATCATAAACACACATTACACTGGAGTACCTAAATAGTTTAATATCATTTCCTGTCATATTTTTAATTATATGTTTTGGTATAATAATCTTTAAACATCTTATTTGAAGTCTATATATTGACTCAATGTAAGTTTTATATGTTCTACCGTAGCTACTGAGACCATAACTAACAACCGAGTCCGCTAACGCTATATAAATCAGTCTTAGTATATTATAAGGTAGTTTGTACTTGAGTACGCTAAGTTTACTAGTGATAGATCTTAGTTTATTGCAAACATAGTCGACGTGAGGTCGCCAGCAGAATCGGCTGTCAATCATCAGTCCCACGTATTTGTGTGTGTCCACTATATCAATAAATGGGCACCTACATAATGTGTCAGTATTATTAATATGCATACACGCATGTTCATGGGCCCTGATACCTAATGTTGTCTGAGTTCTATTATGCGATGAGCTTATGCAAACTAGTTTGGTTTTTTGAGCATTTATAACAAGGCCACAGTCGTGAGCCCATTTACACAGCACAGTAAAGTTATATTGAAGCAATTGCTGCGCTTCATTTAAGTTGTTGCTGGAGGCCATTAAACAGGTGTCGTCCGCGAATTGATATATCGATCCTGATGTGATGGAATTGCTCATATCATTTACATAAATCAAATATTCGATCGGACCTAATATGGATCCTTGAGCTGTGCCTTTTGTGGTAGGAAATTTAGTACTAAGTTCGTCGCAAATTTTTACTGCGGTATACCTGTTACTGTGATAATTCATGAGTAGTTTTAATAGAGGACCTTGTATACCGTTTTGAGACAGTTTTCTGTACAATATCCTGTAATTTAGCATGTCGAATGCCTTACTAAAATCAATAAATAAAGCCAGTACATACATTTTTTTATCAAGACAAGTGTTGACTTCGTCCGAGAAACTGCTTAACAACTCTGTGGTACTTTTTTGTTTTTGAAATCCGTACTGAGTTTTACTGATTATTTTGTTGATATGTAAATACTTACATAAATAGTTAGCTATAAATCGCTCTATTATTTTATTGAGGCATGATAGTATAGTTATGGGACGATAGTTGATATAGTCATCGTGTTTCCCTTTTTTATATATAGGCCTGACTAACCCTATTTTTAACAAATCTGGGTAAATAGAAGTCTCCAAGCAGCAGTTTATAAGATGAGTTATCGTAGGAACTATAAACTTTGAGATCCTTTTTATATCCTTAGCTCGTATACCATCGTAACCCGGACTTTTTTTATCACTAAGTTGATTTATGATTGATGACACATTTTTTAGGCTGGCTCTTGGAATTCTCATGCACTTGTCAGGAATATTTTCATATAATGTTTTTTCTAGTAACGGTATTTCACAAAAATTGCAAATGTTTTTAGTACTATTATCAAATTCTTTTGCGAAATTATTTACTAGAACGGCGGGTTTTAATTTAAAATATTTCAAAAGTATATCATCAATTCTATTTATTATCTTGCCTGTTACATTATTAATTATTTCCCATATTTTTCTAGTATTTTTAAAGTTATTTTGAATATTTATGCGTATATGTTTATTTTTAGTATAATTTATGTATTTATTAGTTTTATTCCTATATGAATTATATATTAATCTATTTTTTGGATTATTTACGTCTTTTAGCCAAATTGCATATAGCTCATCTCGCTTTTTACACATTTTTTGTATTTTACTATTGGCCCATGTGCATGCTTGTCTCTTACTATTATTAGTTTTTACAATTTTTTTAGTGCATTTATTGTATGAGTCATAAAATTTTTCATAAATAAAATCAACAATATCATTAGGATTTTTAAACTGCAAGGGTATTTCCCAATTGATACAACTTAGCTCACTGAGGAGTTCCTCATCATCAATTTTTGCAAATGAACATTTCCGTGGAGATTTCTTCATATCAAGTGCACCAGAGATGGCGCCGCCGATTATCATATGGTCGGCTAGGGGAGTCTTAACTATTGCAGTATATATATCGCGGGAATCAACGTTACGAACAAAAATATGATCAATACAGGATTTTGTCGTTATATTACCATAGTTTTCTATGCGAGTATAAGAAGTAATTCCACAGTTGAGACCCAAGTTGCACAGTGAATCTAAGTAAAGGTTACATATTGAGTTGGGTTCACGTATATTAATGTTCATATCACCCAGAACGACACAGCTTTTTTTTTGTGGACAACTGCTTAACACATTACACAATTCGCTTACAAAGTTGCGTTTTGAATTGTTTGGGGGCCGGTATACTGCACATAGATTTATGATATAATTGTCCGAACCTATCTCCCCGATTATACATTCAAATTCCATTAGCTTATCGATATTAAATCTAGTGAATGTAATAGAACTATGCACATACAACAGCAATCCACCACCCTTTCTAATAGATCTTAATTCCGAATACACATTATAATTACGCAAGTAAAACATTTGTAACTGGTCATTGTTTATATTGACTTCTGAAAGTACAATAAAGTGTATAGGTGATTTAGATGTAAGTATGGTGTGTTCCAATTGCGCAAAATATTTTTTAATGGATCTAATATTGACGTGAAAAAATGACAGTGAGTTTTTAAGTCCAGGTACGCTGTCAGCAAATTCATTCCAAGTTGAGTAACTGTTTTCAATAAAGTTAAGATTTTCATTCATGTTTGAGAATTTAACTAAGTATAAGGAATTACATAAAAAAAAATAAACGTTTATTTGAAAGAAAAATAATAATAATGGAGGGTTACTCACTGTTTTGGAATGACTTTGCCGACTCAATATCCTTGGCAGAACGAATGATATGTATTTTCTCTTTTTCTGCCTTTCGTATTAAAACTGATCCGTGTCGGCACCAGATGAATTTGTAGATTGTTTTGAGTTCTTCTTTAGTTTTCCATAGTAGGAAGGCGGTGGCAGCGGTCAGGCTTTCTCGTAGGTATATGTTCTCGTTACAATTTCGACCTACTCTGTCTCCAGTGATTTTAACCGTTTTAGCGGAATTCAGCCAGGAGTCGCGACAGCCTTCACGTAAAACCACCATAATTGGTGATGTGGTATTTCCTTTAGACGGTCGGGCACGGTTTATCTTTCTGTATGTCTTAACGATATCATTTGTATTTTGATTAATTATAGTGGCGATCTTATGAACGGTCTCTTGGATATTTTCATTTTCTTGTTCCTTTAATCCGCATATTTCAATGTTATTATCTAACTGTGCCTGTTCTAATTGATTTACTTTTAGCTCCAGCACTTCCTGCTTAAGGTTAATATTTCTTAGATTATTTCGTAAGTCTGTGCATTGGTTTTCTAATGTTTTTATAGTTTTTTCGTGTGTTTGCATTTTAGTTTCATATTCATCGATTTTATCAGAATAAAACTGCAAGGTACGTTGCAATTCCTGTTTGATAACCTCTCTAACTTCCGTGCGTATTTGTTGCAAAATGACGTGCGTAGGAGTGTCCGAGCTGAATCCGGTCGAAAGCATAGGGCTTTCAGTGTCCGTATTTTCATCTCCATAGTCATCCGGCATTATACACGATACTCGTTTTTGTTTATTTGCGCCAAGACACGATTTACATTTCCAATCTACTGCATCCGTTATGTAAATAGTATTTAGTTGATCTGTTGAAAGCGAAGCGCATGCGGCATGTAACCATTTACTACACTTAGTGCACTGCAGCCCAGGGGCTTTTTTTGTAACTAATTTAGAGCATTTAGAACACTTCACCATTTTATATAGTTTTACTAATAAGCAATCCGGCAGCAAGCATAAGCTTATACGGCAAGGTTACGCGCTCACAGCTGTGTAAGCGTCCGCGCAAGGTCAGCGCTCGCGTGCGACTGCATTAAAAAAAAAAAGTATAATAAACTGTAGGTGCTTACTTTTTATATACTCAGTAGTGTACTCTGGGATTGAACCGCTGACCTCTAGGGCGAGTTTTTCTTCCACTTTCCATTTCTGCCGCTGCCGTACGAATATTAAATTTCATGACGACTCATCAGTTTATTTGTCACATTAGCTTAATTCCAAAAGCAACTTTAAGATTACTAGAGCAAAGTCCATCACAATATTACACGGACGCTCCAGGATTTTTAAGGGCCATCAAAAAGAAAATTCAAGTAAAGTGCTATCGAACTTTCCAGAATCTATCTGCTGAAGGTCTACAATTCTATCGGAGCATTCGGCAGGTTATTCGATTTAAGAAACGTGTTTTCTTCGCCGTGGGTCGAGAATATAAAGATCTGAGGCTTATGTGTCGGGGCTATCAAAAAAGATGTTTTCCTATTACTTTTCCCTTGCGATTGCTTGTACGAAGGTAATCCGACCTTTCGGATCAGTTGAATATGTGTTATGACTCGTAAGAGATTAATAATACATCTACTTTCGTAAGATCTTTATGTTTGGAATTATTTCAAAATGTTGTTCGCGCATTGGGAAAAAAATCAACTTTTTAAATTATATATGTATTATAAGTTGTTTTAAATAAAAGAGGTCTTCTGTTTGGCACTTGTAGTTTTACTATTAACAATATTATCATTGTGTTCGTATCATTCCAGAGTTCAAGAGCCAATCTGCCTAGTATAAAAGGTATAAATGATACACGCAAACTGACACTAAAACTGTAAAGTTTAATCACGATAAATCTCACTTTTATTTTTATAATGATTTCACTAATAGCTCCCACTTATTTAAATAATTATTTAACAATTCCACTGTGAAAATTCCACTTTTTTTTAGAAGACACACAAGACGTACAAACTTCGACTGACTAACGAATTAATAATCAAAAGCCGCTCCGATGCCGCCCTGCCACTACCTCTGACAAGTTTTTGGCGGGAACCAATGGTATGGCGGGAACGGTCCTATTGGCTAGAAGCAACAGTGTTGCCAACTTAAAAAAAGAATTAATAATTGCCATCATGATATTAAATTTCCAATAATTTGTAACTGAATAATTATAGTAAACTGAAATAAATATAAATGAATCAAATGCCGATTTTCACACCGCGGTGACAACACTAGTTGCAAAGTATACTTGTAACCGTCTGTAGTTAGCGACATGCAATTATTTCTCATACATTTTTAGCTTATAGTAATCGTCAAACTACTTGTTTGTCAAAGACATTTATAGCCGTCTGTAGATACGTTTCGTTTTAGCATTATTACGTATGGCTAGCTATTACAATATGAGTGACCAAAATTTCAATGGCGGCACCTTAAAACAATCTGTGTTTATGCAGCGGTATATTTTATCTTTGGTGTTGAGTGGCTGTGATATTTACGTGGAGGCGATTCCTGCCAATAGCTGCGCATGGGGTACTGACGTGGCACCAATAAGGACGGAATACGACTAGAGAGCCAATCGGCGGCCGCCATAACGGATAAGATGGGATGCTACACGGCAATTGGGTAACGTTCAATACCAAAGTTATATGCCGCTTGTACACGTTTACAGTCACGTGTAAAAACCTGTCTGTACCCAAAGCCAACCCAAAGTATACCCAACAAGAACTGATCATCCGTAATAAAATAAGAGTTTGAAATCAGAACGAGGTCTCATCTGACTGATTGTGACGTCAGTTCCAGAATTAACAGTCTGAACCTAGATTGTCTTATTCAAAATAGACGCTGTCCATTCTTGCCTTGAAGATATCTGGGGAGTTATGATCTGAATAAGGAATATGTTTGTTTATTCGTCGCAGGTAAAATTGAACAACCTAGAGCCGAAACTAATTTTAGCATTCATTGTTAATTTATTTAGAACTAGCTATTGCCCGCGACTTTGTCCGCGGGCACTATGGTTTTTAACTATCGCACGGGAATCCTTTAATTTTCCGGAATAAAATGTATCTAAGATGTTGACCAGGGATACAAGGTATCAACCATTTCGGAAATTAGTCCGTACAAACAGACAAACAGACGAACAGACTGAGAAACAAAAGATAAAAAAAAATTGGTATTTTCCCACTTTTTACATCACCTTGACTCGATTTTTTTTTTGGAGAATATATACTATTATGTATTTCAGCGCTATTGAATACACTGAAATACATATTCTATACTAAAGATAAATATTAAATACAACATATAAATATTATTTATGATAAATAATATACAGTTAATAAAAAAATATATATAAAATTTATATAATATTTAGTTTAAATTAGTTTGGAATTAATTGAAAGCTGTTTAAGTTGTAAAGCATTTATGAAAAGTTCTAAGTATTATTATTATAATTTTTGAGGTTATTTACAATGTGGGTAAGATGTTTCAAACTGATTGACTTGATTTTAAGCATTCTTTTCTAGACAGACATTCCACCTGTACAGTTTTATTAAATGTATAGATATGTTGCGTATTAGGTTCTTAATTGGATTCAATGTCTAGTGGAAACCTTCGTCAGAAATTGTGGCGTCTAATGCCATTATTTACAATAATATCAGAAGAACACAGCGAGACCCTCGTCCTTCGGTAAAATAATAGCTCTTTAACGTACTCTTACTTATGCTAATTATGACTTCACACTCATCAACAACCATGCTCGTCCTGCAGGACATAGCACTCTAATAATTTTACTTCACAATAATTTGAAGAAATTGTTCGACACATGTTCTTAAGGATTTCTCTTTATGTATTTGCTAAATTTTCAATGTCACGATCAATCCCAGTCCAGAAGCAATAGTTTCGTGCCAACATTTTCATTTTGACAATACCCGTATGACCCGTATGTAACTCATGTAACTCATTAAGAACATATTTACGCAGTGAGTATGTAACTCATTAAGAACATATTTACGCAGTGACTTCGGAATGACAACTCTACAACAATAGGCACTATGATTGGTAAATGCAGCAGAAAGCAGCAAAAAATGCAGCATAAAGAGTGGAATAACCTTCCTGCGTTTGTGTTTCCGTCCAAATTCGATTTGGGGACTTTCAAGGCAAGAGTGAATAGGCACTGTTTGAGTTTGCGTGTTCAACCTTAGACCACTTCGGTGCTTTCCATAAGCGAGATTGTGGTCAAACGCACTCAAATTTTTTACATAAAAAAAATAAACATACAATTCTACAGCTATAAAAAAGTTGACACTTTATTAATCTTACTTAAAGACACCGAATAATTGCCAATCCAATCCACATGGCACCCAAGATAGTCTATTCTAATACAATATTAGGTCCTTACCTATGAAATTGGTGTTTTGTATGGAGATTTTGAGGATGTCTGCAGTTTACATACTAACATTTTATCAGTTTTCTTCACAACGACAAATCCAGAGATAAAAATATTTGGCATGTATCATTAGACAAGCTTTAGCAATATGTGTGTGAACACGCTTGATAAAAATTATTCATCGTTTTTATGTTAATGCAAATCAAATAATGTGTTCGGGAGGCAGTTAAAATAATTCTTTGTGTCTAATTTTAAAACAATTAAACTTACAAAAAATTATCAAATTAAATAATACGAGCTCAAATATATGGTTTATTTTTAGAAGAGGCAATTATTTTATAAGAATATTCTGAAACTTAATAGTTACGGACAAATTGCTAAGACAGAATAAAAACACCAATTTCATAGGTAAGGACCCAATATCATAAATTCGAAAGTAACTCAGTCTGTCTGTCTTGCTTTCACGTCAAAGCTACCGAACCGATTCACTTGAAATTTCGTACACAGTCTAGAGCCTGAGTCTAGAGAAAGGACATAGGCTACTTTTTTTCCCGATATTCCCATGGGAACGGGTACCGCGCGGGTGTAATCGTGGTTATCAATATCGACCGACTATTATGTGACATATTCCGTCAAAGTGTAATTTTATTTCGAATTTAAAATTTCTCGCCATTGTAAAATAATGACACGACGCCAGAGATTTATCACCATGATGACAATTAATCGGATGACACTGACAAGAAATGTTATTTGCGTTATTTGAATAATTAGAGGTTTAGTTCAACGATTAACAATCAATATTTTGTTAAAAAGGGGTAGGAATGCTATGATGAGCACTTTGTAAAAAAACAAACACACAAAAACATTTCGTAAACTTTTATCGGCCTTAAATCTATAGCCACGCGAACGACGTCGCGGGCACAGCTAGTAATTGGATAAGCCTACAAATAAATTTTTCAGATTTAAATAATTCTTTAATAATTTTAATTTATTATTTGAATAAATATCCTTAAGCTGTTACATTTCTACTGCTCTTTGTCCAACAGTGTTTTAAACTTAAACCCCGTTAACACTTACTTGGCACCAGTCCAAAGCGAAACTTACAGCACATATGCGCAATAGAGCTGCAGCAGAAGTTATTGTTACTTATTTTATATTGAAAAGCTGCTGGACCACATCTCTTTCAATTTAAACCTAACACTGGGGAAAAGCAATATGTTTCTATTTTAAAAAGTCCAGATTTAAAATTAGTGAGATCTCAATAGACGATTTTTTATGCCTGCAGCTAAAGATTGTTTTACGAACGGACTTAACTAGATACATTCACCGGGGTTTTCATAACCACACGCATACTCTGAAACACTAAAACATTAGTAACCCGTTCCGGTTTCGTACGGGTGTAAGCTGATGTAGATATTTAAATTCACGAAAACGAAAAAAATATTCGACTAGAGACTCTATCTTAAGGCATTAAGAACGAAGCTACTCGCCATCATAAAATGCAATAACTATAGTAATTATTCTGTAATATTGGGTCCTTACCTATGAAATTGGTGTTTTTTTTTTCTCTTATTATTTTGTCTGTAACTATTAAGATCAGAGTATTCCTAAAAAATAATTACCTTGTCTAAAAATAGACTATATTTTTGAGCTCTTTTGATTTGTTTTGATAATTTGTTGTAAGTTTAATTGTGTTAAAATTGGACACGAAGACAACTCTTTTTAAGTGCCTCCCGAATACATCATTTTATTTGCATTCACTTAAAAACGATAAATAATTTTTATGAAGTGTGATATTACACATATTACTAAAGCTTGTCTAATGATAGATGCCAAATATTATTATCTTTGGATTTGTAGTTGTGAAGAAAACTGAAAAAATTTTAGTACGGAAAATGCAGAATTCCCCAAAATCTCCTTACAAAACACCAATTTCATAGGTAAGGACCTAATATATTATGTATCATACATATAAACCTTCCTCTTAATCACTCTCCCTCAGCATATATTGTATATTATCTGATTATTTGTATGTATATCTATTAATTATATTTATCCGTCATCTATAGTAAAGGGGTCAAATTAATATGGGTCACACCTGAAATAAATGAGATTTAATTTAATAGTATCCATAACACAAGCAGCATTAGTTACATAAAATGGGGCTAGTTGATAGGTGTGAATGTCTGAGGATATTTGTTTATTTTTTTTTTATATATACGTCCCACTGCTGGACATAGGCCTTTCTCATGTAGAAATACATTATGATTATGGGCCGTAACACCACCACGCTGGCCCAATTCGGGTTAGTGGGAACCAACAATGGTTTAACATGCTTTTCGCGTTCTAGTTCGAGATCACAATGTTTTGCTCACCCAGGGCCTGACCATGGCATAGGTAGTTTTCGTGTCAAAAGCTAAAGTGTACCGAGCTCGGATGTGGTTCAACGAGTATTAACTAAACATGTTCTACAGGGTAGACAGCTAATAAAGGGGTTTGCGGTTATCGTAATTGTGGTGTTCTACCGCAACCACTAATTGCATTGTCCACTTTATACCTCGAACTAGTTATTTGATCGTAACCTTACAATTGTCACAGTGTACAGTTCGACTTTTATGAGAATAATATCTTTAACTTATAAAATAGTTTAACTAAAAAAATATGCAATATAACGAAAAAGTAAAATCTTTGTTTTGTATTCGTACCAAATGCCTCAGAGGTCCTCGCAACAATAAATCACCAACGTTAAACACAATAGTAGGTATCTGCGACGACGTAAGACCTAAGCCAAGAAACCAGAGCAATTTAGTCTGAACGTCGAATTCCAGCTAATTGGGACGGTCTTGTAGTTCGCTCATTATTACTTATTATACAGGAAATACATTTCTGAGGGAAGACAAGCGTCAAAATATATCCAGGCTTCCTAATATTTTACTTATTGTTGAGGAATGGAATCATTTCTATATGTCGCTCTGCTTTGTCACCGTTAATATCGTAACAATATCAGGACAAGTTGACAGTATATTATTTTAAAATTTACGATTAGAAAAGGCCTATGTCCAGCTCTGGACTAATGTAGGCTGAATTGATAATACACCTAAAGATTTCATTAATTTTTCATACTTTTTTGTTAATAACTTTCACCTGATCAAAATTAAAGATAAAATTAAACTAGACACAAAAACAAATTAGTGGTTTCAAAACTCCGACTCTAACTAAAAGTGTGAATTCACTTGTAGGAAATAGCGTTAGATTTTACAAAAGAATACTTGACGAAGTCTTATCTTTGACTTATACACAATTCAAAGATATGATTAAACATAGCCGAAGAGACTAATAGCTAAATCATACTTTAAGTTCAAAAACTTTGCCGAAAAGAACAATCGCTGGAAATAAAAATCTTCTCCTTCTTTTTCCTGCCCTGTTCCCAATTCTATTTGGGGTCGGCGCAACATGTCTTCCTCTTCCACTCTCCGCTATCACTCGTCAAGTCAACACTCACGCCCATCCTCATCAAATCATCATTCACACAATCCATCCATCTTTTCTTTGGTCTTCCCTTCTTTTCCCTTCTTTTTGATTTATTTTTTAATATAATTTCTTCTAATGACTGCTGGAAAAAGCCTACATTGAATAAATTAATAAAAGTAAAAATGATAAAATGTCTCAAATATATTGATATTCGAGTCATTTTATCTCTTATCGACTCTCTCTTTTGGAAAACCTAGTTGCTTTCCAAAGAACATTTTGTCCAGAGTTTCTAGACTGGGTTGTTGCAGGTTAATTGGGTGGCATCTGTCGTATCGGCTCTAATTGGGCCGCAGTGTGTTCACTCAATCGGTTATTGACTTACAAGGAACTACGAAAGTTCTTCAAAGAATTCTCAAAGTTCTTTTGTTACGCTAGTGTATTTTATTGTCTTCTGTTACTGACAGCCATTAAACGTTGTTTCGATTTCATAGCTACCTACTTGATTGTGTGATTTGTGCTTCCCTCCAGGATATAAGATCAAAATTTGGTCTGTTTTAATATCTCCTATTTAGTCCGTGATAAATTTATTGACGGATTCCATATGAATTCTGATCCATTTTGAACCGAGTTAAAATAAGGAGGTGTCTCATTTAGACCGTATATATGCATTTTTTTTGTATTTGTTCGCAGATAATTTCGACGTTTATAAACCGATTTTGATGATTCTTTTTTTGTTAGAAGGAAGATATTTCATAGGTGGTTCCATTATAGGAAGTCAGTCATCGAGGGGAATTTTCAAAAATCGTAGGAGCGACTTGTAATTTTTATCATTATTTATTTTGAAAAGTGAAAAGTCGTGGGTTTGAGTCCCATCAGAGTGTAGTTAAATTAGACGTATCGAGTTTTTCTATTTCATAAATTTAGTTTAGTGAAATAAAACGTACAATTATTATACTTACAAGAACAAAGAAAGGAATTAATTAAACGGTTAAAATAAGTTAAGTACTAAACATACACACAAGACATACTTAAACAATGAATGAGCGTAACAGTAATGAACTAAAAGAGCACACTAAGAAAATAAGTGTATATAATAAATACATACATAATATCACGCCCGTAATCCCCGAAGGGGTAGGCAGAGTCCAAGGAACACTGTGTTCCTCAAACCACATTTAGCCATACAATAATTGGGTTTGGTGAGATGAACAATAATAAATAATTAATTGAAATGATTTTGCATCAAATAAACCTGTACTGATCACCTATATCAACAAGCCAAGCCAATTCATGCAGTTATCTATCGAGCTTGTCAAATTTCCTGAATAAAAATTAAATGTTTATCTGCTGGCTGGGCACTGACTTCGTAAATTGTTGAATTAAAATATATATTTTTTACAATTTTCTTTAATTGTACCAACAGCAATTTTACAAACGTATTTATGAAGAGTGCTTTTATGTTTTGGATTATTTTGGAGTCGGTTTATTTTTGGTAAAAATTTCATTTATTGGATATTGGCTTTGGCTATAAGAAGCTGGAAAAATCAGCCACTTTTTAGCACTATTGGCCTAGAGTGTTATTGACAAACTCTAGTACTAGAATGACTTTTCTAACTCTAATTTGTTCACATCTATCTTTATGCGAATTGGGAACCTTAATTGGCAGTGGGTGGGGTTTCTGAGTGGAGGCCACGTTCTGGGAATTGCAATGCTGGAAGGCTTCCCACGAGCTGGACCTAAGATTTGGTGAATGATCCCCCATCTTGCGACCTTCACCGATAATTGTGGAGATCCTTACTTGGTGGGATGGGAAATTCTAATGCAACTAAAAACAAACGTTTCTTATCACGAAATGTACAATTCTTGGCAAACTTCTTGAACCATGGCCTTGACTACGCGAGAACCGTTTATAGTACATTCAGGCCCGTATTACGGAACAAAACTCAAGCGTAGATCTCTGCTTGAGCATTGTTAGAGAGGGATGGCGCTATGGATCCCACACAGCGCCATCCCTTTTTAACTGAGCTCAAGCAGAGATCGACGCTTGAGTTTGGTTCTGTAATACGGGCTTTAGATCGGAATACAGTTCACGGACTTATCCCTTTTACGACTATATTGTTTAAGAAGTTTGCCGGGCACTGTACATAAGTTATATTCAAATAATTATACGACACTGAGAGTAGAACTAAAGGTCTACTGCCCGTGTTCTCTTTCCAATCATCAATCGCCCAAGAAGTATATAACGTAGTTGCACGATCACAAACCGCTATCTGCTCCAATAATTCACGCAAACACTAATTTTCGTATAACAATGGGAAGCAAACATTGTGGCTCAAATATTATTTTAATTAAACCTTATATCAATGTTCACGGACAAGATTTAGCTGTTCGCGTATTGAGAAAGTAATTGGAATACCACGAGTAAATTTACACAGGCTGTATGAAGATCCATTATTTCAATAAATTAAAAATTTGTAGAAAAGCCAATTGAAGCTTGGGAATTGACAACCCGCGTCGGGCCTGCGTGGTAGTGTTACGGCCCATTCACCTTATGTGTTTCTTCATGAGGAAGGCCTATGCCCAGCAGTGGGACGTGTTTAGGCTGAGGACTTGGAAACTATTTAAACACTTTCCTCGCGTGGTGAGTCGCGTGGTAGTGGATCATTAAAAGAATACTACCAACCCCTCTTCCCTTAGGTGTCGTTAAAGGCGACTGATTGACTCAGTGCTGCACAACCATCCAATAGCTTATAGCGGCGACGGGCTCTCCACCTGTGACGCTGAGCACATGTTCAGTCACTAATTGGTGAAACGCGGACTATGTTAGTGGACTGCTTTTGCGGTATGTATCTTTTTTTCGCTAACAAAGATTAAGAATTAAGGAGAAGAAAATGGATATATCGGATTGATTGCTTCGATAATTACCTTTTCATTGAAGTAGATACAATATTAAACATTACATTTTTGTAATTTTTTTTCATTCGCAGATTTATCGTATACCTGTAAAAATGCTTAATTTTTTTATTAAAAATAAGCACATAAAACTAGTTATAACTTCATTGGAGATAATAATATGAAAATGGTTGGTGATGTAGGAACGGTAAAACTCAAAAAATAGATCGTGTGGCGTCTCAAAGTAATGGAGAACGACAAAAAGAAAAGAAGTTCGTAAAAACGAATTATATACCTTTTTTTATATTTTTGAAAGACCATCTTTAAATTTCAACTTCTAAAGCGAATTTCAATGTCTTCAAGTCTAACCGAGCGATCAAATTAAATTCCTTACGAAATGAAGTTGGAACAAACGCTTAGCAACAAGCTAACGAAATATGAAAAATATATTCTGTTTCATGTCATCATATCGCCCCGCCTAGTGTTTTGAGATTCTATTGAGCTGGTTATGTTCGTTGGGATCGTTCCAAGGTTTCCTTGGTTATTTGGGAACAAGCCTATTTTGGTGTTTTCCCATGTCTGTTCTAACACCTAATAGTACTTTATATGTTACAGTCAAAGTGATTAAAGAACTATTATACATAATGACTGGTTATTATATTATATTATTATATAATATCAGAATTGACGAGATAAAGCGATGTTGATAGATATTAGCTTAACGTTATTTTTTATGACCATTAAAAACAATATTTGTGTCATCGAAATATAATATAATAAACAATTTGGAGCAGAGAAATTATTATTCGTTGTGATCATTATGCTTTTCATTAGTTATGCGTTTCAAATTTATGCCTTTTAATACTTACGACAAACAATTCTAGTCAATTATCACTTTATCTAAATTGAGTAGACATTATAAATAATGGCTAGATATTATATATAATAACCAGGCTTACTACTTTGGCTGTAACATATAAACAAAAACTGTTTTTGTACCAGGGCCCCGATAGACCTAAATTAGACCCTACTTACCAAAACCAAATCATAGTCGAAAACGATATGGCCTATCCACACTTCACGAGACGACACGAGGGAAGGCGACACGTCGAAAGGCGTGTACAAAAGTATGGAGTGTAACGTTTTCGACTGTAAATTGGTTGTTGCAAATATTTTCTTACAACAAATAACATTTTTTCAATTTTTATATCTGTTTCTGATTCATATGTTACAAATTCAGATTCATCTGTGCACAAAAATTTGAACGTCAAAATCTTGAAAAGTATTATAGAAAAACGAGTTCATCATTCAATTATATGTTATCTGGTATACCTATTTCCATATGAATATATGTTACAGAGCTGAAAGTGTGAAAGAATGAAATTTCAAACAAATACCCTGCCCTACTCTGTAACGACTGTAACAAAAAAAGTGTTCGAAATGACAGAAATCCGATTACTCCATTGAAACAACTTTAGATAATAGGGCAGCTGAACAAGATGCTAATATTAGGTCCTTACCTATGAAATTGGTGTTTTGTATGGAGATTTTGGGGATGTCTGCATTTTACATACTAACATTTTATCAGTTTTATTCACAACGACAAATCCAGAGATAATAATATTTGGTATGTATCATTAGACAAGCTTTAGCAATATGTGTGTGAACACGCTTGATAAAAATTATTCATCGATTTTATGTTAATGCAATTCAAATGATGTATTCGGGAGGCAGTTAAAAATAATTGTATTTGTGTCTAATTTTAACACAATTAAACTTACAAAAAATTATCAAATTAAATAATACGAGCTCAAATATATGGTCTATTTTTAGAAGAGGCAATTATTTTATAAGAATGTTCTGAAACTAATAGTTACGGACAAATTGCTAAGACAGAATAAAACACCAATTTCATAGGTAAGGACCCAATATTAGTCAGTATATACTCTCATCTCGCTGAGGAGCTATTAATTTAGTTAACTCGACACTTACACTTGAACGTGTTTACTTAATCAGAGCTGTGAGTGAGGTGCGAAGTTAAAGTCTCGTATGCACTTCAACTATAGACGATGAATCAAGCAAGTTTATGTTGAAATCCTTGCAAACTAAGCTCCGTCTATGAAGGAAGCATTTAATTACATCGCTTTAAGGAATATCGTTATGACAATATATTGGGTCCTTACCTATGAAATTGGTGTTTTTATTCTGTCTTAGCAATTCGTCCGTAACTATTAAGTTTCAGAACATTCTTATAAAATAATTGCCTCTTCTAAAAATAGACCATATATTTGAGCTCGTATTATTTAATTTGATAATTTTTTGTAAGTTTAATTGTGTTAAAATTAGACACAAACACAATTATTTTTAACTGCCTCCCGAATACATCATTTGATTTGCATTAACATAATACGATGAATAATTTTTATCAAGCGTGTTCACACACATATTGCTAAAGCTTGTCTAATGATACATGCCAAATATTATTATCTTTGGAATTGTCGTTGTGAAGAAAACTCAAAAAATGTTAGTATGTAAAATGCAGACATCCCCAAAATCTCCATACAAAACACCAATTTCATAGGTAAGGTACTAATATTAAGCTAAATGTAGGTGTTTAATACTTCTGCTCACAATAATGACATGTCATGGGGAGTCAATGACATTTTGACATCTCTGCCTACTCTTCGGGGAGACTGCGGTTAATGTTGAGTTAAGCGTAATTTTGGGAACAAGGGCTCGCCCCATATGCTGTTATTAAAACACAGGCTTATATCTATATATATACATTATAATAAAACTGTAGAGGTTGAATGTCTGTACATAGAAAGAAAATGTTTAAAATCAAGTCAGCGGGATGTAAAAAGAATATTTGTTTCTCTGTCTGTTCGTCTGTTTGTACAGGCTAATCTCCGAAATGGCTGGATCTATTTCAATAAATTTTGCATGGTGATACCTTATATCCCTGGTCAACATCTTAGATACTTTTTATTCGGGAAAATTAAAGGATTCCCGTTAAAAAACCATAGTAAACGCGACCGAAGTCGCGGGCAACCGCTAGTATTCTATAAATCCAAGGAGCTACGATTGTTTATACTACGTATGCCTGACCGCGTAATCCTTAATAGATGAAGAAGACTATAACCAGATAAAAACTTCATAAAGTAAAATGTTATTTATATAACATGCACCTTTTACAAAATCTTGTACGGACAAGTGACTAAAAAGCAAGACTGGCACCGACTCGCCAAGATTTTAAAATATTCTCGGCTAAGGTATGAGGCTCTTCGTTCGTTGCTCGTTCTGCTGAGTTTTTTCGTGTTCTTCCGCCAATTAGTACTCTTATTGCAACTTTCGTATAGTTTGCTTTGTTAGATGCGCTTAACCATTTACTATATTTCGGTCGCCACTCGCCGCCTCATCACCGCGCTCGCTTACACTACTTACAAGACACACTCTTTCTTTATCTTACTTACTAAATCCCTCGCATTACAATCCACACACACTATCCAATTACCCTCGCACAAAAAAAAAACTAATAAAAATATATTATGTTCATTTTGTTAGATTATACTCGTAGACTTGAAATTGTAATTAACTATTGTAGTGCTCAACCTGTAATAATAACTTGTAAGAGGTGGTGGGCTGATAACTTGAGATACAGGTCTAACCTAGTTCAGGTATCAGTCCGCCATAATCAGAGCAGTGACGTATTATATTATTGTATCATTTTTATTTCACTGTAATTTATGTTAAGATTTATGTTTATGTATGAAAACTATCTGTACCTATGTGAAATGTATACTGTTGAATGTTTATGGTGAGGAATAGAGAATTATTATATTTTCATGCCAGCTTTATGTAACAATAACAACTCATTTAACTTTCCTTACCTCAGTGTTTTTATGATACACTTTATTGCCTTGGAATTACAAATTTGTTTCAAGTTTTGCAACAAAAGTAGTAATGACGTCGTACGTAATAACTTAGTATTACGAGTGAGCTGTTTGAGTTTTATGGAAGACTACTAAAGTCTTTGTAAGGCCTGCGAATACTTTCTTGAATTTGCCCGTTTCGGTAACTAATCTGTTAAATTGTCATTAGCTTTTGGGAGTCGAATTTTTTGTTACAACATACTTCGTCTTCAAGCTATAAATATCCCGTTGCTGGGCACAAGCCTTCCTAATGGGCCGTAACACCACAACGCTGGTCCAATGCCGGAAGAAACGGTTACAAATCCGACCGGGACCAACGGCTTCACGTGCCTTCCGAAGCACGGTTCGATATCACAAAGTTTTAGTTACCCATCCAAGGCCAGACCAAGGCGAAGGTGGCTTTGTTTCGATTTCGGAAGCCCAAGCGTACTAACCACTACGCCACCGAGCACTACAATATACTTAACACAGCGTATTAAATATTAGGTCCTTACCTATGAAATTGGTGTTCTGTATGGAGATTTTGGGGAATTCTGCATTTTCCATACTAAATTTTTTTCAGTTTTCTTCATAACGACAAGTTCAAAGATAATATTTAGCATCTATCATTAGACAAGCTTTAGTAATATGTGTAATATCACACTTCATAAAAATTATTTATCGCTTTTAAGTGAATGCAAATAAAATGATGTATTCGGGAGGCACTTAAAAAGAGTTGTCTCCGTGTCCAATTTTAACATAATTAAACTTACAACAATTTATCAAAAGAGCTCAAAAATATAGTCTATTTTTAGACGAGGTAATAATTTTTTAGGAAAACTCTGAATCTTAATAGTTACAGACAAAATACTAAGAGTGAAAAAAAAACACCAATTTCATAGGTAAGGACCCAATATCACTCTTATTTCCCCGATTGCCTACCTACACACCTTGCGGGTGCTAAAACAAACGATTCAGCTTATTATGTTTAAAATCATGTGTGACTGGCAGCTTGTTCTGCTTATTGCTATGCATTGGGCACAATGTAAAGAGGTGTTATATATACGGTCATCAAAATATTAAAATTTTTGACAGCTTAAAAATACAATTGGTCAGCAAAATAACTAAATGGTCAGCAACTTATGGGCAGTAAGTATTTCTAAATTGTTCAGCTGAATAACTAATTGAGCAGAATCTTATGGACAGCAGATATTTCTTATTTGTCAGCAAAATAACTAATATGGAAGCTTTTTTTTTACATATGACAGGTCAGCTCTTGGCCTTTATCTCACCTGATAGTAAGTGACGATAAGGCTGAAGATGGAAGCGAGCTTCACCTGTAATCCTCAACAACTGAGGAACTGGCTATCTTACGTCTGATTGCCGGAACACAACAATGCTTATAACATTGTTATTATGGCGACAGATTTAAGTAAGACGGTGGTAGCTAGCCAGGAGGGCTCAGAAACCCTACCACCAACCAAACCGAGCAGAAAAACTTCTGCCCCCATGGGGAATCGAACCCGGACTTCCCGATCAACACCCGGTGGTGTGAACCACTAGACCAGAGAGGCGGTTAAGCTATTCAAATGTTTAGTTCAAGGAAAGTTCTTTTCCTTGATCATTCTCTTGTTTTGATTGCTTCCACATTAAGTATACTTCGCATTTATGAAGGTTGAATTCGACATCTAATGCTACTTTCAAACTTCAAAACCAATAGGTGCTACGACACGATGAAAAATTCTAGAGCCACAGTGAATTATGCCCGATTTCACCATCAACCCCTAACTTTTAGGTGTCACGATATTTTAGGTGACACTTAACATTTATTTCCTTTTCACCATCACTTAGGGGACACCTAACGTGAAGTTAGGTGATCGTTTGAGGGTAATTTTAGTTTAAGTGACTTTTAGCTATGTGATGTTTAAATATGTTGGTGAAATCGGGCATTAGACATGCAAACATAAATTACCGAGCCCGTCCTAACCAAATCTCCTATCCAAGCCTCGTATGAGCCGTCTTTTACGCCCCGTAATATACGACAAACAAAGAAATCTTCTGCGATGAGAAAACATAAACTCCAGATACTGCCGCAATGGATATTTGCTTAACAAAATGTGTTACCAATATGCAGTGAGGTAGGGTTGAACGTTTGGTCCTTACGATCTTGTATTTGACTCGTTCGTATACATTTCAACTACACAGCTTCTGATACACAGAAGATACAGATATGTTCATAGGATATAAAGAAGGATTTAATATGAACTTACTAGTCTCGTAAACAGACAAAAAATTCTTCAACTTTCATAAAAGGTATCGCAATAAAAACTTATTATCTACTTGTATAATCATAAGCTTAACATAACTTAACAATAATTATATCATTGTCAATTTTTAAAAAAGTGGCTCATGAGTTTTTTGCCGAATTCTTCTCATGAATAGCCTTACTCTCGGAATCCGGCCGCTTGTATCGATTACAACCACAGTCAAAGCGCTGTGGTTGTGTTGCTACAAGTGCTCGCCAAAATGAACCTTAATATATAATATACTTTTTGATTTAATTACATAAATTGTTAAATTTCTTAATTGTTAAATATTGACGTTTCTGCCAGGATTAGCCTATGAAATAAAGTTATTTTTGTTTGTTTGTTTAACATATCATCACGTCTCTTTCCCCGAAGAGGTAGGCAGAGGTGTTAAACACCCTCATTTCGCCAGATATGTTGAGTTCCCGATATGTTGATGTAACAGGTGGCGAGCCTATTGCCATGCACCGGGCACAATGTGAGGTAAGCGATATGAGGTGGGATCGAACCCATCATTCCCGCGGCCTCTCGAACGAGTAGTGCCCCCTCCGTCTCAACTCGGCTACCGCTGCCTTTGCTTTGCTTGGATAAGAATATCACATAAAATACTTTTACTTTAATTATCATTTGTTTATTCAAAGTTTATTAAAGATACACAAGATACAGGATAAACAAACAAACACCTTAAGAAACATAATATTTAGAACTCGACTCGACTCGACTCGACTCGAACTCGACACATGAAAACCAAATCATTATGCAAATAAGCAATATCGGAACACCCCATTAAATACAACACACGTAAACTGTGCTTCAAGAATTATTTGAAAATTTTTCGTCAGAAAAAATCGTTTCATAAGTGTGATAAGTTTGTCCTCGGCAAGGATCAATATTATTTTTAAGTTTCCAAACATCTTAGCAATAAAATTGATCATACATTTTCTTCTGTTTCCGCCTAATTTACAATTTATTTATTTCCCATCCTTTTTAAAGTCAAGCCGTGAGTGGTAATTTATAATCCATTCAGTCGACAACCCTGCGACGGCTTGACGACACCCATAAAATGGGAGATTCGGATACGTATACGAACACTGGATCCGACGATACACCACGAATATTCGTACATAGCTCGGCTTAGCCTTTGTGGCCACAAGTACGGCTGAACTCGATTTCAGTTGACATGAAAATTTATGCAACGTAAAATAGAAAGTAGCATAATTTATGAAGCGGAGAATAATGGCTGTGATAAAATCAGTTATATTCCTAATTACATTGAATGAGGGAGAAAAAGAATATGTACACGGTCGTTTTCCAGAAAGGTGGTCTCAATGTAATGTATTCATTAATCTAAAAACAATTCAGTTCTATTTTTAAATAAGAATTGCGAACCTTAAGTGGTTGTGGACACATCGCTCGAAAAAACCGACAGCCGTTGGGGCAGAAAAGTTAAAGTGGCGACCACGTATGTACAGTCAGTTCCAATAGTCCATTTAAAGTCGGTAACAATTTTCGCTTGGAGCGCCGGTGCCTCACTCACACAATGTATACACAAGTAAACAGCTATTCGATTATCCTAGTTAGTTATGCAACATATCTAGAATTAAGTGACGTCCAAACAGTGGTTCGTTGGCCGAGCGGGGAAAACGTAGTACTTAATATAGAAAATTTCACGGTCCGTTTCCGGGGACCTAACATTTAAGTATAAATGTTATATTTTTTCAATAGAATTTGTTAACCTTTGTATTGAACGAAAATGTTTAAAGCGCTAATCTAAAAGCATTTAAACATGTCACGGCTAGAAATAATGTTTATCGCTTAGCAATAATAGTTATAAATAAATACAACGTGAAGGTTAAATGAAAATAAATGTGACAGTTAAGTATACCGTTTCAACTTCGCTTCGTCCTTTGTAATTTCTGCGTTTTTCATTATGCAAGTCAATAATTTTACCTATGTTTAGCAGAATGCGATTATGGCATTGCATGAGGGATTTAATTTTTCTCCAATGAGACTGCCTTTACCGTAAGTATTATCATGAATTAACTTATGATTCGTAAATGTATGATAAAATGATTGTTTGTTTTATCATTTCAAATATGAGTTTGTGTTTTTCTTATTTAGGTTATTGAGATGTTTTTTTTTATATTTATACCGATGGTTATTTTGTTTTAGCGGATTACAGTAATGCAATGGATAAATAACTTTTCCAGACACCTACTTCTATCACGACTCGCTATGAAGGAGTATGGACGCATATCAGTGAATTTGTAAGGGTGAGTGCCGCCGTCCGCCGGACCTGGCGCTTTGGTGTCGATGACAGGGCACCAGAAGACATCTGCTAATTTTACGGAAGTTTTAATGAGTGTTGTGCTACCAATATGCGATGTGTTTTATACTGACTCCTGATGCTGAAATTCCTCATGTCATTTGTGCCAGACTGTGCATCGAGCTCACTCAAGTAGTGCGTGTGTATAACAACAAAATACGTGACACAAGCTTCATACTCTAACCAGCAGTTGCCGAATTTAAACTATTTTTGATATCACAATGTTTTAGGTTTGAACTTGTTTGCTCTTATAGATATTGCAATTCACGAAGGCGACTAAATCGTTCGGGTTTAGACCTTAAGGCGTTAGCAGCGAAGCTACTGGCCATCATAAAATGCAACAAGTATAAGACCAGAATTTAGATCTTGGAAAAAACAAAACTGTGAGTAATATACCCGTTAATCTAGACGGGTCTATTTCTAAGTCCCGTAAAACACCGGAACCCTAAACCTCCAAATACTGGGATTTGAGAGCCAATAAAAAGTATATTGCGCGTGGTCTATCATGCGGAATAATAAACGGGCCCTGGAGAATTACCACCAGTCGAATGCGATTGATTACGGTCCACGTCCGAATAATATTACTGTCACTGCTAAAAACGGTCAATTAAGCACAGAATGCTGCGAAATATTTGTATTTATTTCTGTCAACTTTGCGTGGTACGGTCATGTGGAAAAGAGAGGTAAATGTCACTAAAGCAAGAAGAGTGTTCCAAGCGTAGATGCACCAACGCCAACTACATAACAAGTTTTCCAAAGAATGAAGAAACCCGAGATCACAAATTTTAACACAATTTCAATTCTGAAAGCTAAACTTTCGAAATTGAAAGTGATGCTGTTTATGCCATGAATAAGTACTTAAAACTGGCACACGTATTCTCACCTATTGAAGGGTACTTACCTCAATAGGTTAGAATACGTGTGCCTGTTAATGATGCGATGGTCTGCTTTTCCCATCCACAGGTCCGCTTTTTTTGGTTGCGTTAAGATGTTCGATTTCTATGGAAAACAATATTTCACCTACTTTCCGCTCGGACCGCTTTTCAATTGAGCTTCTTAACACAACTAAAAAAGTTTTTCCAATGATAAATTACTCTAGGGAAATAGTATTAGGAAAATATTGAGACGATCTCTGTGGCCGAGTAGTATGTACGCCGGTCTCAAGGCGTCGCCGTCCCGAGAGGTTTTGGGTTCGATCCCCGGTGGGGGAAAATGTTTTAAGAACATTTTTATTTTATTTAATATATATGTTACTGGAAATGTATAAAATCTAGGAAAAGAATAAATGAAAGATCAAGAATCAATTCCTAGGAAATTTATTCTAATAGATATTAGGTTAAGGTTATTTTTATTATGATCCTTCAAAATAATATTTCTGTCATCAAACAATTTGTCAGCAGAGAAAACATTTGAGTTGCTGCCCAATTAGTTATTTTGCTGTAGCATTTACAAATATTTGCTGTCCTAAGTTGCTGACCAATTAGTTATTTTAGCTGACCAATTGTATTTTTTTGCTGACCAAAATTCGAATATTTTGCTGACCGTTTAAATAACATTCATAGATTAAGCTATTGTGTCTCGTGTCTGGAATATGAAGAGTTTAAACATAGCTCGGTGGTGTAAGAAACTCGGTTGCTTAGTAATTTTTTATCGCCCTGGTTGGATCGACGATTGTGACTAACTAAGAAGTTAGCATTGGACTGACTAATGGTAATAAGAAAAAAAAGATATTAAATAATTATAGGAGAGATTGAGCATGTAACGAGAAGGGTTAAGAATAAGAGAGTGGATAGTAATGCAGGGAGAGGAAGACCGGAGAAGAGATGGATAGATTGTGTGAATGAGGACATGGCTAGAATGGGAGTGAATGTTGATATAGCGGTGATATGGGAGAGTGGAGGAGAAAGACTTGTTGCGCCGACTCCAAATGAAATCGGGAAAAGGGCAGGCAACTGATGATGAGATTCAGGCAACAGAAGTAAGAGTAAAATACTGTAAAATATACTGTTAGCAAAATTAATGTTGACTATTGGATAGTCTCCTTTATCAAGTCCCGCTTGTGTACCTAGGCTTAAGTTCAACATAAGTTCCCTTCTCTGTACTTTGGTCTCTGAACAAATTTCGTTTAGTTTAAGAAGGATGGAGCTGAAAACTTCTAGGTTAGATATCGCAAAAGGTACAAGAAAAGTAACTCTACACTTTAGTTGCGGCTTAAAATTTCCAACAAAGGAAATATACTTTCTTACTTATCAGTTTTAGTATGTCTTTCGTTCGATTATGTGGTCGATGCAATACTGTCAACATATTATCGACAACCTGGCGAGGGTCTCACGAGACCACTGGCTCACGAACGTTCGTAATGAGATTCTTGAGGAGGCTTATGTCTAGCAGTGAGCGATATGACGCCGTTTATATAAGAGTATAAAAGAACCAGTTACTATGTATCATCATTATATTAGCGTTAATCCTGGTTGCTACAAAAGGGCTCGCCTCGTAGCCCAGGGTCTTTCGCACATTCACCTTCACCTCGATCGGTCTTCGGCATCAGTAGAAAGATTAATGAGCCGCACATGTTATCCCTCGCTAGTATGTTCTACCAGGGCCCGATGCCACTTCCATCGGGCCCTGGTAGAAGGGGGAGTCCCTTTTACCAGGGCCCGATGGAAGTGGCATGGTAAGACCTTTTTTCCACTTTACTATGTCATCATACAGAATGTAAGAATCATGAAAGACTATATAATTTATCGACAGTGCTAGTAAACTTGAAGTGGAAATTAGCGTCATTATTTTTCTTATTTCAACAGAAAAGTCAGCGGAAAAGATATAAAAGTACGCCATTGTCAGCGACGCTGTGAATCACAAGGTGAAAGTCAAACAAAGTTTAGTTAGAATAAAGCGCACACTATAAAGGTTTTCCGTTATCAGAAACTGTCGGCCATATTTTATTTTATGTCTGCCTTTAGTTTTCGTCAAAGAGTATGAAATACAGGCTGCAGACAAATCATATTTTTTTTGAGCATTTCTTTTCTTTTACGAATAAAATTTTAAATTTCACGATCACGATTTTTGATTAAAAATTCTATGTTCCTTAGGAAAAAATAAATAAATAAATATCCTCAGACATTCACACCTATCAACTAGTCCCATTTAAAGCAACTAAATGCTGCTTGTATTTCGGACACTAGATGACGGACAAATATATTTAATAGATAAATACATATAATTATTCAGAATATACATAATTCAATATATATATAATGAACATCCGACTGGAGAACAAATGCCTGAAAATTCAACACCCAAACACTTGCCTCCACTGGGGATCGAACCCAGGACCTCTCGAGATGGCGACGCCTTGAGACCGGCACAGACCGCTCGACCACGGCGTTCGTCGAAATATTCCTTATGATTAACCCTTTCGACGGTTATCATAAAATACATGGAGTTTCTTTATTCACATTTCGCGAGTTCGATTCCCGGTAGAGACAGACGATATTTAATAAATCCATGAATGCAGTTTCACTTATTTAAAAAAAAAATGATGTCTTTCAGTAAAACATCCTTATAATGAAATAAATTACATTGACAGAAGTACCTACAAATAAAATCTTATAAAATCAAAAGTCTGTAATAAGTGCGTACAAGGTCCCCACTCCACCAGTATAAGGCACAGAAGATTACATTCTTAAATCACAAACATCGCGATGGTATCTGTTAATGCCTTTGTAATAGATGCGAGGTGATAAGCGTAAAAAAATGTACACAAAAAATGTTACCTACTACAATAAATTCCTTGAAACAAGCACAAAGGATATAATATATGTCCTTTCAATCAATACCAACAATACAAAAAATTCGCCATAAAAAATTAAATACATTGCCAATGGCTGTAAGAAAATGAAAAATCGTATTACTCTAAGAAGAATGATAAAATTTTGCCATTATTCTTCCCACGATACACTAAAAATAGAACAGAGTTCCTTCATTGGGTAAATTCTTAGGAAATTCTATACACATATTCCCTGAAATAAGGCCAATTGAGCTAATAATTTTAACAATAGAAGTTCCTGAGACTTTCTTAAACATTGCTCTTTAAATATCAACAACAATATTCGCTGTTCTTTTGTCACTGGGTAGTTTTTTTAGTGATCCGCTTATTGAATCTCAGAATAAATTATATCTTCATGAACTTTATAATGGTGATGAATCATAAGCAGCCAACTTCACTCATCCCTTGCTGGACGTAGATCTTCACTAGCACACGTCACCGCTCTCGATCCTCCGACACTCTCGTACAGCACACTCCTCGCTAACCGCCTGTCGTCATGATGATCTTCTTCAGCCTAACGTTGTGCGGCCTTTTACCAGGTTCTATTTTCCTGCTATGCCTTCTGCACATTGCCCGGTTTTCTGCATTCCCTGGTGTGAGGTCAATCTCTCTCAAGTCCGCTTAAACAAAGTCTAAACAGCGTTTGTTGGGTTTTCCATGACACGTCTTCTTCTTACAAAGAGTTAACTTCTGAAGCGGTAAAATGGACGATACCAAGGAAACGACTCGACCATAGACCCAAACATACTCCTAAAATATCTTTTGCGACCGAAACCTATCAACATTAATCTTGAAATAGCTGAAAAGCCTTAAGGACCCAACATTAACGGCTCATAGCTAATAAATATCGGTTGTACCTGGTTGTACACCTAAACGCCTTCATAGAGTTTCAACTTCGTTCACCGTTTATAGTCCGGGCGTCAACATAACTGCCATTTTCGGCGAGCATCTAATCCCCGACTTCTCGGCTAGTAGGTAGGGAACTGGCAAAAATGTCGCGTCTGCGCCATTTATCACGCGGTAAGCCGTACACAGGTGTAGACTTTTATTGAGATAAATGTCCGCGGGACGAGTTGGATCGAGAGCGGTGCACCACTTAATTCTAGTGACAGTTTTTTTTTCATATCGAAGTTTCGGTAGTATTATTATGAACCTGTTGCGGAAATAATAGGCGCTTTGAATATTAAACTTAATTTATTGTAAAAGGCGTTGCACATAGGTGCAACTCAGAAGACAGAAGGGAGAATGTTGCCATAGGGCTAAAATATATTAAAATACATTGGTGTTGCAATAATAAAATAATCAATTTGCATAACACAATTAAAGTAATTAACATAAAATAAGTATTTAAGTTATAATTTTGTAATAAATAAATATTTGTGTTCAGTACTAATTTTGTACTGAACATAAGTTCCGCGGGGCAGAATGGAAAATTTTCTTATAAATCATACACTAAAAATTATTTAATATGTAACACTGAAGACAAAAATTCATAACATATCATATTATTTAATTTATTAGGCCCTATTCAAAATGTTGAAAACATAAAAAGTCTCTATAAGCATTTAGTATTAAGTATAATCATAGTTCTTTACATAAAAAGTATACAGGTATATTGAAAACTAATTAAAAATGCATTGTTATATAAAAGTACATAGGTAACAAATATTTTATTTTATTTTTAGTGATGTAAATAGAAGTTATAATAAACCAAAACCATGAATAACAATTGAATTTTAACATACTAAACTATTTTACATACTTCACTGTATTTTTTACTATATTTGTTTTTAACACTGAATAAAATAATAAAATGTTTCTTTAATACATGAATTAAGGATACAAACAATTTATTTTTAGTAGCCATTTAATTTGAAGAAAAAAATACAAACTAATTCTGGTGTGTTCCACCAACAACATACCCAAATAATGTATTTTGTAAATATATATTGTTACATTGCAGATTGTCATTTAATAGTATTTTGAAATAAAAATCTGCTCCCAATAAAAGAGAAATACCAGAAGGAATATTAAAATCAGGATCGGCTAATTTTAAATGGTTAGGGAATTTAAAGCCTCTTCTATCCATATATTGTCGAGGCAAATCAGAAGTAATAGACTCTATAACATTACAATTAATATTATACTGAACCTTATCTAATGATTGTATTTTTAAATTTACATATTCACTTACCCTATTTACATTTTGACCTAATCCATATATGTTACTTTTTTGTTTATATTTATTTAAATTTAATTTAGTTACTAATGAATTTGAGACAACACATGATTGACTACCACTATCGAGTAGAGCCTTTACATGAATAGTCTTACCAAACTGGTCTTTTACTTTAACCTTTATAGTAGGCAATAAAACATTTGAACTCATATTAGTATTGAGTAATGCCATACACTCTTTGTGCTCATGGAGATGCAACAATGTGTTATGGTCTTTTTTACAAGTTTTACATTTGAAATTATATTTACATTGATCTGAATGAACTCTAAGACATAAACTACAAACATTATTCACATTTACAAAATCTATTCTATCACTTACAGTACTAGACTTAAAACTAGGGCACATAAACAACAAATGATTACCTTTACAATATAAACAAACTAGACTTTTAAAAGGCTTGGCAACAATATTTGTCACTCTATTTAAACAATATTTATTTTTAAATTTACTTTCATAGCAGGTATATGTTGAAGGCAAACTATCCTCCAAAGCAATAGCCCTTTTTTCTAAAAAGTCCAAAAAGTCCTCAATGCTAGGTAAAAAGCTAAGACTTTGTCTATTTAAATGGTATGCTGTGTTAGTAACAGAATCCAACTTACGAGACAAAATTGATAACAAAAGCATATTCCAATGATCTACGGGCTGCTCTAAATTTCTTAATGCATGCAACTGCTGCCTAATTTCAGAAATAAAAGATCTTAAAACTATAGCAGTACCTGTTTGCATTGTAGGTAAATCTAATAAAATATTTATGTGGTTTGAAATGATTCTAGTTAAATTATTGTAACGCTTATCTAACAAATTGATAGCTTCAAAGTAGGACTCATTGGTAAGTGGGAGATTTACAATAACTGAAAGAGCCTCATCTTTTAAATATTTTCTTAAATAAAATAGTTTATGTACATTTGATAATGACACATTGGTACCAATTAACACATTAAATAATTCTATAAAAGGTTTGTACAGTGTAAAATTCTTACCGTCAAAGTAGGGAATCTCAACAGCAGGCAAGTTTGCATTGAAATTGTGAGAGGAACTGTTCTCTCTCTTAGATAAAACTTTGATAAATTCTCTAAATTTAGCTAGTACCGAAAAATAGCATGATTCTACTGAATTAACATCTTCACTATCATTATTATCAAGATTTGTTATATTGAAGTTTATTTCTTCGTATTTTTCGTAGGTGCTCATAAGTTTCTCCAATCTAACTTGGAGTGCTTCCGTGCCGGCCAACTCCATAGCAGTTGTATCGGACACGAAATTCTGCATACGGGATATTGTAGCTTTTAAGATGCCGCGTTTGGCATGCAACACCTTCAATTCTTCCATAGTTACACTAACTTATAGCTACACTGAACACTAAAAACACTAAACACAATTATTTACACTTAACCGGCAATGTTTTTATTTACACTTTTGACGTTTGACGTCCATAGACTGCCTGCGCGCGCAGCGCACAAATAATGGCCGCTGCTGTCACGCCGCTTGCCGCCAAAGTCAAAATTCGAAGCCGCCAAAATGAAATAATTTTCTTCAAATTTAACCAAAATATTGATTTTGGATTTTCAACTTGCCCAATGGTTTCCTATTGTGCCCTTTTTGTGCATGGGACAAATTGGAGCACAATCTTATTGGGGTTCGCCGCCGCCAAATTCAAAAAAACGCCTTCTATGGCAAGTCTTGTAGCACCCAAAACGACGAACACTCGCGAACTTTATTTCTCCACTGGTTTACTAAGCTCGAAGGACCACAAAAACGCCTATGTTGCGGAAATAATAGGCGCTTTGAATATTAAACTTAATTTATTGTAAAAGGCGTTGCACATAGGTGCAACTCAGAAGACAGAAGGGAGAATGTTGCCATAGGGCTAAAATATATTAAAATACATTGGTGTTGCAATAATAAAATAATCAATTTGCATAACACAATTAAAGTAATTAACATAAAATAAGTATTTAAGTTATAATTTTGTAATAAATAAATATTTGTGTTCAGTACTAATTTTGTACTGAACATAACCACCTATTTGTATTAAATGATACAACCTTCATTCTGTCTGCAAAGTTTAAGCATATCAATAAATTCCTTTATGATATACTCACAAACATTTTGTAATTTCTATCATCATTTCATTAAAGTTAAGTGCTTTATCACAGGTGGCGCAATCAATGTCAATATCACATTTAATCCTACGTCAAGCGTACTCATAAACGCCAGAATTGCGAAACTAAACATAGGACTTTACGACTCATATAAACTTAAGAAAATGTTTATCGATTAAGCCTTACCTTTGGAAAATGTTTGGAAGAACACCGAAGTATTCATTGCTGTCAATAAAACAAATATCTTTAAATCCCTCTTTCGAGCTCTTAAAACTTTGGCCAGACTTCCAAAATTTCAAGTCTTTTACTTAAACCGCATACAGCAGGTTTTAGGATTCTGAAAGTAATTTATAAAGCCTTACTTCCAATTGGACTTTCTTAAGAATACATTTTGAATAAAAGTTGTGATGTCGATTCTAACAGCTTCAAACATAAATATTTAAAAGCACTAGAACTTCAATAGTTCAAGCTATGAAGCGGTGCTAGCTCAGAAGTTCAACAGGACAAGTTTTACCATAATTGATGTGCCATTAAACCTACTATTCGACTGGAATCCATTTCATAGAATTTGCATTTACAACCGGCTTTGTTCCTCAGATAGGTGCAGGTGGCTGATTTAGTGGCAGAATAGTAGAAGGGGATTGAGGGAGAGAATTAAGGAGACAATAATCTGGAATAAGTTGGGAACTACTACCAAGAATATGTAAAATGGGAAAATCTATGAAGAAAACTTATTGAGGCAAAATTCGAAAAAATATGCAAGCAATTCTAGAGATAAAAAGAACACAACCAATCTGGAGCATATTACATGTCGTGCCCTTAAAGATCCACTCTTTAGCAAGTAGAAGCAAGTAGTCTCTTCAAATGAATTTGAAGTTCTTTACCTTAGGCCACATCAACGTTTTCCATCAGGTGAGATTGGGATCATCATCAGCCTATATTCGTCCCACTGCTGTGCCAGGCCTTCCTCATGGAGAAACACATGAGGAGTATGGGTCGTAACACCACCATGCTGACCCAATGCGGGAGTTTGGGATCAATCGTGTTCAAATAATTCTTGCACGTTCCAATAATCACAAAACGAGTTGTTTTAGCTATGTTTTAGATTTTTTTTCTGATTCGTTTTTGAATATTGGCACAAAAGAAATTCTTTGCATAACAGGAGGCGAGCTCTTTCATGCCCAGGGCATAATGTGAAGCAGGTTTAAACTGTAATGATTTTAGTTGTTATTCAATTTAAATTCTTATTATTTTACGTATAATATTCATCAGTATCCGTCTAATTGCTGATTACGCAAATCAGTTGTCTGGCTACATAGGCATCAGTTTTACCTCGGCTCGGCGACAGCTCCGATTAACACCCGTTTTGAATAGTTTGTGTGAACGCGTGTCCGTATTGTGGTAAGCCACGTGACTAGGAGATTTGGGTAATGACTGCGACAGGAGCTAAACGAATTACATAGAAGATTAAATTGGGCCTATGGTGAAATGACATTCTAAGGGTACCTTTCCACCAGAGCTATGCTACACTATACCGTGTCGGAAAAAAAATTGACAAATAGAATGGCACCATTTGCTATTTTCCTTTTTTACATACCCGGGCTTAAATAAGAAAATACACTCCAACCCCTTCACCAACTGGACATAGCCTCCCCTACCGCTATTGCTGTTCTCATTCAAATTACACCAACCAGCTTACGAATATCGTCATCCCAGGTAGTCACAGGCCGTCCCACAATACGAATCACGGTCTCCACTCTTTGCGATCTTTGCCGAATCACGGTCTCCACTCAAGAACTTTGAATTATTTCATTCGGACATTCCGTTCAAAAGATATCGTGAGTTTAAATGGAAAATCTATACTAAATGTCGTGTCTATATGTTCTTAGGACGTCACAGATATCTCTGCGGCCCCTCGGTGAACTTCGCTAGTAATTTGATCATATCTTCGTCAATTTTGGTCGTAGAACAATAATTTTTGCACAGTGTGTTAAGGATTTCTTAGATCTATTAATGTGCATTCTCAGTTTAAAAAGTTACGGATCTTCATAGGTTGCGTGTGCTCCGGCGCAACGGGAAGGCAGCCCCTCCACTTGCGTAACAAGGCATAGGCGCCCGCGCTCTCCTTCGCAGCTTCGGCTTGCTGGTAGCGGTTAGGGTCTGCCACCATCCGCGCCTCCGCCTTATTGAATTACACTCTAGAGGTAGGGCAGACAAGTACCACGTGGTGGGAGAGGTTGACTGAGTCGGATTCGAATAAGGTAAAAACAAAGTCCAATTTTTTATTCCTAATCATATACGATCAAAGAATAAAATATCAAACAATGATTATACTGAATGAATATTATACTAATCAAACATTAGTCTCATCGTTATAATATCAAACAATTATTATATAAACCGAAAATTAGACTAACTGAAATAACGCCAATTAAAAAATATACTAAAAGTTGTTAGGTCATTTGAAATTATATGAAACGTTGTTTGATAAACATAGGACAACCAATAAAAATATCCCGAAACTACAGTCAGTGTTATTTCTGTAAAATAAAAAAATTATCTGCAGAGAACTCATAAGTCACAAGTTCACTACTTAAAAACATTGTATCAAGCCCATTCATCTCTGTATTTTGTCTAATCGATGCAGATCAAAAATTCGACAAAAATTTTATTATTAGAAATTAAAAAGTTTGAAAAAGTAATAAAACAATTAATATGCTCTTAGCTATTAGTTTTAGATATAATATTCATTAAGTTTATTTTTACCAGCTAAATATCAGCTATTATTTTCATAAGCGGCTATTAGCCAGCCCTTTGCCAAGATGATATTAGTCAAATAAACGCTACGATAAATTGACGTCAACGAGAACGTCACCTCCCCCCGGAAAGATAAGAAGTGACATCCTGAGCGAGCCGACCATGTATTTAGTAAAACGGGTTAATCTCTAATTATTAAACCCATTAGATTTACCAGCATAAGAAAAAGAAGTCGAAATTGTGGTCTTTCTTTCTTACCTCCGTCCTTTGACGACCTCCGTGGTCGAGTGGTCTAAATGCCGGTCTCAAGGCGTCGCCATCTCGAGAGGTTCCGGGTTCGATCCCCGGTGGGGGCAAATGTTTGGGTGATGAATTTTCAAGCATTTGTTCTCCATTCTTGGATGTTTATATATATTTATATATATTCAGGATATTTATATGTATATCTATTAAGTATATTAGGTCCTTACCTATAAAATTGGTGATTTGTATGGAGATTTTGGGGAATTCTGCATTTTCCATACTAAAATTTTTTCAGTTTTCTTCACAACGACAAATCCAAAAATAATAATATTTGGCATATATCATTAGACAAGCTTTAGTAATATGTGTAATATCACACTTCATAAAAATTATTTATCGTTTTTAAGTGAATGCAAATAAAATGATGTATTCGGGAGGCACTTAAAAAGAGTTGTCTCCGTGTCCAATTTTAACACAATTAAACTTACAACAAATTATCAAAACAAATCAAAAGAGCTCAAAAATATAGTCTATTTTTAGACGAGGTAATAATTTTTTAGGAATACTCTGAATCTTAATAGTTACAGACAAAATACTAAGAGAGAAAAAAACACCAATTTCATAGGTAAGGACCCAATATTTATCCGTCATCTAGTGTCCGTAACACAAGCAGCATTAGTTGCTTAATACGGGGCTAGTTGATAGGTGTGAATGTTTGAAGATATTTTTTTATTTATTTATAAACACCTGCCATATTAGAAAAGTAAGAACAAACTAAATACGGTATTTTGTTGGTTTTAAAGTTTAGTCTCTCGATTCCTCTACGCAATAATGAGTAGAATTAATCGGATTACAAGTTTCTTAGACACCAAGTCACGTGGCGGTATTATTTCATTAGTCGTCTAATTGACTACGTACCGAGTGTCTGAGTTTTAACGAACCGAAGCTTACGACTTGAGAACGTGGTATTGGTGATATAATATTCTTTGAACAATCTCTGTTCTGTAGGGAGTCAGGAATTATTAGTATTTACTACAGCTTTGGGGAATATTATGCCAACGTTACTATTTTAGTTGAATTCGAGATTGTGAGAGTAATGTGAAAGACACTTGGCAATTCAAAATGTTTTGAAACTATAAATACACAAATGCCTTAGATATAAGCCGCCATCTTGAACATTTTTCTTAAACTATTTTGTCACTTCATAGCAGTTTCTTTTATCGTGTTTTGTTTGGATGGTCATGCTAGCTTTGTAAGCATATTAAAATCACTACCTGTGATACAACAGCGTAATTCAACACATCTTCATCTATGTCACTCGTCTATAGCGACGAGTTAAGTTAACCTGAGTTAACCTGAACAATTTGTTCAACGAATAATAATTATATTATCAGTTATCACTAATCCACGTTCATAAGTCAAAAACTTCGGTTCGTAAAAACTCGAACACTTGAACTAGTCAAACAGACGACTAATGAAATAATACCGCCGCGTGACTTGGTGTCTAAGAAACTTATAATCCGATTAATTCTGCTACGGTATCAAGAGTATAATTATGATATTTTAGTATTAAATTATTAGCAAAGATTAAGAACAGTAATGTTATACCTGATTAGAGAAAACTGAAGCGAACATTTACTGATAAGTAAAATAAGTGATTGTTTTTATTTCAAAACTGTCTAAGTGAACTATATATTTTACGAATGTAATTAAAAAAGTGATAGGTACATACAACAACACCATATCATCACGCCTTTTCCCCCGAAGGGTTAGACAAAGGTGTTAAACACCCACTTTTCGCCAGATATGTTAGATCCCCATGTGGTGGCGAGGTTGTTATGCACCGGGCACAATGTGAGGCAAGCGATATTTTTAATTAACTGTACTTGTTGGCGACCAACACCGTGTAACATCGGACCTTAATTCCAAATTCCCAATATGTCATACTTTAGGTTTTTGTATTCAGAATGTCAGGCTTTTTTGATAGAAACAATTGTACTTTTTTACTGTCAGTGTGCTACTAGACATTATACGTGTTACATCAGTGTGTGGTCCTTTTTGCTCTCACTTTTCCATCCTCAACAGTACTTCAGTTTTTATGCAAGCTCAGTAGTACAGGCGGTGGGATAGAACCCGCGAATGCCGCGGCCTCTCGAACGAGTATTGCCCCGTCCGTCGTATGTAAGACAGCAGTAGCCGAGTTGTCATTATATATACTCTTTATTGAAATTCAAAAACAAATACATAAAACAGGTTGTTAACATATGTTAGCAAGGGCGGACATATCCCTAACAGAGATCTCTGCCTGTCAACCCATGAAAGTAAGTTGAGAAAATAGATTATAGGGGATACAAATGCATAAAGAAGACAATATTGAAAAACTTTAATATTAAACATACCTACATAATAATAATCCTACTTAAATACACATATAAAAACAAATACTTATATTTTATATTTTATAAGAAAGGTCAAAACAGGGTAGGTAAACAAAAAAGATTCAATTTGTACTTAAATCGTAACATTTACAGTATTTTCAGCTCTGGCATTAACGTTCCAGGCGCCGAAGAAATAAATAAATTCTTACTGTAAAGTCATAAGCATACCTACCTACACCACTTTTCAGCAATGGACGTCTTTATTCCCTTGTAATAGAAGTCATTTACTGACAAAAGCGAATACGTTCAAACTCGTGACTGTACTGAAATAAAAGTGTTCTTGTTTAAAACAGCATTCATGTGTAATAATAAGGCTTATGTCGTTTTCATTAAAAGAGTATTAATTAGAAAGATCCTTACAGACGGGTTTGGAACCCACAAACAGGGCCCGACCGGCTGTTTCACTAATTAAGATACTGTGCCCACTAATTGGAAAATAACCGTCTCGGAGACCCGGAAAATCCTCATCCAAATATCTCAGTTACTAAGACGATAAATTTAAAATTAAAAACTGAACTGCTTTTCAGGTTCAACGAAGAAGTTAAAATAGAGACAGATTTTCATAAATGAATAAAATATTTATTAAAATTCAAAATAATACAGTGCCATTTAATCAATCAACAGCCACAATCTTTATATATATGTATTTATCTTTTAAATATTTATCCGTCATCTAGTATCCCCGTAACGCAAACAGCATTAGGGTTAGGGTGCGTTTCCACCAGAGCTATGCGAGGTACCTATGCAGTGTGTGAAGACGAAATAGACCAATAAGATGTCACCATTTTGCGAGTCATTTGAAAAGAAGCAATCCTAATGGTCTATTTTTCCTCGCACACAGCATAGCTATCTCGCATAGTTCTAGTGGAAAAGTTCCCTTAATGGTGTGAACGTCTGAAGATATTTATGTTTATTCAATCCATTATTCAATATCAGCTACCGCTCAGAAGTAAAGATACAGTCAGAGGCACTAAACTTTATTCACTTCTAACACTTTTTAACCCTTATTGCTATGAAAATAGAGTTTCTTACTTTGTTTAGATAGTTCTGCTCTGAAGGTACCACACAACTGACTGTACAAAGGATTATTAGCCGTATAGGCCAGTGGCCGGTTATCCCACGATACACTAACACAAGTGATGTACCATCTGGAGGATCAAACGGGTGCTAGTTGAAAATCAGCGTCAGATCTCTTCGAATCTGGCATAATGCTGAACTGGCCTCGCATTCCAATGCAGTTGTGGGACTTCAGAATTATTGTAATTATGTACCTATTCAAGTTACAGTTTAAGTTTGTTTGTTTGTTGTTGCGCAATTGTTTTGGAAATAAACGTATTTTCTTTTTTTCCTCTACGTTCTTTCTGTCTGCCTACATAAGTCCGTTCCTAGAGACCTCCGGTAATATGCGTACTTTCATAATGAAATTATCTTTTCATGTAATAAATGAAGTATATTTTAAATCGCCCTATTAAAATGTTCCCGCATCGTCGCGCCGCGTCTCGTCTGTGTGTGAGCTGACCCGATACCAGCAGCATTTCGCATCAACATTCTGTTGCGACTTTTTTTTTGTGTATGATACCCTATCATACACAAAAAAAGTTTTAAAAAATCTGACTATATCTCTATACATACATGTAATCAGCGCTGTATCAGCTTCGCCTGATGCAGCATATGCTGAGGTCGGGTCCTAGTTAACCTTGTATGTGATTGTTTGTGTATTTTGCGTCTTGTTTGTGCCTGTGGTCAATAAATGTTTTTCTTTCTTTCTAATAAAACTGTAGGGGTCGAATGTCTGTACATAGAAAAAAAATTATAAAAATCAAGTCATGGGGTGTAAAAAGAGAGAAAATACCAAAAAAGAATTGATTTGCGTAGTTGTAGTGCTAATATACGAAATGGCTGGACCGATTTCAATGAAATTTTGCATGGTCAACATCTTAGATACTTTTTATTCCGAAAAATTTAAGGGTTCCCGAGGATAGTTAAATTATAGTAACCGCTGGCGAAGTCGCGGGTATTGCCGCTAGTTTGAAATAAAATATTAATTATAAACGATGTACAAACTATGAGTTGACAGCCATCGGAAGCAAGTGTAAAGAAAACTAAAATAATGCGTTTGTATCGTAACATCGTTTACATAAAATTACAATTAATCATGCCACGTTCATGAAGCTACGAAGATTACGCGACTTGATAATCCTCAAATTGGACAACATTATACTTAGACTTGACTTGAATATTAAATGAAAAATTTCAGAGGAAGTTTGTCGACGTAATACTTCAATTAAAATAAATGTTTCTTCCTTGATACTGTGCTCGATGAATGTCTGCAAGCTCAGCTCTTGTAACAAAGAGACATCGTTTTGTTAGTGTGCCAAGCACGAACCGTTTGACGTATCGTTATCATTATCGTAAGTGATTTTTTAATCGAATATTCTCATTATAGAGTAATACCATTGATTTATATGATAGAAGTGTACTAACTCAACTCATGCATCGTATGCAAACGAAATGAAAGAGATGGAAAAAATATTCAACGTTATTTACCGATAAAAACATTGGTAACGGTAAGTCTTTTACCGGTAAAAGGCCGCCCAAGTATCGTTACCATGAATAACGTTACCACTACTAATAACGTTATCATCCTCTTACGATGACAGAAACGATACCAAATTTTGAACGTTAATCAAAGCCCTCTTATAGACACAAAGTCAAATAATTTATTCACTTTAAGTATTTACATACTTATGAATGTCAAATTCACTAACCGTTCATTAGCTACCAGGAGGCCTTGTTCTGAGAAGAACGGGCACAATATATTTTTTATCTTTTATTATTATCTCTACATGATACGAAGTGGGCCTAATGTTAATTACAGCAGGCCTACTCAGTAATATTGACAAATCAATATTGATTTAATGTTAAGTCAATAATTTCAAAAAAAGTGTTCGAAATTAAGGTCTTAAGACCTTTGTATGGTTCTTTTTGGGGAAGCGTAGTAAAATTTAATAACAAGAAGGAGCTAAGTACAGCAACTGGTAGAGCCATAACCATAGCCGAGTTTTAGCAGGAAATTTAAGCCCTTGGACTAGACCTTGGACTTGAACTTTGGCCTTGGCTCTAATGTATATAATAAGTCACAAGCCAAAAAAAACAATGCGTAATTCTCCGTTATTGCCTCCAAGGAGCTCGGTGGGGCGTAGTGGATCGTACGCTTTGACTTTGGATGCCTTGGTAGGGTGACCAAAACTTTTTGATTTCGAAATTCTCCGCGCTTCGGAAGGCACGTTAAGCCCACCAACCAGCACTGTAAATAGTCACCAGCGTTGTATATAGGCTGAGAAAGTTTACAAGTATGCGATAAAAATGTAAATTCATATGTTGTAATCATCGTGCTCCTAAGACACCGAGCGCGACCCGATTTGTCTTATTTTGTTTCGAGTTGATAACGGACCTCTTAAAACGGTTCCGTGTAAAGAGGATTTACGTATCTTTCGAATGAGTACTACAAACTTTACAGGAACTGGCGAATAACTGCAATTATTAATTAAGGTATTGGGTTAACTGTCAATTTTCCTTAGAGTTTCGGACCGTTTTACTTCAGGCCTAAATTCACTTTTTAATGTTTTAATTAAATGATCAACTTCGAATTCTCGGTCACTTTCATCTTTGGGACTTAATTAAATATTCTTAAACGCTTAGATGATCGTAAATTTGAGTTTGGTTTAGATGTTTTGAATGTAGCTGACTTGGATATAAAAACACAAACATACATATAATCACGACCATTATCCCCTAAGGGTTAGTCAGAGACTAGACAAAAGCACCGTTTGCGGTGTATCCAGTCCATTGCCATAGACCGCGCTTCACCAAACAGTGACAGCATTCAACGTCTGATTCCATTAGTCACCTTTTACGACACCCAAGGGAAGAGTCGGGTATTATTTTAATGAGCCGCTACAACACGGCTCCACGTCTCAATAATGTTCAATGACAGAAATACCATTCCAATCCATTGACATTGGGTTGAAGAGAAGGACAGCAGATTAGATGGTAAAACTGGCACATCTAAAGATATGTATGAGATAGATGTTTTAATTCAACATGGTTGGCAAAAAACAGACTGTCTACCTGAGTGTAAATGGTTTTAGTCGCTTCTTCATTCGCTTTGACGCTAAAATAATCAGCAAAATAGGTTCAACTCTTTGATTTCACAAAATCGCAGGCTAAAGTCAGTGCTTTTATAATACAGTTATGAGGAAATTAAATTAACCACATAATCAAATGTTAACTTCATTATCAGACACATAACACTAAATGCTACAACGGTAAATATTTATAATAAGATACATAAATTTTGTAAAAGAACCAACAATTGCACATCTAACTTGATATTGTGAAATGGAAGAGCGGTAACTTCCTAATACAGGTATTATATATATTGGGTCCTTACCTATGAAATTGGTGATTTATTCTGTCTTAGCAATTTGTCCGTAACTATTAAGTTTCAGAACATTCATGTAAAATAATTACCTCTTCTAAAAATAGACCATATATTTGAGCTCGTATTATTCAATTTAATATTTTTTTGTAAGTTTAATTGTGTTAAATTTAGACACAAAGACAATTATTTTTAACTGCCTCCCGAATACATCATTTGATTTGCATTAACATAAAAACGATGAATAATTTTTATCAAGCGTGTTCACACACATATTGCTAAAGCTTGTCTAATGATACATGCCAAATATTATTATCTCTGGATTTGTCGTTGTGAAGAAAACTGATAAAATGTTAGTATGTAAAATGCAGACATCCCCAAAATCTCCATACAAAACAACAATTTCATAGGTAAGGACCTAATACTTACCAGGACCGCTACCACACAATATTGTAATCAAAGGATTTGTAAATGAAATAAACATTTTTTCATTTTCATATAAATAATATGTTCTTTGGAAAAACTTCAAATAGAAATTTAAAGGCACTCAAATGCTTCTAGAATCGACTTCATTCATAATTAATGGGATTACGTTACGAGAAAGTAACTTTGAAATTACAAAACCTTTGAGTCATAATGGTGTTGGGTATAACGTTGGTAACTTGATAATAAAGTTTACTAGCAATTAAAATGGGCAGAGAAACTGAAGAAAAATTAAATTGACTACACGCTGTTCCTTTTTAAACTTCAGGAAAGTTTTTCAATTCATTTACTGTTACAATAGTACGACTAACAGTTACGGCAGAATTTTCGGAGACACAAGAATCTGTGAAGCCTTTTGTCACCTACTAGTAGCTTTCCTAGGCTTCACACGGGTAGATAGGTATTTTAAAAATACTTTGTCAAAATATTATGTAGCCTGTGTCACTCAAGGATAGTGTAGCTTTCCAACAGTGAAGGTGAAGTTGTTTCGGGACTACCAACTTTGAGCACTGGCCGCTCGTGCAAAACAAAAGAAGATCGGAAAACTATTAGAAAAAAAAATTTTACGCGCGCCGTGCACGTGCATTTTTTACAGAAACATTGTATTATAAAAAACTAATAATACTCTCAAAGTTCGTGGAAAATAAAGAAGATTCCGAATTATCTGAGCTGAGCACCTACAAAAGCGGGCCCGCCATCGCCTCCTCGTGCCGAGTAAAGGTAAGCCACAAACATACCTATTCTGTTATTCGTGCTGCCGACGCAAAATTCAAAATTGGAAATTTAAAATCAAAACGGTGAAATCTCTATACAGAAGGAATGTTTCAAATCGGTTCAGTAGATCCAGAGATATATTTCATATTACCTATGAAATTGGTGTTTTGTATGGAGATTTTGGGGAATTCTGCATTTTCCATACTAAATTTTTTTCAGTTTTCTTCACAACGACAAATCCAAAGATAATAATATTTGGCATCTATCATTAGACAAGCTTTATTAATATGTGTAATATCACACTTCATACAAAATATTTGTCGTTTTTAAGTGAATGCAAATAAAATGATGTATTCGGGAGGCACTTAAAAAGAGTTGTCTCCGTGTCCAATTTTAACACAATTAAACTTACAACAAATTATCAAAACAAATCAAAGGAGCTCAAAAATATAGTCTATTTTTAGACGAGGTAATTATTTTTTAGGAATACTCTGAATCTTAATAGTTACAGATAAAATACTAAGAGAGAAAAAAAACACCAATTTCATAGGTAAGGACCCAATATATACCTACCCCTTACAACGTCGCAAACTCACAAACTTAATCTTTTTATAATTATTAGTATAGACTAGTTGCGGTAACTCCTAAAGAAAGGGTTATGATTTTGGCTATTCGGATCGGAGCAGCTAATGTGCAAAATGTTCTTATGTGTTTTTATGTGTTTTTAGTCTTCTTGAGCAATAAGTAATATATAACCAATCTTGAACACATCCGGAGATTGTCCTGGGAGCAAATCGTCCACAATTTATTTATGTCCATAAATCAAGTGGTCTATATTTGAAAACTGTCTGTAGACAAATCGTTTATGATTAATTATGTTAGCATTGAATTTTAATACCTACAGACAAATAAAATTGTTAGATAAATTGCCGTAAGATGCGGGCTCGCGAAAAGAAAAACCACTTCACCATCACATCCAATGGGTATGGTAAGAGGCGACAGTTGTAACCTTGTCACTTTAATTTGTCCCTATCTTACACACTACGAGTACACACACTGCGATTGCACATTCAACAAGTTTTACACAAAATTTAAAAACATACCTTTTAAAACAGCATATTACACTTTAAACGAGTATTTTGAATATAATGAACTACAATAATTAAATTAATGTCAAGTATTTCTTCTAGTATAGATAGATAAACTTATGTATCTCAATTATTATTTTTATCATTATTGTATTAGTTACGCTCTTCTATTGCTGTGCCCTTGTGGGGCGTCACGTGATCAATGAACCTAAGATTTCATTTATGTAACACTAATACAATACTATGTGAAGAAAATAAATATATAAATTATTAAATAAATAGTTAGGTAATATACCTATTATGTATTGTGGACGATTTGCTTCGTAGACAATATGCTGGTTAGACATTTTCGCTAGGCGTTATTAAAACATCTTTTGATTGCATTTACGATTTGCTTTCAAGTCTTATCTAATTGTGGGCAGACTTAGTCAATAGACGTTTAACTTTGTAGCCGATCCGATCCGAATTCGATTTTGGCATCACGCTATGATAATTTGGGTGACAGGAAATCCTCCATTAATTTGACACGGTAGACATCCACTGTATACCTAAAACTGTGGGTCGTGGTCATAACTCCAGCATTTTACTATACAGGGTGTAAAATAAACCTCTCCCTAAAAAAACCAGTAGGTACTGCTGGTGATACTGACTACGATTTCATAGATAAAAGCTCAAAATTAAATTTCATTTGAAACCAACTTTTTTTCAATTATTTTGTGTATTGTTATGTCAGGACAACAAAATAAAACAATAATTCTACGTTAAAATAATAAAATTCATCATTTTATGAACCACGCAATGAACTACATTATACACATCGCGTCCGCGCACGGAACTGCAGAAACAGAGCGCACATACCGGCTGGCCGGGCGCGAGGACACTAACCTGCCGCCCGCACCGGCCGGCGCGCGGTCATTAACCTGCTTTTTTGACGTACATTGCGCGCTGCAAAATTAACAACTTTTCAAATATTCAATTTAAAAAAAAAACAGCTTATGCCATAAATTTATTTTAAGGCTGTAGGCTTATTTTTTTTAACTTGAGAGAGGGGTTCCCTTACACCCTGTATAATTCTGTTGATGTTAACCATTTTCTTTTTTAATCCTTTCTAGAGCCGTTTGTAACGTTTTTTTAACTTCTTTTCATATCAACTTAAATATAAAAAGACGATGACGCTGACAAAACCTTTTCCTAATCTGTAACCAACACAATATTCACCATAAGGGTGCTCTCACACTACGTCCGATATGAATCCGATCCGAATCCGTGAAAATATTGGTCTAGAAAACTCGGTCCGAATTCGGATACTGCTGACGAATTCTGATATCTGATACAAATCCAAGCAGCTTTGATTTTACGAGAATTTTTTAAGTTAATTTTACGTTCTAGTTTTCGTGTTATAATAGTTTTTTGTTATTTTCTAAGATTCATCGACGCGATGACTTTAAATGATTATACATGTTTTGAAGTCGACTTTCCTTGTATATTCATATTTTAATATAATGTCCATTAATTGCACTTGTATAAGTAAAAAATCCTTCCCAACTTTAAATTAAGATACATTTTTTTTTATCTGAACTTTAAAAATTTGCTTTCATCAGAACAGAATGGAATTTTCAACCTTGATAAAAAAATCAAATAGGTTTTCCATAGCTTCCGTTTATGTAGTTTAAAAAACTGCCTAGTCTAATAAGCTTTCAGAATGTTACAAAAATATGTGATGAATAGGTTCAGTAACTCTTTGACTAATACAAATTATACTATGGCTACTTCTAAAAGTTTCTTGAATGGAAATTCTAGAATAACGGAAAGAAATCGGATGACGAAGATCGGATGTAGTGCGTAATGTACCATAGAAATATTTCTACAGCTACTAAGGCCCAATTGCGCGGTCGAGAGTTAGCACCTAACCCTGGGGCAAATATATGAGCAAACCCTGGGTTAGGCGCTAACTCTCGATCGTGCAATTGAGCCTCAGGGTCTTATTTTCACGGATTCGGGTCGGAAGCGCTCTTACATAATGCACTCGGGATTTTAATTTTTTTTTCGAAAAATAGTTCTTTAAAAGGTTCTAAACAGTTAGCTCACTGTATCGTAGAGGCGTGAAGATATATTGTTGTAGTTGATAACTGTACATCTTAAATTATAGTTAGGTTATATAACCTGATTAGGAGTATACGAGTAATAGTAATAATAATGATGTATTACAATTTAATAAATTGTGGCACATTATCGAGAAAAGACCACTTTTCTTAAATTTCCAATGAAAAGACAAAAGCAAGCAGCAATGAGTTTCTTTGATTTCATTATTGAGCTTGGTTCTATGGAAGGAGTTTATAAATAGCCCCATTCATGAACAATGTAATTTAAAGATATTTGTTCGTAAGCGAAATAACTAATGTGAATTTTAAACACAAGAATGCTATTTAAGCCGACAAAATTCTTCAGCTTACAGATTTGCGACGAACGTGTAGAATCGGATGAGACAATTTATTTAAACCCTAATGATTCAAAGTAATACCTGCACCTCAGTTTCAATTGCTTTCCGTCGCAGATAAAAAAGTATGAAATAACAAAAAGAAACAAAAATGATTGATAATTAACAAAAAAATTACTTAAAAATAAATTGCGTACATAAAAATTTTGTGCTTTTCACTACCTTAGTATCTTAAAGGCAGTTCCCTTTTTTTAAAAAAAGGAACCTCGTTTTTTTAAATGGATGATTTCTTAAATCACCTGTTTTAGATTATTTATTTTATGCTTTTAAGTGGTGGGCGTGGGTATTAAATGTAATAAATACTTTGGTTTAACCGCATAAACATCGCGAGATAATCGCGAACAGACATACAGACATGTAAGGTCAAACTGAGAACATAATTTTTTGATGATGGTTAAAAATGGATGTTATTTCAAACTTGACTGATTTCAAGTCAAGTCTTCGTCAATTGAGAGTAAGTGGGTTGAGCATATAGGTGCAGAGACGACCGTTGGTGCAAAAATGTTCTAGAGTGGCGGCCTCGTACCTCGGGACTCGAAATTGTAAAGGCCGCGGGAAGCCGCTAAATAATAGGGGTTAAAGTATGAAATTGCCGTTTTTTTCTCTCTCAGTATTTTGTTTGTAACTATTAAGTTTCAGAGTATGTTTAAAGAATTATTACCATATTTTTGAGCTCTTTTGATTTGTTTTGTTAATTTGTTGTAAGTTTAATTGTGTTAAAATTGGACACAGAGACAACTCTTTTTAAGTGCCTCCCGAATACATCATTTGATATGCATTTACTTAAAAACGATAAATAATTTCTATGAAGTGTGATATTACTAAGGCTTGTCTTATGATACAAATATTAGTATCTTTGGATTGGTCATTGTGAAGAAAACTGAAAAAATGTTAGTAAGGATAATCCAGAGTTCCCCAAAATCTCCATACAAAACGGCAATTTCATAGTTAAAGACCTATTACAAGCAGAGCCAATTGGTTCGGAAATCCTTGAGAAAGGCCTAAATTTGTCTCAGGGCTGACATCGTGGAGAAGATAATATCGTCTCGCCCTCAGCCTTCATACGTCCAACTGCTGGGCATAGGCCTTCTTCATGAAAACAATCATATCAAGAGTATGGGTCGTAACACCACCACGCTATCCCAATTGGTCGGTGGGTAAAAATGGTTGGGACCAATGGCTCATCTTGCCTTCTGAAGCACGGAGGAGTTCGAGATCACAAAGTTTTGGTCACCCAATCAAGGCCCAACCATGACGAAGGTAGCTTTGTTTTCAATAACGAAAGCCAAAGCGTATTAGCAAATATGTCACCGAGCTATCTTAATCTTAATACCGTCTGCTTACTGGCAAAACATGATAAATGCACTTTTTATCAACAACAAATGTCCATATTTTCTGAATTCCCCAAAACCTACATTTGTAATTTGCTGAAAAATACTCCAAAAGCAATATGAATTTCTCCCTGTGTTATTGCGAGTATTCTTATTGTTTTGTTACGAGCGTCCTCCACAAGTTAAACATCTTAAGGCGTTTACATGACACGTATCCGACGAAAAGGGTTATTCCCGCTCGTCTCGCTAGCTTGGCCTCCTATTTTGAAAAACAAAATCAAAATCCAATCAATGTTTACATGAAATCTAGGTATAAATAACTTACCATTTGGAATGAAATGTTTTGATGTTTTAAATAAATTTATTAATCAATTCAAATGATATATTCCTGTAATGGTAAAATCTGAACAGAAATAAAATAAATAAAAAGTATTTGAATTTAAAAATAGCCAAGTCATTATTAAGTAATTATATTATCGTAGCAAGGAGGAGCTCGGAGGCGTATCAGTTAGTACGCTTTGGCCTTCGATCGCTACCTTCGCCATGGTCAGGCCGTAGATGGGTGACTAAATCTTTGTGATCTCGAGATCCTCCGTGCTACGGAAGGCACGTTAAGCCATTGGTTCCGGTCGCTATTGGGACCGTTTCCACCCACCAACCCTCATTGAGCCAGCATGGTGGTGTTACGGCCCATGCTCCTCATGTGTTTCTCCACGAGGAAGGACTCTGCCCAGCAGTGGAACGTATATTGGCTTAGTACGATTATCTCAAAAACCAAACAATTAATATAATATTTCCAAAAGTAAAATTACTCGTATAAATAAAATAATCATTATCAATAGAAGTCAATAATAACATAGGTACGAATTAAAAAACAAATTCAATCTAAATCACTCGTACCTAGATTTTTTACCTAGTTTTCAAATACTGTTTTTCGGAGTCGACGATTTTATATTATTTTTAAATTCACAAAAGTCACCGGAGGAGACAAAGCTGCGCGTACCCAGCGGGAACAACCTGACGAAACTCTTGAGTGGAGACCTCTCAGCTACTCCGCAGTGTGTCATAAGGCACTCCGGACCACTCGGAGCCTTCTTATGAGGTGCGCATAATGTCTCCCGTACAGCATCATATTGCGTTCATGGAAAGATTTTTTTCCTATGAGGGTGGTGTATTTTAAGACCTTCGTTATTTATGTTTGATTTGGTTTACAACTGATGATATCTGTCACAATTGTTTGGAGGTAGACATCAGTAATCTCTTTTATAATTTATGATATGATTATCTTTATCCACAGGCTGTCGGTGTTTTCGCTACACCCATGGAACAACAACAACATATCATCACGCCTCCCCCCCGAAGGGGTAGGCAGAGGTGTTAAACACACCCACATTTCACAAGATATGTTAGGTCCCCATGTAACAACAGGTGGCGAGCCTGTTTCCATACACCGGGCACAATGTGAGGCAAGCGATATTCACAATTAACTGTACATAAGTTTTATTCAAATTCAATGGTACAGGCGGTGGGATCGAAATCGTGTTTCCCGCGGCATACCCATGAAGTGTGCAAGAAAAGATCTTTGGGTAGACTGCACGTTCAATATACCATGATACTGTGTCGGATTACATTTAATACTTGTCGTATAACGGTCACCTTAGAAGGTATTTCAATGTCACTGACCTTTTCATCAAATAGGCAATTTGCTTAGCTGTTATGTAACCATATTGAATATACAAACAAAATAACTCACACCCAAACAGAATAAAGAAGACAGGGTTCCATTAAAATGTATTTACATAATGAATTTTCACATGAAACCTTTCCACGCCCTCTGAATAGTTTAATTTTAAATTAAGCCCTTTGAACCCGAGTTATCTGCTTAAAGTTTAGTCTGCAAACATTTTTAATTCAGATAAAATTTGGGTGATTTCAATTTCTCGCTGAGTAATGATTTACTTCCATAGATGACGAGTGTTTGTGATGGGCCCTGCCTTCTTTATTCTTCCATTTACACCCTTCTATTTTGCACTTGCACTTGTACATACTTGCACTGGCATACAATTTGAACCAATTGCTTTTCCATTTCCTTTATTCTCTAGACTGCTATTCACACTAAATTAATCCGTATTTATCTCTCACCGTATTCATGTTGGGAATTACCTTTGTATCGCGACGGCAAAAAATAAACTAGACAATTAACATCTAAACTATCCACATCTGGAATTATGCTCATAATATAAATTAAAGCACATACTTATAGCTTTCATTTATAATTATAATCTGAAGTGGCCGATGTATTTATTATTGGTCCAAATGTGCCCAGTCTCCTTTGTATTGAAGTAGTTTAATGTGTTTCTATTTTACCAGGAAACTAAGGAGAGGATACTTAAAAAATAGGATACTTAAAAGCAAACTATAAAATTGCTTTCAATGGACCACTGGCACCTTGATTGTATGTAATCAAGTAACCGAAAAATGGTTGATCAGCGAAAAGTACGATAGTGAATATAATAATAATGGAGTCAAGATAATACTAGATCTACTGTATACAACAATGAGGCGCATACAATATTGGCGATGCTGAATCACGATGACAGAGTTTCTAAAATAGATTAATATATAAACAAGCTCCGACGAATTACAGTAGGACCGCGGTCCCCGAGCGTACACCTGGCTCGGCGGAAGATCTTTCCTTTGCGCTGAGGATGCCGTATACCTTGCCGCACCCTACAAAACTCAACAGTTTTATTAATCGTATATGTGACCAAAATAAAAAAGTGTTTTAATAACTATTTTTAATTTAATAGTATTACAAATCTAATATCTGGATTTCAACTGTATACTGACTGCCTTTGTCTTTTGGTTAGTATCTAGTAGCCTCCTATGTAAAATACGTAACCCGCTAGGACCTTGCTTTCCTCTTAACAATGAAAATTATTAATATTCATTGTCATCCATCCTGAAACAAAAAACTATGTATTACAATATTGAGAATTTATGTATAACAATATTGATCATTTTTAGATTCTATCATTGGACCGGTCCAATCCAAGACATCAAAGGTATTCCAATGATAACAACTGTACTGAGTCAATTTATGAAGTCTTATAAATAGAACGTTAAACCTAGATATTTAAAATACTATTTTAGATAACCACTGATGAGCACATAGTTAGCAATAAACAAAACTTTGCAATAAAATATTTACATACAATCTTGTTACGTAGCGAGATATTTTTGAGCTCGTCTGAACACACAAAAATATCTCACTCGAAACGGTGGCTGCTCGTGCTCTGGTGAATACGGTGTGAGCAATGGGCCTTGTAGGGTAGTGTTTTGTCTCTTTCATTCACTTCTAATTATCCGGTCCAGTAAAAGCACCGGTACAATGATCGCAACCTTACCCTAATCCCTATCAATCTTTCGGATCAGGGGTATTTTTCAAATAGCGAAAACCAGAGCTTTATGCTTATCAGATACCGTTTCAACACGTTAACAGCATTTGGTACCTTTAAAGTAAACAAAAATTAAATTTTCCATCGAACGTAACTCAAATCGTTGGGTGCCCAAACAAATCAATTTGGAATGTTTGCTTAGTCGCGTTACATTGTGCGACCAAATTTATCCACGGCGAGCACCCATTTGTTTAAAAAACATGAGTAGAAGGTAAACGAGGACTGTATTTTTTACATAATGAATATATGTCTACTACCACTAGCGTATAGAGAAGCAGATTTTTTTTGTAAAAAAATCAATTATTCTAAAATAAATCATCCACTTATAACTAGTGATGGGCCGAATGTTGTTTGAACCGAATACGAACTTCGGCCGAACATTCGGTAAAAGTGTTCAATTCGATTTCAAAACGATTATGAGCACTGATCGGAATAGGTAGAGCTATTTAGGTTCAATGACCGCAAATATTGATGTTAATATGGATATTCCTCGGGGTTCCGACTAATTCTCCATTACTCGGGATTCCGACTAATTCTCCGGGATTCGATTATTATAATTATTTTTATCAATAATAAAAATTGTAATTTTTTTTCAATAAGGTAATTATTGTTTTTTAAACGTGTTGGTAATTTTGTTTAAGATTTTATTGTAGTTAAATACAAATAGTGTGTTGTTTTCAATCATGTTTCGATTTTTCAGATACAAATAATAATTTATATGATAATTATGTTCTTGTAATATTACGGAATTAAAATGTTAAATAATTAATGATTCTTGTATAAATATAATTGTTTAATATCCATACTATTCTACCATATGGCAAGTACACAAAATAGCTCTACCTACTCCGATCACTGTTATGAGTATACCAGGCTTATTTTATTTCATTCTTATTTATTACATATGTTTTATTAATCAATATCTATTATGATGGTGCAAGTATATTTTGTGCAGAATCTTCGGCATTAAAACCGAATTTCGGCCGAATGACGAAGTTCGGCTCGAGCTGCTGAAATTCGGTTAAACCGAATGTTTAACAAATTTCGGCCCATCCCTACTTATAACCCAATATGCAAAAAAAAAATATTTATAGCTGTTGCCAGCTGCTGCGTCCGCGGTTACTACAGTATTTACTGTCCCACGGGAACCCTTTCATATTTTCGGAATAAAAAGTATCTAAGAAGTTGACCAGGAATATAAGGTATTACCATGCAAAATTTCATTGATCTGTCCAGTCATTCCGGAGATTAGCCGGTACAAACAGACATCACATTAAACACATTAATCACATTAAAACTGAAACATTTGCGTAACTACACACAACAAAATAAAAGAGGTTGTACATCACACGCTGAATATCTTTAGAATTCTTCATACAAAGCCACGCTTGAGGTTTTATTCATTCAGCTCAATTCTCAGTCATGCTGGCTATTTGTTCTGCGACATCAACCGGTGCTGGTAAGCCTGGCTTAAATCATATACGCTAAGCTGGGATTGTGGATATAGCTGTCAGCATAGAGAAATAGTCGTTGGAATTTAGGAGGACTCCGGCTGACGGGAAAAGTTAGTTGCAGAATTTTGGAGACCAAAGAAGCTGACGAAACAAGGGCTTCGTTATTTATTTATATTTGCTGTATATAAAAAAATATAATTAACAGAAATTATAATATTGACATCAAAAATTCCCGTTTAGGGACGTTTCATAGGTACGCTCGCCGCCAGGGCTGGCCAACAGCGCCGCCGCGCCGGTGAGAATTCCATACATTTTGACGTATAATCGCGCGCGTGTGGCTGTAGCTCCGTGTAATTGTAAGTCGGCGCTGGCGGCCAGAATTGCTGTGAAACCACAGTTATAAGGACACATAGAATGCTATAACGCTTTATAACTTAATACAATATGGTTTCACAGAAATATTCACAAAATATTATTGTACAGCAATTTTGTTAAACGGTAATTTTGTTACATCGGATGTCTAATGTGGGAGTAGAGACCTACGTTGCTATCTCGAAATTCGAACGGTATCTTGTATAAGACTCGTTATTCACGGAACTTTATATAAGTGAACACGCGACGTACATAATGTAGTATATAGATACTACTTACTTTTAGTGTGGTATGCCGTAGTAACTGGGATATCGGGTCCTTCCCCATGAAATTGGTGTTTTTATTCTGTCTTAGTATTTTGTCTGTAACTATTAAGATTCAGAGTATTCCTAAAAAATAATTACCTCGTCTAAAAATAGACTAGATTTTTGAGCTCTTTTGATTTGTTTTGATAATTTGTTGTAAGATTAATTATGTTAAAATTGGACACGGATACAACTCTTTTTAAGTGCCTCCCGATTACATCATTTTATTTGCATTCACTTAAAAACGATAAATATTTTTTATGAAGTGTGATATTACACATATTACTAAAGCTTGTCTAATGACACATGCCAAATATTATTATCTTTGGATTTGTAGTTGTGAAGAAAACTGATAAAATGTTAGTATGGAAAATGCAGAATTCCCCAAAATCTCCATACAAAACACCAATTTCATAGGTAAGGACCTAATATTAATAAAGTGCGGGTAGAAGAAGATTCACGCCAGTCAACTCGTGACCACGGTTGGTGTAACCCAGCAGAAACGTCGAGCAGTAAGTAGTATCTATATACTACATAATGTACGTCGCGTGTAGTCCCGGTGTTATAACTTTTATATACAATGCAACGCGAAAGTTTAAAATCCTTTTATATAAGTGTATCAGAATTCAAGTAATTTGGTACCTATTTCGTACACTGCGGCCACTATAAAAAAAATGTAATGAAATTAAAAATATTAGGATTATTGCTGCACAATGACCTCAAATCCACCTCAATACTGGCGATACTACTGGTGGTACGGTGAGTCTTATAAAGGGTATTAAATGTTATCGTTGATGTTGACACAGAAAAATCATTCTAGAATGTATAGAAATAGAGAAGCGAAAAACCTACATATTTCGTTAAGTAGGTATATTTCGTATATACAGGTAGCTAACATCATAATTTGTTCTATGACTTGATAATTTGACACATTTTACTTTCATACAAAAATAAATATCAATGTCTGAATGTTCATAGCTCTGTGCGCATCGCGCGTGCGAGCGTCATTAAAAATTACTCTGTATAAATATAAAGTGAATTGCTACAAATGGATTTCTGATACTAGTCATAACAGTTAAGGAATTCAGTTAGGAATGTGCCTTAGGCATGTTTCATAAAAAAATATAAAAAATATATATTACCAACCTATAAAATTTCCGATTTTAGTGTACAGACACAGCGTGACAGAGAATTTAATTTCAAAGTTGGTACTTAATCATTATAGTCGTAAGACCGCGTATACGCTCATCTTCAGATTTTTACTTTTAAACCTGAACAAACACACATTACTTTTGTTTTGTTATACCTTAATGTTCGAGCACGAGTTTCATTTTCCATCAGTTGAGGTAACTCATTCAGTATAAAGGCGTGAGAACATTAATACGGTTATCGCGACCACGTACATCATCAATCTTGCTTTCAGCCAGGTGACGACAGGATCTCATTGAATCGCGTCCTTACGGAGCTTGAACTTTTCGGGCATTCAGATGTCTAAGTTTTGTAAGCAGATGGGATTATGCGGATGTGAAATGGATCTTTTTATTATTCAAGGCGAGCAAACAAATTGTTAAAGACCTCTTTGTGATAAGTGGCTACAAATGCTTGAAATGTGTACATACACACTATGCCGAAGGTACACGACCGAATATCCACGACTTAATTTACGTTCTGACGTACTCGGCTAATGTGACACACCACAAGCGCCGAACTTTCGCGGCAGAAATTCAGTTGCGCAACGTGCAACTCGCCACCACCGTCGAAAATCGAAGTTCGGTCGCGTACGTATGTCTTCCGAACAGTTCCGAATTACTGCTGAACTTACGCTCGGCCGAAGTTTGGCTGTACGCTATACGTGACATAATTTCGTTTCGTCATGGTGTGTCGTCAGTAATTCAAATAGCATTGCAGGCGTAATCACGCCGAACTTCCGTCGCGCATTTTCGGCTTGGTGTGTTTACACACCACAAAGAAGCCACTAAAGAGACATCTAAGACTTAAAGTTTGCTGCAACTCCTTTGAGGAATACCGCGCCAACTTGTGACATAAGATGTAAAGTCAATAGTACTCAGTAATTTTACAGTCGCTCCATTTCTCCACTTAGGACTCAACTCAGATGCACAGCAACATGACTTAAAATATATTTTTTGTTTTGCTAAAGACTTGTTCACAGCGGTGACTCTATTTGTCAGATTTGTACAAGAAAATAATAAGGAAAATTATTGTTTTCTTCTGAATAAGAAGAAATGCAGTCCTCTGACCCAGTTACTAGAAAAGGAAATATTTCAATTCCTCGTGACACATTATATTTATTCTTTACGACTGTTGTGGGGTTCACCCCTTCGCTGATACTACTTATATGAGAATGTTGTATGTTGATTCCAAGCATTATTTTATACATATTTTATTACTGAAAAAGCTATCCGATAAATATCAGATAAGTGCGATTTTATCACTTATGATACAAGGCATAAAGTATAATATGGAGAAACTGATTTAAATGTACAGGCCAATTGACACAAGTTTTACGGAGTAGGTCGAGGGAAGAAAGCCTGCGATACGACTTTCGGCTTTGACATAGCTTTTTATGCGCCTAGATCTAACGGAAGATACGTTGTGCTTATCAGTCGTGTCTATTCGTACAAGCGCATCGGTTGAGAATCTCGTCAATTGAGTGGACTATACGCCGGTCTCAAGGCGTCACCATCTCGAAAGGTTCTGGGATGTTTGTATGATACGAGTAAATACGGGCATTTGTTCTCCAGTCTTGGATGTTTTACATGTCTTCTTATTCCTGCCCTGTTCCCAATTCTATTCGGGGTCGGCGCAACATGTCTTCTTCTTCCACTCTCTTCTATTACTCGTCAAGTCAACACTCACTACCATCCTAATCGATCCATCTTTTCTTTGGTGTGGTCCTCTCCCCACACGCCCACTTACTTCCAAATCCATAACTTTCCTGGTGACATGGTCATTCTCCTTCCTCATTACATGTCAATACCAAGAAAGTCGTTTTTCTCTCAGTTTATCAGCAATCGGGGCAACTTTCAGACTTCCCCTAATATATTCATTCCTCACTCTATCCATTCTATTTTACATATATTGTTCCTATATATTCTGAATATTTATATGTATTTAAGTATCAAGTATATTTATCCGTCATCTAGTATATCTAGTAAAACAAGCAGCTTTAATTGCTTGAAATGGGGCTAGTTGATAGGTGTGAATGTCTGAAGATATTTATTTATTTATTTTATTTAATGGTTATATTTTAGGTTCAGCCTATACATATACGTCAGATTGCGTCCTTCTGGAGAAACTTGCTTTATAGATAGAATAGCCACGAGGAGTACGGGTCATAACGCCACCACGCTGGCCTAATGCGGTTTGTTTGTAAAAGCGGTTGCAACAGTGGTAGTTACCAACGACTTATCGTGCCTTTCCAATCACGGAGAAATTCGAGACCATAAAGATTTGATCACCCATGCCGGGACTGACCATGACAATAGCTACGTTTTCCATATCGCAAGCCAAGGAGTACCAACCACGACGCCACCGAGCTCCTGAATTCAGCATCCATTAGAACTTTTTTTGCAATGTTAAATGAAAACAACATTGTTTAAACATTATAAATGAATTTATTTCGTTCTCAGCATATAAACGCCACAGTGCTGGGCACAGGCCTTCCTCATGATGAAACACACGAGGAGAATGGGCCGTAACACCACCACGCTGGCCCAATGCGGGTTGGTGTGTAGCAACGGTCGCAACAGCGACCGGGACCAACGGCTTAACGTGCCTTCCGATTTTATTTCATTGCAATAATTTTTTTTAATAAATTGCATTCTATGCCACAAAAAGCGAACATAACAATAATAATTTTTAATCTGTTAAAAACCGGGAAAGAAAATTGACCTTAATTTCATTTATCCTCTAGGGGGAGAATGTGATTTAAATTTGGAATACTTACCGAAATTTATACTGAACTACATCTGTGTTTACACCATTGAGTTTGTATATAAAGCATTATACATCTTTTTGAATAAGGAATACGCATTTATTGTGCAGTTATGACTACTTAATAAAATTACGAAAAGCGACGAGGCCTTAAATAGAGAAATTAAAATCAACTCATCAACAATAAATGTACCAAACAAAAATGTAACTCTCTCTATCAATAATTGGATCAATGTTTCGAATGTTAACTTTTAGTTTTAATTGTCATTATTGTTAATAAATGCTTATCTCATATTATTATTGTGTTATTTTTTTCGCAAATGGTACGAAAAGTAGAGTATTTTCTTTGGTGATAAAGCTGTCTTAGTCTTGGGTGAACTTAAATCCCTCGCTACACTCAGGACTCGTCTTAAATCCCTCGCTTCGCTCGTGATTAAAATTTTTAACACCCTCGCTACGCTCGGCAGTAAACCTCGAGTCCTTCGTTACGCTCGCGATTTAAATCGTCACCCGCGACAGAAGACACTGCTTTATCCCCTTGGTTAATAATCTACTATTTATTCAATAAAATTGATTATAAACACAATTTAAAATTTTCAGGATATTAAATTACAATGAGCACTGGCGACATAATACAATTATCTAAAGAGTTGAAATATGTCTCTATTGAAGTAATATTTCTGCTACTAAATTACTAAAGTGCAATGCCCCAACAACATTGCGCCAGTTGCACTCAACAAGACATACAAACATTATTATAGAGTGAAATACTCATTTGTTTTTAGGCTTTTCGCTCACTTAAAATAAAATACATTAATATGTTTCTTCCTGGTATAGGTACTAAACGGCCTACCGTCAGACGCGCAACGTCTACTGCTGGTAGGATAGGACTCTCTTAAGGATTTGCATTTATTTTCCAATTTATTTGGATCAATAAACAGTGTATACAATCTTACATTATTTTACAGTTATACACAACACAAAATACCATTGCGACACCAACAACATTAACCATATATAATAGGTTGGGGAAAAAGTTTCTTCGCATTTTTTAAGAAAATTCAAAACATTTTTTAATATAGTTTATTTACATTTAACTTAAGTATGTAGGTACCATTTTGTTCGATAACTTTTTGCCATCTTGTAGGTAGGGACATGATCCCATTGCTATAGAAATTTTGGGACTTCTGGTCAAAATACCGCGACAAGTGGTTTTGGCAGTCCTCTCGTGATGTTAACCTGACACTGCCTAAAGAATTCTGAAGAGACCGAAACAGGTGGAAATCTGAAGGTACAAGGTCAGGACTATACGGCGGATGCATTAACACGTCCCAGCCAAACTCTCTTAATTTTTGCTGAGTGGCTAAGGATGTGTGAGGTCTAGCGTTATCATGATGAAAAACCACACCCCTTCTGTTGATTAATTCCGGCCGCTTTCTCTCAACTTCTTGCTTTAATCTCATCAGTTGTTCGCAGTAGAGTTCAGAATCGATGGTCCTGCCTGGTGGTAACAGCTCATAATAAATAATGCCCTTCCAATCCCACCACACACACAGCATCACCTTGTTGCGAGTTAACCCGGGTTTCGCCACAGTCTGTGAAGCCTGACCGGCCTTTGACCACGACCTTTTTCGCACGTTCTTGTCGTACGTGATCCACTTTTCATCACCAGTTATCAGCTTCTTCAAAAATGGTTCGGTTTCATTACGTCGTAATAAAGAATCACAAATGAGTACACGGTTTATTAGGTTTCTTTCAGTGAGCTCGTGAGGTACCCAAATGTCGAGCTTTTTTGTGTACCCAGTTTTTTTCAAATGCGCCAAAACTGTTTTGTGGTCAATTCCCAGTTCTTCAGCTACGTCGTAACTACTGACATGCCGATCTTGCTCCACTTTTTCAAAAATGGCATCCATTTTATCTGTAATAGGGCGACCAGAGCGACGTGCATCTTTGACATCAAAATTTCCGGGTTGAAAACGCTTAAACCAAATTTGTGCTACTCTCACAGACACTGCACTAGGTCCATAAACATCGCAAATTTTTTTCGCGCATTTGTTGCATTTTTACCTTTTTTGTAGTAAAATTTTAAAATGTATCGAATTTCTTCATTAGATTCACTCATCTTGGCGGTACGAAAAACAAATGAAAATCACACATTTTTCTAATTTGAATTTGGAATTATGTTCTTTAAAATTTAAACTTTCAATGATACCAAAACCAGCCAGATACAAATAGTATAGCCAAAGAGATTTTATAACAAGTTTATATACATACTATAATGCGAAAAGACTTTTTCCCCAACCTAATACTAAAATTAAAATTTTGAGACACATGTTACTGTTTCCTAATTTTGTTTTATTACAATATGAATAAAAATAAATAAAATTTAAGTCATTCAGGTTATTATATACACGTGTTAATATTGGGTCCTTACCTATGAAATTGGTGTTTTTTTTCTCTCTTAGTATTTTGTCTGTAACTATTAAGATTCAAAGTATTCCTAAAAAATTGTTAAAATTGGACACGGAGACAACTCTTTTTAAGAGCCTCCCGAATACATCATTTTATTTGCATTCACATAAAAACGATTAATAATTTTTATGAAGTGTGATATTACACATATTACTAAAGCTTGTCTAATGATAGATGCCAAATATTATTATCTTTGGATTTGTCGTAGTGAAGAAAATTGAAAAAATTTTAGTATGGAAAATGCAGAATTCCCCATAATCTCCATAAAAAACACCAATTACATAGGTAAGGACCTAATATTATGCATCCGTGTCCGTTATTACATCCGTGTACATCAAATTTCACAAATTCTTTGCGAGCGCTGATGTCACGCTCTTTTCTTGGCCGAAATACCGCTGCCAACAATTTGCTTCCATAGGTCCTCAGCCTATATAGGTCCTACTGCTGGGCACAGGCGTTCCTGATGGAAACAAACAAAAGAAGGGTACGGGTCGTAACACCACCACGCTGGTCCAATGCAGGCTGGTGGGTAGAAACAGTTGCAATAGCGACCGGGACCAACGGCTTCGAGATCACAAAGTTTTGGTCACCCATCCAAGCCCTTACAATAGCAAGGGTATTTTAGTTTTCGATATCGAAAGCCAAAGCGTACTAATCACTACGCCACCACTGAGCTTTTCGTCTTGCTTCCATACTTTATGTATTATTATTAAGTACATACATAAACAGAAAACTAATCATTACTCAGAAATAGATGTTCGTGGCGTAGGCGTACTTGGATCAAATCTGTCTGGACCAGCCTTCATGACAATCACAATAAATCTTCTAAAAGCTATCTACAGACAAGACTAATTGCAAGAAAAATACTATAAAAAGATGGTTCGTTTCGCTGCGAAGATGCGTTGCGTTTTGACCTTTGTTGCGGCTGTTAAAAATACTAGTATTTCTTCTTCGTTTTTTATTTGTTCCTATAGAATAGGCTAAGTTGTCAGAATATATTTAACATAACACATATCATCACGCCTCTGTCTCCGAAGCAAAAGTGTTAAAGACCCACATTTCGCTTTATACGATGATACACGATGTAACTATATTACATTTCTGCAAAACACACATGAGGAGCTCGGTGGCGTAGTGGTCAGTGCGCTTTGGCTTCGATCGTAAACAAAGCTACCTTCGCCATGGTCAGGACGTGGATGGGTGACCAAGACTTTGTGATCTCGAGCTCCTCCGTGTTTCGGAAGGCACGTTAAGCCGTTGGTCCCGGTCGCAATTGTGACCGTTTCTACCCACCAACCCGCATTGGGCCAGCGTGGTGGTGTTACGGCCCATACTCCTCATGTGTTTCTCCATGAGGAAGGCCTGTCCCAGCTGTGGGACGTATATAGGCTGATGATGAAAACACATTTACCTGTCAGGACATGCCAACAATGAGGGTACACAAATTACAACATTTCAAGTTTCAAGTCAATTTCAACTCAATAACTTTTTTTTTTTCAAAATAAAATTTTAACAGCCTCTCTGGTCTAGTGGTGCACACCACCGGGTGTTGATCGGGATCCTGGTTCGATTCCCCATGGGGGCAGAAGTTTTTACGCTCGGTTTGGTTGGTGGTAGGGCCTCTAAGCCCGCCTGGCTAGTTACCACCGTCTTACCTAAGTTTGTCGCCATAATAACCTTGTTTTAAGCATTGTTGTGTTTCGGCAATCAGAGGTAAGATAGCCAGTTCCTCAGTTGTTGAGGATTACAGGTTAAGCTGGCTTCCACCTTTGGCCTTATCGTCACATACCAACATACCACCAGAAGAGATGAAGGCCAAAAGGCCAATAGCTTACCTGTCATATGGAAAAAAACCAATAGGATATCCAATATGTAACTTTATATAAAATCTTGAATATATCTTCTTTTTTTAGATACTCAAAATAATACCCTCAAAAAAAGTATTCCCGTTCTCTTTCTCTAATTTTATTGAATTTTCATGTCTTCCTCAGCATGTCTCCATTCATACATTCCCTCTACGAACAATTTAACTCAACTCCTCTATCTCTCTTCCTATATCTAACCATACTCGGTCTACCCACTTAGTATTGATAATTCTATGAATGGATGCCGTATTCTATTTCTTTCACGAATCTCATAAATCGATTTTGACATACATAAGCATGCACCAAGCCTGTCTAATCTGAATAGAAAAAATATATAATTCGACTAGTTCTATTATATTCACAACTTATAGACATATTCCTTCCAGTAACTTATTTTTTTGTTGGTAAAAAGGAGTTGGGACGGATGGGGCCGCGGGACTCGCTATTAAAATCCCACTGCCTGTACCACTGAGCTTTACTAAAACAATTGTGAGTATCATTTGCCTCGCATTCACCAACATTTCTAGCGAAATGTCCTCTCTACCTACCCCTTCGGAGAAAGAGGCGTGATGATATTTAAGTTCTAAGCAAGCACAAAGATGGTGTATTTGTTATTTGTGTAGTTGAATTTCATTATTCAGACCACCCATTCAACTATTCATATTCACAACTAATATATTATGCTTTCCAGAAACTCATATATTTGATGGTAAAAAGGAACAAAATTCCTTGGTAATTGTCAAGAACCTGGGCTCACAAATTGACGAGCTAAGTTTCATGTACAGTCTATAAAAGTAAGACCTTCAAGCGTATACTTTTAATTTTTTAATCGTTTTTAAAGTTCCACGAGCGAGGGCCCTTAATGGCGATGCCAGCGGCGCGGCGTGGTTGATTCGAGCGTGAGACGTGTGCAAATTGCCGGCGCGCCTGCGCGACTTTTAGCCGTTTAATGTGATTTGTAACGATATGTGAAAATTGTGGCTTTGCTCTCTTTATTCGATTAAATTTCAAAAACAGAGTTAATCTGTGTTTTTAATACAGCAAACTCCAACTTTGACGAGGATTATGATTGGTTTACTCGTATACGCTAGTTTGAAGAGCTTAGTATGTGGTTCGTGCACTTTGGCTTCGATATCGTAAACAAAATCAGAATCATTTATGTGCATTTGAATAGGGTACTATTTGTAGTGATTCGGCCTTCATGGTAGCCATATTAAAATAAGAAAGAATATTGTTAATCGGGTAGGCCATGCTAGCTTTATTTTTTTCAGGGATGTCAAATGTATTTTCTAGATTGATGCTGTGAAAATTAGACTTTTTCCGTTCAAATATAAAAATCGCACATATTCTTCGTGTTTTATTAATCGATCCTGAGAGTACACAGAACATGCAATCAACAAAAGCATGCAAAGATTGTAATAACAATGTTATATTGTGATCTCGAGTTCATGAGGAAGGAATTTTAATCAGTCCAGTGTTCGCAAAAAGTCTAATTGCTAATTTAAAACAAAATTGTTTAATATCGTCCTCAGCCTATTATACGTCCCACTGCTGGGCATAGGCCGCAACGCCACCACGCTGGACCAATGCGGGTGCAATAGCGACCGGGACCAACGGCTTGTACCTTCCGAAGCACGGAGGATTTTGCGATCACAAAGTTTTTGTCACCCATCCAAGGCCTGACCATGGCGAAGGTAGCTTTGTTTTTGATATCGAAAGCCAAAGCGTACTAACCACGACACCACCGAGCTCCTCATCTAGTTTATTAAGGTCCAGAATTTCAATGCCTGCTAACAAACTTCATGGTAAATGATCTTCCTTGTTACTGCACTTTGCCGCTAACGAGAAAAAGTAAAGACCACAGCGGGAAGCGAATCAATTAAAAACTTTTCGTTGACTGCCGGTACTTTTAAAAATGTTACAATACCAGAATATAGTTAAAAAATGTTTTAGTATTACAACCCCGGGGGAGTACATTTTTTTTCTGCAATTACATTTACATAAAATACTTTTGCACGTCAATATTTCTTTTCCTACTAGCACAACGTGAATTGCCTTTAGTTAGTTAGCCTTTTTTAAGCAGCTGTTGTTAATTGTATTCTTGTGATGTATCGCGTATTATTTCAATGAAATAAAATTCTTGCTCACGATATCAAAGCCTTATTTATTGTAACAATTTGAAGAAAAAAAATACAGATTAAAAATCCGCGCGCAAAAGTTGTGTGCAAAGAGGTTGCAGTTCGGTGCGTGCGGAGTGCCGTGCTGGCCAGTATGTTTTCTTAACATGCCCCCCGGCGTTGAAAGGCTTGTCTTTCAACTATTGGTTTCTTGCTTCTGGTGTTGAGGGTCGAATCTTGTTAAATGCTTGTTGCATGATGCCTTTTGTAGTGTTTAATGTTGGCGATTCTTGTGATGCTATGGATCCTGGGAATATTTGTGAACTCGTCCAAGACTCCATCACATTGTCGGTAGCTAGGCAGCTAGTCTTCTTTATAATAATAAGTGCTCCTTGTAGAGTAGTAGATAGTGTAGGTGAATGATGTTCTTAACGACGCTGGAGGTTTAAAAATTGTAAGGACTCATATAGCGAGCCAGTCTGATTTTTTGTGCGTTAGGGTTAGTAGTCTGAGGTTGTCCAGTCAGAGAATGCCCAGGTGAAGTCAAGTCATGTAAGTAGGTCGATGAATCTGTTAGGGACCGCGGAGTCAATAATGGACTCTACTAGTAGGTTCAGTACATAAAATCTTTGGAGACTAGATGAGAATTCCAAGTTCGCGGCGTAAGTTGATATTACGGACTTGACACCTGCTTCTGCTAGACATGCCATAAAGTGTATACGCTGATGCAAACATACATACTTTCTTGTAATATTTTAATCAATACTAATGGAAATTACATAGTTTTTAAACTTATTGAGCTCATTTCTAGCGCCGAATAGTAAAATTGTGGTTTCGATAGCCTAACAAACTTCTACAAACAGAAAGAAACGCATGCTTGTTTAAGTCACTTCGTAATTATAGATGGATGGATTTGTAGTGAAGCAAACGAAAAATGCGATAGGTAAGATTAACTTTTTTTATTTAGAACTAGGGCCTCGTTTATTCAGAGCTGCCATAGGACCTGCGCAGTCCATTCTTGTTTATTGAAAACGAAGTAACCTGGCTGAAGCCCTGCTAGCTATATGCATATAATGAACAACCCTAAGCTCATAATGAACAAAGAATGACATATTTGTAGTAAGTACGTATCTAATATAGTGCTTTTTTTATAATCAAGTCACTTCCTAAGCAATCACTATACCATTACCATTTACCTAAATAACATATACATAAGGCTTTAGCATGATGAAGTTCGTTTTTGTAGAGAAGAGTGTCACGGTTCTAAAACCGTCTTACAACCGTTTTCAATACTCACGTTGATTTTTGATATAAAATCCATACAAAAAACATAGCATCACATAAACAGCAAACATCTAATTAAACTTTCTCAGCTAATATAAACTAATTACTAGGTTTTAAATACAAATATAAACACAAAGATTGTTATTGTGATTAACTTATTTTTCATCTGTCTACTAATGACAGTTGATGTATCGGTAACGCCGGTACTTCTAAATCTTGTGATTTCCCAAAATGAGGGTATTTTAACATTAATCGGTTGTTGGTATTCTACTATAATTATTTTAAACCATAAACATTAATTGCTAATTAATTAAATAATTAGTATTTTCTGCCATAGAAAAATACGTAGATTATTTTAATTAACATTTTTAATTTATTCTTTTATCTAAGTTTTGGTTGTTGTTTTGACCATAGATAAAACAACATATTTCTACATTCTACATAATAGATTATGGAACATGATTCGTGACATCGAAGCTCCCACTAAATTCTGGGAGAACATTCTAGAAGAGTCCTGGTATATAAGCGGTAGTCCTGGGAAAGCAGACCTCTTCAGTTTTCTCTGGCTATCGCTTGTATCCTTGTAAATCTGTTTAATATCTGTGCGCGATCCCCGAACTAGGGTGAGTGTGTGTTCCTAACCTATTGTTTTGCAACTTGCTTTTCAATAATTTAATTTTATTAGTGTTAAATCCTGTACTGCTTTAACTATTAATTAATATAACAAATTCCATGCTAATAGTTACCATATTGATCAAAAATATAACTAGTGAATTGTAGGTAGAATTAAGTTGCAAAACAATTTATATAGTTCTTTTGATTTTGTCCCTATAAATTATATGAAGATTGTAATCATGAGAAACGGGCCACTAAATGGACCGTGGACGGATTACAATCCACATTTAAATTTCTTTTGCCTTAAATGTGTGAACTATTATTTTTTATAAGACCGGTGGGTAGTTTACTTTGGATTAGCTTTCTAAAAAAATATATACTATTCTAAACTAAAAATTGTTCTTATGAACTGTTCTTTTAATAGGATGAAGTGACCACTTGCTGACCCTTGTTCGACCCTTAAATCTAACATATTTTATGGTCACTTTATCACACCATGATTTTTTTAACTCCATTGATTTTAGAAGCATTTTAATTGTAGCGGCTTGCTTCCACCCCCTACCCTTAGACGGTCGACTGTATGGAACACCTGTTCATATCTTTAAAAATACAATTTCAGGGATCCTATCCACGGGCAGCCGCCTACGCCGCCGCCTGCTCCGTGCCTGAGCGTCGGCCTTCTACCCGCCGAAGCTGAACCCACGCCAACCACGCCTGTAGTCGGCGTGACCGGTTCCTGCTGCTTCACCCCTTAGCTCCTTCAAGCTAAGTCCCTTTGCTTCACTTGAGAACTACCGAGCGAGAAACTGTGAACTTACCCCCCTGAGACAAATAAATTGTGTATAATCTACCCCATTCTTTTATTTTCTCTCTTGCTCTCTCGGGTCGTGCTACCCACGGCCAGAGCGTGTCAAGAGCCTTTTATTTAGAAGTTGCGGTAAATTATTAAATTTTGATTTTCAGACTGTGTAATATCGTCGAATTGTGGATGTACGCAATTCTTGCAACTATGAAAAGTGCGAAGAACAAGGAAAGTATTTGTTCATGTCATAGTGATCGATCAACGCTGGTAAGTATGAAAAATAGTATTTAAATTTTTATTATAGTTTAAATTTGATTTTTTTTTCATGTTAATTTTAACCTAATTCTAATATTTATTTTTGTTGCAGGTACACCTCTGCTGAGATGATCTACTAGATTGCACTTAGTAGGATGGAACAATATGACCTTATATGGCGCCACAGTTTATTGATTTATATTATTGTGTCTAACTTCTTGCACCATAGCCAATCTATTTTTTACACTTGATTGGTGGCGTTTGGCGATATACTATTTCTTGTGTCTCCTACTAAGACGTATAGCAGTGTTGTCGAAAATGAAGACGACTTGAGAGCAAGACACTTTATAATTATCGTCGGCCCTATTATTTGTAGAACAATGAATAAAAAATAGTCCGGATTGTTGCTTTTTTGTTATAGTGCTTTGCTCTCTGAATATCGTATGGCATGAAAATAAGTATGAATTATATTAATTGAGTAATATCAAATATGAGTTTTATTTATAGTTTTTATATACATAGGTTAAGTTAATGTTATTTTAGGAATATTGTTCTACACCTATTTTCTTGAACGGACTGTACTTATTTATGCACTTCGGAAATTTCTTAGATAGCCCAAAATTTTTATGATTTTTCTTGTATTGCGCAAATTGGCTAAGTTTACAGTGTACTTGTGTATTGTGGAGATTATTTATAGGACCTGAGATTACATAGCCAAGCTTTGTTTCTTGAATCACAGGTTGATGCTTGTTTAGTTTTATTTGGTTCGGTGCTAACAGATCCCAAAAAGTGTCTGCGCCAAGCAAGAGATCTACACTTGACGGATTATAGAAGTTGGGGTCTGCTAAGACAATTGAAGATGGAATATTGAGTTTAGTTACATCGACTACGTTACTTGGTGAAGATGTGATACGAGGTATCACCAAGAAGGATATGTTAGTTTGGAAAGAATTGAGAGTGGACTGTATTATCGCATTACATTTTTTAGAGACGGAGGAAACAGTATTATTGATGCCGGCAACAGTGAATTTTACATCTTGTGACTTAAGAGATAATTTTGTAAAAAGTGACTGTGTCATAAAAGAGGTTTGACTGCCGGAGTCAAGAACTGCCCTTACTTTATGCCAGTTATTCTTGCTATCTCCTATTTTGACCATTGCTGTTGCAAGCAAAACTTGATTGCACTGATTGCTAACCGATAATGAAGTAGTGGTTATATGGTCTACGTCATTAGTGTCTTTGTGAAGAAGTGAATTATGTTTTAGACTACATCTTTTGCAAGGACCTAAACGACATATGCGTTTATTATGGCCTGATCTCAAGCAGTTAGCGCACAGCTTTTTAGTGTAAACAAACTGTTCACGTTCTGCTGGAGACATGACTAGGAATTTTCCACACCTATATAAAGGATGTTCGTCTTTGCATAGTGGACACAAAAATATTTTAGTTTGTTCATGCTCTAATTCAGTAGCAGTAACAAGAGCCTTTATATTCTTGTAGGGCCTACCTGACTGTGTATTATGTATTTGTTGTTTATACTCGTATGTACCTACTTCAAGTATTTCCAATAAATCTGCTCTATTTTTAAGAAACGTTGTCATAATATCAAGAGTTAGCTTTTTGTGGTTTGACTTATGCTCTTCCCATTCACGCAAGGTACGAGAATCTAATTTGGAAGAAATTATATACATTATAATTGTGTCCCACGAACTAACAGGTTCCCCTAAAATGTCTAATGCTCGTAGATTTTTATTATAAACGTCTAATAATTTTTGAATTGATTCTGCGGACTCTCTCTTAATAGCCTCCTCATTGAAAATAGCCTTAATGTGATTTTGTATTAATAACCTAATGTTATCATACCTCTCACAAAGTAGGTTCCATGCAAGAGTATAGTTTGCAGCAGAAAATTCTATAGACCTAATAATTTGAGCAGCGCTACCTTCTAGTGAAGCTCTTAGGTAATGGAATTTTTGTACTCCGCTGATTGACGCGTTACTATGTATGAGAGAAATGAAAGTATCGCGAAACTCAAGCCAGTTACTATAATCACCCGAAAACTTAGGAATATGTATTGTAGGTAATCTAACACCCTTTGTTGCGTTATTCGTTCCCTTCACTGTGTCATCATTTTTTTGGTTATCACTGATAGATGAGGAAGATTGAGATTTTTTATATGATTTGAATAATACTTGAGCTTTTGCCATAGACCGATAGAATAAAGATTCAAACTCGTTTCTATATGCTTCTTGCAATTCCATATCTTTCTCATTATCAGTGAGATCCTCAATACTAGACTGAATATTGTTGAACTCTTCGAAAATTGTACTCATTTTTTCTATGCGTAATTTAATTTCAAATGCTTGTGTTTCGTCACATAAAGAAACATTTGAAAAAGTATTAATATACTTATCAAAACTTGTAAGCCGACCTTTGCAAGTGCCTCTCTTTCTGTTCAAGTCCGACATACTTAACCGACTCATTTTATTAGCTAAATATTTTGCAACTAATATTAATTTTATATTAACACACACAAATATTGTACAATTTTAGATATGACAGAACCGATTTTACTTATTTTAAAAATAACAAATTATGTATAGAAGCTTAGTTGTTCACACAAAAACACAAAAGTATGATATTATACCTATTTTAAAAAAACACTTATTTATGCTATTTAATCTATGACACGAGTTACAAACAACACTATGACAAAATATCAACAAATTGTTTACATATTATTTCTTTGACTATTTACTTGTAGGCACGTGGATGTTGCCAGGATTACCGGTGCCTTCCGTTTGTACTTGGAAGTGGCGTGGATTAACGGGCGAGGAGAAATAACCCAATATCACACTATAATTACCAATATATTTCACTATCGCAATTTAGGAACTACACACTTACTAATTATTAAAATCAAGATACAATTGTAACGTTAACACTCTGTAGAATTGCAAAATCAAGACGTTCCGCAGAAAGCGTGGCGCATGCGCCGGATGCAAATCGATAATGATCTTCTGTTCGAAAACGCACGGGCGCCATGCGGCCAGCCAACTGAGTTACGTCAAGCGAGCTGTCACTGAACTGTCAGTGACATTCGCTTCACTATGATTTATAGTCTATGCCGTAGATAGTACCGAAGCGCCGTCACGGCCATACTGACGTACGCACGTCCCTGTGCGCTTTAACGACGTTTTCGCTGTTCGGATGTCATACCTGAAAAGATGAAAGATTATCTGAGAGACACAGAGCTCGTCCATCTCTGACTTAAATAGTCGATCTATTCTGTTCTATAAAGTCTACGCTGCCTTGCATACTTTCCGCTTAAATCAACAGACAAGGTGCTACCACACTGATACACACGAGAGAACGATGGCCCGGACGTAGACTCCTACGAGCTAGCCCCTTCATCTTCACTATTTTGTCTTAGCGTGGCCCGGACGTGGACTCCTATGAGCCAGCCCCTTCACGCTATAACACACATGATTACACGTAAGGACGATGACCACTATGTCAGTCCTTTTACACACAAGCGGTACGAAACCTTACTTACAAGTCTAAACATCTTCAGACTCAGAGGCTGTCATAGTTGCTGAGCTGGCGGTTAGGGTGCGGGTACTTTTTACCGAAAGAGTGTCACTTTCATCGCCCGATGAGACAGCGTCCCCGTCTTCCCGACCATGAGCCGCCGTCTCGGCCTCACGATCATTTAGTACAGTAGCTATCTCAACCAACCCCTCAAAGCCCCTGGGTACTGCACGTAAACTCTCATGAGAATATTTTAAAATACGGTTAGAGCCATCAATGTGCTTGAGTTCGTACCTATCATTATCTAGGATATTTACTATGAGAAAGGGGCCTCTAAACTTTCTTTGGAGTTTCGTCTGATTACGTTCACTACATTTCACAAAAACATAGTCGCCTTGTGAGAAAGGTTTAACACGTGCCTTGCCTTTATTAAATCTGACTATTTCTTTCCGAGCCGCGTTTTGAATGCTCGTCGATGCCTCTTTCCTAACAGTTTCTAGATCTAGTCTTGGTTCGTCATTATTCAGAGATATGGCTGCTACGCCTAATGATTGTGCGCGTATGCCGAACATTAATTCCGTGGGGGTGAATCCCGTTACTCTACAACGAGTGGTGTTAAGGGCCAATTGGACTTCTGGGAGTTCCTCCTGCCACGTCTTGTGGGGGTCATTTTCTATAATAGTTAATAAGCACTTTAAAGTTCGCATTACCCTCTCTACTTGTCCATTGGCTCTACTGGCACCAGTCGCTATAAGGTGGAGTTCTATTCTATGAGTGCTACAAAAATCTTTAAAATCCGAGCTAATATAACATCTACCCTGGTCTGATATGATTCGCTTCGGAGCACCAAAAAGACAAACTGCTTTTCTTAGTGCCTTAACAGCACACGTAGCATCAAGAGACGAAGTTTGTTCTAAGAGGACGTACTTAGTGAAAGAATCTATAATTACTGAAACATACTCTTTTCTATCGCTTTTACCGCTCAACTTTCCGGTTAAATCTATATGAATGGTGTGCCAGGGTGAAGCTACTTTAGGTATAGGATGTAAGCGAACTTGTTGGGCTCCAGAAGGACCTTTTGATGTTTTACAAATGATACATGCATCAACGAACAATCGCACCTGCTTAGCCATTTGGGGAAACCAATATTGCTCGTATAGTTTGTCAAGTGTCTTTTCTGCACCTAAATGTTTGATTTCAGTATGAATATGGTTGATTAATGTCCAAACGAGTGAGTTAGGTACAATGGGTAGCCAGCGACTGATTTTATTTCGTTCCACCTTTCGGTACAGAACGTCATTCCTAACATCATAAGTGTTACTGATTGAATCGGGGATTTCATTATTAAAATGTTTTCTAATAAGATCTTGTATGTAAGAGTCACGTTTTTGTTCTACAGCCAGCCACCCTTGGTGTAACTCTACAAACTGAACAAATTTGGTGGTTATTGGAGCTAAGGGTTCGACGTTATCTGATGTGCTTGGTACTGGTTCTGAAAGAGGATTTCGAGATAGGTAGTCAGCGTGTTCCATGTTACTGCCTTGTTTATGGACAATATCAAAATCGTAGGCCTGTAGAAAAGCCCACCAACGATGTACTCTAGGTGTTAAATCTCTTTTTGACTTTGACGCTTTTAGGGAATTGCAATCGGTAAATACAGTAAAGTGCTGACCGTATAAATAATGCCTAAAATTTTCTACTGCGCGAACGACTGCCAGAGTTTCAAGTTCGTACGAATGATACCTTGATTCTGTGTCAGTCGTTCGGCGGCTAAAATAAGAGATTACGTGGGGGCTACCATTCTTTCTTTGAATAAGAATTGCGCCGTACCCGTCGGCACTCGCATCAGTGTGTAATTCTATTGGGAGCTCACGGTTAAATATGGTTAGTACAGGCTCGGTCGTCAGAATTTTAACTATCCGTTTGTGAATATTATCGTGGACATCTGACCATTGGATTGGCCCTTTTAATTTTGTAAGGGGATATAGAGGTCCTACTAGGCGAGTATAGTTGGGAATGAACCTCCTAAAATAGGAAGCTAATCCAAGAAATTGGCGTACTTGGGAGGCGGTTCTGGGTGCAGGAACTTCAGCAAGAGCTTGAACTTTACGGGGGTTTGGAGTGATTTCTCCAGCTCTAACTACGTATCCGAGGTAGTCGACTTCGTTTTTCAGAAACTTGCACTTTCGTATATTAAAAGAGAAACCGGCCTCAGAAAGCGTTTTAAGTGTTAATTCAAGACGAATTAAACCCTCAGGAACATCTTTTGAAAAACAAAGGACGTCATCCATGTAAGCTAGTACTACTTCATCTTTAAGGGCACCAAGTGCTTTATTGATGCAACGTTGATAAACAGAAGCTGCATTTTTCAAACCAAAGGGCATGGTCAAATATTCGTACTGGCCCTCGGGCGTAACAAAGGCAGTACGAGCGATATTGTCACCTTCAGGATCTATGGGGATCTGATGATATCCGGATGCCATATCTAACGAGGAAAATGTATGAGTCCCGTTCAGTCTGTCGATTTGTTCGTCAATGATAGGTAATGGATAATGTTCTGGTTTCGTATTAGCGTTAAGTTCCCTGTAGTCCACGCACATCCTGTCTGTGTTGTCCTTCTTTTTTACTAAAAGGATGGGGCTAGCGAAGGGTGAATTGCTCTCTCTAATAACGCCGGCTTCAAGAAGAGATTTTATTTTTTCACGGACAATATCTTTTTCGGCAGGGGATAGTCTATAGGGCCTTCTTTGAACAATTTTGCTAGGGTCTATGGGATCTATACGTAGCATGCCAGTCTTAACTCTACGATTAGGTACACCGTCAATGAAAAATTTGCTAAACTTTTGTAAAATGTTAATGAGGGCTTTCTTATCATCGCCTTCTAGATCAGTATCGATGCCAGAGAAATCAAAATCAATAGCTTGCTCTGAAGGTGTAGGAGTACCTTCAAGCTTAGAAAATTTTATACAGTTACTGTTTATTTCTACTCTGATGCCCTGGTCTAAAAGGTCCCTTCCTATAATTATAGATTCTGAAATTAAATTATCAGGAATGATATGGAATAAGATATACACAGAAATATCCTGGATAGTAACTCTACTTAAAATTTGTTTCGTACAATAAATGTCAGACTTTCCTATACCTTTTAGGAGAACTATATTTTTGTGCAAAGTACCCAGAAACCTATTTGAAAGTTGTTCGGTTACAAGCGAGCAGGCGGACCCACTGTCGAAAAGAAAAGAAACTATCTCACCAGATGATGTCTGCAACTCATCTCGGACTGGCCTTTGGTCGCACAGGTACACCTCCTTCACCGTAGATGTTGAGCTGCCAGCGCTCGTCCGACCTGGACACGCCGACGCTAGGTGACCCGGTTGCCCGCAAACGTAACAAGTTGTCGGCCGCGTCTTCTCGCCGCTCGTCCCTCGTAGTTTGTCGCTTGGTCTCTGCGCGGTAGAAATTTCCTGTCTTCTTCTGCGACAATCTGCAACTTTGTGACCCAATATACCGCAATGATGACATGCGCCTGTGAATCTTGGTTCGGAGTATCGCGGTCTCTTCAGTTCTGAATCACCACTTTCAGTTGCATCTGCCCGTCTCTTCAAAGAAACGCCGCTTAAAATCCGAAATAGCTGAGATCTCGTCGATATTACGTGTGAGTTCAATTCGCGGCGTAAAAGGTTATCTTTGAGGCACAAAACAGAAGTAACAAATCCTGCAACCATGTCTTCAGCCATTTCCACTCGCGGGATGCACTCAATTACGCTCCAAAGACGCATAGCCGCTTCGCAGGCAGTTTCTTTTGCGCTTATTTGAAAACGCAAAATGTTATCGAAGTAATCCTGAGGCAGCATTGGTCTCGAGAATTTCGCTAATAAGATCTCTTTGATAAGCGGCCATTCTAGTTGACTTACGTCTAATTTAGTTAGGCAAGCTGCGGCTCTTCCCTTTAAAGCGTGCGTTAAAATTAAAAGCAATTCAGCGCCTCGAAGTTTTTTACTATTTACTATTATTTCGGTTACTTTGCACCAACCTTCGATATCTGCGTCCACCCCATCAGGATCAAAATCAATCAACTGCGTCACTGAAGAATGTTGAGAGGATGCCAGTAGTTTAGTCAAAAGCGTCTCCATACTTCGTAGTAAATTAGATGAGGGTAGATGACCACTACTCTCCTCACTTGAAAGCCCAACGGATCCCACTTCTGATGTAGGCACGTGGATGTTGCCAGGATTACCGGTGCCTTCCGTTTGTACTTGGAAGTGGCGTGGATTAACGGGCGAGGAGAAATAACCCAATATCACACTATAATTACCAATATATTTCACTATCGCAATTTAGGAACTACACACTTACTAATTATTAAAATCAAGATACAATTGTAACGTTAACACTCTGTAGAATTGCAAAATCAAGACGTTCCGCAGAAAGCGTGGCGCATGCGCCGGATGCAAATCGATAATGATCTTCTGTTCGAAAACGCACGGGCGCCATGCGGCCAGCCAACTGAGTTACGTCAAGCGAGCTGTCACTGAACTGTCAGTGACATTCGCTTCACTATGATTTATAGTCTATGCCGTAGATAGTACCGAAGCGCCGTCATACTTATTTTACAGTACTAATTTAATGAATCGAAATTTACTTTTATTATTTATCAATTATAGGAAGTATTTATTATAGTTTTACTTCAATATATTGCACTTCTATAGTAATGAAACAAAAATTACACCATACAAAATTAACCAGATTACTATGAGCTCCGTTATTCAATAATCGCTTTGCCAAGAGAGGTCAACTTATACTGGTAGGTATTTTGTACAAATGAAAACTGTTTTTACATTGAAATTATTGAAATAAAAATAATAATCAATAGAACATACAACTAAACTTACTTGCGATCTATTTAGGCAGATCCAGGTGTCAATTTCTATTAAAGTAACCGATAGGTGAAGAGTAATTAAATGATGTACTAGTATTGAATAATTAATTGTACTTACATGAGTGGATGACTAAAGGAATAAAATCGGGCTAGTTCTCTGGGTTAGACTTACTCAATTTTCTTGCTATAAATAATAGAAATCGCTTTTTCTCGCTTTAAAATTATTGCTTCTTGCGCCGGGCAACCCGTGCGTACGTAATAATAATTCTTGTTTTTATGTGCTTAAAATCTTCTTGTTTTTTAATCCATAGGAAACTATCCGGTTCGCAAGGCCAAAAATATGTTGTTAATTGTATTCTTGTGATGTATCGCGTATTATTTCAATGAAATAAAATTCTTGCTCACGATATCAAAGCCTTATTTATTGTAACAATTTGAAGAAAAAAAATACAGATTAAAAATCCGCGCGCAAAAGTTGTGTGCAAAGAGGTTGCAGTTCGGTGCGTGCGGAGTGCCGTGCTGGCCAGTATGTTTTCTTAACAGCAGCCATATTAACAAAAGGAATTTAGAACATTTTAAATATTGTAAAATAAGTATGTGTTTCTGTTTTCTATGTTCTTTTATGTCTCAAAATAATAATTACAGAATAGAATATATTTTGTTTAACTATTTCGAAGCCGTTGATACCCAATATTGACAATGCCTTTTTCGAAAACATGTTAAAATCATTGTAACATTTTTTCTTTTTCTTTTTATATCTTTAATGATTTAGTTTAGAGCAACGTCGTTTCCACAAAACTATAAGATTTTTTAACCGACTTCAAAAAAAGGAGAACGTTCTTAATTCTACTTTATTTTTTTATATCTGGTATAAATTTGTCAGTTTACATTTAAGTATTTTGTCGTGCAATTAAACTGCGATTTCGTGGGTTTCAAAGCTAAAAGTGATTCGTAGGCTCTGATGTCTTTCGTCTTCAGCCTATAGACGTCCCACTGCTGGGCACAGGCCTTCCTCATGGAAACAAGAACATGAGGAGTATGGGCCGAAACACCACTACGCTGGCCCAATGCGGGTTGGTGTGTACAAACGGTTGCACTTGCAACCGGCACCAACGGCTTAACGTGCCTTCCGAAGTACGGAGGAGTTCAAGATCACAAAGTTTTGGTCACCCATCCACGGCCTGACCATGACGAAGGTAGTTTTGTTTTCAATCGAAAGCCTAAGCGTACTAACCACTACGCCACCGAGATCCTTTCTGGTTTCTTTATGGAAACTTTATTTACATAATTAATTGTACCATGTCAGGAAAAAATCCCATGCAAGCAGAGCGGAAACATTCTAATATACCTATAAAAAAACTATTGTGGTGCCTGCCATTGTCCGAAGCTCGAACGACTCTTAATCATGTACCTACGGGCAGATTCCGACTCGAGAAAAAATCTCAGGCATCCCATTGTGTTGATTAGACATTCCTGGAGTCGGCTGTGAAAATAGCGAAACAAATTAGAAGTTTGTTAAATGGACTGAACACAGCTTAGGTAATAAAACACAGGTACCATCATATTTAAAGCAAAATTTGTTTTATGCATTGGGCTTCATGTTATTTTAATCATTGAATTATAAATATAAAAATAATTTAATTTACTACTATTTTGGATTTAATGCAATTATGTTATATGTTATTATTTACCTCACATAATTATCATCATGCCTCTAAGCCGGAAGGGTAGGCAGAGGTGTTAAACACCCACATTTCTCCTGATAAGTAAATGTGTAGGTGTGAAAAAAAAATGAAAGGACAAGGGCATACAGCAGGCGCCATAGGATATTGAGTGTGCAAAATATGAGGACGGCATTCTATAAACACCTGGTCCTACCTTCCAATAGCGATGTATGTTTAACTTGAAAAGTACTATAGCGCTAAGTTTCAAATAGATTTGAATTTACTATTCAACATAAAAAAATGGACCAAGAAATCTCCTGGCTATATTCAGAATAATAAATAAATTAAATAATAAATTTTCGTTTTGTATGGAGATTTTGGGGAAGTCTGCATTTTCCATACTAACATTTTTTCAGATTTCTCCACAACGACAAATCCAGAGATAATAATTTTTGGCATGTATCAATAGACAAGCTTTAGCAATATGTGTGATATTTCTTCATAAAAATGGTTTATCGTTTTTAAGTGAATGCAAATCAAATGGTGTATTCGGGAGGCACTTGAAAAGAGTTGTCTTCGTTTCTAATTTTAACACAATTAAACTTACAACAAATTATCAAAACAATTTAAAAAAGCTCAAAAATATGGTCTACTTTTAGAGGAGGTAATTATTTTATAAGAATATTCTGAAACTTATTAGTTACAGACAAAATACTAAGAAAATAAAAGGGCAATTTCATAGGTAGAGACCTATAATATTCATTGTTAACACATGTATTTTAACCCAACCCAGGCAATAAACACCTACTCATATTTTATCCCGACTTTTCAAAAATTTAAATTAAAAAATTACACAGACTCGTAACTCTTTGTTTGACGGTCTTGGTATCATTTTTTATCGAAACAATTTAATTTTTCCCAACACGTATAAAACATTCCGTTTACCAAACGTCACCATAGATTACATAACGAGCAGATGAGACACCGGAGATAAAAACGCAATTTAAGTCAAATACAATTTGGTTCGCTAAATTTATAGAGGTTATCTTTTGAACGTATATCATTGCCCTTTCAAAGGCATTTACTTGAATCCTAAATAATACCGGTAGGTAATATGTGTGACAAAGTTTACCAATAATCGTATGTTGCTGAAATGAATTACGATATTTGCGTGTATTGCTGTATTTCATGTTACTTTTCAGCAGAACAGTTGCCCAAATCTCCAACCAAATTTCAATCGATTGGAATGGTATACCTGTCATTGAAAATATTAAATGTATCAAAAGAGCCACATTGATTCAATATTAAGCAGTTATTATGTTACAAATTGTAAATTGCTAAAATTTACTAGGTACTCCCAATCCCAATTCCCATTTACCCAATTTTTCCAATTTCCCAATTTTTGTATGGCTAAATGTGGTTGTAAATGAAACGACGTATTTCTGTCATCTAATATATTTATAAAAACCATAAAGTAAAATACTTATAAAATACAAATTGTACAAAAGAGGTTGGATCGCCAACATGGCCCCCGACGGTAAGGAAACCAGCATATTTAGGAGGCGATCAGTAAAGCCAGCTTTCTCACCGGTCGACGCAGGACCCCCCCTTTCGTAGCCACGTCTACTACCCTAACGACGTCATCCTTGCCCGGGTATGTTGTAACGATGCGCCCTAATGGCCAGCTGCGCCTGGGTAGAGTCCCGTCCGCTACGCAAACAACGTCCCCAATCTTCAGTGCCCGGGACTCAGTGGATGAGGCTCGGCGAGGCACCAATGTCGGCAAATATTCTGTAACGAAGCGCTCCCAAAAACGGTCGGCAAAATGTTGCGCCTTTCGCCACTGAGCTCTGGCCGCGAGATCGCTGTCGTCGAACCGTCGAGTTTGCAAGTCGTTTGACGAGGTGCCCAGCAGGAAGGAAAATGGAGTGAAAGCCTCCTCGGCATCGGAATCGGTAGCTACGTGGGTAAGCGGCCTCGAGTTTACAACGGCCTCAGCTTCCAGCAAGAGCGTAAGGAACGTCTCTTCACGTGGTGATCTCTCCTTAAGCGTCACATCTAGCGATCTCTTGACGTTCCCTACTAGCCTCTCCCAGCATCCACCCATAAAAGGGGCTGACGGTGGAATAAACTTCCAACGGATCCGTTTCTCCGACGCAAAGGCTTACACATCAGGTATAATCTTCGCTGCCCCGACGTCGCATTCCCATTGTCGGAGTAAATGCAGCCGGGGTACCCTCGCCGCGCGATGAAGCGGCGCAATGCTAATATAGCTGCATCCGAGGAGAGGCTCTCGACCACCTCCAAATGAATGGCTCGAACTGTCAGGCAGGTGAAAAGTGCCACCCATCTCTTCGCGTGTCTTCGGCCGATGGTGATGTGGTAAGGGCCAAAGTAATGAAGACCGACATATGTAAACGGGCGCTCGTGATGAGCCATCCGCACTTCGGGTAGATCGCCGACAGGAGGTGGTGATGGTGAGGCCTTCCGAATCCGACAAATTTGGCACCTCGCGGCCACGCTCCTCACGGCAACTCTCAAGCCGATTATGAAGAACTTCTGTCGTAGCTCATTGGCTATGAGCTCGTGATTGGCGTGGGAGTATCGAACGTGGTAATAATGGATGAGGAGCCTCGTTATCAGATGTTTCCCGTCGAGAACAACCGGGCGTGAGTTAATGGCGGTTGAAGCCGATGTGCGACCTGACAGGCGCAGTAGGTGATCTTCTACAGGCGTGATTGTATGTATGTATGTTATAGAGAAGCTCGGTGGCGTAGTAGCTAGTTCGCTTTGGCTTTCGTTTGAAAACAACGCTATCTTCGTCATGGTCAGGACGTGGATGGATGACCAAAACTTTGTGATCTCGAGCTCCTCCGTAGAAAATTACAAATGCTTGCTTGTTATTAGAAATTGTTACTACACCTCGATACGCATTGAGCATGCGGTTGTGACGGCCAGTTGTCTTCGCAATGTTTCTCCATTTCTTCTCTCATCACTTGATAAATTAAAATTTTAAAGTTTGTAAAGTAAAATTTTAATCAAGCTATTTCTATCTTTCTATTTCATAAATAATTTTTAATTTCAAAAGTCACTTAAAACACAAAGAATTTTTTTAATCCCTGACGCAAGAGGGTTTTATAATTATAAGTTTGAAGTGTGTTTGTGCGTGTGTGTGTCTGTCAGTCTGTGGCATCGTAGCTCCCAAACGGATGAAACTATTTTGATGCTGTTTTTTTTTTTCTGTTTGAAATATGGGTTTGTCGAGAGTGTCACAAGCTGTTTCTCAAAAACCGGCTTAGTAATTTAAAAGATTTGAGGAGTGAAAACAGGAATAAAAAATCAAATGTTTTTAAATATTATCAAATTAAAGGTCACAACATAAAAATCACGAGTTTCATGGAAATCGGTTCAGCGATTTGAAAGATATGAGGAATGAAAGTGACAATGAAAAGTCTAATGTTTCCAACAATACCCGAGTATCAAAATGAAATGCAAGGTCATAACTTTTACACCATAAACAAGGCATGAAAAAAAAAATTTAATTTAAAAAACCCCCAACCAAAAAATTATATAAACAAAAAATCGTTGTCGTCGGGGGACCGCTTTACACCTAACAAGCTACTCTTAGCGTACTTAGCGTTAATATAATTTTTTTGGTCGAAAATTCTTTAACTTTTTCATACATGTGTAACAAAATTGCGAGTGGTGTCTGCATGTTAGCAATTTAGTTACAGTCAGAACCAAATATGCTTGCAATTTTGCTACATAGTGACTCTTAATATGAAAGAAATTGTCATGATTGTCGTTGTTGTCATACGTAAATTGTCATACGTTGGTATGTAGATGTTGTATACTTTAAACAAAGGCACCCGACGTCTGCACGTTAGCGGATAATGTGACTTAATTTAATTTACTCTGCGAGATATGAATGTCTCCGGGCAAAGCTTAAAAATTAATTGTCCAGACTGGTCACTCAATTCTGAGTTTTAGATCGACGAAATAAAGTTTAAACTGCAATAACATACACAGTCTGGTATAAACCAATCTGTTTCTGAATTCCAGTTTGTTTTGTTGGTTGGACTGAGAATTTTCCGTTTATAAAATACAGACGATTTACTTATGAAAATTGACGACCAAAAGCAACATCTATTTATTAATTTATTTAACTATTCATTGTACACAAAAGGAAAATTAAGAATATACAACACATAAAATAATAATAAGAGTACAAAATAGGGCTTATTTCTAATAGCTATATCTTCCAGCCCACTTGCTAATGGAGAAATGGTGAGAAGTAGACTGAGTCGCGTGTACTAAAGTATAAAAGCAACATTGCTTACAGAACCAAGTTTTTAATCCATTTTGGTCTTCCTTATAAAAAAAACTTAACAATTAGAAATTCACGTAATGCGTATGTTAAGATGGGATGGCGAGGATAAATAGAATGAGTATATCAGGGGATGTATGAATGGTGCTGCAGGGATAGAAAAACTGAGAGAAAAGCGGCTATCTTGGTATGGACGGACATATTTTGGGATGAGAAAATGAGCATGTAATGAGAAGAGTTATGAATATGAGAGTGGATGGTAATACAGGGAGAGGAAGACTAAGATGGATGGATTACGAGAATGAGAACATGGCTAGGATGGGTGTGAATGTTGATGTGGCGTTTGATGGCGGAGAATGGAAAAGAAAGACTCGTTACGCCGACCCCAAATGGAATTGGGAAAAGGGCTGGCAAATGGATGATGAATTAGAAATTTACAATTCCTACAGTTAATCATAGACTATGAAAAGATGAGGACGAAAAATAGAGGTCGAATGTCTGTACATAGAAAAAAATGCTTAAAAGCAATTCGGTGAGTAAATAGAGGGAAAATACCAAAACTTGTTTTTTTTTCGTTTTTGTTTCTCTATTTGTACGGGCTGATCTCCGAAATGGCTGGACCGATTTCAATAAAATTTTGCATGGTGATACCTTATATCCCTAGTCAACATCTTAGATACTTTTTATTCCAGAAAATTAAAGGGTTCCCGTGGGATAGTTTAAAAAACATAGTAACCGCGGAAGTAGCGAGCAACTGCTAGTTTTATAATAAAAGAAGCGGACAGTATTTTAAAATAGGAAATGTAGAACGGATATTACTCGTATTTCAGAAATGGTATGTTGTGTTTTTTCGTTCTACGAGTATTTTTATATCCTCTGTTAAAATCTGGGAAACACGTTTAATCCTTCCCTTCTGTGTGAAATGATAATCTTTGACCCATGTTACCACAGATTACCTAATTATCAGAATTTGACGTCCTTTTTACGTTATGTATTGTAACGGCTAATATTTCTCAGAGAAAATTATACTCGTAATTATAAAATTGTACATAAAGACAATTTTAAGTGTCGTATTTCTTAAATATTAGGTTGGGGAAAAAGTCTTTTCGCGTTATAGTATGTATAAACTTGTAATAAAATCTCTTTGGCTATACTATTTGTATCTGGCTGGTTTTGGTATCATTGAAAGTATAAATTTTAAAGAACATAATTCTAAATTCAAATTAGGAAAATGTGTGATTTTCATTTGTTTTTCGTACCGCCAAGATGAGTGAATCTAATGAAGAGATTCGATACATTTTAAAATTTTACTACAAAAAAGGTAAAAATGCAACGCAAGCCGCGAAAAAAATTTGCGATGTTTATGGACCTAGTGCAGTGTCTGTGAGAGTAGCACAAATTTGGTTTAAGCGTTTTCAATCCGGAAATTTTGATGTCAAAGATGCACGTCGCTCTGGTCGCCCTATTACAGATAAAATGGATGCCATTTTTGAAAAAGTGGAGCAAGATCGGCATGTCAGTAGTTACGACGTAGCTGAAGAACTGGGAATTGACCACAAAACAGTTTTGGCGCATTTGAAAAAAACTGGGTACACAAAAAAGCTCGACATTTGGGTACCTCACGAGCTCACTGAAAGAAACCTAATGAACCGTGTACTCATTTGTGATACTTTATTACGACGTAATGAAACCGAACCATTTTTGAAGAAGCTGATAACTGGTGATGAAAAGTGGATCACGTACGACAAGAACGTGCGATAAAGGTCGTGGTCAAAGGCCGGTCAGGCTTCACAGACTGTGGCGAAACCCGGGTTAACTCGCAACAAGGTGATGCTGTGTGTGTGGTGGGATTGGAAGGGCATTATTCATTATGAGCTGTTACCACCAGGCAGGACCATCGATTCTGAACTCTACTGCGAACAACTGATGAGATTAAAGCAAGAAGTTGAGAGAAAGCGGCCGGAATTAATCAACAGAAGGGGTGTGGTTTTTCATCATGATAACGCTAGACCTCACACATCTTTAGCCACTCAGCAAAAATTAAGAGAGTTTGGCTGGGAGGTGTTAATGCATCCGCCGTATAGTCCTGACCTTGCACCTTCAGATTTCCACCTGTTTCGGTCTCTTCAGAATTCTTTAGGCAGTGTCAGGTTAACATCACGAGAGGACTGCCAAAACCACTTGTCGCGGTATTTTGACCAGAAGTCCCAAAATTTCTATAGCAATGGGATCATGTCTCTACCTACAAGATGGCAAAAAGTTATCGAACAAAATGGTACCTACATACTTTAGTTAAATGTAAATAAACTATATTAAAAAATGTTTTGAATTTTCTTAAAAAATGCGAACAAACTTTTTCCCCAACCTATTATGTCTACATTTTTAATTTTGATCATTTAAAACAAATTGATTTTTTAAAGGACATAAATTATTCAAAGGAAAGAATATGGGGTTTTTAAGCGTATAAAAGGCAATCAAAAACCAAAGAAAAAGAATAGTTAATTAAAATAATTTCTACTCTAAGACTATTGCAACTCGGCATACTATCTTCTTATTAATTACTTAGCAAGGAAATAACGTGTTTTCATTTAATACACTTAGTTGCCTCTATCTCTAAATTAAAAGTATCTTACTTAATACAAAACTGAGATGAGAAAGAAAATTTATACAAGGAGTTTCGACAGTCTTTAGTTATAATAATATCGTCGGATTTTTGCGATTTGACGAAGCTCGCAGGAAGTGGGTGCGGGGAGCGCAGGACCGGTCATTGTTGATCTTCCAGGAGACTTTTGCCCAGCAGTGGGCGTCTCTGGGTTAAATTATCCATGATGATGTTGATGTTGGATTGATGACCTCCTTGATCGAGTGGTCTCTAAGCCGGTCTTAAGGTGTCGCCATCTCGAGAGTTTGTGGGTTCGACCCCGGTGGGGACAGATGTTTGTGTGATAAATACAGGCCTAGTAGACAGGTATGAATTTTTGATCCTAAACCTGGAATTTATTGACCGAAATTGTTCTAAGCGAAAGAGGGAAGAATAAGAATAATCATTAGAGAGAGAGAAAGAGAGATTTTAAGAATTAATCGTTGCACTGATTCTTGATCGTATGGCTCTAGATCAGGATCTCATTCCTGAGCGATTTACCTTAAGAAATGGCTGATATCTACTAGGTAATAAATTTAAAAATATCTAAAGTACACACAACGCCAGTTGTTATATAAAATTCTTCCTTACAGGCAGCAAAAAGTATCGCCGCTTCCATTAAACTCCCATGTTCAACAGCCCAAAAATTTTAACGACACGTGCGTAAGCCCACCTCAAATCCTTTTCTTTTGCCAATCTCAATTGTTTCAGCAGTAACAGCCTACTAAGTGCCCTCATTTATTATCATGGATATAAACGCCTCGTAGGTATCTATCTAAACAACGAGCTTTGTCCACCATTAGAACGGGTTCTAAAAATTTAATCGTCACTTAGTGACACGGCAGGGTGATTGAGCTAAACGTTTCGGTAAATCGTATCCTTAATCACGGGCTTAGACCTCATTCCGTCTGCGTTTCGGGATTTTGTGTAATGTTGACTCTGACGATTTAGAAACAGTCTTACGTAACGCTTAAAAGTACTCATGTCTCGAAATTGTCGATTTTGTAATTGTTCCTATTGTTCCTATGTTCCTATTGTTGTCTACAATACTACTACCGTTAATGATATAATTAATTGTCTTTCATTTCTAAATTATGCGTCGTAAGGTTCCTGGCGTGCTGTATAAATACTAGCGTGGTTGGGTGGTCTGTACGCTGATCTGAAATCGTCGCTATCTCGAGAGGTTCTGGGTTTAATCCCCGGTGGGGGCAAATGTGTGTATAAACCGGCATACAGACAATACAGGCATCAGTTCTCCAGTCTTGAATCTCCAATCTCCAGTCATCAGCCCATTCCTGTCAACTGCTAGACATAAACTTCCCCTAATGCACGCCACCGTTCTCGATTTTCGGTAATTTTTATTCAGCCCACTCCATACCTACTGCTGGTGGTAGGTGGTAGGCGTGTGTGCGACTCTGTCGGCGTTGGCCAAGAATACCCACTAAAACCCCCCGATATACCCTCCTTGCCCTTCCGTGGGAGCGACCCGGGGTCTGCAGACGGGTCAGATGGGGCAGCTGATGAAACACGTGCGTGGGAAGCCATCCAACGCTCGCCGCCACTCGCGAGGCAGGTGGAAGGATGCACACTCCAGCCAACCTACGAGTATCGTCATCCTATCTTGTCATATTCTGACTGGTTAGTGTTTATATGTATTTATCTATTTAATAATTTTTTCTGTCATCTAGTATCCGTAACACAAGTAGCATTAGTTGCTTAAAATGGGGCTAGTTGATAGATGTGAATGACTGAAGATAGCGTAGAGGCTTAAAAGCTCCAATTGTCTTGCATTTCTAAAATGTGCGTTGTAAGGCTCCTGACACGCTGTGTGAACACTCCCTTAGAGTATGTCGGAGACGTGCACTGCTGTCCTGCCAAAGTCCTCCCAAAACATAACTTCAGAATAATGCTGATCTCAAGCTTCTCCATCCAAGTTTAGGAATATAAGATATAAGCTTTTGCAGCTATTTCCACCAGCCAATGAGTCTTAGGCCAACGTCTGTTTTGGTTTAAGATCGTGTAAGGTTCTTTCTTGTATCTTATAGTATATTGGAAAGTCTATGCAGAAACATTATACAAGTTGATTATAATGATGATAATGAGACTGTCCTCTACTCGAGAAAAAGATGTTACAATTCAGCTACCTCTAAAATTTGCATCACAGTAACTTCACATTGCCTTACAGTCTCCGCTTAAATTTGTACTCAATTACCTTTTTGGAAAAGTAAAACTTCGGACGATAAATTGGTTACTTCCCACACTCCGGTACTTCTCAGATGTCTGTAGAATTTAAAAACCCACTTAGTCTAATGTTACCTCGGTAGGCTTTTTTAATATTCACAAAGGCTGTGACATAATTAAGCCGGAGTGTAATTCAGGGGTTAGATAAGGAACGTATGGTTGGCTTAATGAATCTCCTCAGAAGATTTACTCTGAGATTATATTTGAATGTAAATCATAATTCTCTGACGGCAGCGTAACAGATGAAAGAGGTGGAATGTAAAGAGAACATGCAAAAAATGGCTTTAAAATTTTTTAGCTTTCGACCCATAACAGTATAATATATATTAAAATGTGCATTAAAATCAGAATGGTTGTATGGAAATCAAAGATGGAATTTTTATCATCATTGGATGAATTATGATGTTCGAGCCACAAGCCGAACATTGGACTCCGGCAACAGCGCGGTCAGCAGCGGGCCAACCTACATTCCACATTAACAGCAGCATCGTGCACCGTCGGCACTTTACACCGACGAGTCACATACAAAACATCATTGTGTACCATCTAATCAACATAATATATAAACAGTACTTTTAGCATCAATAAACTAGATTTCAACCGTCCGTGTTGGGTCTCACTTCCGCGTCCCGCTGCCGCCCAGGGCTACTCTCTGGGGTAGCTCCTCTAACACCGTCATGCTGCCGCCCAGGGCTACTCTCTGGGGTAGCCTCCACTAACATCTACTTATCATGCACGTGCAGGTCGCGGCGCCTTACAACCGCTCGCGGTCTGCCCGTACAATGAAAAATTCAATCATTCGATAAATAAAAGGTTTATGTTTGTTTGTCATGATAATACTAGAAAATATTTTAGAAGAAGAAAAATCACAAAATCCTCTCATTACTATGACAATTTTTCCTGGAAAATCGAAATTATTTGGTAAACAGACAAGAGAATCAGTAATATGGAATTGTAATGTTAAAATTTCACTACTCCTTTACTCACCAACTAAAGATTTATGAAAAACAAATAATACAACAAATTACCAAAAATACTTATTATTTATTACATTTACAAATTTTGCATTTACTAAATATTCTAGCTTTACAATATATAACAACAATAAATACAAGGGCAGGTTGGTTCTGGTCCTGTTTGATCAATCTCGGTATGTAAAGGTACTAAACAGGTATAACAAAAATAAAGAGGTAACTCTTAATTCTTATAATTATTTATAATTATTATTAATATCTCCCTTTCCCGTTGGTTAGTACTGCATACCTTGCAGGTCCGGATACTGTATTTTAAATTTTAACTCTGTCTTTTCTCCAATATTCAAATGTCTTGATATACTATTTATTATCGTTCTTCTTTGGTACTGTATGTAGTATGGTTATACCATACACTACCACCAGGTAGTTTTTGCCCTTTTTCTCGGGCTTTTATTAATATTTTATAGGTTTTTATTAAAGTGCTGCCGGTAACCTATAAACCAGCCGGCATGTACAATTTTATGCGCTCTTCAGCCAATATACTCGAACTTCGAGCTATTTAATTTAATGATCCCTTGATTATAATATTCCTGAAATAAATTCGAGGACTTCTCTTTTCGAGATCTCAGTAAATTCGCAAAATCAGAACCAGCGCGTGAGACTTTTCAGATATCGATCCACAGATTTGAGAGAAATCCGTCTCGACCGTAGCTCCCATAGACGAGGCAAAGACACACTCGTCCATACATCCAAGGATATGAGTAATGTTTGTTTGTTTATATTATTTACTAAAAATACTTAAAGGGCCCCTTTTCATTTGAAATTACGTTGATTCATTGCAAAATAACTTGTATTTGAATATAAACATGCAAGTGCATTTATACTCAACGAGGAATTTATTAATTTACGAGGAATTTGTCAACATTATTATTATTACATTTTTTAAAGAGGATTTTACAAGAAACCGACATCGGAAACATTAAAATTGCCCAAAAAAACTTATTCGAGAAGGACGCCGGTCGTTTGATAAAGAGACTATCTTTGTATATACTGACTAGCCTGTTTTGATACGCTAAACTCTATGGTTTTGTCTATGAACCACGATCAAGGTGAGTCAAACTAGCATTTTAAAAACAAATTAAAAGTTAAAATGACATAAGGAATTGACATATGTCATTATGACGATGTAAACAACATGAAACAAACAAACATTAGTGATTTTACTTAACTCTGATGCCTTTATGTGTAATTAAGACGGTAATAAGTGATAATAAGAAAAAAGAGTGTTACAGTATCCCCCCAACCACGATAGAATTCACGTAGAGAATTCGTCTGTCGTCCTCGACAGTCTTACAACAATTTAACAAATATAATATATCTATTTTGAAACTTTGCTAAAGGAAAATTTACCAAAGTGAAAAGACGCTATCGTCCAGTAATGATTATAACACATTAACATGTAAAAGAGTACACTTGTACATGCTAAGATTTAAAATAAAAAAAACAATAAGATAATGTCCTACACAATACCATAGAACTATTATGCATGCATGCACACTAATCTTAACAGATATTCTGAAAAATATCACGTGAAAAGAATAAATACTATTATAATTGGTGTCTTCTCACCAATGAAAACAAAACAAAAAAATGCTTACTAAGAAACCATGGTAATTCTTAGTATGTAAAGAAAAAATAAACTAAAAAATATATGGCTGTATGAGCCAGAACATTTTGTTCTCTCCGCAACGGGAAAACACCCATAACCAAAGAAAATTAAAAGAAAATAATAATAGGACATGGGGAACCACACCCAAGAGCCTATAATAAAGAACAAAAAAAATTACTCTAAATGCTTAGGTGTTGATGATGTTGTAGCCCTTATTATATTAAACGTTAAAGTATTATATAGATATATCACACTATTTGTATTTTTAGTATTAATTTAAATAGATAATGTTGATATTTATTAAATATATAATTATATAACGTTCATAATCTTTAATATATATACATATTATGTAACTAATATATTCATAGTTAATTTTACTTTTTTAAATTGTTAATAAAAATATTTGTGCAACAGACAGATAAAAATAAATGTTTTCTATGTAGATGGACGATGCGCGTACGTCACACGCAAAACAATAGGCTCGATAAGTTAGTGTGGCCGACAACCGCACGAGCCAGTCAGACCCTTGTCACGACGCGAAGTGCACGTCGCTCCTGCTAAGGATTTTAGTTCTACGCGTACCGTCCACTTACGATTTCATGAAATTTAGTTGTTTCTCCTTCTGAACCTAGACCCCCAAATTGGTGACCCCTAAGAACACGGAGAATAACGAAGATGAGTGAGCCTGAAAAGACGCCAGCAGTGGAACCGAGCAACGTACATCGGGTTGGAGTACGGGTACCTCCGTTTTACCCCGAAAAACCGGCGCTGTGGTTCGCGCAGTTGGAAAGCCAATTCTTTCTGGCAAATATAACTACTGATGCCACAAAATTTCACTACGCCATCAGCCAGCTAGATCCCATCTACGCGTCGGAGGTGGAGGACATCATATCCGCACCCCCTGGTCCCAACAGGTACGAGCGCCTTAAGACGGAACTGGTCAAACGCCTGTCAGCGTCGAGAGAGAAGAAGGTGAAGCAACTGCTAATCCACGAGGAACTTGGCGACAGAAAACCTTCCCAGTTCCTTCGTCACCTCCAGCACCTCGCCGGTCCCAACATTCCCGAGGAGTTCTTGAAGACAATCTGGACCAGTCGATTGCCCAGTAGTACGCAGTCCATCATTGCGTCACAGTCGAAGGCGTCGTTAGAGGAAGTTGCAGACCTAGCGGACAGGATACACGACGTGGTCCCAGCAGGCCCACAAGTAGCAGCAGCGTCAGCCGTTCCTGGTAGTGCCATGGACATGACTAACCAAATTGCGGAGCTCACACGGGCGGTACAGTCGCTAAACGAGCGAGTGGAGAGAATGTCCCGACCCCGCAGATCATCAAGTGGTCGTTCCCGTGACAGTTCGCGTTCCAATCGGTCCCAGTCCAACTACAGAAAGTTCCCTACGTGTTGGTACCATGCTAAGTTCGGTAAAAAAGCAACAAAGTGTGTGAAACCGTGTGATTTTTCGGGAAATGCGTAGGGCAGTACGTAGCGGCGACCAACGCCTGTCCGAACAACGGTCGCTTATTTGTAACAGATAGTCGTACAAAAGTACAGTTTTTAGTGGATACAGGTAGTGACATTTGTGTTTTCCCTAAGAAATTAATCAGTGAGTATCGTCACAAAACAAATTTTGAATTGTGTGCCGCAAACGGCTCAGTTATTAACACCTATGGCTACTGCCACTTTGTTTTGAATATAGGCTTGCGCCGCGACTTTGCGTGGCAGTTCATTATAGCTGACGTTACTAAGGCGATAATAGGGGTTGATTTCTTATCATATTATAATTTAATTGTTGATATTAGGAATCAACGCTTAATCGATAGCAATACTACGCTTAGTACAGTGGCTTTGCTTGCCCGAAATCGCGATAATATTTCTTCGGTTAAGGTAATAACAGGCACTACAGTTTATCATGACATACTAATGAAATATCCTGACATCACTCGCCCAGCGGGCATATGCAGCACACCTAGGCATAATGTAGTACACCACATTCGCACCACACCCGGGCCACCCGTAACATGCACACCACGACGCTTAGCTCCGGATAGGTTAAAAATCGCAAAGGCGGAATTTGATGCTATGTTGCAGATTGGTACCTGTCGACCATCGGACTCAGCGTGGTCTTCACCTCTACACCTGGTCCCGAAAAAGGATAAGGGATGGCGGCCATGTGGAGATTACCGCATGCTAAATGCTCGCACCATCCCAGACAGGTATTCCATTCGTAATTTACAGGATTTTTCACATAGCCTCAGCGGTTGTACAGTCTTCTCAACCATCGACTTGGTAAAAGCTTACAACCAAGTACCGGTGCATCCGGACGACATCAAGAAAACTGCGATAACCACTCCCTTCGGACTGTATGAATTTCAGTACATGACGTTTGGACTTCGAAACGCTGGACAAACGTTTCAAAGATTCGTTGATGAGGTACTTAGGGGGTTAGATTTTGCATTCGCCTATATTGACGATATTTTAATATTTTCTAAAGATAAAAAAACACATGAAAGTCATTTACTTCAAGTATTTTCACGGTTGCAAAAATACGGAATGGTTATCAATACAGGCAAATGTACGTTTGGAGCTTCAAAGGTTACATTTTTAGGGTACGAAGTTAGCGCTGAAGGAACCAGACCGACACCAGAAAAGGTAAAAGCTGTACATAGTTTTCCGGTTCCGAAAACGGTACGCGAGTTGCGACGATTTCTTGGCATGGTAAATTTTTACAGGAAGTTCATTCCACATGCCGTTCAACATCAAGCTCCGCTAAATGCATTACTCGCAGGATCGGTAAAAGGTTCACATCCTGTCAACTTCACCGACAAAGAACGTTTTGCTTTTGAGGCATGCAAAGAGGACTTATGTCAAGCAGCCATGTTGGTTCATCCCGACTGCAATTTAAAGCTGGCCCTGGTCACTGACGCATCAGATACAGCTATAGGCGCCGTTTTACAGCAGATGCACGGCAGCAACTGGGAACCATTGGCATTCTTTTCGCGTAAGTTGTCTCCATCACAATCTAAATACTCACCGTATGATCGTGAACTTCTGGCAATATATGAGGCCATCAAATATTTTCGTTATATGGTTGAAGCAAGAGAGTTTGTAGTATATACTGACCATAAACCACTGTCTTTCGCTTTTCACTCTAGGAAGGAAAATTGTTCACCGAGGCAGTTCCGTCATCTTGATTTTATATCTCAATTTACAACCGACATAAGATATATAGCAGGGAAGGATAACATCGTCGCTGACGCCTTGTCACGGGTAGAGGAGATAACACAACCCATTGACTTACACAGGTTAGCTATCTCTCAAAACACAGACAAGGAACTACAACAGTTGACAGCTGGTAATCATTCACTCTGTCTCAAGAAAGTGAAACTACCAGATACTGATACAGATATTGTCTGTGATGTTAGGAATAATACACCCAGACCGTATGTCACTAAAGAATTTCGTCAACAGGTTTTTAAGAGTCTTCATTCATTGAGCCATCCAGGAGCAAATGCTACTGTAAAACTCGTAAGTGATAGATTTGTATGGCCAGGCGTTCGACGAGATTGTAGGGATTGGGTGCGATCTTGCCTTGCATGTCAGCAGTCAAAAATAAATCGTCATGTTTCTGCACCTATCGGTACATACAAATTACCTAGAGGCAGATTTCAAGAAATCCATATAGATCTAGTAGGACCCTTACCTATATCCCATGGATATCGATATTGCCTCACTGCTGTCGACCGTTTTACACGATGGGCTGAAGCTATTCCAATTCAGGACATCACGGCTGAGGCTGTAGGTAGAGCTTTATTAAGCGGATGGATAGCTCGATTTGGCTGCCCAATTAAAATTGTTACAGATCGCGGACGACAGTTCGAGTCGGCACTTTTTAAATACCTTTCACAGATCGCCGGTTTTCAACACTGCCGAACCACCGCGTATCACCCAGCCTGCAATGGTCTCGTAGAAAGATTCCATAGACAACTTAAGGCTTCTATAACATGTCACGCAGACCATTGTTGGGTAGAAACTCTTCCTTTGGTTTTGTTAGGTATTCGTAGCTCATACAAGGATGACTTGAAAGCGTCTTCAGCAGAGCTAGTGTATGGGGAACCTCTTCGTCTACCCGGAGAATTTTTCAGTAAGGTCGAGGATCTGGAGTTAGATACCAATGTTTATTTGTCACGATTAAGGAAATTTGCGAGTGAGTTACAACCAACTCCCGCATCTCATCATGGCAAACGGTCCTCCCCTTTCATTTACAAGGACTTAGCCACATCTCCTCAAGTCTTCCTGCGCGATGACTCAGGTAGGGGTTCCTTCAAACCAGCATACACTGGACCTTACGAGGTAGTGCATAGGGCTGACAAAGTTTTTAGAATAATTGTTAAAGGTAAAACTATATCTGTGTCAATCGATAGACTTAAACCAGCTTTCGTTCTCTGCGATACAGACTCAAAAACACTTACCTTAGCTAAACCTAACGCTTCAGCGCCATCAAAAATCACACAAACACACAACTCACCTTCACACTGCACAAGCAACCAAAAAACACCTGAAACCGAAACCAATATTAAAATTACTCGCTCAGGTCGCAGGGTAAAATTTCCCGATTATTATCGCCCTTAGGAAGGTCTCTGGAGGGGGGTGATGTAGCCCTTATTATATTAAACGTTAAAGTATTATATAGATATATCACACTATTTGTATTTTTAGTATTAATTTAAATAGATAATGTTGATATTTATTAAATATATAATTATATAACGTTCATAATCTTTAATATATATACATATTATGTAACTAATATATTCATAGTTAATTTTACTTTTTTAAATTGTTAATAAAAATATTTGTGCAACAGACAGATAAAAATAAATGTTTTCTATGTAGATGGACGATGCGCGTACGTCACACGCAAAACAATAGGCTCGATAAGTTAGTGTGGCCGACAACCGCACGAGCCAGTCAGACCCTTGTCACGACGCGAAGTGCACGTCGCTCCTGCTAAGGATTTTAGTTCTACGCGTACCGTCCACTTACGATTTCATGAAATTTAGTTGTTTCTCCTTCTGAACCTAGACCCCCAAAATGTCTTCGCGAGGTGTTGGGTGCATAAGACATATCAACCCTTCTATTGTGTTGCATGTACCTGCGCCCCCCATCAATTGTCATTAATTTACCTTACATTTCTAGATGTTTTTTTTTTCTCTCTCTCTCTCTCTTTTTTTTTTACATATGAATATAGCAAAGGCTTATTTTGAGAGTTGCAAACCGCTCCTGGGAGAGTTTCAACCTCATTGCACTGTAAAAGGAAACGTTATTAGATACACAATATAATGAACAAAGACACGTTTAATTTTGTGTTTTTGATCTTTATGTACTGTCATAACTGACCAACAATACAATTTAAAGGATAAGATGTTATCAAAATGGAACATAAGTATCAGGGCAAAATTAATGAACAACAAATGATGAGAAGGAACATGTACATGCAACAGCAATGGCACCTAAAAGTTTGTTAAATAGTGCCTATCCCACACTCGACTTCTACGAGACGCCAGGAAGAAAGGCGGGGTAGGTATTCGTGAACCGCCACACCCACGGTCAAATTAAATGCTTATGTAAATGCTTACTAAATATGTAGGTAAATTTTTTTTTTTTTTTTTTTTTTTTAATAAGAGGTTATTTTATTTTAAATAATGTAAATTAATTTAATCACCAGAGGTGTCTAAGTTTTTAAAATCTTTTATATGCCATTTGCCTATATATTTGCCGTTTTCGTCTTCGAGCTCATAGACTAAACGGGAAATTTTACGTATTATTTTACAACGTTCATATTTGGGAGCAAGCTTTGCTGAAAAATATTTGTGAGCAGCACTCTGCTTATACGTACGTCTCCACACATAATCACCAACGTTAAAAGATATATCCCTACGCTTGTTGTTGTAATATTTTACGTTTCTTTCGTGAGCCTTCCGTAAAGATTCTCTAACTTTAACAAAAATGTCAGCTAGATGACCAAGGTTAGAAGCATGAGTATCGCGTGGTACTATAACCAACTCTTGGATGTCTTCGAAATCTCGATAAATATTGCCATCCGTAACCGCTTCCCTACCGTGTACCAACATGAAAGGGGTGTAAGATGTGGATTCGTTCACCGCAGTGTTCATGGCGAATTGGATTTTATGGATATTCACATCCCACGTCCTATGGTCGTCCTCAACGAAAGAGGAAACAGCTGTGATTATTGTTCGATTATATCTTTCCACGGTATTAACTTGTGGACAGTAAACGGGGCCCATGTGTACCTGTGGGATATTGTATTTTTCGTAAAGCGCCTGAACTTCGTGGCTTATAAATTGTGGACCATTATCTGAAATTACTGTTTGTGGAATCCCGTGAACGAGGAACACATGATCCTCCAATCTTTGTGCTATCACTTTGCCCGTCGCACGACGTAATGGAAACAATAAGCAATACTTAGTAAAGCAACACACAACCACTAGTAAATAAGTATTTTGCTGACGAGACATGGGCAGTGGACCAACTAAATCAATGCTGATGCACTGGAATGGTCGACAACAAACTTTGGGTTCCCCCATAAAGCCTGGCGGCGCTAGTGAGCTATGCTTATATGAATTACACGTATTACAATTTTTTATAAAATCCGCAGTATCTTTATACATACCGGGCCAAAAATATCTTAATTTTAATTTTTTATATGTTTTAGCAACACCTAGATGTGCAGCTAGAGGTACAGAATGGTTATTTTTAATAATGTCTTCTCTATGCTCAATAGGAACAACTTCCTTCCACTGGTAGTCACCACAGAGTTTGTTACTGTTTTTAGTAAATCTGAAAAGTCTGCCATTAATAATTTGAAAATTTGGACACGCTCGTGGGCGTTCGGTACAACGTTTTAGTATGTTATTATACCACGCATCGCCAGATGCATCAGTGTTTACGGCTGCCACTGGTACAGAACGGGACAGTGCATCCGGAACGACATTCTGCGATCCGCTACGGTGCTCGACTACAAAATTATACGCAGACAACCTACAACCCCAACGTGCCAGTCTACCTGTTGGGTTTTTTAGATTTAAGAACCACTTTAAACTCGCGTGATCAGTTATAACACGAAACGGTCGACCACCCTCGAGGTAAGGACGAAAATGTTCAACAACGTGTACCACAGCTAAGGCCTCGCGTTCTGTGGCGGAATAGTTGCGCTCTGCTGGTGTTAGTGAACGGCTACAGTAAGCGACGGGATGTTCTTCTCCGTCTAACACTTGTGTTAGTGTACCACCAATGCCAAAATCCGAGGCATCACAGTGAACGGCAAAGTCCTTAGAAAAATCTGGACATACAAGAACAGGAGACGTAGATAGCGCAATTTTAAGGTCATTGAACGCTTGATCTGCTTCTATTGTCCATTTAAAAGGGGGCGCGCCTTTACGAGTAGATGTAAGAGCATTCAGGGAACTTGCCCTGTGACTAAAATTTTTTATAAACCGCCTATAATACGATGCAGTACCTAAGAAACGTTTGACATCTTTTCTACATGCGGGAGTAGGAAAGTCTACTATGGCCCTTACTTTGTCTGGGTCCGTGCGTAGCCCGTATTCATCAATTACATGACCTAAGAATTTTAGTTGTCTCCTAAAGAACTGACATTTACTCATATTTATTGTCAAATTAGCGAACCTAAGCCTTTCTTTAACCTTTAGTAAGAGCTGTAAATGGTCATGGAAAGCATCAGGACCTGGTGGTGTAATCAAGATAAGGTCATCGATGTAAACAAATACCCTACTGTCAAATTCAGGTCCAAACAGTCTATCCATCAATCTCTGTTGGGTAGCTGGAGCCGCAGTAAGGCCAAAGCACATTACTTTGAAATGAAATAACCCTCTACATGGTATGGTGAACGCAGTTTTCTCTCTAGACTCTAAAGAGTCTAGTGGGACCTGGTAGTATGAAGACTTGAGATCAATGGAGGACAAATACTTAGCATTGTTTAGCTGATCTAGGATCTGACTAATATACGGCATAGGGTAGGCGTCGTGCTTTGATACCGAGTTGAGTTTACGGCTGTCTAGGCAGAAACGTGAAGTACCATCAGATTTGACAGCTAAGGTGACGGGGTTATTCCATGGGCTATTACTTGGTTCTACAACGTCATCCTTGAGCATCTGATCTAAGTGTTTATTTAACTCTGCTAGCTTCGCGGGAGAGACGACATAGTATCGCTGTTTAATCGGTGGGTGGTCACCGGTATCAATTGTATGACTAACTAAATGAGTCCTACCTAATCCTACTCTCTCTGCCGATACTTCCTCGAACTGGCGGATTACATCATCTGCCTTAACTCGCTCATTGTGAGATAAACTTTCAAAATCATGTATAACACGGTTTGCCGTGATAATAGAATTTACTTGATTATTCATATAAAAATGTTCATTGCCCTGTACTAATGATAAAACTTCAGGTGCAATGTTAAACTCCTTCCAAAAATTCAAACCAAATAGTAACTCTGTGGCAACCCCAGGGACGACAAAAAATTTTATTACACGAATTTTATTCTTTAATGATACTGGTAAGAATAGGTAACCGATGACTCTCGAAGTGGAATCATTTGCTGTTCTTATAAATTTTAATTCCCTAGATTTATGTATTGTAGCAAAATCTTTAAAATATTTATATGCTTGCCCGCCCACAATGGAAATCTGGGAACCTGAATCTAGCAACCCTCTAAATTCAACATCAAAAATTGTCACTTTTAAATAAGCGCGGGTATCATTGTTATAAATAGAGTGAACCGGCGTTATATGTGAAACGCATAAAGTTTTGTTATGTAAAGAGAAGTTAATGTTTTCGGGTCTTGATTCATTATTATCAAGCCCATTATTATTAATATGTTTATATTTATTGTTAAAATATACCCTGCTCTGCCACCGGTTCACTTTCTGGAGTTTTTTGAAACCTCAGTTGAAACATGCTTTGAAGATGAACATTTAGGGCAATTATTAGCATTGAACCCCTTCTCCCCACAGCGATAACAAACTAGAAGCCATGGTGCCTTGCAAACCTTCAGACTGTGACCATTCACTCTACAACGGACACAGAAAAGACCATTTGTAGATTGAATAGCGCAGACCCTAGGTGGAGATTTATGATTTTTATAACCTAAGTCTGGAGCTAGTGAAGAAGTTGTCACCTTAGGGGGCTCACTAAAATGTACTGTACGCTCCCTTGCATTCTCCAAAAACCTACATTTTCTTTTCAAGTCATTCCAGGATTCCACAGGGCTTAAAGCAAGTTGTGTAGTATAGAATGGTCTGATATTAAACATGACAATATTCAATTTCTCTTCCTCAGAGATCGGTTTTGATAATCGAGAAAAATAATTTTGCATTATGCTTAAATAATTGACTATGCTTTCATCAGTACCCTGAGTGCGACCTCTAATCTCCTGCAACAACCTATGGTCATAATCAGATGGCAAATATTCATCAAGAAGTAATGTTTTAAGTTCTACCCAATTATGAACATCAGACTTGACTCCACGATACCAGCAAAGTGCTTCATCTGTAAAAAGCTCTGCTGCCGAGCAGAACAGCTTTGAATCTGGAAGGCCACGAGATAAACATAGTTCCTCAAGACGTTGTAAGAATGCTTTAATGCAAGATTTGCCATTAAAGCGTAAATTAAGTTTATGTACTGAAGAATCATTATTTGTACTCTGTGTTGCTAAATTGGTACTTACTATGGGTTGTTCAAGTGTTAAGCTACTTTTAAAGTTATGAAATATATTGTCAATTTTACTAAGAATGCTTTCTAGTCGATTTTGAAGAGAAAGTAATAAAGAATTGAGATTATTGTCATCATCCTCAATAGGAGACAAGCGACCCATTCTATGGAATAGATGGTGTGCAAGATTTTGAATTCTATTTAACACCTTAAGTGAGGAAGGTTTACTGGCAGAACTAGTGATAAGTTTGTCAAGTTCATCTAATTTCTTTTGTATTACCTTTAATTCAATATTGCTCTCAAGATCACATGTTAGAATCTCATCTGAAGGCATGTCTTTGTTGAGTGAACGGATCTGTGCTTTTAAAGCCACCACAGTATCCGCGGGTTTTGCACCCCTGATTTTCACCTCATATTCGAGTTCATCCTTGTTAAGCAAGTTAAAAGTAATTGGTCTTTGTTCCATTGTTACAAAAATATAATGTAATGTTATGTTTCTCAAGAGATACTATTATTGCTATGTTTATATTTTATAATAACAACAAAAAAAAATATATCAATTTATAGAAAGAAATCTTGATATTCTATCCACGTATATTGTTGAACCAATCCTGCCACAAATACTCACTTAATAAATATGTTATAATTACTTAATAAATGACAATGTTTACTTCACTTGTTTCTCTCAAATTTCTCTTATACAGTACTATAACCCTTCAAAAAAAATTATATGAAAAAATACCTACCGAGATGGATCAACATTATCTGAGCATTAGACCAGAATAATGGGCCACCAAAAAGTCACAGAACCTCCTGTATATTCGGGCGCCAAATGTAATGTTAAAATTTCACTACTCCTTTACTCACCAACTAAAGATTTATGAAAAACAAATAATACAACAAATTACCAAAAATACTTATTATTTATTACATTTACAAATTTTGCATTTACTAAATATTCTAGCTTTACAATATATAACAACAATAAATACAAGGGCAGGTTGGTTCTGGTCCTGTTTGATCAATCTCGGTATGTAAAGGTACTAAACAGGTATAACAAAAATAAAGAGGTAACTCTTAATTCTTATAATTATTTATAATTATTATTAATATCTCCCTTTCCCGTTGGTTAGTACTGCATACCTTGCAGGTCCGGATACTGTATTTTAAATTTTAACTCTGTCTTTTCTCCAATATTCAAATGTCTTGATATACTATTTATTATCGTTCTTCTTTGGTACTGTATGTAGTATGGTTATACCATACACTACCACCAGGTAGTTTTTGCCCTTTTTCTCGGGCTTTTATTAATATTTTATAGGTTTTTATTAAAGTGCTGCCGGTAACCTATAAACCAGCCGGCATGTACAATTTTATGCGCTCTTCAGCCAATATACTCGAACTTCGAGCTATTTAATTTAATGATCCCTTGATTATAATATTCCTGAAATAAATTCGAGGACTTCTCTTTTCGAGATCTCAGTAAATTCGCAAAATCAGAACCAGCGCGTGAGACTTTTCAGATATCGATCCACAGATTTGAGAGAAATCCGTCTCGACCGTAGCTCCCATAGACGAGGCAAAGACACACTCGTCCATACATCCAAGGATATGAGTAATGTTTGTTTGTTTATATTATTTACTAAAAATACTTAAAGGGCCCCTTTTCATTTGAAATTACGTTGATTCATTGCAAAATAACTTGTATTTGAATATAAACATGCAAGTGCATTTATACTCAACGAGGAATTTATTAATTTACGAGGAATTTGTCAACATTATTATTATTACATTTTTTAAAGAGGATTTTACAAGAAACCGACATCGGAAACATTAAAATTGCCCAAAAAAACTTATTCGAGAAGGACGCCGGTCGTTTGATAAAGAGACTATCTTTGTATATACTGACTAGCCTGTTTTGATACGCTAAACTCTATGGTTTTGTCTATGAACCACGATCAAGGTGAGTCAAACTAGCATTTTAAAAACAAATTAAAAGTTAAAATGACATAAGGAATTGACATATGTCATTATGACGATGTAAACAACATGAAACAAACAAACATTAGTGATTTTACTTAACTCTGATGCCTTTATGTGTAATTAAGACGGTAATAAGTGATAATAAGAAAAAAGAGTGTTACAGAATGAAATATTAGATGATGTTTAATTAGACCTTCCCATGTCAAGAGCGGACGTAAAGCGGCTTTTCTAGACTGCTATTGAAATAATATTTCGTTCGAAGTCTAGAAAAGCATATTACTGATATGTGCTTCGTTATATCACTGATATTCTAACGTCAATATCAATAAATAATCTATATATTGGGTCCTTACCTATGACATTGGTGTTTTTATTCTGTCTTAGTATTTTGTCTGTAACTATTAAGATTCAGCGTATTTCTAAAATATAATTACCTCGTCTAAAAATAGTCTATATTTTTGAGCTCTTTTGATTTGTTTTGATAATTTGTTGTAAGTTTAATTGTGTTAAAATTGGACACGGAGACAACTCTTTTTAAGTGCCTCCCGAATACATAATTTTATTTGCATTCACTTAAAAGCGATAAATAATTTTTATGAAGTGTGATATTACACATATTACTAAAGCTTGTCTAATGATAGATTCCAAATATTATTATCTTTGGATTTGTCGTTGTGAAGAAAACTGAAAAAATTTTAGTATGGAAAATGCAGAATTCCCCAAAATCTCCATACAAAACGACAATTTCATAGGTAAGGACCTATCAGCTACCACCACATATTCGAGTACGTCACACTACTGAACACATACCTTCCAACATGGAGAAACACATGAGGAGTGCGGGCCATAACACCACAACAGTGGCCTAATCACAAAGTAGTGGTCACCCATCCAAGGACTCACCATGGCGAAAGTAGCTTTGTTTTCAATATCGAAAGCCAAAGCGTACGAATCATTAAGCCTCCGAGCTCCTTCACGATCATTTATATATCTATAAGTATACCAGCCGTTGACTAGATTGCGTAAGGTTTTTAAGACTTTTATGGGCGAAGGCATACTTTATTACAACAAAGTTCCAAACAATGTACTGGAACTACCACTTAATGCATTTAAAAAACATATCAAGAATGTATTGATCACTAAAGGATATTATTGTATTAATGATTATTTAGAAGATGAAACTGTTTGTTCTTAAATATTAATATATATTTTTGTTTTAACTCAGTTTTGTAATGGAAGATGTTACAGTCTAGAAAGGTCTGTGTACGATGTTGACATTAACAATTTCTTTGTTCTCTTGACAATGCATACTGTAAAATTTTTCAAAAACAATTATTATATTGTAAAGGGAGGAAACAACTTGCTGAGTTTCTTGCCCGTTCTTCTCAGAACAAGGCCTCCTGGTAGCTAGTGAACGGTTGGCATAATTTGCATTCATAAGAGTATGTAAATACCTAAACTGAATAAATTATTTGGCTTGACTTGACTTGACTGATAAAAAATGTAGATTCTATAAAAAAAAGAAGCCAAAACTACAATACTTTAAAATATGTCTTTTGCTGGAAATTCACTTTTGCTGACGAAAAAATCAAACGAAATAGAAATAACCGGTTCGTTTGTATACGCATCCACGCGGAAACCCCCCCGGCTGAAATGTAGTTTCCATCAATTTGAGATCTAATTAATATCTACATTTTGTTTCCGTGCACAATCAAGTTATGTCGAACTTTAAAACCACTTAAAGAACGTTGAATTTGGTTAAATTTATTAGCATAGCGCGCTTTATCAAAAGCTTCATTCATAGTATTTTATTTATGTATAATAATACAAAAATCTTATACTGATCTTACAAATCAATTCAGTGCAACAAAAACCAATTTACGTTTGACTGAGCACCGAGTCATTCAACCCTCGATACGTGGTTAAAACATTAATACACAATACAAAATCCACAAACATAATGTACATAACAAATATAATGTAAATAAGTAGATTCATATAACCAGCAGTGTTTTATATCGTTTCGTGATTCGACACGAGGTAACGCGAGTACGAGAGTATAGAGTGTAGTTGTCCAGCCCACGGAAGTATCACGGAAACTCTATACATGTCTCTTTTTATTGCAGCAGATTAGAGCGAGACGGGACGCTTTTCGAATCGAATCCGTTATCCGACACTTTAGAATAATGGGGCAAGGGCCCCGATCACGCTAAATACGAACGTATTTACCAAAACCAAATCTCAGTAGAAGACGTTATGGACCATGCACACTCCATACTCCATCCATCTTTTCCTTTTCCCACTGTGCGGTAGGCACAACATGTCTTCTTCTATTCTCCTCTGTCACTCGTCAGCTCAGCATCCACTTCTTTTATTCTCATATCATTCTTCACGCATTCAATTCATTCATCTTCTTTGGTCTTCCTCTCACTCTAGGTCCGTCCACACCCATGCTCAGCATCCATCTTGTAATGTGACATTCATCCCTCCTCATCACATGTCCATACTACGCTAACCTATTACTCCTAACCTTTTTTGCACACTCCATACTCTCTTAGGTATATCGCGTCACAAAAAGAACGCTGAGTGATAGGGAAAAGATTGCGTCTGTATCGTCGGTATGGTTAACATACCTACAGGTACGCATTCTCAGCGTTCTTTTTATGTGAAGTGAACTATACTTGTGTTTATTGTCGTTGTGGATGAGCCTTATCGTTTCCGACTGCGATTTTATTGTGGTTAATTCGTACTTATTTGGCCGATCTATAAAGAGAAATGACCCAAATATAAAACCGAACCCAAGTTTCTTCACAAAATCGAATTAAGTTTTTGTTTCCCTGACACGATAATTCCCTTACCCTCAATTTTTGCACAGAACTCTTGAAGATTAATTATAAAACAACTTTTGGGCAACAGTATTTTTACTGGGTATCAATTTCATTTCGTTAATGCCCACCAAGAAATCAATCAAAATGCTTCGACGTTTTTATGCGTCCAATGCTGATTACTTTCCAATATTCGAGGTGTCCTTACTTTGCGAAATTGGTCCATTACCTTTTATTTCGTATAATTGAATTAAGTCTATGTTAATGTATAGAATGGTTTTACTTGAAATGTTGATGGATTGTCCTTATAGAAGTACGACTTACATAAAGGAAAGACGATATATGAACAATTGAATTTAGGCTACAAATAATGGACCTTAGTGAAGATAGCGACTTCGACGACGCCCCGCACACACTTGCTGTTGAGGACTCTTTGGTTCATTTATACATTTATTTATTTTTAGTTTTTAAAAAGCGATTGTCAAGTTCAGTTATGTCAGTTTATAATCATTGAGAGAATTTTTATTATTAGATTATCTTTTTTGGTGTGAATAAAATTAAACATTAAAGCTGTGCCTTGATAATTTTCATTTTTTAGTCAAGACCTTACAGCACACAGTTACTTAAACAGTGTAACACCAACACTTGCCGAAGTAGGACAAAAATAAATTTTTCAAACAACATAAGAAGACGAAAAAATCCTTCCATTGTCAATTATTATGAATGAACTAACCACCAGAATGTGCAATGCAAAGATGTTAGTATACATAACGGTTGATATCGTCGCGTTAGCAGAGAGTCGCTTCTGCTCCGTGCGTGGGAGTTGGCGTACGTAAGGTTAATTGTCTTATCGAAAATGTAAAAAAAGGCTACATCAAAAAAGTTTAAATGTGTAAATTGTATTGTGATATGTAAAATGCTGGTGTTTATATATTAAAGATAAGTGTTACTATTCTGTTGAGTTCCTGTCTGACTAGATGACCTAAATTAAAAAAATATTGTGCAAAATATATTGATATTGTTTTTAACGATTATGTATTATAAAAATGTAAATTACAGCTTTATAAATATCTGTGAAATTGAAATGTAATATAACTTAATAAAATATAAATAATTGTAAAATGCGAAATTAATAATTAATATAATAATTCATAGCTTTTGACTGTATTAATTGATTGAATAGGTATTTAAGTGTTGCTTTGCCCGACAGGGTCCATGATGTTTAATAATAATAATATAATATCCTCAGACATTCACACCTATCAACAAGCCCCATTTTAAGCAACTAATGCTGCTTGTGTTACGGACACTAGATGACGGATAAATATATTTAATAGATAAATACATATAAATAACCTGAATATATAGAAATATATATAAACATCCAAGACTGGAGAACAAATGCCTGAAAATTCATCACCCAAACTTTTGCCCCCACTAGGGATCGAACCCAGAACCTCTCGAGATGGCGACGCCTTGAGACCGGCATACAGACCACTCGACCACGGATGTCGTTTGTTAGAATATAAGATCTCATTGTACTACATTATGGTCAGCAATACATGTTTGACTTTGACTTTTCAATCATAAGATAGATGTCATGGATGGGGAGAGGATTGTGCGCATACGTGAAAGTAATTATAGTGCAGGAGACTGCGAAAACCAATCACAACACGAAAACTACGGGGGGAAACTTATCGGAACGGATGATATAATATCAATGCTTGAAAATACTGATCCTGAAAAAATATTAGTTTTTTTGGCCAAATATTGAAATAAACTGCCTCCCTTAACACTTGATCACATGGAAGTAACGTAGTAACTGAAGAAAATGTTAAGAATGGAAAAAGCATCGATTTAATACATTAAAATTATCTGACCGACATCTAGTATCCAACACAAGCAGCACTAGTTGCTTAAAATTAAGCAAGTTGGTTAATTTAATTAAGCGAGGAGCTCGGTGGCGTAGTGGTCAGTGCGCTTTGGCTTCGATCGAAAACAAAGCTACCTTCGCCATGGTCAGGCCGTGGATGGGTGACCAAGACTTTGTGATCTCGAGCTCCTCCGTGCTTCGGAAGGCACGTTAAGCCGTTGGTCTCGGTCGCATTTGTGACCGTTTCTACCCACCAACCCGCATTGGGCCAGCGTGGTGGTGTTACGGCCCATACTCCTCATGTGTGTTTCTCCATGAGGAAGGCCTGTCCCAGCAGTAGGACGTATATATGCTGAGGACGGAAGCAAGTTTATAGGAGTAAAAGTCGGAAGACAGCGTAGAGGCTCAAAAGCTTTGGTTTCGAATTTGAAAACATGTCATCATTGATCATAGATCAAAGAAGAGCGATTTTTGATCTCGAGTGCCTCCATGATTCAGAGCACAAGCTATGCCGTTGGCTTATTGCTATTGCTAATTAGGCCAGCTAGGTGATGTCATAGCTCATACTTCTCACGAGCATTGATGTTTGTTTAAGAAGGCTTGTGCCCAGTAATTGGTCGCATAATGACATCAGCGTAATCACCAAGTTCTGGCCAAAGTAAAGATATTGGTTAGATAATTTTAGTAGACACATTGTCCGGCAGAGCTTCTTGCGTGAAATCATTTTTTCAGTTTACGTGCATTCACGTGAGTAACAAATTATAGCAATAAAATTGTACACATTGAAAATGATTATCAATGCCTAATATTACGTGATTTTCTTTAATAATAAATTTCAGCTCATAAACTTAAAGTCAGCAACTATAATGAAGTTATGCTAAGGAACCAATGTTAGCAGTTTCGCAAACTTGACATATTCCCAAGAAATCCTAGGAACGCGATAAAAGTAATCGTGTGGCCCAACTTTTGCTAAACTTGGTCGTCGTTTAAACATAGTGTAAAGGCACACAGTGTTCTTAGACGACATAACGAAATACCGAAAAGAAATACTTATAAAGACTGCTGTAAAAATCTTCAATCAAATACTGATATGAGTGGCTATAAGACCACCTGCTTTTCTACTCTGTAACGTAAACTTGACGACCTTCGTGGTCGCGTGGTCTGTACGTCGGTATCAAGGTGTCGCCACCTCGAGATTTCTGGGTTTGATCCCTTGTGGGGCAAATGTTACATACAAACATATGATCACCAGCGCCGGCAATATTTCCATACATTTTGACGTATACGGCGCGTGTGGCTGTGAAACGATGTTAGGTATCTCTTGTAATTGTAAGCGCGCGCGCGTGAACTGCGCTGCCACTAGCGGCCAGCGTATCTATGAAACCATAAGCTTCACTACACCTATAAATAAAACAAGTACGAATCATATTATAACTGTCTGTAGTTATTTGAGTCGTAAGATGTCTCCTTGTACCGTAAAGGAACGCTTATCCCTCGTATGAGACCTTTAGCCGGATGTCCGAGTGTGGGATTTACGAAATAATTCTTGTTTCAATATAACACCGCCAACAGTAACAAATTAAACATGAAAAAAAATCCCTGTATGTAGCCTTAACAGGCTATTCTTGTTCTTCTTTTTGATAATTTTATTGAATTCTTATGTTCAACGACTTCCATGACTAAGTGGTGTCACGATGTCACTGTCTAAAGTTTCGGGTTTGTGCCCGGTAGGGTAAGGTCGGCTTATTTGTTTTTTTAAGGTTATGCCGCGTCCACGCTTGCCAAACCTCAACAAGCCGTAGCTAATTCAAAATAGCTTGTGGTTTGTGGTTTGTTGCAAGTACTTGCGGCCGATCCATGTAGTGTCGGTTTTTAGTCACCGCCATGTGTGCGGCACTTGGTGCAAACTTGGCTTGCGGCAAGTGCCGCACTTGCACGGCAAGCGGCAAGTGGCACGCGGCATAAGAATAAAATATTCAAGTATTAGGTAAATGTTTTTTACTGTGCTATTTTGTATTACCATCTTCCCTTACACGATTGTAATTTGTGATACGGCCGATTGCGAATTACGATTACTAAAGGTACTTGTTTTTTCATTTTAATTTATTGTTCTCATCTACACCCGCCATCGCAGTGTACATGAGGTATCCAATTTTTCTTCGTTTTTCCTCTTCCTACGTTACCATCTTACATGGAGCTACTAACATCGTTTCACAGCCTCACGCTGGCCTCCAGCGCCGGCCACATGCGCGTTTTTCGTCCAATTGTATGGAAATCTCACCGGAGCTGTTGGCAAGCGCTGGCCGCCAGCTTACCTATGAAACGCCCCATATTTACAACACCATGTATGCAGGAATGGTAAGGACTAATAGGAACAACTGTACCTGCTCAAGGTAAAGGTATAAAGGAGAAGCTATTTCTCTGGCCAAGTGCTCATTTTGTCTTCTTAGTATAATTTATTTTTCGATAAAACCAAACAAATTACCAATTTTGTGTTAAATTTTATATTTATCGAGTTCATTCTGCACACGTGTAATATAGCCACTGTCTTGTAGACATTATTTAGTTTACGTGACTGAAATACGTGCCTGCGACAGATGCAAGGCGCCATATTGACTCCGTCCATAGAAGCCGGAACTAAAACAAACTTAACTTCAATACTTCGAATTTTCTCTCTTGGTTACAAAAAGGAAATTGAAAAGAGGCTGAAATCGGGTGTACAAGCTCGTATAAACAAAAAAAATCGAATATCTTTGACAAAAAGGTATTGAATACCCATAAAGTATCATTACAACAAGGTTTCCCACCGATCAGTTCTGCCCACATGTAGTAGATTTCCTTGACCCTCGCAAAATTTTCATCCACATCTGGAATTATTACAAAATTGTATATTGTTATATAGCTGTAACATTCTACTATTCATGGAATTGAACCCAAGATAGAACCACTTAATTTAAAGGAACAATAAGTAATTTCTAGTGAATAGGTTGTTAAATAATATTTTATAACAAAGTAATAAATTCTAGTGAATCTTTTACCGAAAATCTAGTATTAATTGGACCCCAGTAGCAGTGAAGGTAACTACCCCAGAGAACTTTGAGGAAATATTTATTTATTCATCTAGTACTTACAATACATACAACATGTTTAGTTCTGGACAAAATCAATGTTAGAAAATAGTAAATTCAACTTTTATTACAAGCTTTCATTTATTTTAGAAACACAACAAAGAGTGAATGTAATATGAAATCTTACAAAAAAAACATATCTCAACAGTGCAATATAAACTAGAGTTGGTTTTACCGAACACTACTGTTCTCCGTTAAACACCCAGCATTTTTAAATCAGGTATGATATTACATCATAATTTTAGGTACATTTATAATAAACCAATGTGCCAGTAGTTACTTACATTGATGCATTATTTAATTATTCGAAACATCATTTTATTTTTGTTTTACTTAAATTGACTAATGAACAGCTTCTTCCTCATCGCAGCGAGAAACTGGTTTTGCTAAACATGAAAACACACGGGGGCATCGCGTTTTAGGTTGTATTATTTATTCAAACTAATATTAATATATTTTTTTATTTATCTATCGATTAAATGTTTTTGGTTTTAATATTATTGGTTTGTTATTTGTTTAGACAATTTAAAAAAAATAATCTATAAGTAGTCTTCTTATGTTACGTCAAGTTACTTGAACCTTTTAATTGAATTTCAAAACTTGCTAGAAACATTTATTCACTCCGAACCATAGTATAACCACATAACGATGGCAATTATATCATTTAGCTGTTACATTAGTTTTAAACGTTTCAAGTAAAATTAAAACTTTGACTTTAAAATCTTTAGAATAAAATGATCTCATGTAAGAAATTAATGATTATGGAGCTAATGATTTCATTATAGAGATCAACAAAAACTTCTTGAAGTTTTACCATCAATCAAAGTCGAAAGTCAAAAAGTTAATCAAGATTAAATACTAATGAAACTCAGCTAGACGTTTTCTTTAAATAAAATATCTTGAATGATTGATATGAAATATTGTACCATTCTACCCGTCAGGGTCTCGAACCCAAGATAGAACCATCTTCATTTAAAGGAATAATGGGTGGTATCTAGTTAATAGGTAAATAATATATTTAAGCTTTTTGTCCATAAAAAAAATGTACACATGGCAGACTTAACGACTTACACTCGCGAGCAAAAATTAAGGGTCGGTTAAGTCAGTAAGAATATCTCGGAAGATAAAGACGCTAGCGAACTGAAATAAACTGTGCATGATAGGCATCGGAGATTTCGGTTGCTGACATCAGTGTGAAAATGAAATTTACACTTCATGTAGTCGGCAATTATTACTATTTTATAACTATTTAATAAGCAAGTTCTAATGAATTATTTATCTTCATCTCACCTGATGGTAAGTGACGATAAGGCCGAAGGTGGAAGCGAGCTTCACCTGTATGACTCAACAACTGAGGAACTGGCTATCTTACATATAATTGCCAGAACACAACAATGCTTTATAACATTCGTCTTCTAACCATTTATATAAAAACGTTCCTCTTCTATAAAATCGAATTTGTATGTCTATGAAATATTGTACTGATTCTACAGATTTACAGAATCAATTGCGAATGTTAAAATTCTGGCTTCGCCATCTCAAGAGGTTCTGGGTACAATACCCGGTGGGGGCAAATGTGTGTGTGATGAATACAGGCATTTGTTCTCAAGTCTTGGATGTTTTTAAATGTATTGTTTATGTTCTGAATAACATGTATTTTAAGATTAACATGTATATATCTATGAGATATATTTATCTGTTATCAGTACTCTTGATACAAGCAGAATTTAAATGAAATCAAATGATATGGAATGGAATTGGAAATTCTTTGTTTAATCATTTAGGTAACAAGTAGTTACACTTATGACGCGTCAAAAACAATAAAGCTTATACAATTATAACAAATAAATTGTTTACCTTCTTCTACTTGAATACCTTTACATTTTTTTCTAATTAGTTGCTTAAAATTGGGAATAGTTGATAGGTGTGAATGTCTGAAGATATTTATTTATTATTTACGTTAAAATGGATACAATACTCCTTTAAGAACAAACAAGTCATATTTTGTTAAATGTTTCCCTTTAATTAATTTTATTCTAATACATATTTTATCATCTGCAGTGAGCTCGTGGTGTAAGGGTTCCAAGTGCTGTGTTGTTGACCCTATTTCTCCTACGGTTCTCCTCCCTTCGATCACGTAAAAAAACATCAAGCATTGTTTATTATTCCTTGGGTGACTTTCAATATTCCAAACAAACTCATGTTGAAATATCGTAAACATTCTATTAAAATCAAATTACATAATAATTGCTTCTAACCGAATCGCAAGCAAGATTTTTTCTTTATTAAATTATGTTATCAAAAACTTCGTAATTTCCTTTTACGACGTGAAAGTTATTAAGAGGAAATTTAGAAACCTTCAAAGAAACACTGTTTATATTAGTTTTTTACTTGAAATAATTAAGTACAGAAAATACTGAAATCCTACATTTCACTTACTTTTCCATTATAGAGTTCGGTATTAATTAAAAACTTGAATGGCTCTGCTAAAGGAATCCTGTTGGTTATTCTTCTAAAACCATTCCTTGTTGGATTAAGGAATGTTCTTGTTATGAATATAACAGTCTTGTTTAGTTCCATTAGGTTCAGCTATCGTGTAGATGCAGCCAAATTTTTGGTATTAAATTTGCAGACTTTGTTTGGTGAGTTTTTATTTCATACTTATGAGGAAGCTGCAGCTAATACAATGTGTGGTTTTTTTAAAGTTTTTTTTATAATGACAATGTGTGCAATTTCACTTGTATTTTCCAGATCAACTTTGAGATTTTCCACAGTTTCAGAGTTTTCTTAATAGACTTTGTCAGAAGTACAAAATCACATCAACAAACAAATCCTACTTGAAAAACTATTAAAATTTAAGCACAAACAATATACTATATAAACCTCTTTAAATTGAGTTAGGAAGTATTATTATTTGTGTGAATAAACTTAGGCGAAAACCAATATCGAAAACTAACCACGAACAGCTTTACTTACGGTTAATTCAGCAATTTCATTTAACTAACATTTCGAATAGCATGTTATAACATGCAGAAAGCCCACAGTGCAGGTATCGTAAAAATAACACTCTTGGGACCACATTTCGGACTATTTCTACGGGAAATGGAGTGCGCTAACTCAAATTTTTACGATGTCTGTTTTAAAAACCGGCCAAGAGCGTGTCGGGCTCGCTCAGTGTAGGATTCTTTAGTTTCCTGACCGTTACATTAAGCGTCCCCACATAAGAGTTAAAATAGCTCAAAATATAGCGCCATCTTTCGATGCAAACTAGAAGTTTATTTATGTTCGGTTTTCGGTGATAAATTAGGATTGCGTGAACCGATTTTAGTAATCATTTCTTTATCTGTAAAAAGATACGTTCCCTATAGTAAAATAAGTTTGTAATGTAACTTAAGTTTAAGTTAAATTACAAACTTATTTTGGCAATTATTTAGTATAATATTTCAAAAACTGTTCAACCCATCAAAGTGCTAACGGTCACTGAGATTATCTGCGGACGGACAGACAGACAGACGGACTTGGCGAAACTATAAGGGTTCCTAGTTGACTACGGAACCGTAAAAATCAGACTCATGTGACTCAAAGTGACTCATGTTAGCATATGAAGGATTCACTATAAATTATGCTGCATTTATAAAGATTTTTATTTCTAAAAGATAAAAAAAGACAAATCCTTTTTGCTTCTGTAGATATAGAAATAAATTTGCGTTTTAAATGGTATATATATATTAGAGTTCAACGTCGGGATTATTTCGACTCATTTTGGCAATATTTAAACATCTTACTGCCGCACTCACAGTCTTTCATTGACTTTAATGGTTACTTAGAACGAAAATTAAACACTTATTTCAATACACATAAAGACAACTATTAAATTTGATAATGAACATTAGGTAAAATGACGTCTCTGAATGCGACCGTCAGTCTTAATGATGTTACTGGATTGGTTTGGCAGGATACGGATGTCAGGTTTATTTTTTTATTTTTAGCGTACAATATAATGTAATTACAGATCTGGCAATTAATTACAATAATCTCGAGATCTTCCACAATATCGAAATTCCTATTAAAATTTGTCGTATGTGAACGAGAATTTCGACTGTATTAACCTTTTGTACAGATCATATTTAAAGAATGGAATATTCTTTAAATATGATCTGTACAATATATTTTTATTAAATTTCTATATCCTGTACACCTTGAGGATTAGTAATCTAAATTTTCTGTGATTCGGAGCTTTTCGTCGCCAGCGTATTTGATTTCATGTAATTATGAAGTAAACTGTATTTTAGAATTACTAAAGATATACCTTATTAAATCGGCTTTAAGAAATTCGTTTTCTCGTACACAAGTCAGATATTCGCATCAAAAAATTTTCTTCCTACTTTTTCATTATTTATTTATTACTTGCACTTAGACATTAAACACGATTCCGTAACTTTATTTAATACTGCAGTTATTTATTATTGCTAGGCAAAAATACTGAACCCCAAAATATCAAATAAGTATTTCCGGTGACAGAATTTTTAAATATGGCCACATTAGACTGTGCTGAGCAACTCTAACGATAGCGTTAGGTGCTGTACTTGTGTTTTGGATTTAATTTCCAGGTTGTGTACTGCAGCCATTTTGCTTTAAAACGGCGGCCATTTTGTGAGATAGTACAAAAGCAAAATGGCGGCAATTGCAGCGTATTCGAGACATGCTTAAAGTTAGATAGCTATACAGGTATGTTTACATTTACATACGAAGGAAATGCTAGGTCATAAAAAGTTCTTTTAGTAAAACTATTTGAAAAACTACAAAAAAATAAGTGTACTTTTAAATGTTAGATTTTCTCCCACTTACATTTATTTTTTATAAGGCATTTGAAAGAAAAATAATAAGAACGTCGTTGTCACAAGCCTATAAATGAAGAACCTTAAGGGGATATGGGCCGTAATACCACTAGACTAGTCCATTGGAGGATATAAGTTCTTCTTCAGGAATACCTGATGCGTGTTAAAACATATCGTTCTTAAAATATTACCGATACTTACTTACTTCCATTTCGAACAAAACAAAACATATTTTCACAATAGTAAACTATCACGAACAACAAACCCATCTAATATTAATTATTTAAATAATTTACTTTTGACTCCAAAAGCAACAAATTTATAAACATCCATATATACATACATACAATAAACACGACTATTATCCCCTATTAACTTCATTGACGTTGTAGTTTATGAAAATTTTTGAAATAATGCTAATGTAAAGGGAGGGTTGAAACTTGCTGAGTTTCTTGCCCGTTCTTCCCAGAACAAGGCCTCCTGGTAGTTTTTGTGAAAGGATGGCGTAGTTTTTTCTCTTTCACGTAATATTTTAAAATGTTTATGACATTCATAAGCATGCGCTAAGACGCATCTAAACTGAATAAATGCTTTTGAATTTTGATTTTTTTTTTAATTAAGGGTTAGAGAGACTACGCAAAAGCACCGCAAAAGCACTCCATTGCCATAGTCCGCACTTCACCAAGCAGTGACTGCACATGCACTCAGCGTGATAGGTGGTGAGCCCGTCACCGCTATAAGCTGATATACCTTTGGATAGTTGTGCATCCACGTCCATATATGAAGAACCAAATAATGACTGCGTTCATCTGAACTCACTGGGACTCGAACCCGTGACCTCGAGATTGTGGCACCACGAAATATTCGTAGTTAGTTGACCACGGAACACATTACTAAGTAGTTGCCTATTACGAAGGGAGGTCGTTATAATAATATTGCAACATCGTGTTTACATTTTTCAGTTGGTTCTAAAATCAACACACACTGATCCAGTTTTCTCATATTGCATCGAATTCTGGTAAATGTTTCCACGAGCTCATTTTAAAATCCATTTCCTTTGCATATAAACGTTCAAGTCATAACTGACTAAAGACCGCACGGCGAGTTAATGTGCGCTTATAAGCGCTTTAAGACCGCTTTAATTGTTATATATTATAATGGGGTTGGTAAGAAAAAATGTTGCTGGATGCACTTAACAAAGCGATGGACTTTTTATATACAAAATTATGGTGTCCTCATATTTTGGCTTTCATTAGAATAAACAGCGCTTTTGAGGGGATATCCTGATTTGGAATATTTTGCTCAAAAACTCAAATCAATTGTGTTCCATTTGCTGTAAAATTCTAAAAAGGTTAGATACAACATGTGTTCTCAATAGAAACGTGCTCAAACCAAGTGCTTCATAAGAGTATGTAAATACCTAAACTGAATAAATCATTTGACTTTGACTTTGATATCCCAGAAAAAACAATCACTACTTTACATATTTCTTACTATACTTTATGAAATCAATTAGTAATTTTCATCAAACTTTATCCTACCTTTCATAAATTAATGGTGATTTCAGTGTAAAACTATAAACTACACCCGAATTTAGCGTGTGTGCAGTAATAGTCGTGTGCACACGGCGCAGGCTATATTTGCTAAATAATGCAGCGACATAGAGTATTTGCGCACAGACACGACTCGAGGGTCTTCTGATAAGAAAACAGTTTGTACAGCGTTTCTCGCACTTGGAAAACCATTCCCTTGACAGAGTAACGGAATACTTGAATATATGCGACAGATTTTTTAGAAGAAAATGCATTTCCACTTTTAGGGATAACACCTTTGTATATCCATTTCGACTTGATTGTAATTGTGTATATTTAAGAACTTAAAACAATTTTATGTAAAGGGAGAATGGAATCCTTGCAGAGTTTTTTGCCTGTATCTTCTTTTGACAAGGACTCTCGGTAGTGAACACGAAGAAAACACATGTAGAAGTAGAATTAGATAATTAATTTATGTTTGTTAATTTTATAACGTTTTGACCCGTCATAAGTTAACTACTTGTTACCTAAATGATTAAGGCCCGATTTTTCAATCCTCAGATAAAACTATCTGTCTGTCAAATGTTAGCTCTGTCCCTTTTCTTTTTATGACTTTAGAAAGTGACAGTGATAGTTTTAATTGGCGGATAATTTTATCTGAGGATTGAAAAATCGGGCCTAAATAAACAATTTTATTTTATAGTAAACATAAGTGAAAAATCATGAATAAAATATTAATCCCTTATGAACAGAACAATAACCTACTACGCATCTGAGGAGCTTGTAGTATAGTAGTTTGATCGAAACCAACGCAAACTTCGACATGTGAGTTCTTGGGTGGAGGCCAAACCTTTCTGTCAAGTTCCTCCGTGTTTCAAAAGGCGCGTAAATTCGTTGGTATTGGTTCCAGTTGCAATCGCAACGGTTTCTTCCGCCATATCAGGAACTGCACTTTAGTGCAGTTTATTGTTTAAATAACCCTTGCCTTATACAGCGCCAAGTGTAACAAGCTCGCCCTCACATTTACATAGAGAGTAGAGACCTTTTTTTACTTATGACAGGTAAGCTATTGGCCTTCATCTCACCTGATGGTAAGTGACGATAAGGCCTAAGGCTCAAACGAGCCTCGTCTGTATTCCCCCAACAACTGAGGAACTAGCTATCGTACTTCAAATTGCCGGAACACAACAATAACATTGTTATGGTGACAGATTTAGGTAAAACGGTGGTAGCTAGCCAGGCAGGCTTAAAAGCCCTACCACCAACCAAACTTCTGCCCCCATGGGGGGTTGATCACCAGACCTCCCGATCAACACCTGGGTAGTCCAGAGGGCGGTTAATAGTTAAATGACCTAAAAAAAATTTCTTATCTTTTCATCAATTTACTACATTATTTAACACTTTATACACTTATTGTATGTGTATTTTCCACCGTCGTAATCTAGGTCTGTCTCAGTATACCTCAGTCGAAATGTATTGACACAATAGCTGCTGTTATATAAGATCCTTGTTCTCTGCCAATATCGGCTTGGGTGTAGTCATAAACATTCAAACACAAGTCATGACCAATCTAAAATCGCGTTACCTACTGGACTGCGATATTCGTTACATCAAAATTTGTGAAATCGGTTACCTTATACCGATATTTCTATACTGCTAACGCCTTGTTAACCGACGTCACAGTATAGAAGAAACGGTGAAATGTTTTGTTAACGGATACTGGTTTTGTTAACCCTTTGAGGGTTAAGTGTTCGCAAACAATATATGAGGGGAAGTCCCGTAACGCCGTACGGCACCTTACGACGGACACGCGTTTTATTAAAACAAATATAAACCTGATCTTTTTTTATTATATGACACGTAAGCTTCAATCTCACCTAATGGTAAGTGTCGATAAGGCCGAAGGTGGAAGTGAGATTCACCTGTATTTCCTCAACAACTGAGGATCTGGCTATCTTACCTCTGATTGCCGGAACACAACAATGCTTATAACATTGTTATTATGGCGACCAATTTAGGTAAGACGGTGGTAGCTATCCAGGCGGGCTTAGAAGCCCTACCACCAACTAAACCAAGCTGAAAAATCCGGTGGTGTCAAACACTAGACCAGGGAGGTGGTTATACAGATATATGTCGCAGGGAAATGGGGATATTGGGGATTTCACGAAATCCCTAGATAAATCACAAAATCCCGGAAGATGTCGAATAGTCTTGATTCTTACCACTTCTTACTGAAAATGTTTAGTGATATTTCATTAAACAAAATCTAGTGAAAAATCAGAAAAGCGGATACAGCCGAATAAAAATCGAGCCACGCATTTCTCTTAGTAGCAGTACCAGTAGGGAAATAAGTTTTCAACAAAAAAAAGTTCGTATATTCATAATTTTGTGTTAGGTTAAGGTTATTTTTTTTTTACCCTTAAAAACAATATTAATGTCACTGATAATATTTTTCTCTGCCCTAAAATTATTTATTATATATTTCGATGACACAAATATTTTTTTTAAGGGTCATATTCAGATCAGATCAGATCAGATTTCTATGGGCGGCGGTAATCACTTACCATCAGGTGAGCCGTCTGCCCGTATGCCCCTTCTTTACATAAAAAAAATCCGAATCTGAATCGTTCCGAGGTTGATACAACATTCATATTTACACGTGAGAATCTTCAAAAAGGCTACAAGAGATTAAATCGAGTGCATTTAAAACGTTTCCGAATAATTCTTGCATTTGTTTCAGCAAGAACAAAAAGCTGTAGGAGCCAATCCGGTGCGATTTAAGTGCCGCCACACACCGACGCCTAATATGTCAAGCAGTATTTCTTGTGAATAAATTTTATTTTCGATACATGAGCTGTTTACACATTGAATTGCCCTATTTTTACTACCAAATAGAGCAATTTTTTTTTCCAACCATTTTCACTATGGTTAGAGCCTGGATAGGTGACCAAATTGTCCTGCTTACTATTTCTACCATCTTATCCCATTTTCCTATAGACTATAGACCTATAGACGAGAGCCTATAGACGTCCACTGCTGGCCATAGACCTTCCCCAATGATATCCACAACGACCGGTACAGCACCGTCGGCATTCAGCGACTTCCTGCAATCTTGGTGTTCTGCGTCGATGGTGGGTGGTACCGTTTTTTCCGAATATGCATTAGATGGCCGTTAAAAAGGACTAAATAGGGAATCAAAAGGAAACTGTAAATATTATTTATTTATTATACAAAATGCTACCAAATCAAAAGTGACAAAATGACTTTTCGAACTTGAAGAAAATATAAACACCAGAGTCCGCAACAAGCGTCATAGCAATTTTTCCTACAATATACAATTTCTTGACATTTATTTAAGCCTTTATTAATTTTATAATTTGCATTCGCCCTTAAGGCTGATTAAATACAGTTAACTTTTAAAACAACGTATATTTACTGTCATCTAGCTATACAAACAATCCTCAATTACATACGTATTAGTATCACCATTTATAAATATCAAAACAAATTATCCAGACTTTGGTTTAATAGATTACGTGGGTGTCTTAATAATAATCTAAATAAAATCAAGGCCATCTTGTCTCGGCTAGGCTTTTATATGAATATTCAACTAAATCAGAACAGTGTCTTAATCTAATTAGGTAATTATAGCTTAACAAGCTCTCATTGTTACAAAAGTTACTTAATAAGACAATTGCCTCCGGATTCGCACCCTTTAATTAAGATAATCTTGTTACAAAGAGGTGGCGAGGCAAAGAAAAAATAAGCGTACTAAACACAGTGGCAAGGGCGACTGAGAACATATTATGTTCAACCCAATTGCCTTCGGATATTCTGGGAGAACAAACGATGACGACATTAGTAGTTTTATTGGAATGAGCTGAATGAGAACAGCTGAGGAGCGGAAACAATCTTGTGTATTAGGAGAGACTTTAGTCTTACAGTGGACGAGTATAGAGCCTAGCAAAGGTTAGACCTGAGTTAGTTAGACCTTCTCACTACTTCTCGTTCAATTCTTCTACTGCTTATCAATGAGTCTTTTTCTAAGCTTTTTATGTTACTTTCTCACTGTTATCCAGAGAGAGACTCAATAATGAGTCGTCTGTATGTTCTACGTTCAATCCAATCTATTTCAGCAATAGTGATTGCTGTGTTCTGGCTTTGAATAATAAGACGACCATAAAATACGGGGTACTATGACTAGCCCAATGGGTTAACGTCCCTTCCGAACCTAAAAAAAAACTAAAAACAAAAGACTATCAAAGTTTGATTTTTAAAACGATGGTTCTATGTGATAGCTAGAAATGCTCTTTATTTTCTTTACCAGCTGATGAGTGAAGTGCTGTGGTACGAGTAAATTAACTGATTCATTTGAATGAAGTGTTTTTGATCATGTTTGCAAATAAAATGTTATAATTTTATAATTTCTTGATTATAAAATATTGCGAAAAGTCCGCAATGATAGTCATCAGTTATAACTCATTCTCAACGCAGTGAAAACCATAGATTATATAAAAAAGTCGTGGTTCATAATCATGGGTTTTTGTTTTGATTTAAGGTTTTATTTCGCTAGTAAATTTATTCCGAAAGGCTTTCTTTTCTTTAGGAAATCTTTAATTGTAAACTCTTATTTCGCACATACATCATACAAGTCTTGCCCTTCAAACGACACCAATCCCTCTCTTTTACTCCTCATTCGATCTCGCTCAATCATAACTTATCGTGCCATCTTCGCTCATATTCCCACATAAAGAATTATTGTAAGCAGAATTTTACTTATTTTCTTAATCACCTTATTTTTTTAACCTTATTCATTTAGTTCTGAAAAAAAACAAAGTACAAAACTGAACCATTCTTCCTTTGTTCCTTCCTTTAACGTCCTTTATTTATTTAGTGTGGACTAAACACATTTAAAATCTTTCGTTAGTAGGTACAGATTATTAACTTGTTTATCTACTAACAAAGGACTCAAAGTAAACGTCATTATAACAAACATGTTCTTTATAACTATTTGAAGTAAATATATAATTATATCATTGTCATTTAAAAATAATATGAAGAAAAGATAATTTTCGTTTGATTTCTGGGTGAACAATTGATCAAGCAATTGAACTTCAATTGGATAAGAGCCACAACACTTTTTTACGTTTTCTCTAAAATGATATCCCTCCAAATGTCACATAGATCCATTGTTTTAAAAATCAGATTATAGATAATATTGGCCTTTATTGCAGGGTCCACTCACAGCCAATCCTTATACTAATAAAAATATTTGCTATAGCAAAATGATCCTTAACAACGTTTATTCATAAAGTCGTATATGAAATCAATAACAGGCCTATGTCAACCCCTCACGGCCCACGGGACTTATAAGTTATATGTCTTCTTGACCCCTTGATTGTGTCATCATAAAACTTCTAACATTCATCACGACCAAGTTTTGAAGAGTAATAATAATATGAGTGATTTGTGTAGGATTAATCTACTTTTGCATTTGGGAAATACAAATTTCAAGTAAGATAATTCTAGGGCTCCGTAATTTAAAGCATAACGTTTATTATCATAATATGAAAATCCATAATTTTGAAAGGCATAATCATCAAAACGCATAAAATTTGAGAGTCCTAATATTGTATAGGCTAAAATTGTTTGTCATAAGTATTAAAAGGCATAAATTTGAAACGCACAACTTATGAAAAGCATAATGATCACAACGCATAATATTTTTCTCTGCCTCAAATTGTTTACTAAATAAATTTCGATTGCACGAATATAGTTTTTAAGGGTCATAAAAAAAATAACCTTAACCTAATATTTATCAGAACACATTTCCTTGGGATCGGTTCTTTCGAATCTGGGTGATTTTTCGATTCATTTTAGGACTACCTAATGTTGTGCTAAATGAAATTAGGAATTTCTATAGTTATGCTTTATAATAATATGCCTTTAGAGAGTTATGCCACTTAAATGTTATGAGTAAGAAGGAATATGTGACATGAGTGTTATGCTATTTGATGATTATGCCATTCGATGTATGACAAACGATGTTATGACAATCGACGTTATGCGAAAACACGCGCTCCCTAATTCTAGTTGGGGTTGACAAAATTTTTTGGTCGACATTTAATTCGGATTTCAGATAGATAGTCAATAAGCCAGCGGTAGCCGAGTTGGGACGTTGGGCTCTACTCGTTCGAAAGGCCACAGAAAACACGGGTACGATCCCACCGCCTGTACCACTTAGTTTGAATAAAACTTATGTACAGTTCATTGTGAATATCGCTTGCCTCACATTGTGCCCGGTGCATGGCACCAGGCTCGCCACCTTTTAACACCTCTGCCTTCCCCTTCGGGGAAAGAGGCGTTATGATATGAAATGTTATGTTATATAGTCAACTTATTTATCCATTTGTTTTCATATTTCCTACGTAACTCCTTTCTCCAAAGATTACCATACCACAATACCATTACCATATTTTGTATGTTATTTTATATGCAATAAAGAGTATAATAATAATTTTTATATACACTCATGCATAATAAGTCCAACCTGTTGCATTATGTTACAGTTTCCATTTTTAAAACTTCATTTTTATCATCTGTGTTAAAAAGTAGTTATTATGAGTTCGAGTCTGAGTTCATAATTCGAACATTATTATGTTCACCGCATATTTCTTTTTGACTGTGCTTTCCACAGAACAATAAAAAAGGTTAGAATGATAACGCATCCACATTAGTACTAGGACCGCGCGAGCCAGTTCTCACACATACAAGAATTAATAGTTATTCAACACACAAAGAGCGCAATGTATTCATTGGCTAAAAAAATTCAAGCAAAAGTAGCGAATTGCACCTAAATAATAAGGGTTATTTTACTGCAATACACAGGTATGTGTTACCAGCTGTTGTACGGTACCATTTATGTTGGCACAATGCATTTTGTTACTTCGAAATTTTACAGTTCAAGCACGGACTGGTAAGATCATTTATATACAATAATTTGAAATACGTTTTTAAATATTATAATCTATAATACGTATAATGAGACACGTTAAATATCTTTTTCGAATTATTGTGGAAAAACATGTACACTATCATGACAGCACTGGACTAGTGTAGTGCACAATTTGATGTCGATAATCAAGTATTATTCAAGTATTAAGTAACAAAATTATGTATTTTATTTATATATCCAACTTCGTAATTAAGGAGAATATTAATATACAGGTTGGTTTTTTTAACTCCACAATGGAAACACACTTTTATTTTCAAATAGAAACAAAACTGATTTCACACTTTTTCAAAAAGCTTACCTAAACAGGGAATCAAACCACCTCAAATAATTCTATTTCGTGGTGGTTTTGGTCGCTACACAAGCAGCATTTAGTTGCTTAAAATGGGACTAGTTGATAGGTGTGAATGTCTGAGGATATTTATTTTATTTCACTAATTGATTTAGTTATGGCTAAAAATACTATTTCTCTATGAAACATTAGGTCTTACGCATGTAAGACATAATGAAACCGTACATTAATTTATTTTTTCCGGGCATATTTGGAAAATCTGTAGCAGCCGGTGGAATGCAGAAGTAGAGATGGATATCTTGTATGAAATACGAGTGTTTCACATTGTATTGGTTAATAGAATAAAAAAATAACTAAAAAATTTTTAGCTGGTTCTATTCCCGGTTTGGGTAAATTTTATTTGAGAAAAATGAGAATGCAGTTGCTTCTTTTTAAAATAAAAGTTCGGTTCCTTTGTGGAAATTAAAATATTTTATTTATTTAAGGTACCTCCCCTCTTGGGCTCCTAAAGAAATTCCAACTAATTTCAATACTAAACAAATTTAATGAAGATAAATATTTTGTAGTCTGTGATTTAGTTTTCTACTGAATAAATACTAAAAAGACAAGAGGTAACAGTTTCAGGTGGATGTTTCTAGGAATAGGTCACTGACTATAACAAAAGATACACTATCGCTATAGTTGGCTTGGCAATGAGAACAACAATAAAGAAAAAACTGCCTTGCCAGTCTTCCACCAGTAAATAATAAATAAAATAATCGGTAATGTTATGAGCTGGGGTTGCTCTCAGTAAAGAAACAGCGGTTACCAACATACACTTTTTAATTAATTAACATTAATACTGGTTGATCACATTTTTCTCGTCACCCATCCCTCAATGTCTTAAGTCTATCAAATAAAGTCGAAAGTCTTCGACTAGTGCGTCCTCCCGGTCATGACCTACGGTGCTAAGACGTGGACACTCACTGCTCGACTAGTCCACCAGTTTAAAGTCGCCCAGCGAACTATGGAAAGGGCTATGCTCGGAGGGCACTGTCTTTATTGCCTATTATAATTTTGAGTTTTCGCTTTCTTTGTGAACTGGCATTTGAACAGGAAGGCGAACTTGATTTTCCTGCAAACAAAAGTAAATGATTTCAAAATTCTCGCTTATGAGATATTTGACATCATGAAATAAATTTCTTTTTAGATAAAAAAAAAATAGAAAATAATCAACAAATTAAAGTCCCTACTAATTTTATTCAATCGTCACTCAATCACATGCGCAATATTTCTACCCTGTATAATCGAAACGACTGATTTGGCGCAAGGGTAAGGATAACTCCCTTCTGTGGCAGACATCACGGGTTCGATTCCCGAACAAGACAAATGTATAATTTTATAATAATATTTTGTTTTCACTGTAGACAGATAAAATATTCATAACATTACCTGTACGCAAATATCTATGTGAGGTACTGCAGAAGATTTCAAATGCCTTTTTTTGAAACTTGTAGGAAGTCATCTTCCGTAAAATGCTACGAGCAAATGCTACTGCTTTTAGTAGGAAACCATTGATCTTTCCTGCCAGTTGCGGATATCCATTTTTCTTTTATATCCGGATTTGTAGGAAAACTGAAATATGTAAATATTTATAAACAGAATATTTATGTCTTATTTAAAAATTAAATAGATATTTAAAACTTAGATTTGATATTATGTCCATGTAAATTACCACATCATAATGTCTGAACACAAGGAACAAAAAAACTCTATCGATAAAACTATCGATAACATGCAAGCCCTATGATTGCACAGAATTTGGTACGAATTATTTTCGTGATTGATTATGCTTCCATATTCAGTTATTTCCAAATATTATTACTTACCGATGAAATATAATTTCTCCTTTTTCCAGATTCACCTTTTCACTTCGCAAAAGGCACGAAATAATAGCACAACTCGGCATCTTTTTGGGTTTTGTACTGCACCGAATACACGTCTGACAGCTACGCCATTGTGCAATACACTGCGAGCAATTTGACGTTCATATGCCCGTTTGCTCATATGAGCGGCTCGTCAACCACGCCCACTTCATCATTCTAACCTTTTTTATTGTTCTGTGGTGCTTTCATATTCCTTCTTTTTTATAGTCCTAATTTCGTTTTTTTTGTTCGACCTCATCACTGGAAGTATTTGTAGTAGCTTTTCATAATTTTCTTTTACATATTTGTGATATTATCACGCAAGGAGAATAATCGTCCTCATTTTCCAATAAAGTTGATATTTCATCAGGTTTCAAGTGTTGTCGAGGCACATTTTTATTATATTAATAACTTAAACAAAAGTATCAATTAAGAAATGCAAGAAAATAATGATAAATGAACGAAAATCACCTAAAATCACAATGTAAAATAAACGATAAGCAGTGACCAAAGTCGACAGACCAAACATACGTCGATTTGACGTGTAACATCGTTGTTACGAGAAAAAGGTGGTATTTACTAATGTGTCATTGCCATCTTCTGCAAAGTTTCGACGGGAAGTGAGTTGGTTCAGACCAAGAACTTTGTACTCTATATGGATGCCAAACTCCCATACAATAGCATGAGGCAATGTTCTGTCTCGATCAGTAGGTGTTCCTTCTCATTCTATCACTATTTACGAATGAAGGCTGTCCGTGGGATATCCTCTTCCCCTATTTCTATCCATAGTTATTTTATATATAAATATTTTAAATAAAAAATAATAAAACTGGTGATGACGTGCGTTGTTTTATGTTGTGTAAGTGAGTGATATCCTGGATGTACCTTATCATTTCACAGGTGAGTCAAAAATCACATATCAAATGAGAGTATTTTTTGAGAAATGTGTGTGTATTTTTGTGGGACGTCATTAGTTGTAATAGAAAGCTTTACTACTTAATGTCAAACTCATTCATTAATGTGATAGAATGAGACGGGACACCTACTGATCGAGACAAAACATTGCTATTGTATGGGAGTTTGGCATCCATCATAAAGTACAAAATTCTTGGTTCGGACGGTCGCAACAGTCCGATCATGAATGTAAAAGATATGACGATAATTCGTCGACGTGTACGTCAAAACGACGTAGATTGGACTTCTAGGGTTAAAAACGTACAAAACGATGGCAAATGTTCTCCAGACAGCCAACAATAAATAAAATAATTAATTTTTTTGTTTTATTTAATTGAATAATGAGTGTAAATAATGTAGTGTATGTAACTGCACATAACTCGGTATTAAAACCTATATTAACCTATATTATGTGACAGTTACATAAACTATTACTGCATACACTAGAAACCTATGTCATAAGATTGGACGTTACCCGTGACATAGATATTATCAAAAAAATATATATGGCATATTCGTCCTCAGCCTATGGCTATATACTACTGGGCACAGGCCTTCCTCATGGAGAAATACATAAGAGGATGAGACGTATCACCATCACGCTTCGGTAGGTACGTTAGTCCCTTGAAGCACAGACGAGTTCGAGATCACAAAGTTTTGGTCACCCATCCGAGGCCTGACCATGGCGACGGTAGATTTGTTTTTTTAAGCCAAAGCGTAATGACAGGGCTCCTCGGTAAAGGCATATTTAAAAAAAACTATTATTTGTAACAATGTTGGAAAAGCATGTTAGCCGTGTGTACCCTAAACGAACGTATTTAATCCGAGAACGTTGGCAAGGCGAGATCTACCTACTTACGAGATTTAGCCAGGTCTAAATCGTGCACGGCTCGACCTGGCTCGACTCTCAGGCTGCATCTTGCGTCAGCTTTTATATATTTACGACTTTACTTGGACTTGTAAATGTTATGAATACAAGGTTAATAGCAATATACTTACAGTGTTAATATTTTAAGTACTGGTTTTTAATGCAACACTGAGGGTGGTTTCGTAAGTGGGCCGGCCGCTAGCGCTGTCCACGCGCGCGCTTTCTACCTAGCCTAGCCTCCGTGGCAGAGTGGTCAGTACGCCGGCCTCAAGGCATCGCCATCTCGAGAGATTCTGGGTTCGATCCCCGATGCGGGCAAATGTTTGTGTGATGAATACAGGCATTTGTTCTCCAGTCTTGGATGTTTATATAGGTATTATATATTTTCTGAACATTTATAATGTATTTACCTATTAAATATATTTATCCGTCATTTACAGAATGAAATCGAAAATAATTGAAAAATTTTAATGGGGGGTTTTAGTGCTATTAAACATTATATTTGTGAGGGAGAAAAAAATATCTGATTTAAAAAAAAGAATCAGTTGTTTTTACTTGAAACTGGTAAATATTATATATGTAAAATATTATATATGTATAATATATAATATATCATTAAATTCGATACACACTTTTGTTTACAAATGTACAGGTGTTTCATTCAATAACACAGCGCGATAGCTGCAACTTATAATTGCGTTATTGTATTTTCTTACATAATGTTTTATTACGATTTTAAAAGTAATTATAATGATTATTATAAAGTTTAAAATGCCCTGTAAAATTTTGTCGAATGATTTTAATTTCACACTGTAGTATCCGTAACCCAGCCGTAACCACAAAATTAGTTAGCAACATTAGTTGCTTAAACAACATTAGTTGTTGGGGCTAGTTGATAGATGTGAAAGTCAGAAGTCATTGATTATTAGTATATTATATAAACCAAGTGTGTTCTTCTTCTTGCCCTTTTCCCACTTTAGGTGGGGTCGGCACAACATGTCTTCCTCTTCCATTCTCCTCTAACTCTCGTCAGCTCAGCGTCCACTTCTTTTATTCTCATGTAATTCTTCACGCATTCAATCCATCGTTCCTTTGGTGGTCTTCCTCTCACTTTACGTCCGTCCACATCCATGCTCAGCATCCTTCTTGTAATGTGACATTTATCCCTCCTCATCACACGCTAACCTTTTGCTCCCTAAGATTTTCTGTATAATGAAATATATAATAAAATAAATATAAATAATTTTTGATGTATAAACTTCTCCAAAGGTAGGTCCAATCGAATTGATGGCTCCTATAACAATGAAAATTCAAAACACAATAAAAATACCAAATCTTATTAGTAGTCTAAATGTCTAGTCGGCTAAGTACCTAAGTACAAGTTTAGTACATAATAAAATCATCTTCGTAATTTCAAAGTTCGTTATTAAGCTCGTACATTACAGTATTTCTAACAGTGTAAAGCAATTTACACTGTGGTTAGTGTTTTAATGGATTATAGATATTGCGATTCGCTAAGGCGTCAAAATCATTCGACTTTAGACTCTTTCTTAAGGCATTAAGTGCGTAGCTACTCGCGATAATAAATTACAACAATTATAACATAGTTGGCAATGAAGATTAGATTACTTCAAGATCGTCAAGATCTTGAAATAATCTAATCTTCATTGCCAACTGATGTATCCATAAATATAAGTAGAAAATAAAATACCCTAGTCCTTTATTTGGTATCAATATAAGTAATACACTATTAAAATTGACAACGATCAGAATGACCACATGGTTAAGCATCTATGATTCGAGAACAAAGTATTAGTTATGTGTGTTATGCTTCAAATAAAACCAGTTTTTAGATAGAATGCATTCTTTTTAGTTAGAACTGGTTTATTCTAAGTGCTTTTGTTAAAGCTTGAAGTTCCTAATCAAAATTATCTCCACACCGACCGGTCCTGCGCCGCCCGCATCCAGCAACTTCCTGCGGTCTTCGCCAGATCGTCGGTCCACCTCGTTGGGGACCTACCCACACGTTGCGCCTCCCAGAACGTGGTCGCCACACAAGAACGTTTGCGCCCCAACGGCCGTCAGTTTTACGAGCAAAGTGCTCTTTATTTTTCCCTGGGAAATGCCCGCGCATACCCGCATTCCACCCGGGGATGTGGGGGTTATGTGGGACTCGAACCCACTAAAGCCCAGGATGCTCCCCCCTCTTTTCAACCTCCCCTACAGGGGACTGTCGAAGCCTGAGCAACGGGCTCGGCAGCCGACTCGATCACGACGCGCAGACACCCCTTCCTTCCCCACGAGCAATGTGCCCTGCCCACCGCCACTTAAGGTTCCCAATTCTGGGGGCAATGTTGGTGACCTCTTGCGGATCTCCTCATCAAAACTATAATTTACCATTAATATATCTGATGTTCAGATATAACTACACCGTTATCGGTGTTTCCATAAAACAGGTTCTTATTTATAGTGACTGATGAATTAATTAGCTGAGGTCTCCGTTAGGTACGATAGCGAAGCGAGGAGGAGTGTTTGGTAGAACTGCGACCTAAAATGCCTAACCGAACATAATGTTTAACTAATACCTAATTAACTATGTAGTACCATTTTTCACTCTAAAAACCAACAGGAACTAGTTTTCACTGATGTACAATTTTGAGCCTTCGTTAATTCTAGTACTAGGGTATTCTATTATTATAACCTATGTTCCTATGTAAACCATGTGACTACTCGTAGCAAGTTAATAAATATAAAAGTTATAACAAAGGCAGTTCGTAAAAACTAGTTTTAACTGGGGAAAACACAATCAACAACAATCAACAACAAACTAGTTTTAACTGGGGAAAACAAAAAACTGGATTTAATTGTAACATATTATATAACAAATGTAAAGGACTTATTGATTATGTATTTAATTAAATAAGTCTTAATGTTCGTGATATTCGATTGAGAAGAATGTAGAAAATTTCAAAATACAGATGAGTATGTAAATTACAAACAAATAAGCATTGAAATAACAAATGTTGAATATATACACATCTAACTATATTACCGAAATCCATACAAATTTTATAAATGCGAAAGTAACTCTTCCTGTCTGTCTCGCTTTCACGTCAAAACTACTAAATCAATTTAACCGAAATTTGCTACACAGATAGTCTAGAGCCTGAGAAATACTACTTTTAATCCCGATATTCCCTTAAGAACGGGTGCCATGCAGGTGAATGTAAAAATGTAAAATAATTGAATAACGCTTCCCAGAAAAATGAAGGACAAATTTAAACTTCGCTTCTAATAATACTCGTAGAGTATGAGTAAATTGTGAATAATAATATTATAATTTCATTATTGTTCAATTATGGAGAGATGAGTCCTGATGAAAATTTAATTAATTGAATACGTTTTATCTAATTTAAATGTTTGCTTAGGATTGTAGAAGGATGTGATGATAGTAAAATTCAGTTTATGTTTCTAATTAAATATTATTCACAATAATAAAAGCGACAAACCTTCACGAAAGAAACCAGATTAAATACGAAATAATACTCTTTATACTGAAATCTAAATATTTGTTTTGTTGTACCAGAATATAAAATAATAATATTTTTTTCAAAAATCTAATCTCAATGTAAGCATTATAACGCTTGTTGGTCTAGAATAAATAAATAAATAGCTTCAAACATTTACACCTATTGACTAGCCCCATTTTAAGCAACTAATGCTACTTGTGTTACGGAAACTAGATAACAGATAAATATATTTAATAGATAAATACATATAAGTATCCTGAATATATATAAATGTATATAAACATCCAAGACTAGAGAACAAATGCCTGAAAATTCATCACCCAAACATTTGCCCCTACTGGGGATCGAATCCAGAACCTCTCGAGATGGCGACGCCTTGAGACCGGCGTACAGACCACTCGACCACGGAGATCGTCAAAGATCGACCACGACAACGTCGTCAAAACAACGACGTTAAAGGTCAACCACGAAGGTCGTAGAATATCAAAACACATAACCCTTCCTTGGCAGTCGGGTAAAAGGCGTTAATATTAGACATAATTCATGTACAACTACTCGTATAGAAACATCGTACATCATCTCGCCTCTTTCCCCGAAGGGGTGGGCAGAGCGTGTTATATCATATAGTTTTTTTTTACATATGACAGATAAGCTCTTGGCCTTCATCTCACCTGATGGTAAGTCCGATGGTGATCAGACGCTAAAGCCGAAGATGGAAGCGAGTTTCACATGTATTCCTAAATAACTCAGGAACTATCTATCTATACTAGAATATCGATAGATAGGAACTGGCTATCTTACCTCTGATTGCCGGAACACTACAATGATTATAATATTGTAATACCTACCTACCTACTAATAAACACCTATTAATAGTACCTGGTTAGTACCTACTAATATCACGAAAATTCGCTCACAACCTAGGAATAATCTTGAAACTAACAACCCAGCCACTCGAATACGAATGTCGCTAAAATCAGAAAAAGAAAAATCTTTCTGGAGCAGCTGTAAATCCTCGTTATAATATCAATTGATCGAAGAAAATGTTTTGATGCTAATTTACAACTCTCTTATGCAAACGAATAAATTGAAGCAGAAATTAAGGAACTAAGTTTGCAACCACTCGAAAAATTTTCAGATATTTATAACCATTATAACGGAAAAGCAAAGGCATAAATTTTTGATAAGCTCTTTTAGAGTCTCTACGTTTATAGTAGAGATTATCAAAACTTATGTACAGTTCATTGTGAATATTGCTTGCCTCACATTGTGCCCGGTGCGTGGCAACAGGCTCGCCCCCTGTTACATGGGGACTTAACATATCTGGCGAAATTTGGGTACTAACACCTCTGGCTACTCCTTCGGGGAAAAGGCGTGAATATGATAATAATGATCATGAGATTATTTTGAACTAAGCTGAGAGACCTACCAGGTCTTGTATTTTGAAGTCAGAACCTGTGAGCATATTTCTTTATTTAGTCTCGGTGCATTCATCTAAAAAATAGTTATTTGTGATAAACATGGAATAAAAAATGGGACAATATTATTTGATTTAAAAAAGCGCCTAACAGGCCTGCAAGTAAGTCATGGCCAGGCCTGGTGTTTTCTGTAATCCTGGCTCTCTCCACATAATAATATGGGTTCATCTCACAGATATGCATTTACATAGATGCCGCAAATGCATGTACTGCTGGTGTCTTGGTGGTGGTTTGGCCGCTGCTAACTAGTCTGCGTGCGTCCGAATAGCTACAAAAATTAAATAAATGCCTCTTTGTGTGATTATTTGTAGATGGGCATCCGCAGCGTGGATATCTTTTAATCAGTATGGGTCTCTCCCAAACAAAGCTACCTTCGCCATGGTCAGGCCGTGGATTGGTGACCAAGACTTTGTAATCTCGAGCTCCTCCGTGCTTCGGAAGGCACGTTAAGCCGTTAGTCCCGGTCGCATTTGTGACCGTTTCTACCCACCAAGCCGCATTGGGCCAGCGTGGTGGTGTTACGGCCCATACTCCTCACGTGTTTCTCCATGAAGAAGGCCTGTCCCAGCTGTGGGACGTATATGTAGGCTGTGGGCGGGTCTCCCGTCTCAAAATTACGGCTGTGACGTCGCAGTAGACGTTAAAAAGTTGACACGCTTGGTTTCAATACAAATCGCAATACTTGCGGTATCTATGTAAATGTATATTAGAGATTCATCTTCTGAGTTTCCTCAGAAGATGCTCATCATCAGCTGTGTTAACTATAGAAATTAAAAAAAAAGATTGAAAATATAATATAATATTCGTGTGACTCGCAAATAACACCCACAAAGGTGGAGTGGAATTTTTTGTTGGCAAAGTTTCTCCTCAATAAATTCAACTGCAATTTTATGGTCATTGGCTTCAAGAAACCTGCCTCAATAAGGAAATGGTTTTCGGGATCCATAATAACTAGTAATAAGGAATGTAAAAGTATGGAATTAAATAGGTAAGAAATACAAGAACTATTAATAATCTTGTGTAATTTTATAACTATGATCACACTTGAAAAGATCTATAAATAAATAAATATCTTCAGACATTTACACGTATCAACTAGCCCCATTTTAAGCAACTAATGCAGTTTGTGTTACGGACACTAGATGACGGATAAATAATAGTAGATTAGTAGCCAAGGGCTGTAAGGCATCAATTGCAGCCCGAGATATTTAGGCGCACGAGCGCAGCGAGGGCGCTTATAGTTCGAGGGTGCAATTGATGCTTACACCCGAGCTAACTACTCTGCTTTACATCTCGATTGTGAGGTAAGTGGAAAAAAAGGCATTACAAGAATAAATAAATTTATTTTCAAGAACTAAATTTAGCTTCGCCGTTCGATATTCAAAATTGATGAAAATAGCGAAGCGACCTCTTTTGTCACAAGAATAAATAAATTTATTTTCAAGAACTAAATTTAGCTTCGCCGTTCGATATTCAAAATTGATGAAAATAGCGAACCGACCTCTTTTGTCATTGGGCTGAATGCATGATGTCTAGTGCCAGTAAGATGGTTAGATGTACGCGAACTTTTTGAAAGAGTTTTTTTTTTAATTACTTACCGCCCTAGGGCGTTTCTAGCTACATTATTAACCTAGGGCGGTAATTGATCACTTACAACCCGCATCTGGGGGTATTAAGGACCTACTTACCGAACATGAGAGATGTAAATTATATAAATGCATATAAATATTAGGTCCTTACCTATGAAATTGGTGTTTTGTATGGAGATTTTGGGGAATTCTGCATTTTCCATTCTAAAATTTTTTCAGTTTTCTTCACAACGACAAATCCAAAGATAATAATATTTGGCATCTATCATTAGACAAGCTTTAGTAATATGTGTAATATCACACTTCATAAAAAATATTTATCGTTTTTAAGTGAATGCAAATAAAATGATGTATTCGGGAGGCACTTAAAAAGAGTTGTCTCCGTGTCCAATTTTAATACAATTAAACTTACAACAAATTATCAAAACAAATCAAAAGAGCTCAAAAATATAGTCTATTTTTAGACGAGGTAATTATTTTTTAGGAATACTCTGAATCTTAATAGTTACAGACAAAATACTAAGAGAGAAAAAAAACACCAATTTCATAGGTAACGATCCAATATTAAAAATATTTACAATACATCATATTTATAAACATCCAAGACTGTAGAAACCCTGTTTTCATCACACAAACATTTGCCCCCCTCGGGGATAGAACCCAGAACCTGTCGAGATGGCGACGCCTTGACACCGACTTAAAGGCGAACATTAATATGATGAGATATGTATAAGAATGTAAACAAAATATATGTTCGCATATCCCCAACGGATGCTAAGGGCGTTTTATAATGTATAAGTTCCTGTGTAATAGGGGCGAGCTTTTTACCGTGGACCAAGCAGTATAAACATTGTTTAGAGTTTCATTCAAATTCAATAGGTCAAAAGTGGTTCTTATTAATTCTCTTTGAATGTGTCAGATAATAACAACGAATTAAGGAATTTTATTTCGCCCCTTCATATTTATTTTGCATTTTAAAATAAAGGTTAATTAATAATTTTAAAAAATCATTTGTTATAAGTTTTAAAAAAGGTTTAGATCCTGCTACCCCAAGACACAAGGCTCGCAATCGCAGTCGCATCTCACTAGCTTAACTTTTATAAATGTGAAAATAAAATTGATAATCCAAAAATATTTCTAAAACTAACAGCTAACACTAGTAATATATTAAAACGACAAATTCCTCTAATTCGTATATTTGTAAAGGCCTAAACACACAGAATGTAACTACGCGTTTGTTTGTTCGACATTAATTGTTTCTCGAGGTTCGCGCTTGTACTCAGCGTTATGCTTTCATTTCAAAATAATATACACTTACAACACAAACAATATGTTGACATGTAGGCTTCTAGTAATTAATGTATTCAAGTTGCGGTGGCCTAGTTTATGTAATAATTATTATAGACTACGTATTTTGACTTGTGGCAAGTAACAATGTGTTCACGTGGAGACTGGGACTCGGTAAACGTAGGCCCATATCACAGTCACACATTCGAAACAATCTCAAGAGAAGATCTCTGCATGAACAGATTAGGACGCCGTCCGGCGAGATGGAGACCTGCGGCAGATGCTCGCTGATGCTGGATGCTCAAAGCCGAAGACAGGGTGAAATGGTGCAGGTTTAAAAAAACTAATAATATTTTATTCTGAAAAATATATTTAATAGATAAATACATATAATTATTATTCAGAATATACATAATATAATACATATAATGAACATGCAAGACTGGCAGACAAATGTCTGAAAATTCATCACCCAAACACTTGCTTACACTGGGGATTTAACCCAGGTCCTCCCAAAATAGCGACGCCTTGAGACCGGCGTATAGACCACTCAGCCACGGAGGTCGTCAAATGACAATTTATAAAAAACTGTAAATCTCGATCACAAACTTCCTGACTCTACTAACCTGATTCTGTTAAAGTTTGTGTTTTAAGCCTATTCTAATCAGGGACGGACATGTTGCCATGCACTGGGAAAAACATTATTATAACACAGTGGTATGTACAGGAATTGAAGAAGGTCCACCTTCCTCTAATCCTACCTCCTACCTTTTCCACCTGGGACACCGCGACCTTTTTTCGCAGCTTTTTTACTTACCTCGTCTTTATAATGAAAAGTGCGAGTCCATATTGGATCCCATAAAATTCTTAATCATATTCTTTGTGTTACTACCGATTTGTGTTCATAATAATAACTCTTCAAAATTTCATTGCTCATACTTTTTTTATTCATACATATTTATTCCTACCAACGGAGCTCATAAAAGTTATTGATCATATTTTTTTTTATTAATAATATTGTGTTTCAATCTTGCCAGCATTCAGACATGCAGCATTCATGGCTTCTGTCGCGGCTCCAGCGCTGCGGAGCTCTGGCGGTCCCACGCGAGCTTATCGTCGCAGATGGCATTCGCTCACCAGCTTTCAAACCAACTGCTCCTCAGTTCGCGGGTCGCCTCGCCCCTCCAAACCTACGCGGGTATGAATTGCACTCTAGGGGTAGAGCAAATATGACTACATGGAGTCGGTTTTGCAGCGATTCGTGTCTATCATATCAGTTTTGTATCACAAAATATTGTAAATAAAATTATAAATCTAGTAATCAGTATAATACATCAAACGATGGTATGACAAATTAGACGCGCCCCTAACAGGGGCACCTCTCCCGTTTCATTTACACTTATGATAAAAAAACTATAAGAAAATGAATATATTAGTATAATAAAAATGTATGAATATACCCATTATCTTTTTCAATTATATGGATAAAACACTTATGATTATGAAATTTATGGAAACAAATTTCAAAATAAAACACATTTATGAATTATAAAGTTATTTATTCAAATGAGTTTCGATTATTAGTATAAACAAATATATATAGTGTAATTGTGTAATTAATATAATAGAAATTTTGTGTAATTTATAAAATTAAAAATTCATAATGATGCTTTTATAGAAGAGAGTGCTTCTAAAGTCTCATTAATATCCTCGAGTTATATCAAAAAGAACACGTTCTAATATAGAAGGCCCAGCAATCCATATTATATAAAATATAACAGCGCGATAATATTCTTATCATATATAAAAATAGAGAGTTGGAGAGAAATAAAAAAATAATTTTTACAACAAGCCATTTATGGCGAAATCATAATAAGTTTAAAAATCCTACCTAAATACCTGAATTATCTTTAAACTTTAATACTCTCTTTAAATTGAGGTTTTTAAAATTTTATTACACAAAAGAAATCCGATTAACCAATTCTTTATTCCGAATTTAACAATGAAGCAAATAACTGACAATGGATCAATTAACGGAGAATTCAACACCATTTTGATTGCCTTTTTATATTTTTATAGTTCATTAAACTTGTATAATGCCACCAAATCTGCACCACCAACAAGCAAAAATTCAATCAAAGTCGAGCGTTACGTCGAATAGTTAAAAATGCGGTTTGTGTGACCTCGACACTCACATTCGACTTGATTCGACGCTGAATATACTTTTCCCCTCCCGTTGTCAGTTTGCGGGCGACCGCGTATCAATACATTCGTGCCGTCGCCGTTGATCGTCGCCGTGAATCGTAATGGTTCAACATATTCAGTGGTTTTCTATTTATTCTGTGAAAGTAAGTGTTCAAAACCTTTTTTTAGTATCGAAACGTTACAATAACCTGTAAAAAGTGTTTATTGTAAAATTGTTTAGGACAGTAATTGCGCACTTGCGCGGCGTCGCGTCGTGCGTCGTTGTCGAGTTTACTGCCCTCACAGATTCAGCGTAGAATGACGTCGCGGCCGCGTATAGAATAGAGCCACAGTGTAGTGTGGAACGTATGTATTTACATTGGTATTCTGCTTCATTTCAAGTTGTGTTTATACTGCAACAAGTGCATTATTGTATTGAATTTTAATTATTTCTTATCAAAATAACTAGTTATTAATTTGATGTTTATAGACTACAGTGACACATAAATACCTTTCGTGAATAAGAAGAATATCAATTGTTTCAGGTTATTAAAAGTAACAAATTAGGATGGCTGCTCACCGGAGTTATTGAAATGTATTTATCGTCAACTATATAATTGTTGCAAAACAAAAACGCTTCGTGATTTACGTCTGCTTTATTGTTCTATATGTTTATAAGTAAGTAATTAACTTATACTCTACATTAAAAACAATATTACCATGTTGCGCTTTAGTTTAACTTTAGTCGAAAACCTTATCATTATTAATACCATAATTCGCAAAATTATACTTAATACTTATAAATGTTTAGTGTCAAAACTGCGAACTTGTCCTACGGAAGCCCAGCTTCAGATGTTGATGAAGTATATGGAGCCCAGGCCATGGCTAGCCAGGATGCAGGCCCGGACGACGTTCGCTCGAGAACGGAGCCGCAAGGCCTGGACTGAAATCGCTTCCATACTCAATGCAGTTGCTGGTGGGTGTATGAAGTCTCCGGCTCGTTGGGCTAAGGTAAAGTACTAACGGGATCTTAAGAAGGCGTTAGTAAAACACCTTAAAACTACCTTCCTCTACCTTTAACTTCACTACATTCAAATAACGCTTCAAAAACACGTTTATATTGCAAACATGGAATTCCACAAATGGAATAGCAGCGGGCGCAGCGCAGCCATTCCATTTGATTCCTGAAGAACCAGTTTACCAGCTTTCCCAGCACGATCGATCTACCTGATTATTCTTATAAAAATTATTAAGTACTCTAAAGTACCGAGAATATATTAAAATTATATATGTTATCGTTTGTGAGTATGTACATTTACCTATCCGGTAGGTACCGGACAACATAGCCAGACTCTTCTCCATGTAAGGGGAGTGGCAGAAGATGCGGTTGCAGCCTACCTGTTACCTACCTACCAGGACAGTGATGGTGTATTCTATAGCGGAATTTTTATTTTACTAATGGTTGCGAATTTTAGAACCACACCCTTGTAATTTCAATTGTAAATTGATAACATTTGATCTAGGTTTCTTCTTTTACCTATAACTAGAATTATGACAATCGTTTCAGTACTGGGTGGACAAAAAATCATCAATAAAACGGAAAGCACTTTCAATTAAGAAATCTCAAGGAACCAATAGAGATGGAAATTTGGACGATGAGCCGGAGCTAAATAAAAGCGATCTGCAAATTCTGATGCTGATGGGAGAACAGGGGGTTGTTCTAGCCAATCCTCACAGTCAGAGAGATGATTCAGCAACGGTTCGCATATTTTATTTACAACATGCATTTTTTTTTTATAAAAAGCTCAACAAATCACTCCACACTAACTGATGATAAGCAGCAGAAGAGTCCATATGTGAAGATAGCTAAAGCAGCATACTGACATTCTGCCCTAGCTGGGTTGCCGGCCCAAAAAATGCTTTTCCACTTTTCTTTTGAAAGAACCCATATTGTAAGAAGCATATTAAATTTTTGTTTTCACTGTATTCGTTTTATGTACTCAACAATGGCATAAAACGTATTAATTCATATCGTGCTGGCTGTAAGAACTTCTGTAAAATTTTGGTAAAACCTCGTAAAGTGATATGTAGCAGACTAGTTTGCTAATACATCTGTTGTCCAGTCCTCAGGCTATATACGTCCCACTGATGGGCACAGGCCTTCTTCATCGAAAAACACATGAAGAGTATGGGCCGTAACACCATCCACGGCTTGACTTGAAGGTAGCTTTGTTTTCGATCGAAAGCCTACTAACCACTACGCCACCGAGCTCCTCATACTGCTGTGGAAATAAGCAGCTTAGTTCAACTTGTTTTTTGAATTCTACGGCATCATCTTAGTCATCATATAAGATTTTAGTACACTATTTACTTTGCAATACAAACAATCCAATGTTGATGATATAGATAATAACAATGTGAGATATTGTACCTACAAAACCCATATAAAATATTTTTTTAAATTTTTTGCAGGAAAACTTATTGGAATTTCCATTGGTACCAAAAATTGAGGCAGATTTGGTAAGTTATTTTTTATAGTTGTTGCATTTTAGGATGGCCAGTAGCTTCGCTCTTAACGCCTAATATAGAGTCTAAAGTTGAATGATTTTGTCGCCTTCGTGAATTGCAATATCTATAGGTATACAAGTAGAAGTGTATATTTTGTTTGTAAACTTTTATTGTGTTGACGCGTTAAGTGTAACTACTTGTTACCAAAATGAAGAATTTCATTTCATTTCGTTTCGTTTCATTTCGTTTCATGTCATGTCATGTCCTGTCATTTCATTTCATATCATTTTATACAAAATAATTACAAGAACCGTTTTTCAATAATGCTAACTCGGCAATAGTTACTTAATGATCTGTTTTGACTTAACCAAGTTCTAAAACATATATTTTTATAGCACAACGAACCCACAACTGAGCCAGGAATAGAGACACGAGATCCCCTGATACATGATGGCGACGACGTAAGTATTCCTACAAACAAGTTTCTATCAGATTGTTATTAAATGATAACTACTTACATACTTATAAATTCTTTTATATCATTGCAGACATCAACTGTTACTGAAGAAGACAGCCCACTAATAGATGAACCTGGTAAGTTAATAGCACTTGATTAATTGAGAAAATTTGCTTATTTAAAAATTGTTGCTCCAACAACCGAAATTGGGCTTATTTTGGCATAGAGGTCATTCTTGTCATTATTTTTGTTCATGCAAGCATCTATCATAGGAGATTATATTAATATTGAAATATCGAATCAAGGATCCGTAGACAAGATGCTTTACGAAAGTCGCTATGGTTATCGCTAAATGAAAAATATTAAAAATAGTCCACCAAGCCGCGATAAGTCCGCCCTTGCAAACTGTGTTTTGTAAAATAAGTTTAAATGTATTTTCAAGTGCAATAAAGAGTATACAAGCTTCTGGCGCTGGGGTGAGCGCAACGGCTCTGACTAGGATGGACGGTCCGCTCGCTAATTTAGGTGTTTCTTTCGTATTATAAAAATAAATACACATTTTGACAATATAGATAATATACGTTATAGAAAACATGTAGTTTTGTTATTAATCTAAAGCTGATTACTCTCCGTGAAGCACTTACGCCGTATTAAGGGTTCATATTTTTTAAAAGTACCTTTGGTATATTTTCTATCAAGACAACTACCCATAATCGTGTTTAGAATCAATATGATGTACAGAATGAATCCTTAAATATCTTGCATGTAAATTACATAATTTGTTATAGCTTTAGTAATAAGAATACAGCAAGGGAACCAATGAACGAAAATGAAGCGCTAAAAGTTCAGTGCACTCTTAATGATGTAACAATTACGTATGATGGATTTGAGAAGGTGTGCATAAAATTTAATGATGAAAACAATTTGGTAATAGGTCAAAGGTTATCCAAAGTACCAAGATCACGGAAGCATTGAGGAGGCTATGAGTAACTCAAAATTGCTATCTCTGATAAACCAGCACAATTTGTTGCAGTTACCTCTCAACGAGTTAAAAGGCTGCGTCTTCTCAGAGAATCACGACGGCGAACCCAACTCAGTCTTACAGAAAGACTCATTGCGGTAGAAGAGCGACGTGCCCATGCAGAACTCATCGCATCTCGAGCGCAAGAAAAAAACTCTCGAGCTATGAACAAATTGGCCGATGCTCTTGGGTCTTTTATCGAGACCGTGGGCAGTTTATTGGAACAACGTTTTTCTAGACACCCCAGTGATGTGCCAGAGGGTAGTTGAGTTGGACAAATCAATTACAGCTCACTAATTATAGCAAATAAAGCTGTACCACTTTCTACAACACCAGCGAATCCGTAGGACTTCTTATTGGCAGATGGTAATGGTATTTTACAAGAATAATAACGAAAATATAGGATTTTTAAATAAAAGTGCTTATTTTATTATTTTTGTTAACAAATGAGGATTTACGGGCTTATCAATCTCAGAATATTATATTGTAAAATATCGGGAAAACTTCCGTTCGTAGTTGCCACAAATCCGTCGATAAGGATTATAAACCAGCTGTACGATATTTGGATCTATGAACCGCATAAAAAAATGGTTGGCTCGGGCAGCCAATTTTATTGTATCTTTCCCAACGTCAAGGAATTTTAAGGTGATGCTTAGATGACCGTACGATATGTCTGATAAAAATGACGACATGAGTGCGATTTCTATTATGAAAAAAACCGCATCATAATGATAAAAGAAAAACTACCGCATCAGAAATTTATTTTCATGGAAACAATCACCGAAACAAAATTATGAATTAAGCATACTTATAATTGAATACATAAAAATCAATAAAGCAGATTGTTATTTTTCTATAAGTTCAAAACAAATGTTACGTGCGTAAAGTTCGGTTAAACTATTGTGAGAAATAGAATGGGCGGGTGCGTTGGGAAATGATAATTGGGTCACTTGGACCACTTGTAAAACAAATAATGATTGTTATTAAGGCAACTCGTTGACATAACAAGATTTGACAGGAAAGTGACATATTAAAAAGAAAATAGACAGAAGAATATTTATATAAATATAGTGATCCGGTCAAAAAATTGACAATTCTCTAATCGACCTACGCAATTTGTGTAGATAGAAAAAAGGTACTCAGGGGAAAGGTCAATGAGCTGAAGCAAATATTAAAGATGCGATTATTACAGGGAGTCAGTACTACAACAAGCAAGCAGCATTCGGTTGCTTAAAATGGGACTAGTTGATAGGTGTGAATGTCTGAAGATATTTATTTATTTATTTTATTTTATTTGCATGCAAGGAGACTCGTGCTGTTAAGGAAACAAAAATAAAATTTTATTATAATACCTATCCGATCTACCTACATCCCGCTTGAAGGGTAAAAGTGTTATTGAAACTGCCTAATTATATTATTGGGTCCTTACCTATGAAATTGGTGTTTTTATTCTGTCTTAGCAATTTGTCCGTAACTATTAAGTTTCAGAACATTCTTATAAAATAATTGCCTCTTCTAAAAAGAGACCATAGATTTGAGCTCGTATTATTTAATTTGATAATTTTTTGTATGTTTAATTGTGTTAAAATTAGACACAAAGACAATTATTTTTAACTGCCTCCCGAATACATCATTTGATTTGCATTAACATAAAAACGAATAATTTTTATCAAGCGTGTTCACACACATATTGCTAAAGCTTGTCTAATGATACATGCCAAATATTATTATCTCTGGATTTGTCGTTGTGAAGAAAACTGATACAATTTTAGTATGGAAAATGCAGAATTCCCCAAAATCTCCATACAAAACACCAATTTCATAGGTAAGGACCTAATATGTCAAAATACGATTTGACCATAACACGTATAACATAAGGCAGATTTTAGAATACCACTTTATGATAAGTAGTGTTCGAGATAACAAGCCTTGAATTCGCATCACGATGCCTATTTTTCTTGCTATCGGATGGATGTCAGACGTCACCATCTAAGCTATTTGTCTGCGTCCCGGATACAATTAGAGTGTGTCAAGGAAACGGGCGGAAGGCGATCTTTATTTAAACATTTTTAATTTTATACTGTTTTAACGCTTTTGTGGTGGTCTTTAGATCTTTAGGTCCTTAGTCCTAATTGAGTACTTATTCATTACGCTTATCTTTTTATGAAAAAAACTGAATCTGACTTGAAAGAAAGCCACTGACACGCTCTGGCCGTGGGTAGCACGACCCGAGAGAGCAAAAGAGAAAATAAAAAGAAATTGGGTAGAGTATACACAATTTATTTATCTCAGGGGGTAAATACACAGGTTCTCGCTCGGTAGTTCTCACGTGATGAAAGAGGACTTAGCTTGAAGGAGCTAAGGGGCGAAGCAGCAGGAACCGGACATGTCGACTACAGGCGTGGTTGGCGTGGGTTCAGCTTCGGCTGGTAGAAGGCACGACGCTCAGGCACGGAGCAGCAGGGTAGGCGGCTGCCCGTGGATAGGATCCCCTAGTTCGGGGATCGCGCACAGATATTAAGCAAATAACTGAATCTGACTTGAAAGTGCATGGACGGAGGCAATAAAATACTAGACGGGATAAAATTAATTAAAACATTATGATTAAATCAGAATGACATACAGAATGGCATGAGAAAAGTGCGGAAAGATAGAAAAAAAAGACGTGTGGCACTCGGGGACTGCCGCGGTAAAGCTATTGCATAGCATTTTGTATCAACTTATGCAATTATAATTTTTATTTATTTATTTTATTCATGCAGCATTTCTTTTTCTTTGATATTAATTCAAGTTACACTTAAATTAAGAATTTAAACTATACGCGTGTGTGTGTTTGTGTGTATAAAAGAGGGCTACTTTTAATATCGCTCATTTTAATATCAAAAGTTTAGGTTATCTTTATAGCAGTATTATATTTTCAATTCAAAATTAATACTGCATTTGTAATAATAATAAAATGTATGTATATAGAGTACTCACTCATTTTCTTTCATTATTTTTTTGGTGACTTTCTTTATTAATAATAAATGCACTTTGTTCATTCATATTCACGCACACACCGCCGTGTCGAAGACTGCCGCCTAAAACGACGTTAGACGATGCACGGCCTTCAAGCCACACCTCTTTGCGCATCGGAGTGGGGAGCGTGAGGTTTTTTCGTTACGGAATTTCTGGATTCGGTCCCCACGCTCAAGGCCCGCGATAGAAGCTATGCAATAGCTTAATATATTCTTTTTTAGTAACTATCCATAGGTCCATCCATACTTCCATAGGTACTAATAGTATAAAAGCAAAGTAACGCTGTCTGTCTATCTGTCTGTAAGTCTGTTGTTCGCGCTTTCACGTCAAAACTACTGAACGAATTAAATCGAAATTTGGCTACTTTTTATCCCGATATCCCCATGGGAACAGGTAACGCGCGGGTGAAACCACGGTAAGTACTAGTTTTTTATATCTTGGAGCTCGGTGGCGTAATGGTTACGGTTAGTACGCTTTGTCTTTCGACATCAAAAACAAAGCTACCTTCCCCATAGACAAGCCGTGCATGGGTGGCAAAATCTTTTTGAACTCGAACTACTCCGAACGCACGGTAAGCCGTTGTTTCTACAAACCAACCCGCATTGGACCAGCGTTACGGCCCATACTCCTCATTTGTTTGTTTCCATCTGGAAGGCCTGTCCCCAGCAGTGGGACTTATATAGGCTGTAGATTACTATTTTTTTATGTAAGGACATCGAGATGTTAGAAAGCGTCTAGAAAGATTACTATTTACTAGTACACTGAATAAAATATGAGAATATAAACCATAACACCTTGCCCCATTGGCAATGGTGGGAGATTAAAAACGGGAAATAATTAATTGGGCAGCCATTGAATTATTTGGTCGGCAAAAAAAAGGTGAGCCGAAAAATCATTTAAATAGCAAACTAATATTTTTTCAGCAATTTCATTATTTGGGCAGCAATATATATGTTACCGGAAATCTATAAAATCTAGGAAAAGGATCAAGGAAGGATCTAGGATCAATATGATGGTTTTGGAAATGTGTTGTAATAGATATTAGGTTAAGGTTATTTTTTATGATCCTTAAAAACAATATTTGTGTCAACAAAACATGTTATATTATAGAATTTGGCAGCAGAGAAAACATTTGAGCTGGAGCCCAATTAGTTATTATGCTGACAAGATAGAAGTATCTGCTGCCTATAAGTTGCTACCCAATTAGTTATTTTTCTGACCTATTTAGAAATATTTGCTGCCCATAATGTGCTGATCAATTAGTTATTTTGCTGACCTATTGCATTTTTATGATGACCAAAATTGGAATATTTTGCTAACCGTTAAAACACCCATTAAAACGATTCACACAGATTATTGTGTCTTCCACTACTGTACGATTCTCTTTATTATAAGTTAGAATGGTTGCAATAATAATCAAACCACAACTTCACATTTGAAATTCTAGTCTACAGAATAGCTTTATCGGGCTAAAAAGACGTTCCAAGGATATCGAGTTTTCGTTTTATGGACACCGCTATGAAATACTTGGTTTCGAATCCAATCTTCGTGCTGAGATCCTCTCTCTTGAGTGCGCATTTTAACATATTGGACAATCTGACAAATATGAACGTAGCTCTGAGGCAATTTTAAGATTGCATTGTTTGAAGACCAGCCGTTTCACAACGTTACTGTCAGACCCATGAATTTATAGGTATAGGTGTATAACGAGGCGCTATATCATTATTAGGGACTCTTTTTTTCCTTTATTGCGCTCTTCTCGGGCCATTTTCTCTTTGTTTCTGTTTTTAAACTAAGAATCTGTCTCTTTCATATACAACCTTAGACCACGTGACTCGCTCAAGGAATTATTTAAGGAAATTGATATATTAACTGTGGCGTCTCAATACATCTTTGACTGTATTATGTATGTACGTAAACACTTTCCTTAAAAATTCATGTAAATCTAAAGTAAAGCTAAAGTATTTCATGTAAATCTAATAGCAGAATAAATGATTTCATTTCATTTCATTTCTTATTCTTTTTGGTCTCAAATTTTCGTTCTTGATTAATAATATATTACTCAATATATAATATTTATGATATATTTATTATATATTTGAACAGTATTTTCAAAGAATTTACATAACTTCCAACGCACTATTGTAAATAGCTCTACCTTTTATAACAATCTTTAAGTTTTGTATTCAGTGATTTGTGATATTTAATTGTTTATGAATTGTTCTAGTTGTGACTTTTCAATTAATTATATAAATTAAGTGACATCATCTCTTCTATATAACTTCGGCATCCCAAAATCTCATACAAGAACATGAATCAAAAATTTGTCTCCCTTTGACATATCCCTACCGCTATCCTCTCTTTCTCTCCATAGTAGGTAGAAAGAGAGGATAATAATACGGAAATGTCAAACTGAGAATTGTTCTTTGCCTTATGTTCTTGTATGAGAGTTTGGGATCCACCAATACCTACAAACTCATGGTCGGTCCACGGCTTCGATTCAGAAAGTGATATTCAGTCTCGCTTTATTTACCCGCAATGAAAAGTGACAGGTAGAGACATTTCGAAATTCGATTGTTGTCAGTTGTGAATAGGGGCCAACAGCTGATAATTCTTAGTCGTACATCAAATAAACATTATTGTTCTCTTGAACAAATATTCTGATATCCATTGACCCTTCAACTACATTCATTAGGTTGGGTTTCAGGGCCGGCGCTGGCCAATACAGGGCCAGTGATATTTCCATACATTTTGATTTCCATACATTTTAATTTCCATACATTTTAATTTCCATACATTTTGATTTCCATACATTTTGAAGTATATACCCGCGTGTGGTTTAAAACGCTACTACTATGTGTGAGGGACGTTTCATAGGTGCGCTGGCCTACAGCATCGGCAAGATTTCCATGCAATTTAAGTGTGCGCGTGTGGCTGTGAAACGATGTTAATAGCTCCGTGTAATTAATTGGAAGTGCACGCGTGGCCGGCGCTAGCAGCCAGCAATATTTATTGGTCCTGAAATCATAAAAATATTTTTATATATTCCACAAAAACATCGACAGCTAATTATACCTGTGTGTGACATAGGTAGCAGAAGGGCCCCTCGTTATCATCTTTAAATAGACCAAACCCCTTTGATATTCCTCAATAAAATGAAAAAGGGAAATATAAAAGCATTCCAAAGGTTTTTATCTCCTGACCTCCACAACAATAATTCTTATTATATGTATACCTTCCTATTATATTTTCTTCGATATAATAGATCTTCCTGTTTGTGGTCAGACGTGCGACTTGAAATTGACATCCAACGCTCTGACCCACGTCAAAAGGACCAGAATACTTCTTTAATACACGGTATTTTTGTCCCATGTTGGTCCGGGACACCAAAAGAACGTACCAACTGCTTTTCTTGTCTAGCATGTCGTAAAAGGCGACTAAGGGCGTAATGGATACTGGGTCTGTTATTGTGTAGGCGAAGAGCTAACCACTTGTTACTACGATTACTTGTTTTCACGATTTTTCAACTGACCAAACTCAATTTTTGTATGGCTAAATGTGGTCACAGGAACACAGCCCTCCTTGGAGTGCCGACTACAGGATTACAGGCGTCATTGTATATTTATATGTATTTATACTGACAATATTTTCATAGATCATACTCGTAGGCATTTTATTTAAAAAAAGAAATCATCAAAATCGGTCCATAAATGACAAAGTTATCCGCGAACACAAAAAAATATGACACGGACGATTTCAGTCACCTCCTCCATTTTTGAAGTCGTTTAAAAATGCTCTGTATTTTTTTATTTCTTGAGGTACTTCGATATCAATAATGATAGTAATGATAAACTTTGTAATGATAACTTCATAAACTCTTATTTCACTGATAATATATGCATAATTTGATTAATAACCTTTCACGAGCTACCCTTGTCATTTGCACGAAAAATACGAGTAAATACATAAAACAATGGGTGAAACGTATATGCGATTATTCAGGTACCTATTGTCCCTTAATCAATTAGTATAGACCTTCAATAGAAACACAATTAATTTCAAACGAACCTCAAATTTTGCCTTTAGAGGTTGGTCCCGTGGAAAATTTAATTTACACTTGGACGTGATGAACTGATGACGTATACAGCTTGTCAAGTATAACTTAGCAGTGGTGGCGACACTTTTAGTAGAATAAGTTAGTTGACCCTATTTTTATTGGGCCCCAAATGATTAATTACCGATAGCCTCACCATATAAAATAATTTTTTTTTTTTGCTGAAGCCTATAAAACAATAAATTTTAAATTATAAATTACGTTTTTCTTAAATGTCAAAAACGCCTTCGGTCCTGATGGTCTATAAATTATCTGTGCCGTAGCGTCACGATTATTGTAAACAACTCAATACGCATGCGTGACAGTTATGCTTGATTGGTTGCGACTGGCGCTTATCGCATTTTGACCATGCGTAGTAATTGTTTACATGAATCGTTACTCAACTAATTTCACGAACATGGTAGATAGCGTTTTTGGCAGATGAAAAAAATTAAAAATAAAACATATTTTAATTAAATTTCTACAGCAATTCCTTATTTATATTTATCGAACTTGGTATATTTCAGACCCTTGTACTAAATACTATGTGAATGGCATTATTTTCATTACTTTTGATATGTGTCAACTAGCCTATTAAGGTTCAGTGTGTAACGAGGAGCTATATCAGTTTTAGCGCCTCTTTGCTGTTATTGCGCTCTTCTCTGGCCATTTTCTCTTTGTTTATCTTTTTAAACTTAACCATCTGTCTCCTTTCTTTATTGCTTTTGGTCTCCAATTTTATTCCTATCATAGTCAGCGTCTGGTCGGAGCGGAAATAATTATAAAATATTTTAAAATTAAGTGACAAGATTAGAATTATATAAAAATAAACTAATAACGATAATAATTGTTCAAAAGTTTCAAATTACTTTCAAGGCACTATTGTAAATTTTTAAGAAGCCTTGATCTTTCTCTTTAAGTTTTATGTTCAGTGTAATTTACCTTTTTGTAAATTGTTTCAGTGTGCCATTAATGTTTTATAAATATAACATAGAGCTCGGTGGCGTAGCGGTCAGTGTGCTTTGGCTTCGATAGAAAACAAAGCTACCATCGCCATGGTCAGGCCGTGGATGGGTGACCAAGACTTTGTGATCTCGAGCTCCTCCGTGCTTCGGAAGGCACGTTAAGCCATTGGTCCCGGACGCATTTGTGACCGTTTCTACCCACCAACCCGCATTGGGCCAGCGTGGTGGTGTTACGGCCCATACTCCTCATGTGTGTTTATCCATGAGGAAGGCCTGTCCCAGCAGTGGGACGTATATACGCTGAGGACAAATATAACATAAGTGAGGACACGAAGATTATTATTTCATCATCGGTATCCACCCCGTCCCAAGTATAAAGGTACTGCCCACTGCACTGAGCATACCATTTATGACTGTGTCAAATATTTTTGCACTAATGTGTATGATAATCTCAGGTATCAGAAAAATTACGCCATCCGTTCACAAAACTACCAGGAGGCCTTGTTCGTATTACGTTCCAATACGGATCTGTGAACAGGCCCTTCATCATATCAGTCGGGAGACACCAACTCCTGGATAAAGTATTCTTTCAAGGATCAAGGATTATAAACGTATGTATATCACCTACTTAGGGCGAATTCGACCAAATGTCGATTAGCTACACTGGTGTTACAATACCGAAAATACTTCAGCTGTCAAATTTACAGTCACACACAGCTGTCAAATTTACAGTCACACACACGGCCAAAAATTACAGTCATTACAGCGGATTCGACCAATGAAATTAAGTATTTGTTAGTGTCCGTACCCCCGTAATACACGGATTTTTTGTCGAAGTCGCCCTTAGTGATACTACCCGTCGACTTCAAAAAGATTTATATCGTTCGTAATACTTTGTTTTGTTTCCTAACCCATACGCGACCCGTAAATACGAACTTTTCCTTGACAAACTGGTAAGAAACAACCCGCTAACGCAAGTGCGTAAGATTGCTTTTACAGTTCTTTTACTACAGTTCGTTTTTTATTGCTCTTGCATTGGACTCTTCGCTCGTTGGGTTTGCAACCAAATTACATGATTTTGTCTTTGCCGTTGTGAATATGTATCCTTTATTCGATGTAGCGGCACAGAAAGTACACCAGTTTCTATAAACAATTTTGGGTTTCGAATTCCTATAAATAAGGGTTCTAAGGGATCCCGAAAAGGGGTAACGGGGCCCTGCGGGCGTATTTAAAGAATATCTTTCCACAATATAACATACATTTATAATCACGACTATTATTCACTAAGGGTTAGTCAGAGACTAGGCAAAAGCACCGCAAAAGCAGTCCACTGCCATAGTCCGCGCTTCAATAAGAAGCAACTGCACATGTGCTCAGCGCGACGGATGGTTGGTTATTAGTGGCCTTTTACGACACCCAAGGGGAGAGATGGGTTGGTAGTATTCTTTTAAACCACCACGATTTCACGATAATTCGAAATAAAATGTAATTTTGCATTACCTTTTTTGACGAGGAGGAATCCACTCAGACTACCCGATATACCCATACGAACCCTACCGCAGGAAACGTCTCGGATTCTGCCGAGGCAAGCCCCCTAGCCGTTCTCCTAGCGTCGTCGTAGCTTGTGCAATGTGTGCGAATTTTGAAATAGCTTCTTTTAATAGGGTTTAAACTCTACCAGGGCGTCCCGACCTAGTACATCACTAGGTTTGAATATGCTCAATACTCAGAGTAAACAGAACTGGAGTAGCCTTTGTCTAACATTCCCCTCTGCCAAATGCACAAGCATCGGATGCTTGCACGTTTAATAAAACTAGTTGAGCCGCCATTTTGACAGCCATAACATTGTATACGTTGCGGCGAACAGAGCTCCCGCAAAAATGCCTGCCTGTGTTGTTTTTTGTTGTAAAAATGAATAGAAAACATCGAGTATGCTAAAAGATGGTGTCACTTTTTATTTGTAGTTATAATTTTTAAGATTTCATGATTATTTACTTCATTATTTCATGTTTTAGAATTCTACGATTTCAAATTTCGAGCGCTAGTCTCGTGGGGAGTGCGGCTGTGACGTTGTCAAAACGCACACCCCACGTGACTATTTTAAGCGTGTGTGTGCGTGAAATTTAAATTTGTGTGTCGAATTATGCATGTGTGCATTTGTAAGAACGGCTGGCTTTGAGTGTAGTGGTAACCTCACCCCCCGCAAGAAATGGCAGAAAATAATGTTTGAGAAATTGACTAATGGCTACTCCAGTTCTATTTACTCTGAGGCTCAATAGGAGATAGTCGGGTATGTTCGGGAGATCCCCAGACGTCGTAGTCTCTGCAATGCGTGCGAATTTTAAAAAACCATTGTTTTTTAAATGGGTTTAAGCTCTACAATAAATTTTAAATGTCAAAACAAGCTTAGAGTCGCGATACAAGCTAATTCCCGGTTGGTTAGATGCCGGCACCGTGAAGGCAGCTCGTTTGCTTGATCCGTACGCGCAGGACACTTTACTAGAACGACACTATTTGACTTCGAATCAGCCACAGTCTAGTGATAAACAGACGGTTTTGTATTTTTTACTGTTTTTTATGCTTCCTGACAATGATGATGTAAGTATTCTATTGTCGTGATATGAACAAACGTAAAAGCGTCTATTTATGCCGTCATTATTAACCTCTTACTTTTAATTGTATAAGTTTATTTTATTTTAACAACAGCCATCAACTTAAAATTACTTATATTTTTTATATTACAAACATTTAAATAAATGACTAATAATAGTTACCCACTATTAGACTAACTAGAGTTCTGAAAATCAAATTATTCAATCAGTTACTTTATAATAGAGTCCACAAAATCAAAATCAAAAGCATTTATTCAGTTTAGATGCGTCTTAGCGCATGCTTATGAATGTCATAAACATTTTACAATATTTCGTGAAAAAGAAAAACTACGCCATCCGTTCACAAAAACTACCAGGAGGCCTTGTTCTGAGAAGAACGGGCAAGAAACTCAGTAAGTTTCTAACCTCCCATTACATAGCAACATTTAAAAAAATTTCATAAACTACAACGTCATTGAAATTAAAAAATAAAAAGATAGATATCTAATTTGAGTAATATTCTGCAGTTTACCACATTTTTCATTACAAACATGTACGGTGATAGTCTAAATTATAATCTAAAAAATAGTATCTACATTACAATTGGAAAACATAATGAAAACTATTGCCATGCCACAATATTTTTTTAAATTTCTCACTGACGCTAGAGTATACGGTTACGAGCCTAAATATGTTAGCATTATTACTTAAACATTTTTACATTACTAGTGCTAAGTACCACAACAGCAAATGCTTTACTAGAACTTTCGAATGACAAGGTACTAAAATGTGTAAGTACTGAGAGTATAATAAATCTAAATGTACTCGTATGATAACAATATTATTTTGTAAAGTAATTTAAAAATATAAGGATATGACATTATTTTTGTAAGCTTCTCAATTTATTTCTATAAATTAATTTATTTTACTAGTGGAAACAGAAATTAGTTAAAATTATTTTGCTAGCACCATCTTTAACATTTGTAAGCTTCTTAATTAACTTCTGTAAATTTAGTATACAAGTGGAAACGGGTATTATTTAAAATTATATTGTTGGCGCCACCTTAACTATGTAACAAACCGGAAGGAGTATTTAATATAAATTGTACCTTAAACAGGAAGCTCAGTAGTGCCACCATTAATTTATTATTGGAATTTTAATAAAATTGTATTCACACCGGAAGAAGGTTAGTGACACAAACTTTAAATTGTAATTGTGTTTTAACAAAAACCAACCGGAAGTCCGTTGAATGCAACTAGTAGTATTTTAGTTTTAAAATATTGTATTTTTAAGAGTAGCGCCATCTGTATTAATTTTAACGATAGTTTTGCAGTGTAAATAAAAAGGCGGCGTGTGACCTGATCTGGAAGAATAAACATCTCTCACAGAAAATACGTCGTGATTATTTCCGCCCCTTCTAACAGTGCTTATTAATTATGTTCCTTACTGTACACGCAGTCGCACGCGCATTCGGTGGCGTGGTGGTTAGTACGCTTTGGCTTTCAATATCGAAAACAAAGCTACCTTCGCCATGGTCAAGCCTTGAATGGATGGTCTGTACCCAGCCGTCGGACGTATTTATATAGGCTGAGGACTGTTCACGCAGAAGCTACAAGTGTCTTTTCCTTCTGCATCTCCCTGCTCTATGCCGCCAAACGACCCTATTTGCTGGAGTTACTAATGCTTTGTCGCGGTCTTCACGAAATTACTTTCTAACGAGGGCGTTCCTTTAAACCTCTGGGACGCTTAATCCGGATGCCTCTTGTAATTTAAAAGTATTCCTGCAAGGCTTCCAATTAGTTGCAACTCTATACAACTGTTTTGCGATACTTAATGAGAGATCGTTCTCTGTTTAGAGTCTTAAATGAATGGATGCTCTCCAATGGAGAAAAAAAACTTTCTTCAATTACGTGGTGAATATATTAGTGCCTTATTCATGTTATGCCGGCCTTAAATGGTGTGGTTTTCCCGCACCGGTTACCCTTGCATCTTTAGATCTTTAGTTATACTACTAACTACATGCCGGAATAATTAATTGTCAGGTGTTTCTATAAAGGAAGTAATTAACTGAGCATTTGGTCAGCAAAAAAAAATACTTTGTCATCAATATTATTATTTGGGCAACAAAATAATGAGTTTTGCAGCAAAATAATTATTTAGGCCGCAATGTATACGTTACCGGTAATGTATTAAATCTAGGAAAAGGATCAATGAAGGATCAAAGATCAATTCCTAAGAAATGTATTCTTATAGATATTGAGTTAAGGTAATTTTTTTATGATCCTTAAAAACAATATACCTATGTGTCTCAAAACATATTACAATTAGGCAGCAGAGAAAACTATTGGGTTGCTGCCCAATTAGTTATTTTGCCGACCAAAATTTTAACATTTTGCTAACCGTTTTCACAACATAACACCCTTTCTATAAAACCAGGAACCCAAGAAACCAACTTTGTATAATTGCAAAGTACGAATATTTTGGAAAAGATTATCTATCAATATCGGCTGTAAATCAAATGACTGCTCTCCCAAGATTTCTTAAGGAAGAGGGGGAATTGAAGATATAATTTAAATGGCATATAAATCTTTCAATGAAGACAAAGGCTCGGTACAGTCAAGTACAAAAATATTATTACAAATTTTACAGGTGATAATCTTTATTTCCTTCTGATAAGAGGATTACTGCCAAAAGTAGTTACATGTTTATGGAGTCGACTTTACCAAATCTATAAATTTGTCCTTTGGTGCTGAGTATCAAATGTATAATAACATTGTAAAGAACAAAGACATGGTAAATCTGACTGAAACGACTTTAAAAATATTTAGTTTTTTTTTACATCATATGATCGATCACGGCTATATTCCCGAAGGGGTAATCCATTACACACCCCTCTTTTCTAGTGATTTTGTCAATCCCACGAATTATGAAGCAAGCCTACAAAATATTGCCTTTACTGGGCACTTTAAAAAATCCATAACCACTCTGTTATTCAAACTAAAATTCTAACAGCCAGAACTGTAGGATTGTGTCCCTTAATAAACATACACTAGTGGTGTATGTTTATTAAGGGATACAATCCGTAAATTTCAAAATCCCCCAAATTTTAAATCCCTATATTCAAAATCCCTAAAATTCAAAATATCTAAAGGACGAAATCCCTAAAATTCAAAATACTGGACAAAAAGTTTTTTGATATCCGCAAGAGATGTCACACATAAAACTGACTTTTAGTAGTATTCCTGATGCAAAACTTGTAGGCGTAAAAGAGCAAAGCATTACATTACTAAAAAAATTTAACTCATAGTATTATTTCGTCTACGTGTTATATTTTGAATACCGCCAAAACATGTACTAAAGTAGCTAAGAATTGTGTAGGGTTCTGGCGCTTCACCGGCCGCTACCGCGGCACGCTTACTTCGCTCGCTCGGCTCTCGCGTTAGTTTATTGCCCGATTTGCCCTAATAGATATTTATAATTGATAATATGGCAATCGTATAAAGCAGATATTTGAATCTAAAAACGGTAAATTCATTTCAGAGATTTTGACCGTAGGGATTTTGAACTTATATAGGGATTTTGATATGTAAGTAAGTTTTCTTCTTGTTATGTAAGTAAGTTAACAGTAAGTTTTCATTGTAAAAAACTGATCTTCTTTACGCGATAAGCGCTCATATCGGATTTCTTGATAAAATCACGTTTCCCTTAGAAATTGACATTCTTAACAATGATAGCACTACAGGTACAGATTTTTATACGCAGTCCAAGCGTAATAACTTTACGCCACAGACAATCCAAGATTATTAAGCTTATCATTTTATGTTCAAACTAAATCAATATCGAACTGAGAAAACTGTGCGAAGTACCAAGAAGTTGCAACACTTCAACAGAACACGGTCAAAGGGTAATAAATAATATTAAACTATTTCAACCTGGAAATGTCGGTAAAAGTTCAAGCTCCTGCGAGATTTTAAAGGACGGAAATGTGCAGGTGAGGCCTAGGGAGATGCGGCCGTTATATTCGGAAACCGCGTACTGCCAGTCTGCTCAAGTCACCTTGAAGAACCAATTTAAATAAAAGTTCAAAAATCATTCAATCACATAGGGTTAGACATTTATGACAAGTAAAAAATTACAAATAATTTCGTACAAAATGTTTATACCACAACATTTTCCGCTATAGTGCGCGCGGGACTCGTTGGCCGCGCTTCAGGTGACTCATCTCGCTATTGCAATCTCATGTGCGTTTAAAAAAATGCTTCTTTTGATGTATTCCGATCTAAGATAGACATGTCCTAAATGATTTAACTAGCATTAATTTTTCATGTCATGGTGGGTATAATAAACGAATATTTATGTCCAAAGATATACATATAGGAATAAATTATATTTCTACAAATTTGGGAGATTATGTGGATTTGAATTCATATTCACAGCGAAACATTTCTAATAAAAATCATTTTATACCACATGCAATGCTCAAAACTTATGTGAAAATAACTAAAAGTCATAGCGGCTCGGTTACGAGGGTGGTAATATCGGCTAGAAATCTTCTTTACACAGCGAAAACTATTGATGATAGAATAAAATAATGTAATGCGAATTCGGAGAACATATCATTGCTTAACAAAAGTTTCGTGACTGTTTATGTCTATTTATTATAGTTAAGTTAGTATTCTTTAAAACCGAAGAATGACAAAGAATATATATATTAGTTTTTATTTACACTGTTAATGTGTAATTCGCTCATAAAAAAGTTGCATAAAAATCAACCCAAATACACTCCTCTTTTCACTTTAATGAAAAAATTGTCAAAAGTGCAATGTAAAATATAATATATTTACTGAACAGTATGGTTACAAGTAGTAATCCTTTAAAATATTGAGTCTTAGTAAAAAAAACAATAAAATCACTTATTATATATTGGGTCCTTACCTATGAAATTGGTGTTTTTATTCTGTCTTAGTATTTTGTCTGTAACTATTAAGATTTAGAGTATTCCTAAAAAATAATTACCTCGTCTAATTTGATTTTTTTTTATTTGTTTTGATAATTTGTTGTAAGTTTAATTGTGTTAAAATTGGAACGGAGACAACTCTTTTTAAGTGCCTCCTGAATACATCATTTTATTTGCATTCACTTAAAAACGATAAATAATTTTTATGAAGTGTGATATCACACATATTGCTAAAGCTTGTCTGATGATACATGCCAATAATTATTATCTCTGGATTTGTCGTTGTGGAGAAATCTGAAAAAAAGTAAGTATGGAAATGCAGACTTCCTCAAAATCTCCATACAAAACGGCAATTTCATAGGTTTTATTATTATTATGTTATGTTGTAACTGTGTATTGAAAGCAAACAAGCATAAGATGAAACCCAACTGGCCTATGGATGTTTGCACTGGGGTTGTCCACATTAAGTTATTAATTTATGTCACCTTATAAGTGCTGCACGTTTTTTATGGTTTCAATTTAACACAGGCACCTAACAAATCACGTTTTTAAGGTTAAAGTACCTTTGAGAAATTGTTTCTCCAATATTTTCTTTAAAACTTCACACGAAACTCGACTTTGACAAATGCCTCAATTGCACCAAAAAATAGCAACATATCTAATATTATTCTTGAAAATCCTCTTTGTAAATATATCAATATTATATTTCAGGCTCCCAGAGCGCTTGAGTCCAAGATTTATTGACGAGTCACGGTGACGAGGGTCGTCGTGTTCGCCCTGCTTATGTCGCCGTAATTCGTATTGTTAATCCGAATACCTAGCATACCTTTCTTTGACGACGTCATTTATTTTTGATGCTATAGCAAACTATTAGGTATATATAACTATTTTGACGACCTCCGTGGTCAAGTGGTCTGTATGCCGGTCTCAAGGCGTCGCCATCTCGAGAGGTTCTGGGTTCGATCCCCGGTGGGCGCAAATGTTTGGGTGATGAATTTTCAGGCATTTGTTCTCCAGTCTTGGATTTATTTATATTCAGAATATTTATGTGTATTTATCTATTAAATATCCGTCATCTAGTGTCCGTAACACAAGTAGCATTAGTTGCTTAAAATGGGGCTAGTTGATAAGTGTGAATGTTTGAAGATAGATAGATAAATCGATAGATAAAATTCTTTATTGCAACTAATAAAAAACACAGAAATATAGTAAAGAAAAAAATACAATGCAACACAGGCGGCCTTATAGCTAATAGCAATGCAATGCTAATAGCAATGCAATGCTAATAGCAATGCAATGCTAATAGCAATGCAATGCTAATAGCAATGCAATGCTAATAGCTAATAGCAATATTTATTTATATATAGAATTACCTACAGTGTGCTATTGGGTAACTCATATTTACATAAAATCGCAATATCAAAACACTGTCTGAGACAACGTACGGTCTCATTCAAAAGTCCATTCACTGTCGGTGAAAATTATCGCATGGAGCCAGAGCCGAAACATGATACAAATGCATTGAATCCTAAATTTACGATAACTTTAATTTGAAATATATTTGAGGCAGTTTATGTCAATTTGTGTGTGATTTCCGTGCAAGCTATTTTAGTTCTTAAAATATGTTTGTATGAATAGAGTTTTGAATATACGGTACATTACCTACCAATCAATAAAACTTCATCTGCATATTTGAAGCGGGGTCGACACTCTCAGTTTAACATCAGATTCCTTTCATAACTTTGTTTATACGAATAGAGAACTAAGGAAATTACATTAAATTCACTGCTTCTTTTTATTATTAAGTATTCTATTAGTTAATATTAGTTTTAAAAGGCAGCGGTAGCCGTGTTAGGAGGGAGGGGGCACTAATCGTTTGAGAGGCCGCGGGAAACGCGGGTTCGATCCCACCGCCTGTACCACTAAGTTTGTACCTACAGTTCATTGTGAATATCGCTTGCCTCACATTGTGCCCGGTGCATGGCAACAGGCTTGCCACCTGTTACATGGGGAGCTAACATATCTGGCGAAATGTGGGTGATTAACACCTCTGCCTACCCCTTCAGGGAAAGAGGCGTGATGATTTGTATGTATGTATAATCTCATCCATTCACTCACGGTTGCACCTACTCACGTGATTCTAGCTCCCGTAGGAATATCGGAATCAAATATTTTCTATGTCGCTCGGGGATCATCTTGCCAACCATGAAAGAATTTTTAAAATCGGTCCAGTTATTTCTAAGCGTATTAAATACAAACAATCAAATCTTTCCTCTTAATAATATTAGTATAGATATCTAATATTTTTACAGTTTTACGCAAAATATTTAATGACACAAGCTTATAAGATGCTTAGTCATTGGGCTATTTAAAAAAAATGTCTTATTATTGAAGAACTTTTTTTGAAGTTTTTGTATTTTCGTTTGAATTCGTTTAGTATGATTTTTGTACGTACTCGTAGCCCTCAGAATTGCGAATCTTCAGTGGCACTAGGCAGGTCACATTGCTTGTAGAACTGACAGGCGTTTGGGGCGGAAAGATTTTCGAGTGGTGACCACGTACTGGAAGGCACAACGTAGGAATGCCCGCAACGAGGTGGACCAACGATCTAGCGAAGGTCGCAGGAAGTCACTGGATACGGGCGGCGCAGGAGTGGAGATTGGTGGAGAGTTGAGTGTTGAGTGGAGATTGGTGGAGAGTTGGAGAGTTGAGAGTGGAGAGTTGTGGAGATCATTGGGGCCTATGTCCAGCAGTGGACGTCTAATAGGTTTATGGATGGACGTATGGTAGATGTATAAATTCGTAGGAGGTAGGTTAACAATAGTATTGTAACGAGGCGCCATAGCTATATTAGCGCCTCGTTGCTGTCATTGCGCTCTTCTCTGGCCATTTTTCTCTTGGTTTCCGATTTTAAATTTGCTGTCTGTCTCTTTTTATTTGTTTTGTTCTCGAAGCTCATTCTTACGAGAGTCAGTGCGTAGAGCGGTTGACTCCCTTCTAACAATAATTGTAAAATATTTATATAGTGAATCAATTTTTATAAGCTGAGACAAAGTTACAACAAACCAAATTATCAGTTCCTAATTTATAACAAAGACTATATGTTTCTCTAAGGCACTATTGTAAGTAGCCCTACCCTTTTTATAATATACTTAGTGTTAAATGTGAAATTATTTTGTGTTCAGTGTAATTTACCTTTTTTTATATAATTGTTTCAGTTGTGCCTTAATTCTTAAATATAACAATACCTAAGTGACGACCCAGCGTTTTTCATTATCCCCGGCTTCACCCTGTCACAGTATCCACTCATTAGGAGGTATGTTTGCTTGTATAAATTTAGAGGTATAAAAACTAATACTAAAAGGATATATAATGGAAAAGACTCATAAATAATAACAAATTAAATACGCATCATATAAAATTAAAATGATATCAAAAACAAAGACTTCAAGTACAATTCATCTAAACAATCTGTATTATGGACGTACTTATTACGAAATACAAAACAAAATTACTCTTCCACGGAAATAGAAATACAAATACCAAATAATTCAACCCAAGCGACCCAAATTTCCTTCACCGACATCCTTATTTAGATATAATATTTTATTTATATTTCGGCATGATGCTTTCCCATCATAAGTTTGTCAAAGGCCTCTATAAAGTTTTCTGTCTTGAAGCAATAAGACAGGTTAAAAGGTTGTAGGAAAGAGAAAACATTAGAAAATTTGAAGCGAAATTCCTATGAAAAAGCGAATCGGTGTGACAAGGCTTTAGTTTCACTTCGTAAAGTATCTTAAATGTGGAAAAAGCACCGTGCCCTTCTCAGCTTTTAAAACCAATTTACTATTATACTTTTTAAATCGTATCGGACATGTAATGAGGAGGGAGAATGATCATGTCACCAGGAATGTTATGGACTTGAAAGTGGATGGGCGTGTGGGGAGAGGAAGACCAAACAAAAGATGGATGTATTGTGTGAATGATGATGTGATGAGGATGGGAGTGAGTGTTGACTTGACGAGTAATAGAGGAGAGTGGAAGAGGAAGACATGTTGCGCCGACCCCAAATAGAATTGGGAACAGGGCAGGAAAAAAAGAAGAAAGAAGACTTTATAAATCGTACTCATTTGAAATACCCATTTCATCACTTTGCTAATTGAACGCAGGATACCTATCTAATATGTAAATCTATTATCCCGCGTTCAATTAGCAAAGTGATGAAATGGGTACATCAACAGCACAAATGGTGTAGTGTTAAACCATATATTGACCTAAAAATTATTCTTTTTATTTCTTAAAATTATTTTATTAATTATATTCGTATCTTAGTTCATTTCATTGAACATAGGCCATAAACAACAATTTTCATAACCACTACTATTTAAGGGCGAATTCGACCAAATACCTTGTCCTAACACGCGGGTTCGCACACCTGTAAATGCTTAAACATTGGTCGAATCCGCTGTAATGACGGAGTTGACACGTAAAGCATTTTTCGAATTACTACGAATTACAGTGTCGCTAATCGAAATTTGGTAGAATTTACCCTAAGTGGCATATTTTGTTTTAATTTGTCCAAGTACTCTTAAATCATATTCAAATAAGATCCCGATTGGGATCGAATGGTGGAGATTAGAATGTTTATTATCTATGTTATGTCTCATATTCGTGCTCAGAAATAAAAGTCAACTTGCTTATGTTGCATTCAAATTGCAAAACACTCCAGAAAGTGGTCCATATTTGGAACAAGAGTGCAGCTTGAAACATCGAGATTCAATCACTGCCAACGTGTAAAGCTTCGTATTTCGCTTTGAAAAATGAAAAACTGTTCACATGGGAACTCACGCTTATCTGCACGTCAAACGGCGTAGAATTCTATTATCTTGACATGTTTGTTAGAGAGAACAGCAAAATAATGATCAGAGTATTGGCACAGGCCTTCCTTAAGGAAAAACACATGAGGAGTATAGGCCGTAACACCACCACGCTGGCCCAATGCGTGTTGGTGGGTAGTAACGGTAGTAACAGCGACCGAGACCAATTACGTGCCTTACAAATCACGGAGGAGTTCGAGATCACAAAGGTTTGGTCACCCAACAAGGGCCTGAACGTGGCGAAGGTAGCTTTGTTTTCGATGGAAAGCCAAAGCGTACTAACCACTAGGCCACCGAACTACTTATCAAGTGATGTGTGTAAATAAGCTTAGATGTATATTTATTTATTGATTGCATCATAATGTACATACAATGGTACATAGGTCTTAACAGGTAAATTTTTACAACGTTATGAACCCTGTCGGGCACTGCAAATTGACAAATGAGATGAGAGGGGGATACTTTCCATTGATAATATTATTTTAACATTTATAATTGCTTGGACTAAATAGAAATTGCATTGATATTTATTATTTGTACATTCAAATTATTTAAACTTACTATCTTGAAGTAGAATAATATTATTTTAAATTTATTAAGGTATTTATTTATTTATTTATACTTGCAGACGATTTTTTCATATAATACCTTTTTTTGCTATCTTTTAATTTACTGTTAGATCTAGGTTTTTTTTTGTTTTCGCTGTTTTTATTGTTTAGTTTTTTTTCTGTTCGTATTAATATCTGTATATAAATACCTTGTCTCTGTGTATAATACATACATACATACAATCACGCCCGCAATCCCCGAAGGGGTAGGCAGAGTCCAAGGAGCACTGTGTTCCCTAAGACCACATTTAGCCATACAAAAATTGGGTTTGGTCAGTTGAAAAATCGTGAAAGAGTAGTAACAAGTGGCTAGCTCATCGCCTACACAATCACATCATCACACACACATTACACCATTAAAGTATTTCACTTTTTGTATTATTTTTGTGTTTTGTTATTTACACAGATCACACACTACAATAGGCTATTATCATTGGAGAATTAAACGCAGTGTTTAACTAGTTTACGCTTCATTGATAGCAGTTTTAGAATAACCGAATTAATCCTGATTATAAACGTGTTCGCCAAATAATGACATGAATATTAACACAGCTGTGTAAGCACATACCAATTGTTTCAATTGTTATATGTGAAAGCGAATTGTTTTCTACTTAATTTACATTTTAATTTAAATATAAAGCCTCTTTGCAAGTTTGAAGACTGGTGTTAGTCGATTTTACAAAATAATTTGGATTCTCCGTCTTTGCCGTAACTCATAATTTGATTATGTCGCTATCCACTCAAAGAGCTTTTAGCATCTTGAGGTCTTAAAGTGGAGAAGCTGTCTTTGAATTTAGTCATTAATTAGCAACAGCAATTAGAAAGTAAAACAGTGGTCTACAGGTAAACTGAAGGCTAATCTCAAATATTCGAATTAAGATATACGGATATTTTTTTAATATTGTTTAGCTATTCTCAAATCTATAGTATAGGCCGCCTTCAGATTGCGACATTTGTATCGTTTTGGTGCTATCTCAATCTATTTTAAACCGTTAAAAAACTTTCAAACTTGCAGGTACTTATCGTCGTCTTTCTGCCGCTTAAATGGCTTCCCTCGAGATCTCTTCTTCTGAAAGTCTCCTTTCTGAAGCCCGTTTTCTTCGTCTGTTTACCACTGAAATCAATTATTTCAATCAATTTTATAAACTCACAACGCTCCAATTTTACCACAAAATTCACTCGGTTCGTTAATGGCTAGGTTACAGTCATTTTGTTAAAGAAATAACGACCACTTTGGCTTAATGTGGGTGATCTTAATTTGCGTGGAGTTTTGCTTTAAATGGATACGCATAAAGGTAATCAATTAAAAATTGTATTGAAATCGTTCTCAGCCCATATACGTCCTACTGCTGGGCACGGGCCTTCCTCATGGAGAAACACACGAGGATGTTCCGTAACACCACCACGTTGGCCCAATGTGGGTTAGTGAGTAGAAACGGTTGCAATAGCGACCGGGGCCAACGGCTTAACATACCCTCTGAAGCAGCGAGGAGATCGAGATCACATATTTTGGTCACCCATCCACGGCCTGACCATTGCGAAGGTAGCTTTGTTTTCGATCGAAAGCCAAAGCATACTAACCACTACACCACCAAGCTCCTCAAAAATTGTACCTAATTAATCTTAGCGGTTTAACAGACATGATACCTGCCAGATTCTCGTGTAACCAGTGCGCCCGTAGATTATATAATATACGGAAACAGATACGTTCGTATTTAAATAGAAATAGAGTTAATTAAACACAAATAGCAACAAAATTTTAAATCCTATTAATGTGGGCATTTAGATGATTCGAAATAACGTTTACCTCAATAAGGCACGTCATGACGTTTCCCAAAATTGCACATTAATAGCGTTGCTGTGACACAGTTCCGAATTAATAAGCCCGACGTATTTAACTAAGCGCTTGTTTCGAATATCACAATTGTTCATTGATTGGATAAAAAAGTGGAAAGTAATTTCAGCAGCTGTCAAAATCTTTTGCTGTCAAATTCTATTTGAATTTTTTTGCTTAACAATAGCATCAGCATAAACCTTATTATTGGGAAACTAGCTGTTGCCCGCGACTTTGTTTGCGGTTTCTGTGGTTTTTTAACTATCCCACGGGAACCCTTTATTTTCCGGAATAAAATGCATCAAAGATGTTGACCAGGAATATAAGGTATTATCATGCAAAATTTCATTGTAATCGGTCCAGCCATTTCGGAGATTAGCCCGTACAAACAGGCAAATAGACAGAGAAACAACAAATAAAAAAAAAATCTATGTACAGACATTCGACCTCTACAGTTTTATTATATGTATATAGATAGATAGATAAACCTGTGAACAAACTTTCACGCTGCTTCCATCGTCCGAATTGAATATTGATAGGTATTTTCTTATTTACAACCCAAAACATCAATATTCCCATCAGCATAATGAAATTCAGACTCTCCAACATTTAAAATGTCTTCCCTAAATATCAAACGCAATCATTTCTATTATTCTCATCCCTCAGACACTCAGTAGCAACAACCAAAATCCTAATTTGCATTTAGAATACATACTAAGGATGACACAGGAAGATAAATCTGTACACATACCGAGATCTTATTTGAATGGGCGTATAATATGGATATTGGCATTAAGTCTGAGCAGATGGATCACAAGGAAAATAATGTTTCACAGACTTTTACAAGTAAGTTGAGTTGATAAGTTGTTTGTGAATGTTAAGTTGAAGATAAGTTAGTTATATGTTACAAGATCGGAATGTTCATTGAAAGGCGTGTCCGTCACCGCTACGAGTGTTTATTGCACCGAAATATAATTTACAAAGTATGAAGAATATATAATATTGAGGAGTAGTTGCCTTTTTTTTACGAGGAGAAATCCATTTACGGACCGTACCTACCGGTGGCTAGCCGGTAGGCGTGTGTGGGACTCACCTGCCGTATTGGCACTATCCACTAAAACTCCTCGATATACCCGTTCCTGCTCTTCTGTGGGAGCGACCCGGGGCCTGCCGGAGCAACTTTCCGAGCTGTTCCCGGGGCTTCCCGAACTAGACGGAGACTAAGTCGTGGTTTGCGCCAGTGGGTGAGCCGTGCTCGTACACAGAGCAAGAACTTATTCTTACTTCTAAGCTGAAGATTGAGTTATCGAGGTATATGATGAAAAGACTGTTTTGTAAAAATTCACTTTTCAAGATTGCAATATATAAGACCAAAAAATGACCACTAACTTATGGACAGGGACTCTCCAACTCTGCTCTACTTAGGAGATACTTACTTAGATATGAATAACTAGCTGTTGCCCGCGACTTCGTTCGCGGTTACTGGTTTTTTTGTTTTGGTACCTTGACTTGACAGCACGGTGGTTGTATACTAAGGTCTTGTTTATACAGAAAAATCTTGATAGACTTTTCTATAATGAACAAATAGCGACAGACAGAACACATACATAAAGGCCATTATGGCCAAGCGTTCTTCACAATAGTAATTCCTGACGACGTAGCGAACTTCCACAAACCTTGTGTACTTGCTCAAGCATTTACACTAATGACAAAGCACTGGGCATATTTAACACACAAACGATGTTTGTTCGAGACATATCGATTGAGTTGATACACGAGAATACAAATGAAAATGCATTGCTAACGCCATTATCGTGTTGGATTGAAACCATCCATACTAATATTATAAATGCGAAAGTAACTCTGTCTGTCTGTCTGTCTCGCTTTCACGTCAAAAGATAGTCTATAGCCTGAGAAAGGATGTAAGCTACCTATTATCCCGATATTCCCATGGGAACGGTTGCCATGCGGGTGAATGTTAAATAATTTAAATACAACGCCTCCCAGAAAAATAAAGAACAAATTTACGCCACTTTGAACTTTGCTTCCAATAATAGAGTAGGAGTAAATTTTTAATTCCATCAACTGAGGCTACTGTTCCAATTTAAAAAAACATTCAGTGTTTATTGAGGAAGGCTACATACCAGCACACTATCTCAAACTAACTATTCTACGCGGACGAAGTCGCGAGCAAAAGCTAGTGTTCTATAATGCTTATAATGGATAATTTTTAGTCATTTTTTGGTATTGTGTAGGTACCTTTTATGGGGTGATTTTCAGTATCTCGGAGAAGAGAGTTTCTATGGGTATTCATAGCGAACAGCTGAGCGAATCCACACACGCCTACCGCCTAGACAGCGGTAGTTACGATCCATAAACAGGATGCCTCCTTGACAAAAGTTTTCATTATGGCTTTACTAACGCGATAGCCTCATTTTTGTTGTAAAAAACGGAACTTTTAAACAAAGTTAATTGATTGATAAAGCACGATACGCTGTCGCCATCTCATGATGGATCGCACACTCGATCTTTTTGATTGTAAACTCAATTGCTTGTTTGAAATTAGGTCCATATTTCAAAAGCAAGTGAAAAATGAAAGATTTGAAACAGCATTGTGGATAGGTAATAACCATCTCCTTTTCGTATCTGTATTGGACAATAAACCCTGATAGCCGATAAAATGTCAAAGTTTTATTACGTATTCACTTCTATTACGGTTCAAAGTCCTATAAATCGTAGAAGTCGCCATTTGTAGGCTTTCAATGAAATCAATAATGCTATTGATAAAGTGACACAGGTATTGCTGACGGCTTCATTATCCTTTTAGAATCTTCTGTAGTCTCTTGGGTAAACCTCGGCAAGGATTCATGCTAAGGGCATAAATGTCAACTTTGAACTTCTTGGTCCCCGGTGACGACTCTCGATATCAACGGAAGTAATGGCAGTAATGGATATTTATTTAGTTATTTTTTAAAGAGCTAAGAATATTGAAGTTTGTGTACCGGACGACAAACTTGAAGTATATATAGGAGAATTCTACGAACTGTATGTTGAAATGTTGAGTTGTAGGTACTTGATAGGTACACGGTGTGCAAATTTTATAGCTATGACAAATAAGTTATTACAGACAAATATCCCCATTGGTTACTATATTATGTATTGATAAAGTATTATGTGTATTATGTATTGATAAAGTATTATGTGTATGTATTATGTGTCACTCTGTATCATTGAAAAATATTATAGTATTTTTTTATTTCTTATTAAACTTCATTCTAGAAACAATCTCACAATTTATTTGGGAGAACAAAATGTAAATTATTTTCTAATGATACAAATTTCTGTTCCGAAGACTAAAATATGTTTTCAATTAATAAGAGAACGCAACTTAAAGCGCTACAAAAGGTTGCGAATTTTGCTTTTGATAATGTAATCAAAGGAAGTAATTATACCTAAAGACCTTTAGCTATTCGGCGTACAAGATGGGAGATGTGTTTTTCTGAATATTTCAATTAACTTTAATTATGCTAGCTATCCGCCCTGGCTTTGCACGGGTGTAATATATGTTTATATATCTTCAAACATTCACGCCTATCAACTAGCCCCATTTTAAGCAACTAATGCTGCTTGTGTTACGGATACTAGATGACAGGTAAATATATTTTAATGGATAAACAAATATAAATATTCTGAATATTTACTAAACATCCAAGACTCGAGTACAAATGCCTGAAAATTCATCACGCAAACATTTTTCCCCACCGGGGATCGAACCCAGAACCTCTCAAAATGGCGATGCCTTGAGACCGGCATACAGACCACTCGACCACGGAGGCTTGTGTTATATTCAGGAATAAAAGAAACTATAGGTAGTCTATTAATACTTTAATGTATTACCTATTACTTTCAAACTAAAAAAACAATTGAAATCGTATATGGTGTGGATACATTTTCACACCAGAGAGGCAGAGATTAAAATTTATCTTCCTACGATACTGGCATACATCCTCAGCTTCTTCAAGCCTCTTTACTAGCAGCATACATGCACTTAATGTGTATTTTGTGAAGAATTTAATATGGGGAGCTCGGTGGCGTAGTGGTTAGTACGTTTTGGCTACCTTCGCCATGGTCAGGCCGTGGATGGGTGACCACGAACTCCTCCATACTTCGGAAAGCATGCTTGTATGGGTGACCCCGAACTCCTCCGGAAGGCACGTTAAGGCGTTGACGATCCAACTATTTCTACAGAACCCACATCGCGCCAGTGGTGTTACGGCCCATACTGTTCATGTGTTTGTTTCTATGAGGATGGCCATCCTCATGGAATGACACGTATATAAGCTGAGGACGATTTAATAAAAATTATATTGATAAAGTTCTATAATGACTAAAATTCATTAAAAATCTTATATTAATTAATTAAGCGATTCCTTCTTGTTTGTAACTATCCAGTTGTCACCTGTCATTCTTTATTTGTTTATAGAGACAAAACACTCTCTAGAAATATAGAAATAAGAAAGAATCACTCTAAATAAGCTTGTATTTCCCAAAACCTTTTGTTTTTATTTACAGCCATTAAAAGACTAAAGTGGTGTATAATACGAAAGACACAAAGAAAGGTTCAATTTAACATCTGACTACCTTCTTAGAAACCGATGTCAATCTGCTGACGAGGGTCGGCAGTCCAGAGCGTTTAGTGCTCGGCGAAGGTATTTTATTGCCGATATACACGGTAGACGGATTTCGAAAGAAACAAATGTTTGTTAGGCTATGTAAGCCTTTCAAGGATAGGTAACGTTCTGTTGAACAAACACTTTAGTAAAAACGGTCTATTTTTCGTAATTCACGCTTCTGGTCAATATACTGCCCGCTTCTAACAATGTGACTGTATCTGAAACAATATGGTTAACGAAACGTTGGTGGACCTGTTTAGGTACAGTCGAATTCAAAAATATGTATGCATTTTGACAGTAAATGAATCTTAATGAAAGGAAACTGTCACCTGACAAATGTTTATATATATTTTTGAACTCTACTGTACTTTTGCTGCTCTGTACTTTTGCTCGTGCAAGTGGTTGCCGAAATGCCGATTCAATTCGCTTGTGCCATTGAGGTTGTATTAAACATAGGTAATATAATGTGTAGTTTTACCTGTCCTCAGCTTATATACGTCCCTAAGGGAAAAGTGTAAAGCGCCTCTAGCGGAAAGAAGCTGAAACCACGTTTTTCATAGAAATTGACATTCTTAACGCAAATAAAAATGTGAAGTTTTTTTCAATGATAACTTACACTGGGGTACCTACAGGCGTTATTTGCTTCCATAATTTCAAATGTCAGCACAGTTAGCTCCGTAAATTATATTATGATAAATTTATTCTTCACTTATTAACCTAATCCCTACAATTCCACTGAATTAAAATGGCAACATTACCCAAAGTTTCCATAAATTGGTATCGCAATTGTCATCTGTTCAGGAACCAAATTCGCTTTGTATTCGAATCAATGGTGCGTGTGATTCGGAGCGCGACCCTTGGGTGCCAATTAATGGGGGATACGTTTGAAACCCACTGGAAATTACAAGGCATACCTAATTATTCCTAAAACCGGGAAGATAATTATAGAAATTAGCAATGCAGTAAAAATTAATATTTATTGTATACCATAAAATATAAACGTTCGCCGTTACATTATTACAGTGAGGTAGATTAAAATTTGTTTTTTTTTGTTTTAACCAACCCTCTGAAACAGGGTCGGCACTTTCAGGACGCGGGGGAAGGAAGTGAATCCTGCATTGTACACCTGTCAGCTGGCCGCACAGGTTATGTCGGACTCCTACCGACTAAATACTCGTCCTCAGCTTATATGCCCACTGCTGGGCACAGGTCATCCTCATAGAGAATCACACGAGTATTCGCCATGCTTAGCAGTGGAAGACTCCCTATTGATGTTGCGGTTCTTGAAATCCCTAAGACAAATTAATCGTTTATTCCATCTAGCCAATAAATAAGTTACGTAACAACCGATAAAATATAATTTAAAATCTTTTCAATCTATCAATCTACGAGGGTGGATTGAAAAGTAATCGGCCTAACCAAGAAAATAAATATATAATAATTGAAATATATTTTTATTTTTCAACGTAATCACCATCAAGTTCAATGCACTTTTGCCACCTTCTCTTCCAAGCATTTAGCCCGTTGAAAAAAAATGATTCTTCCTTAGAGTCAAAATATGCGTCTACTGCTGCTTTGACCTCGTCGTTTGTCAAAAATCTTTGACCTCCCAAGTGATTTTTTAGGTTAGGGAACAGAAAAAAGTCTGACGGTGCTAGATCAGGTGAATAAGGTGGATGCGGTAACAGTTCAAAGCCACAGTTGTGAATTTCTGCCATTGATTGAACAGACGTGTGAACACGAGCGTTATCTTGATGAAACAGGACTTTTCTTCTGATCATTCCTGGACGTTTTTCTTTTATTTCCTCTCGTAAACGACGTAGTAAGGTGCAGTAATAATCAGAGTTTATAGTCTGACCCCTTTCAAGATAATCAACCATAATCACACCCTTCGAGTCCCAGAATACTGAAGCCATCACCTTACTTGCCGACAAAATCGACTTAGCCTTTTTGGGGGGTGGTGAACCATGTCTTTTCCACTGTTTTGATTGTTGTTTTGTTTCTGGTGTACAGTAATGAACCCATGTTTCGTCCATAGTAACAAAACGATTAAAAAAATCACATTCATCAGCTTCAAATAACTCCAAACAGTCGCGTGCAATAGTCAATCGCATCCTTTTTTGCTCAACTGAAAGCAGTCGCGGAACCCACCTCGCAGACACCTTGTGGAAACCCAACACGTTGACTATTATGTTTTGAGTACGTTCATAAGAGATGCCTATAATCTCGGCTATCTCTCTAATTTTCAATCTGCGGTCTCCCATAACTAAGTCGAGTATTTTTTTAACATTTTCGTCAGTAGTGGATGTCGAAGGCCTTCCAGAGCGGGGTTCGTCTTGCACACTCTCTCTACCACGCTTGAATTCTGCAATCCATTTTTTGACGGATGAATATGAAAGAGCACAATCCCCTAATGTACTGACCATATCATCATGGATGGCTTTTGATGACAGCCCCTTCTTATGGAGGTACTTAATGACGGCACGCTGCTCGATTTGCTCCATTTGCGAAAATGATGTCAGATTGCTTTGTTAATAAATTTATAAAATTAAAACTAATTATCTCATACGTTTCAAACTTCACACAATTAACAGGTCTGAATTGGACTAAATAATGTGGGTAGATATGATTTTTAGAACTAAATGGATCAGTGTTAGGCCGACTACTTTTCAATCCACCCTCGTACTAATCATCTACTAATCAATTGATTTTATACACTATTCAATCTTTCAATCTACTAATCAATTGATTATATACACTATTTCAAAAGAAAGACATACCTTAATTAATATAAAATCGCTCTAACAATTTATTTAAGCTGTTGGTACTAACTTTCCAATATTTAATTTTGGAGGCGAGCACCCTCACCAACCCTTGCCAAAGTCCCTAAATAAAACAGCGTTACACAACTTAATAGAATACAACACTTAACTGGGGTAAATGGAGATATAGGGGTATCTCGGACATCGACAATTAAGAACCCGGGTGAGTTTACACCCGGATCAACGTCAGCGCCCGGTCAGCGCCTAAACTTTCCCGGTCTAATCTGACTGTATGACAAATTTTGTGTTATTCTAATTAATTCATCAACAAGACAAATGTTTAATGTTTGCCATTCAAGTCGCTGGTAATATGTCACTGATTTCATATCGCGTTTTATCTTAGTTATCAAGGTAGGCCAGAATAGTTTAAACTTAAATATATAAGTCATAAACACTGGAAGTTAACCAATTGCTAGGTGTGGTAATGTAGCTCCTGCATCCGTATCTTGGAAAAACCACCAATTCCCTTCATCTTTACTATGGTACAATAGAATTGATACACAAATAAAATGCTCATTTAATTAATTCCTTCAACGGCATTTTTTAAGCACGAATAAAATCTTGATAATTCCAATTCAGAGGACATGATATCCGAGATGAATAAAATTGTACTCTTTGTGCATGACTTGCTGTTTTAGATCCGACAAATGATTTCCTGAAAAAAAGAGGCCGCGCCAATGGACTTTCATCCGGGTCAGTATTTATAATAATGTTCCATTAATTTTTGAAGATGTTTTCTAAAACAAATGAAATGTTTTCGGAAGCAGCTCCGCTAATATTATTGATATTCATATATGTGACATGCATGAAGATCTCATAGATTTATCACCCAGGTATCGGCTAGATATATTGGTCACTTTTGACCGGGTGCCGAATGACTCTAATGAGCTATATGACCTTATATCTAAACGTATTTTACAGCTACGTAGGTCCTGAAGGTATAATACCTTATGGACCCACACAAAAAAGATATAATAAAAGGGTGTTATTTTAAACAGTTAGCAAAATATTCGAATTTTGGTCTGCAAAAAATTCAATTGATAATTGAGCTAAAATTTGTTATTTTAGCTGATCATGTTTTCTCTGCTACCAAATTGTTTAATATTGTATATGTTTCAAAGGCAATAAAGAGGACTATGCTTGAAGTTTCACAGCATGTTCTTAATTCAAATTATAAATGATGTGATTAGTAGAAGAACTAAGGTAAAAATAATTGCGAGCCTTATGAGACTGTCTACCAAAAATATGTACGAATTCGACACCTCTCTCTCCTTCCCATCATTTCCACACCATTCCATCACTGGCCACTGCTGTTTTTTTTTTGGTCACACGTTACTGGACCCCACACTCTACTCCTACTTAATATAAAGAGACTTTTACTCGATGGAGTCATTAACGCAATCGTTCTGTAAAACCAAAAAAAGACTCAAATGTAAAAGTTTGTAATCATTGAAAAACTTTCAACATAAAGACGAGGGCTATTAAAACTTCACTTGCAACATTACGAAGACATTGTTGGAGACAATGAAATTATTTTATATAGAACTGCACTCGCTTTGCGGTTTTGCTCCCCTGAAAGCGTTCGACGTTCTATTGTGAAGCTTAATAGTATGAGGTATAAAAGCCATGATTGCTTGACAATGCTCGGAATGGATTGCATCAAATTAAGTGCTACAATTATCAGATCTTAATTACGATAAGCGTTCAATAGTTAGATTTCATCACGTTATTGAAAGAAGACGGACACGCACGGAAATGGGGGGTACCGAGGGATATTTAATCACATAGGAGCTGAACTTCGGAGAAAGTTATAGCCAGAGCGGTGCCTAGCTAAATTGGTCGCGTTTAATTACTGGTCCGAACTTTGATCGTAGGAATTGTCAAGTCAGTTGGGAGTTCACTTTTTTATTTGTTTAATACCTCCGTATTTCTTTTGTTGCGTAGGTTTCTAATTAGTAAAGTTTTGGTTGTAATATAGCGCACGAATTTTGGAGGCCAATTCAAATTTTTAGAGATGTAGTCTCGAATCGAGTTTTAATATCGATCTCTATTTCGCCTATAAAAACTCTATTATCGACTTTGTATTCACGAGTTTCCCTTTTCTCAGCGCTAATCGAGATCGCTAATAGAGATCGAGATTTTTTCGCCCGTTTCTCGAAGTCGAAATAATAATCTCGACTATGTCGACCACTCGAAGCAATTCGAGCGGCTTTCATTCGAGAAATGTCGAGTTCGCGATTTCCAGAATAGCCTACTTATTGCGATTACCACTCGAAAAAAATTCGAATTCGAAATTTATCTCTATTCGAGACTACATCTCGAAAAATGAGAATTGTCCTCCAGGTCATGGTTAGTTGTTTTGGTTGAGGTCGAGAGAAAAGGGATCATTATTTTTAGTAGTGTTTTGAAACGAATAACCGGTGGACAACGACTCGCTCCCAGTTACGTGGGGATTTAGGGAGTTTTACATGTCAGGCAAAATGTGCTTGTTCTGCTTACGGCTGCGGAAATAAAGGCGTGACGATATTTGTCTGAAACTAGAGGATGCTATTCCCCACATTTGGAGTAGAAATACTCATAATAATTGTTTCTCTTTAAAAGGTAGGACAAAATTTTCTAAATACAATACGTAGACGACTACAAAGAGTTTTACTTAAAAAATAACGATTTAAAAACGTTGCGGCCTTGTCTGTTTGACAGCCAATGTGAATTAAACAAAATATCTTTAAGGGCCACTCGCAGAAAATTTGAATCGTGATTTAAATCTCGATTTTGTCAATTTTGTCATTTGAGCCATAGTAAAAATGTCAAAAAATTACAAAATCTAGTTTTAAATCACGATTTAAATTTCCTGCAAGTGAGCCTAAGACTAGATAACTTGCGACGATGACGAAGTCTTTTCCATATTTAAATAAAAAAAGACAATATTTTCCGGAAAAAAAAATATTACACTGCTCTTTTAAGTTGTTTATATCGTAACAGATTCTAGAACATACGTAAAACTTACTTCTCGTAAGACTCTTCCTTATCTTATCCCCCTTCCTAGACTAAAATTTAAGAGTTAAATAATGTACCCGAAGCTAGATAAGGAATTGCAATTAATCTGTATCAAGTCAGATCAAGCCATGGACCTCTCTGCGTAGCCTGCTGTAATAGTTGTTATTAGACTAAATTAAAAAGGTTATTATTAATTTTAAACTTTCCCAGAGGTGCTTCAATTGAATGTTGTTGATGAAGACTTTTCACTTTATCTTCTATACATATAATAAAACTGTACATGTCGAATGTCTGTGCATAGAAAAAATGCTTAAAACTAAATCAGGGGGAAAACATTTATATATTTTTTGTTTCTCTGTCTGTTCGTCGGTTTGTACGGGGTGATTTTCAAAATGGCTGGACCGATTTCATAAAATTTTGCAGGGTGATGCCTTATATCCCTGGTCAACATCTCAGATCCTTTTTATTTCAGAAAATTAAAGGGTTCCCGTGGGATCGTTAAAACACCATAGTAACTGCAGACGAAGTCGAGGGCAACAGCTCGCAATTAAATAAAATTTTAATTTGAAAAGCAAACAATCAATGCAACAGGATATTTTTACAATTTACCTACGTTGTTATGTCCCAAATGCGCCATTTCAGGTAAATTATTTTGAAATTACAGTTGATTTAAGAAGATACCAATTTCGTGGGCCGTGGAACCGTTTTAGATCTACTTTGCGACGATATATCCACCTTACCGCATAAAATAATTGGTTTAACTAATAAGTAGGTAACTTGTGATAGTGTATTCTTTTATGAATACAAATCAATTTATCAATGCATACATTGTTGTGTTCCGGTAATTAGAGGTAAAATAGCCAGTTCCTCAGTTGTTGAGGTTTACAGGTGAAGCTCGTTTCCACCTTCGGCCTTATCGTCACTTACATGTAAAAAAATGCAACAAAAAACTATTAATAAGTGTACCTTTTCAAGCTCGCCATTTATTAGAGCATGCTACTTAAACTGAATATTTGATATTTTGTAAGAAACATATTTCTCAAATTATCTCCAGTAAATTTTCTCAAGAAAAGGCTTTAGAAGGAACTGCTTCAGAATATGCTGGCATGAACGTAGACGATAATAAATCTCAGCGTAACTCTGATTTATGCAACCCGTAATAAGAAAATTTAATTAGACCAAAAAGGAGGCGCCTCAAAAGAAATATGAACAAAAATTAACTAGGTAACAATGAAGACAAATGGAAAGAGATCCGGAAGCAGTGTGCTCCCGTTCGCCGGTTCAGAGGAAATTGAGATACAGAAAAAATAAATTAAGATCATCGTGACTTTTCAAGCCTTCAGTAAAAGTAGGTTAACGAAAAACTGGTTAATTTAAAAATTTGCATTTTTGCATTGAAATTTTGAATCTTAGGTAGAGTCGATCAAACTTTATTTCCTTCTAATGAGATTTATTGTCAAAAATTGTTAGGAACATATATGTGGAGTCGACTGTACCTCTTTTTCTCGCTGCCTGCGAAAGTAGAGCAACAATTATCAAAACAATCCCATATAATAATATAGATAACTCTTCATATACCCAGAAAACATTTAAAAAAGGAAATAATTCATTGCAGCCACATAGAAATAAAATGAACATACATTATTTAGTTCGCTGTACTTTCTCACATAGCTATTATAATTTCTTCTTACATCCATATTATTCAAATTATTCTTTAAAAACTGTCTCGAAGTGAAAGCGTTAAAAGGTTTTTGATATTTCCAGCACAGCTGGAGTTAGTAAGATAACTGCTTTTCAAAATTCTGTCTACGTCACAAATAAAAAATATTCATTAAAAAGGTAACATTTAGGGCAAATATCCATCACCCAACGGTAGCACACTGCAGAAATACAGAAATATAGACGAAAAACAAGCAGAGGTCAGTCTCTCTACGTGTTTACCAAAAGGGTGCTTTGTTTGCCATTTCATTGTTTTGTAACGCGATGAAACAAAAAGCTTGAGTGGCACTCATAATTCAACATCTTAAATTCGCATTTCATACTTTTGGGGAGAACTTCACCAACCGTTTGTATAGAAGCGATTCTGACAAATGCCAAACGGCTCGTGAAAGTTTTTGTTATATTTTTTTTACCTATTTAGAACTCTTGTATTTTGACACTCTTGTTTATTTTGGAAAAAAACTCTCGAGGAGCTGGTTGAACTCCACAAATAAACTTATCGATACATCGACAAAACCTTTTAAAATTAGTGCGTCATTACAAGTCGAAAAGGTGTATGTGCATAACTATGTTGTAGAGTCCCCCACGAACTTTTCAACATGCTCTTCAAATAAAGCTATCGATACATAGACACTTATTCCTTTCTCTATTCCCCGCACTAGTGTGGGCCCCGAAATCAGTGCGTCATTAGCCGTAATCACGTTATCTCCAGCGGCTACGTGCACTCAGCTGAAGTGCTAATCGCTACAATTATATGCGTTATGTGAAACAATGTTAGCGGCACACGGAACATTTGCATCGCTTAATATTATCTCACTGAAGCGATTAAAAGACAGCCGTAGCCGAGTTGGGATGGATGGGGCAATACTCGTTCGAGAGGACGCCGCCGCAGGAAACGCAGGTTCGATCCCACCGCCTGTACAACTGAGTTTGAACAATAACTTAAGTACAGTTCATTGTGAATATAACTTGCCTCACATTGTCCCCGGTGCTTGGCAACGAATGAAATGTCCAAATTAAATAATTCAAAAGGTTGTATAAAGGTATTGAACCAGTCTTAACTTGAAGTTATTTATCTTGATAAGAAAGAGAAAGAAAGAAAAAACATTTATTCCGACACAGACACGAGACATAAAGAATATTAGGTTGGGGAAAAAGTCTTTTCGCATTATAGTATGTATAAACTTATAATAAAATCTCTTTGGCTATACTATTTGTATCTGGCTGGTTTTGGTATCATTGAAAGTTTAAATTTTAAAGAACATAATTCCAAATTCAAATTAGGAAAATGTGTGATTTTCATTTGTTTTTCGTACCGCCAAGATGAGTGAATCTAATGAAGAAATTCGATACATTTTAAAATTTTACTACAAAAAAGGTAAAAATGCAACGCAAGCCGCGAAAAAAATTTGCGATGTTTATGGACAGTGTCTGTGAGAGTAGCACAAATTTGGTTTAAGCGTTTTCAATCCGGAAATTTTGATGTCAAAGATGCACGTCGCTCTGGTCGCCCTATTACAGATAAAATGGATGCCATTTTTGAAAAAGTGGAGCAAGATCGGCATGTCAGTAGTTACGACGTAGCTGAAGAACTGGGAATTGACCACAAAACAGTTTTGGCGCATTTGAAAAAAACTGGGTACACAAAAAAGCTCGACATTTGGGTACCTCACGAGCTCACTGAAAGAAACCTAATGAACCGTGTACTCATTTGTGATTCTTTATTACGACGTAATGAAACCGAACCATTTTTGAAGAAGCTGATAACTGGTGATGAAAAGTGGATCACGTACGACAAGAACGTGCGAAAAAGGTCGTGGTCAAAGGCCGGTCAGGCTTCACAGACTGTGGCGAAACCCGGGTTAACTCGCAACAAGGTGATGCTGTGTGTGTGGTGGGATTGGAAGGGCATTATTCATTATGAGCTGTTACCACCAGGCAGGACCATCGATTCTGAACTCTACTGCGAACAACTGATGAGATTAAAGCAAGAAGTTGAGAGAAAGCGGCCGGAATTAATCAACAGAAGGGGTGTGATTTTTCATCATGATAACGCTAGATCTCACACATCTTTAGCCACTCAGCAAAAATTAAGAGAGTTTGGCTGGGAGGTGTTAATGCATCCGGCGTATAGTCCTGACCTTGCACCTTCAGATTTCCACCTGTTTTGGTCTCTTCAGAATTCTTTAAGCAGTGTCAGGTTAACATCACGAGAGGACTGCCGAAACCACTTGTCGCGGTATTTTGACCAGAAGTCTCAAAATTTCTATAGCAATGGGATCATGTCCCTACCTACAAGATGGCAAAAAGTTATCGAACAAAATGGTACCTACATACTTTAGTTAAATGTAAATAAACTATATTAAAAAATGTATTAAATTTTCTTAAAAAATGCGAAGAAACTTTTTCCCCAACTTATTATATACATAGCTATATTACACACAAACAAAGAAAAATACAGGAATACATAGTATCTATCTATTTGAAACTGATTAATATCAACATACAAATAAAGAGCATTTTCTAGTAGCTAAATATTAATTTTTTTTTTTTAAATAAATAAACCCTTATTGTGTCTTAACTATAGTAGTATATATAGAGATGTAATCGCTTATCATTATTTTTACAAAATCGTTGTACATCATTTTTTTCCATCATCAATTGTTTTTGCAGCGCAGGCCATGAAAAGAATATTAATGGTAATTTTTTGACACTCTGCGGATAATTATAGACGATCCCTAATCTCTTCAAAAATATAATATAGCCTATGTCACTTTAGGATAGTGTATCTTCTCAACAGTGAAAGAATTCTTCAAATCAGTTCAGTGAATCCAGAGATTACCCCATACAACGTCACAAACTTATAAACGTAACCTCTTTATAATATACGAGTAAGTTTATATTATAGATTTAATTCATACTTCCATTTTCGCAGTCGCCAAATCAATGATAACTATTGAATAGGAAATCTTCTACTTAGGATAACTTATCTATCATCGATAACAGAATCAACCTCTCGAAGCCGAGTATCTATCGGCAATCGGTAATCAAATGGAATGAAATAATCGAATGCTCCATTATATTTTATCAAGCGGAAGACTAGGGCGTAATGACTCGAGTGGTGATTAAGCAAATATCTGAAGTAATCGGAACAGATATTCTTGGTGAAGTACTAAGACTTAAACAGTTTTATACCTCTACTTATTCACATCTCGCCTACAATCAGTAAGTTTAACACTTATCTAACTTTGAAGCATCAAATTCTATCGAAACATGGGTAATTTGTCTTCAAATCAATAAGAATATGTCCCTCTGCTGGGCACAGGCCTTCCTCATGGAGAAACACGTGAAAAGTAGGGGCCATTACACCACCACGCTGGCCCAATGCAGGTTAGCGGGTAGAAATTCTTCTCGGGGATGTCTGCGTTCCGAGCGAGTGGTAGATTCACTTATTTATAAATTGACGTTTTTAAGTGTTTGTATATCAAGCCTATAAAATAAGGATATTTTGATTTGATTTGAAACAGCTGCAATAGCGACTGGGACCAACGGCTTTACGTGCCTCCCGAAGCACGGAGGAGTTTAAGATCACACAGTTTTTGATCACCTGACCATGGCGAAGGTAGCTTTATTTTTTAATGCCTAAATGAGTTTAGTTTCGATATCTAAAGCCAAAGAGCTGTTACCACTACGCCACCTGTGATCCTTGAAATTTAAGGTAATTCAATTCAATTCAAATCTTCATTGCATATCGCATTACAATTTACATAGGTGGTACAGATAGATAGCCATACATGTGACGCCCGGTGAGGGCACAGCAATACGAGAGGGCATACTTACTTAAAATTATTACATTCTTAGAAATCTGAACTATATTTCTTACATAATACATATTATAATAGTATTTAACCTTAACTATAATAGTATACACATTATTTATTATTATATCTATATTATTCAATTCAATATTTACTATATATTTATAATTGAGCGAACAAACCTTTCTGGCTTTTGCCTCACTATCTAATATTAAGATAATGCTGTATTTTGTTTATTAAATATATAAAAAAAAAATCTTAAGAAAGAAAAGGTATCTAGAATATGATGTATGATGCGTTTCTTGCAATCTTAAGATTGAATGTGAGCTAACCGGTGAGGCGAGGAAAGAGGAATGAAAGAGGGAGACATTTTGCTTCGACCCCATATAGAGCAGACCCCGGCAGGATAAAGAAAATAACGTCAAATACTCGCGAGTACAATAGTTCCTAATTTTATTTTCAATTAAACGCCAACCAGTTTAACACCTCTTAAAAATTGGGTCCCGTGTTGGTCCGGTAAGCAAAAAAAATGTACCAACTGCTTTTCTTGTCTAGGATGTCGTAAAAGGCGTATTGGGTACATGGTCTGTGGTTGTGTAGGCGATGAGCTAGCCACTTGTTACTACTTCAGTTTCACGATTTTCCTTGTTTTATAAGTCCGTTTTAAGACAGCGGTAGCCGAGTTGGGATGCATGGGGCACTACTCGTTCGAGAGGTCTCGACTCTTGCGACTCGCGAGTTCGATCCCACCGCCTTACCTATCCCACTACTGAGTATATAAAACTTATGTAACCTACAGTTAATTCACGTTGTGCCCGCTGCATGGCAACAGGCTTGCCACCTGTAACATGGGGACTTAACGTATCCACCTTCTCCCTTTGGAGAAAGAGGCGTTATGACATGATCATGTTATGTTTTTTAACATAGAAATGGCTTATTGTCATTCAGCATTGCTAGATTAATTAAGCTAAAATAATAAGCGCGATACTGGCAAAAATGGCTTAAGCAGACGGATATTGTCAATATTCAACTAAAAAGAGTGATATATGAATACCGGTTCTGGATTTGTCCAGAACCGCAGTAGAGGAGAAAGCAAACACAATTAACGTCGCGCGGACCGCCGAAAAGCTCCGTCTATTTTTATTTTATTTTAACGAAACGAATTCGAGTGCCTTTGTGAATATGTTACGGTATCCCAATGAGACTAGCTTCAAAAAAATATTATTTACATGCGAACTTCAGTAAAATTCCCGAATCGCAACTATTGGGGGGAAGCGCCATCACGTATATCGCGGTACATAAAATGGCTGCCTATGATTACTTCGTTGGACCAGCGGTGGGATTTCTTTTTCAATGTTAAAAACAGCAACTCGCATGTGGTTTGTTTGCTGTGTGCAATTTTTTTCCTAGATGGACGAATATCAAGTGTACAGACAAGTTTAAAAATGTGTGCTAATGTTTTCCTAGATGGACGAACATCAAGTGTATAGACAAGTTTAAAAATGTGTGCAAATGTTTTCCTAGATGGACGAACATCAAGTGTACAGACAAGTTTAAAAATGTGTGCAAATGTTTTCGTAGATGGACGAACATCAAGTGTACAGACAAGTTTAAAAATGTGTGCAAATGTTTTCCTAGATGGACGAACGTCAAGTGTACAGACAAGTTTAAAAATGTGTGCAAATGTTTTCCTAGATGGACGAACGTCAAGTGTACCTACAGTCAAGTTTAAATTTCATTTTTGACAGGTGACAAGACTCTATTCCGTTCCAATAAGAATCACTGTCAAACGTTCAAACATATTTTATGGAGTTATGCACCACGGTCCGAAAAAAATTGCACGTTGACTGGCCCAATGCGGATAATAATGAAATCAAAGGCCCATTGCAACCACACTAGTTTTAACTGAAAGGTGTTACAATAACCATCCCAGTTACAAACCCAAGGTTTGCAAATACAGTTAACGGTTACCGCGGTCTACGGGCAGGCAGAGCTGACGCCGTTTTTATTTATAAAAGCTAACCAACAGTTTGAACGCTTGTGGCCTGCGGCCAAATTGAGACTACACAATTTGGAAAGTAAATGTAAATTGTTTATTTTTTCATTGTTCTTTGAAGCGGGCAGTTGTAGGAATGTTTTGAAAGACACAATAATTATGCTTTTTGTGATAACAGTGATAAAAATACAAACATACCTAATAAGTTGTTTCTTTACTTTATTGGAGTTCATTCGATATTTTATAAATATTCCATTTCAGAGCACACACAGGGGCCACCAGCCACAACCGCAAGACGCTTCCATCGGCATATTTCTCATATTTCTTGTAGTTTTCATACATTTCATACTACCTGTTTTCCGCAACTTCGTACGCGGTTACTGGTTTATAACTATCCCACGAGAATCCTTTAATTTTGCGGAATAAAAATTATCCAAGATGTTGTCCAGGGATATAAGGTGCAATGCAAAATTTCATTGAAATCGGTCCAGCCATTTCAGAGATTAGCGTACAAACAGAGAATCAGACAGAGAAACCAAGAATTTAAAAAAAAATGTATTTTCTCTCTTTTTACATCCTCCTGACATGATTTTGTGCATTTTTTTTCTATGTACAGACATTCGACCTCTACAGTTTAATTATAATGTTGATAGACTCGCCGGCCACAGTTGACGCTGGTGGTCGTCACACGATCGTCGCTGCTCGCTTCTCGTGGCCCGCGCCCGGCCACTAAACCACACTAAACGCCAACACGAAACGTTGCCACACGCCATTCGCGCGATTCCGCACTGCATGCATGAGATAAAAAAAAATCAGCCACTGACCCTATATGGCGGCTACCGACTACAAGTGGCTGTAGTGCTTCAACTACTTTTGAAGCGGCGTCTAACTTCTTGTGGCGGCGTTTGTGGCTGTGGTCGGTGGCTCGTGTGTAAAATCAAAGTTAAAAATAATTTTATTTCATAGGCCAAGTTTGGCACTTAAAATCGTCAACATTTTACATAATATCTATTTTACATCTCTCATGTTCGGTAAGTAGGTCCTTAATAACCCCAGATGCGGGTTGTAAGTGACCAATTACCGCCCTAGGTTAATAATGTAGCTAGAAACGCCCTAGGGCGGTAAGTAATTAAAAAAAAACTCTTTCAAAATGTTCGCGTACATCTAACCATCTTACTGGCACTAGACATCATGCATTCAGCCCAATGACAAAAGAAGTCGCTGCGCTATTTTCATCAATTTTGAATATCGAACGGCGAAGCTAAATTTAGTTCTTGAAAATAAATTTATTTATTCTTGTAATGCCTTTTTTTCCACTTACCTCACAATCGAGATGTAAAGCAGAGTAGTTAGCTCGGGTGTAAGCATCAATTGCACCTCGAACAATATCTCGGGCTGCAATTGATGCCATACAGCCCTTGGCTACTAATCTACTATTACAAAATAAATCAATATGTAATGATTACAGACTATTGTATTAAAGTTCATTATCGCCAGCGCTTGTAGCAAGTACATCCACAGCACAGTACAAGTACATCTTTGAATGTGGTTGTAATCGATACAAGCGACCGGATTCCGAGAGTAAGGCTTTTCATGAGAAGAACCCGACAAGAAACTCATGAGCCACTTTTCTAAATAGCCAATCATAATTTTTTTTGTATAAAGGTTTTGTTATCTGCGGGGATACAAAATTATTTTATTTATTTAAAGTTAATAATAACTTTAACCACCATATAACCATAACCATATTCAGACAAATAAACGATTCTTATTCTTCTTATTCCTAACCTTCAACGAAATCATTAGGTACTTTTGAATCCTTCTTGCTTGTGTAGGACATAACAATATATGTTATTTTAACTTTTGAGTGGTTCTTACATCTCAGCTTTAAATGATTATTAATTATCATCTTCCCACCAATCGGTCTTTCTCTGTCCGTATCCATTGGCTTCCCGTGATATTTTCAGCGTAGATAGATAGAGGATATTATTATTGTTATCCTGTGACCTTAGTAAATCGACTCCATTGCCCTTTAAGGTCCACTTGCAGCAAAATTAAATCTAGATTTAAAACTCGATTTTGTCAGTTTTTGACATCTTTATTATGGCTTTTATGTCAAAAAATTACTAAATCGAGATCGAGATTTAAACTAGGTTTGAAATTTCATGGAAGTGATCCTTATTGACTTAAAGCCCATTGAAATCTGACAACACCCACGTATTAAAAATCTTAATTTTGAGACCCTTACGTTGAAATATTCAACTATTCGAGTACTTAAAATCTATTGTTGGTCCTAAATAAACACCTCGCTTGACACAAAAACAAATAGTAGATAAAAAAGCACACCGAAAGATCTATAAATAATAGAATTGCAACCTCTAACGGTGGTCGCGAATTTCTCAAGTCGAAAACCATCTGGTTAAAAGGTCTGTGAGTAATGGCGCCGCCTGTTAGATCCGACACCGAAATACGACGGCAATTAAATGTATTGGTAGATACCAATACATTGTCTGTCGCGCTCTTGTCTACTCTAGTTAAAAGGTTTATTCTCGCTTGCAATTTCTAAGAAATATCGGCGATATTACTAATGAAACCTGTCAATCATCTTTGATAGTAATGTGACACACTTGTGGCAAATACCCGATTTATTGGTCACAAGTCACAATAGATAATAGTAATGTTCGGCAAAGTAGAAAGCCGTTTTCTGAACGAAATATTTATAGGATTTGACGTATCGTCGGGGATAGTGCAAATGTGCAAATCCACTAATCTACCATACCTAAAGTCTGCGTATCTGCAATAGATCTAGTTTTACCTCCTGAATTACAACTAAATATTAAAGTCTAAAAAAGGCTAAAATCTAGGCGGGAATTACCCGCAAAAACTCAAATTAGCTACATTTGTCAGATACGCGGAATTATCCAACGGTAGTTCCGCGGATTTGCACTATCTCCGACGATATGGGAAATGACAACCGAAAGTCCTAATCGTCACTTGCTCTGACTAATTGCATGGGGACTTTAACATCGAAAATGGGTGGCTAAATATGGGTGCTAACATTCTGCCTACCAGTGGCGGAGCGTCCGTACAACCCGATTCCTAACAGCCATACCAAATGAGCGAGCATAAAAAAATACCTAACTAAAAACAAATTTGTCTTGTTTCATTACTATAATGCAGGTACAATACCATTTTATTAACAAATATAAAATCATATAACAGTAAAACACGCGCGCGAAATAATGCGCAACATAGGTACATACAAAGAACTAGCGAAGTTCCAATCACTCACACATCATCGCTCCCGCTCTCTAGATTCCTTCAATTAACTCGTAAAATCTCGAGTTATAGACGCCTGCGATACAACACGCACACAGACAAGCGTTCTCTTGTCACGTCTGTGTAGGTCTCTCATAGGCGCACGCAACAGAGAAATAGTACCTAAAGATTGCCTAACATGCCGGCTTTTTGCGGCCTACGAGCCTATCCATCGATACACTACGACACACGCACACACTAGTCATAAACTCTCACGTACGTTTCGCGGAAAGCCAAAAGTAAAGTTCAGCCAAAAGTAAATAGTTTAGATCTTATTACAATAGCCATAAGGGCGGAACTTCTTTCGGGAAACGCACGCAATATCGCGGCCGTGCGGAACTCCGTAAGCTGCCACGGGCCGGCTTGTATCGTCCTTCTCTTACTAACGCAGCCAGCTTTTGTATAATGCATCCCTTTCTTTCTAGCTGCTCAGAAATGGCGGTTTATGCCGATCCCGAGCCGAGTTGTAGTTATTTCTCTGTCTTGCATTGCCGGTGTTTGATAATGACATTTCATTCTGATATTTTAGTTTATTCTGCTTCGTAAACTTAACGTAATTAATTAGTTTTATTGTATTTTTAGCACTAATTCAGTGAAATAGTAAAATTTTACTAACATGTGTGTTGTAGTTTTAAAGGTGTATTGTGATATGGTGAATTGTGTCGCTCCGCAGGGATTTAATTGGTAGGTTTTAGTTTTTAATTAATTTTGGTTTATTCTCTCTCGGCACAATAATGGCCCCTTTGATGCACATAGATTGTTGTCTTACCGATTTCTTGCTAAGTGAAGGAAAGCAGTTTTCAAAGTTGTCGTTTGAAAATAAAAAATATGTCATACAGTTAGGTTAAAATCGTCCAAGCATGTCAATAGATTACAAGCGTAGAGACGGTTTTTTCAAGCATTTCCACAGTTCTCTTTATGATAAATATAGTTGGCTTACAGGCAGTTGTTTATTAAAAAAATGTTTTGTTTTCCGTGTCTTTTGTTTTCTGATTCAAGCAACGTTTGGAATCGAAGGGATTTTTTGATGTTAATAATTTATCAAACTCAGCTATAAAACATGTTCAAAGTGAGAAACATATACGTAGTTGTTTAGCGTTGCATGAATTTGGAAATAGTATAATAGAAAACTATTTTAACAATAATTTTGAGGCTCATAACCGCAAAGTCGAACGTAATCGAAATCTGTTAATAACGCTTCGACACAGTTATTCTCTTAGGTAAACAAGATTAGCGTTTCGCGGGCACGACGAAAGTGTAAATTGGGATAATCGTGGTATTGTTAAAGTATTGTATATGGTATTTGTTTTCTTTGTTTATCGCACACTGTAGACCCGTTCACACACACAAACAAATTACCCATTTTTTGTGGGTCCTAATTTTTACTGTGGCTATTACTATTACTATTACCCATTTTTTGTGTAACTTTTTTTTTCACGCCACGCCACTGTTGCTGCGGGGAAAGAGGCGTGATGATAAATTTTATGTGTTATGTTATGATATAAACTTTCAAAACCGGATAATAAATGGGTCTATTCATCACACAAAGGTCTGCCTCGGTCCGCGAGTCGAACTTGGGGCCTTAAAAAGGGGACAAACAGTCAAGGAAGTCGTCAAACCGAAATCTTTTGTTTTATGTATGTACTACCTACTTATGTGTAAAGTACGTGTAATAAATGTTGAAGTTCGGAAAGAAATTAACTATGTATCTACCACGTGTACATTAGTCAGACTAATTTGTAACACACATCATAAACACGCAAACAAAAACCCAAAGAATTAGCCTGGAGCCTAGAAATTCGAAATAAATAAATCCTTCGTATTGAAGAACTTTTAATTGGGGCAAAGTAATCTGATATCGATTGCGGCGACGGATGGGCTCTTTGTCCCCGTAAAAAGACTCTGATAAAAGACAGAAAGAAAGCGTCTTTGTTTTCCACTTTTTCTTTCGACTGTACAGATAAGGCTGTTGTTAGCTTATCGTGATGTTGAGGAAAATGAGGTTTTGTTTTTCTCGTATGTAGAGACGTTGAGAATGTAATGACAGAAGGTCGTTCAGTATTCATGATTACATGGATGAGGTTAGATGTTACATGAAATCCGATTTTAGAAGATTGAAACAATACAGAAAAACATAGGTCGGTCGTGAATACTGATTATTCAGGGCATGTTGTTTAAAAAAGTCAACAGTTTGAGAATAAATTAAAATATTGGAGATAATTGATCCGTCCGTCCTTAGCCTTATACGTGCAACTGTTTTGCCTTCCTCATGGAAACAAACACATAAGGAGTACCTATGGGCCGTAACACCACCACGCTGGCACAGTGCGGGTTGGTAGGTAAAAACAGTTGCAACAGCAACCAAGACACGGGACTGACGGCTTAACGTGCCTTCCGAAGCACGGGGAGTTTGACATCACAAAGTTTTGGACACCCATCCACGGCCTGACCATGGCGACGGTAGCTCCTTTTGATCAACATTATTTTATATAAATTAAACTTCTTTTCTTTTCAATTTACGCATCCTAGAAACTGCTGGTCGGCCACAACTGGCTTCGACTGTAGCAATACGGATAGCAGAATAATTAAAATTCATCACGCAAATGCTCGGAATAAGTTGTAATGAAAACTGGGAATTGTGTAGATGCAGATGCAGCTCGACTGGAAACGTTGATTTCCTTATTTCTCAATTTATTCCCAACTGCTATGAAAACTAATTAATTATACTTAACTTGTGCGGATTTTTTATCATTGTAGAGATATGTCAACAGTTTATTTGGGGAAAATGTTGATGTAATTCTTAAATGAACTTCTTGATTCTTTCGTCGTCATCAGCTTGACTTCCCACTGCTGGGCACAAGCCCTACTACTTAGAAACACGTGATGAGTATGGGCCAAAACACCACGCTGGCGCGATGCGGATTTGTGGGTAAGAATTGTTGCAATACCAACCGGGACCATTCCAATGGCTTTATGCGTCTTCTGAAGCACGGAGGAGCTCGAGATCATAAAGTTTTGGTCTCCCAGCCCAAAACTCAAAATGACAAAAGTATTTAATATCGAAAGTTAAAGCGTTCGAACTTGATAGTTTAAAAATGTTTACTTTTTATACTATTCTTAGAGAAACAAAACTCTTACAAGACTATCCTACTGCTAGTAAGGCGTAAGCGCATACAGGTTGTGGAAAAACCTTGCCTTGCAAAAAAGTGACATGTTTAAGATGAAATTAATAAATCGGTAGTAAAGTTATTCTCATTTTAACTCATTATAGAAAAATATTTATTATTTATTTATTTATTTAACAATTTATTGTACACAAAATACAGAACAGGAGAACATTAAAAGACAAAAGTACAAAAGGTAGGGCTTATTTCTAAAAGAAATGTCTAACAACCCACCTGCTATAGGAGGAAATAAGTTTGTAATAACATTTATATTTAGAAGATTGTTTTACTTATAGCTAGATAGTAAGACCATAAATCGCGTACAAACCTAGTAACTCTAAATAAATCGATGCATTCTGTATGCACATAATCTAACTTGCCAAGGTTTTGCTTTTGGAACTTGAGTCTTATCGCCAGTGCAAAAGGTAAGTCGCTATTCAATACAGCCACGTCCAAGTTTCAGTGGTCAGAAAACTCGGCAGGAGTTTTATTCAGATAGTTTTCGCATTACTCACAGGCGAGGAAAACCAGTATAACAAGTCGTAAACTTGTGCCATTAAAACGTAGAGGTAAATTAGGTAGAGTTGCTTAGTTTCTTAACAATATGTGTAAGAAACAAATAGTGTGAGCATGAAGGTGATCATCGTTTTTAATCGAATTAAGAAGATCTCTCTAATCTGCGCATAATTTATTTCTTCTTCTAGCTCTCTCTGACGTACAACTATGTCAGAGGGAGCTAGTAAATCCAACATTTATCTCAAAAATCGTGCACATTTCTCCATTTATAACTAAATAAAAATAATTAAAGAAACACATATTATCTTCTGACATTCACACCTCTCATACAAGCAGTCTGTTTTTGAAGAGGAGGAATCCATTTATGGGCCACATCTACCGGTGGCTAGATGGTCAGCGCGTGGGACTCGCTAGAAAATTCTACCTAAATACTTACTAAGTGAGCTGGTCATATTAGCCGTAGAACTGACGACCGTTGGAGTCGTAAAGTTCTTGAGTGGAGACCGCGACTCGGCAAACGCAGTGTGGGACGCCCTGTGACAAGATGGGATAACTATGTTCGTAGGTTGGCTGGAGTGGGCTGGATGAGAACGGCCGAAGATCGAGAGCGGTGGCGTGCATTAGGGGAGACCTATGTGGCTTACTAAAACTCCCCGATATACCCGTCCCTGCCGTTCCCTAGGAGCGACTCAGGATCCGCGAAACATTACCCCGAGCTGAGCCGGCCTAGGGCTTCCCGACCTAGTCGCACACTAGGTCTTGCGCCAGTGGGGGATTTTCCGGGCACATTCGAAAATCCCCAGACGTGGCATATGAACATCGAAAAGTGAAGAGCAAATGCCTGTATCTATCACACAAACATTTACCACCATCGGTAATCGAACCCACAGATCTTTTGAGATAGCGACGTTGTAAAATCCACTCGACCACGAAAGTCTTCAGTGGCTATAGCCGCTTACAAAAAGAAGAAGAATTGCAGTGCAGAAGAATCACAGTGTACCTATTTTGCCAGTTAGTTGAATAAAAATGTAAATACAAAAAAGCAAAGTAAAAACACATATAGGTACATATCGTCATGCCAATTTCCCGAAGGGGTGGCAGAGGTGTTAGACACCCACATTTCGCCAGGAATGTCAATTCCCCATGTAACAATTGGCAAGCATGTTGCAGGCACAATGTGGGGCAAGCGATATTCACAATGAACATACGTAAGTTTTATTCAAACTCACTGGTTCAGGCGAGGTGGTGGGATAGAACACGCGAGTCTCGCGGCCTCTTGAACAAGTCAACCGTACCCCGAGTACCCCGTCCGTCACAACTCGGCTACCGCTGTCAAAGTAAAAACAGCAGATATACTGTTTTAGCTTATACTGTACCCGCCCTGCCATCTTAATAGTGCCCCGTGCCAATAAAGAACAGCATGCAAATCTGGAAAGTTAGTTATATTGACTCTTCGTTTGCAGATATTAAAAGAAATAGACCTTAATTCTGTGTGGTTACTATCATGTATACAGAAAGAATAATTTAACTGTCGTTTTTGTAGTGCAAAACTTTCTTTTTTGTTTTCGACTAAGATTTGGCTAACATTTTGCGCGATCGGGACCCAGGGCCATGTTGCATTCAAGTTCCTCTCTCCATTTAAAAACTTTAACTAATGTAGCCCAAATTCCGACAGAGCTCTAGTACCCATAAACCGTCACAAGTAAATCGATTTTAATATCAGTATTACAAGGCACACGAGGTCCGAAACTAATAAGAAAATTAATATTCAGTGCACCGATATATCAAACTCGGTAAGCCAGCAATGAAGCTAGCCTTGTGGTCTAGGAGCCAACTGCATCGACGTTCAAAGCAGTAGTAGATTCCTATATAGCGCGTATCCACAACACGTAAATGAATACTACCAGCCCATCTCTTCCCTTGGATGTCGTAAAAGGCGACTAATGGACTTAGAACTGCACAACCATCAAATAGCTTAAAACAGCGACGGGCTCACCGCCTGTTATGCTGAGTGTAGTCGCAGCTTGGTGAATCGCGGACTATGGCAATGGACTGGTGCTTTTGTCTAGTCTCTGACTAACCCTTAGGAGATAATAATCGTGATTATATGTATACATATATGTAGTACCTATATAAAAATTAGGAAACTAGACTAGACACGCTACTTCTTTTCAAAGACAAATAAAGTAACTAAAATAGTTCCTACCTCACACAAAGCAGCTCAGAGTACAATCACTTGCAAAAATCATGCAAAAATAGGTACCTCTCTATTTATATAAATTTGACAGGTGATAGTCATTAGTCATTTATTGACAAAAGTGTAGGATACATATTTTTGCACGCGACTGTACCTACTTACGTACTAAAATTTCTATAGTAGGTTTTATACTTTTGAAGACTATCCCTAGGCGTATGCAAAAGTTCCAATGTGTTTGCTCGGTCCCGTTGACGAGAACTAGAGCGAAATAATATGGAACTTTCTCCAACGATTCCATTTTAAGCATAGGCTTCAATCATACTACGCGTTAGGCAAAATAATATTATGATATTTTAACCTAACTACCTTGACTTGGAGACACGACAAATTTTTTTGTTGTTGTAAAATTCTCCCATGTAGGGAAGGCAAAGGGAACGGAGCCCATACAGCCAAGTCTTCAGTATATATTTCTTCAGTAGTTTGCATTGAAATGCTAGTGTAATGCATTTCAATGCATCTTGGGAGAGTTTGGCGTCAAACGATCGATGGCAGACACTGTGGTGCTACTTGGATGAGGTGGATTACCACGATAAAAAACTCATCACTTTTCACACCACTTGACGCTTATTTCGATAATCCTCCACATTGCACATCATCACAGAGAGTTATTACACAAAACTACACTGATTTTACGTAACATTATCCACTCCGAAACAATATTACAATCATCGAAATAAAAATCACGTCCGCCATAGTTGAATGCCGCCAAAAACTCCACAATTTTTTTTTTTAATCCATGGGATCTCCCGTCTCGAAATTACGCGTGTGACGTCACAGTAGACATTAAAAAGTTGACACGCTAGGTTTCAATATAAATCGTTATACCTACTTGTGTTATCTATGTAAGGGTATCTCTGTGGTTTAAACATTGGCGTCGATAGGCGAGTCATGAAATTCTCCTGCTATCTATGTATAATAATATTTTATGTACCTACTTATAAAGGTATCTACGTCAGGCATTTCCGCCAGAGTCTTATTATTTATCATCAGTATCATCACACGGCCTCCGTTTCCTTACAGCGAAATTTTTGCCAGACCACGCGATTCAACGCCACACAAATATTCAAGCGGTTTTCCCAAAGTTTTCTCGTTAATAAAACTCTTATAATCAAGTACCGCGAACCGCTTACAGAATAATTTATACGCACTCATCTTAACGGCTTTTTTCTTCCATAAAAATTCATACGCTTCAGTAACATCTGAGTTGACGAATATAGTCGAGAAAATTCGTGGTGCGGTTGCGGACATATCAGTAGGCTAGGTATCCGAAACACAAGCAGCATTATAAGAATTTAAACTTTCGCGTTGCATTGTATATAAAGGTTACGCTAACGGGACTACACGAAACGAAATGTCGGGCAGTAAGTATAATACGTCTCAATCCAAGTTGCCAAAAAGGTAAACAAAAAAGCCGACTTACCGAATTTGTTATTCAATAATCACACTTTTTACATTGACATTGGGACGTAAATATAATTAACGGTAACAATTGTTGTCCGTTTTAACTGATTTCAATTACCTACAGTCATCACAAAACATTTTAGAGATGAAACATTACCTTTGTTTTGTTTATCTTTTTGGCACCTTGGATTGAGACGTACTAATACTATAGTATCTATATGCTACATAATGTAGGTCGCGTGTAGTCCCTTTAGTGTAAACTTTATATACAAGCAGCAATAGTTGTTAAAATGGAGCTACTTGATAGGTGTGAATGTCTGAGGATATTTATTTATTTATACCACTACCAAACCTACTTATACTGTTAGCAATTTAATATTTCATTGTGAACTTTTACATGATTTCGATCGAACCTTCCCTTGTTGGGAGAAGGGGTCGATGTAGTTACCGTTTTCTATAAATTTAATATCTGTACCTTATTCCTTACTCAAAATTAGTTATGAGGTTATTTAATGATTGTTTAATACTTACCAGTATCAGTACAGTAGTGTTTGTTCACATTTTTTTACATTATTTCGCAGCAGACATCACCGCCTCATTTTATAACTAACGCAATAGTTGTACCGCTCTCAGCCCAGTTTCGCTGCACTTTCCGGTCAAAACGCCGGCATAACCGTAAATTGGGAACTTTGTCGAGGGTAGGACCATCGCGGCATAATTCGGGAACTCGGACTGTTACCAACTCGCATTTTCCATTCATTACCTAAAATAGGGCGTGGGAATTTAGAGCAATGTCCTGCTAGTTAAATGTAGATATTTCAATTTTCGTTTTTTACATAATAATTTTAGGGTTGCGGCGGTGAAGAAAATACAGCTTACGTCTTAATTAATATATTGGAGAGCGAAAAACACAAAAATGTCCCGCTACACATTTACACGGTCGGCGCCATAGTGCCGAGCCGAACGCTATACCGCTCCCGCTCGCATCTCACTCGTTCGTTTGACAGTTGTAATATGAAATTTATGTCAATTGAACTGCCAAGTAAGCTATTCAGAACTTACTTGTCGATTGTGAAACAGGCCGTTAGTATTTTGTTTGTAACTATTAAGTTTCACAGTATTCTTAAAAAATAATTACCTCCTCTAAAAATAGACCATATTTTTAAGCATTTGATTTGTTTTGATAATTTGTTGTAAGTTTAATTGCTTATTATTATTATCGCGCCTTTATACCCGAAGGGGTAGGCGGAGACGATTTACATACCCACACATTTTGCCAGTGATTTCGTTGGCCCCGCGTAATAGGGAGTAGGTAGGTAATCCCATTGTCTTTACCGGACAATTGAAACCAAACTTCCCACAGCCAGCAAAGGTTGTTACATACCATTTATATTTTAGAACTGCCTTCCAAATTATTATCGAACACCAAAAATAACATAACATATCATCACGCCTCTTTCCCCGAAGGGGTAGGCAGAGGAGTTAAACACCCACATTTCGACAGATATGTTAGGTCCCCATGTAACAGGTGGCGAGCCTGTTGCCATGCACCGTGCATAATCTGAGGCAAGGGATATTCACAATGAACCGAACCAGAAATAGAAAATGTAATTAAAGATGTCTGCAGGCCCCCCACAAGCCGATGATGTGCCCCTGATGGGACCAATCTAATTTATTCAGCTCTATTCAGCGTGTCTATATACAAACGCCCAGTTTTGTATGGAGCTTGTTCAGCTTCCCGCGTCTGATCAGCCGCGTAAGCATCTCATGTAAAATCGTCGTTTTACAAAGAAAACGCTGAAAACACAGGAACTGAATAAGCCCCTTATTCTTAAATATCAGTCAAGTCACGTCCCTTCCCGCTCTGACTAAATAATAAAGTGACAGGTATAAAGATTCCATGATTCGGCAGATAATTGGGGGGGGCTGATCGGTATCCCTTCGGTCTTTGCTTTGACTATTGTCAAAGGTGACAAAAAGCTGCTGAATGTAGACAACGCAAGACAGACCGGTGTGGATATTCTTGGAAAGGCCTTTGTCCAACAGAAGGTGCCTCTCCACAGAGATGAAACTACATAAAGATCCATACAAACCTATCATTCCATTTCCATAGTTAACTCATAATGATGATCACTGCGCGAACAATCTCCATCGTCTGAAAGAAGATACCTCTAACATAGAATGCATTATTTGTGATGCAACTCTGATATTTTCCGACTAATATACCCAATACTTGTTTCTGAAATTCTTATTACACCTCCAGTCTTCCAGAACACCGAAACAAGTCCAGGAGTTGCCCGGAAAGTTAACAAAAGCAACTAGGTTCCTACATAATTGTTCTAGTTGCCGCGGTAAATGGTAATGACTCCGCTTCTTACAAGTGGCTTACAAGCTTGTAAATTGAGTAAGAAAAGGAAGAAATAATATATGCTAATTACCAAACTGCGAAACTTAAACTACATTGAACAATAGCTTCTGCAGCTATTGATCTGTTTTGTTCTTTCAGAAATCGTTTATTCCCACTGCTAGGTACCCACAACACAGGCCTTCCTACGTGGCGAAACACATGAGGACTATAAGCCACACACCACACTCAATGGCTTTGTTTTCAAATCTTATAAGTAAAAGAACGTAGAAATAGTATAAAATTGCCTGCCAAAATTTCGAAACTAGCTGTATTAAAAGAAGCGTAAATAAAAAGCTTCCCATAGTTAAGTTCACAATCGTTTAAAAACAAATAACAAAACGATGTTTTTTCTCCGTTTACTGGCGTGATGCCCAAATGAAGCTCCGCAAAATTACCCTAATGCGTTTTCCTGTGGTTGTTGTATTTACGCTGCCCGTACTAGGTACCTATAACTACTCTAATAGGTTTGTGGTCCGGACAACTGTCGAGCTAGCAATTTCTGTAGAAGTGGATTATCAAGTAGTTAGACGCCGATTGCACAGAAAGCGGCTTTGGGATAGAATACCTTGTCTGAAATCGCCAACGTCGTTAAGTCCAATTACGGCCTTGTCTTGCAGCCGGAAAACGCCACTGATGGACGCATGCCTCCACCAAGGACTGCTATACCAATCAAGGCTACGAGAATAGAACTCTTGTTAAACAAAAATCTTTAAATTTGACAGAGAACCTTATGGAGTGAAAATACGAATGCTTTTGTCGATTAAATATGGCGGCAAACATGACAGAACGTTTGGCTTAGCGACCTTCAACTTCATCAGACGGCTTTCCAACTCTGCGCCTCTTGGTGACCAACCTTCTTTACCCGACGATCTTCAGTATGCAACCAATGTGCACTACCACTGAAGTTAAGTCCAGCTTAATTAATTACTAAATGAACCACCATTACGCCGTGTGTTACGACAGCAGACGAGCAAGGTAAATGATGATTGAAACTTAATCGATTGAGCACACGAATTAATTCACTGGGCAATAATACCGCGGCCTGATCTCGTAAGCCCAGCCAAGGCATTCAATGATGTCATATAATTAACGTTCATAGTCCGCCTACCTAATTATTCCTAGTGTATAATGCCCAAGACGTGCCCGTGCGTGTAATTAGATTTCATGGTCAATGGATTATGCAACTTTGCGATGTCTAACCTACGCCCCTAGTATAATCTCCAATGTTCTATTCTCCTCACTAGGGACCTAAAACAAAATAGGTATTACGCAACTACGATAGCAGGTCCAAAAATTGCAAAGGCATCGAATTATTTTTCTGAGAATCAAAGCCATTTTTTTTCGAGCCTCTGAAGGAGGACTCTTTACCTTCCCATGCGGAAGATGGAGGTGGTGAATCCCTCATTGGATACCCACCGGCCGGCCGGGGGTTATGTCGGACTCCTACCGACTAAACACCACCTTGCTTTAAGCCGTTTTACGGGCCTTGGTAAAGCATAATGCAGAATGCGCCCCCTCCCTCAGGAAAGGGAGAGGTGCGGCGCTGCGCTAGCTACTTACTAGGGCATGTGCACCAGATATACGATCGGAACCGAAGTGGGCCGATCGTATCGGACAAGTGAGTCTGTACATGCGAGCAGAAGTCCACACGTACAGGGTGGGAGGGGGCTACGCCGCGGATTCCGCAGCTTGCAGGGACTCTAAGGCTCGCGACAAGGGATCGGGAGCGTCTTAGAAGACGTGTCGGGATCAAAGCATTGCAGTGAGGAGCTTTATATAGACTCTTCAGCCTGCTTGGACACAGTCTTACCTACACATGTAAGTAAGTATATGAACCCCAGATTAAGGGCCTGACCCTAACAAGCTACCGCTAGCTTATATGGGGCAATCACTAAATGGTGGCAATTGCAACTAGGACGAGCGACTCAAAATGTCTTCTAAGCACAGTGGAACTCAAAATGACAAAGTTTGAACACTGACCTAGGGTCCAACCATGGAGGCAGTTGTATTTTTTCCAATATCGAAGTGTCCTGCTTTTAACAAACGCTCTAAACCTACACTATTATAACTAGAGATCGGATATTCGGATGCATATTTACTTAATGTTAAGATATTGTAGAAAGCACTTTTTTATCGAAAATTTATAAATATTTTGTAAGTAATGGTTAAATTAGTAGAACCGAGCTTAATAAACAAAAATATTTTTATTTATATTTAAAATATTAATTAATTTTTTTTATAACACTATCACTTCTCTTACACCCTTCATCAAATTTTAAAACGATAATGCACAAATAATCTTACGTAAAACTAAATATGCATCTGATAAGTCATGCAATCCAGAAATCTCAGGATTTTATTTTTAATACATATATTTTATGAAGCCGCTTCCATAATATGTGACCCAAAAATGTACTTTAGGTAAATATGCATCCGAAAATCCAATCTCTAATTATAACAACCTAAGTAATTATTATAGAGAGAAATAGCTAACACCATCGCAATAGCGGATTATGTTCTTAAGATAATTTGCCGTCGGAGGAAATTCCCGAATAAGCCCGTTTTGAAATTCCCCGTGCGTCACCAGAACTATTAAAACCGAGTTAGAACGAAACTCAAAGAATTATGCAGGATTATACCCGAGAGTTAAAAACCATTCTATAGTGCTTTCAGAGAGCTGTTCCAAAGCTTTTTATAACATGAACTACATAATATATTTTTAGTGGAACTGTACCCCTAGTGTAAGTTATCATTGTCAAAACTGTAAAAAGTATTAGCGTTAAGATGCTCAATTATGGGAAGTAATTATTGGGCAGCCATTTATTTATTTGGTCAACAATAAAATAGTCGGCCGCAAAATGCAGCTGCAAAATAATTATTTGGGCAGAAATATATATGTTACCGGAAATGTATAAAATCTAGGAAAAGGATCAGTGAAAGATCAAGGACCAATTTGTAGGAAATGTAATCTGATAGATATTAGGTAAAGGTTGCTTTTTTAAACCCTTATAGACAATATTTGTGTCATCAAAACATATGTTAAACCATTTGGCAGCACAGAAAATATTTGAGTTGCTGGCCAATTAGCTATTTTGCTGACAAATTAGAAATATCTGTAGCCCATAAGTTGCTGCCCAATTAGTTATTTTAGCTGACAAATTGTATTCTTTTGCTGACCAAAATTCGAATATTTTGCTGACCGTTTAAATATCACCCAATTTATATGGGAAACGTGAAAAACGCCCCTAGCGGAAAGTAACAGAAATCGTGTTTCCCATAGAAATTGAACTTCGAAACGCAACTAAAAAAGGTAAGTTTGTCACAATGGTAACTTACACTAGAGGTCTGATTAGACCTGATCTTTGGACAGCATCACAGCGTTATCATTGGTTACACCCACTTTCATGTAATCACGAGGAAATTAGCACAGTGATGTTGCGAAAAACTTCAACACAGCACTTTTATTAGGCCTTGTTATTTTATTGGATGCCAAAATGTTAGTAGAGCAATTTTGACACGGGAATTTAAGATCTTTTCAACAGATACTGTATGTAACGATGCGGGAGGCGTTTGACTGAAATAACCACCAAACCCCACGATATACCTATCTACGAGCGGTCCATGGCTCTCAAGAGACTAGGTCGGAATAACAAGCTTATAAAATACTCCTCAGTTATTGAGGATTACAGGTGAAGCTCGCTTCCACCTTCGGCCTTATCGTCACTTACCATCAGGTGAGATGAAGGCCAAGAGCTTACCTGATATATGTAAAAAAAAAACTTCAACTCAAGTATAGGTATTCAAAAAATCTCGGATGGTGCATTCGGTGTAATGCGTACACGCAAGCCATCTAACCTACGAACGAATTCGATCACGGGGGGCAGTAAAAGACTTATGACGCCCGTCTTCTCCTAACTACGCAGGAAGGGAAGGACTACAGAACTCTTCTCGATCCATCTCTACTGCTACCTTCGAAGAGTACGATCTGGCAGGTGGCAACCTCGCATATCCATCCATCATCATTCATGGCTTAATTGGTAACGACATGGACGCAATAAAAATCCTACATCTTTACTTAATCTTTAATAGCACTCATGAAATAACACAAACACGCCCATTAGCAAACCACAAAAGAGATAGGAACATAATTTATAAAATATAGGTGCAAATGATTTATTTCATAGATCATAATTCGGTGTAAGTAAAACTCATTATCTGACACGTCTGTAAATAATATATATAAGAAATTCTTTTTCAGGAATTGTTTCTCGTTCTTACCAGGATTAGTGCCAAACTCAGTATATTTAAATTGGTTTAAACTTACCACCAAACATTTTCTTGTCCTGGGCTTCGAACCCGTGAGCACAGTTTCTAGGACCAGCCTCTTTATGTCTTAACTGAGCAAACACAGCATAGTTGTAAGTATGGAAGTAAAATTGGAGAAATCTTACTTAGCTAAATAATCATTCTTAACACTAAAATTAAATGATCTTATTACTACGCCTAAATTAATTTTATAAGTAGTCTCTAAACTAAATTACATATTATTAATTGTAAAACACCAACAACGGAGCTCGCTGGAGGTGATCAAGTTAGAACTTAAACATACAAATTACAACTATAATGAATTTACAACATAGCAATCAGCATACCACACAAAAATCTATCAAAGTAAGTATTCAGAACAAATTGAACCAATTCTATCATAAAATTGCTTATAATTAATAACCTATCCATAAAAGTAATATGGAGGCCCCATACATTAATTACGTCAAACGCATTTTATGATTTTTGGAGCCACCCCCGTTCTTGTCACATTTGTGTGATTCCTCTCCCTTCCCCAATGTGACGTCACATATTTCGCCATTATACATCCAGATTGAAGTTCCGAAATAAGTTTTATTTCCATTTAAATATACTTTTTTAATGTGACGTCACGAAATTAAAGGTCCCACCCCCTTTCCTCTCACATATTGTGTGACGTATCATACGTGCATACCCAATACCTAATTAAATATGTTAATACTTTAAGAAAGTACTTAATGATAATTATATTTAATATTGATATTAAAAACTATTTTTAATTCATCTAAATCATTTGATTACACATTGATAAGACACACACACACATCATTTGATAAGTAGGCTATTTATTATAATATAATTTAATATGCTTATAATAATTTTAAGTAGGTACGCAACTTGTTTTTCTCTTTGAGCACTTCCCCTGTCGCAGGTGGGTTGGAAGAGATACCTTATAGATATAAGCCCTACCTATTGTAATTTTATTTCTTCATTGTATATTTATTTCTTTATTGTGTACAATAAATTATTAAATAAATAAATAAATAATTGGGTTAATTTTGTTAATACTACATTTATAATTAAAATGATATGACAATAGGTAATATTATCTTAATATCCTAATAGATAAGGACCTATCCTTACCTATGAAATTGGTGATTTGTATGGAGATTTTGGGGAATTCTGCATTTTCCATACTAAATTTTTTTACTAAGTTTCTTCACAACGACAAATCCAAAGATAATAATATTTGGCATCTATCATTAGACAAGCTTTAGTAATATGTGTAATATCACACTTCATAAAAATTATTTATCGTTTTTAAGTGAATGCAAATAAAATGATGTATTCGGGAGGCACTTAAAAAGTGTTGTCTCCGTGTCCAATTTTAACACAATTAAACTTACAACAAATTATCAAAACAAATCAAAAGAGGTCAAAAATATAGTCTATTTTTAGACGAGGTAATTATTTTTAGGAATACTCTGAATCTTAATAGTTACAGACAAAATACTAAGAGAGAGAAAAAACACCAATTTCATAGGTAAGGACCCAATATTAACTATTGATCTACCTATACTCTCAAATAACAATAATTACATTCATAATCATGGAATGGAGACAGGAAAAATGTAGAGATTAACTAGTAAAAATGTATAATTTAGTATGTGATTAAGTGTCTTCTGTCTATAATTATGTATGTTATAATAATAACGAGCTTTTATTAAACCTTTGAAAACTGAATAATCCATGTTCCAATTTGTTCTTATTAAAATAAAGATTTATTTATTAAATTGTGTCTTATGGTAGTTGAACATTAAGTTGCATTGACATAAACCAATTTTAATTATAGACCTTAAATGTTTAAAAGGCAAAAGCTTATATTTAAAAATTACAGTAACTTTAAACATTCTTCTAATCAAACAGGCTCACACTCAGAATCACATCCTTATCAGAAAACACAATTTAATAAACATAACTAAAGAATACCTAACAGTGTTATGGTTTAATTACTTAAAGGGATTAGTTGGAATAAAATTAAGTTATCTATATAAGTAATAGCTATCTAAATAAGTAATTTGCTGACTTAACATATTACTACGGCGGGAGCCGTGTGGTAGCGGCTCATTAAAAGAATACTAACCCATCTCTTTCCTTGGGTGTCGTAAAAGGCGACTAATGGACTTAGCACTGCACAACCATCCAATAGCTTATAGCAGCGACGGGCTCACCACCTATCACGCTGAGTGCTATCACTGCATGGTGAAGCGCGGACTATGGCAGTGGACTGCTTTTGCAGTGCCTTTGCCTAGTCTCTTACTAACCCTTAGGGGATAATAGTCGTAGTTATATGTACCTATGTATGTATGTAACATATAATTTTCTGGATAGGAATTCACTTTGAACAATAATATTACTATTCATCGCATCATAGTACACTATATATTACATGTATAAATAAAACATTAGGTTTTTTAAAACAAAAACTCCTACTCAAAAATTTACAATTAGAAAAACAAATTTTTGAAATTCCTGTAGCACAATCTATTGTTCAAATCTAAATGTGGTCATTAATTTAACTTTAGTTCTTAATAATCGCTTATCATCTATTTTAAACTAATAAAATTAATAGGTAACCTTAAAACTAACACTATCAATACTATTCTTTAGTTTGTAACTATTAAAAGAAAATTCTTAAATTATTTATTTATACTTGCATACACTTACCAGATTTTCAGTCGATACGAACATCTATAATACAGCCGTCTATACATTTACCTTTGAACATTTCTGAATTTTACAGCGTAGGAACAAAATTGATAAAATTTACGGAACCGTGTAATACAATCAAACTACATATAGTTACCCGAGGAGTAAGTTAACACTCGCATTTCGCCGGATATGTTTTTTTTTTGTGGGATAGGGGGCAAGCGAGCCGACGGGTCACCTGATGTTAAGCAACAAAGTCTGTTTGTAGCAAGAGGCGAGGATGTTCCCATGTACAGGGTGGCAGGCATGTTGTTTTTATATAATTTTGAAACTTTCGGTGGGACAAACCATCCATTCATCCATTTCAGCCCGCATCTCTAGATAAAGGCACAGCTGTAGGCCTAGCACGGGCCGGAGAGAAAAAGTCCCCAGAGACAAAAATCGTCATTGTCTCTCGCTTCTTCGTTCACGCGGAAGCGAGAGGCAATGAGTAATATTGTCTCCGGGGACTTTTTATCTCCGGCCCGTGCTAGGCCTTCTGATATGCACCATTTAACCCTATCTTTGGCTTGTCGCATCCAGCATTTGCCATCAGCGTCTCGCAGATCACGCCATTTTGCCCAACGGCGTCCTATAGATACTAATACAATTATAAATTTCTTTAAACATTCACACCTATCAACTAGTCCCATTTTCAGCAACTAGGTACATTACTAATTGTAAATTTATCATTAACTATATATACTTATATTTGTTACTAATACGTCTTTGGCATGTTTTTCAACTTAACTTGTGGAGAATGTTGTGGGTTCCACAATTAATTTTTTTATATGTATTTTAGTCTTAAGTATGTTGTATAGTGTTATTGTTTATTCTCCCAAATAAAGAAAAATAAAATAAAATCTAAAGCTGCTTGTGTTATAGATACTAGATAACGGAACAATATATATAATAGATAAATATAATAAATATATGAACATCCAAGACTGGAGAACAAATGCCTGTATTCATCACACAAATACCTGCGCCCTCTCGAGATAGCGACGCCTTGAGACCGGAGCACAAACCACTCGACCACGGAGGTCGTCAAACTATTACGAGTATGTTTGATAAGTCACCATCTCCACGCGAGAACTTCTGGCTATTTATCATGTAAACCACTTACTGATTAATCACGAAACCTCAAACTACAACACCTACAAATATAAAAGGCTGGTTGGTTCTTTATAAGGTGTAGATATCCGTTAACAACGCATTTCAATCCATCCCTGAAAAGCGTGGGTATCCCGAACAAAGCAGGTCACTAGTCTATTTTATACAAGTAAACATAAATTCAGGAGCTCGGTGGCGTAGTGGTTAGTGACTTCGATATCGAAAACAAAGCTACCTTCGCCATAGCATAGATAAATTATGTAATAGGCTAGTTGACTCATATCAAAAGTAATGAAAATAACGTGTCATTCACATAGTATTTAGTACAAGGGTTCGAAATATACCAAGTTCGATAAATATAAATAGGGATTTGCTGTAGAAATTCAATTTAAATATGTTTTATTTTTACCTGTGCCAAAAACGCTATCCACCATGTTCGTGAAATTAGTTGAGTAACGCTTCAACTACGCATGGTCAAAATCCGTCAAACTCTGCGACTGGCGTTTCAACCAACCAATCAAGCATAACTGTCGGCTATGTCACACATCCATATTGAATTGTTTACAATAATCGTGACGCTACGGCACAGATAATTCATAGACCATCAGGACCGAAAGCATTTTTGACATTTAAGCAAAAAAGTAATTTATATTTTAAAATTTACTGTATTATAGGCTTCAGACAAATATTGTATTATTTTTTATAGTGATGGGTGTCAGTAATGAATCATTTGGGGCCCAATAAAAAAATGGGTCAACTAGCCTATACCGCTAGTGTTAGACCAAACCTATTTTTTTCGAGTAATTTTTTAATTTAGATATACCACCCTGGCTAGTTTTGATATGACATATATGTTCTATAGTTTGTGTTGTGTTTATATATAAGTCATTACTTTGTTTACTGTCTATCTGTCTGTCGAATTATACCACTGTGTGAACTCATAAGAGTATTTATCTCACAAAATCCTTAGAAGATAGTATAGTAGCGCCACCTAACGTAATAAGTCGAACGAAGGGGTACAAGCAACAATAATAAGTTTAAGACGAACTAAAAACCCATGTATGGGAACAGCGATTTATGCTACTTAATATATCTACGGCTATGGTCAGTCCTTGCCTTGGGTCGGTACAAAAACTTTACGATTTCGAACTCTTCCGTACTTCGGAAGGCATTTTAAGCCGTTGGTTCCGGTCGCAATTGCGACCGTTTCTATCCACCAATCCGCATTGAGCGCGTGATGTTACAGCCCATACTCCTCACGTGTTTCTCCATGTAAGAAGGCCTGTGCCCAGCAGTGGGACGTTTTTTTTATGTAAAGAGGGGGCAAACGGGCAGACGGCTTACCTGATGGTAAGTGATTACCGCCGCCCATAGACATCTACAACACCGGAGGAGTTGAGATGCGTTGCCGACCCTTAAGGAGGGAATACACTCTTTTTTTTTAATTATATAGGATGAGGACGAAACATATATTGGGTCCTTACCTATGAAATTGGTGTTTTTATTCTGTCTTAGTATTTTGTCTGTAACTATTAAGATTCGGAGTATTCCTAAAAAATAATTACCTCGTCTAAAAATAGACTATATTTTTGAGCTCTTTTGATTTGTTTTAATAATTTGTTGTAAGTTTAATTGTGTTAAAATTGGACACGGAGACAACTCTTTTTAAGTGCCTCCCGAATACATCATTTTATTTGCATTTACTTAAAAACGATAAATAATTTTTATGAAGTATGATATTACACATATTACTAAAGCTTGTCTAATGATACATGCCAAATATTATTATCTTTGGATTTGTCGTTGTAAAGAAAACTGATAAAATGTTAGTATGTAAAATGCAGACATCCCCAAAATCTCCATACAAAAGACCAATTTCATAGGTAAGGACCTAATATTATAAAATGTATATTTTTTCCAAATATGGATCGGAATGTTGGGCTATGAAAAAGATGGATGAAAATAGATTGCATGTGGCCGAAATGCGTATGTTAAGATGGATGTGTGGAGTGACGAAGATTGAAAGAGTGAAGAATGAGTATATCAGGGGATGCCTGAAAGTTGCTCCAGTGAAAGAGAAGTTGAGAGAAAAGCGGCTGTCGTGGTGTGGACATGTTTTGAGGAGGGAGAATGAGCATGTAACGAGAAGAGTTATGAATATGAGAGTGGATGGTAATGCAGGGAGAGGAAGACCAAAGAAGAGATGGATAGATTGTGTGCATGAGGACATGGCTAGAATGGGAGTGAATGTTGATATGGCGTGTGATAGGGGAGAATGGAGGAGAAAGACTCGTTGCGCCGACCCCAAATGAAATTGGGAAAAGGGCAGGATAATGATGATGTATATTTTTTCCAAAAAAGGATACGATAACACACTTCCGCATGAGCTTTTTGCCCGAAGCGAGCCACTGCACACCCCGGCGTCGTCAGCTGCAGCGACAGCACTTGCCCACAAATGGACACCTTATCTGACAGCAGCCGAAACGTCGTTGTGGGTGGCAGCTGACGAAATACGGAGAAATATAATGAAATGTTAAAGCCGACATCTGATTAAGTGAAATCTGTATAAATGTGATATTTAGAAAGTAATTACCAAATATAGTATTTTATATATCGCATTTGGTGCAACAATGATATATGACGACCTCCGTGGCCGAGTGGTCTGTACGCCGGTCTCAAGACGTCGCCATCTCGAGAGGTCCTGGGTTCGATCCCCAGTGGAGGCAAGTGTTTGGGTGATGAATTTTCAGACATTTGTTCTCCAGTCTTGGATGTTGATTATATATGTATTATATTATGTATATTCTCAATAATTATATGTATTTATCTATTTAATATATTTGTCCGTCATCTAGTATCCGTAACACAAGCAGAATTTAGTTGCTTAAAATGGAATGTCTAAGGGATGTCTAAGGATGTTTATTATTTATTTATTTATAAAAAAAAAATACACTTTTTGAAATTTTACAAGAAATGCAATCAAACTTTCCGATGAAAGGTTAGAGCATTTTGAAGATATTCAACTTGTTTTAAAAAAAATGTGTAATTATGACATTGTTGCACCGAATGAGCGATATGTTCAATACCTATAAAAATAAATACACTCTGTTATTATAATATTATATAAATATATTATAAATTAGCTACAATAATTTATGCTCATTTAAATAATATGACCCTTTTGTTATGTTACTAAAGTTTGAGATTTATGCTGTTTTATTTATTACATTGTAAGCATTTACTGAAGCATTAGTCCATGAGCATGTTTTAGTTTTTGTAATAAATAAGTGTTTAATTTTATAATGTTCTTCTTAGAAATTGCTGTGCCTAACAAGATTGTTATTGATACATAAAAAAAATTGTCAGCTTTAATTTACATACGGAATGCAATAAACGATTTGATTTGATTAACTAATTTTTTACCTTTCGCTGCCTTGTGAGCCGTGTTGTAGCGACTCATTAAAAGAATACTACCAACCCATCTCTTCCGTTGGGTGCAGTAAAAGGCGTCAAATGGACTTAGAGCTGCACAACTATCCAATAGCATAAAGCAGCAACGGTCTCACCATCTGACGCTAAAAGCAGTCACTGCTTGGTGAAACGCGTACTATGGCAATGGACTGCTTTTGCAGTGCCTTTGCCTAGTCTCTGACTAGTAGTCTAGTCTCTGACTAGTCTCTGACTAACCCTCAGGGAATAATAGACGTCATTATATGCGTGTACGTGTATGTTCTATACTCAAGACGGTTTGTTTTTGCTGCGGACTGTACAAGTAGCAGCATATAACTTTGCTGCTGACCGTTAGCCAATAGGCGCTCAGCATCTCATACATTTTGGGTTATTTTACCAAAGAGGACCCGTGTAGTCCGTGTAACATAAAATTGTGTTAAATCAAAGGGAACCAAAACGGTTCTTAAAAAGCCATACAGTTTGAAATAGAAACCTGGCATTAGTAAGACATAGAAAATAAAGGAATACTTACATTGCTAAACGATACAACTAAGCCTTCCTCGCCAGGCAACGCGGAGGCTCTCCCAGGCATGGGCACTAAATTTGAGTTCGGCATCATATGAGGGGCCACATACTGTCCAGCCGGAGGCCTTATTGGAACATTCATTATCGGGCCTGAAGGTCTTACAGGCATAAAGTTATTCGCCAACGAATGCCCTGGATGGCCGATTGCCGGGGCCGAATGCAGCGGCCGAACAGGGTTCATAGGACCAATTGTCTTATTTGTATCAAACGTCCCTGTTGCATTTGGAGCAACTTGGTGAAATGCGGGTCTAACCGGGTTATGCATCGGTCCTATAGGTTGCAGAGGGACATGCGAGGTATTATCGGGACGTTCAAATTGTGGACAAAATGAGGAGGGTTGAACTATACGCTGCCCCATGTTATATTGAGCATTTTTCTGAGCATTATTGTTCAATGAAGCATTGAATATGATTGGCCCCGTTTTCCCCAAATATGGTGAAGGTGTTTCATTTCTAGAGCTAGTATTTGAACTGCTTCGGTTCGATAGTGAAGAGTTTTTGGAATTAAGTTTAACTTTTTTGTGCACCCTTTCAGAAGGATCATCCATATTATTTCCAAGGGGTTTGCTACAAGCTTCTTCTTTTACCGAACTTTTACAGGATTTATCATCATCCGAGTCTTCATCTTGACTTAACTCTTCGTTCTTTAGAATATCCTTAATATCCTCATCGTCGGATTTTCCAAATATTTTTAAATTTAATTCTGAAGGTTGATGTTTTAAAAATTTACGGTAATGTTTCACAACTTCTATCAACGGCTTTCCCATGGCCCCTAACCCTGGGCCCACTTCGCTTAAGCCTTTAGGAAGAATCGTTGGGCTAGAAGAAGCACAGACCATTACCACTTTTAATTGTTGACCATACAATGTTTGTCCATTCAACATCGACACGGCCTGAAACAGAGTAAATGAAGGGAATATTAGTTTGCTCTCAACAAATATTATTTAATTTTCAACAGGCTTCCTAGAACAAAGCAACAGGATTTATGAAAAAACGGTTTTTTAATGTATAGAGCAAAGATATACTTGGGCATAACTCTCAAGGTAGATTCCCAGGCTTATGTTATCTTTTTGGTTCTTAGCGAAGGTTGCAGGAAGGTATGATGCGGACAACATAGGACTAATTGTTATGAAGATCCTTGGAAAAGGTTTAAATTGCTCTCCATCGTGTTTCGGTATAATACAGGGCCTACAGATATTTGACAAACATAAAATTATTGTAGGTTAAAATAAATATTGCCAAACCTGAACTGCCTCCAGAGGATGGCTGTACATCGCCCTTGCACATCTACTGTGATATGTAACTATATTACAAATTATTACTTGGCCAGCCAGCTCCAACACATCTCGCAGCTCTGTTTTGTCACATCTAAACTGTTGATAGAAAACACTTGAATTAAAACCATAACATAAAATCATTACAACTTTTTTTGGATTTTACATAATAAGTTCAAAAAAATATTTACAATTTTGAAAAATTGTAAAATATTAAAAGTAGGAAAAAATCCCACATATCTAAAACAATAAGATTATAATTGTATCTTATTAAATATTGAAAGACTACTATTTACTTACATTAGTAACCTGGACCCATCTATCAAGTGGTGGTGTTATACCAAGATTCTCCAAGAACTGAGGATCCAGTCCATATAGACCCTTTCTAGAAATTTTTCTTTTGACATCTTCTTCACATGAATATCCCACTAGCTCCCTATCATATGGAAAGAAGAAATAAATAAATTAAACACAGTTCTTTAGAGCCAGAGTGTAACCTAATAATTTATTTATCTTTACAAAATACAGATGAAATTAAATTGTCATAAACAATTTAAACATTCACTTTTAGCAGAGACTGGTATCTTTAGTTGAATACCCTTTGCACACGTCATCAGACCTAAATCAACAGATGCTTAAGGAGGTAGGCACTGGTGTTTACACTCCCATTTTGTGAGATAAACGTAAACCCCAATGGGGGCGAGCTTGTTGGAGCACAAATGCAGTAAATAAATAGAATGTTAAATGGGTCATAAACATCATCAAGAATAAGAATCGTTTATTTGTCTGAATATGGTTACAATAGTGAGATCTTGTGTTATAATTTAGTTCCATTCAATTATTATTGTAAGATACATTACATTTATTTATTTCTATGTCATAATGTAGGTACATATAGTGAAGTTCTTCTATACATATAATATTAAATAATAATTAAACTATTAAAAAAATACATAGTTTTTATTGTTTTAATTGATATTTTTTCATTTTTTTAACAAGCACAATCAATATTTTTTGAGTTAATTAACTATATTAAGTCACCCCAAAGAATGGTTTCAAAATTGATATATCAATGCAATGTAAATTAAACAAAGATTAAAATGTAGATTATGTCTTACTTTTTTGGTATATCAGATTCTTCTGAATCAGACGAACTATTATCATCACCACCTATAACAAACAAAAAATACAGTAGAGCTTATCATTTTGTTGCCCAAGAAGAACCATTTCCTCTTGGTTTTTTCTTGTTAAGAATTTCAAAATAACTATATTCTTACATTTTCTGGCTGTAATAATGATAGTTACAACTACACTACTCGTGCAAGGAACCACTAGTTAAATTTTCACCTGTATGTAACACTGACTTTGAAAAAAACATCATTGTTGTCTTTTTTTCATGCCTATGCTTAGTGTAGTAGGCCTGTTACAGAGGCCTCTCTCTATGTGCGAAGGCCAAGCAGTGGCATGAATATGGGGTGTTTAAGTTGAACCAAAATTTCATGGAAGAACTGAACAATGATTTTTTTTGTTTAAAGCTTACCAATTTTTCTCTTCTTGCACAAGATATCATCTAGTTCACTTTCTCCAGCCGGGTTCATGGTTGTATAAAGGTAGTAGTTTATGTAATCTTGTAATTTAACAACACAGTGGTGAACAAAGAGTAATTTAATGGTGAGATTAAATTTAAGAAAACAACACAAAAGTCTGAGTCAACAAACAAACAATTTGCATACAAGCAAAATGACATTGACAGGACAGAAATGCTGTTTGTTGTTGTAAAACTCTCTTTATTATTATTCAGTTTTACGGCTCTGGTAGCAGGATCTTTTGAGCCACACGTTAACAGTAGAATACTTTTCTTCAGTAGCTTGCATTGAAATGCAAGTGCGTAAAATCAGTGTAGTTTTGTGTAATAAGTGTCAATAATGATGAGCAATATGGAGGATCATTGAAATAATCGTCAAGTGGTGTGAAAAACGATGAGATTTTTATCGTAGTAATCCACCTCGGCGAAGTAGCACCACAGTGTCTTCCATCGAATTTTTGACGCCAAACTCTCCCAAGAATGCATTGAAATGTATTACACTTGCATTTCAATGCAAATACTGAAGAAATATAAACTGAAGACTTAGCTGTATGGGCTTCGTTCCCTTTGCCTTCCCTATAAGGGAGAATTTTACAAAAATTTTAGGGAGAGTTTGGCGGCATTTGACTAATGGCGGACGTGATTTTTATTTCGATAATTGTAATATTGTTTCGGAGTGGATATTGTTACGTAAAATCAGTGTAGTTTTGTGTAATAACTGTCTGTGATGATTGATGATGTGCAATGTTTAGGATTATCGAAATAAGCGTCAAGTGGTGTGAAAAGTGATGAGTTTTTTATCGTGGTAATCCACCTCATCCAAGTAGCACCACAGTGTCTACCATCGATCGCTTGACGCCAAACTCTCCCAAGATGCATTGAAATGCATTACACTAGCATTTCAATGCAAACTACTGATGAAATAAAATACTGAAGACTTGGCTGTATGGGCTTCGTTCCCTTTGTCTTCCCATTATGGGAGAATTTTACAAAAAAAAAAGGAGGGGAGTTTGGCGGCATTTGACTAATGGCGGTCGTGATTTTTATTTCGATAATTGTAATATTGTTTCGGAGTGGATATTGTTACGTAAAATCAGTGTACTTTTGTGTAATAAGTGTCTGTGATGATGTGCAATATGGAGGATTATCGAAATAAACGTCAAGTGGTGTGAAAAGTGATGAGTTTTTTATCGTGGTAATCCACCTCATCCAAGTAGCACCACATTGTCTGCCATCGATCGTTTGACGCCAAACTCTCCCAAGATGCATTGAAATGCATTACACTAGCATTTCAATGCAAACTACTGAAGAAATATATACTGAAGACTTGGCTGTATGGGCTTCATTCCCTTTGCCTTCCCTACATGGGAGAATTTTACAACAACAAAAAAAAAGGAGAATATTAGAAACAAAACTAGCCAATCAGCTTGAGCGCTTGAATGTACCTAATACTTCATCACAGATTAGAGAGATATGTCTAAAGTACTTCATCTGTGGCTTGAATCTTAAACTTCTTCTTCTTCTTGCCTTATCTTGCCACATAGATCTTGAACTTATCTTGAATGTTATTTGACAGTGACAGATGTTGACAGAACTGACATTTTCTTGGATTTCTTGATCCGAAGCTTTCATTACAAACAAAAAGATCGAAAAAAAATTGCAAATTATCTAAAAGAAAATATTTTTGTGTTACTTTAAAAATGTCTAAACAGCAAGAATTGTTTAAAAGAGAAACTCCATATTACGTGAGTATTTTGTTTAAACTTCTTTGTATTTCCCTACCCGACATCTGCACGTTTCAAATGTTTGTCAATGTTCAAGCTTGATACTTCTGATGATGGAGCTGAAGATATTTGGGATGATAGAAAACTGAACGACGCTTACGACAAAGCATTGAAGATTGCTAACGCAGAAGTGGCTAAACGAGTCGCGATGTCTACTAATAACCGTCCGAAAAAAGAAGGTAATCATTATAATAAATATGCTTTCCGAACCTGATGAAGGGAGATCAACATCCTCAATATCAAATTTCGAAAAGTAAACGTATCACGGTATTTCTAAACTTATCTCTTTTTATTGCGGCGAATCATAGCGAGACAGGACGAGACCTCGAATCCGCGAAGGTTGAGCATAAGTTGGTAGATCCTTAATTTTCTCTTGCTTGATGTCTTGAGTGTTGTCATGTAGGTAAATAATGCGCTGTTCTAACCATGTCAACATGTGGCTACAAAAAAAAATAAACAAAATCTTTAAAATTTTGTTTGTGACCCATACTCATCTATTGCCTAGTATGAAGTAGTCAGTATCCATATTACCATCTTGATAGTTTTCTACTAATTAATTTCTACACTGGACCACACGACACAGGGAACCCTAGTGTGGGGGCCAGAGACATGTTGTTTTCTACTTTACACTTAAGTGTACTGATGTAATATGTGTATATGTATTGTACAAATTTCTGAATGAATAAAGATAATTATTACAGTACTTACCATACTAATTTATATTTAAGGTCAACAGAGTCAACAACCAAAACTGGCAAAGTCTAAGTCTTCTAAAAGTAATAAAAAGAGTGACATTGGCAATTGGAAGGCCAGTATGCCATGCCGTGCAGTGTATGAAGGGGATGGTCAGGAATATGAAGCTGTTGTGCTCAGAGTCATAAATAACGATGAGTGTGTTGTTAGATTTTTAGGTACGTGCTTCCAAAATTTTTTCAACTTTTACTATGATTCTAAGAAAACACATCTTCATTCATGAGACCAAAGGCCAATGTCATAATGCAACATTACCATTTTTCTCTGTGCATTATGTAGCAGTAGCCACTTAAGTGCAGTTTTGAATATTGCTTGCCTCACATTGTGCCCAGTGCATATCAACAGGCTTATCACTTGATTGTTACTTGGGACTTAACATATCTGGAGAGATGTGGGTTTTGACTCTGCCTACCCCTTTAAGGAATGTGGTGTAATTCATATGTTTTTTATCCTCACCTTAAATGGAATGGTGTGTAGGTAAGTAAAAAAAATGTACTCTTATAACTTAGATTAAGTGAACAGTGAAGTGAACTTTTTCATGTGATTTTCATTCACAAGGGATTTAAACTTGAAATTTGGGTGTATAAACCTCTGATAGCCAGGGATATGTTATATAATGTTTTCACTTTTTGGCTGCAGGCTATGGAGACTCTGAAATTGTTGCCCTTAAAGACTTAAAGCCTTCTCAAGGGAAAGAAGAACAGAACCGTCAGATTGAGGAGGCCTTCGACGATAAGACTGATGAGGCATACACCAGCCAGTCTTCCAACTTGGAGAAAATGGACTGTGCTAGCGACAGGGTGCCGAGCCCTAGCAGTACAGGTAAAGAGCATAAAAAACTTCAAACTATAACCTTTCTGCCTCACACAACAAAACTGTGATACAAATTGCCATCGGAGAGAAAAGAGCATACTCCCACTTAAAAGACTGGCAACGCACTTGTTGCTCTTCTGGTGTTGCAGATGTTCATGGGTGGCGTTAATCGCTTACCATCAGGTCTGTTTACTTGGTTGACCCTATTCCATAAAAAATTGAATTTGAATCTGCACACACACTATTAGAAATTCAGTATAGATTTTTTGTGTTCATCCAGAGAATTAATATCCTAGGAGCATGAAATGAGCATGAAATTAGCAAAAAAGTCATGAAAAGGCATTTAAGGCATCTTATATGCCTTTTCATGACTTTTTTGATGTATTTTGTTTTGAGTCATGCTCCTAGTATATTATATTCTCTGTTATGGTGGCTAGGTATGATTTTGTATTCTGTTGTGAAAGAAAATAAAATTGTTTACTTTTGTATGGACTCATTTACTGTACCATCGGGAATCGTGAGTGGTATTCTGAGATTATTATAAATTTAACAACTCTCGTCCTTATGATAGTTAAAATAAAGAGTTTAATAATGTTTTAACCATTTTTTACTTTATGGTAAGATGAAAATCTTGGGTATAATCTGATTTTTTTTTCTAATTATGTATTATTGATTTTTCAGAGAGGTTAACATACAAAGTAAAAAAGTCAACAAAGAAAAAGAGGCAGCAAAACTCAAGGATGTTAAATGGTTTAGAAATACCAGAAATGCCTTTTTCAATGCCAAACATGGCAGCACTGAGGAATGTGAGTACTTACTTGGCCTATGTTACTTTGTCACTAGCCTTTTTTGATGAGGATCCATTTATGGACATACGTACAATCACGCCTGTAATCCCCGAAGGGGTAGGTAGAGTCCAAGGAGGATGTTCCTTAAGACCACTTTTAGCCATACAAAAGTAGGGTTAGTCAGATGAAAATATTGTTAAAGAGTAGTAACAAGTGGCTAGCTCATCGCCTACACAATCACAGACCCAGTACCCAATACGCTCTTAGTCGCCTTTTACGATATGCTAGGCAAGAAAAGCAGTTGGTACATTCTTTTTGTGTCCCAGATCAACACGGGACATTATAAATATCATTTATAACCTATTGTGTGAATGGAAGAAATTGATAGATGAAATTTAAATAATAATATTTAATTTTTTCTCCATCCAGTATCTCTGCCCTAAATGCTGTAATCTTTAAACTTTTATATATTAAACTTCTGCTTTTTAATTAAAAATTCCTATAGCCTCTATATTTATCCAAAAACCAATAAACTATAACTTAAATTACACCTTAACTTACCCTTAAAGAAGATTTTTCTGTAAACTTTTCATCTGTAATTTCAGTTTGGTTCAATGGATATGCCCTTACCTCCGCCGCCGCCGTTGGGTCTATCCATAGACAAGCATGACACAGAAGACCAGGCCATATCCTCTATGCTGCTCAGCTGGTATATGAGTGGGTACTACACAGGACTTTACCAGGGCTTAAAGAGGTTAATGTCTACTTTTATAATGTCTCAATAAAGTTTATGGTATTGCCACCAGCTTTCATGTCCCACTGCTGGGCACAGGCCTTACTACATGGAGGAACGTGAGTGTGGGCTGTAACACCACCACGCTTAGTACCACAAGTAGAAATATTGGGTCCTTACCTATGAAATTGGTGTTTTTATTCTGTCTTAGCAATTTGTCCGTAACTATTAAGTTTCAGAACATTCTTATAAAATAATTGCCTCTTCAAAAAAAAGACCATATATTTGAGCTCGTATTATTTAATTTGATAATTTTTTGTAAATTTAATTGCGTTAAAATTAGACACGACAATTATTTTTAACTGCCTCCCGAATACATCATTTGATTTGCATTAACATAAAAACGATGAATAATTTTTATCAAGCGTGTTCACACACATTTTGCTAAAGCTTGTCTAATGATACATGCCAAATATTATTATCTCTGGATTTGTCGTTGTGAAGAAAACTGATAAAATGTTAGTATGTAAAATGCAGACATCCCCAAAATCTCCATACAAAACACCAATTTCATAGGTAAGGACCTAATATTTGGCATAGCGTCTAAGACTTTCAGCTTCAACTGTTTTTGAAGCACATAACTCAAGGTCACAAAGATTTGGTTACCCATCTAAGGCCACGGGAAGTAGATTCATTTTCAGTCCTCAGCCTATATATGGCCCACGGCTGGGGACACGCCTTCCTCACACACATGAGGAGTAACACCACCACGCTATCCCAATGCGGGATGGTGGGTAGAAACAGTCGTAATAGCGACCGGGACCAACGGCTTAACGTGCCTTAAACGCGGAGGAGCTCGAGATAACAAAGTTTTGGTCACCCATCCACGGCCTGACCATGGCGAAGGTAGCTTTGTTTTCAATCGAAAGCCAAAGCGTACGAAATATAAACCACAGAGCATTAACCCGTAACCTCTCGAAATGGCAACGCCTTAAAACCAGTGCATAGACGGCGTACAGAACATGATTATAGGTCTACAAATAATGGCTCGTCGTACAGGCCAAAAGGTCCCCTAAAAATTCTTATTCTTTACTGATGAAACTGTGTAAAGTCAATCTGAGGCCGAACTTAAACTGCACATACTTTGATGAAACTATCGTGAATTAAAAAAAAAACTCCCTCGCCCTCTAATGTGACAATAGGATACTACTTTCTTTCTATTCTAATGTCCAAAATAACAGTTGAATAATTTTACTAATTTCAGATCGAAGGAAAATCGTAGAAACGTTTAAAAAGGTGCTAAAAGAAAACAACCGAAAGTCATTTATAAATACGGTTTATTTTAATCTCATATAAAATTAATTACAAATAAAAATAGACGTGCCGTTATCCTTTAATAATAAATAAAGTTATGCCTCCAGATTCTGTGTAGACTATGTACAAAATATACATCTTTCAATTATTTTTTAGTGTTTTATTTAAAATTATATACTTAATTCCAACATAACGATAAATTTTCTATTGTTTGGTGGGTTAAATAAAATTTTCTTTTTGCATTAGTAGCTCTTTGAAAGTTTTTCAATTGGCAACATTATGCTAGAACTAGAATATTGGCAACATTGGTATTGTTTTATTACTGCAATTTGTGGTTCGGATTCCTAAACTTATTTTAATATTTCTGAATTGATTAATTATAGCTATAACATATTTCTGTACATTGAAGACTTTTGTATTCATTGTTCCAAACAATATTATCATAAAAAATTTCTGTCGGTAATAGAAATAGTGTTTTTTTAATAAAAATGTATTTTTTTAACTAAATGCTGTAACTAGGCTAAGAATTTATAATTATAGCAATTTTTTATTATAAATGAAGTTTGTCTAAAAGATACCTCCGAGTTTTACGATGATTTATAATTTCCAGTGATAACAATTAATTTTTAGCACTTTCAATCTTATACCCATAGGGATAAAAACATTTTGTATAGCAAAGACAGGCTAGTCTTGTTCAGTTAAGACAATGATTGAAGTCGTACATAAATAAGAGACCTTTTTTGACAGTCATGAGTATAGAATGTCACTCAATATTATGCTGATCATTTTAATTGTTCACTTTTTGAGTTAAAAACCGAATCTCGTGAATACTCGTGATAAATTACAGTAACATGTATAATGATGATTGTATGTATTATTTAACGCGGCAGTTTGATTTTTCTGATCGGATGACTGTGTCTTTATGTGACGGTCTTACCAATATCTAGTTTCTCAAGCCAATCTATACATACAATAAAACTGTAGAGGTCGAATGTCTGTACATAAAAAAAAAAACTTAAAATCAAGTCAGGGGGATCTAAAAAGAGGGAAAATACAAAAAAAAAATTGTTTCTCTGTCTGTTCGTCAGTTTATCTGTTTGTTCGGGCTAAACTCCAAAATGACTGGACCGTAGTAAGAAATAAATATCATTTTGAATTTATGACGGCTGTCAAAATGGATGTCTTATTTACACGACTTGAAGAGCCGGTTTCACCATCTCTTGAAAGCATTAATCCAAATCCATCCTCAGCTTATAAACGTCCCACAGCTGGGCACCCCACGCTGTCCCAATATAAAACTGCTCGTAGCGGAACAGAATTCGTTTGTAATTATCTGGAACTTATCTGGAGGTGGTGAAATCGGCTCTGAGATTACTTAAAACATAATCAAATAAGAACATGGCAGTTTCATGTTACATGAATAAGATACTAATAATATTTACAAACATTACTTTAGTAGCCAGGATAAAAGAGAAAAGCTTCCGCTATTGGCGTCTTTGTCCGTCACAATACGTTAGACTTAAAACTGACAAGATTCCTGAGGCCTTAGTGTAAGTTTTTTAGTATAAAATACGTTACTATTTTAGTTGCGTTAAGAGCTCAATTTGTATGGGAAACTTAGTATGCGTTACGTTCCGCTAGAGGCGCTATTCACGTTTCCTATACAAATTGGACTCTTAACGCAACTACAATAGTAACGTATTTTATACTAAAAACATACACTACAGCCTCTGAAGTGATATTCAACCTTGAAATGTTAGATATAATAAATAAATAACGTAAAGATCTTCAGATATTCACACCTATCAACTAGCCCTATATATAAGCAACTAATGCTGCTTGTGTACGGATAAATATATTAAATAGATAATATATATAAATATCCTGAATATATATAAACATCCAAGACTGGAGAACAAATGCCTGTATTGATCACACAAACATTTAGGTTCGAGCCCCCACCGGGGATCGAACCCAGAACCTCTCGAGATGGTGACGCCTTGAGACCGACATACAGACCACTCGACCGCGGAGGTCGTCAAAAGAAATTGCAAAATGACTGAGAAAATTTGGCATTTTCTCGTTCAGTCTGATGACATTAATTATATTTTATTATACTTTCTGAAATAATTACCAACTTTAATTTTGAGAGGGTTACATAATTTCGAAAGTTATTGTTTGGTATTATAAATATGTATCGTTATAAAAATTCTAGTATTGCTGTTATAAATATATAATTACTATTATTGTAAAAAACTAGTCATTATTGAAACACATAAGTCCTGATGAGGTAGAGTCGGTCGTTTTGTCTGATCCACTTTAAAAGCTTTCCCCTCTACCTGTATACTAATTGATTTAGAAGTGAAAACCACTTCACACACTTTTTAATTACAAGATTCACTACCCCTGCAGTAAGCTATCATTTTAAACAACTTACCTGTTAGTTGCGTTAAACCAAATTTCTATGGGAAACGTGAAACGCGCCCCTAGCGGAAAATAGCGGAAATCGCGTTGATTGACATTTTTAACGCAACTAAAAAAGTTAAGTTTTTTATAATTATAACTTACACTAGGAGTACCTATTGATGTAAAAAGTACAAGTAACAGAACAACAAAAGTAACTCACTTGAACACCCATTAAGAATGTCTATATTTTTTATAAGATCATAAATTACATTGAAAATCTCAATAAACCCGCAAGATTTTAAGTCAATATAACTCATTAATAATATTATGAAAAAAGTATCGACTATTTTAGTGTATTGATTATTTCATATTTCATTATATACTTTATGCCAATAGTTTGTCTTAATATTCAGCAATTACGAATCGAACCAATGGGGTTTTGGTGTTTGTATTGTTAAGATTTATTAGATCAATCAGGACGTAATATGTAAGTACACGATTTCGACCCTATTGTTAGGGGAGAAGGTTAATTTCTTTCTGTGCTACGATCGTCGCCGCGAGGTCATGCACTACCGTAGTACTACAGTCGGTTTTATTAGACGAACATTACACTGAAGAACCACTATATACCTACATATTTAAATCCTGATTGCGTGATTTTTATAAACTTATTCATAAAATGAACACAATTGAATCCATCCGTATTGTGAATATTATGTTAAAAGTCCTCAAAGCAATTATACTATTATGTCTTTGACATACGGTTCATTACTGATTGACCAAAAGTTCTGGTGAAATTCTCCCTGGATGGAAAGGCTAGGAACTCAGCCCTTACAGCCTAGTCTTAAGTAATGATATGTATGTGGTATTTGTCAATGCAAATGCATTTCAATAAATGGAAGTGTATACATTTCATGGCATCTTGGGGGGAGTTTTTGGCGGCATTCAACTATGTCGGACGTGATTTTTATTTCAGTGATTGTAATATTGTTTCGGAAAATCAGTGTAGTTTTGTGTAATAAGTGTTAATAATGAAGAATCATTGAAATAATCGTCAAGTGGTGTGAAAAACGATGGGATTTTTATCGTGGTAATCCACCTCATCGAAGTAACACCACAGTGTCTACCATCGATGGTTTGACGCCAAACTCTCCCAAGATGCATTGAAATGCGTTACACTTACATTTCAATGCAAACTACTGAAGAAAAGTATTCTACTGTTAACGTGTGGCTCAAAAGGTCCTGCAACCAGAGCCGTAAAACTGAATATGTATAGAAGCATCTTTGGCCGTGCTCCTTCGATGAGGTGGAATACCAAGATAAAAATCTCATCGTTTTACAACACGATTCGACGGTTATTTCATTGATTCGTCACATTGCTCGTCATCACACACTTATTACATAAAACTACACTGATTTTACGCCACAAGATCCACTCTCTTATCACTAACAAACAACCTTGTCATAATCCATAGTGGTTTACTTCAGTACCTATAAAATATAAGTTAATAATCAACCCTATGACATTGACATAAAGTAGAAGTTACTATCAGGAGAACTATTGGCATAACGTTATTTTAATTACATTGCAAATTACATACTAAATAACTTTTTTACAGCGTTGCATCGCATCGATTCCTTCAGGTAAGGTTTATAAAACCGTTGTCATTATATGACTTCTGTGACTCGGAACATCTGGATGTTGCCTCGTTAGATGTCGTTACGTAAAAAAGAACCACTCCGCAAATGCAGCATATCTCTATGGGAATTATGTTAATAAAATGGCGTAATTATATTATTTTCAATGTGCATCAAATGGAAAAAGATAAGCTTTTTTTATGGAATAGCATAGTGAGAACTTCGTGGTAGTGTAAGTTATAATAAGAGGCTGCACCTGGTAACGTCCAACGCAGATGTTTTGGTGAGGAACGTTGGAAATATCCATTTTAGGTTGTAGAGCGATCATGTCTTAGTCTTCCAAAAAAAGGTTCATTTCAAATATTTTTGTCTTCCAAATGCACTGAACAAATCTTTTCTAGCAATGCTATTTGCTCGCAATCTCCTAACCCCGTCTTATGGATCAGTTCTTTATTGCACAATGCTTTTCCACCAAAGATGTGCGAGGAAGAATAAACTAATAGGATTGCTCCATTTTGTAATTTGTCTATTTTCCGTCGCACACCGCTACCTCGCATATCTCTGGTGGAGAAGCACCCTAAGAATGGACTACTCTCTTTTCTTGCTTTCGTTAGGACTTATTCGATTGGTTCTCTTCTTCTTATGTGTTCGTCTCAGCATGTCATTAATTTGTCCAATTGGTTCTCTTCGTTGGTTGTCGCTTCGAAGGACACATCACAGATCAGCGGCCTTAGTGTAAGTTTTTTAGTATAAAATACGTTACTATTGTAGTTGCGTTAAGAGCTCAATTTGTATGGGAAACTTAGTATGTGTTACATTCCGCTAGAGGCGCTATTCACGTTTCCTATACAAATTGGACTCTTAACGCAATTACAATAGTAACGTATTTTATAATCAAAAACTTACACTAAAGCCTCCGACGAGACTACTGAGCTCGATTGGTTCTGTTCTTCATAGCTGTTCGTCTTTCGACACGTCGTTGACTTCGATTGGTTCTCTTCTTCGTAATTATTCGTCTCTCGTGTTCCGATTGGTTGTCTCCTTCGTAAGTTCGTGACACGTCACAGGTCAGACGAGGGTACTGAGCTCGTGCGTGTCGTGGCTGAGGTCGATGGTGGCGGGCGGCACGCCGGGCGTCACAGCGCCCTCGCCGGGTGGCGTCGAGGTTGGGGGCCTGGGGCAGAAAGTGAGTTATTAGGATTTTTTTTAAAAATCCACAAGTATATTATTTGGATTACCAATAGCATTGCTTAAAATCTCCGCCCTGTTCCCTCGTTCCGCGTTAGTGTATAGGCAGCCTAAAGCAGGCAGAAATAATACTGGGTATTGTGACTATTTCTCTTGTCACAGGTTGGCAAGATGATCCCTGCAAGAGTAGCATGCTGATGCTATTTAAAGTCAAAGTGAACGTGAAAAACTATGCCAACCGTTCATTTGTATCGCTAGGAGGTCTTGTTCTGACGAAAACCAAAAAGGTTGTTACAAGACACTGCAGTGGTTACAATGATTGAATAGAATAGAACTCTTTTAGAGATAAGTCCTCCGACTAACTATGAACTCTAGTACGAGGTAGATACCTATAATCACATATATTTTAAAGGAAAGTGCTGATAAGTATTATAATAGCATTACTTTCGTTTGAGCGTTTTACACTACTATAAAAATTTACTACGAAAACAAACTTTATTACCAAACCATAAGGTTCTTACCTAATGATATATGGCCCTCCTTGCTGCAATAGCGTGATGGGATGCGTGTACGGCGACCCGGCCATACTGTGGAAGCTTAGGTTGCCCATTCCTGTATTATTCAGGTGCCCGTTTCCTAACAACACACCGTTAGAATTATTCATCGTCGCACCATTGGTGTTCAGTTCTTGCGAGCGAAGCGCCTTGACTAAGTTTGTCTTCTCCTTTTGCCACACGAAGACGTTGTGCACCATCGCGCAGCCGCAGAAGATGATCCCCACTCCGATGAACACTGACGTCACTATCGCCGGGGTGGAGTGGAACTGGATGAAGGTGTACAGGATTATGCCTGGAAGAGGTACGGAAAAATATGTCACATACTTAATTCTATAAGGCAAATAAAATCTTTTACTTAATATTGGGCCTTTACCCATGAAATTGGTGTATTTTTTCTCTCTTAGTATTTTGTCTGTAACTATTAAGATTCAGAGTATTCCTAAAAAATAATTACCTCGTCTAAAAATAGACTGTATTTTTGAGCTCTTTTGATTTGTTTTTATAATTTGTTGTAAGTTTAATTGTGTTAAAATTGGACACGGAGACAACTCTTTTTAAGTGCCTCCCGAATACATCATTTTATTTGCATTCATTTAAAACGATAAGTAATTTTTATGAAGTGTGATATTACACATATTACTAAAGCTTGTCTAATGATAGATCTTTGGATTTGTCGTTGTGAAGAAAACTGAAAAAATTTTAGTATGGAAAATGCAGAATTCCCCAAAATCTCCATACAAAACACCAATTTCATAGGTAAGGACCTAATATAAGAATGTGCCAACTGCTTTTCTTGCCTAGCATGTCGTAAAAGGCGACTAAGGGCGTATTAGGTCTGTGATTGTGTAGGCGAGGAGCTAGCCACTTGTTACTATTCTTTCACGATTTTTCATCTGCCCAAACCCAATTTTCGTATGGCTGAGTGTGGTTTTGGGCAACACAGTGCTCCTTGGACTCTGCCTACCCCTTCGGGGATTGCAGGCGTGATTTTATGTCTGTCTGACTTAAAGAACTAAAACGACCAAAAAAATACTAAGTACTTCCTGCCGTTTTCATACTTTAAGTATATTCGACACAACATGTCGTCCTCTTTTATTCTCTGTCACCCATGACAGGAGAATGGAAGAGAGAAGAGAATCTGAACATCCATTTTCTTTAGAATACCTTTTTAAGACTACCAGCGCCACAGTGCATTTGGTCGCCGTGGCATTATGCAGAGGCCTGAGGCAGAGGCCTAATTGGCCTGTTAACTATTTCTTTTTTTAAATATGTGTTTGTATTGTTGGCCAATAAACGCTTTCTTTCTTTCTTTTCCTATCGAATTTACACATTCATCAATCGGTTTTCTGGTTTGGTTCTTAGCATGACGAAAATATTATGTTTTTTCAAAAACAACATATCGTAACATATCAACACGCCTATTCCAGGTAAGCAGAGGTGTGAACAGCCTGCTTTTTTTAAAATATCAAATATCAGAGAGAGCCCACCTGTTGGACATAGGTCTTGCTCAGGGCTCTCGAGAAGACTATCTAGAAATACTATGTTTATAACTATTAATAAAGTAAGTGTATCTACTGACCTGTTAAAAACACCGGAATTGAAATGAAAAAGCCCCCAACAGCACAAACTCGAGTTATCGCTGATTTCTGAAGGTATCTGTTTGTTCTGGAAAAGAGAATTCAATAAGTAAGTGAATAAAATTAAATATAATAATTATACCTAATAGTACAATAAAAATCAAACAAAATGAAATAATAATATTATAGGCGTGCTGTAAAAGGGCGGCCATATCGCATAAAGCGATCCTTCCTAGGCAACATAAGGAAGGAGAAGAAGTAATCGCTGTTTCGTTTTAATAGATTTATTTGTAAAGTCTTAAAAGACTAGAAGAGACTAATCGGTGGTTTAATCGTTAGGCTCCAATCTCTCTATCAGACAAATTGATGATGCAGAGATACCCTGGCGATGTAGATATACCTACATAGAGTTCCCAGAGGTGCAAAAAGAAAATAGAAATTAAGCGTGATTTAACGCACACAGTTTACAAGAGTATTCTTTTATAAAAAAAATCACAAAGGTTTCATCGCTTTCCGAAAGATATTCCAAAGTATTTAATAGACTATATTTCTGCAGGAAAGGCAGAAGATTTACGCGAGCAAAGCCGCAGGCGTAAGAAATGAGTAAAATAACATGATTGTAGGCTAGCTGAGGTAACGGACCTCAGCACCTGTTCATCAACGTGGGGTGACCAAGCTTGAAAAATATTACACGGGAAGGGTTTATTTTGCAAAAAAATCTTCTTTTCCTGCCCTGTTCCCAATTCTATTTGGGGTCAGCGCAACATGTCTTCCTCTTCCATTCTCCTCCATTACTCGTCAAGTCACCCTCACCATCCTCATCACATCATCATTCACACAATAAATCCATCTTTTATGAAAGAAAAAAAAGAAAGAAATTAAAAAAAAAGAAAAAATTAAGAAAGAAATTTTGTTTTTTTTTTGTTTTCTACTAACAAACACTAGATACTAGATCGAAGACATGGTGAAATAGCGCGCGGTAGGTAACGCTTACTTTATTTAGGGCGGATTCGACTTCGACCAAATTCCGTGTTACCTTGTAAACGCAAACGGGGCACGGGCACCAATAAATGCTTTAATTTCATTGGTCGAATCAGCTGTAATGACGGAGTCCTGCGTACTCGGCCGATTTCTGGTCGTGTACGCATTTGACAGCTGAAACATTTTTGGTGTTACTACACCAGTGTAGCTAATCGAAATTTGGTCGAATTTATTTATTTATTTATTCTTTATGCACGACGTACAAAGGCGGACTTAATGTCTTGAGGCATTCTCTACCAGTCTACCGGAAAGCCAAGTGAGGAGAGCTAAAACGACGGTACAATAAAAGTTGAAAAACCAACAAAAATAGGATACTAAGAAATATACACTAATGATTACACTTAAAGATATAAATAACCCGCATTGGGCCAGCGTGGTGGTGTTACGGCCCATACTCCTCATGAGGAAGGCCTGTCCCAGCAGTGGGACGTTTATAGACTGATGACGATATAAATAACCATACTTAATATTTATGAATATAGTGTAGAATATACCTACACACAATGTATATTATATACAACATTAATATACATATACTACGTATACGTAAATAAAAATACATAGGAATAATAAATAATTTGCATAAATATATTACTAAAACGTACACACAACAAATAAATCAATGAAAATAATTAAAATACAATAATCCACCCTCAGATGACGTTGAATTTACGATTTAATTCTACTCTAATTCGGCACTACGAGTCATAGTTTTATTGAGTTAAAATTGATGGCATGGCAACTGTCTCTGTTATTTTTGGAGTTAAACATATTAAGCGAAATGTGAACTTCACGGGAACGTTTTATAGTAGTGCAATACGTTCCAAAAATATGAACTACTTACCAACTTATTACAAAACATCTATATCTTCGCACCTTTCTTTTATTTAATTTAAAACCTCTGGACTACATGTAAAATTGGTCACCCCAATCAAAGGTGCTTCTAAAGCCTAGTGAAATAGGAAGGTAGTAGTCTTTTAAACAGTTTTGAACCAGTAAATCAACTTTTACAGCCGGTCGGTTGCTCCATCGGTGGGTCTTTGTCGCTGACTCGGTGGAATTTGACAGGTGTTATTATATAGTCTAATATCTACGGGAATTAGTTCATTTCGGATATGTAGGACCAATTACATATTGAATGGCACGGCAGGTAGTAAAGATTTATTGTTATTTTAGATACTTAATATTACTAATATTACTCCAATTAGATTTTTTTATAAACTTCAATGACGTATGTAGTTTATGTCATTTTTAAATGATGCTATGTAAAGGGAAGGTAGAAACTTGCAGAGTTTCTTGCCCGTTCTTCTCAGATCAAGGCCTCCTGGTAGTTTTGTGAACGGATGGCGTAGTTTTTCTCTGTCACGAAATATTGTAAAATGTTTATGACATTCATAAGCATGCGCTAAGACGCATCTAAACTAAATAAATGCTTTTGATTTTTTATTTGAAATTGCAAGCAATTGCTTTTACTAACTAGTCATATTGGGTGACAGGTGTTATCAGGCTAATGTACGTGAACTAGAGCTCCTCCGTTCTTCAAAAGGCACAACAAGCCATTGATCATCATACAATCCAATATGTAATATTTATCATAGTTACTCACATACTTTTACACATATTTCTGTATTAATACAGCCCTAGAAAGGGTTTACAAATCCATATTTGAATTGATTGATTATCAAATTAGCTCGTAGGTATCCTTCCGTAGTAAATAAAACACAACAACAAACAATAACACACAATAAAAGACAAGTATTTAAAATAGCTGGTCCAAAATCCATAAGCATGGTCACATTGGTGAATTTGAACACAACGACATTGTTCTTCGGTATAGAACTAAGAACGTGCGTATGGTGTCAGTTTAACCGTTTGATCAATACCTACATACTTTAAAAACTTATAACGGTTGCTACAAAGGGCCAGTTATTAGCAACGGTTTTAACCACAGGCGTTACGCATCACTGCACAGGGAATCCCACCCTACACCAAAATATAGGGGCAAGCGAATTCCTGGAAATCGCAGTAAAATGCACGAACGTACTGGCACTTAAGATAATAAATAATAAGTTTACCGTTACCGATTTATCAACACATCATCCTTCATGGGAATAAAACGGGTGTCTAAAGATTATAAAGGGAATACTAAAGATAGACTATAGTCTCTAAACCGTCTTGGAACTTAGGTCAGCCGCTGTAGGGAGAATATGGCAAGATAGGGCTTCATTGATCCGGAGTAAACCAAGTGAAACTGTGGAAACCCGTCCCTAACCATGTCACATTTAATCTCTTGCCCAATGCTGACCTCTTCCTGGGCTTTGGAGGTGCTAAATGCGACAACAAATCGAGCTGTAGCCGTCGCAGATTACTGAAAGCATATAGTCTGAGCCATTGACTCGAAGAAGAAGAAGAACAGGAGACCTCTTGCACGCGTAGTTGCGTTACCCCACTCCACTAGATCAAAATTAAATAATCGTATACCATAATGGACTTTATTAGTCACAACTATTATTATAAAATACCTATTTAAAAGTCCGTTTACGTGGGCCGACTGGTCACGTTTATATTTCCGTAATAATTATTTATAACATTAGTTTTGTCAAAGGCGCTAGGCGTTCTAGCCATAAATGTATGATAATGTCAACATAATAGGCCTGTGGCTCTGTAGGCCACGACGTACCATATTTGTGAAGGTTCAATCACTTGGTTAACCAATTAGAAATAAGTTGGTTGAATGATTTGACTTTGACTGTCACTAAGCTAAATGTAGAGCATGCCAGGAAGTAAGCAGTCGATCAGTAGGTTTTTTAACAGCTCCTTGGCGTAGAGATTCGCTTTGCCTTTCGATATTGAAAATCAAAGCTACTTTTGCCATGTTCAGAGCGTGGATGGGTGACCAATACTTCGTGATCTTGAGTTCCACCATGCGCTTCAAAATCAAAATTAATAATCCAATCCTTCATAGGTACACATACGCAGACTAAACAGGGATAAATTCGTATTCGTAGAAAATACGTATTTTTTTACATATGACAGGTAAGCTCTTGGCCTTCATCACACCTGACGGTAAGTGACGATAAGGCCGAGGGTGGAAACGAGCTTCACCTGTAATCCTCAACAACTGAGGAACTGGCTGTCTTACCTGTGATTGCCGGAACACAACAATGCTTATAACATTGTTATTATGGCGACAAATTTAGGCAAGATGGTGGTAGCTAGCCAGGCGGGCTTGAAAGTCCTGCCACCAACCAAACCGAGCAGAAAAACTTCTGCCCCCGTGGGGAATCGAACCCGGACCTCCCGATCAACACCCGGTGGTTTGAACCACTAGACCATAGAGGCGGTTAATAATGTCTGCTTATGTTAATAAATTTACTACTTTTTGAATAACGTCCTCAAAATAATTGACCGCGAGCTTCCTTGACTCTACCTATTAGCCGATACCTACATTATTATTTTTTTACAAATGACAGGTGAGCTCCTGCATGGCTCTTGGTAAGTAAGTTCAGATTTAAAATATTTTAGATCAAGTATTTAAACTTTTTGATCTCTCCATCGCCATTTTAGCATTGTTACATGTAGTTACCAGTTAACTTAGTTACAAACAATCAAGGTACGGAGTGAATTGCGACGTGGATATGTCCTTACAGATTACTGAATCGATAAAACTGGTTTTGAAATAAGTCTTTGAATTGAATGAAAAGAAACGTATAGGTATACCTATTTACACTCATGGTTTTATTCTTCACATCCGTAGGAGTTTAAAGTCTTTGCGACAGTGATAGAAGAGAGTGGAAGAAGAAAACATGTTGCTCTTGCGCCGACCCCAAATATAATTTAGAACGGATCTACTTATTAAATCTATCTTTGAGTATTTTTCCATTGCTTTGTGTCAATCACTTAAGTTGTGAAAAAACTAATCGAACTAATACTATTTTCACGGGTTTTTATAGTTAAAAAGATATATTGCAGAAAACACGTTCAATTGCTTTTCAAATGTTCTATTCGGACCTCAATGACATATATATTTCAATTTGAATCAAAACCAAAAACAACCATAAAGTATCTAATGTTATAATAATATAAAAAGGTTCTTGCATCTATAGGCATTAGTTGTGTTTCTCTGGAAACAGGCTATCATGAAAAAATGCATTTTACAGTGGCCAGTGGCTGGATTTACAAACGTAAATTTTGAGGCTCCGTAATTTTAAGCATAACGTTTATTATCATAATATGAAAATCCATAATTTTGAAAGGTATAATCATCAAAACGCATAAAATTGCGTCGCATAATTTTGATTTCTAATATTGTATAGGCTAAAATTGTTTGTCATAAGTATTAAAAGGCATAAATTTGAAACGTACAACTTATGAAAAGCATAATGATCACAACGCATAATGTTTATCTCTGCCTCAAATTGTTTACTAAATAAATTTCGATTGCACAAATATAGTTTTTAGGGGTCATAAAAAAAAACCTTAACCTAATTTTTATCAGAACACATTTCGTTGGGATTTTTCTTTCTAATCTGGGTGTTTATTCGATTCATTTTAGGACTACCTAATATTGTGGTAAATGAAATTAGGAATTTCTATAGTTATGCTTTATAATAATATGCCTTTAGAGAGTTATGCTACTTAAATGTTATGAGTAAGAAGGAATATGTGACATGATTGTTATGCTATTTGATGATTATGCCATTCGATGTATGACAAACGATGTTATGACAATCGACGTTATGCAAAAACATGCGCTCCCAAATTTTGATAATCATAAATACATTGCTGGCTTCAAGGTTCGATGGATAATTTAGATTGAACCAAAAATATCTATCCGTTTTATTAAAATTATGAGCTCACACTATTTTAATATCATAATCTATTATGCAAGTTTTGATTAGTATTTTATGAGTCGCGGAAACTATTTGGAGAATAATGAAATAAGTAATTTAAGCATTTATTAAATAATTTATGAGGCACTTTATTATCCTTTCAAGATTTATGTATTTTGTTTTTATTGTAGTCTTCTTTTATTTTGTAATATTATAATTTTATAACAGTATTAAGGAAATACCGCTAATGGAACTATATGAATGCATTAATAAAAACAAAATTTAAAATCTTGTTTCGTTGAAAAGTCTATTGTTATTATATAATAACATTGTGTTTAATGGTCATTAATTGAACTGGTTCTAAATAATTAAAAAGATATCAGATACCTATGAACGTCGTTAACCGCGATTAAAAAAATTAAAAATTTCAAATAGCATTTTGAATTTAGAAGGATATTAGTTAAAATAAAAATAATTTGAAATTTACTTCAGTTAAATCCAGGTTTTATTTTTAGAAAATGTTAACCGATTACCTACTCCATAATTTGCCTTACATTATCAATTACATTTTTCATATTAGGTCCTTACCTATGAAATTGGTGTTTTGTATGGAGATTTTGGGGAATTCTGCATTTTCCATACTAAAATTTTTTCAGTTTTCTTCACAACGACAAATCCAAAGACAATAATATTTGGCATCTATCATTACACAAGCTTTAGTAATATGTTTAATATCACACTTCATAAAAATTATTTATCGTTTTTAAGTAAATGTCGTTTTTAAATCGTTTTTAATAAAAATCGTTAAAAAATCGTTTTTAATAAAATGATGTATTCGGGAGGCACTTAAAAAGAGTTGTCTCCGTGTCCAATTTTAACACAATTAAACTTACAACAAATAATCAAAACAAATCAAAAGAGCTCAAAAATATAGTCTATTATTAGACGAGGTAATTATTTTTTAGGAATACTCTGAATCTTAATAGTTACAGACAAAATACTAAGAGAGAAAAAAAACACCAATTTCATAGGTAAGGACCCAATATGAATGTGGCTGTTACGATCCTTTTTTTTATTCTTTTCTTTCAAAATGAAGGTTGCAAATCCAAAACCCTAATACGTATGTGGGCATGCTCATATTCAAAATTCCGAGCTATATATGCAACAGGTAGTCAGAAGCTATTAACAGTCACTGTAATCCAAATACGAGATAACACCATAACTAATCACACCGTAGACATTAATAGAGCCTAGAATAGTACGATAAAGACAAATTCAGAATAAAGATTTAAACGATGTAACCTACGATTCGCAACAATATCTATGTCATGCGAACTGCCCAGGAGATGGTCACGCGTCCGTATTTCTAATAAATTTTAAATTGGGGATTTTCAAGGCGAGATTGATGCATTATTAGAGCTTGCCACACTCTCGCTTTCCTTCAAGCGTGGTTGTGGTCAAATTATGAACTCAAATCTCACATTTAAAAAAAGCCCTAAGCCCTACCTTTTGTACTTTTGTCTTTAAATGTTCTCCGGTTCTGTATTTTGTGTACAACAAATTGTTAAATAATAATAATAAATAAAGATTGAAACGGACCAATGCTAGTTAAAATAATGGATTGTATAAGTTGGGAGTGTTTGAGAAGCTCGGTGGCGTAGTGGTTAGTACGCTTTGGCTTTCGATGCCGAAAACAAAGCTACCTTCGCCATAGTCAGGCCATGGATGGGTGACCAAAACATTGTGATCTCAAACTACTTCAGCCGTCGGTCCCGGTCGCTATTGCAACCGTTTCTACCACCTACCACCCACATTGGGCCAGCGTGGTGGTGTTAAGGACCATACTCTGTCCACAGCAGTGGGACATATATAGGCTGAGGACAACGGTCACTATCATGTACAACAACCTATACAAACAAACCTGATAAGAACATTTTAAAGCCAAAACAACATAAAACTATGGTCATGAGGAAATTACTAAATATATTTAAACCCGTTCTTACAAACATTTATTCAATATTAAAATTTTGTTTTTGAAACTATAAAAATACAAGCACATCATCATGTTGCATACTCACATTGAATACTGTCTTTAAAAATACATCGTTCTGGTTTCCGGATCCGAGTAGGGTCAAGTGTCGTAGAGAGAATGTCAGTAGTCAATATTATTAATTATTTTATTAGCTTATTGAACAATGCTGGCTGAATTGCTATAATAAACAATAATAATAAATATCTTCAGACATTCACACAACAACTAATGCTGCTTGTGTTACGGATACTAGATGACGGATAAATATATTTAATAGATAAATTCATGAAAATATTCAGAATATATATAAGCATCCAGAAAAATGCCTGTATTCATCACCACAAACATTTGTCCCCACCAGAATGATGACTGAAAGAACTGAAAAAATGATTTATGACTCTGGGGTGAATATATCGGATGAGTAACACCTAGGCAAACCTAAGCTAATATTCTTCGAACAAATCGTTCTGAAGAATGGCCAAGTACCTACCTACCTGAAATCGCCTAGTATATTTATGAAGACTGTAATGAAAATTTATTATGAAGCAAATGAGATAATAATTTTTAAGACCCGTGCCAGGTGGAAAGAAGTATATCTGATTATTTATCATGCATCCCCCGGGAATCGAACCCGTGATCATACTTATGGCGCCACCTTCAAACTGGCGGTCGGAAAATGCAGCCTGCCTAGTGTGACAAAAAATAGAGCTGTCTAAATCTACTTATAGTAAAGTCTACGTTATCACAGCTCTATCGGCGCCTGCGCCTCCAAAGCCCGCCATATTAGTTTGTCAGCTGACGCGACCGGTTCCCAACACAAACACAACACGAATTCCAGATTGCAGGTAGGTGCCTATAACGAACGGCGTGCAATTGTGAACATTCCATCTCTTTCGACCGTGAGACTTTGTCCTTTTTGCGTGTCTGTCGTGAATGTGATAATACGAGAGACTTTTCTTTTTTCAACTTCATCAAGCTAATTACGATTTTGTTTCGTAATATTTAAATGCAGCCTCTTTGGAATCTCTTAAAATATTCGGGTGTTCTTTTTTTCGATTTTTTTATTTTGTTTTGGCCTTATAAATGACACAGAACTAAACGATGGCTACGATTCCGCAGTGTTTTGTTTTCATTTTTTATGTGTATAAACAATCCATGTTCAGCAACATGTTTTATTTCAATCGAAGGAGTATTCTAACGATCAGTAATTGATGCCTCATTATTTTATAAACTGTTAGTAAACTGTTAGTAAATATACCAAAGTAAATGTTTATACTACATGGGAGACAAGACAAATATAGAAATAAAAACTAGAGCCGAAAGACCTGTCGCAGGTTGCGAAAAGTCGCTGCATGGATGAGGGTAGAGCAGGACATTATCTACCTATAGGTACAGATTCTTGCATCTATAGGCTAACGAAAAACACTCACCAACAAACGAGAATAATCTCGCTTTATCGTATTAAACATGTTTGTATGATGATGAATCTGACCCAACTTCTGTGTAGGCTATGAATCTGACTTAAATTCTTATAGGCAATAATGGATGCTATGTAAATGTATGATTGCCACCAACTGAAACCCATTGAGCCAGCTTGGTGGTAAAACGGCCCATACATCTCATGTATTTGTTTCCATGAGGAAGGCCTGTGTGCAGTAGGACGTTTAAAGGCTTTACTGCTAATAATAGATAATAGGTGCTAAATGCATTGTCCTTAAATCTGGCGACAACAAAAAACAATCCTACATATGCGTCTGCAACCTTGGCCTAGTTAGAATAGAGTCGTGAATGGTGTGAAAACATGAATATAGTACTACAGTTTTAGGTGCGTTCTGAAACGAAGGTAATTACGAGTACATTATTTTATTACAAGTGGTTATAAACCTTATCTTAGCCAGAATAAGCACCTATTGTGTAACATTTCAAGTAGGTCCATACAACGGTTACAATATTCTCACAGATTCTCGTAGAAAAGTGATGATATCTGATAGCCTTGTGAAAATCAATTTTGAATTTTATATTGAAATTGTTGAGTTTAATTTTAATTAAACACCATTTATATGGTGGTTTATTGTTGTGGAGAATTAAAAGGACCGTTTTGATAACCTGTCATGATAGAATAATAATCTGAAAAATAGGTATTTACCTTTATTTCTTTCGTGATTTTTAATAAATCATCATCTGTGACGTTTGAATAGAAAATCTATTGTCTTGGCAGATTTCAGACAGACAAAATTATATTTTATGATGACAAATACACGAAATCAACAAATGATTCACAAGTAGGTTACTGATGTTCGTGAAGTATACCTCCTTATATCACATAAGCGCATGCTCTACCGGAGCTCAAAAATGGGCTGTTAAACATTTAAATTGGGAAAAATTGGGCAGCCATTTAATTATTTGGTCAGCAACAAAAAGGTCAGCCGAAAAATCATTTGGGCAACAAACAAATATTTTGTCAGCAATATAATTATTTGGGCGACAAAAGAATTATTTGAACAGCAAAATAATTAGATGGCCAGCAGAATAATTCATCAGAATAATTCATTCATCATTGGGTATTCTGATAGATATTAGATTAAGGTTATTTTTCTTATGACCCATAAAACCAATATTTGTGTCATCAAATAGTAGATTATTAACCAAAGGGATAAAGCAGTGTCTTCTGTTGCGGGTGATGATTTAAATCGCGAGCGTAACGAAGGACTCGAGGTTTACTCCCGAGCGTAGCGAGGGTGTTAAAAACTTAAATCACGAGCGAAGCGAGGGATTTAAGGCGAGTCCTGAGTGTAGTGAGGGAATAGGGATTTAAGTTCATAAGACAGCTTTATCACCGAGGAAAATACTCTACTTTTCGTACCATTTGCGAAAAAATTAACACAATAATAATATGAGATAAGCATTTATTAAAAATAATGACAATTAAAAGTAAAAGTTAACATTCGAAACATGTTTCCAATTATTGATAGAGAGAGTTACATTTTTGTTTGGTACATTTATTGTTGATGAGTTGATTTGAGTATTTCTCTGTTTACGGCCTCGTCGGTTTTCGTAATTTTATTTAATAATCATAACTGCAAAATAAATGCGTATTCCTTTTTCAAAAAGATGTGTAATGCTTTATATACAAACTCAATGGTGTAAGTATACCAAATTTAAATCACATTCTCCCCCTAGAGGATGAATGAAATTCAGTACAATTTTCTTTCCCTGTTTTTAACAGATTAAAAATGACTATTGTTATGTTCGCTTTTTGTGGCATAGAATGTCACTTTTTTGAGCAAGTGGTACGAAAACATAATATATTAAACAATTTGGCAGCGGAGAAAACATTTAAGTTGCTGCCCAATTGTTATTTTGCTGACAAATTAGAAATTTGTGCTGCCCATAAGTTGCTGACCAATTAATTATTAGCTGACCAACTGTATTTTTTCGCTGATCAAAATTCGATTATTTTGCTGACCGTTTAAATAACACCCATTTAAATTTAACAGAACTAACTCACATAAAAAAATGCACTAGAGCCATATACATCAGAGTTTTTGATCGGTTTCAGTGGTTTCATCGGATAGCCAATGAAGTCTTATGCGTAGATTAATAATACATCTTTGGTAACAATGTTCACGTCGAACCATAGATAATAATGAAATATATCATTATTATCTATGGTTCGACGTGAACCATAGAGTACTCTACACGGCTTGCCTAATTGAATTCCACTTTTACCGCGGAACTAATCCTTTCAATTTACTTTGCGTCAACTGACCCATTTTATGCTCAGTTAAGTTAATTTTAAGCCACTGCGTTTACATTATGGGTCGTTAACCACTCATTATTCTATAATAAACTTGAGCTGATAGAGAATAGGATTAGTTGCTTTTTTCTTTAGAAAATTGCTAATGAGAACATTCTACTAGTTAGAAGAAAACCTTCTCTCTATTTCTTCATGTATTTTTTTTCCAGTTTTTCCTCTTCTGTCATTCGTTAGTTCTGTATCGACGTCTTATCATCTAATATCACACACTCAATCCACCGCTTCCTTGGTCTTCCTCACCTTCTAAGTCCACCACAGTAAGTAGGTACAGCCACAGAGGTTACAACAGTATATTTAAAAGAATCTGTATCAAATATCTGTTGAGTACCATCGATAAATAAATTACCCACTCATGAATACGTGCTGGGCATGGAGTCATCGAAAATATTTATGGACCATAACAATCACGCTGGCCCAATATCAAGTTATTAATTCACACTATCATCCAATTATTTTTTAATATTGTAATAGATATATTGGATTTACGTGTATCAATTTAAGATTTACACCAAAATGCTCAAGGTCCCGTTCTCTGATTTAAAAAACTGCTTTGAAAGTTCAAAAGGCCCATTATTATGGAATGGTGTACCTGCTAAACTTTTATAAAGCCCTCCGTACAAATTGGCGCATTCCATTCTATAGTTCCGTCTTTCTCACACCCTTTAAAAAAAGAGACGCCGACAGTGGCAGTTCTATATTTTTTTGCTTTTGTATCACGCTCACTCTTTATTGTGGTTTTCTCATACTAACTATGTGGACAACATTATATTCATCTACTTCTTGCCGTTTCCAACTCTAGGTGGGGTCGGCACAACATGTCTTCTTCCGTTCTCCTCTGTCACTTGTCAGCTCAGCATCAACTTCCTTTATTCTCATATCATTCTTCACGCATTCAATCCATAGCTTCCTTGGTCTTCCTCACAACAACTACACGCGGAGAACATTATATGAGTATTATCGACACATTGTTTGGCACCGATTTATGGGACTACGACAGTAAAGGCTTGTCTAGAGGTCGCTTCGATTCCGTCTCTGAATAAACTTTTAGTTTTAATAACTTTTTTTAAACTGTAAGGCAAGTGATGTTATAATAAACTATACTTAACACGTGCCTGGGGTACGGGTATGGCACAAATTACATAACGATCTTAAAACACACCACGTAGGGTCTTCCTTCATATGTGTAACCTTGGGTACAACCAAGGTACAACAGTTCGCGCTTGATAAAGTTAATGGATCAACGCTACGAGCATAGAACATTCGATAAGCCCAATTTGACGTCTAAGTTCGAGAATTGTCGATAAATTCGATAAATTTGACAGATAACCCGAAGGAGTGAAAAGGACGGATGCTTTTGTCGATCAAATATGGCGGCTATCGAAGTTCTAAAGGTTCTACTTCTAAATAAAAGATGCTTTTAAATAAAGATGCTTCTAAAAATATCTGAGCCTATATACATTGACCGTAAAATCTAACACCGCGATTCAAAATTGCCGTGTTTTGGGAGCAACGCCATCTAGTGGCTAAACTACTAACCTTTAGCAATGGTTTGTACATCATAAATAAACTAGAAGTATCGAAAATGAACCAAAAACCATACCTATCCCTAAAACAAATATAAGTTGATGCCTATTTTCGCTTAATCCTCTTTCGTTATGTCGTTGGTCAAGGCAGTCTTCAAATACGGATTAGGAAACCTTTTTTAAATTATATAGAATATTATTGCATGTGCAACGTCGCTAATAGGATTAACATTCATATGATTTCTTTGCAATATTGATTTGTGGCCTAGAGGGTTACTGTTCATAATTACATAGAGCCATTTTGATTTAGCTTGACTTCTACTGCTTTAGGCCCGAATTCCAGGAGTAATCCTCAGAGTAGATCTCTTCTTGAGCACAGCTAGAAAGGGATGGCGTTATGTGGGGATAAATAGCGCCATTTCCTTCTAACGGTACTCAAGCAGAGGTCTACGCTTGAAATTGATCCTGTAATATGTTCCTTACACTTTATATAACGCTTGCCAGAAACACTACAGACAGTTGGTGTTCTCTAATCACTCCACAGGAAGACGTGTTCCCTCAAAGTGTTATATTTAAGTTACGTTCGTTGAGTCCCCTTCATCAATCAGCTTAGACTGTGGGATATAGACCTCTTCCAAGGCTTCCATAAGAATCGGTCTTGTCTTGCCTTCCTGCGATTTCCTGCGACCTTCGCTTGATCGTCGGTCCCTTTGTGAAAAGCCTAGTGTAGTGTGCAGCGCACCTCCCATACATTAGTATTTAGTAGCGTAATTAGTATTAAGTACCTTAGTAATAAACTACACTTCAAAGAGTAAACATCGCTTTTATTGATACTCCCGCACATTGCACTAGGAACAACTGTCACGTCTATCAATATCTCGCCGATGCTCAAGAACATTCTGCCTCCAATTCCGTCAGTTTTGCGAGCTTTGTCCATTGTCTTTGGCCTATGTTGGCGTTGGACCTATGTTGTTGTATGTTGGTTGTTGTTGTTGGTTTGTTGGCAATGCAACGCGGAAGTTTAAAATCCTATGTTGGCGACTTTGTTTCTTCTATGGACTTCTTTTATATTGTCTCCACTACGTGGAGTATGCGTATGCCTCCTTTTATTATCATAAACTGGTCGCAATTTTATTTGGGATCAGTGCAACGTGGGCTCCTCTTCCATTCTACTCTATCATACGCCATATCAACGCTCACTCCGATCCTAGCCATATCCTCATTCACGCAATCTATATGTTTTTTTCGGTCTTTCTTTCCATGCATTACCATCCACTCTCATATTATATTCATGTCCTTTTATGATAGATAAATTTACAATTTTATTCTAATTGGAGCACGCAACCACGTTTGGGTGCGCGTTCAGTCATTCTAAAGAAATTTGACGCTGATTCTGCTTCAAGGTGAAGCATATCGAATAACGAATCGATAAGGTGTTTATTATCAAAACGAAATAGAAACATATTCATATCCGATCACAAAAGTTAATGCAGCTACTTATTTTCGAAGATAGTAGAAGGCACATATGAAATTAGTAATGAGAGTACATAGAGGATGCCAAAAAAGGTGAGCCAAGATTTGAGCCAGTGAAAATCTGTAATAAAGCATGATTATTTATATTACATTACATGAAATGATGGTTATATTATCAACGATTTTCCTATTTTTCAAAGACCATGACTATACTTGTATACCAGTGTTCTATGAACATGTTTTACATAAAGTGGACAGTTGTCAACAATCGTGGGTGGGAGTCACAGACGTGTACACTCGGGGTCAGCGGTGGGCTAACTAGTTATCCCACTTTAAGTACCTTCTTCAGGCTTCTTGTCTATTGATGGCATTTTTAGTTAACGACCAAAGTTTACTCAAGTTTATCACTTTACATGTATGAAAGTCAAGAAAATACTACGCCATCAATTCTTAAAAACTACCAGGAGGCCCTGTTCTGAGTAGAATGGAGAAGAAACGCTTACTCTCTTATAGCTCACAAATCAAAAAAGCTTGTCTGTAAATTTGTTTGTAATCTCTAGCACTAAGAAACCGATTTAAATATATTGGGTCCTTACCTATGAAATTGGTGTTTTTATTCTGTCTTAGCAATTTGTCCGTAACTATTAAGTTTCAGAACATTCTTATAAAATAATTGCCTCTTCTAAAAATAGATCATATATTTGAGCTCGTATTATTTAATTTGATAATTTTTTGTAAGTTTAATTGTGTTAAAATTAGACACAAAGACAATTATTTTTAACTGCCTCCCGAATACATCATTTGATTTGCATTAACATAAAAACGATGAATAATTTTTATCAAGCGTGTTCACACACATATTGCTAAAGCTTGTCTAATGATACATGCCAAATATTTTTATCTCTGAATTTGTCGTTGTGAAGAAAACTGATAAAATGTTAGTATGTAAAATACAGACATCCCCAAAATCTCCATACAGAACACCAATTTCATAGGTAAGGATAATATTAAAATAAAGTTATTTTGATTTAGAATTTCTAAATACATTTTAAATTGCTGGGTTTTTTACAATATTTTTATTTGGTGTTTAAATTTTAGCAGTATAGTCACGCTAACGATAAATTAACTTATTTATACAACACCGCCGTACGTTAAGTACGTTTTGAAAATATTGTTAAACACATAATCAATATTTACTAAGACAGCCGTGACTTAAGTCGATAATACAGAGTCGCAAAAATAACAGAATGTCTGTATGTAATCACAGATATTTTATTGTCTGTATATCCACAATCAGACATCAGTATTGGCCTATAAGTAGATGGGATGGTTCATCTGGCTTCCAAGAATGAAGTCGTGTTCATTTTTTATATCTCGCCTATAGGCGCTTATCCCTAAAGAGGTGCTAACACCCACATTATGTCGTCTGATTCATGTAAGTCTTGTTACAGAGGCCGATTCTGTTACCATAGGATATGGTAACAGAATTGGCCTCTTAAAAAAAAACAGTATTTAAAACACGCTCGTGTTTTCATAATCTCTAATTTGTCACAGTAATAAATTATTAGCGTAAGGACCTGTTTGACCTGTCGATAAGTAAAGTCATATTTAGTTACTTGACAAATAATATACTTGTTAATTATATCCCCCCAATAGCATACTATACGTTTCACATACAATGTGGTGATTAGCCTTACTCAGGGATCGTGAAACGTAAGATGGGTGTTTACTTAACTATTATGTTCTAAGCAGCATAATGAACTTTACTTATGGATTGTGAAACAGGCCCTAATAAAACAAATATAAACAACAACAAACCTTATTGTCACCAAACAAAATGTCATGAAATGTCGTAAGACATTTAAGACATGTTATTTTCTTAATTCCACTTAAATATTTACCAAGTGTGACGGATGTCTCTGACATAGCCGCTAGCCATGACGAGCCATACGCCGCGTGATATCACGTACCAGATTACATATTGAGAGCAAACGGAGCAGAACTGGGACAAAAAGGGACTGTCTAGGTGTCAGTTGTCACTTTGACATTAGTATTGCATTTATGTACGGTATTAAAGTTTCAAGCAACACTTTATAAACTCTTTATTGCACTGAAACAAAAAGACATAACATAAAAAGCAGAAGTATACAAGGGAGGACTTATCTCTAATAGGGATGTCTTCCAGGCAACCCGTCACAGGTGTGTGAGATCTCGTGTTTTAAGCAATGTATATGGAAATATGACTTCAAAAAACCCTGTATAACGCTACACTTTGTTTAAAATTTGACATATTTGTCAAATTAAACAACCTCAGGAAAAGTCTGCTAAATAAAAAACTGGGGGACGATAAGCAGCAGGACTTTTTGGACGCAATTTCATTATAGTTAAATATAATCATAAAATAAAAAATTTGTAAATAAATAAATAACCTCAATCATTCACACCTATCAACTAGTCCCATTTTAAGCAACTAAATGCTGCTTGTGTTACGGATACTAGATGATGGAAAAATATATTTAATAGATAAATACATATACTAATTCAGAATATACATAATATAATACATATATAATGATCATCACCCAAACACTTGCTTCCATTGGGGATCGAGGACTTCTCGAGATAGTGACGCCTTGACCGGCGTACAGACCACTCGACCACAGAGATCGTCTCTCTGAGAAGAGAGCAGAGGAAAAATGTACGGAATGCGTTAATTTACGAGACAAATGTCCCACTGCTGAGTAAAGGGCTGATACTATACCATGCTGTCACAATGCGGACTGGTTGTAATATCAACCGACGAACGGCTTACCATGTCACCCATCCAAGCACCAACCATGGCCAATGTATTTTTTTTTCAATAACGAAACCGATCAAACTATTATTTTGTTTTAGAATGCAGCGGCAACTAAGAAGCAGCGATAGTAAGTAACACATGCGATAAAATTATCGTAGCACTTTCGTAATAAGCACATCGCTCGTTCCGTAAGTAGGCTTGTCTATCTAAACATAATGAGGCAACTCATTAACAACGATAACTGAGACGAACCATACAGTTGATGCTGCAGTGATGCAATACGTTTATTACTCTAAGTATTATGATACTGGCCTCAATAAATACTTGAATAACGATAAATTAAAAAAAATATAATGCGTGTATCTGTCAACGAAAGAAGTTTAGTTCTTCATTCAAATGTTTTTTTGGAAAACATTTGAATGAAGAACTACTCGGCTTTGTTGCTGTTCTCTCCCTATAAAAGGGAAGGCAAGGGGAATTAAGCCCATACAGCCAAGTCTTCGGTATTGTTATGTCTTCAGTATTTGCATTGAAATGCAAGTGTAATACATTTCAATGCGTCTTGGAGAGTTTGGTGCCAAATGATCGACGGTATACACTGTGGCAGTGTGCTACTTGGATGAGGTGGATTACCACGATAAAAAACTCATCACTTTTACACCACTTGACGCTTGTTTCGATAATCCTCTACATTGCACATCAGCATAGACACTTATTATACAAAACAACACTGATTTTAAGCAACAATATCCACTCCAGAACAATATTACAATCATTAAAATAAAAATCACGCCCGCCATAGTCAAATGCCGCTAAAAACTCCTTTATTTTTATTTTATCAACTTTTTATGATGATTTTGTTACTCTAAATTACTCGTACATACATGTCTTGTGAAATTTTTAAACAGATATATACATCATTGTAATAAATTACCGTAATGCCTGTAATTAAAATAAATTACTTGCTTGTAATGCCTGTAACTCGCTGTTACATTTATTTTGTTGGTAGGGTCGTGTTTAGAATATTGTTAAGCCGTATTAAATTATATTAATGAACGTCATATTTTTTAGTAGATAAATGTTTAATCTCTAATGTTCTTTACTGTTAATGAATTTATTTTGATATTTAATAAAAAGCAAGATAGTCCTTCGATTTTAAAGACGCTAAAAGCCTACGAGATCTCTTTGAATATTCTATACTGTGGGATTCTTTAAAAAAAAAGACAGTATTTATGACTGCAATCACTTATCCTACCTCGAAGACTAGCGAGCAAAGACAAGTTAAAGACATACATTATTTTTAATTGGCCTTGCTAGTCGTGAGAAAATAGTCATTCAATTTTTAAAAACATACAATATAATTTTTAAAAATTGGTATAGAAAAGCAGGATTGAAAAGTAAACAAGGTTTATTATGCTACACATTTTGATGATATAAATAAACTAAATTAGTAACATGACTAGAAAACAAAATAATTAAGTGACTTAAACGCCTCTACTGCGACTGGAACCTGGCCTTCTTGATTTTAAATCCTTTATCATTCAAGAAAACGCCTACAGTTAATGATTTTGTTTTTCATTATTTTTTATTTTCATTAGGTACTTATGGGATTAAACTGTTGGCAATAACTGTTAGGAATTAATAGCACGAAGAGGAATATTAGCACTTCTAGTCCAACCTAAGAAGCATTGTGTCGATCATTTTTTACAAGCTTTTATTTAATTTATATACATATTAATGTACTCCACTGTACATAAAGTTGATTTGTGCTAAGAATTAGCTATGAAAAGTAGTCAATAGAATTACGTCTACAATAAAACTAGCTATCTCTATTGAAGGAACCAATAATAAAGAAAAAATTGAATTTGCTACGACTTTAAATTTCTCATAAGAAACAAATGAGTAGTAGTATTTTGTTTATAGTCGAGATGTTGTATATATATAAATACTACGAGTATTCCTATCCTAATAAGAGCTCTATTAACTAACAATTAAGGTTAATTTTCCTTCCAGTGGGATTTTTCTAAACTATGTCGAATCTCCGGAAAGAATCGGTAAATTCATTGACGGCCTTGCCAAGGACCAGTCCCGACCCTATTTGTTTTTTTTTCTTACATTGTAGACTCTACAATTTTCGTGGAAGAGGCTTGTAGCACGATGCTCTCATCCTTGACTCATATTATTTATTACTTTCAAATTAACGGTAGTAATTCCAATTTTATACATAGCGTGATAAAGTTCACTTAAACTGCTAAATTAAGTTTGTATGTATATTTTTTTAAGCTTAAGCTTCCGTTCTCAAGTTTTGAGTCATTCATATTTTTGCCAATGTCGATGATTTCTCGAGATCTAATTGGATAATTCCTGATTCGATATGTTGTGGTAAAACCTTATTGGAATGAAATAAAGTATATATCTATTGGACAAAGCAGTACCTATATATTTTTCTTAATTGCATCAAAACTTAATCTACGAGTATCTTATCATAAAAATAAACAAAATAACACCCAAATTCATTGTTGAAAATGTCCTGTTTTACACTTTAGGACATTCATTAAACTACACTTTTCTTTGCTATGACAACTCCAATAACTATGATTATACTTTTAACATACACATACTTTTAGAATTGTAAAAGAAAGTAAAAGAAATTGTGTCTTTTGTTGTTAATGTCCAATTTTTCCATAAACATGTCCACTCAACTTACAAAACGATAATGAGATTCAACAAACTTAATATTCCAAATTAAAATGTCAGAATTGCATTTATTTACGACAAACGAAATTAAAAGAAACCGGTAATTATTCGAAAAGATTTTCATTTCAAGCAGCTAAGTGAGTAGAAAGTTACAGTAACTTCTTTGATGTGAAATTCGAACTTATCGTTTGAACGATAAAAACCAATTTTGGGGAATTGCACTTGGACTTTTCAATATTGCTAGAAAAAATATTAAGATCCTGGTTTTCGACAGCAACATATTAACAGTATTAGCAAATATTTGTATTATCTGAATTTTAATATAAAACATTAAACAGTATCTATCCAAAAATGGTTGAAGTCTTCGAAATATACAGACACATATAAAAAAAAATTCTTCTGAGCTATTCTACTTTGTTTTTTCAATGGAACAATAGTAGGTATGCATTTCTAATGGACAGTTCTACCTTTTACGACAAAAATTATGTTTCGACTTCGCATATGATGCAGTACATAGCCAGTGATATTTTAATAATATTATGATCTCAATGGGTGGCCCTGAGCAGTTTCAAAACAAATAGAATAGAAATGCAAAGTTATTTAATTTAATAAGAACTGTTGATTGAACAGTAAATGATAATTAAATTTGAAAGAACTATAGATTTATAAGGCATAATTTATTATAGTTACAAATATGTAATATCTAGTTAGTTTGAATTTTCAAATGAAAAGATTTACTTTACTACTAGTTGCCAGTTTCACTTATCTCTTTTACAGCTTAAAACTGTTTCCTGTTCCTATTCACTCAGACCTGTAGTGTGTGAATCTGTAGACTTCAGATACTGAATGAACTGCCACACGAGGTCACTCAGCAAATATTCCAACCGGTTCCTACGAAATCACCTCAGCGGGCACGCCGGCATGCGTCCATTCCCATGTCGGCACGTTATTGACATCACCATCACCAATTTTAAGTCTTATTCCCTCTAATCAAGCATCAATTTTCACTGATTCTGGTTCTGCTCTTTCTCCCACATCAGAATCATCGAGCTTTTAAGTTTTAACCTTATATTAATCGATTTAGAAATCATATCTGCTTACTCGTAGTATTTCAGACTTGTAAGTTGTGGATTTACGTAAACTATTGGTTTCGGCGTTATCAGATGACTTAGGTCACTTGAATCTTGTATTTAGCGATAAACTGCGGGCTTATCACTGAAAACTAATGAGGTACTAAGAAGAAAGGAATTTTATCCTCGAATGTTGGATAACGGTATCCACACAAATGAATTTAACATTAGTAAGCACATATTTGTGCATAACTGAACTTACTTTACAAGACGCCAAAAGAATTTGAATTCATACTTCATGCTTTATTAAACTTGGTAAATTGCAATAAAATTTTAAGTGGTTTTACATCTGTATAATGAAATTCGATCATATAAGTTTTAAAAACAAATTATATTCGAAAAGTTCAACTAATAACGTGTTTAGTAAAGTTTACGCACTATAAAGTAATTTGATATTCAGAAAAAGACTTAACAAGACTAAAGAGATGAAAAATGGTATCTGGATATACCACCTTCAGTGAGCATATGAAACAAGAAACCAGTAAGAAAAACCGCAGAGATGGTGTACCAGAATAACGAGACCTTATTAGTGTGCATATTGCTCATATAAATAACAACCACTATAAAGGGATAAAGAAAAAAATAGCATAATAAGAGAGACTATTATTAAGAACAACTTGTGACACAAATGTTTTCTCTGTTGCCAAATTGTTTAATATATATTTTGATGACCTATATATTTCGTTGTTGATTATTATATTCAAGTAACTATCATGACTGTTGTTATGGTACAGAAACATTTGCAAAACTATTCAACTAACAACATTTATCACAAACTGAAGCATTATAGAATATTAATTATTATCACATATGTGTTTTTGTAATAAATATATTAATCTAACACGTGCAAGCATAAACTCAGATCTGTCTGTCAACGGGCATTTAAGGATCGCATTCGTGGAATTTTTGACTCGATATGCACTTGCATTACCATACTAAATATTATCTTTATTAAATTCGTAACGCGTACGTTTTACGAGTACGCAGTCACAATCTTATCTTTCACTTTGTTTTGTGCTTAAACTTCTTCAGAAACTAAATAAACTTTTCCTTTAAGTCTATGTGTTTAAAATTTATTATTTCTGAAGATTTAATAGGTTCACTGTTTCTATCCCGATTTTCCCATGTAGAAACACCTGCTCTTAGTAATGTGCTTTAGAACTGGTTTCGAATAAAAATAAACTCTGGTCTAACGTCTTACGTTTGGATTGGCATTTTAGTGACCAGTGTACAAATCGTAGAGCATAATCTTGATAACTAGCTGTTTGTTGCCCAAGACTTCGTCCGCGGTTACTATGGTTTTTGAACTATCCCACGAAAACCCATTAATTTTCCGGAATAAAAAGTATATAAGATGTTTACCAGGGGTACAAGGTATCACCATGCAAAATTTCATTAAAATCGGTCGAGCCATTTCGGAGATTAGCCCGTACAAACAGACAGAGAACCAAAAACTAAAAAATAAACTTTTTTTGAAATTTTCCCTCTTTTTACATCCCTCTAACTTGGTATGTACAGAAATTAGACCTCTACAGTTTTTTTATATGTATAGATAACAAGTTTAACAATAAATATGCACTTTATTGTATCTCATCTATCTTAACATTAATTCTACACAATGTGTATAATTGATGATCCAATCCTGACAAATTAAGTTTTAATCGATTTGTAGTACTTTATTTCATTTTTATTATTGCATTATTAATGAATGTCTAATCTATTATTAATTTTAATATTTTGTGCAATAAAGTTTCTTTCCGTGCAAAAAAAAAATTGTAGCAAAATAAAGCCAATCTGCTCGATTTTGTGTTTTTAAAAATTTGGTGTGAGGCTTTTAAACCAAACCGAACTGTATAATTTATAAAATACTTACATATATTAGGTCCTTACCTATGAAATTGGTGTTTTGTATGGAGATTTTGGGGATGTCTGCATTTTACATACTAACATTTTATCAGTTTTCTTCACAACGACAAATCCAGAGATAATAATATTTGGCATGTATCATTAGACAAGCTTTAGCAATATGTGTGTGAACACGCTTGGTAAAAATTATTCATCGTTTCTATGTTAATTCAAATCAAATTATGTATTCGGGAGGCAGTTAAAAATAATTGTATTTGTGTCTAATTTTAACACAATTAAACTTACAAAAAATTATCAAATTAATAATACGAGCTCAAATATATGGTCTATTTTTAGACGAGGCAATTAAGAATGAAAGAAGAAGAATAAGAAGATAAAGAATAAGAAGATAAGAATGTTCTGAAACTTAATAGTTACGGACAAATTGCTAAGACAGAATAAAAACACCAATTTCGTAGGTAAGGACCCAATATAAGGTGTTAAGCTATAAGAATAACCTAAAAATCAGAAGAATGAAGTTAAGGAATTAAAGACTAATTCAAAAGCTTTCCGCGCTATTTTTTCAATGACGTTTATTGTCTACTAAAATACCAGTAGCGGACGTTTCCTGCCAGTTAAGCTAATAATTACTTGATTGGCGCGAATGAATTTACAAGAAGATTTAAGGAAGAACAAAAGCTAAACAAGAAAAACAATATATGAGACGACCTCCGTGGTAGAGTGGTCTGTACGCCGGTCTCAAGGCATCGCCATCTCGAGAGGTTCTGGGTTCGATCCCCGGTAGGGGCAGATGTTTGTGTGATGAATAGGCATTTGTTCTCTTGTTCTCCAGTCTTAAATGTTTATATATGTATTATATAAAATCTGAATTTGTTATGTATTTATCTATTCAATATATTTATTCGTCATCTAGTATCCGTAACACAAGGAGCGTTTGTTCAAAATCAAAATGGGGCTAGTTGATAGGTCTGAATGTCTGAAGATATTTATTCTATTTATTTATATGTTTTGATTTTAGTAACGTTGATTCTCGTTACTTTTTTGGTTTAAAAATATTCAATTTTTTTTTGTTTATATAAACTAGTTGTAATGGAACTTATAACGACATTGTAGATTGATTCACCTTGATACAAATATAAGAAAAAGAATAGGAAACTTAAAGTAAAAGTGAAAAATTGATTAGTAATAGTTCAGTTGTTTGGTGCCTTTTTTATGTACGCTTCGAGTTCATTTTGTGAAAGGTTTTCTTTTGCTTATTTTCTTTTATTTATAATAGATGAAATTATTTTCGAAATTTCCACGGTGCAAAGTGTCAGCATTATTTTTCGCTCGAAGAGCTACGAAATGGTTAACTATGATTTTATGCGTTGAACTGTGACTGAACGTTACTCATCGCCAGATATTGACGAAAGTACTTCATGTAATCTAGTTCTCTAATATCTGGTTTATACTATGCAAGTCTGCCGATACTGATAAAATTTCAGGAACCTCTTGAGGAAACTTGGTCAGACAAATCAATCAATGAGTCTTTTCAAAGCCAATTTAGTGTTGTTTCGATCCAAGAAGGCGAAAAATTAAGCCAAGAGTTCCGAATTACCCGTTACCGTTAAAAGATCTTCGTAAATTTTACATAAATATATATTAGTCGCTTCTGCCTTAATATTTTTGATTCTAGACATGTGGTGGGGTCACAAAACTCACGATAAGCGGCCATCGCACTTAGGGTCAGTTTTTTGATCCGTGGTCAGGTTGACCATATGACAGCTTGTCCAATAGTCAAATATTCAAATATAACTATAATAAAATAATCATATACAATTTAACCACAACACGGCTGATGTATATTGCTTTGAATTTTCATCGCATATTTAACAATTTGTCAAGCTGACGTCACACATTTTGGCGTTTCCATTGACGCAATTTAACTATTGTGGTTACTTTGTCTACGGATCAAAAACTCACCCTTAGGGAAAATTTTAAGGACTACTACTACTATAGGTGCACAAAGGTGATTTCTGTGTATAAATGCTCTTGTTACCTTCAGATTGGCGAAAAGACTCTCCTTGGACGCGGGAGCCCCTTCGAGGGTGTCTTCCAGAGAGAAATCCTCCAGGTGACTCACCGCTACAGGCTAGAGGACCCACCAAAGTTCTCGTCTTGGTGATGCCATTAGCAAACAGTTAGGGCCATTAAAAAAATTACTTGAGGTTGACAGCCACGGTTATTCTTCGTTCTACAACTGTATACCGCTAAAACCAAGTATCAGTTTCAAAATTTCTTGGCCGCGGTTTTCCGAGATAAATAAAGTACATGGAACCAGCGATAGCTGTTAAATTCATACAATTTTTCAGTGGGTCTTTCTTTCTTACGTTCGAGAAACGTATATATCTGCCCTGCTCTCCCTGAATGGATCGTAGGTGAGAAGGAGTGCGTTAGTCAACATCGCCATTTCCAATAAAAACACAACATCTCATTTTAAACCACATTGAGAAGAATTCAATGTGTCCTACTACTACCGACTAGCTGTTGCTCTATCTGTTGACGCAGGACTACCATGAAGGTTCAATAAAATTATTAATATGTATGTTCAAAGTATGTTCTGTAATAAGAGTAAAGAGTAATGTTGATGCTGCTGTCAACCTTCTCAGAATTACGTTGGAAAACGCGTAGGAATAAACTGTCAAAATCTCAACAAGACTCTCCCAAGAGTAAACTAATTCTTTGTGAGTCTCTTTGTTAAAAATATTAATGAAACAATAATCCCTGGAACATTCCATTATGGAACTAGTAAATGTACGTAAATAATAAAAAAATGCACTTGAATTCGTTACAGCTTATGGACCTATGAAAATTGTAAAGTCAACCAAATCTATTATGATAAACTAGCTGTTGTCCGCGACTTCGTCCGTAGTCACTATGGTTTTTTAACTATCCTACGGAAACCCTTTAATTTTCCAGAATAAAAAGCATCTAAGATGTTGACCAGGAATATAAGCTATCACCATGCAAAATTTCATTGAAATCGGTCCAGCCATTTCAGATATTAGCCCGTACAAACAGATCAACAGACAAACAGACTAAGAAACAAAAAATAAAAATAAAACATTTTATGGTATTTTCCCTCTTTTTACATCCTCCTGACATGGTTTTAACCATTTTTTCTATGTACAGACATTTGCACTCTACAGTTTATTTTATATATTAACTCTTTATTGCACATAAACAAAAAGATTCAATGTAAAAAGCAGAAGTATACAAGGGAGGACTTGGGGGGATGTATATATTATATGTATATTTAGATTAAATAAATTTCAATGTCAGCAAACATACGTCTTATAAGACTAGCTATTAACTCTGTGCCTAATAGCAGGTTCGATTTGCAAAGGTCACAACGGAAGACCTTAGAAACCGGTTGAGATCGTATTGTGTGTAACAATTTGTGGACCGGTATTTTTGCATATCAGTATTTGATGTCAAGTAGTCAATGAAATATAGGGCTTGCAGATATTCTAGGATTTTTAACCACAACCTAACGGGTTTACAGTTGGTGAAGCCTTTTGCTAAGCCTTTTACATCTAATGTTTCAATACACGTAGTATCCCTTTTAATATTTGTCGTATATAAAAGTAAATATCTTCAGACATGCACACCTATCAACTAGCCCCATTTCAAGCAACGAATGCTGCTTGTGTTACGGACACTAGATGACGGATAAATACATACATTAGATATTTATATATATATATACAAGAGATAAATACATATAAATATCCTGAACGTATATAAACATCCAAGACTGGAGAACAAATGCCTGAATTCATCACCCAAACATTTGCCCTCACCGGGGATCGAACCTAGAACCTCTCGAGATGGCGTCCGACGCCTTGAGACCGGCATACAGACCACTCAACCACGGAGGTCGTCAAAGTAGTTATATAAGAGCAGATAGTTGATTTATCTGTTCGTTCGGAATTTCCAACAGAATCTTAAAAAGTTCAACAGCAAGTAGAATAAAATGGAATTGGTGGAAAGATCATTCTATAACTTTTCATGTGTTTGTGACGTTTGTAGGCACAATAGTAAATCAATTGTGTGATTGTAATTTTAGCCACCTCACAGACAAGAGGAATCTCATCGTTTAGCTTAAAAATATTGGGTCCTTACCTATGAAATTGGTGTTTTTATTCTGTCTTAGTATTTTGTCTGTAACTATTAAGATTCAGAGTATTCCTAAAAAATAATTACCTCGTCTAAAAATAGACTATATTTTTGAGCTCTTTTGATTTGTTTTGATAATTTGTTGTAAGTTTAATTGTGTTACAATTGAACACGGAGACAACTCTTTTTAAGTGCCTCGCGAATACATCATTATATTTGCATTCACTTAAAAACGATAAATATTTTTTATGAAGTGTAATATTACACATATTACTAAAGCTTGTCTAATGATAGATGCCAAATATTATTATCTTTGGATTTGTCGTTGTGAAGAAAACTGATAAAATGTTAGTATGTAAAATGCAGACATTCCAAAATCTCCATACAAAACACCAATTTTATAGGTAAGGACCTAATATTACCAAGAACGGCACTAAATAGAATGAAATAAATTATTTTGTCCAAAATTTTTAATTTGCTTCTCCTCGTGTGTTTCTTCATGAGGAAGGCCTGTGCCTAGCAGCGGGACGTATATAGGCTGAGGACGATAATTAGTTTTTATTTTATTTACTGCTGAAACATGAGCAATAAGAAGCCAATATTTCTTTAGGTAGTTTACATAGGTTGGTATTTTGAACATTATTGTGAGGCATTTAATAGATCCTCCATTCACAAACTTTAGAAAGCAAACTATTCACTAATTGACCGTATACCTCAACTGACGTGAGATACGCCTCTTAGCTTTATTTTTGTTATCTATTTACTTAATCTTTTGGCACTAGAGTGGCGTGTATAACGACATAATGCGCTATTTAGTTAGCCACTAAGGTATAACAAATACTTTTCACTCTTTTTGTCAATTACTTTCGAAAAGTATTACAATTAGCTATCTTCGCTTTCCTCACAATTCTTTATTATAACTGCTTTAATTAAACTGTAGAGGTCGATTTCTGTACACAGAAAAAAATGCTTAAAACGAAGTCAAGGGAATGTAAAAAGAGGGAAAATACCAAAATTTGATTTTTTTAATCTCCGAAATGGCTGGACCGATTTCAATGAAATTTTGCATGGTGATACCTTATATCCCTGGTCAACATCTTAGATACTTTTTATTCCGGACAATTCAAGGGTTCCCGTGGGATAGTTAAAAAACCATAGTAACTGCGGACAAAGTCGCGGGCAACAGCTAGTTAATCATAATAGATTTGGTTGACTTTACAATTTTCATAGGTCCAAAAGCTGTAACGAATTCAAGTGCATTTTTTATTATTTACGTACATTTACTAGTTCCATAATGGAATGTTCCAGGCTTTATTGTTTCATTAATATTTTAAACAAAGAGAATCACAAAGAATTAGTTTACTCTTGGGAGAGTCTTGTTGAGATTTTGACAGTTTATACCTACGTGTTTTCCAACATAATTCCGAGAAGGTTGACAGCAGCATCAACATTACTCTTTACTCTAATTACAGAACGTACTTTGAGCATACATATTAATAATTTTATTGAACATTCATGGTAGTCCTGCGTCAATGGTGCCCATTTTGAACGGCATTATAAAACCTTTTCCTGTGGTTTATTTGTTTGGGAACTTAAATTATTACTGCCTTACAAATGATAGAGACTTAACATTTGGTGCTCCTTTAGTTCTACTGAAAATGCAATTATTTTAATTGACTATCACATTAAATAAGTATATCCTTGCTCTCCCTGTATCTACTGGTACTGGTATTAATACTGCTTTAGCTTAAGCAACATCTTTATAATAGTTTATGTAACTGTCACATAATACCGAGTTAGGTGCAGTCATATACACTACTTTATCTATCCATAATTCAAAGAAATAAAACAAAAAATTTAATTAATTTTATTTATTGTTGGCTGTCTGCTAAACATTGGCCATAGTTTTGTGTTTTTAAGAAAAATAAGTGTTGCGTAATGAGTCCAACCTGTTCCATAATGGTCATTATGTTACAGTTTCCATATTTAAATTTTCTTTTTTATCATCTGTGTTGAAAAGTGTGTCATTATGGGTTCGAGTCTGAGTTCATAATTCGAACATTATAACATGAGTGTAGATAAAAAAAATTAAAGTCAAAATGAAGCTTTCTTTTTTGTACAGACTTTAGAATGTTTTAAAGTTCCCATTCATGCTTGACTGGATGTCGTACAGTGGTCTATAAGTAGCAATGTTCCAGTGCTCTCAAAGATATGCGGTCGCGAGATATAGAGATATAGTATTGTATGTATGTACGCAAGCGCCAACGCGGAAGCCCTTGCTTGGTACCGGTTGGGGCAAGACAGTTACTATGACACTATAAATTATAAGTAATATTTTCTTAAGCAATCGACTAAGATACGGCAGGTTATATTTACTATTTGTTTTTAAACAAACAAATAGTATAATAATTATATCATCAAATTATCATTAATATTGATTTCTAAAAAACATTTGGAGAAGGATTTATTTAATACAAGAGGTTAAGAAATTTTGGTTTTCATTCTGAAACAATAATAAGATTGAATAAGAGTGACTTTTTGTCATATTAACGGCTTTTTGATAATTGTAATAGTATGGAGTTCGAAGTCTTCGTATTATTATTCCAATGCAATGCACGCGCAAAAACCTATGTGAAACAAATGCGAATGGATATAAACTAGGAGTATGTACCACTCTACCAGCATGTCTTTCTTAGCATGGACTAACCCTAAGCCATATAAGCTGTGTACTAAAATTAATTTGTTTTCAAAGTTTTTGTAAGATGGACTGATCGATGCTATTCCTTCAAGTGTTTCCATTACCATATAAATTTTTCATAGATAACAAGTCAAGAACTATAGGAATTTGCCCGTCAACATTTTGTATAAAGTCTCATATAACTAATCGGCTTCGTCTTCAGCCAGCCTACAAAATAAATAGATGTCATAAAAATTTGACGAAAACACATTTTATGTTCGATGTTAATTAATTATCGTAATATAGGTATTTATCATTTTTATTTGCATAAGTTATAAATACTTAGATTTATTTTGAAAATATTATTAAATATTACGTTTATTCAGTATAACATTTTTTATTTATTTTGATTGTAACTTATTTTTGCGCTATTTGACTATTAACTTGCTACGATAGATAGATAGATAAAAAATTTTATTGCAACTCCGATCTACGATCTAGTTATATATGGATCGTAGCAAGTGGAAATATGTAATATAGACTGGGAAGTCGGAAAAAAAGATAGTCGCCCTCAGCCTATATACGTCCAACTGCTGGGTACAGGCCTTCCTCATGGAGAAATACATGAGGAGTATGGACCGTTGGCCACTACCACGCTTGCCCAATGCGGGTTGGTGAGTAGGAGCTTCCGAAGCTCGAGATCACGAAGTTATAGTCCATCCATGGGCTACCATGACGAGGGGCTTTGTTTTCGATCGAAAGCCAAAGCTTACTAAACACTACGCCAACGAGCTCCTCTATTATCGTATAATTAATTCAATAAATTAATTATACGTATTAAAATACCAAGTACTAAACGCGTTTACACTTTTCTTATGATTTTTTTAAAGGTTTTTGCCTAATACTTATAACGTAATATTTCTTAGCGTGACTCTACAAAAATAATTAATGCCTATCATTCATATTCAAATTAGAATCGTTAAAGTAACTGTAGTGTAATGCTATTAACTTGGAATAACTCCAAAATTAAGTAAAACAAAATCAAAAAGCATGAAGACGTAGCCAAGAAGAAAACGTAACGGAGAGTGTGCGCAGTATTATGTTAATTTGTTATGAAAAACTCCAAGATAATACGAACAATACGAGTACTGGCGCGTGCGAGCGAATTATCAACCGTTGAACAAGAATATTTTTTATGAAGCCATTCAGAAATAACCGACGTTCAAGACCGTTAGCACCTGCATGCTAAGCCTGATACTCGTAGCTTCCCAGCAAACATCAAATATAAAACAAACAAAAAACAGCCGAAAAATTACGATCCAATGACTCGATACAACCGTCATTAAGGAACTAGTATTCGTTATGAAAAACTGCTCAGAACCCTCACATATTCGTACAGTTATAAATTGTGCAATACATACATAACCTGCTCTGAGATAGGACCGTTTGAAGATAAAGCTCGCCCAGAGTTCCGACATGTTCCGACGAGTACTAACCCGAGATAGACAATTTCGTATACACAAATAAACTAGCTTTGGTTTTTGAGAAATGTGTATAACCAGTTTCAAAGCATTCTTAACGGTGAACACGCGGGAACACATCGCGAATCAATACCTTATGCTATCAAGATGTTAAAAACTCACCGGCCGTTCGGCGCTGACGGAGAATGCACCAACTTCACAGCGAACAGAAACTGTATGGCACACACGAGAAGACAGCATAGGTTCAGAGAGAGCGTCAACGCACACAATGCTAACGTCACTTCGTACACCACTGCAAACTCCTCTGGGGCACTAGTGGCTGGCGCCGAGATCTTCAGCAGGAAAAGCAGCGCCAGCAGCGCAAGCAGCAAGCTAACGAGGCATAGGAGGGCTAAGGAAGTCAGCGCTTCCTCAGTGGCCGCTCGCGTGCTCCTAGATCTAGCGGTGGCTGGGCGAGTCGAAGACACTCCCGTTGCATTCCCATTGGCAATCTTCTGCGGTGATGCCACGGGTACAGGCGCAACAACCGGTACTGGGGCAGCATTAGCTGGGCCTTGAGCTCCAGGACTGATGCTGGCGGAGGTCCCACCGACGGAATGCTTCGAGGAGTCTAAGGTGGAGACGTTGAGTGAGAGGTGGTGGTGCGGCCGCCGCGGCATGTTCTGGTAGCGGTGGTCGGCATCGCTTGCCGCCGGCGGCCGCTGCGCATGCTTCAACATGGCGCGGCTCTCAGCGCGCTCGACATCTCGCCGACTGGTTCTGCATTCCGGTCGCAGGCACTGTGGAGACGCGCGTTCGACACGACGGCGGTCGCACACTGAAGCCCCCTCTACAGTTTACGCTCGTACCTGCGTCCGCGCGTAATTATATCAATCACTCCAGTGCAGGGTGCACACTGCGCTCTTCAATCGCCGGTACCCTGTGTACCTCAACTACCCCGACAATAGAATAATGCCGCTCTTAACAATTGCCCGCATTCTTATACAAATACAACCGTCTATTGAATATTGCTATTATGTTTTGTAAACAACGCAATTGGTTTTGTTTTAACATCGCTACTGGACAAGTAATGCATACATGCGGAATAATGTAAACATTGGTATGCAAATTAATATATTTACTCTTTCGTACATGTGAATTGAACGCATTAAATTCAAGACGAATCTTTAGGACCCCTTTTACAAACGACATAATACAACACGACATACAAAGGGTCTTTAAGAGCCATTGTATCAAAACATCGGAGACCGGAATTTCGGCAAAAAATCAAGCACACAGAGTTGCAATAATGAAAAGGCCTTGCCGAAAAACATGCTCATTTCGCGACAGGCCACTAAGGCGACACATACGTCAGAGTACAGTTATCAAGACGCATCCATCTTCGGGATCGCTAGGCGTCACGCAAACGTTCGACTTTTGATAAGGCAAGTCCACACATAAATTAAATTAGAAGTGTTTGTTTTAGCTGGTACTAAATTTTAACAAAGATATGAAATTGTGAGCGTGTTGTTCTCAAATTTATACAATGTGTCTGCCCCCAAATAACATTATTTTTATATAACGTTAAATAAGGTTTTTAACACTGGAATATACAAGCTCTGTTTAACACATAAAATGTTGTATTTTTATTCGTTAAAAAATAAAAAACTGAGTAAGTATTGTAATGAAGTGGTAGTTGATCAAAATTAAGTCTTAAAAGAAGTTGCTCAAGAATATTAAATTTTTTGAACTTTTTAAAGGCCAATGAAAGAGTCGGAAAAAACATTCGATGCCAAACTAGATTTACTCATAAATAATGCTTATTTCAAAATAAATAATGCAACAAAGACTTTTAACAATCAACCGAATTATCTCCATATTTTGGTGGAAACTACTATTTTTTCTATGTGTCCTTGGATAAATTTAAGACATTTTGATTTAGATATTGTTGGTTTTTTTACTTTATAGAAATGGTCAAAAGACCATCGTGTTCTTTTTCTCTTGCCGGATTTCCCCCTTTTCTTTTAAGGACAAAGTCTAAACGCTCGTAGCCACCCTAAAATAGCAGCTATACAAGTTTGCAGGAAGCCTGCTCAAATGTCCACAGAGATAAACAGAAGAATTCGTATGTCGATGAACTTTATAATGACGATAGCCAAAACGATCACGTAATTATTGATTTTGAATATTTTATAAGTCGTATGTCGGCCCTTTTAAATTCGTCGTAAATTGCAGTATTCCTTAACATTTTCAAATAGTTACAGTTTTTTAAGATTTTAAAGTTAAAGGTACCTCATGAATGTAAATCAGATACTTATTTCTAATTATAAATGTGATGTCTTATAATGATGTAGTGTATATTTTATTATAAATAAACTATTCTCTTTATTCTTTTTAACGTTTCTTAAGAAAAACTACACCACTGGCTGCGGTAACTATTGCAGCTAATTTTACCGTATATGTGCCGCAGGATGATAGGTATATCCGTCATATTGTTATATCACTAGGAATATAATTACATACCGGAACATAGGTAGGTATACTGTAGAGATTCATTACTATCTCATAAGGAATATCATTTTCTAAGCGACTCTCTTTCTTTGCAGTTCAATGTACATTGACCCGCATTACACTCCAACAATTATGTCACTTAGCTTAATCTAGTAATTATGCTTCTTCTTCTTCTTTTCGTGTCAATGGCTGTTAAATTTTATCCTCCCAATAGCGAGCCACACTTTCAGCATTTGCTGTGGCTTTCATGAGGTCTCGTTTGTCGCAGGTGGTCGTACACAACGGACAGGATAGTAGTGTTCCATATCCTGGCTCGGAGCACCGCAGTCACAGTCGGACCTCGTGGAATATCCCCATTTGACGAGGTTAGACCTACAGCGACCCACCCCCGTGCGAAGACGGTTAAGTGTTCGCCAGGTGCGCCACTGCTCCTTGCCCGGTGGCAGGTGTTCTGCTGGTCGGACTAAGTCCGGCTGGAGGGGGCATTTTAAGCTCCAAAGGTGCCTCTTAACCTCCCCTGGGTGCGCTGTAATCAATTATACATAAACATGAACTGTGTTATAACTATATTTTACATCTCTCATGTTCGGTAAGTAGGTCCTTAATACCCCCAGATGCGGGTTGTAAGTGATCAATTACCGCCCTAGGTTAATAATGTAGCTAGAAACGCCCTAGGGCGGTAAGTAATTTAAAAAAAACTTTCAAAAAGTTCGCGTACATCTAACCATCTTACTGGCACTAGACATCATGCATTCAGCCCAATGACAAAAGAGGTCGCTTCGCTATTTTCATCAATTTTGAATATCGAACGGCGAAGCTAAATTTAGTTCTTGAAAATAAATTTATTTATTCTTGTAAACCTTTTTTTCCACTTACCTCACAATCGAGATGTAAAGCAGAGTAGTTAGCTCGGGTGTAAGCATCAATTGCACCCTCGAACTATAAGCCTGTTACAGGGGGATTTAACATATCTGTCCAAATATGGGAGCTAACACCTATGACTGCCCCCTTCGGGGAAAGAGGCGTGATGATTATGTTATCTACGAATCTACATTGGGCCAGCGTGTGCCCGTTACGGTTCGTTACGGGCGGCGGTGGCCCTCTATGTTTCTTCACGAAGGAAAACCTATGCCCAGCAGTGGGACGAAAGTAACTCAACTGATCGACCACAAGCTCAGTGGCGCAGTGGTTAGTAGTTAGCGGTGGGATCGAACCCGCGATTTCCGCCTCTCGAACGAGTAGTGCCCCGTCCGTCCCAACTTGTCTACCGTTGCATGTATGAACGTTAAATGTGTCCAATTATCAAAAGTCGTCGATGTTGTTTTTTATTAAGTATGTTTATTTGTCGTGTGGTAGCGGCTCATTAAAAGCCATCCCAACCCATCCCAACCCACCCCAACCCATTCCAACCCATCCCAACTTATCCCACCCATCTCTTCCCGTGGGTGTCGTAAATGGCGACTAATTTACTTAGAACACCCAGCCATCCAATAGCTTATATCGGCTACGGGCTCACCACCTGTCACGCTGAGTGAAGTCACTGCTTGGTGAAGCGCGGACTACGGCAGTGAACTGCTTTTGCGGTGCTTTTGCCTAGTCTCTGACTAACCTGCATGTAGTTTGTATGTATGTATTTTTATTTGTTTAAGACGTTAGGTATCTAGTATTGCGAGGTTGTATATTAAAATAGCCCTCTATTTTCAACACGCTAACAAGTGTGCAAATTATTAAAAATTGAACCAATCTTAGCAACGGTGGCAAGTTGATATTAATTTATGGGCATGTATAATATTAGGTCATCGTCCTAACTTAATTTAAAATTTTTAGAAAGCGACCAAAATGTTCGCTTTGTTTAATCAAGGAAGTTCGCGGTCGATTGTCGTGGTCGTCGTCCTCAGCCTATATACGTCCCACTGCTGGGCATAGGCCCACCTCATGGAGAAACGCAAGACTATGGGCCGTTTAACACAACGCTGCCATGTGGGTTGGTGGGTAGAAAGGTTGCAAAACGACATCCGAAGCACGGAGTTCGAGATCTCAAAGTATTGGTCATCCATCCACGGCGTGACCATGCAGCTTTGTTTTCGATATCGAAAGCCAAAGCGTACTAACACCTACACCACCGAGCTCCTCAATACATGTGTTTGCTTATTATTATTTATTTATTATTATAATAATTATTACCATAATAACTATTAGAAAAAAAAACAAACAAAATATCTTATCTCCTAGCGAACACAAAAAAAACCTAAATCTAACAGTGAATATAGAAAAAAAATCGTCTGCAAGTATAGTGTTGGTTTTTATATGATATATTTAATTGTTAAAATGTAATAATAACTTTAACAATTTCTTCCGTTCAGCATTTGGTAAACTTCAACGTAGCGCATCGTTTCAAATGTCAAATGGTCAGATGTAGTTATTATTAACAAACATTATGGCTGAGCGCACATAATAAGCAGTTTTAGTTTTATTTAAATTTCACTTAAAGGTGCAATATTACTAGTTTAACTGTACATTCATTCTAGTTTTGAACGCCGTAATGAATGGGTATAGGTTTTTAAACATGTTGGCAAACAAGAAGACCACCTGGTGGTAAATGAAGTAAAATCGCTTAGGATGCATGTAGAAGAAGACCTGTAGAATTGCACCTATTGCAAATCCTACAGAGATCAGATTATTGAACCTTTTTTCGAAATATCCCTTGATGTGTTAAACAATACTCGACTGACATTTATTTTTAGTTTTTCTTATACGCATAGCTACAACCAAACAAATCGAAAACAACCGCCTCTCTGGTCTAGTGGTTGACACCACTGGCTGTAGATCGGGAGGTCCGGGGTTCCATTCCCCACGGGGGCAGGGGTTTTCCTGCTCGATTTGGTTGGTGGAAGAGCTTCTAAGCCTTCCTGGTTAGCTACCACCGTCTAACCTAAATTTGTCGCCAATAACAATGTTATAAGCACTGTTGTTTTCTGGCAATCAGAGGTAAGATAGCCAGCTCCTCAGTTGATGAGGATTACAGGTGAAACTCGCTTCCACCTTCGGCCTTGTCGTTACTGACCATCAGGAGATGAAGGCCAAGAGCGTACCTGTCATATTTAAAAAAAACAAAGCAACTTTCGCTATTGTGAACTCTGAATAAGTGAGCAGTTCCTCAGTGATTTGTAATTCACTTCAAGGCTACATTGTACATAACTGAAGGACGACTCGATCTTCAAGCTCTCACTTTCATATCTTTATTAACTCTTCATTGCACCAAGAAACACAAATACAGTTCATGGTAAAAAATAAAATGCAAAGGAGGACTTATCTCTAATAGAGATCTCTGCGAGCCAACCCATCACAGTTGTGTGAGATTTAGTAATGAAAGAGAAGAGACACCAGTGCGAAAGAGAAAAAAATTAAAGATATTAAAAACTAAAATTCAAATAAATTATAATAAAAATTATGATAAAATATAATATATATTTATAGAATACATAATTTATGTATATCTTTCTTATCTTAGTTATTTCAATAATTTTTACATTGAAAAAAATCTACATTTAAATTTCAACTTCTACTACTACCGTCCAAAATCTTCCGTATTTTCGATATTTAGTTAACTTTTACAATTTTAATCAAATAAATAGGTGTTCTTTAAATCACTTTGATTTTTCCAGGCATTACTCTTGATGTATTTTGACGACAAATAAATATAAATTTCTCTAGACGAATCATCGCAGTTGACTTTTTCTCGATAGGTTTAAACTAAGGGCAAGTGCCTCAGTACCAACAGGTGTTCTTATTAAACTTTTTATGGACCATTCGATATGGGAACACCTGCATGACCAGCCGCGTGGAGAACACGTGCCCACACCTTACAAAAAATTTACCATCTTGCGTCAATGTATCCTTAAGATAATAATGTAGCCTTATTAGTTTAATATCGAACTTGTAGCGCAATTTGTGATATTCAAAATAATGCCATCTTCGCCATGGTTGACGCTACATGGGTGAGCAAACTTTGTTCTTGAGATTCTACGACTCGGTTGATATTAAAACTTTTTAACCCACTAATCAGCATTGGGTCTGGTATTAAGTTAGGTAGTCACAACAAAACCATAACAAAACACTGACTCCGTTACTAAAATTCGAACTTTAAAATTTCGATGTCTGTTAGTCATCGAAATTTCAAAGTTCGAAATTCAGTAACGGAGTCTAAAACACTATATGATGCAACGTGAACTATATATTCCTTGTACGAGTATATAGCCGGTATCTTAAATTTATTTCTATACGGGCGTTGATAATAGCACCGCGATCAATAGTTTTATCATGTCGTGTATGGTCATACATAAAGGGACAGATTGGTTTGTCAGTCGATAAAATGTCGCGCAACTCTGACACTAACTAGCACCTAGTTATTACTCCTGAAGGCCTAGCACGGGCCGGAGAGAAAAAGTCCCCAGAGACAAAAATCGTCATTGCCTCTCGCTTCTTCGTTCGCGCGGAAGCGAGAGGCAACGAGTAATTTTGTCTCCGGGGACTTTTTCTCTCCGGCCCGTGCTAGGCCTACTAAAACTAACTTTATAATAGGTCTTTACCTATGAAATTGCCGTTTCGTATGAAGATTTTGGGAACTCTGCATTTTCTATACTACATTTTTTGCAGTTCACAACGACAAATCTAAAGATAATAATATATCACATGTATCATTATACAAGCTTTAGCAATATGTGTGATATCACACTCCAAAAAAATTATTTATCGTTTTTAAGTGAATGCAAATCAAAAGATGTATTCGGGAGGCATTTAAAAAGATTTGTCTCCGTGTCCAATTTTAACGCAATTAAAGTTACAACAAATTATCAAAACAAATCAAAAGAGCTCAAAAATATGGTTACAATTTTGGAGGAGTTAATTATTCTTTTAAGAATACTCGGAAACTTAATAGTTACAGACAAAATAATAAGAGAGAAAAAACGGCTATTTCATAGGTAAAGACGTATTATTTACATTCTTGTTAGTTGGATATAAAAAACAATATTACTTGAAGTCAACCTTTTTACATTATAACTGTATAAGTTGAAAATGTCATAGTTATTGTTTATAAGTTGATGTAGTGCTTGCTTAACCTGTATTTTTTTAAATTTATTCGGGGTTTCAAAGTAAGTTAGAGATCGGAGGTAAATCGTGACAAAACATCTGCAATTACCGATACTCAAGCGTCGGGACATCTTGTTAAACTGTAGGCATTTCTCAGAGCTTTAGAATGACATGAAATAGACTTTATTATAACTGGGAAAGAGCTCCACGTATATTATTTTATTTTACATACATATATACATGTAATTACGACTATTATCCCCTAAGGGTTAGTCTGACACTAGGCAAAAGGACCGCAAAAGCACTCCATTGCCATAGTCTGCGCTTCACCAAGCAGTGACTGCACTCTGCGTGACATGTGGTGAGCCCGTCGCCGCTATAAGCTATTTGATGTTGTGCAGTTCTAAGTCCATTAGTCGCCTTTTACGACACCCAAGGGAAGAGATGGTCTATTTTACTTTAGCGCGAAGGTAACCCTAATTTTGCGGTTTCATCGGAAGTTTTCATACACCATATCTTGTTACACCTTTCCGCGCTTGTAAGGCTGTTAAAAAATGGGAAGTAATTAATTGGGCAGCCATTTAATTATTTGGTCAGCTGAAAAATCATTTGGGCAGCAAACAAATATTTTATCAGCAATATAATTAATTGGACAGCGAGATAATTATTTGGGCAGGAAAATAATTAGTTCAGCTGCAAATTAATTATTTGGGCTGCAATATATACCGGAAATGTTTAATCTAGAAAAAGGATCCACGAAGGATCAAGGATCAATTTCTAGGAAATGTATTCTGATATAATATTAGGTTAATGCTATTTTTTATGACCCTTAAAAACAATATTTGTGTCATCAAAACAATTGCATCAGCAGAGAAAACATATGAGTTGCTGCCCAATTAGTTGTTTTGCTGACCAAAATTCGAATATTTTGCTAACCGTTTAAATAATAATCTATAGGGTACATATAATAAAACTGTAGAGGTCGAATGTCTGTACATAGAAAAAAATGCATAATATCAAGTCAGAGGCATGTAAAAAAATATACCAAAATATATATAAAATTATTTGTTTCTCTGTCTGTTTGTCTGTTTGAACGAGCTAATCTCCGAAATTGCTGGACCAATTTCAATGAAAATTTGTATGGTGATTCCTTACACCTCTGGTCAATTTCATACATACTTTTTATTCCGGAAAAATTAAGAATTCCCGTGGGATAGTTAAAAAATCAGTAACCGCGAACTAAGTCGCGGGCAACAGTTAGTATTGGTATTAAAACGTTCTTCTACACTTACATACATACATACAATCACGCCTGCAATCCCAGAAGGGGTGGGCAGAGTTCAAGTAGCACTGTGTTCCTTAAGACCACATTTAGCTATACAAAAATTGGGTTTGGTCGGATGAAAAATCGTAAAAGAGTAGTAACAAGTAGCTAGCTCATCGCCTACACAATCACAGACCCAGTACCCAATGCGCCCTTAGTCGCCTTTAACGACATGCTAGGCAAGAAAAGCAGTTGGTACATTCTTTTTGTGTCCCGGACCAACACACTTCTTCTACACTCTGATAAGAAATAAAATTGCTTTATAATTACGCTTGCTTTATTAGATAACAGGAGCTATTCCTGGGAACGCGACAAGAGTGTGTTTAATATGCTAATAGTTTTATGTTAGACTTTATGTGTATCAGGGTAGGGGTGAATATTAAAATGTCTTATCCAGATTGTACCTACTTATACACTTACTTAAGTTACCATCACTGGCAGGACGATGTCGCGGCTAGCAAAAAGTAGTATGGTCACATAGATGTGGGGTGCCTATGCTTGAGGATGCAAATAGGATATAAAATTATTGGGGCGGTGAGTAGTTGTGAATAGTTTGAACAAGTAAATTATTAAAAGTAATACCTATTTGCACGTCTTAACAAAATAATGAGGAAAGTTTTGGTTGTTTGTATTGAATAGGCTGCGAACTACTAGACCGATTTGAAAAATTCTTTCACCGTTGGGAAGCTACACTATCCCTGGGTGACATAGGCTATATTTGATCCCGATATTCCTACGGGAACGGGTACAACGTGGGTCAAACCGCAGAGAGCCACTAGTAATAACATGCATGCATAACATGTCAAATTGGAAGCCAATAATTTCCCCAAATCTCTCGGATAATTGACTTCACATAAAACAAAACTGCCACTCAATATACTCCACGAGCAAAGTAACTTCATGGTGATCGAAGTTTTCTGCAAATTAAGATGCAACTTCTTCGGAAATTTTAGCTATAATAGATTTAGATTAGATTTAGCTTATTTGAGAAAACTGAGAATTACGCTGTTTCTTTTTTAAAATAAAAGTCTTACCTTTAAGTACTTCCCCTCGAGGGCCCACAAAAATGTATTTTACTTCAGAAATAAGATGAAACAAAGGAAATGTATTATTTTCAACAGCATAACAAATAATGGTCCAAGTTTATTATGTGGAAATATTTAAAAACTGAGAATTTTCTGAAATTTTAATCTCAGGTAGATGAAATTCCTTGGACACCCTAGCGAATAGATTGCGTGTAGGACGATCAAACCAAAGAATGTCGCAAGACTACTACGTTGGCCCCATCGCCTGTGGGACACTCGCATCATAAAACGTTTTTTATAATTAATTAAACCAACGCGCAAATTGTTTTGACTAGCATTCGTATATATAAACAATGGGATAAATAACATCGCTGGCAGTGGGCTTACACTACTCACGGTATTGTGAGCTAGTGCGAGGTATCAAAATAAATAATAGTTATAGAATTCTTTACGGGTGATGCACTTTTCAATACATTATCACTGACTCTACATTCCTCCCGAAGAATGAAAATACATTTTAATAGTAGGTACCTACAGTGGAGGAAGTTCGCAGTCGCATTTAAAAAATAATGCAGCATGCACTCATTTATGATATTATTATCAAAAAATAATGGGAAGTAATTAATTGGGCAGCCATTTATTAGGTTACGGATTTACGGTCTATGAGCGCTCGTCTGCTCATTCAAGGTGTCCACGGAAGACCAGCGTCGTGGTGTTCTACGCCCGACACATGCTGAGTGCGACTCCTATTCAGTGCCTTAACCTGTACTGTTTAAAATGTCATTATGTGTTGTCTTTGTCTATGTTTGATTATTTTCTATGTAATTTCTTACTATGTGTGTACTGAATAAAATTTTATTCTATTCTATTCTATTCTATTTAATTTTTTGGTCAGTAAGAAAACGGTCAGCCGAAAAATCATTAGGGCAGCAGGCAATTATTTTGTCAGCAATATAATTATTTGGGCGGCAAAATAATTTTGGTCTACAGAATAATTAATTCGGCACCAAGATTATTATTTAGGCAGCGAAATAATTATTTGGGCTGCAAAAACATCAATGAAGGATTAATTCCTAGGAAATGTATTCTGATAGACATTAGTTTACCACCACTTAAAATATGAAATAAAAGAAAACTTTTTTTAAAAAAAGGGAGCCGCGTTCATAAAACTGAATGTGTATGTACCTATGTATAAATTATTGATTAAATTAAAAAAAAATCTACCTTCTGATCAACCGCAAACTTTCTATCGATATCTTTACTCATATTCTAATATTTGAATAAAGATCTCAATGATGAACTTAAATATATTGAAGTAATGTTTATCATATAAAAAATATAGGTAGATATAAAATATATATGTACCGGGCAAAGAATATCTACCTAAACTAAAAAACTGTATCAGCCGAAATGTCGGCGGTTCTGCCTACCCCCTTGAAGGTGTTGATTTATTATGACGATGGACAGTTTTGCTTATTCAAAACATTGGCAAACTAGATAACTGCCCACTAAATGGAAGGTGGTCACAGGCGCCTAGAACACATGTAAAGAAGCTGGCTTGTCACGGTCGGTAATATTGGCAGACGGGCGCAGATTCATGGCCGACGAACACGAACACGCGCACCGTGGACGAGACTCTTCCAATTATGCCATAAAGTTCAAATAGATCTGTCTGACAGAAGCTTTGATTCATGAATGAAATTCATTGATGAATCTGCGTCCATCCGCAAAATCACAGACCGTGGGAACAGATCGATCGGAGGAGCACGTTCGCTCTAGCACCGCTCCCTTGAAGTCGACTCTCCGCGGATTGGACAGACCGGCACAGACACGTCTACAAAACCACTCATGGTCTGTCGGCACGCGTTGGTCTTCCAGCATAAGAATTGCATTTGCTTGCAACTTTTACAAGGTATCACAGTATACCATTAGTTCCCAAGGGGTCCACGGGAGACTCGACGGGGGCCTTGTTGTCTTCACACCTTCACATTGTTGTCAAGTTTTGGAAATATGGTAGAAATGTAGCTGCAGGGGTCCACCGGAACCAGATACATTTTGAAAGTGATCTATATGAGAAAAATAAGTCTGGGAACCTCTGGAATATGCAAAGTTGACTGACTGGACTAATGTACTGGGTGGTTACTCTGCACTAATGGGGTTTCATAAAGTTCAAAATAAAACCAAAGAAATTGTTCTAAATCAGTAACAATTTATTAATGTGACCTTCAAATACATTATCCATTGCCTCGGGCGCAAACGTTATCGCGATGCAACACCATGCAGCCCCATCTTTTGGCAACTTTCGGTACTAACATTACTATAAATATTTTATGCACTAATTGATCTTGAACATTGACAAATTGTGAAAATTCACAGCAACTACAAAAAAATTGTACCTATACACATTTAAGAGGTCTTTATTTATTATTAATAAGAGTATTTTACTATCAAGAGTAGTTACGTATGTTGTAGTTGACTTTATCCAGAAATCTCAATGTCTGCTTTACCTTCAACCGGAATACAGCAAGCACTGCTGCTACACTGCGGCGTTGCAGTAAAGAAAGTAAGAGGATAAACATAATATCCCTCCACAGTCATCACGGTAACAATTCCGCTACTCGAAGGTCAAAGGTCACTGTATCTTAACGCAGTTAAACCCAAGCCACTTATCACTCGAGTATTCGTGACACATTTTTAGTATTACGAACTATTGCGTAACCTCACATGGTCTGGCCGATAAAACACTCCAAGTGCAGTTTTTTTAAACTCATCTGTGTTAATTAGTCTATTCTATTTATTTTAAACAGTGTATCTATTTGTTAGCTAGTAACACGGAACAAATGGTGTAAGTTTATTTATATTTTTTAGGTTAGAAAACCTTGAAAGCTCTCAATGTTATATTTGTTTATAGTGTATTCGTACGTCGATTTTTGATCGTATCGCTCGTCGTCGTGCCAAGTGAAGGTTGCAAGGTATGTTTTAGGATAGGCAGGCAGGCAGAGTAAAATAATGCCCAGATTATTTTTATTTTGTTTACGCTTGGATAATTAGGTTTAATTACGTTCTTAAGAAATCAAAACTTTTAGCCAATACGGGTAGAGCATAACATATTGATAATAGCAATAAAATTACTTAATTTCGGATAAACCTAATAATGTTGATAAGACGATTAAAATGTTTGTTCTTATTTTATTTTTACGATTTTTATAACGATTTTGAATTTTATTTTGGTTTTGATTGAAAATGTAATTTTTTTTTTAATTTTGATTTTTTTTTTTATCTTTGATTTTAGATTTTGATATTAATTCCAAATAAATTAATAATTAGTTTTTATTTTTTGTTTTGTTTTTAACAAAAATATTGCCGTGTCCAAAAAGGGCGACTAACTGTGCTATTATTTAATAACATCTCTTTAAAGGGCGACTAAGTATTATGTGCTATTATTTAAAAACATCTCTGTATCTACACATGGTCTGCAATAAAGATTTGTACTTGTATTTGTATGTTTTTTCAATGTAGAGCTCTCGGCTTAGTAACGAGAACTGACGGCTCATCATAATTAATTCTTCTTTGCCATGAATTGTGAAAGATAAACGTTTTTCTTCTTAATTGACGTTCATTACTGAATGAATATCAATCGTTCTGATGAATATCAATTTAGAATTTTATATTTGGCAGTTCATCGATGATGAATCAAAAAATAAAAGCAAAAATGAACCGTCTAATTTTCGTTTTACGTTCTAATCACTCAGTCGAATTCGTTTATAAATCCAAACATTAGTTCATAAAGAAAGTAATATTCATATAATATATTATATTACCCACAGCATAGATAAATTAAGTATTAGGTCCTTACCTATGAAATTGGTGTTTAGTATAGAGATTTTGGGAATGTCTGCATTTTACATACTAACATTTTATCAGTTTTCTTCACAACGACAAATCCAGAGATAATAATATTTGGCATGTATCATTAGACAAGCTTTAGCAATATCTAAAATAAAATCTAAACTATCATCATTTTCATATGCCCTACGGGAATTAAAGAAAACTACTGACCTTAAAACAGCAATGGCTGCATACTACGCCTATGCACATTCTTGGTTGACATATGGTATTATACTTTGGGGGAATAGCACAGACAGTCAAAGCATTTTTATCAAACAAAAGAAGTGTATACGGATCCTTGCAAATATAGGCGTCACCTGTAGCTGCAAACCGTACTTTACACAGTATAAAATCCTGACTTTGACTTCGCTGTACATTTTAGAACTAATAAAATTTGTTAAGAAACACTCAAGCTATTTTGTCAAAAAAAGCGAGATACCACGACGATATCCTTCCCGAGATCTAAATAAATTATTGTTGCCACATTCAACATTAAAAATACACGCAACCAGTGCCTACACAATGGCTATAAAAACCTTTAATAAACTTCCTGGCAACATAAGAAATGAAACTAATGACAGAGTGTTTATTAAGCGTCTAAGGGATTTGTTGATCGGAAAAGCATACTACAATTTAAACGACTATCTTAATGACACATTAAAATAATAATAATACCTATTAATCGTGACATAATAATTTGAATTAATAATACATTTTAAATAGTAATAATACCTGACATAAATAATCAACTATATTGACAACTAATCACAATTATTAGATATATTTAAAAAAAAAAAATATTGACATCTACTTATAATTTTATTTTTAAAAATAATAATCAACTATATTGACCAACTAATCATAATTATTAGATTAATTTAAAAAAATATATTGACATCTACTTATAATTTTAATTTTAATTATACCCACCTATAAATATTGACATTGAGCATAATTAAATTAATTTTTCTTTGTATTTTAATTTAAATTCGACTAATAATAATACCTACATGTGACAAAACACAAAAGTAATACAAAATCAATATTATTATTCTACTTAAAGATAGTAAGTTTAAATAATTAAATAATTTGAATATACAAATAATAAATATGAATGCAAAGTCTATTTAGTCCTACCAATTATAAATGTTAAAATGGTATTATCAATGGAAAGTATCCTCCTCTCATTTCATTTGTCAATTTTGCAGTGCCCGACAGGGTTCATAATGTTGTCAAAATTTACCTGATAAGACCTATTGTATGTACATTATGATGCAATAAATAAATAAATAAAAAAAAAAAAAAAAATAAATAAAAATATGTGTGTGAACACGCTTGATAAAAATTATTCATCGTTTTTATGTTAATGCAAATCAAATGATGGATTCAATGGGAGGCAGTTAAAAATAATTGTCTTTGTGTCTAATTTTAACACAATTAAACTTACAAAAAATTATCAAATTAAATAATACGAGCTCAAATATATGGTCTATTTTTAGAAGAGGCAATTATTCTATAAGAATGTTCTGAAACTTAATAGTTACGGACAAATTGCTAAGATAGAATAAAAGCACCAATTTCATAGGTAAGGACCCAATATAACCCACAGTATAGATAAATTAAGTAGTATAGATCGCTATTTCCTATACATGGGTTTTTAGTTCATCTAAAACTTATTATTGTTGCTTGTACTCCTTCGTTCGACTTATTACGTTAGGTGGCGCTACTATACTAGCGGAACTACTTAATTTATCTATGATACGTCGACGGAGGGGTACGGGTACGGTCCAAGGCAGTACAAGCAACAATAATAAGTTTAACTAAAAATAAGATGAACTAAAGGCCCATGTATGAAAATAGCGATCTTTAGTACTTAATTTATCTTGCCTGATGCCTATCTATAGCAATAAACGACTGAGTATGTATTATTTAAATTATAATGACTGTTAACTATAATTTTATAACGTTTTAAAAAAATGCTTATCTAAGGAAAACTTCTTCAACTGTATACATTTATAATGATTATAAAAAATGGTTAATTAAAAATATTTTGTTTTCCAGACAAGTAATGGACGTAATCGTGATTGGATGTGGCGCGTCTGGCGTGGCCGCCCTCAAAAAGCTGCATGAGGCCGGCCTCAAAGCAATAGGCCTTGAGGCAGCCGACAGGATTGGCGGCAGAATACGCACTGTGCCTTTTGGTGCCAACGTCGTTGATGTTGGAGCTGCCTGGTAATAATTAAGATTAAATAAAATTAACAAGGAGGCAATGAAATCCATTTCTTAGAAGTATTTTTATATGGGTTTGAGAAAATTTCTAAATGATTTATTCAACATCATTCCTTTTAACCAATCGGATTTATAAGATCCTTGAGTGATTTAAACCCATACTTTATATCGCTATTTTCTAGATAAACTTTTCGAGAGATGTTCCTACGAATCTGCCAATATTACCTTATGATTATCAGTTAATAGACAGAAATACATGATTAATGGAAATCTACTAATGAAAACAAAGACTCTGTAAAGGAACTGTTAAATTAACAATCACGTGCACTTAATTTCAGGTGCCATGGCGAAAATTCTAACATAGTGTTTGACCTAGCGAATCCTCTAAACCTTCTTGACAGACCCAAGCCTGACGAAAATTGGTGTATGCTGTCTAATGGGTCGTTGGTATCCAATGATAAAGTTGAATCTCTGCTCAAAGCGGTCAGCGATTCAGTAAGTGAAGCTCCTAAGGCTGGCACTAAGTCGGTATCGGAGTGTGTCCGAGATGCGTAAGTATTTTGTAATAGTTTCTTGATAAGTCCGCCAGAGACAGCTTTGTAGTGAAAATGACAAAGACAGCCAGCCAATATAATTCAAAGGTGTTTTTACTAGGTGACTTCTTTCATATCAAATTTAGCACGCCTTCATAAACCCTGTGCCTAGAACACAAAGATAATCCCACAAATGAAGTGTTCAATACCAATTAATTATTATACCACATAAATCTATGTACCTACAAGACACCATATAGACATAATATTTCGATAATATTTATTTATTTATTTAAACTTCAGTACATTTGGCAGACTTAATGCCAAAGGCATTATCTACCGGTCAACCATTGGGTGGTGCAGTAAAAAATAGAAATTAAAAAAATAGGAATAGGAATATAATATCAGATTTTTATTTATTTTAAGAATGTAAGAGTATTTAAGAACATTTCCACTAATACCACTACTAACTTGGTCAACTTTCTTCTGTTTCCAGAACTCAAGATAAAGACGTCTTAAAGAATTCAGAGTTAACGGAGTCTGTTATTGAATGGTACTGGCGAGCTAACAATTTAGGAGGCCAGGATGATCCTCAGACAGGAAAATCTTTACGGCATATGGCCGAGAACTGGATTTGCGAAGGGGAAATAATGTTGAACTGGAAAGGAAAAGGATTTAAGACAATACTGGATGTTCTGATGGTACTTCTCTTAACATACTTTTAATCCAACCATGTAGATGTAGTTTTTTAATAATGCTGTTTGATTTTTTTTCAGAATAAGTACCCAGACCCATCAAAGGAGTTACCATTGGAGATTTTCCTCAACAAAGAGGTGGAAAGCATCAGATGGAGCACCAAGAAGGTCGAATTAGATCACAGTAACCCTCTTGTGCAGGTCTCGTGTAAGGACGGTAGTTTATACGCAGCCAAGAGCGTTATCGTCACTGTTTCTATTGGGGTTTTGAAAGAAAGGTAGAGATAAGTTTTTCTTCTTTTTGCAGCCAATAGCGGGCATTAAAGTTCTCATTTTACATAGTTAACATATACCCATTATTGACAAAGAACAAGAATAAATCTGAATCAATCATTTGTAAATTCAAATTCACTCTAACACAAATCTCCTTGCTTATTTTCGTGTGACACCAAAAAGAGAGAAAATCCCCTATTTTAGACTAATCATTTGCTCTGTAAAGTCACATTGACTAATGTTAGATCCAGAAACAACCAACAAACCTACTTAATACAAAACTATCCTCGCACAGAACTTATATAAATATAGAAAAACATTTGCAGGCACACCGAACTTTTTAACCCTCCATTACCAGCTGAAAAGATAACAGCAATAGAAAACCTAGAGATGTGTGTGCTGGGCAAAATTTATGTGGAGTTCACCGAACCGTGGTGGGCAAAATCACCTACGCATTTTGCTGTACTGTGGCAGGAAGAAGACAAATCCAAGTACACACATAAATGGATCCCGGAAATATACAGTGTAAATACAGTTGAACATCAGCCTAACTTGCTGCTGGTATGGTTGTATGGAAATGGAGCTAAACTTATGGAAAATGACTCACAAGCCGAAGTTGAAAAGGGTGTTGACCAGTTCTTAGATCTATTCAGGAAGAATTTCGATGTTACGCCCGTCAAAGCTGTCGTCAGGTGTGTAGAATTGCTTTGATTTATTTTAAATATTTTTATATAAAATGACGAAAAATGGTGTCAGCGTCTTTTTAAAAATTGATAATATCTAGCTTGTAGCATACCGATAAAAGACCTATGCTTGTGAAGCAGTTATCAGAAACAGACTAGAAACCTTAAATATCATATTTAATTTGACCAACAGCCCGTTTGACAATTAAATTTCCATTTTAGATCCCAATGGGCGTCTAATCCGCTGATTCGCGGTTCATACTCATACAGAAGCGTATCGACTGAAGTGAACGGCGGCAGCGCTGTGGTCCTGAGCGAACCCCTTTACCATCAAGACGTATTCCCGGTCGTCTGCTTCGCTGGGGAGGGCACATCGCACCACAGATATGGGGCTGTTAATGGCGCACTCGAGGCAGGGTTTAGGGAAGCTGACAGGCTTATTGAGACCCTTAAAAACTAGATATATAAGATATTTAATTGTTATTAAAGATTTATGTATTATATTACTATTTATATTATAGCCTGCGTTTTTCATTGTCTTTGTGACTTTACCTACCAGAGTGTTGCGGCGTCTAGCCTCTTTAGAGACAGGACATAGAAGACTGGACCATGACTGACAGACACTGACGCTAGACGATCAGGGGGTGAAAAAAGAGACGACCGACCGACGACAACAATAATAACAGTCGAAAACAAAAGTATTGTTTCACCAAGTCAAGACCTTACACAGATAGTTGTAGACCAGTTGTAGACAGTTGACTTCTTTTACTGCCAATGCATCAATTCATCACAGTCATAACTAGCTGTACCTATCATTCGGCTTCATCCGTATCACCCATAACTAAACACACTAAATTGGTCACATTCACAGTAGAAAGAGAATAATTAAGCCATCGTGACAAGATATTTAATAAAAAAAGGTCGTACCTGCGATAAAATAAATATAGTCCTGCGGAAAGAGAATGGTCGTAAGTTTGGAGGGAGCCTTTTTGCATATTTACTGTATTTGATAACACTATAACATTATAGGAAAACCAAAGGGTTTGCCTGTAATAATTGGATATTTTAAAAATATTTAAATTATTGTAATTTCAATGTATTTCAAGGGTTACAATGAGGTTACAATATTACAATTTACTAAACTTGTTATAACTATTTTTAATTTAACTTCGTTCGATTCGCATACGTTCATATCGCCTATTGGACAACTTAACTTCTGTTTAATCTAGAATCAATTGGACTAACGAGCGATTAATCTAATAGTTGTTAAGCTAGTTTCGACTACGTTCGAAATACCTAATGGACGACTCGCCTACTGTTTATATCAATACAGCGCGCTGCGGTGACTATAAAAATAGTTAAGAGTAAGTGATGAAGGTAAAGGAAGGTGTCCGTTAGGTACGACGACGAGCGAGTGAGGAGGAGGGTTAGGTTGAACTGCGGCCTCAATACGCGAGCCGAGCGAGCGAAGCGAGGGTTCCGCTGCAGTAGTCGGCGAAGCAGCAGAATATTTTTTGGAACTGAGGGTATAAAAATTATGATTTGTTCTGGCGGTTCCGGTTGCTGCCGCGGCACGCTCGCTTCGCTCGCTTGGTTCGCACATGTTGGTCTTTATATGGTCCTAATACAAACCTAACATAACAATTAAAATTTAATAACATGTTGATAACTATATGGTAGACTAGTACTACGGCGAAGGACCACGGCGAGTCGGAAATAATCAATTTGGTTTCTACACATTCTTATTGGTGTATCAACCGTAGATAAATCAATAGTAAGTTAATCATCCGTTAGTTCAATCAACATAAATTTAATTAATTGTTGCACGCGAGTTGACCGTAGGTGAATCGTTCGTTAGGGATTTCGTCCAAAACAAAAATATGTAAACCGGTCTTTAGGCATATTAAAAAATTTTTTGCCGCCGCCATTCTTTATCCGCACAGACTCTAAATAATTTGATTAAGGCCCGATTTTTCAATCCTCAGATAAAACTATCTGTCAGTCAAATGTTAGCTCTGTCCCTTTTCTTTTTATGACTTTAGAAAGTGACAGTGATAGTTTTAAATGGCGGATAATTTTATCTGAGGATTGAAAAATCGGGCCTAAAAAGACTAAACGAGCAGGTGCAGTTTCTTGAGTCGAAACAAAAGGCTAAATGGACAGATGAAACAACGATTGAAAATATCAATCAGTCGAATGCATCTACTATTCCATTTTTTAAACGACTTCAAAAAGGAGGTTTTTCAATTCGACCATATTTAAGCTTCTTTTTTTTTATCATCCTCGAGCGATCCAGCCAGTGCAGTAAACGGTTTAGGTATATAGTTTTTTTGCAAATGTAAGAGGTCGGGAGCAACACATCGAGATTAATAATATATGTTTCGTTTTACGAAAGGAAAATCTACCAAAGATGATATCTTCGAATTAACGCTGTAGCTGTAAATGGTTACGCTTTTAGCTGTAAAAAAATTGAACCTTACCATTTTCGTTAAAATGCATTTCGTGCTTATAATGTTATGGTGTATGCTCTGTTCAACTTTTCTGACCATCACTTTTTTATCGGGAAAAAATCCGGTTTACAAACAATACCTACCGCTAGGGTAGGCAGTAGGCGGCGTATCAGCGTATCAGCTGCTCGCTGAGAAAAGCCACTAAAACTCGCCGATATTATACTTGTCCTTCCGTGGGTGCGACCCGGTCTGCAGGAGCAATTCTTCGAGCCGTTCCCAAGGCATTCCAACTTAGACACGGTTTACGCAAATGGAGAATTTTCCGGGCATATTTGGAAAATCTGTAGCAGCCGGTGGAACGCGTACCTAGAGCCATCAACGTACGAGACGGCGACGTGGTCGCTCGCGGGACACATAGAAAGATGGCTCCCGCCTTCTCCTGCCCACCTGTCTACGCCGGAGATCTATATCTATCTATACATATAATAAAACTGTGGATGTGTGTCTGTGTATGATATTAAGCTGAGGTTTGGCGACTTACCGATGCACTCCTTCAACCGCCACGTACGATGAGGGCCGAGCTCAGTAACGCGATGGTTCGTCGGCGCGCTAGGAGGAGTATGTAGCCAGCAAAGGTATCACACACAGGGTCCACGTTAACTTCCAAGGGGAAAGAGTCTCAGAACTAGATGATGATTTCGGTTATTTAGTTATAGAGGATGATTGACCATAAAACTTTGTTATCTAAATTAAAACATTATGGTGTTTCAGTAACTTCACTAAAATTAATAGAGTCATATCTGAGCGACCGAAGTCAAACAGTTGTTATTAATAAAGCTAAGTCTTCGGGCACCCCGATGTTGATGGGCGTACCTCAAGGTTCAATACTAGGACCTATGTTATTCTTAATATATATAAATGATTTGGCGTATTATACTAAAGATCTATGTAAAACGGTACTATTTGCAGATGATACTTCACTAATCTTTGACATTAATAGATATGAAACAAATTGTGACGATGTTAATAGCACCGTTAGTAAAGTAATCACTTGGTTTATAATAACAACCTATGTTTAAACGCGAGGAAATCAAAATGCATAAAGTTTTCATTACCAAATGTAAGACAAGTCGATACAATAATAAAAATTAACGAACAAGTGTTAGAGTGTGTTGATTCCACACTATTTTTAGGAATTACGCTAGATTCACGCCTCCAGTGGAATCCGCACATACTGACCTTAGCAGAAAGACTTAGCTCTGCTGCCTTTGCAGTTAAAAAAATCAGACTCTTATCTGATGTTGAAACGGCAAGACTTGTCTATTTTAGTTATTTTCATAGCGTAATGTCATACGGCTTGTTATACGGCTTAGGGGTCAGCAGCTGATATTGAGACTATCTTTATTTTACAAAAAAGAGCTGTACGAGCCATCTACAGACTTAAGCCACGGGACTCACTTAGAGAATTATTCAAGGAAATTGATATATTGACTGTTGCCTCCCAATACATCTATGAAAATATTGTATAATTATGTTTATAAACATAACCACACGTTCATGAAAAATAACGACTATCATAATGTAAATACTAGAAACAGAAATCAACTCGCTGTGCCTGTTTTCAGACTGCGTAAAACAAATCGGTCATTTATGGGGAAATGTATATTATACAGTTTTATAATAAAATTCCACCAAATATAACAGAACTGCCTTTTCATAAATTTAAACCTTATATTAAAAAAACTTTAATGAAAAAAGGCTATTACAAAATTCAAGATTATCTTGAAGATATAATGGTGTGGAAATAGTTATGTACTACTGTTATCTTATGCATGTTATTTTGATGGACTTATAGGAATTAAGAAATAATGTAAAAACATATTTATAAGTGACAAAAATTGTTTATGATTGGCTATTTAAAAAAGTGGCTCATGAGTTTCTTGCCGGGTTCTTCTCATGAAAAGCCTTACTCTCGGAATCCGACCGCTTGTATCGATTACAACCACAGTCAACGAAGTACTTGTACTGTCCTGTGGATGTACTTGTTACAAGCGCTCGCGGTAATGAAGTTCAATACAATGGTTTAATTTAATACTGTAATTTTAAAATAATTCATTATAAACTATTTATTTGTAAAAGGCATAATAATTTAAAATGTTGACGATTTTAAGTGCCGAACTTGGCCTATGAAATAAAATTATTTTTGATTTTGATTTTGATTTAGAGCGAGGCACTCGCGTCGATCGTTGGTTTCGAACAGGTAGAACGTAGTTCTAGTAGAGGGCACCACAGGTGCATGTAGTGTTGCCATGCCCAAAATCAGTGTTGGCTTCTGGAGCTACTCAATAAGCGCCTCACCCAGACACGAAAAATATACATCTTCCAGAAGTGTTGCTGTAATTGAAAATAAAATAAAATAGAAAAATACATAACTGTTCCAGTATGGAACAGTCTATACATAGAAAAAATACTTAAAAGCAAGTCAGTGGGATATAAGAAGAGAGAAAATATAAAAAAAATATTTTTAAACTTTTTCTCTGTCTGATTGTCTGTTTGTACGGGCTAATCTCCAAAATCGCTCGATTTCTAATCTAATCTCCGAATCGGACCGATTTCAATGAAATTTTGCATGGTGATACCTTATATCTTAGATAGTTTTTATTCCGGGCAATTAAAGGGTTCCCGAGCAATTTAGAGGGTTGAGGAGCTCGGTGGCGTAGTGGTCAGTGCGCTTTGGCTTCGATCGAAAACAAAGCTTCCTTCGCCATGGTCGAGCCTTGGATGGGTGACCAAGACTATGTGATCTCGAGCTCCTCCGTGCTTCGGAAGGCACGTTAAGTCGTTGGTCCCGGTCGCATTTGTGACCGTTTCTACCCACCAACCCGCATTGGGCCAGCGTGGGGGTGTTATGGCCCATACTCCTCATGTGTTTCTCCATGAGGAAGGCCTGTCCCTGTAGTGGGACGTATATAGGCTGATGACGAACGAACGAAAGGGCTCCCGTGGGATTGTTAAAAAACCCGAGGAACCGAGGACGAACTCGCGGGCAACAGCTAGTCTACCATAAACTATAGCTCCTAAACAGACTACAGTCTCGTAAGATCTTTTGTAAATAAACTTGCAAGCTGCTATTCAGTAGTTATTGTTTGAATATTAGTTTTTTAAGACTATTCTAAATCCATTTTGCTCATTGAAAGTTTATTTGTAACTCACTGACTGAACGATCCTCAAAACTCTATGGCGCTTATGCACACAAAGAAGCATCATATAAGATATACTAACTGCATAAATGATTAATGTAGCTGTGTTATGGAATAATTGGCGCTAAAATGAGCAAAAAAAATTAAATACCATATACAAGTCAATCTATTTTATTTAAAACATAAAAGATTTTCAATTTTGAGGTGGTCAGTATACACAGGCGCACGCCGATATAGATCAGTGATCTGATAACACTGATAACGCGCAGCCATATTGAATGACCGACTTTTTTTTTCAACATAATTTAAGGTAATTACAATTTCTATTCGTAATATGTTGCAACTTCTATGCAATAATTTGGAGTTGGAAATTTAATATTGAATCTGTCCTGCTATCGTAGAACTCATCTTAGGCAAAAAAGAGTCACTATAATAGTGTTCTGATTTTAAAATATTTCAGACCAAGCCGGAAATTTCGCGTTACTAAATTATCATTTGAAAATAATTTACAGCCGGAGCAACATATGAGGTCCTTACCTATGAAATTGGTGTTTTGTATGGAGATTTTGGGGAATTCCGCATTTTCCATACTAAAATTTTTTCAGTTTTCTTCACAACGACAAATCCAAAGATAATAATATTTGGCATCTATCATTAGACAAGCTTTAGTAATATGTGTAATATCACACATCATAAAAATTATTTATCGTTTTTAAGTGAATGCAAATAAAATGATGTATTCGGGAGGCACTTAAAAAGAGTTGTCTCCGTGTCCAATTTTAACACAATTAAACTTACAACAAATTATCAAAACAAATCAAAAGAGCTCAAAAATATAGTTTTTTTTTTTTAGACGAGGTAATTATTTTTTAGGAATACTCTGAATCTTAATAGTTACAGACAAAGAGAGAAAAAAAACACCAATTTCATAGGTAAGGACCTAATATAAAATTCCCCTCCATACAACAACTTATAACAACAACAGGGCCCTGATTCTGCTAAATTACAACATACATATTGTATGTTGTAATTTAGCATACATATATTCACGACTTTTATCCCCTAAAGGTTAGTCAGAGACTAACTAGAGGCAAAAGGACTGCAAAAACGCTGCCATAGTCTGCGCATCACCAAGCAGTGACTGCACAAGCGCTCTGCGTGATAGGTGGTGAGCCCGTCGCCGTTCCTGTTTCTGTTCATACTTATTACAACTGTCAAATGTTCTGCCTAGTAAGCTACTCAGAACTTACCAGTTGATTGTAAAACAGGCCTAAAACTAAAGAAAATTGATTTTCAAACCACGAAATGTAAAATAATTAACCATTAGTACCATAGTTAGAGTATTATAAATATGATGCTTTTTTGTGTGCTAGAAATAGAGTTTTAAGGATCGTCCAGACAGTAAGTTACAAATAAAAAAGAAATTACAAAATATAATTAGAAAACTACCTACTCGGTCAAATTGAATGAAAATTGAAATAACCGTATTTTCCACAATGCCTGCATGGTTTGGTACCCCTTTAATTTCGTTCTGGACAAAACTAGATATTGAATTTTCAGTAAATTCAAATTTTTTATGGGATAATGGGCAAGCGAGCAGACGGGCCACCTGATGTCTGTTCAATAACTAGTTTTGTCCACAACGAAATTATAGAGGTCAAAAATGGCCTAAATAGCTTTGAATGAGGAATGGTACGGCTCGGCGCGGCGGCCTAGCCGCTCTTTAACTAACCTTGGTGAGGGCACTGCCGTGCTCCCAATTTAGGATCGTTGTTTCCCTCTTTGAAAATCATTTCGAGTGGTTTTCTTTTTCAAATTTTATGATTGTTAATGTTCTTTTGACTTTAGTAACGGTGGTGGCTACTGTCTCTTGTTGTCTGCTTGACCTTGACTCTGTCCTTGCGAAGAGGTTGCATAATATTACGAAACAACCGTTACTAAGTAAAAATAGCGTGTTCCTCGCATCTGTGTATACGATCAATCATGCGTACGCGTTATCAGTGTTGTATCAGCGCGGTGTGTGGCTGCGCCTCCAAAAGCCCCCTATAGATAGTTTATTGTGGCAATTGATACCACTTATCTATTCATATAAATTCGTATTGTGTAAACTCACATTATCAGTTTGTCGACAAAACACCTCAAGTGCTGTTGTTTATACTAACAAGTGTTAGTGTTTATAGTGGAAAGTCGTGTCCAGTGAAGATTGTTATTTAGGTAATGTATTAGGTTAGGTTAAATAGGGATTATTTATTTAAAAAACGGACTTAATTGGCAATAGGTACAGGTAGAGTGATCCGGCTTTGGGAGTCTGAGGCTTTAGTTGATTTCAGAATATAAGTTTATATACCTATAATCTATCCATTTTGATGTGAGACAAAAGGTAAACAAAGAATTTATGGGTCCCAAAATTTTTATAGAATCTGGGTCAAAAAAATATCGCCTCTAATGTTTTATAATATAAAATAGAAAAAGAGTAGCCGTACTTATTATATCAATATCGTCATTGAATATAAAAACATTATTTATTTGTGAAATGAAGTAATTAATTTTTTACGTGTATTATGTTATATGTATTTAAAAACAAGCTATCATTGCTATCATACAAATGATACTAAATATTCATAGAAATATAACAATTTAATTCAAAGTAGATTCAAGGTGTCATGAACATGTCATGATTGTTCATCTTCATTGGGAAGTATTTTAAACTCTAAAAGTTTGAGAATACTATTCGTATTAGGTCTTTTTAATAGCAAAGATTAATTTAGTAATCTTAACTTACGTTAAAAATTGAAGTAAAAAAACCAAAAATTATTGAAGACAAGAGTAATTACTTTATTAACATAAATTAAAAAGTTGTAATAATAAAATATTAAATAAGTAGTCCTATGTTTTTGATTAAAACTTTCGGCAGTGAATAATGACATCTTAAAGTATTATATAGGTACGTAGGTACTTTTTATCGTTTGTTTACATTTTGTCTCAGATCAAAATGAATATAGACTATAGTTTAATAAATTATTTACTTTTGCTGTGTTACCTGTATCAATCTAGAGCACTCGACGGGATACGAACGCCATTTTTCTTTTAATTATTGTAGTTGTTTCTATTAATATGTGTGATGGAGATTTATTGTGTAAATAAATTGAGTTAATAAATTAACATAATAATATTATTACTTATTTTATTTTAATTTACTTGACATTTATAAATAATTATTTAATTTTTTTTTCTCTTTGACTTTACACTAAGTAATCATATTTTATTATTATTGGGACATTTTTCATTTTAATTGTATTAACTATGACGATGAATTTTATTTTTACATATTTGACATTAAGTATATAAATTATTATCAATCCGGTGTTCTCATACAAAATAGGTTTATAGTGTCTCGTTTTGTTTCCGTTGACTAGTTAATACTAGATAATAGTTAAACAATAAATACAAGCTCAATAATAATAATATCTTACTTATACTTTTTTAAAGAGGAAATAAATAATTGGGCTGCAACAAAATTAATTATTTGGTCAGCAACAAAAGGGTCAGCTGAAAAATCATGTTGGCAGCAAACAAATAACAAATATTTTGTGAGCAAAGTAATTATTTAGCTGCCCAATTAGTTTTTTGATGACAAATTAAAAAAATCTGCTGCCCTTAAGTTGCTGACCAATTAGTTATTTTAGCTGAACATTTTTTTGCTGACCAAAATCCGAATATTCTGCTAATCGTTTAAATAACATCCTTTTAAAAACACTTCCGAAGTCTATAAAACTACAGTCGACCGGGAAAAGGAAGATTTTATTAACATTATTATGTAGCATTGCGGAACGCTAACGCTAGTTAAATAATAACATAAAGCAGTAGGTAAACTAACTATGAACAATTGTTTTCCAGACATGGACGTGATTGTGATTGGATGTGGCGCCTCTGGCGTAGCAGCACTCAAAAAGCTTCATGAGGCCGGCCTCAAAGCAATAGGCCTTGAGGCAGCCGATAGGATTGGAGGCAGAATACGCACTGTGCCTTTCGGTGCCAACGTCGTTGATGTTGGAGCTGCCTGGTAAGAACTAAGATAAAATAAGTAAGATACCTACTTAAAAATTGAACTTAAGTTTTAAGTTTAACTCAAGTAAGTTTTTAAAAATCCATATGAACTTACGGATCCTGCCCATGATGATATAAAGTTGGATGTGCCAAAAAAGTCACTGAACGACCATGAATCCCAAATAATTTGTGATTTAATATAATATTGGGTCCTTACCTATGAAATTGGTGTTTTTTTTCTCTCTTAGTATTTTGTATGTAACTATTAAGATTCAGAGTATTCCTAAAAAATTATTACCTCGTCTATAAGTAGACTATTATTTTTGAGCTCTTTTGATTTGTTTTTATAATTTGTTGAAAGTTTAATTGTGTTAAAATTGAACTCGGAGACAACTCTTTTTAGTGCCTCCCGAATACATAATTTTATTTGCATTCACTTAAAAACGATAAATAATTTTAATGAAGTGTGATATTACACATATTACTAAAGCTTGTCTAATGATAGATGCCAAATATTATTATCTTTGGATTTGTCGTTGTGAAGAAAACTGATAAAATGTTGGTATGTGCTGTGAAAATGCTTTACGCAGAAACCCCCATCGGGGGAATGGGCGAATTCTGTGAGACTGTCCCCCTGGGACGAAACCAGGGGGGATACTCACTAAAACCATAGCGACTCTCCTATCCGCGGAGTGGAGAGGAGACCGGGACCCAAGGTTAACCCAGTCAGCCTCCCCGGCGGAGCCCCCCTAGGTGGGGGGCGCGGCATCACCCCTCCCGGCGCTAGAGGGGGCGCGACGATAGCCAAGAGAGTTGAGCCATCGCCGCCCGGCAGTGGAGGCGTCGTGTGCAATGCCGACGACGAAGCCCCCGCTCCGTCAGCCGGCCGGCTGCCTCCACGGAGAGGAGGGAGACGTCTCGTATTTCGACGTCTCCTCCCCCTCCTCGCCCTGAGCGCGCTAGCGTGAGGGTCTTCCTCACGTGCGCGCTCTGCCGCCTCCTTCGTTGCCATCACCACCTCGCCAAAAAAGCGAGAAGGCCGACCACGCCGTCTCCCTATCCAGCATTACTTGACACAACTCGATTCAACACGATTCAACCTAGACTAATATTATAAATTCGAATGTACCTCTGTCAGTCTGTTTCGCTATCACGTCAAAACTATTGAACCATTTGACCGGAATTTGGTACACAGATAGTGTAGAGCCTGAGAAAGAACATAGGCTACCTTTTATCCTGATATTCCCATGGGAACGGGTGCCATGCAGGTGATTCTAATAAAGTTGTTCTAATAAATCTGCAAACCTCCATCGCCAGCCAATACAAGTACTTAATCCCACTGAACTTCCAAAATGAGAGAGAGATACTCACGTGATTGCTCTACATTTGAAACAAAAACCCCTGAAAGAAACAACAATAAGCAAAGTATCTAACACTTTCAATTTTCAGGTGCCATGGCGAAAATTCCAACATAGTGTTTGAGCTAGCGAACCCTTACAACCTCCTTGAGAGACCCAAACCTGACAACAATTGGTATGTGGTGTCTAATGGGTCGTTGGCACCCAAAGATAAAGTTGAAAACGTACTCAAAGCGGTCACCGATTCAGTAAGTGCTGCTAAGAAGGAGGGCACAAAGTCTGTTTCGGAATGTGTACAAGAGGCGTAAGTATTTCACCTATTATCTTTGCATATAATAAAAAAAAAACTAGAGGTCGAATGTCTGTAAGAAAAAAAAATGCTTAAAATCAAGTCAGGGGGATGTTAAAAGAGGGAAAATACCAAAAACATTTTTTTTTGTTTCTCTGTCTGTTTGTGTTTGTACGAGCTCCGAAATGGCTGGATCGATTACTTAGATACTTTTTATTCCGGAAATCTAGCTTTGTCCCAGTTTCCGCGACTTCGTCCGCGGTAACTGGGTCGTAATCGTAGGCAACAGCTTGTCTGTTAATATGCACATACTCCTCATGTGTTTCTCCGTGAAGACGGACAGTGCTTAGCAGTGAGACGTATAGACTGAGGACATGCATCTATCTCTTCATGCAAACGCGAGGCTAAATAAGCAAATGCTTAGTAAAGACTCATAAATCTCACTATCAATCGTCCTCAGCCTATAATTAGTCCCACTGCTGGACACAGGCCTTCGTCATAGAGAAACACGTGAGTGTGGGCTGTAACACCACCACGCTGGCCCAATGCGAGTTGGTGGGTAGAAGCCACGAACCACGGACGAGCTCAAGATCACAAAGTGTTGGTCACCCATCCACCACCAAGGCGGATGACCTAACCATGGCGAAGTTAGCTTTGTTATCGAAATTTCGATCGAAAGCCACGACGCAACCAAGCTCTCACTATCAATAGCAAATATCAATCTGGACAAACACCATGGCTAAATACAACCATGAACAGCTTACATATTAGTTCGAATGTGTAGATTAGATAAATCAGATAATAGAGATTTTATTGTCTGCTTACTCCACCATAAAACTGGCTTTATGTACGTGCCCAAGGCTCGAGAACGCAGCACCCCTGAGCGTTGCGTTGAAGCTCAATTTCTCTGAGAACACCACTAACTAACTAAAATCTTATTGTTACTTCCAGAACACAAGTTAAGGAAGCCTTGAAGAATTCAGAAATAACAGAGTCTGTCGTTGAATGGTACGGGCGATCTAATAATTTAGGAGGACAGGATGATCCCCAGAAGGGGAAATCTTTGCGTAACCTGGCCGACAACTGGGTTTGCGAAGGGGAACTCATGTTAAACTGGAAGGGAAAAGGAACTAAGACGATACTGGATGTTCTAATGGTGGGTTCTTCTCCTAACACGCTTTTACCTTATCATGAATATACCTATGTAGGTAGTATTTTAATAATGGTATTTGATTTTTTCTTCAGAACAAGATCCCAGACCCGTCGAAGGAGTTACCATTGGAGATTTTGCTCAACAAGGAGGTGGAAAGCATCAAATGGAATACAAAGGATTCGAATAACGTGCAGGTCTTGTGTAAAGACGGCAGTTCGTACGAAGCCAAGAGCGTTATTATCACTGTTTCTATTGGGGTTTTGAAAGAGAGGTAAAGATATATGATAGATAATATTCGTATTCTTAAATCAATTTCATAATAATAAAGCTTTATACAACGGGGCCATGTGTGTACCTGTTTGTGGTCGGTTGTGTCGTTCTAAGTCCATTAGTCGCCTTTTACGACACCCAAGGGAAGAGATGGGTTGGTAGTATGCTTTTAATGAGTCGCTACCACACGACTCTGACCTATGAAACCACACTAAACGTTACTGTAACTGTTTTTTGCAGACACGCCAAACTTTTCAACCCTCCATTGCCAGCTGAAAAGAAAACAGCAATTGAAAACCTCGAGATGTGTGTGCTGGCCAAAATTTATGTGGAATTCGCGGAAGCGTGGTGGGCAAAGTCTCCTGCGCATTTTGTTGTACTGTGGCAGGAAGAAGACAAAGCCAAGTACACACAGAAATGGATTCCTGAAATTTACAGCGTAAATTCAGTTGAATATCAGCCTAACGTGCTCCGGATTTGGTTGTATGGAAAGGGGGCTGAACTTATGGAAAAAGACTCGCAAGCCGAAGTTGAAGAGGGTGTGGAGAAGTTCCTAGATATATTCAGGAAGAACTTCAATGTTACGCCGGTCAAAGCTGTCGTTAGGTATTTATAACTGTTAACTTACTCTCAGCCGTGCAAGTGGGCCTAACTGAACTTACATAAGATCACGGGGACTAAAGAGATTAATTTTTCAATATATTTTCAACCTAAACACGTTAGACATAAAACGCAAAAATGTTTCACGAAAGACAGTCTGTTCTGCACCTACAAGCTGTTACCTACTTTGAATGAAAGGACGGTTATCACACCGTTTCGATTTAATTATTTTGAATTTTGTATCATGAGAAAGAATATCCAAATGAGTAGGTATCTATAGGTATTCGGGGTTTACTTTGGGAGCAGGATGAGGCACTGACAGGCCCGCTTTTCATTTTGGTCCGATATATATATATTTTTATTATTTATTTAGGAAACAAACAGTTTTTTACAAAATAAGAAATTTACAAAAACCTATAAACCGTAAGTCTGTAAGTTTTACATTTTCGATTTGTTGTTCTAAATTGACTTCAAGAATGCTTGTAATTCAAGAATATCAAGCATTTACCGCTGAGTTTGAATAAAACTTAGAACGTTTGAATAAAAAGTACAGTTTACTGTGAATATCGTTTTTGCTGTGCCCGGTACATGGCATCAGGCTCGTTACCTATTTCATGGGGACTAAAGATGTCACGCGAAATCCGCAGACAAGCATAATGATATGTATGTTGCTTTTTGTGTAATAAAGTACATACATACATATAATCACGACTATTATCCCCTAAGGGTTAGTCAACGACTAGGAAAAAGCACCGCAAAAGCAGTCCACTACCGTAGTCCGCGCTTCACCAAGCAGTGACTGCACTCAGCGTGACAGGTGGTGAGCCCGTCGCCGCAACATAACATATATAACATACCATCACGCTTCTTTCCCCTAAAGGGTAGGCACACCCACACCCAGGTGGCGAGCCTGTTGCCATGCACCGGGCAGAATGTGAGGCAAGCGTTCCACAATGAACTGCACATAAGTTTTATTCAACCTCAGTGGTACAGGCGGTGAGATCGAACCCGCGTTTCCCGCGGCCTCTCGAAGTGCCCCGTGCATCCCAACTCGGCTACAGCTGCCTTTAGCAGAAGCTAAAACGTGTAATAAAATACTATGTTTTAATTCCCAGATCCCAATGGGCGTCGAACCCGCTGACCCGCGGCGCGTATTCCTACAGGAGCGTGGCGACTGAAGTGAACGGCGGCAGCTCTGTGGTCCTGAGCGAACCTCTGTACCACCAGGACGTCCCAGTCGTCTGCTTCGCTGGGGAGGGGACATCGCACCATCGCTATGGGCCTATTAACGGCGCCGTCGAAGCCGGCTTTAGGGAAGCTGACAGGCTTATTCAGGTCCTTAAAAAGTGATTTTTATTTTTTCATTAAAGTTTTATATGTATTTATGACTTTTACTTTTATTTAAGACAATTGGCAACACGCCCACGACTTCGTCCGTGGTTACTATGGTGTTTTAACTATCCCACGGGAACCTGGAAAAAGTATCTAAGATGTTGAATAGGAAAATAAGGTATCAGCATGCAAAATTTCATTGAAATCGGTTCAGCCATTTCGAAGATTAGCCCGTACAAACAGACAGAGAAACAAAAAATTAAAAATAATTCTTTTTTTGTTTTTTTCTCACTTTTAACATCCCCCTAATGAGATTTTAAGCATTTTTTTAGCCATGTAGGTACAGACCTTCGGCCTCTACAGTTTTATTATAATTAATAGAAAAGGGAGTTTTGTATGACTGCTACCAATGATATTATAACTTGCTACAAATATTAAAAAAGTTTAAAAGTTTCCCGAAAAAGTTAATATTGGGTCCTTAACTATGAAATTGGTGTTTTTATTCTGTCTTAGCAATTTGTCCGTAACTATTAAGTTTCAGAACATTCTTATAAAATAATTGCCTCTTCTAAAAATAGACCATATATTTGAGCTCGTATTATTCAATTTGATAATTTTTTGTAAGTTTAATTGTGTTAAAATTAGACACAAAGACAATTATTTTCAACTGCCTCCCGAATACATCATTTGATTTGCATTAACATAAAAAAGATGAATAATTTTTATCAAGCGTGTTCACACACATATTGCTAAAGCTTGTCTAATGATACATGCCAAATATTATTATCTCTGGATTTGTCGTTGTGAAGAAAACTGATAAAATGTTAGTATGTAAAATGCAGACATCCCCAAAATCTCCATACAAAACACCAATTTCATAGGTAAGGACCTAAGAGTTGCTGTAACGTTTACGGTTGCTGTAATTTTATGGCATCTGTGAGCGCAGGCACAGGATTGCCGCGGGCACAGGGAAAGAGAGGAAGGGTGCCAATACCCGCATTGCGATTGACGGTTGAGGCGGTTGAGGAAACCGGCCACTTAAAGAACCGTCATGTTTTACAGTTGCTAGTTGCGGCAATTGGAAACTAACTTACTCATCGATTACACCGAAACTGGAGTTACTGTGAGTGCGCATGCGCAGTTATTGCCAATAGGCTAGTTGACTCATATCAAAGGTTATGAAAATAATTCACAGGGTCTGAAATATAAATACGGGATTCCTGTACAAATTATATTTAAACATGTTTAATTTTTACTTTTTTTTCCATCTGACAAAAACGCTATCCGCCATGTTGGTGAAATTGGTGAAGTAACGCTTCATGTAAACAAGTACTACGCATGGTCAAAAATTCAAGAATGTTTATCATAATAGTAAACTGGATATTTTAAAATTAAAAAGCTTGATTATATAAAAATATTTTATTTTTTACCCTCGAAAATATGGTATTGTTAAAAAAATTGTGATGTTTGGAATAGGCCACCTACTTTTCATTTTGCATACCATTTAAAAAAAAAATTGAATTAGTGTCAAAAAAAAATTAAAATAAACATAAAAATACTACAAAACATACAATTTACAGTATACCTGAACTAATTAACATAGGGTGAGCATATAAACACAATATATTTTAACACTATGAATTGCTTATTATACAGACATATTGTGACGATTTTAAAGTTATAGACAAGAAAAAATTAAGGCTGCTCTATCGAAGGGATTTTGGTAGTTCATATTAAAGAAGGTTTTATATCGTTTCCATGTTAATTGGTCATGCTAGTAGTTTAGCTTCATTCAGGCACCACAAATATTATATTACACTCAAAACTATGGAGAAATTCAATAATATTTAATTAAATTTACAAAAGGTACATAATTATTCTGACGATTTTAAAGTTATAGACAATAAAAAATGGCTGCTATATCGAAGGGATTTTGGCAGTTCATAACAAAGAAGGTTTTATATCGTTTCCATGTTAATTGGTCATGCTAGTGGTTTAGCTTCATTCAGGCACCACAAATATTATATTACACTCAAAACTATGGAGAAATTCAATAATATTTAATTTAATTTACAAAAGGTACATTTGAATTATAGTGCAAAAATAAAATAAATTATCATACTTAACAAAGGAATATTATATAATAATATGTTTTGTCGCTCATTTCTTTTTATAACTCTATGGGTACTTACTATTGTCATTCTCATAGAATTATTTTTCATACTTTACATACTCTGAGTTAACAACAAATTAAATTAAAAAAAATATACTGTCGATCGTACAATCCATAATCTAAGTCGTACAATCTAGGTACGTTTTGACGCTTCTGACAGATTGGAGTATAGTGATGAGGACAAAGGAATCGATTGTCACATTCTACGATTCGTATGAGATGTCGATTTAATTTCTTTGTATTTACAAATCGATTCGTTTTTGAGATTTATATAAAATATATATGCGGGCTTTTTTTAATTCCACCTACTTGTAAATCTTAGGATATACCATCGGATGTAGGTTAATGTAAAAATTCGCTAAGAGAGTAAATTCAAGTGTTTCATTTCAATCATCATAACAGAAATGGTTTGTCACTGATTTTGCCTTTCGCAGTTTAAAAAGTGGTGACCTAAAATCATCCAATATCATGAAGTACTACGGCTTGAAAACCATGAAACGTCAAAACGTACTTCTTAGATTGTACGAACTATATACAACATGTTTGTACTTACAGTAGAACAACACGCAACATGAATGAGTTGACAATATACTTCAATAACACATTTTTTGCTACTACTCGGATTTCAACCTGGGACTCTGGGGCATCTAGGTCAGAATTATTGATAATGCAACCACGTGGTTGGCTTTCTATTATTTATAAAAATATTTATAATAAAATTGTAGTGCCCTAAAATAAAACAGACAGTTCAAATAGTAATTATAGGAGAAATTTTACACATTCCCAGTATGAAATAGCATATTCATATGATTCCTCTGTCTCTGTCTGATGGTCTCTCTGTCTCTGTCTATCTCAAATATGATGTTTATTGTGTATGTTTGATTCCCAACCAACAGCTATGGTAAAATTGCACAGTAAGCCAAATTCCTTCAAAATTTTCCACCATCAAATAGAGAATACTTACAATTATTATGCTTATTAAATAAATTATTATGCATATTAATAGAAAAAAAATATTAATTTTAAAATTACCTAATACTGTCAGGATTGCCACACATTACTCCACATTTTCAAAATTATACACAACATCAGACTTAATCACTTCAGAACTAATTATATTGCCATCTTCGTCCACATCACACATAGTTATTTCCACTGCCGTATCACTTGTTGGTTCAGTCTTTATCGGCTCTTCGTCACCTTTGAGAGTGATCTCGAACCTTCTTGGAGTGCATTCAGTTGCATCCGCTACTTGCCTCAAGTTGAACTCGAAGGATGTCTTCAGACATTCCTTCTGCCCATAACTGTCTACGATCTTCTTTGATACTTCTAGAACTTCATACCGTGTTGTGGTCAGCCTGTACATGCCATCTTCGCTTATTTGATACCTGAAAATGAATCTTATCTTTATTATTTTATTAAAATTTTTATTAAATTACACTACTACGATTTTGATTCAAACCTACGCGCCAACATTGGCCAATTCTTGTCCATTAGTTGGGCGAGTGATGAGTTTCAAAATTTAAAAAAGTTTCCATTGACGCTATTGGTCTAGATTTTAACAATTGAGGTAACTATTTCTACGGATCAAAAAGTTCTTCGATTACCTACATACACTGAAGAATTAAAACTTACCTATACTACGTTTCAATCCAAGTTGCCAAAAAGGTAAACAAAACGATGGTAATGTTTCATCTCTAAAATGTTTTGTAATGACTGTAGGTAATTGAAACGGACAACAATTGTTACCGTTAATTATATTTACGTGTGCATGTAAAAAGTGTGATTATTGAATAACAAATTCGGTAAGTAAGCTTTTTTGTTTACCTTTTTGGCAACTTGGATTGAAACGTACTATTAGGTCCTTACCTATGAAATTGGTGTGTATGGAGATTTTGGGGAATTCTGCATTTTCCATACTAAATTTTTTTCAGTTTTCTTCACAACGACAAATCCAAAGATAATAAATATTTGGCATCTATCATTAGACAAGCTTTAGTAATATGTGTAATATCACACTGCATAAAAATTATTTATCGTTTTTAAGCGAATGCAAATAAAATGATGTATTCGGGAGGCACTTAAAAAGAGTTGTCTCCGTGTCCAATTTTAACACAATTAAACTTACAACAAATTATCAAAACAAATCAAAAGAGCTCAAAAATATAGTGTATTTTTAGACGAGGTAATTATTTTTTAGGAATACTCTGAATCTTAATAGTTACAGACAAAATACTAAGACAGAATAAAAACACCAATTTCATAGGTAAGGACCCAATATTTATGTGCCAATGTCCATGTAAAAAGTGTGATTATTGAATACGTAATTCAGTAAGTCAGCTTTTTTGCTTTTTTGTTTTTTTGGGCCAGTAAGGTGAGGGTGGCTAGGGCTAGTATGACAGTATGCTGCTCTAGATATCCTGACATATGGACTCCTCTACTGCTTATCGTCAGGTAGTGTGGAGTAATTTGTTGAACTTTTAATAAAAAAGAACCCTTTTGGCAACTTAGATTGAAACGTACTATTAACGTCTATGGCCAAATGACGACTATGACCTAATGGCCACTGCACGCCATGCGCCTTCACCAAATGCGTTGTGACCCGCGATCCTCTGGAGAACATCTCCTATCTCTCCGGGAGAAACAGATGAAGATATTGCCACCTATCACCTATAATACACCTGTTACGGACTTTTTAGTAGCTGGCCGAGCAACCATGGTGGAGCTCGGTGGCGTGGTGGTCAGTGCGCTTTGGCTTCGGTCGAAAACAAAGCTACCTTCGCCATGGTCATGCCGTGGATGGGTGACCATGACTTTGTGATCTCGAGCTCCTCCGTGCTTCGGAAGGCACGTTAAGCCGTTGGTCCCGGTCGCATTTGTGACCGTTTCTACCCACCAACCCGCATTGGGCCAGCGTGGTGGTGTTACGGCCCTTACTCCTCATGTGTTTCTCCATGAGGAAGGCCTGTCCCAGCACTGGGACGTATAAAGGCTGATGACGAGCAACCATGGACTAAACTGACGCTGACAGACGGTGACGGGTGACGACTGGAACGCGGGATGTACATGTGTGATTTCGTGTTTAATTATTGCCTTAATATATTATTTTGTCTAGAAGACGCCTTTTTAGTTTCAACACCGATAAAGTAAAACATAAAACACTTACCTAAACCGACTATGGCCAAACGGCCACTGAGCGCCATGCGCCTTCACCAAATGCGTTGTGAGCCGCGATCCTCTGGAGAATATCTTCATTTGCTTCTCCGGGCACATGTGACAGGCGTACTTCCTCGCCAGCTTCGGCTTCTTCTCCGTATCCGAGTTTTCATCGTCAGAGATATCTTTGTCGCTGTCTAAGTCTTTCTTAGCGCGTTTTTTCTTCCGTGTGTGCGTTGGAATATGCTTTCGCAGGTCTGATTTGCTCACTGCTCTGGAAGGTGATAATAGTATTTTCATTATTGACAGTGAACTCTATGAGCTACGATACATATAGAACACTAGCTGTTGCCCGTGACTTCGTCACGGTTCATGTACCTAACCTATAGGCTAAAATAAAGTGTTATTTAATTAATACAATACTTTTATTTACACATCAAGTGTACAACATAATGTATCACCATGAAAAATTTCATTAAAATCGGTCCAGCCATTTCGGAGATTGGCACATACAAACAGACAGAGAATTTAAATATTTTTTAAAAATATTAGTATTTTCCCTCTTATTACACCCCCCTGACTTGATTTTAACAATTTTTTTTTCTATGTATGAAATTTTTGGGCAGGTGCCGGTAGCGCACGTGCTGCGCGAGCGCGCCGGGCGTGGGCGCCGACATGTCTAGTATAGTGTATACCTGTACGCGCAGTGCGGGCAGGCGTGCGGGCGCGTGGGCAGGTGCCGGTAGCGCACGTGCTGCGCGAGCGCGCCGGGCGTGGGCGCCGACATGTCTAGTATAGTGTATACCTGTACGCGCAGTGCGGGCAGGCGTGCGGGCGCGTGGGCAGGTGCCGGTAGCGCACGTGCTGCGCGAGCGCGCCGGGCGTGGGCGCCGACATGTCTAGTATAGTGTATACCTGTACGCGCAGTGCGGGCAGGCGTGCGGGCGCGTGGGCAGGTGCCGGTAGCGCACGTGCTGCGCGAGCGCGCCGGGCGTGGGCGCCGACATGTCTAGTATAGTGTATACCTGTACGCGCAGTGCGGGCAGGCGTGCGGGCGCGTGGGCAGGTGCCGGTAGCGCACGTGCTGCGCGAGCGCGCCGGGCGTGGGCGCCGACATGTCTAGTATAGTGTATACCTGTACGCGCAGTGCGGGCAGGCGTGCGGGCGCGTGGGCAGGTGCCGGTAGCGCACGTGCTGCGCGAGCGCGCCGGGCGTGGGCGCCGACATGTCTAGTATAGTGTATACCTGTACGCGCAGTGCGGGCAGGCGTGCGGGCGCGTGGGCAGGTGCCGGTAGCGCACGTGCTGCGCGAGCGCGCCGGGCGTGGGCGCCGACATGTCTAGTATAGTGTATACCTGTACGCGCAGTGCGGGCAGGCGTGCGGGCGCGTGGGCAGGTGCCGGTAGCGCACGTGCTGCGCGAGCGCGCCGGGCGTGGGCGCCGACATGTCTAGTATAGTGTATACCTGTACGCGCAGTGCGGGCAGGCGTGCGGGCGCGTGGGCAGGTGCCGGTAGCGCACGTGCTGCGCGAGCGCGCCGGGCGTGGGCGCCGACATGTCTAGTATAGTGTATACCTGTACGCGCAGTGCGGGCAGGCGTGCGGGCGCGTGGGCAGGTGCCGGTAGCGCACGTGCTGCGCGAGCGCGCCGGGCGTGGGCGCCGACATGTCTAGTATAGTGTATACCTGTACGCGCAGTGCGGGCAGGCGTGCGGGCGCGTGGGCAGGTGCCGGTAGCGCACGTGCTGCGCGAGCGCGCCGGGCGTGGGCGCCGACATGTCTAGTATAGTGTATACCTGTACGCGCAGTGCGGGCAGGCGTGCGGGCGCGTGGGCAGGTGCCGGTAGCGCACGTGCTGCGCGAGCGCGCCGGGCGTGGGCGCCGACATGTCTAGTATAGTGTATACCTGTACGCGCAGTGCGGGCAGGCGTGCGGGCGCGTGGGCAGGTGCCGGTAGCGCACGTGCTGCGCGAGCGCGCCGGGCGTGGGCGCCGACATGTCTAGTATAGTGTATACCTGTACGCGCAGTGCGGGCAGGCGTGCGGGCGCGTGGGCAGGTGCCGGTAGCGCACGTGCTGCGCGAGCGCGCCGGGCGTGGGCGCCGACATGTCTAGTATAGTGTATACCTGTACGCGCAGTGCGGGCAGGCGTGCGGGCGCGTGGGCAGGTGCCGGTAGCGCACGTGCTGCGCGAGCGCGCCGGGCGTGGGCGCCGACATGTCTAGTATAGTGTATACCTGTACGCGCAGTGCGGGCAGGCGTGCGGGCGCGTGGGCAGGTGCCGGTAGCGCACGTGCTGCGCGAGCGCGCCGGGCGTGGGCGCCGACATGTCGCACAGCGCGCACGCGTACGCGGACACGTGCTGGCGCGCGTGCTCGCGCAGCAGGTACTCGGTGGCGCAGCGCACGCCGCACACGGAGCAGCTGTAGCTCGAGTTGGGGTATACGTTCTGGAATATGCGTTTTAACTGTGACGAGAAATGGAGACTGAAATCTTACTGAGCTTCTTTACGGAATAAAGCCTCCTGGTAGCTTTGTGAAAATACGGCAGGCTATATTTCTCCTTCACAAATTATATAAAACGCCTTTGATATTCTTAAGATTGCGCAAACACGCATCTAAATAAATTTTATTGATTTTTGAATAATGGTGGTTAGCCACACTCGAATTATTATTTAAAATAAAATGTAATTAGGCCCTTCCTGCCGCCTGAGCCGTGTGGTAGCGGCTCATTAAAAGAATACTACCAGCCCATCTCTTCCCTTGGGTGTCTTAAAAGGCGACTCATGGACCTAGGATTGCACAACATCCAATAGCTTATAGTGGCGACGGGCTCACCACCTATCACGCAGAGCGCATGTACAGTCACTGCTTGGTGAAGCGCGGACTTTGGCAATGGAGTGCTTTTGTGGTTAAGTATGTGGAACACTTAAAGTAACAGAATTCCAAAAAGAACCTGGCGCATAAAAAGCCTATTGTGGAGTCTAAGTATGATTTTTTAAATAAATACGGTAACTCACCTGTCTCCTCAAATGATCACAAAGCTTTCTGTTGCACGAGAAGTGACACCCGCAGTGGTAGCACGCTATAACCTTCTCCGCCGTGTGCGAGCGCACGTGCATTGTGAGGAACACCCGCCGCGTGAAGGTCATACCGCACCCCGCCCATGAGCAGAGAAGTTTCTCCGCGTACTTTACGTGGTGACGGACGTGGTCGAAGAAGGACTGGGAAATGCAAAAAGTATAAAATAGACTGATTTCATGGTACGGGACGGGCCGTTGCCCAGCGAGGTTTTTTGAATTTCGTCTAACTACAAAGTTGTGTAAGTGACATAATAAATACCGAGGCCAGACCGATACCAGCACCCCAATTCTACTATAAACTTAACCGGACGTTCCCGAATCGTTACAATTGCGAAACCAATGCGTTTGAAGAAAGAATGCTTAACAGAATAAACACTGATAACTGAAATGTAAGCTTTTCCTTTACATTTTTGATTTATGTAAAATAGCAAACCACCGAATAGAACCGAATGAAACCGAAGGCAACTGAAACAGACGGTTGCGTTTTGCTAGCAGAATACCAATAACGTTCGAACCTCTTTCGTTTCAGATCAAAATAAAATAGCAGAATGGCCTACAGGTGAGAGGAAGGCCAAGAGCTAGAGCTAGCCTGTGATATGTAAAATCTTTTCTTTTTTTACTGTCAGGAGTTGTCGTTTCAGTTGGAAAACGTCTCTACACGGAAAATGTAAGTGATTGGAACAAGCAATTGCAAGACATCAAGCGTAGGTAATTGTCAAGCTCCATTAATTTTACATTAAGTGATAACAATAGCAAATATAGAAAGGCATATGGGTCCACAATTTTATTATGAATAAACGCGTGCTACCAGTGATAACCTATGGCATCGAAACAAGGCCATTTGCAGTGGGCTTATCCCTTCAACTATGGCGGCCATTTTGCGCAAATAGGCGGATCTCTGTCGCGCTTCTTCTTGGACCAACTTCTTTAACTACGCATTAACTCTTAAATTTTAGAGGGAAAAATTTGTGTCGTCACACAAGCTCACAGGCAACAAGCTATCTATACATATAATAAAACTGGAGAGTTCGAATGTCTGTATATAGAAAAAAAATGCCTAAAACCAAGTCAGGGGAATGTAAAAACAGGGAAAATACCATAAAAGTTAATTTTTTATTTCCCTGTCTGTTTGTATGGGCTAATCTCGTAAATGGCTGAACCGATTTCAATGAAATTTTGCATGGCGATTCCTTATATCCCTGGTCAACTTCTTGGATACTTTTTATTCCGGAAAATTAAAGGGTTCCCGTAGAATAATTAAAAAACCACGGTAACCGCGGACGAAATCGCAGGCAACAGCTAGTTATTAATAAAAGTAGTACTTCAGTTTTGCCTTGTAATTAATAATTTATTATGATGCGAAATTAGGTTAAGCATCTTTTAAAACGGCGGCGGCGGGCTCACCACCTGTCACGCTGACTGCAGTCACTGCTTGGTGAAGCGCGCGGACTATCACAATAGAGTACTTTTGCGGTCCTTTTTCCTAATCACTGCCTAACCCGTAATTATATGGCCATATGCCAATGCCATAACACCGAGTCCACTACATAAATGGGTATTTTTGACACCTACAATTCTCCAGATATGTTAAGTCCCTATGTTCCAGGTGGCGAGCCTGTTGGCATACACCGGGTGCAATGTATGGCAAGCGATGTTCACAATGAACTGTACATAAGTATTATTCAAACTCAGTGGTACAGGCGATGGGATCAAACCTACAGTTCCCACAGCCTCTCAAACCAGTAGTGCCCTGTCCGTCTCAACTTGGCAACAGCAATGTATGCCTGGCATGTATGTACAGTAAATAATGAAATAATCAGTAAGCACACCTGTATGGAGCTAAATGTAAAGTTGCAGCCTATCCACATACAACAATGGTCACTTTTGAGGGCCGGTAACTGGTTCCGTTTACTTGAATCTTTTTTACATCTCAGTAACTTGAGGGTTGCTCTCCCATTAAATCCTATCGCCATCAACCGAGCGTGGTAAGCGTGGTAGTTTATGTGCCGAACCATTTCTGGGAATTCTGATGTTTTATAACCACATACATCCCAGAGGCAGACAAATTCAACTGTAATACAAAAATGTTAAATGAAAATGACTGAAAACAAAAATATTTTAGGTTAGAGACCTAAAAATTGGTTATAAAGCGTTATTTCTTTATAAAAAAATTACAAGTCTAAAGATTTTAGTACAATACTGATGCAAATGATGAGCTGACTCCTGCTACTAAGACTGCATAATTCACAGTAATGACCTCTTGAGGGCCACACAAACCCTGATATTTATTAACAATATAATGGTTTTTATTGTGCCTTGCTTATGGCCATTGAGGTTATGCAAATAAAAAAAAAATTAAAAATTTCACAATAATAATAATAGGAACACAATAATTTAAGTTGAAATTGAAGTACAAACTAAAAACATAAAATAGAGATTATACTAACCATCTTCATCTTTTTCAATTACATGCAAGTCTGCAGTATGTTCACGTACATGCTTTTGAAACTGTTCATAATCAGTGAAGGCCCATCCGCATGACTGCCATTCACATTCCATGCGTAATTTATCAATACGTAAACGATGCAAAGGCTGAAATAACACATTGTTTATTTAGTGGAAAGTAATAGAAAAACTGTAGCAAGCAGCCGATAATATTATCATACTAACAAGCGGTTTGAATAAGATGAACAATTTATAGAACTTGTAATTACCACAGTTTTAGGTTCTGCGGTGGACTCGTTAACGCCAGCGGGAACAGTCGCTTCGTCCTCCGCAGCAGACAATAAGAAGTTTTTTCTGTCAGCATTTGTCTGAATAATAAACTGAATATCATTTTTATTTTGTTGAGATAATTTCTTCGTATCCAAACTATTCTGTTTTTGGAGCCAATCCAAACATCGCCAAAGTTTAAACTTTGATGCGCCTGGTTTATCGGCTGATGCCATATTTCTGATTTATTTGTCAAAAATGTTATTTAAAATATTATAATATCACGTATTGCGTAGCCATTTCTTGGTAAAATAACATAATTTCGCAGTAAATAAAATAAAATACAATCACAGAGCAAAAGACTAAGAGAATTTGACAATTTTGACATTAGCAAGCAAAACAGCGATCAAAATGTCAAAGACAAAGCAAGCGCTCCCTTGCTTCCTTTTAAAACTCTTTATTTGCCCATAAATTTTAATGATTTCAGGAAAATTATTATAATAAATCTACAATTGTCTTGTTAAAGACCTTAGAACTTATAATGCATTTCTTATTGAAAAATAATTTCATTGATACCATCGCTTTTGAGAATTTTTTTGACAGATTGAAGTTTCAATGTTCAATAAAAAACGTGCGTCTTGTCTTGGCATAAAATAAGCGCGTGAACGTGAAGTCAAGTGCGGCGCGACGTATTAACGGCACGGAGCGGCGAGATCCCACGTTGCCTTAGGTACCCCTTATCATTTATCATAGTTAATTTTCTTAATAGTTCATATTATTATTTCCTGCTGGACACACAGTACACAGCGACAGACTACCGAGAGGTCGTCTCGTATCGCGCTTCGGTGCTGATGAAATCAACAGTAACGTTAGAAGACGTAGTGAATAGATTGGACCATATAACTTTACCTCTAGCAACCAGAATGCCGAACATCAAGATCTTCAGCGGGAGTTCGCACCCAGATTTAGCGCAAAAAATTGTGGATCGCCTCGGCATCGACCTAGGAAAAGTAGTTACTAAAAAATTTAGTAACATGGAAACTTGTGTTGAAATCGGAGAATCTGTTCGTGGTGAAGATGTTTATATAGTTCAGAGTGGTAGTGGAGAAATCAACGATAATTTGATGGAGCTCCTTATTATGATCAACGCATGTAAAATAGCGTCGGCGTCCCGCGTTACAGCTGTCATCCCGTGCTTTCCTTACGCAAGACAAGATAAAAAAGATAAAAGCAGAGCACCAATAACCGCAAAACTTGTCGCCAACATACTATCGGTCTCAGGGGCCGACCACATAATAACAATGGATCTCCATGCATCTCAAATTCAAGGATTTTTTGACATACCTGTAGATAACCTCTTTGCAGAGCCTGCTGTACTGAAATGGATCAAAGAGAACATTCCTGACTGGAAAACGAGTATTGTGGTGTCTCCTGATGCCGGTGGTGCTAAGAGGGTCACATCCATAGCTGACAGACTCAATGTTGAGTTTGCTTTAATCCACAAAGAAAGAAAAAAAGCTAATGAAGTGGCTTCAATGGTGCTGGTCGGTGATGTCAAAGACCGTACCGCTATCCTCGTTGATGACATGGCAGACACATGTGGCACCATTTGCCATGCTGCAGAAAAGTTAATAGAAGCAGGTGCCACAAAGGTGTATGCAATCTTAACCCATGGTATTTTCTCAGGACCAGCTATTTCACGAATCAACAATGCTTGCTTAGAAGCTGTTGTTGTCACAAACACAATTCCTCAAGAGAGACATATGCAGGAGTGCCCTAAAATCCAGTGTATCGATGTGTCTATGATGTTAGCGGAGGCTGTGAGACGTACACACAACGGGGAGTCTGTGTCATACTTATTCTCCAATGTTCCATATTAACTAAATTTATTTCTTCTTATCTTTAAATATTATAGTATAAGTCTTATTGATTTTTTTTAATAGGCCATTTTGGTTTCTATGGCCTAGTTTTAAGTAATCTGTCTGTTAGATTAGATATGCTAACAAAATATTAGTGATATTTTACAATTATTATATAATACTTTGAATATTTAGGACTGTTCAAACCTACAATTATATTAGGCTTTAAATGCTATAGATTTGAAAGAAATGCAAACAAAATGCAATTTGTTCTTATTTATGCCTCGGAATAATCTCATTTTTGAAATAGGCTTTAAAATTTTTTTTACAGTTTATTATGAAGTAGTATTTTTGGCATAGTATATATTTATTTAGTTAATGCCGTGAAATGAAATAAAAAAAACTAGAATATTGCATTTATTTTAGATAAAACTGTTACTTTTTACATCTTTCCATTAATTAACATTTGTTTATGAACTTTTATTAATATGTAGATCTAGTTTTTAAAAAGACAAATAGGTGATTTGTTAAAACTTGTACTATATATTCTTGATTAATAATAAAATTAATAAAAGTCTATTTCTGTTTTGATATAAAATTTATCTCAAAATTAAACCTCGTATTCCAGAAACTCAAACATAGCTTGAGTACTGTTAGAAAGAAATGGCACTATTCATTCCCACATAATGCTATCCCTTTCTAGCTGTGCTGAAGCAGAGCTCTATTCTTGAGTTTAATTCTGGAATATTGGCTTAAGAGTTGTATTTTGTATCACTACATTTTGTGACTACTTAACTGTTAAAGTAGGTAATATGCTGCAAAATGTAAATGTCGCCTTTTACACTTTATTGGATAAAATCACAGTGTACTTGGCGTATATTGAAAATAAAATATTATAGAAATTTTTAATAGGCTATGAAATATATTGTTGTGTAACACATGATTACACCCATTCTTTTCAGAATACTATTATATTTGCCATAATATTATGTGCTGTAAAGTTAATTTGCAAAAAGAGTACCTATTGTAAATTGCTGTGAAGAGTTTAAAATTTGTAAAACTATAATGTATATTTGGTCCATATACACCTACTATTAAGCATTAATAAAAAACACTTAATTGATATACTTTCTATTATCTTTCCACCTGACCTACAGCCGAAGTAGAACAATTATTTACTCATGTGTTTCTTTCAAGCACATTCAATTTTGTGCATTAGCCAGATGTTTTTAAATTATATTATTTATTTAATTTGTATGAAAAAATCCAACCAATAGGATTACATAATTTTCTCCGACACTCATAATTAATCCGTACTATTGGTGGATATCTTACAACACTATAAAGATACACCGTAATATAAAATTTACATGTGTGTGTTACTATGTTGGTAGGGTACTGATAACAAGCTAAAGTTATCCATAATTCAAGGGTCATCGAACCTATATTTAAAACTTTAATCTTTACCATATGAGTAAAATCAACCATCATTCATGGATGGATAACATTTATCAATATCGTACGTAAGCGGTTTTATAGAAATTAAGATAGCTTGTCTAGATTCGCAAACCATAGATTACGCTTCAGGCTCGAGCCCTTAGAGTCCTTGATAGTTTTGGGGATGCCTACCATAAATAATTTATTTCTCCAATGGTAGCTATAGCTTCCACAAGTTTGAGGACTAAGTTGCATGAGCAGCACGATATGATAGGTATTTGTCACGCCCAATTGTCAAAATTTAATTCCATAGCACTTTGACAGTTAAACGTGATAAATACCCGATATGCATCATGCGGAGCTCATGCTAAGCGAGTTCCTTTACTCCTCGCAAGCCTACTGCTATGAAGATTGACGGCCCACTGTAGTTGAATGAAGCGACTAGAATATGCCACAATAAATTAATACGACATCATTCAATTAAATTGCTGATAACTCGCCATAAAATGCTGCAAAACTTAAAAGTCTTCTTTTGATCTGAAATCGTTTAACTGTTCTAATGCGTTACTTGGGTCGGGTTACATCACAACAACAGAAACTGTATCAGTACTTATGAAAACTTGACCTTAGGTCGTTTGCCAATGATGTAAATTGTTTGTGTTTGTAAGCGCGCTCGCGCACGGTCGTTCGGAGTATGCTGTCTCGACCTTTGAATTTCCATGGTCTGACGTTTTATCTTAGTAAACAAGTAATGTGCATTTTATAATATGTTTTACAGATTAGAAGTCTGCGTTCACGCCACTGCTAAGGTTTCCATGACCTATCAAAGTACCTACATTATTTTAGGGAAGTAATTAATTAGGCAGCCATTTAATTATTTGGTCAGCAACAAAACGGTCAGCCAAAAAATCTTTTGGGCAGCAAACAAATATTTGGTAGCAGAATAATTAATTGAGCAGCAAGATAATTATTTGGGCAGCAATATAGGTAGGTATATGGAACCTACAACATTGCTGCTTGAAATGTATAAAATCTAGGAAAAGGATCAATTGCTAGGAAATGTATTCTGATAGATATTAGAATAAGGTTATTTTTATTACCCTTTTAAACAATATTTGTGTCATCAAAATATTAAACAATTTGGAAGCAGAGAAAGCGTTTGAATTACTGACAAATTAGAAATATATGCTGCCTAATAAGTTATAATGCTGACCAATTTGGAAATATTTGCTACCCATAAGTTGCTAACCAATTAGTTATTTTAGCTGATCAATTGTATTTTTTGCTGACCAAAATTAGAATATTAGTTTTCATTTAAGTTTTAACTTTTAAATGTTTTATGCAGTATACACACGACATTTTCGATTCTTGCCATATCTCCTCTCGCAGGTGGGCTGGTAGATATTTCTTTTAGGAATAAGCCACACCCTTTGTACTGATTTTTGTAATTTGTCTTTTCAATGTATTTTTTGTGTGCAATAAACTATTAAATAAATAAATAAATATTTTGAAAAATTTTTGAAATACACCCATTATTTTTTACTTTGTTTGGGTACGTGTTATGCTACGGTTTAAAATCCTATAGGAGAATTTGGATAGCTTTTGATAGGAGCTAGAACATAATGTACCTAAGCCAAGAATGTTCTGATCATCATTCAACTCAGGGATGCCCACAGCTGGACATAGACTTCTCAAGGATCTCCACAATAACCGGTCCATCCCCCAACTGGGAACCCAGTATTTTACCTACCCACATAACTGTCGCAGAAAAACAATGCTTCGGACACGAGAAATGTTCTTCTGGATTCCTCTGATGTTTGCAGAAGTCCTTGGGCGGCGAAGACTACTTTCTATCTGGCAGCAATCGTATAGGTATCTAGCGTCTACCTACCTAAGTCTATCTATCTATCGGCTTGGGAAGCAAGGTGAGGGTGGCTAGGGCAGTATGTCAGTATGCTGCTCTAGCTATCTTCTCATAAGGACTCCTCTACTGCTTATCATCAGGTAATGTGGAGTTATTTGTTGAGCTTTTTATAAAAAAAAATCGTACTAGCTTTGTTTATATTAAATAATACCCATATGAGTAATGGTATCTGTGTGATAATTTACAACGGCTTACATAGGAATTAAGAAGCAACTACTGGCTATGACTAATTTTATAAACATAGGTACAGGCGCTCTCTTAATAAAGATAGACTACTCGTACTTACCTATACATCATTAAAGTTTAATTTGGTATACAGAGTGATAATCCTAATGGATCAGTGGGAAGAAGTCCGAAACTATGAGAGAAAGCGAAATGTTACTTATTACTATTAGGAACCATGACATCGATTTTAGATAAATTAATATTGGAATTACTTAGTTAATAATTTTGTTTTTCAACTCTCATGGGTACCTACTTAAGCGGGAAACAAAACTCGAATTTAAAAAATCGTCGTCGTCGTTTTTGTTGTTGGCGTGAGTCATGAATAACAAAGAACAGGTTGGTTTTAAATGAAATCCTGTTATAACAATAAAAAATAACTTAAATATTCATGATTTTTTCGACAAAATAAAATTTCTAAATTGTGTCCATTTTGCTTAGTGCATAGATTAATTGTCATGGGTAACGAGTGTTATATTGCATTTTTTTATTTTTTCGAGGTGCACCGCATTATGTGTGTGATTTTATGAGGATGGCCTGTGCCCAACAGTGGGTACAGGCCCTCTGACGACGAGATATATTGGTTGACAGTTTTGGAAACTTGCGATAGACGGAAGCGACACCGTTTTTGATCGACAAGGAACTCTGGAACAACTGGGTGATAATAACTCTTTATATGAAGAGTTCAATACAGTTTATTCTTAAATAAGTTAATAAAGCGTTCAAACTACTTCAAACAGATAACCTACGACCTCGTGTAACTTGTGATTTTTACTGTCTCCCTTTTTAAATACCTATTCTGCCTTCTTACAGATAAAAGAGACAGTGTACAAAGTTCTCGGTAATCGGCAAAGTATTTAAAGGCAAAGGTTTACTCGCGCGGGTTCGCGAATTCGTGCGCAAACTCGAGCATAATCCGTTACGAAATAGCCCGAGACCGCACGAGGATTTACTCTCTAGGTATCTGCGCTGACCTTAATGCACCCCTACCTACCCCTTCGGGGATATAGGTTTGATACAACACCTTAACTAGCCCGAGGAAACCAGCTTTCTTACAATACTTATCTACCTACTATCTATACGTACTAATATTTATTATAAAGCTGCAGTTTGTTTGGTTGAACGCGCTAATCTCAGGAACTAGGTATTGGTCCTTTTTGGAAAAATTCTTTCAATGTTAGAGATCCCGTTTATTGAGGAAGGCTATTACGATATGTACACTCAAAAATCGCCTCATCGGGACTCCATCCTGGGATCTTGGAAATGGTGACACTTTAAAACTGGCATACAAAAGCCCTTAAAAAGAGCCCATGCTCGAAAGAGAAATCCGATCTCTTATTAGACTAATTTATATGATTAGATCACGGAACTTTGTCTATTCTTTGGGTTGGATACAGACAGGTAGAGGCGCTGTGAAACGAAATATTGCTATCGCAAATAGCAATATTTACATGTAATATTGGGTCCTTACCTTTGAAATTGGTGTTTTTATTCTGTCTTAGTATTTTGTCTGTAACTATTAAGATTCAGAGTATTACTAAAAATAATTACCTCGTCTAAAAAGAGACTATATTTTTGAGCTCTTTCGATTTGTTTTGATAATTTGTTGTAAGTTTAATTGTGTTAAAATTTGACACGGAGACAACTCTTTTTAAGTGCCTCCTGAATACATCATTTTATTTGCATTCACTTAAAAACGATAAATAATTTATATGATGTGTAATTACACATATTACTAAAGCTTGTTTAATGATAATTGCCAAATATTATTATCTCTGGATTTGTCGTTGTGAAGAAAACTGATAAAATGTTAGTATGGAAAATGCAGAATTCCCCAAAATGTCCATACAAAACACCAATTTCATAGGTAAGGACCTAATATTTAGACATCGAATACATACACAGGCTTAGTGATGTCTTAAAGAACACTGTGGATTGGGTGTGTGCATGGTGTATGTTATACCACTGGTTATACTTAAGTGTAAACAAGCAAGTAGGTACAGTCGATTCCAAAAATACGTGACCACTTTTGAGAGCAGTCATTTACTAGAAGGAAATAAAGATTGTCACCTCTATACATGTTTTTGTACTCGACTGTACCTACCCATTTTAAAGACATCATTACCACAACCAAATCACGGTCGAGAACGTTATGGTCCATCCACGCGAGTACCTACGAGTATAAAATGAAAATAAACTTTATTGTACAGTCAGCATCAGAAGTAACTCATTATTTTATTACCATGTCACATTTTCATTTACGTCGTTTTCCTAGACAGATCATGTCATTTGCTTCGAATAATTAATTCGACAAGGTATTTATATGGTTATCTATTTTTGATGCTGACTGAACAGTTGTACACTCTTTAAATAATTAAAATAACATTATAAACAACAGTACAATTGCCTTATCGCTAAAAGCTATGTCATCCTGCTCCAGGTCACCGTTGGAAGGATTGGCAGTAGTATGTGTCGAGGGAAAAGGGCATTCAATGCGCACAGTAATAACAATAAAATAAATAGTTTAAATACTTTACTTACCAAAATACATAAATAAATATTAGGTCCTTACCTATGAAATTGGTGTTTTGTATGGAGATTTTGGGGAATTCTGCATTTTCCATACTAAAATTTTTTCAGTTTTCTTCACAACGACAAATCCAAGGATAATATTATTTGGCATCTATCATTAGACAAGCTTTAGTAATATGTGTAATATCACACTTCATAAAAATTATTTATCGTTTTAAAGTGAATGCAAATAAAATGATGTATTCGGGAGGCACTTAAAAAGAGTTGTCTCCGTATCCAATTTTAACACAATTAAACATACAACAAATTATCAAAACAAATCAAAAGATCTCAAAAATATAGTCTATTTTAAGACTAGGTAATTATTTTTTATTAATACTCTGAATCTTAATAGTTACAGACAAAATACTAAGACAGAATAAAAACACCAATTTCATAGGTAAGGACCCAATATTTAACAAAAATAAATGTTTACACTTGTAGCGACAAGTAATGTTCAGATGAGACGGGCTATAACATTAAATCCAGCGGGTTGAATTGCCATTCGTTCGCCGCGATGAAGGCTAGCATTTTCCCTCAACCAAGCTGTGAGAGGGCTATTACTACAACCTTAAAAATGCCTTGAAGCAGAAATGGAGCGGACTGACACCTTCATACGACTCTTCCCATCATACTAGCCCGATGATGAGCACGCGAGATATTCCCTGCTGAAGCTGGAACGTCCTTACTTTTGGCATTTAAATTGAAAACAATATTTGACTTAACACTTGTGTAATAAAAGCATCTAAAAATGTACGATATTACAAAGCGATATTCACAATGAATACATCCGACATACCTAGGTATGTCGGATGTATTCATTGTGAATATCGCTTGTCTCACACTGTGCCTGGTGCATGGCAACAGGCTCGCCACCTCTTGCAACATATCTGGCGAAATGTTGGTGTTTAACACCTCTGCCTACCCCTTCGGAGAAAGAGGCGTGATGTAGGATAATAATTAGATTTTGTGATATCTGGTAATCTGACGTAGGTTTACTATTCAGTCACGAGCAAAAAAAGATGCACCCATTTTAGTGGTACTGTCATTCGAAGGTTTTATTATTAAAATGTTTTCTGTTTGCGATACTAGACTATAATAGACTAGTCAAAAGGACAAAGTACTAAAATAATACCATATTTTTGCTTATGGCTGTACCAAACAGTCATTCTATTCTAAGTTAGATATGCCTTTATCTGTAAGTATGAGCCATGGTAGCGACTCATTAAAAGAATTGAGTGTCGTGAAAGGCGACTCATGGACTTAGAACTGCACAACATCCAATAGCTTATAGCGGCGACGGGCTCACCACCTGTCACGGTAAGTGCAGTCACTGCTTGGTGAAGAGCGGACTATGGCAATGGATTGCTTTTGCGGTGCTTTTGCCTAGTCTCTGACTAGCCCTTAGGGGATAATAGTCGTGATTATATGTATGTTGAGATTATGACAACGATTATCATAATTCCAGCCTTTCCTCCAAAGATCACTAATAACCAACACTGTGAAAATGAAACAAGTAATTTGTAATATTAATTTATTGTTCACTTAGTGTGTGTTGTGGCGTGGTGCGCTTGCGCGGCGGCCTTCCTCATTTGCGCGAGCACGTTGCTTAGCTCTTCTCGCTTCCTCTTGGCGCGGATGTGCGTGCCCAGGCGTCGCTTCAGGAACTTCAAGGCGCGCTTATCTTTTGATACCTGGTGAATAACAATAGCACTTGTAGACATTTTGAAAAATATTTTAATAACAATGTCAAGGTTATACTTTAGACAAAAAATTTAATAATAATAATTGTTTTTCATTTATGTCAAGCCAGAAAAAACACAACACAACATAATATATCATCTCTTTCTCTGAAGGGGTAGGTAGAGGTGTTAAACACTCACTTTTTGCCAGATATGTTAGGCCCCATGTAACAGGTGGCGACTTGTTGCCATGCACCGGGGACTATGTGAGGCAAGCAATATTTACAAAGAACTGTACATAAGTTTTATTCAAACTCAGTGGTACAGATGGTGGGATAGAAAAACAGAGACAATACACACAGACAATAATAATGCTACATTATACATTTGAGAGACATAAATCAAAGAAACATATTGTTAGGGGCGAATAAAAATTTCCTTGTTCATTAGAAATTTTGTTTGCTATTTTTGTTCTGACCACGTAACTAGCATTCTTAATTCTGTATCTGACAAATTAAACCAATTTGAGTTTTTGTATGCAATAAATAAGCAACTAATAAAGTTAACCTTCTCCTGTAAAACTTATTTATTGCAGATATGCGTTCTTTAAGTATGGTAGATGCACAGATTTGCACTATCCCTGATGATATGCTGAACTGTTGTTTTACAATCTTTTTAAATATAAATAGTGGCAATAAAACTAAAAAAAATTTTTTTTGTTTGTGGCTTAACTCTTGATTTAGGAACACATCATCATAATAATTATCAGGAGGGAGATATTATCTGTATGCTTTGGCATTTCCCAAGGATGTTAATAGCAAAATGTTAATAACAAGAAATTTGTATGACCATTTCTTATCAAAGGAATTGAAGTCTTACTGATTATTTGTTTCAAAGGTAAACTTTAAATTATATGACCATCATGGTTAGTAGTGTTTACTAACCATGATGGTCATATAATTTGAATGAATGTTATTATTACATTATATTCAGGTTTTTCCCAGTGGTTCAAACTCTATGAGTATTGATAAAATGTTAAAAATAAATTATTTTATCAGTTTTAAGCATTTGAGATATTCGCTGTATTATCAATAAACTTGGTAATTTAACAATGAAGTGTGCTGCTAAAAGACAGGTTTTAGTAATAGGCAGTATAATTCTCATACATGTTTTAAAGTTAACAACAGTTCAGCATATACAATACCTGATTTACTCTATTTTATAAACTAAAGGTTTCATCCATGTTTCTATTCATGAAATACAATTTTTAATGTTTTTTCTTTGTGACAAGCACTCACCTTGAGCAACTCCATAGCTCTCTTCTCATATTGTGCATGACCAACTACCTCTCGAACCAGGTCGCGAACGAATTTGGAGTGTTTGGTTTGCAGCTGAAATGTCAAACATTGATATTTCTAATTGATAATCTAGTAAATTAGTCTTATAACAAAATTATTCGTAATTCATTATAAAAATAATAACTCAATCATACTCAACTGATAAAATCAAATTAGCAGAGTATTTCACAAAGGTATCTTTTAGTTTATAAACATAACCTAGACGAACTATGTATAGAAATTTAACAACAACTTACACCCTTCAATCTAGCTGGTCTGATTTTGATAGCTTTGTCTGTAATACCTTTCCTTCCGGCAGATATTTTGGTTGTTTTGTGGCCTTTTCGCAGACCAACTGCAATCTCAAACCGGGGAGCCATGCTGAAATAGCAATTACGTACACAGTAAGATACAAAATAATAACTGTGGAAATATATACTATTTATAAGAACACTAGTACTAATACGAAAAGTAAATTTTAATCACAGATTTTAAAGATAATTCAAAGTTAAAATTCTAAAAAAAATTACGTACATTTCGGATTGACAAATCCGTTCAAAGAGAATGACTTTATTTTTTTTCGAAGCTGTCAAGATTCAACAGAATTAATTTGGATCCCTAGATATTGAGCAGCAGGATGTAGCTTTAGCTTATGGTAACACAATGATTATTTTAATAAAGAAAGTATATAGTGTAAATTATTTCTTCGAACATTTGATAATACTTTACAATCGTTAAATAAATTACAGCACAAGTAACCATTTTTCGTAAAAAATATGAACTAGAATTATAGTTTTTTTTACGAAAAATGGTTACTTGTGCAGTATTTGATAGTGGTGTCCAGCGCTACAAGCATAGAACTTTCGATAAGACAAATTTGACGTCTAAGATCGACAATTGTCGAAAAATTCGAAAATTTTGACAGATAACAGATAATCCTAGGGAGTGAAAAGGACGAATGCTTTTGTCGATCAAATATGGCGAATGTCGAAGTTCTATGCTCGCACTGCAGTTGTGACTGTGTTTGACCTTTAGACATATCTCTCTCATTTGTGGTTTGACGGATTTTGAACATGCACCAATTTTACGAACAAAGCCGTTAACGTTTTTCGTTGATGAAAATAGCGTAAAAATAAAACATGTTTAAATTGAATTTCTACAGCAATCCCATTATTATTTATTGAACTTAGTATATTTCGGACCCTTGCACTAAATACTATGTGAACTATAATTTTTTTTAATAACTTTTGATGAGATTCAACCTCTGGAGTAGCCTTTGTCTAACATTCCCCTCTGCCAAATACACAAGCATCGGATGCTTGCACGTTTAATAAAACTAGTTGAGCCGCTATTTTGACAGCCATAACATTGTAAACGTTGCGACGAACAGAGCTCCCGCAAAAATGTCTGCCTGTGCTGTTTTTTGTTGTATAAATAAATAGAAAACATCGAGTATGCTAAAAGATGGTGTCACCTTTTATTTGTAATTATAATTTTTAAGATTTCATGATTATTTACTTCATTATTTTATGTTTTAGAATTCTACGACTTCAAATTTCGAACGCTAGTCTCGTGGGGAGTGCGGCTGTGACGTTGTCAAAACGCACACCCCACGTGACTATTTTAAGCGTGTGTGTGCGTGAAATTTAAATTTGTGTGTCGAATTATGCATGTGTGCATTTGTAAAAACGGCTGGCTTTGAGTGTAGTGGTAACCTCACCCCCCGCAAGAAATGGCAGAAAAAAATGTTTGAGAAATTGACTAATGGCTACTCCAGTTCTGTTTACTCTGAGGATTCAACTAGCCTATTCTTGTGTTTGCTTAAAACTTCTTGGTTTTTGAGAGTTTTCATGTGACTGTGTTCTAGGGAGTTAAAGTCTTTGTTATAATCAATAAATTTTGTTATAATCAATAAATAGGTGGGCACCTCTAATATTGAAATATGCGAGTCCAAGCCGTAATTAACAATGGAGGGAACGTTTGAGCGATATTCCTTCGTTAAAAAAATGAGGGAGTTTTTGGCGCCATTCAACTATGGCGGACGTGATTTTTATTTCAGAGTTTGTAATATTGTTTCAGATTGGATCTTGTTGCGTAAAATCAGTGTATTTTTTGTAATAAGTGTCTGTGTTGCCTAGAAATATGAAGGATCAATGAAATAATCGTCAAGCGGTGTGAAAAACGATGAGATTTTTATCGTGGTAATCCACCTCAAAGAAGTAACACCGCAGCGAGCTGCGGTGTTACTTCTTTGAGTCTGTCTGCTATCGAGCGCTTGACGCGAAACAAACCCAAGACGCATGAAATGTATTACACTTGCATTTCAATGCAACTAGTGAAGATAATTATTAAAATACCGAAGACTTGGCTGTATGGGTTTTGTTCGCTTTCCCCCCCTTAATGGGAGAAATTTCCAACAATAAAAAGGGGTTTTTGGCCTGAGTTTTTGGCGGCATTCAACTATGGCGGAGATGGCGGACGTGATTTTTAGCGCCAATTATCGAGTTTGGCGCCAAATTATCGATGTAAGACACTGTGGAGCTACATTGATGAGGTGGATTACCACGTTAAAAACTCAACATTTTTCACACCACTTGACGGTTACTTCGATGATCTTTCACATTGCACATCATCACGGACACTTATTACACAAAACTGCACTGATTTTACATAACAACATCCACTCCGAACAATATTACAATCATTGATATAAAAATCACATCTGTCATAGTCAAATGCCGCCCATGAATATGCCGCCAAAAAAACCTCCTACACTCCATGGGAGAATTTTACAACAACAAAAAATGAGACCATAGATACATTACTGTCACATCGTTGTCACCATGACAGTCACTGTCACAGTGAAATATCTAATGTCAAAGTATTGTGATGTTTACAACTCACCACATTGTGTTACACGCTTTTTAATAGTTTAATAATTGTTTACTGACATAAACATCGATTTCCTAAAATTTCATTACAAATATAGCAATGTAATAGCGTTGTGAGACGCATAATATCCTGATCTACACAGACTATACTACAACATAACCTAAAAGTTACGCCAGAAAAATGGAAGTTGGTGCTGTAAAGCAAGGTTTCAACAATGAGGTATAATTGGACTGCTTTGTCAAGTAATATAGTAATTATTAACATTTAATAGTTCAATATAGATAACTATATCATATTATTACAGGTAATACTTCTCAAAAAAAATTTAAATCAGGCTAGAACCCAGGTGATACACAAACTTACCAGAAAAGCAAAAACTTTTGCGGACAAAAAGGGACCAGAACAAGTTAAAGAGAAGTTAAAACGAAAAGCCGAATCAGCTGTTAAGGAAGTTCTAATAATTAAGGTATGTTAATCCTTTACAACAGTATCATCTAAAGACATACAATGCAAAATGGTTCCACATACCTATTACAAGATTTTTTTTATTAAACTTTCTGTAATAAGTCAGGTACAATCAGGTACACATTCTGTTTGATAATTATTTAACCTGTCAATCTGGGATTGGCAATGGTAGCAAATCTCTCCTTTTGCCAAGCACAAAGCTAAATTTGAACTATAAATTTGAAATTTGAAATCTCTTCTATTATTCAGTGTTGTTATTAACTTTTATGAATGTTTATCCTCTATAATTGATTTCCACCAAGACATAATTGATTTTGGATTGTGTCTACAAACATAATATACTCATTATCAGCAATGATGAATTATGTAATAAAATAAGAATACTTTGGTTAATTTTATACAACCTCCGTGGTTGAGTGGTCTGAAAGCCGAACTCAAGGTGTCATCATCTCAAGAGGGTCTGAGTTTGATCCCCAGTGGGAGCAAATATTTGTATGATGAATCCAGGCATTTGTTCTCCAGTCTTGGATGTTTATATATGTATTGTATATTTCTGACTATTTATATTTAAATATATTTATACAAGCAGCATTAGTTGCTTAAAATATGGCTAGTTGATAGGTTTTAATGTCTGAAGATATATTAATTATTGTTATATTTAATAATTTTAGTTCAGTGCTACAGGCTGAGATTGATGTGTTCCACAAGTAGAATAGATTAAACTAAAAAAAACATACTAATGATATTTTTTATTCCATAACATTACCTCCATATTTATTTTATAATTTCAGAAACTCAAGCCAAAAGACGTGGCAAAGTTTGCAATCACACATAAAGCAAACCTAAATGACTATATAAATAAACCAGATGTGGACCATAACAAAGCATGTGCAAGATTGTTGCTTCACAAATCACTACAAGAAAAATATAAATTATTTAGAACAAGATTCTCAGGTATACCAATCAAAGATTTATTTATGACAAGAGAAGAAAGGAGAAAGCAGAAGAAGGAAGCTAGAGAAATGCAGAAAAATAAAAAGAAAGGTAAAGATAATGCCAACAAAGTTATTAATGCTGAGGGAGAGTGGAATGTTGACGATATTAAAATTTCTGTTAAAAAAGGTTCAAATGACAAAGACATGTCCGATAGTGATCCAGAAAAACCAGACATGGAGGAAGAGAGTGATGATCAGTCAATTTCCGAAGATGTGTCAGACAATGATGACTTAGACATGTCTAATGATGAACAAAATGGCAGTGATGCTGAATCAGCTGATGAGGAAAAAGTTGATTCAACATCAGCTATGAATTCCGACAATGAATCAGATAAAAACCAGTCTGATAGCAGTAAGGAAGAAGAAGATGTTAAGAAAACTCACACTAATTCTAAAAAAGAACAAAATAAAAACGTAGTTAGTAATAAAAATACCATTGCAAAATCCAATTTTGTATCTCTAGCTAAAGATGATAAGAAAATTATCAATAAGAAACCAAAAAATAAAGCTAAGCAGTCCAAGAATAAAAATTTAAATGAAAAACTATTAACAAGAAAGTTTAAAAAAGATTCTGATGATATAACACTTCAAGAAAGTAGTAAAATTGTTGATCCATTTTTCATAACATCCACTGGCGAGAATTATATGTCTGTAGTTGAACCAAGAGCACCAGATGAAGTTAAAGAAGTTCATAGGCAAGGCAATAGAAAACTTAGAAGAGCTGCAATGTTTGGACATGTTCCTAAAATAAAGCCCAGACAAGACAGATTTAATCCCGAAGATAATAGATTTAATAAGCAAAATAGTTTTGATAGGAATAATGCTCCTAATAAATTTAATAGTAATAAGGATTTCAATAATGACAAAAGAAATTTCACAGATAAGAGAAATAAATTTGACATAAAGGAACAAGATGATCCTAAACCGGAGAAATTACATCCTTCTTGGGAAGCTAAGAAACGTCAGTCAGGTATATTACCTTTCCAAGGTAAAAAGATAGTTTTTAACGAGAGTTGATGTAATAATGTTTTTTTATAATTTATTTTAATAATACCATTTTCAATGTCCATATGCTTTTTATTTTTTCAACTTAAATTTTTAATGTTTTCTTCATGAACACTATTAATAAATTGAAGATTAATTAATACAACGTCCTCAGCCTATATACGCCCCACTGCAGGGCACAGGCCTTCCTCATGGGAACAAACACATGAGCAGTATGGGCCGTAACACCACCATGATGGCCCAATGTGGGTTGGTGGGTAGAAACGTTGCAATAGCAACCGGGACCAACGGCTTAACGTGCCTCCCGAAGCACGGAGGATTTCGAGATGACAAAGTTGTGGTCATCCATCCACGGCCTGACCATGGCGCAGGTAGCTTTGTTATTGATATCAAAAGCCAAAGCGTACTCATCATCATCATCATCATCATTCCGTTATCCATTTATGATAACGGAATGATGATTTTGAATTTCCTGTGAAAAAATTTTAAATGCCTACCCAACAAATCTGTTAATTTACTTGATCGTGGAATAAGTTTATGATAAAACTATAATTAGTCAACAATAAAAAGTTCTTCTTTTTCCTGCCTTGTTCCCAATTCTATTTGGAGTCGGCGCAACATGTCTTCCTCTTTCACTCTCCTCTATTACTCGTCAAGTCAACACTCACTCGCATCCTCATCACATCATCATTCACACAATCCATCCATTTTTTTTTTGGTATTCCTCTCCCCACACGCCCATCCACTTTCAAGTCCATAACTTTCCTGGTGACATGCTCATTCTCCCTCCTCATTACATGTCCATACCAAGAAAGTAGTTTTTCTCTCAGTTTATCAGCAATCGGGGCAACTTTCAGACTTCCCCTAATATATTCATTCACTCTATCCATTTCTCACTCTATCTCTCAACAATAAAAAGTTAATTACCTATCTAAAAAAATAATTGAGGGTGCTCTTTGACTTCGTTTCTGCTAAAACAAATTCTTGCAGAAACAGCAAACGTGACTATTGTGTACTTCATACCTATACTGCCAAATCAAAATAGACCATTTGATTTGGGTAGCTGCTGTATGCAGATGGCATTTGCAATACGGCAGGGCAATAAATTGCTTGGCAGGAATGCATGATTACACCAAACGGCTTGCGGTCCAGTTAATCCACGTAGATTTTAAGATAGCTTGTGGTTCTTTATGTGCAGGCGATTCGACTGCAGTAGATGGAATTTTGCAATGTTAACAAGTTATGATACCGCCAAGCAAGCTTAATTTTCGAGTTAGCGTTAAGTCGAATTTGAATGCTGTGGTTTAAAGGTAAGGGTGTTACAAGTAGCGGTATATAACTTTGGTGTTGACCGTTATTAGCCAATCGGCGCTCAGCATCTCTACTCATCAGTGATGGGCGGCTGCGGATTGGCTCTGCAGTTGTATTCCGTCTTCCTCATTGGTGCCACGTCAGTAGGTACCCCATGTGCATTGGCTGCTAACACCTCTACGAAACGGTCACGCCCACTCAACACCAAATATAAATGCCGATATATAAGTTCATTAAAAACACTGGAAATGACTCAACATCATTAGATGGTAAGCAGTAGAATAGCCCATAGCGGAAACGACTAGAGTCACAGAGAATAGTAAGCATATAATCTCCTTGCTTGCTAATTACGGTAAGTATTGTGACATCTCGTGTCGAATAGGCCAGTTATTTTGGCATTTTCTCCTGTGCTCAGCAGTAGGACGTAGGTATATAGGTTGAGGACTGGACTGGAATAGTTGACAAATATCAAAAGTTTTGAAAATAATGTTTAATTCACATCAGTAGTACTTAGTGCAATGGTCCGAAATAAACTAAGTTCAATAAATATAAAATTTGGGACTGCTGTATAAATCCAATTTAATTATGTTTTATTTTACACTTTTTTCATCTGCCAGAAACGTTATCTGCCATGTTCGTGAAATTGGTGAAACAACACGTCATGTAAATTACTACGCATTGTCAAAATACGTCAAACGCCAATTGCAACCAATCAAGCATGTCTGTCGGCCTCCTGTCGGCTCATCGGCTGTGTCAGCCTGTGTCACGTATGCGTTCTGAATTGCTTACTAAAATCGTGAAGTCGCAACACAGAAAATTCACAGACCATCATGGCCGAAGGCGTTTTTGACTGTCAAGCAAAAACGTAATTAAAAATTTATTGTGATATAGGCCTCAAAAAAATTTATGGTGGTAGTTAACAGTATAGAACCAATAAAAAAAGGGTCAACTAGCCAATTCGTATGAATTTCATTTATTTATTTGGTACACCAACAGCTCACATATTTAACAAGGTAATAAATACTTTGGTACAGGGTTTACAATGGGGTTAAAGGGGTTGCAATGTCATTTTGATGGTAGGTACCTAATATGTAGGCCTATGATCACAGACTGCTCATCTTTTTTATTCTTTAATTCAATTTGAGATTCAATTTGGTGACACGATAAATTAATTAAATCATACGCGTTGGATGCGGTTGGGATCGATTGCGGTGCACAGGAGCCCTATGTGGTTCCGTCGCCGAGTAGGGTTATCTTATCACGAAGTTATCTTAAAAATTTTGAAATATTTTTGAAATATTGAATATACATTGTGTGAACGAGGAGAATGGAGAGAAAGACATGCGCCAAAAGCGGAATGAAATTGGGTCTACACCAGACAAAAAGTTCACGCGATTCAGTCTACTTCTCAGCATTTCTCCTATAGCAGGTAGGCTGGAAGATATATCTATTAGAAATAAGCCCTTTTTTTTTTTTTTTTTTTGACCCGGGGTAATGGCCAACCCATACCCGACCTTCTGGGGAAGGAAGGGTGATGTGGGGCTCGAACCCACTAAACCCCCCGGGAGCAATTCCTCCTCCGCGCATATACCGGCACCGGGATCTCAAGTAGGCACCGATGCCAGACGCGACCAGGCCTTTCGGCCCTCAGCCAGCCTGTCCCTGGAGGGGGACCAGTCGACTCCTTGCTAGGAAGTGACTGCCGACGAGCCGTGCAATGCGGGTGACTGCCTCCGTACCAAGGACCCCAGTCCCGTCACCCGCGTGGCCCTGAGCTCCGGTAATACCCCAAAGGGAACCACCATCATCGCCCTGTCGGAAGCTCGGTCACCGGGCAAACGCCCCGACATGACCTCTTCATCCGCCGCCGGGCAAACGCCCCGTCGCGGCCAGTCACCGGGCAAACGCCCCGCCGTGACTTCTACTACCGCCGCCGGACAAAGGCCCCGACGCGGCCCGTCACCGGGCAAGCGCCCTGACGTGACCGTTCCTCCGCCGCCGGACAAACGTCCCGACGCGGCTGCCGCCGAGCAAGCGCTCGAATTAGAAATAAGCCCTACCTTTTGTACTCGTCTTTTTATTTTATGTGTTGTATATTCTCAATTTTTCTTTTGTCTACAATAAATAGTTAAATATTTAGTCCTTACCTATAAAATTGGTGTTTTTTATTCTGTCTTAGCAATTTGTCCGTAACTATTAAGTTTCAGAACATTCTTATAAAATAATTGCCTCTTCTAAAAATAGACCATATATTTGAGCTCGTATTATTTAATTTGATAATTTTTTGTAAGTTTAATTGTGTTAAAATTAAACACAAAGATAATTATTTTTAACTGCCTCCCGAATACATAATTTGATTTGCATTAACATAAAAACGATAAATAATTTTTATCAAGCGTGTTCACACACATATTGCTAAAGCTTGTCTAATGATACATGCCAAATATTATTATCTCTGGATTTGTCGTTGTGAAGAAAACTGATAAAATGTTAGTATGGAAAATGCAGACATCCCCAAAATCTCCATACAAAACACCAATTTCATAGGTAAGGACCTAATATTAATAAATAAAGTTGTAATGTTTTCTGTTTCATTTTGATTTTCGTGTTTATTCGGTAGTAGGTAGGACGCTGTGATCTAGGTACCTATAGCATCACATCCGTATCTTAGAAAGCAAGTTCCTTCCTCCCTACAGCAACGATTTCAGTGACGTAAAAATACAAGATAATTGGAGTGTTCTACGTACTTACATAAAGTTATCTTCTAGTTTTCATCAACATCAACAAGTGGAGCTTTTTATTAAAAACTTTTTCTTTATATAAATATGCCATATATTAAATTTATATATATTAAAGATATAATATATATAAATAAATAAATAAATATCCTCAGACATTCACACCTATCAACTAGTCCCATTTTAAGCAACTTAATGCTGCTTGTGTTACGGATACTAGATGACGGATAAATAAATATATTTAATAGATAAATACACATAAATTTTCAGAATATACATGTATAATGAACATCCAAGACTGGAGAACAAATGTCTGAAAATTCATCACCCAAACACTTGCCTCCACTGGGGCTCGAACCCAGGACCTCTCGAGATGGCGACGCCTTGAGACCGGCGTATAGACCACTCGACCACGGAGGTCGTCATATATAAATTTGCGATATAAATACAACCAACATTTTTGTAGCTAACAATTAAAAATATGGGATTGTGTGTAAGAGAGGTCCAGGCAGTGTCAAGTTTAAATTGGGACAACCCTGCATCCGAATACAGAATTTCGATGCGGGTATATGCAAAAAATCACGCAATTTTATTTATCGGTGCGCCCACAATGATAATGGCCATTCGTCGTCATCATGCAGCCTATATACGTCACACTGCTGGGACAGGCCTTCCATATGGAGAAACACATGAGGAGACATACCACCACGCTGGCCCAATGCGAGTTGGTGGGTAGAAACGGCCACAAATGCGATCGGGACCAACGGCTTAACGTGCCTTCCGAAGCACGGAGGAGCTCGAGATCACAATGTCTTGGTCACCCATCCACGGCCTGACCATGGCGAAGGTAGCTTTGTTTTCGATCAAGGCCAAAGCGCACTGACCACTACGCCATCGAGCTGCTCCGATAATGGCCATTCACTAGGTATTAATGCAGATGCTCCAAGAAAAATACCTACTATATGTTATCATTTGTTTGAAAGAAAACTCGTATGATGAAACAGTGATTCATAGTTATGTGGAGTGTTTAGTGAGACAGAAATGTTGTTTATAGGAATTAGGAACTGCTTCTCTATACAGTTTTTTACCTGAAATCCTACTCAAAATAGGTGATCTTGTTTGTTTAGGAAACTAACTAAAATGATAATTTCGTTCTGTGGCTGTAATTATGTCCGACTCAAACTTTCCATACACCTCATGCTTTTTTATTATTATTACTTACCACGTTTTTATTTACTCACTTTCTTTTTGTAACTCAACTTTGAGGCACTTTTCGACTAGCTATCGGGCTGAAACTTTGGGAATAGTTCAGAACCCGGTGACAGTGCAACTTGCAACTACTTTCAACTTTCTACGAGCACTTTCAGGTCGAAATTTCAACAACTTTAAGGTTTTGTGGGGTTCCTAATACCAATCAATAGATGGCGTTGCACGTAGTTGCATCGCGCTCTATATCGTTTGATCTTATTTTTCGAATAAAAAGAAATATTAAATTAAAAATGAAAAAATCCCACGTTTTTAAACAGAGCAAAATAACCCTGCGGGGCCGAACAACTTCTAATAAGGGTTACTCAAAACGTCGAGGGGCATTAAAGGGTTTTAGTGAGTTTATAGTCTCACATAACTTTGCGACGGCCTCACATCGTCGCAGAGTATGCATTTCCCACAAAAAAAGGACATTAAAGGGATTTTAATGGAATACATGGTATGCATAGATCGTAAGTGGCAAAAATGCGGCCCCACGTTTTGAGTTCGCTCTTTTTAAAAAAGTGGGATTTTAGAGGGTTTAATGCATTTTAATCAAATACATCAGTCTGGAAATTTGTAACAAATATTTTTGGACGAAACCTGACTCTGCTTTATTAGGGAACCTACGCCGAACAAATTGAAAGGTGTACGTGCTTTTTATGCTGTAAGTAACGTATGCGAAATGTACTGGGACTTGCATCTCGTTTTTTAAACTGGATCGAGATTCTCTGATGGAATATTCTCTTCTTAGTGTGTATTTTGCGCGACGACTGACGAATTTCAAAGTTATTGAAGGTTTTTGTGAACATAGAGGAAAATAAATGAAATAGTGTACCTACCGATCAAAGGTACGTAATCTATTACGATGAATATCTCAATATTGACTTATTCATGTAATATTTAACTGAAAAATGTCTGGTGGATGACGAGGAGTCGAGGCAAGACGAACTGGACAAATTTTGCACATCTGCAAAATTCGTCCAGTTCGTCTGACCCAGCTTCTCATGATTGCCAAATAATGCCTAACACAGCAAAAAGCGTTGGCCTCCTGCATTGGGACAATATGGACTACAATAATAAAAGAAATCTATGTAGAGCTTCCGTCCTTTCTCGCCCACTTTTGAACGTGTAATACACCTGGTCAACACAAGTAATGGTACCCTATTCCCGACAATAACATCTAGATCCACGTGATCTACGAGCCAACTTATCAGCGGTCCATAATCGCGTCATTCGTCACGCTCTCCAATATGGCCGCCATAAATTGACCCAAGTCATCTGTTAAGTGCAACCTCGGTATGCGATTAAGCATTCCTGCGTCGAATCAACGCTGCACAATTAATAGGGAGGCCCATGTATTGCGGATTCCGAAGCAGCCCAATAAAGGTGTTTGTTTGAGGTTTAGGATCTTGTGCCTACTGGTTGCTTAGTATTAATTGGCTACATAGAGTATTAAATAAATAAATAAATATCTTTAAAAATTCACTCCTGCCAACTAGCTCCATTTTAAGCAACTAAATACACTACACTATTACACTACACTATTACCCTATTATAGACTATACTACACTACTAGACTATTATTTATTTAATGTGTGAAAATAGTAAAGAAAGGGATTACCTACGGTGTTTGTGTATTACATAATGACATGTGTAGACGTTAAGAAACAGATCTGTAAAAGAAAATGTTGCTTTAGATTTGTAGAGGCAAACTTATACGTCATATACATACATACATCGTAACATTTATCCCCAAAGAGGTAGGCGAACGCATATTGCCTGGAACTCTTGTAGAAGCGACATTGTTCAAATACGTTTTTACAAAGTTAGAGTTCAAACAGTGCCAGTTCTAAATTGGATTCAAATTCATTTATCGATAGATTCGATACTAAGAATAAAGCAACTTTAGACGTTGTTAGTGGGTAAGTGACCGAAAAACATAAATTTTTCGATAGGAAAAGGTTATAACAAAACATCATCACGCCTATATCTTCGAAGGTAGGCAGAGGTGTTAAAAACCACATCTCGACTTAAATAGGTAAGTCTTCATGTTACAGGTGCCGAGCCTGTCGCCATGCACGGGGCACAATGTGAGCAAGCGATATTAACAATCAACTGTAGGTACTTAAGTTTTATTCATATGATTATAAGCAGACATAAATCTTTGTATTTTATTACAATAATAAAATGTTAAACAATTCATTGTTTCATTCAATAGATGGCTTGCGGTTTATTATTGGTTTTAAAAATACTAAACAAACAGAGAATCCAGTAAGTACAAACGAATAGATTTACTCCTCAATACCTTTTCCTTTTGTTTAGTCCGCTCATTATATCAAGTGATTTTTCCTTCGAGGGACAACTAGAAAGACATTAAATGGCAAATGCTAACAATTGTCAAGAATCCGGACTTTATATTCGTTCCTCCTTTGTCGTAACTCTAGTCCGCCATAAATAGATTAACAGCCGAAAAAGGGGGACAGTTATGTTGTTTCGATTTACAGTTAAAGCTTCGATTCGGTTTAGTGCAATAAATTGGAATTTGAATCATTTTCTGCGATCGTCCTTTATTAGGGTTCCGTAGTAAACTAGAAACCCTTATAGTTTCGCCATGTCTGTCTGTCCGTCCGCAGATAATCTCAGTGACCGTTAGCACTAGAGAGCTGAAATTTTGTTTAAATATGTATATTAATAACGCCAACAAAGTGCACAAATTAAAAGTGGAATAAAATATTAAATTAGGGGGGGTGCCCATACATGTAATGTAGGGACTGATTTTTATTTTACTCTGGACCCTAACGTGTGATATATCATTAGATAGCTATTCAATAATGAATAGGGGTTTTCTAACATCATTTTACGATAAAATTTATATTTTCTGAAGTAATCGCTCCGAAAGTTAAAAAAAATGTGTCCCCCCCTTTAACTTTTGAACCATAGGTAAAAAAAATATAAAAAAAAATTATTATAAGAACATTATAAGTACTTTCTAGGAAAATTATATTTTTGAACTAAATTTGTGACTTAACCATATATGTAAAAGCATTTGTATCCGGCCAAGAATAAAAAGCCCATTTTGTTCAACTCAGAGCAGCAGTGGAGTCAGTAATTGTGTCGGATGGAAAACTACGGAACCCTATACTGAGCGTGGCCCGACACGCTCTTGTTTTTTCAATTGTTTGTTCTTTTCAGAACAGTTTTGCAGAAGTTTTTTGAATGGATAGCGCAGTTTCCTACTGAATTTTGGTAATTAGGTATGCAAGAAAATAATAATACTCTATTATTTTCTTGAAAATAATATTCTATGAAATTATTCGCTTATTGTGTTTTTAGGAGCTTATCACTATTGGTTTGTTTGTATAAAAATTTCAAGCAGAATATGAACTGGCATAATGGAATGTACACTAAATATACTTAAGCATAATTTTCTTTATGCCAAACAACATTATGCCAAAGTATATTATGAGTAAAAACATTATGCCATAAAAAAGGGTACGTCTCTATTTCGTGTGAAATGTCTGCGAGTTCCGCTCCTGTATAAATTTACTAGGTATCGCATTTGAATGCTTCAGCATCGATGCAAACGCTTGTCTGTATTGATTTAGTTACTGAAGCATCCACAGTGATCGGGTCTACCTATTTTGCATCGCCATCTTGATAATAGTACTAACGACGAAGATCAATTATGTATGGATATCTACATCAAATCGTATGATACCGCGTAGCACCCTTTAGGTATAGTGTGTGGCTTGGCTATGAAGAGCTTGCGTATAGCTTTAGCCTGCGACTTTGTCCGCGTAGAATAGTTACTTTGAGATAGTGTGATGGTATGTAGCCTATAACCTATCCAGAAAGATTGACCTATCCACAATTTTTCAGATTGGAACAGCCTCAATTGGTGGGATTGAAAATATACTCTTACTCTATTATTAGAAGCGAAGTTCATAGTGGCGAAAAGTTCTTCATTTTTCTGGGAGACGTTATTTAAATTTTTAACATTCACCCGCATGGCAATTGTTCCCATGGGAATATCAGGATAAAACATTTATAAAAAACAAGAATTGTAAAAAATTGGAAAAAAAGAGTAACCCTCGAGTTTCTGGCTCGCTCTTCTCGGGGATGTCTGCGTTCCGAGCGAGTGGTAAATTCACTTATTTATAAATTGACGTTTTTAAGTGTTTGTATATCAAGCCTATAAAATAAAGATATTTTTGATTTTGATTTTGATTTTGAAAAGTAGTCAATGTCCTTTCTCAGGCTCTAGACTATCTGTGTACCAAATTTCGGTTAAATTGGTTCTGTGGTTTTGACGTGAAAGCGAGACAGATAGACAGAGTTACTTTCGCATGTATAATATGAGTATGGATTTTGTTAAAAATCAAATAAATGACTAAATTTCCTGATGTTATGTAAATGTAGACAACAGCTTCCTTTGACATAATGTAAGCTGTTTTGAATAAGACCAAAATAAACTGGATCAGCCGTCTTTACAATGTTAATGTCTGGCAATATACCTATTCAATTAGAAATATTCTTCATCAAAACTAGACCAAGAAGAAATCAGTTTGGAATCTCTGTTATATTAGGTTTTAGCAATAGAAACAACAGCATTTTTATGTAGGTAAGTTAAGTAATACATCCAATACTTAAAACGCAGAATTAATCTCGCCATACGATTAACTTCCACTGCGAAATTCGCGCCCGAAAAGATCCTTATTAGCGGTCGTAACAGAGCACGATTTCAAAATAAAAGGCTTCGTTTATTTTTTTGTTTTGTACCTTGTAGCGTTATATTGGGTCCTTACCTATGAAATTGGTGTTTTTCTTCTCTCTTAGTATTTTGTTCGTAACTATTAAGTTTCAGAGTATTCTTAAAAAATAATGACCTCATCTCTTTTTTGCTTTTGATAATTGGTTGTAAGTTTTATTGTGTTAAAATTGGACACGGAGACAACTCCTTTTCAGTGCCTTCCGAATACATAATTTGATTTGCATTCACATAATAAAAAGATAAATAATTTTTAAGAAGTGTGATATCACACATATTGCTAAAGCGTGTCTAATGATGCATGCCAAATATTATTATCTTTGGATTTGTCGTTGTGAAGAAAACTGAAAAAAATTTAGTATGGAAAATGCAGTTCCCCAAAATCTCCATACAAAACGCCAATTTCATATGTAAGGACCTAATAGTTGCGTCTTCTTCCCACTTTAATACATATTATAATATTCAGGACGGGCACGCTAAACGCGAAGTTCCAAATAGTTTTTGTCAGCCATCACTTGCCCCTTGATCTGAGCGTTCTCACGTTCCAACATGGAAGTTAACGCGAGTTCAGAAACTTATTCTGATCGTAGTTTTATTTGGTTTGTTTGGTAACCGCCCAAGTTAGCAAGGACGTGAGTTAGGTTGTAGCTTGTATTGAATTTACATGTGTATCAATGCAATTTTTCTAAGGATTTTGGAAGAAAAATACTCTTATGAGTTCTCATTGTGGTATAATTCCACAGACAGATAGACAGTAAACAAAGTAATGACATATATAAAAACATCATATATTTCATATAAAAACTAGCCAGGGTGGTATATATTAGGTCCTTACCTATGAAATTGATGTTTTGTATGGAGATTTTGGGGAATTCTGCATTTTCCATACTAAATTTTTTTCAGTTTTCTTCACAACGACAAATCCAAAGAAAATAATATTTGGCATCTATCATTAGACAAGCTTAAGTAATATGTGTAATATTTAATATAATAGGTTACCCAAGCTTGACTATGGCGAAGGTAGCTTTGTTTTCGCTGTATTGCTCAAATACAACAAATACAGACTATTTATCTACATATCCAGCTGTGGATGAATGTGTACTAAAATGGTTAGCCCACATTCATGCTCAGGTGGATATAGCAGGTCTATATTATGTGCGCCTTTACACTGTCTTCATCTTGCTTCTGCCAGCAACGCCTCGCAGATCTTTCTCCATCTTGCCGCAGGGTGTCTAATATATTGCCCCATCCAGACTCTCCACGAGGCGACACGAGGGGACGCGAGTACGAGAGTGTGGACGGTACGCTCGTGTCCGCTCGCCTCTCCTCGCCTCACCTCGCCGTCGCTCCGTTTTGTGTCGAGGCGAGGCGAGGGGAATCAACCACACTCTCGCGCTCGCTCACTTTGTTGTTAACTGCTGCGGAGTAAGGACGAGTGCGTTTTTTTGTTTTAATGTCTGAGAAGAGTAACAATATGTGTTCTAATCATGATGTATTTTAAATATGTACGTGTGTGTGTTCTATCTGACTAATATAATCTATGTTTAGTCTATGAGAGCAGTTGCGTAAAGAATCCATTGTAAGAACGTGTTAAATAATAGTTTATCTATTTCTATTAATAGTCTTTTATTTGAAAACGTCAACAAATAAAACTGAAGATTTCCTACAACTATAATCTATACATATAATAAAACTGTAGAGGTCGAATGTGTGTACATAAAAACAATGCTTAAAACCAAGTCAGGGGGAATACAAAAAATTTTTTTTTTTAATTTTTTGTTTCCTTTTCTGTTTGTACAGGTTAATCTGAAATGGCTGGACAGATTTCAATGAAAATTTGCATTATGATTCCTTATATCCCTGGTCAAAATCTTAGATACTTTTGATGCCGGAAAACTAAAGGGTTCCAGTGGGATATTTAACAAACCATAGTAACATAGGATAAAAAATGTCGCGGGTAACAGCTAGATATAATTAAGCTCTATAATCTCTGCCTACCCCACTGGGCAAGAGGCGTGAATGTATGTATTCAAAATTCAAAAGCGTTTATTCAATTTATATGCGTTTTAGCACAGGTTTATGAATGTCAAATGCATTTTACAAAATTTCATAGAAAAGAAAAAAATACGGCTATATATGTTTTATGAATTATGCTCAAGGTTTTTGTAAATTCTACTAAAAGTTACTTAAACATGTAGGAACTGATTTTTTTTATTTAGAGCGCCAAGTCCAGTTAGTCACGTACTCTGAAATGAGATCACGTTTTGAACGCGTAATTTTAATAGCAAAACGCGGGTACGAATGAATTTGCCGTTGTTCACCGTGTGGTAGCCGCTCAAGAAAAAATACTACCAACCCATCTCGTCCCTTGGGTGTCGTAAAAGGCGACTAATGGACTTAGAGCTGCACAACCATCCAATAGCTCAATAGCTCACCACCTGTCATGCTGAGCACATGTGCAGTCACTGCTTGGTTAAGCGCGGACTATGACAATGGATTTGTTTTGCGGTGCTTTTGCCTAGTCTCTAACCTTTAGGGGATTATACTCGTGATTATATGTATGTGTCTACGGGTTTCTTGCTAGTATTGCTAAAATACAGATATTGTTGAGTTGATACGTCTAAATATTTACTTTTACTGCTGCTCTATTGACCGTCACCACCGTTATCACCATCTGTTAGCCCAGAATCATCCTCTGCTGGGCATAGGCTTCGCCAAAGATTTCTACGACAATTGGTCCTGCGATCTCAGGTTACTTATAAACTACAAACATTTTAAACCTAGTTAAAAACTCGCTTAACTCATTTTTTGACATTTCAGCCATATAAGAACTGTCAAAAAATTACTAAATCTCTTAGAAAAAGGATGATATAGAATAAACATACGCGTACACCCGTAAAGGACAGAAATAAAGTATGTGTCAAAACTATGTTGCTATGCTAATAAACATTTTCCCAATAATCATAATGTTAATAAATAAGCAGTAACATATTTGGAAAAATAAAACCACTTTTGTATTGTTGTTATTATTTATTTTATTTTATTGTTCTTGGGAGAATAAACATTATCACAGTACAATAATATTACTTAAGATTAAAATACACATAAAAAAAAGTAATTGTGGAACCCACAACATTCTCCACAAATTAAGTTGAAAAACATGCCAAAGACGTATTATTACCAAATATAAGTATCCCGTCCCGTCCCGTGTTGGTCCAGGACACAAAAAGAATGTAGCAACTGTTTTTCTTGCCTTTTTTTTCTTTTTCACCATAAAAACAGTCCTTTGCCATAGTCCGCGCTTCACCAAGCAGTGACTACACTCAGCGTGACAGATGGTGAGCCCGTCGCCGCTGTAAGCTGTTAGATGTTTGTGTAGTTCTAAATCCATTAGTCGCCTTTTACGACACTCAAGGGAAGAGAATATTTTAATTTTAATAAATACTTACAGATTTTACAATAACTACAGCTTCCCTTTCTTGAACAGAACTATTGGTGTTATCAGCTGTACTAGGACTCTGAAAACAGTTTTGAACAAGCAGTTTAATAAACAAAATATATCCAAAATTTTAATTCCATAACGCTATTTTAATTGTAATGAATTTACCACAATCAGAATATCTTGTTGAATCGTAGCATCTAGGGGTTCATTAAGTACTTTATCATCATAATTCTGAAAATCAGAAAACAGACAGAATTCAAAATATATTCAGTTCATTTTTAGTTCTTTGTTTAAAAATACACAAGAATTTATTTTAAACTATTTTTCAAAAAAATTTTGAAATCAAAGAACTTACATGTATCCACAATTTTGGAAATGCACTTTTATCCAAAAATACTTTGCGTAGAGTCTTGCGAAAGAATCAGCTCTCAAAATGCTTAGAGCATATGCGCGTGTTTGCAGTTGGCTTCCAATTTAGCCTTCCAGTCGCTTTAACCCATACATCACGCACTTTCTCATCGTTAGGGAACCTTCAATATAGATAAATAATATTAGCATTATAATGTTTGTATTAGGGTGCAGTCCAGCATACGGTGATAGTTCGATTCCCGCCTGGTGGCAAAATAAAGTTTAAAAATATTTTTAATGTACCAGGATATGTTTCTAGTGTGCAAAACGTGCAACGTAGAAAATCTACAATTATTTGTTGTTATTTAAAAAATATAGTGAATAATAAGCATAGATTACATACTTTTCTAACAGTCCAGCATAACCCAAATGTAATCTTACTTAAAGAATCCATAGGAGTTCTTATCACACCCAGGATTAATTTATAAATATGCAATTTCACAAACAACCTAAATGGGACTAATTAATATCTAAGATAGTCATGTTTCAAAAAGTGACTTAGTGCAGAATTTACCAATTAAACAATTATTTGCGATAATTGGTATAACAAATAACTATGTATAAATCAAGTAAATTGTAAAAAATGGCAGGTAATCTATTAAGAATATTTAAAATAACTAATTTTAAATATTTCCCTTTAAGTATGGGTAATTTACATTTTCTTCGACAGGTATCCCTAAAACGCATAAAACCCGGCTAAATTCAGATAACACTTAAAATGGCAGCCTCCCTTGACTTTCGTTGACATGTTTTCTTAGTCGGCAAATACGATAAAGCAAGAAATTTTCATTTGCTATTTATCGTATGTTTTCACTCTATTCTGTACACGATTTAATGTAAATAAGCGGTAACTAGTAATAGTACACTTAGTGATTTAGATAAAACGATGAAATATGGGACTTACGTGTGAAACGTTATGTTTTGTGTTTTCGTTCACTGCGACTTTTGCAGCCGATAATACAACACTGTACCATTGCTTAGAAAGGTAGTGGAGTAAAACCCAATAAATACTTGTATGATTAAGCAGTAATCACAGTCCAAAACGTAATATTTCACGACGACACAAAGAAACACACATTACTGTTTGGCACATACGGTACGTGTCAGACAAATAAAAACACGAACTCTAATAAGGACAGAAAATAGTATACCTATCTCTACCGCACTTAGGAAAACATTGTTTAACTAGCTTGTTCGCTCTTGACATTGACATAAGCATGTCAGTTCTATATCATCCATTTTCTAAGCTAAATCTAGTTTTAAATCTCGATTTAAATTTCCTGCAAGTGGGCCTTTATTGGCTAAGCTAAAACCTATATAGTTTTTTGTTTACTTATATTGAATTTTAATGTAAATTTTGTTGATCTTCCTAGGGTTCCCTCTGGCGGGGGTTCCTCTGGTAAAGACCAGAAACACTCGCTCGCTGATATTTATTTATCTATCCTTAAGGAGTCTAATGCTGCCACCTATACGAGAGTCTTTCTACAAAGTTTACAAGCGCGCACGCTAAAAATAAATAATAAAAAGATTTTTAACGTTTCGCGGGCTCCTGATTAATCTGTCACAATTTTAATTATAAAAATGCTACGTGTGAGGGTTTTAATAATGCGTATATTTTATATGGCTGACAAGGCTAATGGAAGGATGTTTTTGGGAAATAAAGTTTGAGTTTAAATTTTAGGATGGTTTCATAAGTACGCTGGCTGCCAGCGCATCTATGATGCGTTCCTTAATGAGAATTTCCTAAACCTAAACTAACCTTTTAACCTAAACTTTTGAGTTTGAAATGGTAGTTTAAAACTCATATTTCGTCGGATTATATGTAAGTGGTTGTGGAATAGTTTATGGATGGATGCAGTGTAGGACTTACCGTGGTGAAGATCCTTTTGCGGAGACCGATGTCCAGTTTTGGGCGTTTCTATCATGAAGTTCGCAGTAGGTATAACCATTAAACTTCAGTGATTCGCCCTTCGAGATTACCTTATTTATTTACTTGTAGTAGCACGCGCATGTGCTGCCATCGTACACTATTTTAAAGCAACGCCATCTAGACAGAGACAAAATATCTCGGTCTCGCTTGCGGGTATCGCTTCATACACGTTTTGTGTCGCGGCCATCGTGCATCGTTAATTTTCTCTCGTTTCGAAATTTGTGTTTATTTTTTTTTCAGCTAATTAGCATTTCAGTATGGGAAAACGCAAGAATAGGGAGAAAGAGCAGGTTTATATCCAAAAGAAAATAAGAAAATTAGAAAAAAGAAGGTTGAAATTACTCAGGAGATATAGTGCTAGTCAAGAGAGTAGTGATAGTGTCAATAGCGTCTATGCTGAGCAAGATCCGCTACAGGAGGATTCACAACCCAAAGGTTTTTAGTTTTCCAATTTACTTTTCAAAATAAACTGTCTATTGCGACGCGACAGCAGGGCGCCAACCGGTCGCTGCACGCCACCGCTGCCGGTTGGCGGGTAAGCGCTCGCTCAAGTATTACCTGACCTTGACCTACTGTTTTGAATGAATTCATAAAATCAGATCACTGCATAGGCAAAATTGGCGACGACGTAAATGTTTATTTCTTAAAATAACAAAATCTTGGTCTGAGAGGCCAAGACAATTTCCATTATGGATTACATAATTTATTATAATTCTAGATCTTAGTCCGGGAGGCTCAGACGTGAATTTCATTTTCTTTCAGATTGCATTGATGAAATACAATTCTAGATTATAGTCCGGGAGGCTATGACGTGAATTTTCATTTTCTTTTAGTATGCACTGATAAAATTAAATTCTAGATTATAGTCCGGGAGGCTATGACGTGAATTTTTATTATCTTTTAAATTGCATTGATGAGATACGATTCTAGATTATAGTCCGGGAGGCTATGACGTGAATTTTTATTATCTTTTAGATTGCATTGATGAGATACGATTCTAGATTATAGTCCGGGAGGCTATGACGTGAATTTTTATTATCTTTTAGATTGCATTGATGAGATACGATTCTAGATTATAGTCCGGGAGGCTATGACGTGAATTTTTATTATCTTTTAGATTGCATTGATGAGATACGATTCTAGATTATAGTCCGGGAGGCTATGACGTGATTTTTCGTATTCTCTTAGATTGCATTGCTGAGAAACAATTCTAGATTATAGTCCGGGAGGCTATTACATGAATTTCATTGAGAATAGTATCAATATTATATATATAAAAAAGGGAAGAATGTGCAACCATTGAATTGTTTTTTCCAGAAACCCCTGGGAATAATCACACTATTGACTTGTTCAATGCGCTTCTCTCAGAGCCTGGTATTGAGCAACCACCTGCTACCGAAATGGCGGCACCACTATCCCCTGCGCCCGCACCCACCCTCGCTTCTATGGTCCACCACGTCAGCCAGGATCCAATATCAATAGAGGTATTAGCGCAGTCTCCTGAGCCAGTAGTCGAGTTGCAACCTGAAATTCTAAGCATTCTTGGTGAAGAACCAATTACCGGCCAGAAGTTCAGCCCCAGCATTCAAAAGGACTTGGCTTGTAGGTGGTCTGACATTTTAGTTAACGGCCTTAAATCCGACACAAAGAAAGAATTGACTAGTAGTTTCGAGATTCCAGAGAATTTAAAGCTAGTTCAAGCTCCGGCCCTTAATGCTGAGATCAAGGCTGCGTCTAATGAGAATGCCTTGAAACGAGACAATATCTTGCTGGAAAAGCAGAATTTACTGGCGACAGTTATAACCGGTGTCGGAACTACAATATCAAACTTATTGATGTCGGACGCTATGAATAATATAGAAGTAAATAAGATTCTCAAACCGCTTAGTGATGCGGGTAGACTACTCTGTCACATACATTTTATGGAGACCATGTCACGACGCGGTTTTTTGCTGCCAACTCTAGGCAAAAATAATGTGAAGGACCTGAAGAGAGATAGCTTGTTATTTGGGAGTGACTTACAAGAAAGGTTGAAGTCTATGAAGGCTATATCTACGACGGGGGCAGAATTAAAATCCGGGTCGGCTAAGCAAAAACCTCAGCCTCGAATCAATCCACCGCAGGCGTCTTCGTCGAGGACTTTAAACTGGAGGGGGGTGCCGGTGGCGACGGCGGCACCACTACCACCAATTCCGCGCCGTGCTCAAGCGAAGCAGATCTCGTCGAGTGGTGGGCGCAAGCCGCCGCCACCACCTCGCCGTGCGAACGATTATCGAGCCCCACCGCGGCAACAGGGTCAACGGTCAACGCCGCTAGACGGCGATTATCAGGCTGGTAAACTAAAATTTTTTTATAACTACTGGCGAAAGGTCACAACAGATCCGGTGCTACTGTCATGGATCTCTGGTTTACGCATCCCTGCAACAATAGACCACACACTGTCAATTATCCCTCTAAATAAACCCGAGTCAGTGACTTACCAAAATGAAATGACCGCATAGATTGACTATCTTTTAAGTATAGGTGCGGTGCGTCAGTGTGAACCCTGTGAGGGTCAATTTCTTTCCGGTATTTTCTTGATAAAGAAAAGTAATGGGAAAAATAGGTTCATTTTGAATCTGAAACATTTAAATAAGTATATCTGTGCCCCACATTTTAAACTTGAAGATTATAGAACAGCATTGAAATTTATTTCGGATAATTGTTTTATGTGCTCTATTGATCTCAAGGACGCATATTTTTCTATAAGTATACATGAGGACGATAGAAAGTTGTTACGCTTTCTGTGGCTTGGAAAATTGTTTGAATTCCAAGTCCTTCCCTTTGGACTTAATATTGCTCCTTATATTTTTACAAAACTGATGAGACCGGTTATGCAGTATCTTCGTAAGCAAGGGTTTATATCAGTTATTTATTTAGATGATACCTTACTTCTTGGGGACACATATTCCGATTGTATGAGAAATTTTGTTAATACTAAAAATATTCTCGAAAGTTTAGGTTTTACATTAAATTATAAAAAATCAGTTTGCACCCCTAGTCGGGTGGCAACCTTCTTAGGCTTTGTTTTTAACTCTGCAAAGGGAACTATCAGTATACCAGATGAAAAGAAATGCAAAATTAAGAACGAGCTCCTTCATTTCTCTTCAATCAGAAGATGTAGACTTCGGCAGCTTGCTCATTTAATCGGGTTACTCGTATCGGTTTGCCCGGCGGTTCCTTATGGATGGATGTATACGAAGAACTTTGAACGTTACAAGTTTCTTCACATAAAACAGAACGATGATTATGAACAGTTTATTACTATTCCGAGTTCTCTTCAGCCAGATTTTAGCTGGTGGCTTTGTCATATTTATGGGAATGGTGCCCCTATTCGTAAAGGCGATTATCAAATTGAGATATTTTCTGATGCATCGCGTACTGGTTGGGGAGTCTGCTGCTCCAACGGGACCGCCAGCGGGCAGTGGTCTAGTGCAGAATTAACTCAGCACATTAATTACCTAGAGTTGTTAGCTGCATTTTTTGGCCTTAAGATTTTTTGTAAGGATTACAGAGACTGTGAAATCCTTCTGAGAATTGATAATTCCACAGCCATCTGCTACATAAATAGGATGGGCGGAATACAATTCCCGCATTTAAGTAACCTTAGTCGTGACATTTGGCAGTGGTGTGAGGATAGAGGTTTATTCATCTTCGCGTCCTACGTTAGTTCTAAAGCCAATACTCTTGCCGATGCTGAATCTCGTCGTATACACGCCGATATTGAATGGGAGTTGTCAGACGAAGCTTTCCGTAAAATTTGCCAATGTTTTGGTTGGCCCGAAATCGACTTGTTTGCTAGCCGGGTAAACAAAAAATGCACCCGGTTTGTTTCTTGGCACCGAGATCCTGAGGCGTTCAAAATAGATGCTTTCACTTTTAGCTGGTCACCTCATTTTTTCTATGCCTTCCCTCCCTTTTGTCTGATACTTAGAATATTACAGAAAATAATTTCAGATAAGGCTTGTGGAATTCTAGTGGTACCTCTTTGGCCTGCCCAAGCTTGGTACCCTCTATTCAAGAGGTTGTTAGTTTCAGACTTAATTGAATTCCCGCCTAACCCGAGGTTACTATATTCTCCTTACAGGACCGAGCACAAGATGCATCAGAATCTTACCATGGTTGCCGGCATATTATCAGGGCAGCGTTCATGAAGCAGGGTGCTCCGCCGGAGGCCGCAGACGTTATGCTGGCTTCGTTAACGGATAACACCTTGAGGCAGTACGACTGTTGTATAAAACAATGGTTTTTATATTGCAAAGAAAAACGCTACAACATTTTCGTTGCATCAATACCCACGGTAATGGATTTTTTTGTTAAAATATTTAAACAAGGATCAAAATATGGCACGTTGAATACTTATAAATCGGCACTGGCACTATTCTTAGCTCCAGAAGTCATGAATAGTACCCAGATTCAACGCTTTCTTAGGGGCGTTTTCAAGTTACGACCGCCACTTCCGAGATACAAAAATACTTGGGATCCCTCAATAGTTCTAGATTATTTGGCTAACTGGTTCCCCAACGAAAATCTTACTTTAGAATTTTTATCCAAAAAATTGATAACTCTCTTGGCGTTAGTAACAGCACATCGAGTGCAGACCTTCTCGTTGATTAGACTTGGTAATATTATTAAATTGGAGCAAAAATTTATCATTCATATTGCTGATTCTATCAAAACATCAGATGTTAATCCCGTCCAGATATCTTTAAATCTTCCTTATTTTAATGAAAGGCCGCCTGTATGCCCAGCTCGGACCTTAGAATGTTATTTGTCAGTGTCAGCTAAAAATCGCAGTACTGATTGTGAATCACTGTTTATTAGCTATAAGAAGCCTTATAAAAAAGTTTGTTCACAGTCTTTGAGCCGTTGGATAAAGGCTACCCTGAAGGATAGTGGGATTGATACTTCTATTTTTAGACCGCATAGTACAAGACATGCTTCTACGTCCGCTGCAAACCGACTTGGTGTGAGTATTAACACGATTAAAGCCACAGCCGGTTGGACTGGGCGTTCTGAAACATTTGGGAAATTTTATAATCGAGAAGTGGTTGACATGTCTGAGACATTTGCCCTCTCTATCTTACAGGCTAGCCTTGTCTAACGGTATTACGAATAGTTATTTTGTATGTTGATCATGGAGAATTACTACGTCAATTATGTTATTGGATCTATTCGATGGATATTAATAGAATTAGAGTCAAATACATTATTTTTCTAATCACTACAATTTTTTATTTCTTCTCTTCTTACACAGTATTACTATTTCGGGTGACTTTAAACATCTACAAGTAAATAAATAAGGTAATCTCGAAGGGCGAATCACTGAAGTTTAATAGAAAGTCAAACGAACTTACCTGTAAGTGAAGTTCGACGATTATTAAACGAAGTGATTCGCCCGAGAGATTACGGTCCCACCCAGGCCCAGTTTAGCTCTTATTCTGATCTAACCCATGTTTCACGAAATAGCAAGGTTTCTCCCAATGGCCGACTGAATACGTGTATGAAGCGATACCCGCAAGCGAGACCGAGATATTTTGTCTCTGTCTAGATGGCGTTGCTTTAAAATAGTGTACGATGGCAGCACATGCGCGTGCTACTACAAGTAAATAAATAAGGTAATCTCTCGGGCGAATCACTTCGTTTAATAATCGTCGAACTTCACTTACAGGTAAGTTCGTTTGACTTTCTATTTATATTCACAATCTGATATCATGAATCGTTCTGAATTAAATAAATTGTGAGTACTGTTCTGATTACATAATTTCCTCCAAGCCTCCATCATTCCACATTTCCTTTCTCATATTTTTTTTACGTTTTACCATACACTGACATTGTTTTACTACATTTTTTTTAAACTGGTGTCTGAAGTAACCTCCAAAATTCTTCATCCTTCACAATTTAAATTGGAAATGGAAATTGCTGCAATTCTGTTACTAGGCAAATATAGGTAATAAAGTTACTTCGGTACTTTTTTAATCCAGGACATGTGGCCTATTTGACTAGTATAGAAATATAATAAATAATGACTATGACGATAAAATCTAAATATATATAACTCAAAGGTGATTGACTGACATAGTAATCTATCAACGCACAGCCCAAACCACTGGACGGACCGGGCGTAAATTTGGCATGCAGGTAGATGTTATGACGCAGGCATCCGCTAAGAAAGGATTTTGATTAATTCTACCCCCAAGGGGATAAAATAGGGGATGAAAGTTTCTATGAAACTTTGTCAATTTTAAACCGATCGGGTTGACACTTTGAGAGAAAATTAAAGGTTTCCCGTGGGACTATCCCACGGGAAACCATAGCAACCGCGACCGAAGTCGTGGGCAACAGCTAGTTACTTATGTTTCCTGGAGGCATGTCAGTGAAAAATTGAAATGAATTTAGGCCATTCACTAAGCGTGTAGGTAATTTACAGAAGGCATGCAATCACCGGTTTCATAAGTATAAATGTGTAAATCATTTTGTTATTAAGACTTGCAACATTTATTATTGTAACATGATTGATAGGTTACTGTCAAGCTGATGTAGTTTCTAGAAGGTATATTTAACCGTAAGGCCCACTTGCGCGGTCTAGAGTTAGCACCTAACAATGGGGCAAATATTAGGTCCTTACCTATGAAATTGGTGTTTTGTATGGAGATTTTGGGGATGTCTGCATTTTACATACTAACATTTTATCAGTTTTCTTCACAACGACAAATCCAGAGATAGTAATATTTGGCATGTATCATTAGACAAGCTTTAGCAATGTGTGTGTGAACACGCTTGATAAAAATTATTCATCGTTTTTATGTAAATGCAAATCAAATGATGTATTCGGGAGGCAGTTAAAAATAATTGTCTTTGTGTCTAATTTTAACACAATTAAACTTACAAAAAATTATCAAATTAAATAATACGAGCTCAAATAGACCATTATTTTTGGAACAGGCAATTATTTTATAAGAAAGTTCTGAAACTTAATAGTTACGTACAAATTGTTAAGACAGAATAAAAACACCAATTTCATAGGTAAGGACACAATATAGGGGCAAACCCTGGATTAGGCGTTAACTCTCGATCGTGCTCGTCCTCAGCCTATATATACGTCCCACTGTTAGGACACCCCTTCCTCATGTGGAAAACACATGTGGAGTATGGGCCGTAACACCACCACGCTGGCCCAATGCGGGTTGGTGGGTAGAAACGGTCACAAATATGACCGGGACCAACGGCTTAACGTGCCTTCCGAAGCACGGAGGAGCTCGAGATCACAATGTCTTGGTCACCCATCCACGGCCTGACCATGGCGAAGGTAGCTTTGTTTTTGATCGAAGCCAAAGTGCACTGACCACTACGCCACCGAGCTCCTCTCGATCGTGCAATTGGGCCTGAATGGATTTTCCTTTTTCGTGACTTTGGCTAATTATTACACATTCAAATGTACGCAAAGATATTAACTTATGCTAACAAAATTACAATTAAAGATTCTTCTCCATATTAGACGAGGTCCGTGGTCAAGTGGTCTGTACGCAGGTCTCATGGCGTCGCCATCTCGAGGGGTTCTGGTTTCGATCCCCAGTGGGGACAGATGTTTGTGTGATTAATACAGGCATTTGTTACGAGTCTTGGATGTTTATTTAAACATTGTATATTTTCTTAATATTTATAAGTATGTCTATTAAATATATTTATTCCTCATCTAGTATCCGTAACACAAACAGCTTTAGTTGTTTAAAATGGAGTTAGTTAATACGTGTATGTCTGAGGATATTTATTTATGATTTATTCCTGCTCTGATAAGAAATACCTTTGGGGTCTGCGATGCCTATGCCTTCTTCTTCCATTTATCATTATCACTCAGTCTATCTATGATCTCATTTACTCAATCATCTAACATTTCTTCAGTTTTCTCTCCCTACAAAAAATACAAAATTACTTTTTTAATTATATGCGCTTCTTTTATTAAATACATACATACATTCACGCCTCTAAACCCCGAAGGGGTAGGCAAAGTCCAAGGAGCACTGTGTTCCATTTAGCCATACGAAATCTGGGTTTGGCCAGATGAAAAATCTTGAAAGAGTGGCTAGGAAACAAGTGGCTAGCTCATCGCCTACACGACCACAGACCCAGTACCCAATACGCCCTTAGTCGCCTTTTCCGACATGCTAGGCAATAAAAGCACTTGGTACATTCTTTTTCTTTTATTGTTGCTTATAATTAACGTATCATTAGTAAATCTTATTGCTCTTACATTTAGGTGTTTTTTTGCGCAGCAATTGACTCAACGTCACCTGATGTACCTAAGTAGTAGGAGAGTCAATTTACGGAAACAGCTAGAGCCATAAAGAACTGAAGCCCTAGCGGCCTCCGCCTCGCTGGCCCATGAGGAGCTTTTACATGCCTCTCTTGAAGGAACCCATGTTGTAGGATGGAGGGAATACGTGTGCCGACAGCAAATTCCATGCATTAGATGTGCGGACGAAGAAAGAGTTTCTAAATCTCTTTGTGGTGTGTGGTACTGTGGTGCGGAAATAAAATCTAGTGTAGGGAATAAATTATTTATTATCACGAAATTCCCATTGTTTCTAATTTTACACATTTATATATGTAATTTCTTAATTTTTATTGTATTTTTTTGACATCGATATAATGAATACTTCATGTTATTGCTTATAGCTAAACAAAATTCTAATTAAATTCGGTATTTCTGCAATGCTGCATTATAGATATATTCTATACACATTTCTGAATAGTAACAGTAGTTATACAGTAGTTAAAATACTTTACAGTTGGGTACAAAATATGTAATAATAATAATAATACTCTTAATTGCAATTGAAAAATTTTACAACTTCATGGTAAAATCAATGTATACAATTCAAACAATGTATACACATTTTAGAGGTGACAATCTTTAATTTCTGTCAATATTGAAGTTTTTGGAGTTGACTGTACCAAATCAGTGTGAAATATTTTAAAATACGTATAATAATTGCAGTAATTAAATAATTTGGGTTAATACTTAATAATAATTTTCTTGTTAATTAGCACAATAAATGAGTTTTATACATTTTGAATATTCACATATTTATATGTGAAATTCTTTTTCTTTTAAAAAATTGTACTTTTATTACATTTTTCCTCAGATGATTTCCTTTGGTTGGATAGGACTTAACAAATTTTCAAGCCAATAAAAACTGCTAGCACACAATTATTGTACTTAAAAACTAATTATAAAACTTAATAACAAATTAATACTAGTTTCTTAAATAACGTCACAAGCCTTGTTTATTTTATAGAGACACAACAGAACTACATGGAAATTAAAAAAAAACAAAAGTATTGGTCGAATTGATGACCTCCTCCTTTTTTGAAGGTTAACAAGACGAAAGTGCGGTTTGTTATAAGGAAACCCCTCAAAGGGGGCTTTTCAAAGCTAGGCGGACTTTTCAAAGCTAGGCGATCGATTCATCCTTTTGATCCGTAACAACCTGTATTTTAATTAACCAACAATAACCTATTTTGGGAAGTAATTACTTGGACAGCCATTTAATTATTTGGTCAGCAAAAAAAAGCCAGCCGAAAAATCATTTGGGCAGCAAACAAATGTTTTGCCAGCAATATAATAATTTGGGCGGCAAAATAATCATTAGGTCAGCAAAATAATTATTTGGGCATCAATATATAGGTTACCGGAGATATTTATACAATCTAGAAAAAAGATCAATGAAGGATCTATTGATAGGAAATGTATTCTGATAGATATTAGGTTAAGGTTGTTTTTTTATGAGCCACGAACAATATTTGTGTCATCAAAACATATATAACTAATATTTTACAGCAGAGAAAACATTTGAGTTGCAGCGCAATTAGTTATTTTGCTGACCAATTAGAAATATCTGCTGCCATAAGTAACTGCCCAATAGTTATTTTTTGACCAATTTAGAAATATTTGCTGCCCAAAGTTGCTGACCGATTAGTTATTTTTGCTGACCAATTGTATTTTTTTACTGACCAAAATTAAAATATTTTCTAATCGTTTAAATAACACCCCTTATATTTGTACCAACCCAATAAACATGCATTGGGCCAGCGTGGAGGTGTCATGGCCCATACTCACGTGTTTCTCTATGAGGAAGGCATGTGCCCAGCAGTGGGACGTATGCAGGGTATTTCTTAATAAATACACACAACCTTGCAAAACTAGGTAGCTTGTTGATTCATTAAAAATCACCTGTATACGCTGAGGACAGACGACGAACTTATACTTATCGGAAGAAAGATAACTAAAAGTTGTGATGTTATTGAGGCAAATGCACAAAAATCTTCAAATTAATTATTTAAGTAGTTCTTTATTTCTAAGAATTGATTGTATTATACATACATATAATCACGACTATTATCTCCTAAGGGTTAGTCAGAGACTAAGCAAAGGCACCGCAAAAGCAGTCCATTGTCATAAGCACTGACTGTATTATAGTTTTGATTATAAACCTATTTTTTAATATGCAATTTTAAACTGCTAAATATGTGTATTGATCTGCCCAAACCCACTTTTTGTATGGCTAAATGTGGTCTTAAGGAACACAGTGTTCCTTGGACTCTGCCGACCCATTCGGGGATTACAGGTGTTAATGTATGTATGTATATCTGTGAAAAATTAAGACTATTTTTGTTAGTGAACCTTGCAATCTGCAAGATACCTGCTATAACAGAGCTAACATAGACTAGATAGTAGATATAATTTAATTATAATTTAGTTTTACTCTCTACAATAACAGTGTCATTGCTCTGCTGTTCTTTTCTTTCTATCCTCGCTTCTGTACTTCTATCTTGGTCATAAGCTTCTTGTAATGTGTCTGGAAGATTCATGTTGTTTGTCTCAGGTAGAGTTAGAACTAAGAAAGCGGCTACTCCGGCCATTGCTCCGAACAACATCGTTGGTAGATATTCGTAGTACTTTGCCTGTAACAAATAAAAATATTTTTAAACATTCACACCTATCAACTAGCCCCATTTTAAGCAACTAATGCTGCTTTTGTTACGGACACTAGATGATGGATAAATATATTTATTAGATAAATACATATAAATATCCTGAATTTATATAAATATATAAACATCCAAGACAAGAGAACCAATGCCTGAATATTCATCACCCAAACATTTGCCCCCCCCCCCCCCCTCCCCGGGGGATCGAACCCAGAACCTCTCGAGATGGCGACGCCTTGATACCGGCATGCAGACAACTCGACCAAGGAGGTCTTCAAATAAATATTAGGTTGGGGAAAAAGTCTTTTCGCATTATAGTATGTATAAACTTGTAATAAAATCTCTTTGGCTATACTATTTGTATCTGGCTGGTTTTGGTATAATTGAAAGTTTAAATTTTAAAGAACATAATTCCGAATTCAAATTAGGAAAATGTGTGATTTTCATTTGTTTTTCGTACCGCCAAGATGAGTGAATCTAATGAAGAAATTCGATACATTTTAAAAATTTACTACAAAAAAGGTAGAAATGCAACGCAAGCCGCGAAAAAAATTTGCGATGTTTATGGACCTAGTGCAGTGTCGGTGAGAGTAGCACAAATTTGGTTTAAGCGTTTTCAATCGGGAAATTTTGATGTCAAAGATGCACGTCGCTCTGGTCGCCCTATTACAGATAAAATGGATGCCATTTTTGAAAAAGTGGAGCAAGATCGGCATGTCAGTAGTTACGACTTAGCTGAAGAACTAGGAATTGACCACAAAACAGTTTTGGCGCATTTGAAAAAAACTGGGTACACAAAAAAGCTCGACATTTGGGTACCTCACGAGCTCACTGAAAGAAACCTAATGAACCGTGTACTCATTTGTGATTCTTTATTACGACGTAATGAAACCGAACCATTTTTGAAGAAGCTGATAACTGGTGATGAAAAGTGGATCACGTACGACAAGAACGTGCGAAAAAGGTCGTGGTCAAAGGCCGGTCAGGCTTCACAGACTGTGGCGAAACCCGGGTTAACTCGCAACAAGGTGATGCTGTGTGTGTGGTGGGATTGGAAGGGCATTATTCATTATGAGCTGTTACCACCAGGCAGGACCATCGATTCTGAACTCTACTGCGAACAACTGATGAGATTAAAGCAAGAAGTTGAGAGAAAGCGGCCGGAATTAATCAAAGAAGGGGTGTGGTTTTTCATCATGATAACGCTAGACCTCACACATCTTTAGCCACTCAGCAAAAATTAAGACAGTTTGGCTGGGAGGTGTTAATGCATCCGCCGTATAGTCCTGACCTTGCACCTTCAGATTTCCACCTGTTTCGGTCTCTTCAGAATTCTTTAGGCAGTGTCAGGTTAACATCACGAGAGGACTGCCAAAACCACTTGTCGCGGTATTTTGACCAGAAGTCCCAAAATTTCTATAGCAATGGGATCATGTCCCTACCTACAAGATGGCAAAAAGTTATCGAACAAAATGGTACCTACATACTTTAGTTAAATGTAAATAAACTATATTAAAAAATGTTTTGATTTTTCTTAAAAAATGCGAAGATACTTTTTCTTCACCCTATTATGTATTATAAGTAAATAAGCACATAACTGCTCCGATTACAAAGTCGATTTGTATGGATCACCTGTGCTGGCTGTACTTTTGGTTCCAGAATGGTTATTGATTTTCTATAGTGCTCGGTAAAGGCAATAGGCTAGCTCCCTATAACGAGGGACCAACAAAATTATAAACCAAGTGTGGGTGCGTAATACATTTATATTAATTCTCTAGCTCAAAATTGGCAATCGATGTAAGTATCTTTTAATAACGATTACGTGGTGGAAATGTAACTGCATCATTCTATAATAGAACTAGACTTAAAGGTTTTGTAGGTTTAGTCTACGGAATACGTGTTCTTCTCTGTCCAGTTTTCATTTGCAACAATTAAAAATCCATTATCGTTAACCCTTCTATGAATATGTACAACGCAAAAAAATATTAAAAACAAATTCTTCAATCGAAACTTACCAACAAAGGAGTTAAAGGCGCCACTGTAGATCCAATTCGTCCAATGGTCGAACAAATAGCTAATAGTGTTGTTCTGTAGTTGGTCGGGAAGACCTCCGCAGCGAAAACATAGAGGGAGTTGTATGCGAGGGTGATGAAGAACTTGCCACCTAAGTACATCACGAGGGACCAGTTACCAGCTGAAAAAGAATAAAATTCAAAATGCAGCAATAGCCTTCGATGTGAATTACCAAATCAATGTGAATTCTCTCATGTGGGGAAAGCAAAGGGAACAAAGCCCATACAGCTATATCTTCGATAGTTGTGATTGTCCTTATTACTTTTTTTCTTATATAATTATTATTTATAACTTGTTTTTCTTTTGTGTTCTATTCTTTAATATGTTTGTTCTATTTATTGTTTCTGTTGTACTGTATTGTGAATATAAGTGTATTTTTATTTTATTTTGTATTATAATATGTATGTATGTAGGCCCGGCCAGAATACCAGCGCTGTATCAGCTTCGCCTGATGCAGCATATGCTGAGGTCGGGTCCTAGTTGACCTTATATGTGATTGTTTGTGTATTTTGCGTCTTGCTTGTGTCTGTGGTCTTGAAAGAAAGAAAGAAATAAAATATTTTTCTTTCTTTCTTTCAATTCAATGGCATTATAGTACGAACAATTTGCTACATTTCATAAAGAATTTTGGTGTGATGTAAGATACACCCAAATGAGGATTAAAGGTAAATGTCAATTTATTATAGCTATTATCATCAATGATTGCAACACATACTTCTTGCATTACAAAGTCAAATCAACGAAATAATACATACAAAACATTGAAATGTTAGATTTATTGACTTGATGCTCCAAAATATTTGGAGGTCAGATCGTAAACAAGTATTAAAAATGGATATTTGTCAGGCAAATGTTAAAATACTTTCAAAGTCAATGTAAATTTAAGAAAATATACATATTTTAATAATATAAAAACTTAAAGAATTGTCTTACCTGGTATGAACCCGTAATTAATCAAAATTAATCCGGTTAGGAAGAAAGCTGTTGCTATCACTTTTTTCCTTCCAAATCTGTCCAATACGAAAAGCTTGCATAGATTAGCAGGAGCTTCTATTATTATCACCACAATATAATTTAAATATCTATTTCCTGACAGTTCTATAGCATTTATAGATAAGCCATAATAAACTAATGTTGATGCTGTCCAAAGTGATGAGCAGATGAACAGCCTTTTCCAAATCATTGAAGACTTTAGAAATTGTTTAAAAGTGGATTGGTTTGATTCTTCTGACTCTGTTTTTCTAGCGTCTCTTTTCTTAGTAGCTTCTTTTTCAACTTGGTCGTAATACTCTTTAGGTATAGTGACCTTGTTAAATTTTTCAGATCTTTTGAAGACATTTAAGCCTTCGTCATAGCGCCCTTTGCTGAAGAGCCATCTAAAGCTCTCAGTAAGAGTCCACAGGTAAATGAACACGAAGACTGCTGGAGTGTAGATGATGAACAGCAAGTATCTCCAGTTCTGAAGCCACCACGAAAGTAATGTAACTGTGACACCTCCCAGGATAAACATGGTGTTAAATAGAAGACTTGCGAAGACTCTACCTTTTGGACCAACCAGTTCTAAAGCTGTAAAAGAAATTGACAACAGTTGAGTAACAAGTACAATACAGTAGGTAAAAATAAAAATACTAAACTGACAAAAACAAGTTTACAGGTGTAGAACGATGCAGTGATATAAATTGTGTATGATTCGTTTCCTAATGTGGTACACTCTCTCAATTAAAAACTTTTTCTTCACCTTAGGAGTAATAAAAGTTTTTCCAACTCCAGATGATCCGTTCCTTTTGTTTAACAGATACTTTTGTTACTTACATCAAAGTACATTTCACGGCTACAAAATGAACGGCTAAAAATATTCCCAACATAGAAGCTGACCTACAAACTTTTTAGACTGCCTTTTTACTTTGTAAAAGTTGTGATTAGTGCCATTCCAATCGCTAAAATTAAAATCGCCTTTCTGAATTATATAAATACGTTTTAGCTATCAAGTCCAGTTTTTCTATAAATAGCAATGACTTTGATACTAGTCATGGTTTGATCGTCAGAGCTCCACGGTCACTTTGCAAGAAAGTGCCTAAAACATAGTCTTAGGAAGGATTTGGTGAAGCAAAAACTATATTTAATCAGACATTTCGATAGTTGGTTAACGAACCGTTAAAAGCTAGGTCACGAAGTAGTGAATGATGTTTCCAAGTGAAATTATATTTTATTTTCATCAGTTCATTAATGTATATATATAATTCCGACTGTAGTAATCGGATGAAAATATAATAATAATTATGCGTGATACGTTTTTGATAACGGTTTTCATTTAACAAATACGTCGACGCGATCATAAATAAGCACGTGTTATTTTGTAATATTATTATCACATGATTTAAACACGTGATTGTAAGGCAAGTTTCTCTAATAATTAACTTATTTATTTATTATATTATATTTATCTGTGTTTTTAAATTTTCGAAATTATTGTTTTTCATGTTAAAAATATATTTTTTTATTGAAGCCTATGACAGTTCAGTGGACTCTAGCTCCCATTCCCCATCCTGTGGAGCTTTAGCGATCATCTTTACACCGGGAAAGTGATGTTAAACAGGGTTATTTTTAATAAATCAACAACCTCCCAAAACGGTAACGGTAACCTCCCATAAATGGTTTGTTTACTTTTTGTCTCAGATCAAAATGGATAGATTATAGATAGCTAACATCATAAATAACAATATTTGTAAAATGTGAAAAGTAAAAAAAATATCAAGTGTCGTAAACCTTTTGACATTTTGTCACATTTCACATACAAAAATAAATATCAATTTCTTAATGTTCTTAACTCTGTGCGCATGGCCCGTGCGAGCATCGTGCGTGCAGCCTTTTCATATGAACGGAACATAGACTTACTAATGTCATGACAATACATTTACAAAATAATTTTGAATTAATGTATTGAGTTATGGTAAAACTCGAAGAACAAATGTTGTTAGCTACATAGTCTTTCGAGGTTGTTGATTCTTTAAAAATAAAAATTATCTTCAAAAATAATACTAACCTAAAACAAAACACGCCGTATAAACGCCTCCTCCGAAAGCGGGTTCCAGAAATTCAAATACAACGAACATGTTGTAGTTCGGTGACAGCGCCCGAATAAGCCCGAATACGCCATTGGACACTGAGGCGAACACGAGCGCGAGCCGACGCCCGAACTTGTCCGATATGAGGCCGGTAAGCGGGATGGATATGAAGAAGCCAGCGTTGTGGACCGTGCCGACAAGGGACCGCTTCCAATCTTGACAGGCCAAGTTAAACTGGAAAGGAGAAAAGAAAAACTATTTGTAATTATGCTTATTTACAGTAAACAGTTAATAATAAGTTTGCTGCTGTAATGCCTCTAAATATTCGAGATGGTTCGCCATGTTACCAGTCTTTGGTTTGTCGCGTCCAGAATCTGTCAGCAGCGTTTCACTACCATTATTATTTTGCCGGACGGCGTTCTACACTATTATGGATTTTTTTGTAGCCGAGAATCTGGTAAAATTAGTACGTTCCAAGACTGTTGTACTAGCCTAAGTGTGTGAATGAAAGTTCTATTCTAAAATATACAGCTTATTACTCTTTACAGTTTTAACTACGTAACTGGGTAAATTACTTAATATTACATGAAAGTAATGATGCAAGAAGACGGCAATAATTATAATAAATTAATGTTATAATCACAAGACACGCAAAATTTTCACCATTGCGAATTCTTTGGGAACAGATTAGCTTATCTCAGTAGACATGCACGCCGGAGTTTATATTAAAAACGTGACTTCGAGCGAAAAATGTAAAACCAATTCGATTTTAGTGAATCATTGTGTGGAAATTCTAGACGCTTTTACATGGCAGTGCAAATTGCATTTGCGGCGGATACATTTTATGCAGAGCACTAATTATTTAAATACATTTTTAAATGTGTGATTACAGGTATTTACTATTCGATAAATTTGGTCATTATTTTTATTGTACTCGCATGCACATTCTATTCCCTCCCTCCTATAACAAGGGTTCCTTCAAGAGAGGCGTGAAGGAAGGGTCCTGCTGTTCTCTGGGGCCCTAGCTATCTACGCAAATGGACTCTCCTACTGATTAGCATCAGGTGGTGGCTTTTTTATTAAAAAACAATCTGTAACAGTAGTTACAAAATAAATGTCCATTGAAATTGTACTTTATGATAGTAACTGAAGGTCGAATATAAAGTGGAGAACGGTTTTATTGTGGTACTATGGTGTCAGCTGTACCTATTATAACGCCCTTTGCCATGCTTCCTGACTCTTATTTCCTATTATGATAAGTAAACAAAGTTAAATCACGGCCCTTACAATACTTCGCAATGCTTCCTATAAAACGAAGTAGGTAGGTACTTTTTTAACGTATTTTTTATCAAAACAAAGTTCAAGGGTCTTATGTAGACCCTTATGTCGATGAGTCATAGAACACTCTTGTATGCTTTGATGACGAGTTTTAATAGCAAAAAGTTAACAAATAACATCGTGCTTGTTGAAGTTAATGTGAGTAAACGCAATTTCCGCATGTCAATTATTATTATCACGTTATTCTATTTATACTAAATAGGTCTTCAATCTTTAATTTATTTATTGCATAAACATGTGGATTACAAGGTTGTTAAATATAAAAAAATAATAGCTTGACACATGAACCCTGCAAGGGAATAGCAATCTTGTTTTATAATTAACAATAATTTTTGAATTTTGAAGACCAATCACAACTTTTTAACATATTTGATATACGTAAATAATAAACTTTGTACTACATACTAAAACATTATATACAAATACACTATTAAATAAATGCTTTGCATGTAGCTTACAGAACAACATTTATTTAATTGTCTATTTATAATCAACATAAAACTCACTTACACTATAGTAACACTTATTAATTAGAAAAGTCTTCATTAGATGTACAAATTTGTCGTAGTCTAGGTGTTTGTATTGGGTCCTTACATATGAAATTGGTGTTTTTATTCTGTCTTAGTATTTTGTCTGTAACTATTAAGATTCAGAGTATTCCTAAAAAATAATTACCTCGTCTAAAAATAGACTATATTTTTGAGCTCTTTTGATTGGTTTTGATAATTTGTTGCATGTTTAATTGTGTTAAAATTGGACACGGAGACAACTCTTTTTAAGTGCCTCCCGAATACATCATTTTATTTGCATTCACTTAAAAACGATAAATAATTCTTATGAAGTGTGATATTACACATATTACTAAAGCATGTCTAATGATACATGCCAAATATCTCTGGATTTGTCGTTGGAAAGGAAACTGATAAAATGTTAGTGTGGAAAATGCAGAATTCCCCAAAATCTCCATACAAAACACCAATTTCATAGGTAAGGACCTAATATTAGTAAAGTTAACAAAGCATACTAAAGTGGTAGTGGGATGGTTGATGTCGTAAAGTTCTTGAGTGGCAACCGAAAAATGGAAGTGGAATTCTGAAAACGTTGTGTGTGGGACGGACTGCTACAGATAAAGCAGATAAAGTGGAAGGGCGTGTAGAGAGAGAGGAAGCCCGAAGAATAGATGGATCGACAGTGGAATGATATGATGCGAAAAGGAATGAGGGTTGAGTCGAGTGTTATGAGAGAGTGGAGAAAACATGTTGCGCCGAGCCAAGATAAAATCGGGAACCGGGTTGGACAAATAAGAATTGTAGGTTGGCTGGAGCGGGCTGGCTGGGGGCCGAGGACTGTAAGTTGTGACGTGTATTGGGGTCTAAGGCTGCCTGTCCGTGTCCATTGCAGCGGAGAGGACAACGGAGCTTGAGCTGTGTCAAAATTAACCAATAGCATCGCTTCAAATCTGATGACACTGATCATATATCTCGATTAACCAATAGCGATGGATGGAATCGAGATAATGCAAGTATTACGATTTGTTTTGAAACCAAGCGTGTCAACTTTTTAATGTCTACTGTGACGTCACAGTTGTGTAATTTAGAGATGGGAAATCCAAATTGATTGAAAAATATCTATGCCGCCCACTTGCCGTCGATGCTTCTTCTTCTTCTTCATCACACAGCGAGGCATTTTTAGTTTTTGCAGCCATTCGGTCGCACGCAGACTAGTTAGCAACAGCCAAGACGTTTAAGTCGTTTAAGACCAAGTCGGGGTTTTCGAACACGCACAGTAAATGTGTATCTCTGCGTGTAGTGTCAGCATACTACTATATTCTCAATAAAGTTTAACAAATACAAAATTCAGTTTAGGCATGATACACATAAACAAACGGCGACTTTCTCGTTATACAGTTCTAGGCTAACTAACTAACTACTTCTGCGACCCGGTGCTCGTATGTACTGTCTATGGTGTCAGTCCGCTTTTTGAGTAGCAATCATCCCAAGATACACTCCCTGCTAGACATAGAAACACATACCTACCTTTTATATAGTATTAGGTTACGGATTTACGGTCTATGAGCGCTCGTCTACTCATTCAAGGTGTCCACGGAAGACCACCGTCGTGGTGTTCTACGCCCGACATATGCTGAGTGCGACTCCTATTCAGTGCCTTAACCTGTATTGTTTAATATGTCATTATGTATTGTCTTTGTCTATGTTTGATTATTTTCTATGTCATTTCTTACTATGTGTGTACTGAATAAAATTTTATTCTATTCTATTCTATTACGGTTGGAGACCATCTAGACCCCCGGCATGTCGTTCGATAGTCTTGTACTGACGGATTTAGGTTGATGTTAAATGAGTGTTATGTTTCAAACAAATAGTAATGTACGGAAGTCCTCAGTTTATATTCATCCCATTACTGGGCACAGACCTTCCTCATGGAGAAACACACGAGGAGTATGGGCCGTACACCACCAGGCTGGCCCAATGAGGGTTGGTGGGTAGAAATGGTGGACCGGCACCAACAGCTTAACGTGCCTTCCGAAGCACAGAGGAGCTCAAGATTACAAAATTTTGGTCACCCATCCATGGCCTGACCATGGAGAAGGTAGCTTTGTTTTCGATCGAAAGCTAAAGTGTTCTAATTACTACGCCACCGAGTTCTCGATGTTTGCTAACCCCGAAACTATGACGATGATATTTAAATCGTCACGTGCCAATTGGTGCCACGTGACAAACTACTTTCAAACGGTATAATGTTGATGCGTCAGGCTGTTTTGAAATGAAATGTTTGACGTCTTACCTACCAATTAATTCTATCAACCGGTCAAAATCGCGTCAAGATAAATTTTGGCATGGTCATGAAACTTATAAATTATACATTTGATAGGCCATAACAATAAAAGAAGTTTTAAATTTATAAGGAAAATTATTTATTTAAGAAGTAAATATTGTTGCAAAATTTTTGAACTAACAGACCAATCGGAATGTGTTTTTGATTGTAATTTTGTGTGTGACAATACCTACTGCGTGTGTTGACGCTAAATGCATGCATATGTTATTCCTACACCCGAAGGGGTAGGGCATAGTAATGCACCTCTACCGTAATCACACCCACACCCACGCGTAGCCAGTAATTTTAATCAGTGGTCGCACGTTGACAGTAAATACCGTTGACAACCTCCGTGGTCGAGTGGTCTGTTCGCCGTTCAAAGGCGTCGCCATCTCGAGAGGTTCTGGGTTCGATCCCCCGTGGGGGCAAATGTTTGTGTGAACAGGCATTTGTTCTCCAGTCTTGGATGTTTATATATGTATATTATATTCTGAATATTTATATGTATTTATCTATTAAATATATTTATCCGTCATCTGGTATCCATAACACAGGCATTAGATGTCTAGTATGGGCCAGTTGATAGGTGTGAATGTCTGAAGATATTTATTTATTTTATTTTAATAAAGCAGCAGCAGAAGCAGTAAAGCATTTTTGGGCCAGCAAGGTGAGGGTGGCTAGAGCAGGAGGTATGTCAGCATGCTGCACTAGCTATCTTCATATATCATCAGGCTTATCATCAGGTAGTGTGGAGTCATTTGCTGAGGTTTTCATAGAAAAAAATGTTTTAAGCTTCGTTCCATTAAAGCTATGTGCATATAAGCAGACGTTCGATGAGAAATAAACCAATAAGGCCCACTTGCGCGGTCGAGAGTTAGCACCTAACCCTGGGGCGAATATATGGGCAAACTCTGGGTTAGGCGCTAACTCTCGATCGTGCAATTGGGCCTAAGACTGTTGTTTCCAAAGAAATTCAAAATCAAGCTTCCCTATTGGTGCGCACTTCTCAGCTACTTCGTATCGACGAAAACGCACCATTTTTAAACATGACTGGTAAGCTCATGGCTTTCATCTCACCTCATGGTAAGTGTCGATAATGCCGAAGGTGGAAGCGAGCTTCACCTGTTATCCTCAACAACTGAGGAACTGGCTATCTTACCTCTGATTGCCGGAACACAATGCTTATAACATTGTTATTATGGCGATAAATTTAGGTAAGACGGTGGTATCTAGCCAGGCGGGCTTAGAAGCCCTACCACCAAACAAACCGAGCGAAACTCCTGCCCGCGCGGGGATCGAAGCCCGGACCTCCCGATCTACACCCGGTGATGTCAACCCGTAGACCAAATAGGCGGTTAAAAACATAAGGGCAAAGGCATATTGATTATAATCAAATAGTTAGGTTGGTTTGTTTGTCAATAACCAAATGGGTACTATTATTTCTCAATTCGGACCATGCCTTATTGACCAGATGATCTCCATGTTCTCCTTTACGCGTGTGCTCATAAGATTCAAATCAAAAGTGTGATGGTCAAAATATTAACAAAATTTGAAACACATGTTCCCATGGGAATATCGGAATAAAAAATAGCCTATTATATGTCTTTTTTCGTGCTCTATACCAGCGGTTCTCAAACTTTTTTGCTATGGAAACTCTTTTGGAAAGCGAAATACTTGATGGAACCCTAGACTAAAAAATTGCTTTATTCTTTATTAATAAGTATAATAAAAGTACAATAATAACAGTTACTACTTGTTACCTATTTTACTAAGTAAATTAAATTACATACTACAATTAAAGAATAATAAAAACGAAAATGATGGGAGGCATGAAATTGTTTTTAATTTTTCATCAATTGGTTGATATCAGGTTTGATAGACGACAGTGGAAAAAAAAGACGTGTGGCACTCGGGGACTGCCGCGGTAAAGCTATTGCATAGCATTTTGTATCAACTTATGCAATTATAATTTTATTTATTTATTTTATTCATGCAGTATTTCTTTTTCTTTGATATTAATTCAAGTTACACTTTTTGAGCGTGGTGACCGATAAGAAAACAAATTTTTCTATTATTAAATAAATAAAAAAAGTTAATATTGTTTAAAATATTTTTTATTATTTTACAATACATGTGGGTTTTATTATCTTAACGCCGTGTCGAAGACTGCCGAACTGAAACGACATTAGACGATGCACGGCCTTCAAGCCACACCTCCTTGCGCATCGGAGTGGGGAGCGTGAGGTTTTTTCGTTACGGAATTTCTGGATTCGGTCCCCGCGCTCAAGGCCCGCGATAGAAGCTATGCAATAGCTTAAAAAAGCTTGAATAAAAATAAAAAATAAAAAAAATGTGGTGTAAATAATCTCGGAGTCGAAAGTTGTTTATTCACTATTACCTATAGCGTAATGTCAGAGGCGGCAATTACCAAAGGGACTGCGCGCTCACAAGTACATAGGTGTCGGCGGTGGCGGCATAGTTAAATATTGTGCCAGAGTCAATGAGTACAATCATTGACTCTGGGACAATATTTTTGTGTGTCAGAGAGAGCATTTTTTTTCAAAATTCTTGTGGAGCCCAACGGGGGTATCCCCCTGTTCCTAGGGTTCCGCGGAACACACTTTGAGTACCGAATTTCGATTAAATCGGTTCATTAGGTTTGACGTGGTAGTGAGACCGACAGACAGACGGACAGAGTTACTTTCGAATTTATAATATTAGTATGGATTTATAACATCATATTTTTATATTATATTATTTTATTAGAAACATTGTCTAGTAAGTGAATTGAAATAAAACTTTTTGATGATTTGTGAATATTGCTTGGCTCACATTGTGCCTGGTGCAACAGGCTCGCCACTTGATGAAATTTGGGTGTTAAACACCCCTCGGGGGTAGAGCATGACGATATGTATGTTTCTGATTGAAATAATAATATATTGTCATAAAAAACTCATTTGTTCTGTGATAACTAGATATTCTAATACGTTTGGATTATAATATGTATTTATTTAAATATATATTATAAAAAGGCTATTAAGCTGCCAATAGGGATTTTTAATCGTCAATGTCATTTACGAGATGACTTTATAATGAATGTGTTGATGTGGTTATTATGAAATTTTAATAGGCTAGTTGACTCTTATCAAAAGTAATGAAAGTAATGTTTAATTCACACAGTATTTAGTACAAGGGTCTGAAATATACCAAGTTCATTAAAGAAAGAAATAAAGAAAGATAGATATTCAATTTAAACATGTTTAATATTTACTTTTTTTATCTGCCAAAAACGCTATCCGCCATGTTAGTGAAATTAGTGAAGTAACGTGTCATGTAAACAATTACTACGCATGGTCAAAATCCGTCAAACGCCAGTCGCTGCCAATCAAGCATGTCTGTCGGCTGTGTCAGCCTGTGTCACGCATGCGTATTGAATTGTTTATTGTTCATAATAATGGAGGAGACAAAGCTACCTTCACCATGGCCAGGCCGTGGATGGGTGGCCAAGACTTTGTGATCTCGAGCTCCTCCGTGCTTCGGAAGGTACGTTAAGCCGTTGGTCCCGGTCGTATTTGTGACCGTTTCTACCCACCAACCCGCATTGGGCCAGCGTGGTGGTGTTACGGCCCATACTCCTCATGTGTTTCTCCATGAGGAAGGCCTGTCCCAGCAGTGGGACGTACGGCTGATGATGAAGATAATGAACCATGGATACAGAGTCCTTCAGTCGTATACATTGTGTGTAGTCTAGTACATTTCAATGCATCCTGGGAGAGTTTGCCGCTGTTGTGCTACTTTGATGAGGTGGATTACCACGATAAAAAACTCGTCACTTTTCACACCACTCCGAATCACGCCCACCATAGTCAAATTTAGCCAAAAACTCGTTTACCAACATCGTGACCTTACGGTCACGGCACAGGTAATTCATAGACCATCAGGGCCGAAGGCGTTTTTGACAGATAAGCAAAAACGTCATTTAAAATTTATTGTGATAAAGGCCTTAAAAATTTTTTTAGGTTATGGCTTAAAATAATGTAATCATTTGGGGCCCATTATAAAAAAGGGTCAACTAGCCTATTGCAACTCAATTAAATTAATAGTTACGATGTTCATGTCTAAATAATAGTTTATGGACTATAAGTTTAAGTTTAAGTCTTAAACTAAGCGAGTGATTTTGTTTTGGCTGGTAAATAATTGGAGATTGCTTGTTATACCTATATACATACATACACTTAACGACTATTATCCTATAAGGGTTAGTCAGAGACTAGGCAAAAGCACCGCAAAAGCAGTCCGCGCTTCACCAAGCAGTGACTGTGTTATAGTTTTGATTATAAACCTATTTTTTAATGTGCAACTTTACTGCTAAATATTGGTATTGGTCTGACCAAACCCAATTTTTGTATGGCTAAAATGTGGTCTTAAGGAACACAGTGCTCCTTGGACTCTGCCAACTTCTTCGGGGATTACAGGCGTTTTAAACTATTGGATGTCGTGCAGTTCAAAGTCCATTGGTCGCCTTTTACGACACCCAATGGAAGAGACGAGTTGGTAGTATTCTTTTAATGAGCCGCTACCACACGACTCCCTACGACGACGATACCTATATAAAATGATATAATACATTATAAATTTGTAGTTATTTAAAAGACTGTGGATTATTATTGATCCGGATTTTGGGGCAAATTAACATAAATTTAAAATTCGTAACGATCGGTTATTTGTAAAACAATTTATGAGGTTTCGTTATTGTGCATTATATTGAATAAATTACTTTATTACTTGAAATTAGACGTAACTTTGAGAAAAACTTTTCGCAGTTATGATTTGTGCCGTTAAAACATGCTCATAATGCTCATAGTCAGACACTCATCGTAAAAGGTCGCGATAATAAGTTGCAAACATATTAGTTTAACTAAACGTGTGACTGTATTGATCTTTTGCAATTACTGTTATTTCACTGCTAGCACTATTTGAACGACACATAACAGTTTTCTAGTAGAAACTAGCGTTGGGTTTTGTTTACTGTATTCCATTCTAGGTGTTGCGAAGTAACCCTTGTTATAAAGTATATTTCTACTTTTTTATGTCTTTTTGCTTTTCCCTGTCATTCCTTTATTAGCTATCGACATGCTATCGATAACACTTTAAAGGTGTTCTTTGACTTTTTTGGTAAACAGACTGCCTAAGAGATGGAAATTAAGGAACGTGGGTATAGTTGTCTCTGCCTTCGTCAAAAAAATCGCTGTCTGCAAGTACGTGCATATATTGTCGAAGCAGAAATAATATCAGCAGATCGTGATCGCTCACCGTGCTGAATGAATTGATCACTGAGACATCATAAAATATCTGAGTGTTAGTCGACAACATGAAGTCAATCTCGTTTTAAGTTCTACTATCCGGACTTTTCCAGATACATTTTCGACGCAGCCGTTTAGTTAAGAACGAGTTCATCATATAGAATCCCTCCCTCTCCATATAGTCGGCAAGCATTTGACCACAGGAGTTCGCGGTTCCAAATCCAGATGGCTCCAGTTTCACAACTCATCATCGCTAGTTTGCCTAGCTTTGCGTTGAAATCTCTCCTGACAACGCAGCAGTGAGTCCTGGAAGCATGTATAGCCTGAGAAATATGCGCATACATTACTTCCACTTCCACGTCGGGGTGTGTCGATGTCGGGGCATATACATGTATGACCTTAAGCGAATACAGACTGGTAATTCTGAGTATAAGCTACTCTATTCGACACACTTCAAATTCACACAAGAGATTTGTGGACAACAAGCCCAACACCACCTTGGGACAGATCTTCGCCCTCCCGGAAATAAAGCAGGTTGCCGGATTTTAGGACCATCGTGTCCTCGCCCTCTCGTCGGACTTCGGATAGTCCCACTACACTCCAGCGAATCCTGCTTAATTCTTTCTCTAGTTCCAGCATCTTGTCCTCAGCCAAAGTCATTTGACGGCCACCCGGGGATTAATCGTCGCCACCCGGGGATTCACACCCCTGGTACCGGCGCCTCGCCGACGTCCATCACAGTTGGCACGGCCTCCGGTACCGCCGGGCACTTGGGCCGTCCATGATTGTATAAATCCATGTGCCGTTATTTGGGGGGTTTGGGCTTACAAATAATATAGGGATTGCACTGTATGTTGCATAATCTGTGTCAATAGATGCAAAGTCTCAATACTACCCACCCAGAAATAATGTTACTAGATGTTACCAGACCAATCGATCGATCGTCCATCGATGACATGGATCGATGGTAAAATGGATTAGTCGACATCGATCGATAGATTCTACCATACGATTAATCGATTCTACCATCGATCGATGCTCTCGATTGACGATCGATCAACTGGCCTGGTAACACCTTAAGGGTGTTACTAGAACAATCGATCAACGTTGATCGACTGGTCTGGTAGCTTTAATTGACTGATGGATACCGCTCAACTAACCAATCGATTGATTCTATCCGTCGACGTTGATCGATAGGTCTGGTAGCTTTAAAAATATCTATAGCTATCGATCGACGTCGATTAGTCGATTCTACCATCGATTGGTCTGGTAACACCCTAAGGCCCAATTGTACGATCGAGAGTTAGCGCCTAACCCTGAGTTTGTCCAATATATTTGCCCCAGGGTTATGTGCTAACTCTCGACCGCGCAAGTGGGCTTAAGGCTCATTTCAATCAGAGTTATGCTGTGTCAGCTGTGTGCGACGAAAAATAGAACAATAAGATACATCGTTACACGTAACTCGTAGAATGATGCCATCCTATTTGGTCTATTTTTCCTCGTACATAGCATAACTACATAGAAAGCTCTGGTGAAAAGGCACCATTACTCTTCAAGAAGCCGCTTTAAGATAGTGATAGACAAATTTATTTATTAACTTAAAAAAAGGAGGAGGTTATCAATTCGACGAAAAGTGTTATGTTTTAAACAAACCGACGAATTCCCACACTTGTATGAAAAGCGAGGGATACGGGTTCGGTTTCAATTTTGATATATAACATTTCTTTTCTCTCTTTTCTTTTTTTTCCTATCGAAAGACAAAGCGTACTAACCACGACGCCACCGAGCTCCTCACCAAGCCCTACCACCAACCAAACCGAGCGAAAAAATTTCTACCTTCCTGAGGAATCGAACCTCGGACCTCCCGAACAAAACCCGGTGGTTCCAACTGCTAGACTAGGAGGTTTAGGCTACCTGTTTCCCATCAGGAAGGCCGTATACTTGTTTTACACCCTTGTCGCATAAAAAAAAGGCTTAACTAATTGTATTGTGTGGTATGTTAGCTAGCAACGATAGGTAGGTTATGGTTTAGTATTATAAATATGTCAGTAAATATTGAACTTCAACGAAAGCCAATTATATTTTATGCGGGTTTTATGGTAGGTACCGCAGTTAGAAACAGAGTGTAATGAACAAGAGTAATGTTAGACAAGGAGGTATGTTATTGCGGTTTTAATAATGAAAATTGCTAAAGAAACTGAGGTAACAAGTTTAAAGTTAACTTTTCCTGTATCAGAGAGAAAAACTGAGTAAATACATGCCTCAACGTCATATGAAAAAGGCGAAATCCACTGCTGGACATGGACCTCCCTAAAGATTTTCATACCAATCGGTTAAACGCTGCTGCATCCAGCAACTTTAAGAAAGCTTGACATTTAGAAAATTTTCGGGTTAAAAGTGCTAAAAAAAAATCTGTACATAGTTCCATAATAAAAGTTATTGATATTTTTATTGCTTAGTGCCTTTAATTAAAAGCCTGTTGTGATCCGTAGTAATAGTCAACTCAAAAGTTAAAACCTAGACCAATAGCGTCAATGGAAACGCCAAAATGTATGACGCCTGCTTGACATATTGTTAAATGTGCCATGAAAATTCGAAGCAATACACAGCTGTGCCGCCAGCCGCCATTTTACTAAGTCCTGCATTGTCTATGATAATTTAACTATAGTAACATTTGAAAATACGACTATTGGACAAGCGTCATATCACGACATCATACATTTTCGCCATTGGTCCCTATTTCAACCTACTGGTCAACATGACCACGGATAAATAAAAACGGCCCTTACTGTCCTTTCACAAAGCCTGGCTCGGAGAGGAGAGCATTTTTTTATCACTTTTAAAACAGTATTTTGTGTCATTGCAATAAGGTTCGTTTTTACATACATATAATCACGACTAAGGGTTAGTCAGAGATTAGGCAAAAGCACCGCAAAAACAGTCCCCTGCCATAATTCGCGCTTCACCAAGCAGTGACTGCACTAAGCGTGACAGGTGGTTAGCCCGTCGCCGCTATAAGCAATTGGATGGCTGTGCATTTCAAGTCCATTAGTCGCCTTTTACGACACCCAAGGGAAGAGATGGGTTGGTAGAGTTCTTTTAATGAGCCGCTACCACACGTCTTGTTTTTACGTTTCAATTATTTTGTTATTGGAAATGCTCGAGTATCCTAACGCGCTTAGTGAGAAATAATAGGAGTATCCGATCGGCTGCTCTTATGACGTACTCTTCTGCGGGCGGAGAGAAAATTGGCTCTGATTCTCTTGGCGCCGGTGTGTGTGAAATTACTTTAACTGTGGAGCCAGTTGTCGCCATCGGTATTTCCGTACCGTTACGACATTCAAATCTTCAAGAAAAGAGCGTACAACTTTATAAATGGACGGCAATGCATTTGTGACCCCTCCGGTGTTGCAAATGTTCATGGGCGACGGTAACCACTTTCCATCTGGTGAACCGTCTTCTCGATTGCCCCCTATTAATATTAAAAAAACCAGTTTACTACCGGAGGGCATGGTCAAAAGAAAATACTGTCTAGATCCCCTGCAAGGGTTCAACCATTGCATCCTCCTGAAATGTGGGTTGACACCTACTCCTTATGATAAAAGTCATGTTTTCAAAAGTTTTCCAATAGTTAGCGAAGTAAATCCTCACTCACCTCTTTAACAATAGAATGCTCTTCCAAATAGACGTAAGAGTCGCACTCGATCTCCGATGAAGTATCGAAGTGGTAGGGGGTGCAGTAGCTCTCGTTCCCAGAGGAGATGTTCTGGAAGGGAGCGTACCGGAGACACTTGTATGGCACACCGTGTTCGTCGTGCGGTATGGTGAAGTTGTACAGTGTGGTGTCGCCACCGCATTCTGGGACTGCACACCTGGAAAGAAGGTTAGGTCCAGTGACTTGATGTACAGGGGTAAATTTAATTTATCAATGACCTCGCAAGACTAGGTTATTTATAAAGTTGGTTACCCATAGTCCGCGCGGAACTAGTTGGCCGCGCCTTAGGTATGTGAGTGGTGGGACGGAGAGGCGGGGGCGCTTGCTGACATTACTCAGTTTGGTGCCGTAGTTCGCGACGGCAACACGCATTGAAAGTTCCGGCTACTTAATTAAAACGCACTAGCGACATGAGTCGCCACTCAAAGCGCGCCCAACGAGTTCCGCGCGGACTATAGTCGGCTAGTTCGTTGATGTTTTAAAAATAATCCTATATATGTAGACATTATTATTAATATATTTATTACTCATTGAATGAACTTTGTAACGCTTTGTATTTAATCTCTATATATTTTGCACACATTTACCTACATCATAACCTGGATAGTCTGGATAGTAAGAAAAACTCTTGCTACCTTTTTGCCAGGGCACTACCGGAGGCCTTTATCCAGACTATCCAGGTTATGATGTAGGTACCTAAATGTGCGCAAAAATATATAGCTCCGCTTGTCTGCGCCGGTGTGTGTGAAACAACACTTACACTTTTTTGCCAGTTCACTACCGGAGGGCCGGCCCTCAAGGTCAAGAGAAAATACTGTTAAGATTCCCTGCAAGGGTTCCATCATTCCATCCTCCCGAAATCATGGGTGTTAACAGTGGTAGTGCCCTGGCAAAAAGGTAGTAAGAAAAGCGTAGTTGGTGCTGACAATTGTTAATTTGATTATAATGTTTTTTAATTATTATGTTTTAAATATTTCAACAAAAATATTGTAACTAGTGTAAATTGTATATACCAACGTTAATTGATTATTTTTAAGAATGTAGGTCTATAACATAAGATTATAGCTTTAGCTATTTCTTAAATTGAAATGGCACGTGGAGCCCGGGTTTTTCTTTAAATTCTTCGGTATAAATTAAGAAGATTTTTTTTTATTACCATATGTATTCCTATTATTGTTTTATTGCAAATTTCGTATCGACACATGTACGAATATAATATCATCACGTTTGTATAATTATGAAGCTTAAAAATAATTTAAGTTAGGAAGATTTTTTATTATTTTAAACAATACAGAGAACTGGTTAGACATTTTTTTATCTTTAAATATTTTTTGTATAAGTAAAAAAATATTTAAAATTAAATTTTTAACGGTAATTCAATAATTTAAAGAAATATCATTTTAAAAAAAATTATTACACTTTTTTTAAAATAAAGCAGCTAAATACTAGGGCTTTGTCATAATAGTTAATGTAGGTAAATCATTTGGCATATCAAGGAAAATGAACAAGATAATGCGTCAAAATAAAACCACTCTCATTGCTGCCTGTAATGCGACCTTCCTATTCCATTGTCAATTTTCTATGGATCCCGATGGCTTTTGTAATTACACGATTCTCATTCATTTTTGACATTAATGAGGTTGGCATTGTGTAATAATCATTGATTTACATACACACAGCATGACTTTAGCCATCGGTGAAATTTTAATAATAATAATTCATTTATTTGCATGAATAAGTAAAAGGATGCAGGGTTTAAGGTTATGTAAGGTTTCATTCCAACACTTTGAGCTACATTAAGAAGTGTCAAGAACAAAATTGTGTAGGGAAAACGTGTAAAGCGCCCCTAGCAGAAACTAGTTGAAATCACATTTCTTAAAGAAATTGACATTAAAAAACTTACACTTGGTTACAGATTAGAAGTTAAAGTATGGAAGTGCCGTCTTGCGTGAAGACTTTATAAAATTTTGTTTGATTAATAAGAAACACTTTATAAAATTTTGTTTGATTCATAAAAAACATTTTCCTTATTTATTTCACAACCAAACACCGAAACTTTGGCAAAGACACTAATATACATTGAATGAAATAATTTATTCTGTTGTAATTATTTAAAAAAACTAATTTTTTTTTTCTAAACTGTAGTGCTAATAAAGAATCGAATTCTGACGAAAATGTTTTGAGTAATATCTCGTGAATAATTTAAATGAATAAATTTTAGAGTTTAATTTTTATCAAAATTATTACGAAATATACGAATTTCAATACAATAATAATACATTTCTATAGCTCTTGATTGGTTGAGTTTTTAGAAATATTTTAAAAAGTCTGAAAGTGAAGTCAATAGTTGATCATGCTCAAAAAATTAAGTAATGACTAAGTAAGGTCAGTATTGAGTTTAAAAAAATAATCTATAAATCAAAGTCTAAATAACGAAAAGCGAATGAGTAAAAAAACACAGTTGAACACAGTTATTAAAACTTCTACCTTGGGAAGGTTTCCTTAGAATTTCCATTTTTTTTTCTTTTAATTGCAAAGCAAAGAAAAGTTTGTCACGGTTGGTTTCATTGAGAGCAGCCGCTAATTAGAAACTTTCTTACCTTTGTCTATTTTGTTACTGGAATTTGACGTTAAATTTCGAGAAGGTCACTATTTTTAGCACACGTTTTTTAATTTAATTGGCTATTTTCAAATGTAAATAAATATTAGACATTTAATTAGCTACATAATCTTGTTAAAACTTACAAAATATCATTTTAAATCTTTTTTACAGAATACGTAATATAGTGACATAATATATCGTAATATCGGAAAAATCGGATAGTTAATGAATATTCATGAAGTTACAATGGCAGTGGTAATTTTGTATATGAATAATAATTTTCGAAATCTGCTTGATGTATAACTTTTTTGCCTTGCTCGCTTTACTCAGATTGTGCCCGGTGCATGGCAACAGGCTCGCCACCAGACGACGACTAGGACAAGTGTGGGTGTTTAATACCTCTATTCCTGAAGGAGTAGCCTTCGGTAATAATATTTTTTTTCTATCTTTTAATTTACTGTTAGATTTGTATTTTTTGTTTAGTTTTCCTTTTTTATTTTAGTATTAATATATTTCGGTATATAATACTTAATAATAATAATAAATTTCTTTATTGCAACTTATTGTGTGAGTAACAATATTAAAATTTATGCTACTAAACTAGGACAAGTCCTGTGTTTAAGTCGGCAACGATTCCTCCTACAGTGCAATTTCTTAAACTTACTATGGTAACTATTTAAACTTATTATTTTACTTACATAATCACTATTGTGTGTGTGATTATGTGGACTTGTGAATGATGTGCGTGCTGGTAAAAATGTAAGTGATGTGTGTGTTTGTGAGTGTGTGTGCATGTAGATTATGAGGTGAATGGGTGTGTGAGTTCGTGTGCAAGTACTGCAGTGTTTGCATTTGTTGTGTTAGTCTATACACACATAGAATAGGGGCGTGATGATTTGTTATGATTTTTTTGCCGAAAACTGCTTACAATAAACAATACACATCATTTTGTAATCCAGTGTTCCCGAGTTCCCGACAGTAGGAGTGTTACACATACATGTAACTCATATTTTTATCTCACATGTATTTTATTTATTAATATGTCTGTTTTAACCATCTGGATCTACTTAAACAGTGTTTAACTCAAAGTATGGATTTTTAATATATGAATTATTGTGGTCTACATTTAAAACATCTCGTTTTCGTAATTCTAGTGGAACTGTACAAAAGAACGTTTAAAAAACTAACGTTTTCTAGCACCGGTTTATTTTAATCAATTGTCATTACAAAATTGCAAAGCAAAGAAAAGATACTTCTTCACTCGTTGAATCGGCAGTACAGTCGAGACGATAAGAGTACAATAGCAAATAGTTCACACATGATATTTTGTATTGTGTGTATCAGTTTCTTGTAAACAACATTGTATGACAATGAAGTAGTGTCTCCTACTGTTTAAGTTGCGAGGTAAGGGTTGGCGGCCACTTGCAATAGAGAAACGTTGAGTACATTTAAAAGCCTGATGAATCACATTTAGCCAACTTCGGCGAATGTCCTGATTCTGAATGGAACTATTCGTTTTTTTTTGTACATATGACAGGTAAGCTCTTGGCCTTCATCTCACCTGATGGTAAGTGACGATAAGGCCGAAGGTGGAGCTTCACCTGTAATACTCAACAACTGAGGAACTGGCTATCTTACCTCTGATTGCCGGAACACAACAATGCTTTTAACATTCTTATTATGGCGACAGATTTAAGTAAGACGGTGGTAGCTAGACTAGCTAGTCAGGCGGGCTCAGAAGCCCTACCACCAACCAAACCGAGCAGAAAAACTTCTGCTCCCATGGGGAATCAAACCCGGACCTCTCGATCAACACCCAGTGGTGTGAACCACTAGACCAGAGAGGCAGTTAAAATTCGTTATTCGTCTTCATTTGCCTTACTTCGTGTGTCTTCAACTACAGAGACTATAGACTATTCAAAAAATATAGACGAATAGCTCTCCACATTTGAACATTCGCCGAATGTGCCAATGAGCCATAATTTTAAATATTACCAACTCAAATTGTGTGATTTTAAACATTATTTTGTACCTTTTACCTACACCGTTCTTTAGGAGGAAAAAACATTCTCACTTAAATTTATTGATCAGCGTATAAAAATATCAAAGCCCTTTTTTATAGTCATGGTCTAGTGGATAATACAGCGATGAGTACCGGCGGCTGCTATAGCAACAGATACTCACAAAAAATGGAACTTGTAGATATGCGTTCCGGAGTCCGGAGAAACTGAAGATTTTAATGTTTTGGCCACCCATCTATGTTAGAACCTTTCACGATATTTGCTTAATTCAAAGTTGTAACCACGTTGTTTTTAGTGGTTTTTAGTGAATTCAATATTATAGATTAAATTTCGTTAAACCTACTTTTTCGTTATCGAATGCTTGATTTATTGCATTAGGTATCCTATAATAGTTAGACTGTAAATGATTAATTACAATAAGAAAAGAACAGTATAATAACTTCAAATTTTTTCTTAATTAAGTGTAAGCAAGAGTTCATTTTGGAGTTATATTTCAAAACCAGCTGTCGCCCGCGAATCTTCCGCGGTTATTATGGTTTTTGACCTATCCCACAGGAACCCTTTAATTTTCCGGAATAAAAAGTATCTGTTTTTTTTGGTATTTTCCCTTTTTTTACATCTCCCTGACTTGATTTTAAGCATTTTTTTTCTTTGTACAGACTTTTGACCTCTACAATTGTATTATATGTAGGTATAGATGATTACTTGGCAGTATGAAGTTAAAAAATAACGTGAAGATCTGTAATTTTTGTCTATTTCACCCACTTCACCGAAAAAATGGTGTACCTAATTGTCTGATGTGTTTCCTGGACTGCTTGGGTTCTTACAACTGATTCTGCTTTTATACAAAAAAAAACTTGTCTTCAGTATATATAAGTCCAGCACACAGCACACAGCTGGGCACAGGCCTTCTTTATGGAACACATGAGGAGTATGGGCTGTAACACCACCACGCTGGCCCAATGCGCGTTGGTGGGTTGAAACAGTCGCAATAGCGACCGGGACCAACGGATGAACGTGCCTTCCGAAGCACGGAGGAGCTCGATATCACAAAGTTTTGGTCACCTATCCACGGCCTGACCATGGCGACGGTAGCTTTGTTTTCAATCGAGAGCCAAAGCGTGCTGACCACTACGGCACCGAGCTCTTTTAATAGTGTAGGATTTTTTAAAGCAATAGCATAAAGCAGCGACGGGTTCACCACCCGTCAATCTGAGGACATGTGCAGTGACTGCTTAGTGAAGCGCGGACGGCTTTTGCGTTGTCTCTGACTAAGGACCTAATATAATCACGACTATTATCCCCTAAGGGCTTTAGGGGATAATAGTCGTGATTATATAAGATCCTTACCTAGGAAATTGGTATTTTGTATGGAGATTTTGGGGATGTTTGCATTTTACATACTAACATTTTATCAGTTTTCTTCACAACGACAAATCCAGAGATAATAATATTTGGCATGTATCATTAGACAAGCTTTAGCAATATGTGTGTGAACACGCTTGATAAAAATTATTCATCGTTTTTATGTTAATGTAAATCAAATGATGTATTCGGTAGGCAGTTAAAAATAACTGTCTTTGTGTCTAATTTTAACACAATTAAACTTACAAAAAATTATCAAATTAAGTAATACGAGCTCAAATATATGGTATATTTTTAGAAGAGGCAATTATTTTATAAGAATGTTCTGAGTTACGGACAAATTGCTAAGACAGAATAAAAACACCAATTTCATAGGTAAGGACCCAATAAGTATGCATTTTATTTTTAAAAAAAGGTAATAATGACTATATTTGGCAATGTTATTTCAAAACAATTTAACAACATACACACGAGACGCTATAAGAGCAGAAACAAACAAGGAAATATTCTTGAAAAAAAAAAAACGCAAGTGACTCAATAAATCGACTGCTTAACGTGAATACTGTGGTGAATACTGTAGAATTTTTTACCGTTTTCTAAATTCGTACCAGAGAACGCACTGTTAGTAGCTGCAAGTACGAATGGTTAGTTACATTGCTGACTTCCGCCAACAAACAAACCTGTAACAGAATATTAGAAAGAATAGCCAATGCGGTATATTCCAGTAGCGATTCCGCGTTGTAAATTGTTAGGTTCGAGACACAACAAATATTATACGTGTTTGTATATTTGTATGCCAAGATTTGTTAAAGTAATTATGTTAGAATAGAATTTATTGGTGGTGGAGGAGCTCGGTGGCGTAGTGATTAGTATGCTTTGACTTTCGATTGAAAACAAAGCTACCTTCGCCGTTTTTAGGCCGTGGGTGGGTGACCAAAACTTTGTGATCTCGCGCTCCTCCGTGCTTGGTCCCGGTCGTTATTGCGACTGTTTCTACCCACCGACCCGCATTGGGCGTGGTGGTGTTACGGCCCATACTCCTCATGTGTTTCTCCATGACGAAGGCCTGTGCCCAGCAGTGGGACGTACATAGGCTGAGGACATTGCACTATAACAAATAAAATCATAGATATGTGTTGTAAAAAAGGCAGTATTTGTTAATTCATATTTCTTCTGTAAAACAGTTCAAACCATGTAAAAGAAAATATACATTAAAAAATCAATTATACGTTTCATACATATCATCAAAGATCTGGAGAATAAATGCCCGATTTCATCACACAGACATTTGCAACCATAGGGCATTACTTACAAATAGTGGTAGGCATGTGTGCCCGGTGCGTGGTAACAGGCTGGCCACCTGTCACTCGGGAACTTGTATCGGGAACCTCAACAACTGAGGAACTGGCTATCTTACCTCTGATTGCCGGAACACAACAATGCTTATTTCATCCTGTATATATTTAGAATTCATTGGTAGAATATGGTAGAATAGGTATGGATCCATATAGGTTGCTGACATACGCCAAGAATAAATAACAAGACATTCACACCTATCAACTAGTCCCATTTTAACTAAATGCTGCTTGTGTTACGGATACTAGATGACGGACAAATATATTTAATAGATAAATACACATTATTATTCAGAATATACATAATATTAGACATATATAATAAACATCCAAGACTGGAGAACAAATGTCTGAAAATTCATCACCCAAACACTTGCCTCCACTGGGAATCGAACCCAGGACCTCTCGAGATGGCGACGCCTTGAGACCGGCGTACAGACCATTCGACCACGGAGGTCGTCAAATGTTATAAAACATTGTTACTACGGCGACAATTTTTAGGTAATTCGGTGGTAGCTAGCCAGGTGGGTTTAGTAGCCCTACCACCAACCAAACCAAGCAGAAAAACTTCTGCCCCCATAGGGAATTGAACCCGAATCTCCCGATCAACACCCGGTGGTGTGACCCACTAGACCAGAGATAAATGTGGGTATAACCTCTGCCTGCCCCATCAGGGAAAAATGAGTGATGATACGTTGTTATTTGTTCTTTTTCTAAGTACATGTAATATATTAGATCTGACATTGTAATTTTTTCAAGTGCTGTTTGATCTCAGTGTTTGATCATCGCATCATCATTTCTCACTGTCAACGGTTTTACCCAATTTCCAAATATTTATTTACTATGTACAGTTATGTGCAAAATACATACGCATTTACTGACACAGGTGTATACGTATGCAAATGAAGGTTTTAACCTTCCATTTAATTATTGCACCAACCGGACGGCAAAATAGTGTGGTGCCAATTTGATCGCAACGGTAAAATAGACTTGTCAAATAAAATGAAATATTTGTGTTTTTAAATGTTTTAGAATTTAGAATAAATTAAACATTTAAACAGTCTATTGTGTTAGATGCGAAATAATCGTTGTTTCTCTATTTCAGGTAAGATAACTAGTAATAAGTATTGTAAAATTGAGCAACACAAACTAGTTTTTATTTCGCCTGGAAAAAACATATTATACGTATTTTTGCATGTGACTGTACTTCTATCACAAGTTTTATTTCTTTAAAAATTAGTTTGTTGTGAGTACTGAATGTTTTTTTTGGTATTATTTGCGTGTCGGTGCTATATTGTCCTAACTTATGAATAATTTATTAAAAAAAATTTCTGGCTGCATTCAGAATAGCCTTCATTATTGCAATTGATTGCGTGTACCTTACCATCATTGTCAATAATTATGAATCTTTCATTATTAATACAGTTTTTTAAATAGACTAATATTATTTACGCTACATTGGCATGTATGGGGATCTAGCCTTTTCCATGGAAGGGCCCGAATGGATATGTCTGTGAGCTTCATTGGGTATTATCTGCGTTGCGCTAACCGCGCAGCCAATGATAGATAGGGTTCATAATCATTGTTAGATTCCTCTATTAAAGCAAAATGTAAAAAGGTTGGTCATGAATAGAATCAATCTGCCTCTAAAAAGGTAAAATTTCATTATCATCAACATTATACACATTTAAACATGCTTTTTACAACATTATACACATTTACACATGCTTTTTACAACATTATACACATTTACACATGCTTTTTACAACATTATACACATTTACACATGCTTTTTTCAACATTATACACATTTATACAAGCTTTTTACAATATTATCATCATTTTCATTGTTGTGATTAATTCTTTATAGGGTATTCTTCCACAGCCTATATAAGTCTCACTTCTGGGCACAGGCCTTCCTCATGGACAAAGATATGAGTATGGGCCCTAACACGACCACGCTGGCCCAATGCGGGTTGGTGAGTAGAAACGGTTGCAAATATCGACCGGGACCAACGGCTTAACGTGCCTTCCGAAGCATGAAGGAGTTCGATATTACAAAGTTTTGATCAGCCATCCAAGGCCTGATCATGGTTAAGGTATCTTTGTTTTCAATATCGAAAGCCAAAGCGTACTAGCCACTACGGCACCGAGTCTTCTAAGGGATAACTTCTACTTATAAGCAAGCTTATTAAAATGTTTAAATAAGCACACACATGGGACATACTACTTTAATTAATACAAGCTGTTGCCCGCGACTTCGTCCGCGGTAACTATGGTTTTTAAACTATCCCACGGGAACCCTTTAATTTTCCGGAATAAAAAGTATCTAAGATTATCTAAGTATCACCATACAAAAATTCATTGAAATCGGTCCAGCCATTTCGGAGATTAGCCCGTAAAAACAGACAAACAGACGAACAGAGACACAAAAACAAAAAAAAAAATTTTTTTTGAATTTTCCCTCTTTTCAAACCCTGACTTGACTTGATTCTAAACATTTTTTTCTATTTACAGACATTCGACATCTACAGTTTATTGTATAGATTAAGTAATACATACATAGTCATTTGTAAAGAATAAGGACCTTGAAGGTAATGGACTCTCACAATGCACCAGAAGTGGTTTTATAAAAAATAGGATATATGATACTTCCGTTACATGGTCGCATTAAAGGTGAAAGGAAAGATTACAACCGCCACATATTGGCCATATAACGTTACATACCATAACATGTGGCGGAATAATGTTTATTTATCTGGTTCATTAAAGATTCAGTATTGGCATTGATAAAACGGTAATATTTGTGTAAGATCAATAAATAATAATAATAAATAATAAGTATCTTCTAACATTCACACCTATCAACTAGCCCCATTTTAAGCAACTAATGCTACTTGTGTTACGGACACTAGACGACGGATAAATATATTTAATAGATAAATACATATAAATATGATGAATATAGATAAATATATATAAACATCCAAGACTGAAGAACAAATGCCTGAAAATTCATCACCCAAACATTTGCCCCCACCGGGGATCGAACCCAGAACCTCTCGAAATGGCGACGCCTTGACACCGGCGTACAGACCACTCGACCACGGAGATCGTCTAAAATAAAATAAATGTGTATTACAAATAAAAAAATATCTTCTCAGTTTTTTAAAACGACCCCAAATGAAATTGGGGAAAGGAAGGCAAATTATGAAATGATGATTTAAAAAAGTAAAAGATAAAACAATTTATTTACTCAAATGATCGACGTCTCTACTAAAATCGTAAAAAAATAGGTTAATTTTTTTTTGTAAAACAATTAGAGAAAAAGAATGTCTCCAAAATCGACCATCGATTTGGGACATACATTTTTTTCCTCAAATTTTTTTGTTGGCCTCATAGATATTTATTCATTTAAGATCACCATAGAAAGTAATTAGTGCGTGTTCATAGAGCAACCAAACATTAAAACATCAGTTTTCAGAATGTCTGTCTTTCTGTCAGTTTTTCTGTCTGTTATACATGCACCACGGAAAAAACTACAACATAAAATTGAATGCAGTACAGCAACGCTTAGCTTATTTTTTTATATTTTATAAAGTTTTCTTTGTTTTCAAACTTTTGTCTTATAATGCTGTTAGGTCTGTAAATAATAAACCAAATGGTTCGACGATAGGGAGAAATCCGAAACTATGATAGATAGCAAAACCTGTTCTTAGGATCATTGACATTGATTTTAGATAAATTAATAATGGTATTAAATTTTTTTTCCAACTCTCATATTATTTAACAAGAGGAGTTGGAGAGTATCTTTAACTCAGCAGATGCACCTCTAAAAAAACGCAATATTCCACTCTTTACTCGAGACATCAAGGAAAATGGATACAATTTTGAATTATTTTTGTTAAAAATCATAAATATTTTGAGTTGTTTTGAATTATTTTAACAGGATCTCTTTTAAAACGTGTTCTTGGTTATTTATGACATCAACATCAAAAAAAACAAAACTTTTGAAATTTTACATTGGTCCGACTCCCTTTTAGGTATGAATGTTTAAAAAAAATCCCTAAACTCGATGACATGGTTCCTAAGAAAAGATTTCCATGTCTCTCATAGTGTTGATCATAGATTGATCATTCTGTATAATTCAGGGGCAAAGCAAGTTCAAAATATAATTCCATATAACCTCCTTGAATGAGCCATATCCTAAATCAAATCCATTCACATCGACCTTGTGACATGGATGTTATCATACATTATCAAAGGTGGTAACATTTTCCACGGTGAATGTACACAATCATGATTTGTGAACTATAGTTAGTTTAAATAAACATTCTGTTCCTTCCGGGAAAGGATGGGATCACTATTTAATTGTATTCTCTTATCTATTGTCTCCAAAAGTATACCTAATGCTCTTGAAATATTTATTTATTTTCCAATTTCATAATATTAAATTGAATTTAGCTTGCCTTATCTGCTTTGGGGAAAAGTACTTTACATCTAAAACGACGAATATTGTTTATATGTTGCTTATGCAGTCAAAAAATTACAAATGATCGTGCGAAAAACAAAATGTAAGTAAATGAAATTCATCCGTTTTCCAGCATTTCTTCTTTAAATTTTTTATCACTCAAACCTAAAATGGTTTTTGTAGCACTGCATTTATTTTGTAGGACGAGATAAAATGAAGATTAAAAAAAAAAATAAGATACTTTACTTATAATAATACCGTTGCGGAGAGTTAGCACCTCTTTACCTCTATAGTTTATGTTTTATAGTTTTTGACTCTGTAACTGCCTATTAATTTCTACACACCATTAGTCTTTTTAACATTGGGCGCCATCACAAAGTATAAAAGTATACAGCTAAAGAGGTGCTAACTCTCCGCAACAAATAGAAAGAAAAGAAGAAAGAAAGAAAGAAAATAATTTTATTCGTCAACAGACACTTTACAATATAACAATGATGTATAAAAAATCTAAGTAAACATCTGGTGACTGCAGACGATCAGGTTGCCAGTTCAGCATAAATACTATTTACTATTTCCTATAATAAGATTGTACCGATCGTTTTATCACTAGCGAAACCATAAAACTCAGCGTAGAGGTAAAAATATTGCTTTTATCGGAATTACGTAAAATATGAATAAGTTTTTTAACAATTGGAAGTAAGATGGCGTAGTTATACGAACACCACCCAATTTCTACTATAAAAACCGGTCGTTCCCGAGTCATTACAATTGAGTCACCAATGCGTTTGAAAAAAGAATGCTTAGCAGAATAAACATTGATGATAACTCAACAAAAAAAGATAAGTTTTTCACAATGATAACTACACTTCTGATGTTTTCTAAGTCGTTCTCTGTGGACTATTATAGCAAAATTATTGCTTTAGATTCTTGTAATTGACCGTCTTGATTTCATTCGTGAATCTCAATGTACCAAAACACGCCATCGTAATTTCTTAGATAAAGGCTAATAGGCTTGTTGACTTATATCAAAAGTAATGGAAATAATGTGTCATTCATATAGTATTTAGTACAAGGGTCCGAAATATACCAAGTTCGATAAATATAAATAAGCGATTGCTGTAGAAATTAAATTTAAATATGTTTTGCTTTTACTTTTTTTTCATCTGCCAAAAACGCTGTCTACCATGTTCGTGAAATTTGTTGAGTAACGATTCATGTAAACAATTACAACGCATGGTCAAAATCCGTAAAACGCCAGTCGCAACCAATCAAGCATAACTGTCGGCTATGTCACGCATGCGTATTGAATTGTTTACAATAATCGTGACGCTACGGATAATTCATACACCACCAGGACCGAAGGCGTTTTTGAAATTTAAGCAAAAACGTGATTTATAATTTATTGTATTATAGGCTTCAGAAAAAAATTGTATTATTTTTTATGATAACGATGATCAGTAATTAATCATTTGGGGCCCAATAAAAAGAAGGTCAACTAGACTATTATTTGTGTGCTTTTCTATACGACCAGACAATGACACTATCTCACCTGATATTGAATAGGTAAGAGCGGAATACGGGTACGGAATACAGGTCTAGTGGTAGCAAGATATGGTATGGTAAAATTCTGATTGGGTATTAAACAGTATAAAAAGATCAAATACATCTCTTAGCCTAGCCACATACACGCAATAATATTGTCAATGCGAAATTGACAATCATGTTAGTCAATATGGAACCTCATAACTACACAATATGACAAAAAATACCGCACATACGCAATACTATTGTCAATATGCTTATACTTTATTGCCAGTATTATTGCGTGTGTGCGGCTAGCCATAGCGTAGGTTTTATAGGTCAAAGGGGCTGAACTAAAATACGGAAATATGACGACAAAAAGTATATTCTAAATTACTTTCACTAGGAAGCTGACTCTTAGCACAGCAGAATCGACAACAATTGGCAGTGATTTGAATTGGATGAAGCGTGAGAATGAACGAATGATTAGGAATCGAATTAACTTATGATTGAGAATGATTTTAAATTACTTTGTTATTCTGTAACCATTCAAAATTATTTAATAAGAATAAAAACACTATTTAAATTAAATGCAATTTTTTTGCAAACCAAATCAAAAGGGCTGATGGGTCGTAGAAGCTGATGTTTATGTGATAAATACAATACATAAAATAATCTTTATATGGAAGTTTTTTTTTAATTTATAAGCTTTTTTTCACAAGTGTTTTTCAAATATTTATGTTGTATATTTTATGCTCTTTTTTTCACCTCCTCACCATCAACAAGCCCGATTAATTTGTTGCTCTGTGGACTATGTCGAAGTACTATGTATTAGTCAATTTCATAAAAAAATATGGTAATTTAATGTAAAATCGACTAACGGAACTTGTTTAAGAATATTAAACATATATTAACGTTTTGTTACGAATATCATTATATAGTTAAACTAGCTGTTGCCTGCAACTTCTTCCGCGGTTACTTTAGGTTTTTAACTAATTTAATTAACCCTTTAATTTTCTGGGGAAAAAAGTATCTAAGATCTTGACCAGGGATATATGGTTTCGCCATCCAAAATTTCATTGAAATCGGTCCAGGCATTACGGAGATTTGCCCGTACAAACAGAATTTAAAAAATATTTTTTTGGAATTTTCCCTCTTATTACATCACTTGGTTTTAAGCTTTTTTTCTATGAACAGACATTCGACCTCTACAGTTTTATTATTTGTATATACAGATGTGAGGCTTGTTGAGTGTGTGACTATGCGGAGAAAATTGATAATTCACGTTTTATGTCACTACTCCGGCGCATACCATGGCCGACTGTTGCCCGCCAAAAATTATCTTTGTTTCACAGATATACATTTACATAAATAATGCAAATATAACGATTAGTATTGAAACCAAACATGTCAACTTTTAAACGTCTATTGTGACGGCACAGCCGTAATTTTGAGACGGTATATCCAAATGATGTTATTTATACGGTTAGCAAAATTTTCGAATTTTGGTCAGCAAAAAAATACAATTGATCAGCATTAGACAAGCTTTAGCAATATGTGTCAAATCACTCTTTATAAATTATTTATTGTTTTTAAGTGAATGCAAATCAAAAGATGTATTCGGGAGGAACTTAAAGAGTTGTTTCGTTTCTAATTTTAACACAATTAAAATTACAGCAAATTACCAAAACAAATCGAAAGAGCTCAAAAATATGTTCAATTTTTTGAGGAGATAATTATTTTATAAGAATATTCTGAAACTTAATAGTTACAGACAAATTACTAAGAGAGAAAAAAACGGATATTTTAAAGGAAAGACCTATAATAATATGTTTTGAAGACACAAACATTGTTTTTAAGGGTTATAAAAAAAATAACCTTAACCTGATATCTATCAGAATACTTTTCCTAGGAATTGATCCTTGATCTTTCATTGATCCTTTTCCTAGATTTTATACATTTTTGGTCCAAATAATTATTTTACTGATCAAATCATTGTTTTGCTGTCCACATAATTATATTGCTTCCCAAATAAATTATAATGCTGACAAAATATTTCTTTGTTGCCGAAATGATTTTTCGGCTGACTCTTTAGTTGCTGACCAAATAACAAAATGGCTGCCCAATTAAATAGTTAGATAAAATCTTTATTTACTTAAAAATTGTCCACCACACACAAAAATAGAAAAAAAAAAAGAAATACAAATAAAAACAACAACTAAATTGTATGTGCTACACAAGAGTAAAAAGGTAGTTAGCTCAGTGGCCGGTTTCGTTCACATCTGGATGCGAGCAAAACACTGAAATTTGCTACAACCTTAAGGTTTACCATGGAAAATAGACAATCCCACCATTTACATTGTATTCAATTGTAAGAGTGTCAACTTGTGTAATTGTGTTGGTAAGTAATAAGTTAATAATAAACACTTGCAAATGAATAAATGTGTTAAAGTTTAAATATATATTTTGATTGTTCTAGGAATTGTAAAATAATTGAAATAAAGAAAAGTAGAAAATAAGAAACGCTTGGAACGCTTGTGACGATCTGTTTTTAATTTATATAATTAATAACTTTTACTTAATAATATGAACCCTGAACGCTTCTAACAACTTCTTGTGCTGATTTGCGGTATAACTTATAAAGTAGTTTTTTAAATAAAATAATATTTAATATTAAATTTTTTCTCCAAAATGTGATCTTGGTATCTCCTTATAATACATACATAGTATCTCGCCTCCTTCCCGAAGGGGTAGACAGAGGTGTTAAACACCCACATTTCGCCAGATATGTTAGGTCCCCATGTAACAGGTTGCTATGCACCGGGCGCAATATGAGGTCTTCTGTATCTCCTTATAACACGACTATATTTTAGTGGGTGTATATTTTTCTTGTCTGGAGTAGGTAGTTTGCGTTTGTCCTCAGCCTATATACGTCCTACTGCGCACAGGCCTTCCTCATGGAGAAACACATCAGGAGTATAGACCATAACACCACCGCGCTGGCCCAATGCGGGTTGTTTGGTAGATTTTCAGTAACGAGGACCAGGGCTTTGCGTGCCTTCCGAAGCACTGAGGAGTTTAAGTTCACGAAGTTGGAGGTTGGTTGGAGTAGTTTATTGGTGTATAATAAACGTATCATGTCTAAAGGTTTCCCTAAAGAGGTACTCACCAATATTTCCATAACATATTAGGGCGCCTATGAAACAGAGGGCGAATGGGAATCGTAATTTCTGATACTTTCCGCTAGGGGCGCTTCACGTTTTCCATAGAAATTGAGCCTCTTAACGCAACAACCAAATCTAAGTTTTTTACAATGATTTTTAATAATTATTAAAACTTAATACTGCGCCACAGTTGTGCCATTTCGGATATATTCATAATTAACTATAATAAATGAATTTCATAGTATACTATATTATTTATTATTTTTATGTTCTATGTTGTTTTTACAGTACTTGTTTGCTGTTTGTCCATATTTTTATGATAATTTTATTGGTATTTTTTTGTGTTATTGCTTTGTTTTTGTTTATTTATTTGTGCGCCCATAAAATCTGTTCCCAGCTCTCCATCGACAGGCTGTCTGGAAGACATCACTGCCTAGCGATAAGACCGCTGATTGTTACATCTAGTTTTATCTATTGTTATTTTGTGTTCTTGTGTTCTTTTTAATTGGTGTTAACAATAAAGAGTTATCTATCTTTATATATTGTAGATATATAACTTAGGTTTTTGTTTTAATTTAAAATACTTCTGTAGACCGGGTGGTCTTTTACAACGTCACTTAATGCAAAATACAGTAAAGCCTCTAATGGCATTCGAACCTGTGACGGTTCGTTATCAAGTTATTTTATTATAGTTATTATAGTTATTACATATTAAATGGGCAATAAAAATTATATTTAAATTATTAAGAACCCAGTAATTTCGCAGAAAGAATTGCGGTTTACCTGTAATCTAAGTCCATGCTCTCGAAGTTGTAAACTGAAGAGTATATCCCTGCCAAAAACACAGGAAACAGAATAAGTATATAATTAAAAATATTAAATCTCCCGAAAGGCCCTAACAATAACAAAATATCATCAACTGTCACTTCCTCACTACCCTTCTTTTCGGTATCCATTTTTAAATTGTCTTTGACCATTTCGTTTCGCGCGTATTTAATCTGTGATTATTTTTGACGTTTGCGTGTTTATCCGTTTTCTTTTTAATTTAAGATTTCACTGCACGATTATTAAATTTGAAATAGGATGGGCGCGTGCGTTCGCGCGGTAACTGCGCCGATAGTGTTCGACAAGCAACTCGATTTATAGTTTTTATTGTGTGTAAAATCATTGGGTTAGCTATCGCGTCGAAAGTATTTCTTTGATAAGCAACGTCAAAGGTAGATCATTATGATTGAGAATTAAAGTTGTGTTTTATTTTAGTATTTTGTTTGTGAAAATATAGAGGTAAATAAATGAAGACGTTCATATATAAATCGTCTAACTAATTAACAATTTAAAGTATTAGAAACGTATGTTAAAATGTACATTTTTGTCTATTTTTAATTTCGCCGTTGCTTGAATATTTTGCATCAAAAGTTATTCTTACATCCTTTCAAAGCATTTCTTTATTATTCCTCTGAAAGTAAATTGATAATGAATAATGGTCAAAACAACCTGCTTTCACATTTTATACTACACTGAATAACAAATTATTTCATACTGTATAGTATTTTGATAGAAGTCAACCGGAAACTTTTTTGTTTAATCTTCTGTGAAACATATACTTGTTTGCGAAGGATATAGATATAACCATAGATATACGTATACATAGATGACGCAAATGCATGTACTGCGCGTGTTCGAAAACCCCGACCAAACGTCGGGGTTGGCCGCTGCTAATTAGTCTGCACGCGTCCGAATGACTTCAAAAACTAAAAAAATACCTCGTTGTGTCATAATTGGCGCAGGAGCATCGGCGGCTTCGGTATTTTTCAATAAATTTGGATCTCCCAAAATTTCGGCTGTGACGTCACAGTAGATGATTGAAGGTTGATTTCAATACAAAAAGCTATACTTGCGCTATCTATGTAAATATATGTATGTGGATATAACAGTCCTTGCCTCGTGGCTATGCATGGAAGACTATAGGAAATGATATTATTTTTAAACTATAATTGTTGTGCTATGGTCAAAGTTAGGGGGGAGAGAGACGGGCAGAGTGTCGTCTTAGTGAGGAGTTACTACAATATTCACACCAACAATAATAGATCGCAATATAAGCTTCGAAAAAAATCAGCTGACTGTGGAGTCACCGTCCTTGTCTCACCAGAAATACCGGTTATCAATTGTTCTGAAATCGATTAGTAATGGTAATCGATTCGATTGCCTACGTCATATAAACGGTGTTCGATGGGAATTAAAATTTTCAAACGGACAAGTACTTTTTTCGGGGTATAATACAATATTTAGTCTACCAATATATTGATAATATGAAAAATCTTAAGGTGTAAATCACAAACCAATGATTTGTATACTAGTGAATTCATTTTATGTGGCAGATTGGAATAATTTGGAAGTTTGTTTTTCTATTACAAACAACGTCATTATAACATAATTATCACGCTTATATCCCCGGAGGGGTAGGAAGGTGTCAACCTTACTTGCGATTCAGAACAGTAATACAATACGGAGCACAGTGGTCATTACAACATAACATAACTTATCATCACGCCTCTTTCCCCGAAGGGGTAGGCAGAGATGTTAAACATCCATATTTCGCCAGATATGTTAGGTCCCCATGTAACAGCTGGCGAGCCTGTTGCCATGCACCGGGCACAATGTGAGGCAAGCGATACTTACAATGAACTGTACATAAGTTTTATTCAAACTTAGTGGTAGGTACAGGCGGTGGGATTGAACCCGCCGTGTTTCCCGCGGCCTCTTGAACGAGTAGTTCAAACTAGTTATAAAAACTATGCTTACAGTCATAATATGAAGTCATAGTATTATGTAATTAAGTGTGTTTGATATTAAGGTGATTTCTAACATACTACAATTAGATGTAAATATTATACCTGCCGGCAATTAGATTTCCAAATTTTTTGAGCATAAAAATTTTCAAATTATAGACGTTACGAATTCTTCTTTAATTTGTCTTAATTTTACCGATTAAAACTTGTCCTAATACGTATTTTTTGTTATTATAAAATGTAGTTCTGTTTGATTTTTTTGCTTAAAAAACCTACCTCAAATTAGGAATTTAGGACTAATTGCCGGCACACATAATCGTTTAAGTTTTATTATACTTTCCAAACATTAATGTCTGAATTATTGTAGTATACTAGCTGTTTCCCGCGGCTTCGTCTGCTGTTACTATGGTTTTTTAACTATCCCACGGGAACCCTTTAATTTTCTGAAATTAAAAGTATCTAAGATGTTGACCATGTATATAAGATATCACCATGCAAAATTTTATTTTAATCGGTCCAGCCGTTTCGGAGATTAGCCCGTACAAACAGATAAACAGACAGAGAAAAAAAAAGAGCAGTTTTTGGTATTTTCCCTCTTTTTACATCCCCCTTGGTTTTAAGCATTTTTTTTCTGTGTACAGACATTCGACCTCTACAGTTTTATTATATGTAAAGATATAGATTGCCGGCACACAATCGTTTCAGTTTTATTAATTATACTTTTCAAAAATTATGTCCTTATTATTCTAGTAATAATAATATTTTTGCTATGCCAATAGTAATACCTTCATTTTACATTTTACGAGGCTAGAATAATTAATACATTCATTTTTGGAAATTGTAATTAATAAAACGTAAGCGACTGTGTGTGCGGCAATTAGATCTTAATTCCTAACTTGAGGTACGCTTATTACCAAAATTACACATCTTCTAAAAGAAATAAGTAAATAACACATGTCTTTGCTATACTTTCTTTCTTACGTACTTTCTACAAGGAAAATTATAGATTTCAAAAATCTCTTTGATTCAAATAAGTCAGCGAGTCAGCCCTATCTTATGTTGCGGATTAGGTGCTTTTCTACCTGAGATACACATCTACGAACGTCAACGAACAGTATGCGAGCGTAACTAAAGTAATTTTATACAAAATTTCATACTTTTTTGAGGTTTTATAAGCACCTTTATTTTTGCGCAACAAAATCATATTTTATTACGTACAGTTAGATTAAATTCCAAAAGAACCCTCCTGTTTCCTAATTTCTGTCTTTCGTAATTACAGCGGTAACTTTTTTCATATTATAGTACTTAAACATGATTGTATAATTATCAATACTTTTAGGTTCAAAAATGAGTGGAAAAGTGTCTTTCAATTAAATTGTAAATAGGAAATTATAGAATATTTATTAAAATACCAGCATCTCTTAGATTTTTTTTTTATCTTTCTGTCAGTATAAATGCAATTTCCATCGTTAGGAAGAGGTTACTAGAGGTCTGACCTAAAGTAAAGGCGAATGAACACATGTGGTAGCCCCCAAAAAAGATTTTATATGAATGTCGCAGAAGCATGTTGTAGAATAGAAAATAATTTTTATTCGACGAGACTGACGCAATCATCTTCTGTAAGATTCGAGAGATATACCATTATGCTATATCTCCCTATAGTCAGGACCCGTTATCTTCCCAACGGTCGCAACATGACACAATCACAATCAAGAATCAAGAATTAAGTCGAAACTTAGTATTTCAACCACTACTTACTATTTTGTAGCAAAAAGAGAGTAAAGCACCAATCAATAAATAAATAAATTTTAAGAAAGAAAGAAAGAAAGAAAAACATTTATTAACCTACAAACACACAAAAAGAATAAAAAACAAAGAAAGAACAGACAAACACAGAGTACAGTGAATAATTTTAAAAGACTACACAATAACGGTTAATTAGGACCCGGCCTCAGCATATGCTGAATCAGAGACTGACCCAGCGCTGGTGTTCTAACCGCCTCTCTGGTCTAGTGGTTGACACCACCGGGTATAGATCGGGAGGTCCGGGGTTCGATATCCCTCGGGGGCAGGGGCCTCGTTGTTGAGGATTACAGGTGAAGCTCGCTTCCACCTTCGGCCTTATCATTACTTACCATCAGGTGAGATTGAAGGCCAAGAGTTAACCTGTCATTTAAAAAAAAAAACAGGGGTTTTTGGCGGCATTCTACTATGGCGGACGTGATTTTTATTTCGATGATTGTAATATTGTACGGAGTGGAAATTGTTACGTAAAATCAGTGTAGTTTTGTGTAATAAGTGTCTGTGATGATGTGCAATATGGAGGATTATCGAAATAAACGTCAAGTGGTGTGAAAAGTGATGAGTTTTTTATCGTGGTAATCCACCTCATCCAAGTAGCACCACAGCGTCTGCCATCGATCGTTTGACGCCAAACTCTCCCAAGATGCATTGAAATGCATTACACTAGCATTTCAATGCAAACTATTGAAGATATATATATTGCAGACATGGCTGTATGGGCTTCGTTCCCTTTGCCTTCCCTACGGGAGAATTTTACAAAAAAAAAAAAAAAACCGATGACTTATTATTTTGAGACTCTCATTGATTAAATAACTGTCATCGAATCTCGCAGCGCGCTCGTGGATGTGTAAGTGTAGTACATTGTCAACATGACCCATGAGAGCCCACAAAATCCAATGTTTGCTAATACCTTCCTTACCTTTGAGTGATTCATCTTCCTTTGAAGATTTACGAGAACTGAGATCCTTGATACTAGTCACTCTTACTTAAAAGGGTGAACCACAATGTTGTAATGAAAGGTTGTGTATCTCTAATTATAATGGCGTCTAATGTATCATGCTTATTTATTTATAAACCTAAAAGCCCTTTAAGAGTTTTAAGGTTTGGTTCAAACCATTATGCTACTCGTATCGCTGCGATCTAACAGACAAAAATATCAGAAACATCGAATCAAATCAAATATTAATATAATAATAATAATATCTTTAAACATTCACACCTATCAACTAGCCCCATTTTAAGCAACTAATGCTCCTTTATTACTCATACTAGATGACTGATAAATATTAGTGTCCTTACCTATGAAATAGGTGTTTTGTGTGGAGATTTTGGGGAATTCTGCATTTTTCATACTAACATTTTATCAGTTTTCTTCCCAACGACAAATCCAGAGATAATAATATTGGGCATGTATCATTAGACAAGCTTTAGTAATATGTGTAATATCACACTTCATAAAAATTATTTATCGTTTTTAAGTGAATGCAAATAAAATGATGTATTCGGGAGGCTTTTAAAAAGAGTTGTCTCCGTGTCCAATTTTAACACAATTAAACTTACAACAAATTATCAAAACAAATCATAAGAGCTCAAAAATATAGTCTATTTTTAGACGAGGTAATTATTTTTTAGGAATACTCTGAATCTTAATAGTTACAGACAAAATACTAAGACAGAATAAAAACACCAATTTCATAGGTAAGGACCCAATAAATTTAACAGAACAATACATATAAATATCCTGAATGTATGTAAACATCCAAGACTGAAGAACAAATGCCTGAAAATTCATCATCCAAACATTTGCCCTGACCGGGGATCGAACCCAGAACCTCTCGAGATGGCGACATTTTGAGACTGGCATACACACAGAACAATAGAAAAGGTTAGAATGATAACGCATCCACATTAGTACTAGGACCGCGCGAGCCAGTTCTCACACATACAAGAATTAATAGTTATTCAACACACAAGGAGCGCAATGTATTCATTGGTGCAATACACTGCGAGCAATTTGACGTTCATATGCCCGTTTGCTCATATGAGCGGCTCGTCAACCACGCCCACTTTATCATTCTAACCTTTTTTATTGTTCTGTGGGCATACAGACCACTCGACCATGGAGGTCGTCATCAAATCAAATATTGTATAAATAGGTATACATTATCAACTACGTCTGATTGGAAAAGGTACACCCTGTTATGTAGACGGTGTTTATGTAGGCACTATATCTAATGCATACTTATATTTGAACAATCACAACGGTGTGCTTGCGACATCTTCAATTCGAATCTAATTACCAACAGAATGTTGTGGTCTACCTCAGATTTCCTAACCGACTGTAAATCAACTTGGAGTAGTTCTTTAATCTATAAATGTCAGTTATTTGTTGTTGGAGTTGATTAAAGTGACAACCAAAACCAGTGCCTTTTTATTCCAGTTTATTAGCAATTCTTAATAGTTGGCTTTAATAGTATTTAACCATTATTGCAATCTATTTATTGAATTTCAGTCATACGATACGTTTACAACATATACATATACTATACAAGTGTATGTTACACTTATTGCGAATGTGGCTCCTCGCACATCGGTTCGGCGCGCTACCGCTCGCCTTAGATTAAAACCTTTTCATATATTTTAGTTTTCTCTTTATTTGAAGAAATCTTAGAAAATGGATGATATAGAACTGACATGCTTATGTCAATGTCAAGAGCGAACAAGCTAGTTAAACAATGTTTTCCTAAGTGCGGTAGAGATAGGTATACTATTTTCTGTCCTTATTAGAGTTCGTGTTTTTATTTGTCTGACACGTACCGTATGTGCCAAACAGTAATGTGTGTTTCTTTTTGTCGTCGTGAAATATTACGTTTTGGACTGTGATTACTGCTTAATCATACAAGTATTTATTGGGTTTTACTCCACTACCTTTATAAGCAATGGTACAGTGTTGTATTATCGGCTGCAAAAGTCGCAGTGAACGAAAACACGAAAACATAACGTTTCACACGTAAGTCCCATATTTCATCGTTTTATCTAAATCACTAAGTGTACTATTACTAGTTACCGCTTATTTACATTGAATCGTGTACAAAATAGCGTGAAAAAATACGATAAATAGCTAATGAAAATTTGTTGCTTTATCGTATTTGCCGACTAAGAAAACATGTCAACGAAAGTCAAGGGAGGCTGCCATTTTAAGTGTTATCTGAATTTAGCCGGGTTTTATGCGTTTTAGGGATACCTGTCGAAGAAAATATAAATTACCCATACTTAAAGGGAAATATTTAAAATTCGTTATTTTAAATATTCTTAATAGATTACCTGCCATTTTTTACAATTTACTTGATTTATACATAGTTCTTTGTTATACCAATTATCGCAAATAATTGTTTAATTGGTAAATTCTGCACTAAGTCACTTTTTGAAACATGACTATCTTAGATATTAATTAGCCCCATTTAGGTTGTTTGTGAAATTGCATATTTATAAATTAATCCTGGGTGTGATAAGAACTCCTATGGATTCTTTAAGTAAGATTACATTTGGGTTATGCCGGACTGTTAGAAAAGTATGTAGTCTATGCTTATTATTCACTATATTTTTTAAATAACAAAAAATAATTGTAGATGGCTGGCATTATGCTCTAAGCATTTTGAGAGCCGATTCTTTCGCAAGACTCTACGCAAAGTATTTTTGGATAAAAGTGCATTTTCAAAATTGTGGATACATGTCTTTGATTTCAAATTTTTTTTTTTTGAAAAATAGTTTAAAATAAATTCTTGTGTATTTTTAAACAAAGAACTAAAAATGAACTGAATATATTTTGAATTCTATGTCTGTTTTCTGATTTTCAGAATTATGATGATAAAGTACTTAATGAACCCCTAGATGCTACGATTCAACAAGATATCCTGATTGTGGTAAATTCATTACAATTAAAATAGCGTTATGGAATTAAAATTTTGGATATATTTTGTTTATTAAACTGCTTGTTCAAAACTGTTTTCAGAGTTCTAGTACAACTGATATCTACCTGTTCAAGAAAGGGAAGCTGTAGTTATTGTAAAATCTGTAAGTATTTATTAAAATTAAAATATTCTCTTCCCTTGGGTGTCGTAAAAGGCGACTAATGGATTTAGAACTACACAAACATCTAACAGCTTACAGCGGCGACGGGCTCACCACCTTTCACGCTGAGTGTAGTCACTGCTTGGTGAAGCGCGGACTATGGCAAAGAACTGTTTTTATGGTGAAAAAGAAAAAAAAAGCTAAGAAAAACAGTTGCTACATTCTTTTTGTGTCCTGGACCAACACGGGACGGGACGGGATATATACTTATATTTGTTAATAATACGTCTTTGGCATGATTTTTAACTTAATTTGTGGAGAATGTTGTGGGTTTCACAATAACTTTTTTTTATATGTATTTTAATCTTAAGTAATATTATTCTACTGTGATAATGTTTATTCTCCCAAGAAAAATAAAATAAAATAAAAAATAAATAATAACAACAATACAAAAGTGGTTTTATTTTTCCAAATATGTTACTGCTTATTTATTAACATTATGATTATTGGGAAAATGTTTATTAGCATAGCAACATAGTTTTGACACATACTTTATTTCTGTCCTTTACGGGTGTACGCGTATGTATATTCTATATCATCCTTTTTCTAAGGAAGAAATGTTCTTTTATTATTTTCCCTGTCAGATTGTTTTGTGTTGTTATGAAAGTTATTTGTGATTTTACTTGTAATATAGTTATTTTACACCATTGATGTATAATACACTAGATTTGCAAACTGCATTAAATTGCGTCAAAAAAAGCGTAGCCGTTTCCGAAACTCAACGACGTAGCTTTGAAACCACTAAACATTGAAAAGATAAACATATATCTATCTAACTTACGCAAGTAGCAAAAGCTACAGCGCAGTGACTGTACCGTCTCGCTCAGATTAGACTGGATTAGACATATCGCAATGTCAAAGTACAATGGTGGAAGTGTTCCCTGCTCGTGAAATTTTACCCCATTTTTATTTTTTAATAATATAATATATATTATTTTTAAATAATTATATTAATATTTTTTTCTTATTGGATGTATTTAATCAAACTTAAATATATCGTGTTTTGGTAATTAGGTATAACGGGCTGGAGAGCAATGCAAATACTTAATAAAAATGGAGTAAATAAGTATTAGAAAAAAGTGCCGTGAGTGTAAGACGTGTCGATTTTTATAAATAATTCATTTAGCAAAATTAAATGTTACTAATGCTTGGTAATAAAATAAAAGAGGTTTTCGTATTATTTTTATTTATTATGCAAAATAACAGGTGGTGAGTCTGTTGCTATGCATCGGCGACCACACGAGTAAATACGTCGTAATATACTTTAATAAGTTGATGTACTGTAAAATGTAAAAATAAGAATTCAAAACTGCTGATAATATGAACAGATAACCTAGTTTTCTCTTTGTAAAATAATTTTAAAAATCGAGTCAGTAGATCGAGAGATTATTCCCTGCAACGTCATAAACTCGTAAGATCGCCTTTGTTAAGTATAGATAAAAGCATCATTTACAATAACGATTGAAATTGCCTCATGAGACAAATAAACACGACCACTTTTGCGGCATATTTTGTCTTCATCAGGAAAGTGCTTCGAACATAATGATTGTCGATTTTGTTGGAAGCCAGTCTGTCTCCTTCCGCAGCAATCTTATATTTTAAATCTACCTATCCCGGCTGCATTTTTAGGCAATGTGCAACATTGTTACTATTTAAAACCCTACATAAAATTACTGATTCCATAAATTACAACATTCTCCCATAAATATGGGAAACCAAAAATGAGTTTTTAATGGCAGCACTGAACCAATTTTAAAACATTTACATTTGAATTAGTTTTTACGTAAATATGAGCATAAAAAAACAAACTCACGTGTGGAAAGTAACATCCATGGTTTTATTATGTTTCTGGGACCTGGATTCGCACGTTTTGACTGCACATTTACCCATAATTATTTTTTCCTCCCGATTCACTTGGTTGACGTCTCACAGAGCACTAACTGACATAAGCCTCGTATATGGCTGTGGCCATATGCCTAGTGGCTACGCTTTGACGCGGTTACTACAGATCTAGTGTATTATACATCAATGTTTTACACAGTTTCCTAGGAAGTTTCATTCCGAATATCAGCGACCATGCTAGACACTGAAGTTGTTCAATATTTACTCGTAATTAGTCTTATGTTGTTTAAGTTATTCAAAAGGACCAACTGTGTAATGTTTCACAGTAAAGACGAACTCTATATTACACTTTTGGTCCAAAAATAAAAAACTCTTAAAAAGACTAAGCCAAAAAATTGTTTTTCTTAGGATACGCTAAGAAATTATTCTTCCTCTGCTTGTTCTTGCCCTTTTCCCACTCTGGGTGGGGTCGGCACAACATGTTTTCTTCTTCCATTCTCCTCTGTCACTCGTCAGCTCAGTATTCACTTCTTTAAGCCTTTTTTCATCTTTAAGGAATTATTTTTCCTAGGGACAGGTAAAACATTGTAACCGCGCTGTGGTTTAAACTGTGTGCAATAATAAGAAGTAAATGACGACCTCGACGACGAATGTACGCCGGTCTCGAGGCGTCGCCATCTCGAGAGGTTCTGGGTTCGATCCCCGGTGGGGGCAGATGTTTGTGATATGAATACAGGCAATTGTTCTCCAAACTTACATACATACATATACTTATGACTTTTATCCCATAAGGGTTAGGCAGAGACTAGGCAAAAGCACCGTAGAAGCAGTCCACTGTCATAGTCCGCACTTCACCAAGCAGTGACTGCACTCAGCGTGACAGGTGGTGAGCTCGTCGCTGTCGTCCAGACTTGGATGTTTATATTTGTTTTAGACACTTGTATGGATGGACTGGATATTAATTATTAAATATTTTTATCCGTCATCTAGTATCCCTAACACAATCAGCATTAGTTCTTATTACAAATACAATAAAAGTCAAACAAAATTCTCACCTGTTATCATATTTTACCTTTCAGTGTATTGGATACGTCGTCAGTATATTTCTCCGTCTCCTTTCTTCTGTCCATTCCTATAATTCCCGTAAAGGTGGCATGCTGATATTCAACACAATACAATTTTACCGAGCACTTGTACGGCAGATCTCTGTTATATTCTGGTGACGTGAGCCAACCATCCGATATTGCACTTGCGGACATAGTGTAGGGATGTTCTATCGACTACCGAATAAAGGAATGTTATTTTATCGACATTATTTTGATACCAATGTTTTTTATTATAAAAATGTCAATCTTTATTTTTTTACATCTCATTTATTTTTCTTATTCTTTGCTTTGGTCCCATAGTAGTAGCCACGAGCCAGCCTGTTAACATGCATCGTTATCATATGCGGAATAATATCTCTGTCTACTGGCATATTTTGGGAGTGTTAGGGCGTTCATACACGGCGACTTTTGTAGCGACGCCAACGTACTACCAACGCGCTACTGTCTCGCGAATGAATCGATGAAAACGTACGATCGCGTCGGAGAATCAAGCAAGTCCAATACTGAATCGCGCCTGCATCGCGACAGTATCAGGTTTGCATCGCAACTGAATCTGAGCGCCCCGCGTGCGATACAGACGCGGGTCAGCATCGTTACTGCACCGTTACAAAGTCTCCGTGGGCGAGCGCTCTTATGTAAAACTTTGTCATAGATGACTTAACAAAAAACTCCTCTCTGTTAGAAACAAAAAGCTCGACCAATGATTTAAAACTGCCTAAATCTAATCTAAATCTAAATATGTAGAAAAACTGAATTAACCATTTAATCAATTTTTAGTTGAAAGTTTCACAATAACCCGGGCATTGAACGCCTGTCTCGTCTAGTGTTTGACACCAACCAACGGGTGTTGATGGAGAGTTCAGGTGTTCATTTCCCCAGGGTGGCAGGATTTTTTCTGTTCGGTTTGATTGGTGGTAGGGCTTCTAATCCCGCCTGGCTAGCTACCATCATCTTACCTAAATCTGTCGCCGGCCTTATTTTCACTTACCATTATGTGAGATGAAGACCAAGAACTTTTCTTTTATGTGTAAAAAAAAATTCAATTTAATGTTTCCGATTATGTGTTTCCGAGATAACACAATCCACCCTTATTAAATCACAGTCACATTATCGGCTAAGCAAAAGTAAGCAGCTTTCGCGCCTGTGTTTTATTATTATTATTAGGTGACGATAAAATGTTTTGATTGATTAATAAAACTGCCTTCCTCAGCTAATTATGCTTTCCAAAAAGCGAATGTGTGTCAAAAATATCCTAATCGCTTCAAGTGTATATATATATATATATATATATATATATATATATATGACGGATAAATATGTTTAATATATATATATATATATATATTAAACATATTTATCCGTCATCTAGTATTAGTAACTCAAGCAGCATTAGCTGTTTAAAATGAAGCTAGTTGATAGGTTTGAAAGAATGTTTGAGAATATTTATTTAATTATTGTTTATTTATTTATAAACTTACATCAGCACTAACTGACCAAACACATCGAATACGTTTAATATACTAAAACATTAGTAGGAAATTCATTCGTCGTTTATCTGAAGACACAATCTATATAAATTGTTTGACAATTCAGATAATAATTCCTTATAATTTATTTCAAACACGTTTTTTGTGTTGTTTATTGTGTATTTTGGAAATCCCATTTAGCAGGTTTGGAATCTTCTATAATAATAATTAATAAAAAAATATAATGATATAGTAAGATAATAGTGATAACAGCAAGATACGTATGGCAATTTTATGTAAATTTTTTTTAGAACTGACTAAATACAAACAAATATGCCTAACAAAACTGTAAGTAAAAATGATAAATAGGTCTGTACCTATTTATCATTTTTACTTACAGTTTGATATCTGTATATCCAAGCACTAATGCGGGCTGATTATTATGGTAGGTAAAACTTGAATATATAAATTTTATTTTTATTTAGTAAGATTAAAGAAATAAAGCGTAAATTTATATTACGGATAATCAACGAAATCAAAGTATCGATAACGCTTAAAAGTCGATAAGTGGTAGTGTCTCCTCACTAACCTCAATCCTGAAGGAGAAGCTCTTTGTGGGATTGAAACTTTTTGACTCTGAGGGATTGTTATCGGCAAAGTAGCCTCAATGTATGCGCTCACGTGGGCTTGGAATGAAATGCTTTCATCGTATTACACGCTGACTTACTTTTGTTAGGGAATCCCACTTAAAGTTTGCTTACTTCTAAGGATCTTTTTATTATCTTATTTTAATAAAGGGATTTTTATATTGAATAGATGCCAGTCCCATTGTACCCTTACCTTAAGAATTTACACAAATATGAAAACAACTTACATATGACGGCTGGGGGCGGAGCTGGCGTGCATGAGTCTGAACAGCATCTCTGTCTCCGGTGATTTGGATACGAGAGTATTTTATTAAAATATCCTACATCCGAGAAGAGGGCTGTGCTTTGAGAGAATGGAGAGGGCTATGCTTGGAGTTTCTCTGCGTGATCGAATCAGAAATGAGGAGATTCGCAGGAGAACCAATGTCACCGACATAGCCAACAGAATTGCGGACCTTAAGTGGCGGTGGGCAGGGCACATTGCTCGTAGATCTGACGGTCGTTGGGGCGGAAAGGTTCTCGAGTGGCGACCTCGTACTGGGAGGCGCAACGTAGGGAGGCCCCCACAGATCACTGACAGCCGCTTCGCTTCTTAATAGATTGATAATATAAACAATTTAGTACGGTAACCAGTGTCGCCTCTCGCACACAAATAAGCGTATGCTCTCATTGTCACCACATATAACGCTGGTATGCGATTCGTAGTTCAATACAATAGGTCGACATAGAAAAGAAAGATCTAAGTAAAAAACTTTACATTGAAATATATGCTTTATTATTTGATATTAAGCTTTAGTTCACTTTACCCGTCAATATTTACATAGCACGTAGATATTTTGCCGTTACGATTGACACAATTTTGTGCAGAATATTTGCACAGTGTTGTCAGATGAATAAAAATTTGACAATTAAAATAATTAAAATTTACTTAAAACTTTTGAATAAAAAATAATATAAAAATGTAAAAACAAAAATTTATAATTTATTTTAATAAAAACACGACATCCGTTTTAAAATCTTTATTAATTCTGACTAAAGTGCGTTTTAAAAATTTTTAGTGTTCCTGCTGCATATCCCGGTAGAAGAACCCTTCAGTAAAATGCACTTTTCTTGCTTTTTTTGTATAATATCGTCATCAGCCTATATACGTCCCACTGCTGGGACAGGTCTTTCTCATTGTAACGTTACGCCCCCTCTCTGGAGGAAAAGGGGCAAACGGAGCAGATAAAAGAAAAGGGGAAGAAGTGTAGTGTGTAGGAAATAGGGAGAACTCTAGTTACAAAATTTAAACGACGGTGTAAAGGTAAATATAAACTATTTATTATAAAACACGAAGAATAGCGGAGAGGAAAGAGAAAGGGAGGAAAGCTAGGAAACGTACTTAAAGTTCATAAATATTTACACGCGCACAAAGAGAACGGGAACGGAGTCAAAAGGGGACTGATGGTGGGAAGTACTTAGCTCACTAATTATGACGTCACGAAGAGGCGGCCGACTATATGAAGAACAACAACTCTCGCGCCGGCGTTGACTGCCTGGCAGTTATTTGCAGTGGGCGGCACAGCAGGCAGCACAGCACCACGATGCCCGACGTGGGGGTGGCCCACAATGGAGGGTAGAGGCCTCGGAGAAACACGGGGCACGGAGATTCACGAAGCTCGGAGAAACACGAAGCTCGGAGAAAGACACGGAGAGAGTCACGTAGGAGCACAGCTTCGACGAGAGGTACGCGGGCCTCTTCAGTCCCGAGCCAATGTCAAAGGCACGGGAACGTCCAATATTCCGGTACTAAAAGACGCGACTCGAAGAATGAACCACGATGTCTGGAATCATTGCCTTATATAGGAACGATCCCAGACATTTAATTTTGAAATAAAAAGAAACGCCAAACAGAAAAGTAAAATGGTGCGTATTCCCTCGGTAGCTATAAGACGGAAAGAGAAATAAAATAAAATATATTAAACCTACGACAACGCAATCTAAGTAAATATGGAAGGATGACAATTGATACGCCATGTCAAATAATTAAAATATTAAATATATTAAAACAATGAATTTAGAAATCGAAAAAACTAAATAAAATAATATGAAACGTTAAGAGAAAAGGCATGAAAATACAATCGCCATAGATTAAATATATAAGCCCTACCCCGAAAACCCTTACAAAATGAGATATAAATAAGATATAGCCATAAATAGATAACCAAATAATACAATAACAAAATATTGAAATAACTAACTAAAAGTACAAAATGGAAGGGGAGGCTCTATTCTACATTATGCGCTACAAACTAAAGATATATCAGCTACCGAGAAAACCCTTGCAAACTGAGAATTTTGAAAGTTATAGCCAAAAAAACACCACCCATACAAATAACAAAAACCTTAAAAACTAGCTAAAAAGTAAAGAATGGAGCGGTAGGCTCCATGCTACATCATGGGGAAACACATGAGGAGTATGGGCCGTAACACCACCATGCTGGCCCAATGCGGGTTGGTGGGTAGAAACGGTCACAAATGCGACCGGGACCAACGGCTTAACGTGCCTTCCGAAGCACGGAGGAGCTCGAGATCACAAAGTCTTGGTCACCCATCCACGGCCTGACCATGGCGAAGGTAGCTTTATTTTCAATTGAAGCCAAAGCGCACTGGCCATTACGCCACCGAGCTCCGATATAATATGTAAGAAACATATTATTGAAAATAAAACTTAATGGGTCTGTAATTAAAAAAATATATTGTCTCAAAAGTAATCATCATTATATTATCTGACATGGTTTAAAATGCGCGTATGTTGTGTTATAGCAGTTTTTCAAGGGTAGGTTTAAAATAAGCAAAATAAGTATTACTTAATAATTAACTATTAGTTAAATTGTTAACTAATAACATTTTATAGCGCCGCTACTGGTAACATTTAAATTGTGCAGTATTAGTGATGTGAAAATGATCGATAATTATGAAAGTTTACACTGACATCTAGTAAAACATAATCACCTGTTTTGAAAAGATCATGCTCGATTTATTAGGAACTAGCTATTGCCCGCGACTTCATCTGCGTAGAATAGTCTAGTAGCAGTAGATAGCATTTATTAATTTATTTAAAAAAAATTATATGACGCAGTAAGTGTGGGACAGGCGGGCCGAGCTTGTTACAATAGTCATTCAAACTAGAATACTAACGCACCAGAATAAAATCACACTAGGATAACGACGCCTATCACTTGTCAGGATCTAGGCCACAAAAGTATCAGTTACGTCATTAAAATGTAAACACGCTCCCTCTGAATGAGTGCCTTATCCCGTTTAACTAGAAAACACACTCCCTTCCTCCAAACCACCGGAAGTTCCTTGTTGCCCTACCTATCATACTCTGATCAACCTTCAACTTGGATCACACACGTTAATCCAAGCTGTACCTTCACACACACAGTACTGATTCACTCACCAAGCACACAATCACTATAGTCCTCATCTACAAACTCACTAAACTACCAACGCCTCACTTGCCTATAAACACTGCCACTACACAAACGGATACTAGATAATCAGTTACAGCTGAACAGAACTAGCTTGAAAACGAGCAGCATGACGCCACCCGACCTTACTCAACGACGTCTACCCACAGAATGATCGATTCTTTAGTGAATGGATCCTGGATCACCACTGATGCTCTGATACCATTTTTTAATAGTCTGAGGATGAGGTGAGCATGTGTAAAACGTTTCTCGAACATAACTGTATGCTTTTGGCGAATAATAACTAATGGGTAAGCGCAAAACTTCTGAGCGCTGGTGGATATTGTGTTGTTTATTGTGTTGTTCAACTAGTAATGCAACTTCTTTTTAAATTGAACATGGTTGAGGAAGTATATTTACCGCCGACTGTTGAAATACAAACAATCTATACGCTGTGTTGATTAAAACTATGATTTTTGATCAGACGCCTTAGATAGTTGACAAAACAGGAAAATGCAAAAAAAATGGTGACAATCATACATAAAATTTATATTTTCTAGAGTGTGCACATCTTCGGTACGCATCGGTACGCATCGGCATTCGGTACGTAAAGTTGTTTTTGAACTCGTCAAAGACTTCCTGCATTTTAATTATTTTCTTTTTTAATCTACGATTTTGAGCTTGTATTTTTTATCTGTGTTCTTTGTTGCTTGATTATATTATCTTTGTTTGAAATAATACTTGTAATTTTTCTTTCTCTTGGTGTTGATGTATTCGAAACAAGAATTTTGTACTATAAGATGGATGCCAAACTCCCATACAGTAACATGAGGCAATGTTCTGTCTCGATCAGTAGGTGTTCCCTCTCATTCTATCTATCACTATTTATGAATAAAGGCTATCCGTGGGACATCCTCTTCCTCTCTTTCTATCCATAGTTTCTGTCTCACCGGTCATATTTACGCCATTTTGATGCCTAGACTGAAAATTGTAATTTTATTTTGTAATTTAATATTTTAAATAAAAAATATGAAACTGGTGATGACGTGCGTTGTTTTATGTTGTGTAAGTGAGTGGTATCCTGGATGTACCTTATCATTTCCCAGGTGAATCAATAATCACATATTAAATGAGAGTATTTGTTTGAGAAATTTGTGTGTATTTTTGTGGGACGTCATTAGTTGTCATAGAAAGCTTTACTACGAAATGTCAAACTCATTCATTGAAGTGATCGAATGAGAAGGAACACCTACTGATCGAGACAAAACATTGCCTCATGCTATTGTATGGGAGTTTTGCATCCATCATAAAGTACAAAATTCTTGATTCGAATTGACCGGGGAATATGAATCTGTTAACTGAAATGACACTTAGAATTATGTGTGAAACTCGTATAACCTCTATTATGAAGTAATAAAATATTATGATAAATTATTCTATAAGATAATGAATTGCAATGACTGCATAAAAAAATCATGAATTCGGCAATCAAAGAAATTTATTAAATCAGTAACATTTTATTTATTATTGTGAGTAGTTCCATACTCATGGCTATTTCTGACTGCGCAACATATTATTATCCTAACTTGCCATTCTTCGCCTTTTTCGTGTAGTTGGACTTGTAGGTGATGTCGATCGTTTTGATTGTGATGCCTGAAAATAAGAGTTAAATAATAACTAACCAAAGTAAAAAAAACCTTGCAATATTTTTTTATGAAAATAGGCACTTCTAAAGGTTCAGAATACAATTTAACAATTTCTTTGGATGGTCAAAAATAAGTGACTTTTTAAGGTAATTTTTTTTTATTTCGAATACATCATCTGAGAAATGTTCTGAACAAATCGTGTTCAATTTGGTAGGAACCCAATCCGTCCGCCCTGTCCCAGAGATCCATTTAAATTTTTTATTAATTTCCGAGGGAAAACCAAAACGTAATTAATAGTCAATGTTTCTCTATCAATTATTACCAGAATCTAGAAGACTATCGATAAAATGTTGGTACGGTAAAATCATGCACTGCACTATAGGTGTTTTACATCTGCACAATTGCACAAAACAATGTACATTGCTTCCTGAAAACGATGTAATTTACATTGACCCTGTTTTTAACAAGCAATGTATATTTTTATATTGACATTTGATATTTTTCAGTTTTTACTTAATAAACTGATAAATACGAACTTACCGATGGAAAGCAATATAATATTTGTTAAATTAAATGTTTTGCTTTGTTTCCTGCAGGTCAAAACAGCACAACAAGGCGTATTCACGTAAATAATCCGCAAAATAACAGCTTGATGGTTCGAGAATGACTGAAAAGTGTCAAATCGTGAAACCGACGGATATGATCCTATATCATATGAGTGGCGCGCGGAGACACGCCCACTTACGATTTCTATTTACTCTCATCTATTCTGTGGAGGCCCCCAATAAGGTGGACCGACGATCTGGTGAAGGTCGCAGGAAGTCGCTGGATGCAGGGGGCTCAGGACCGCGAGTTGTGGCGATTGTTGGGGGAGGCCTATGTCCAGACGACAATTGGCTGATACATAGATAGATCCTACATCTTTAACTCGCCAACAGAACGTTAAAAACGAAACCGGACACTCGGTCAGCAACTTTTGCACAACTTCAATAGTGCCACATATGGAGCATATGTAAGGGTTAAAAACTATTGCACTTTAGGGTAATGTTTATTGGTAAAGCTTAGGATCTGACTAGTACTCTGACGTGGGAAGGAATATTGTCAATGATAAAAATGAAAGTCGTCCTCAGCCTATATACGTCCCACTACTGGGCACAGGCCTTCCTGATGGAGAAACTCATGAGAAGAATGAGCCGTAACCACCACGCTGGCCCAATGCGGGTTGGCGGGTAGAAACGGTCCCAATAGCGACTGGGACCAACGGCTTAACGTGCCGTCCGAAGCACGGAGGATCTCGAGATCACAATGATCAAAATAAAAGTAAATATTGTGAGGTAGAATTACTCAAAAAAGTAAACATTTTAACATAAAACAATTAAGAGGAATGTGAGTTTTTCCTCAAAATTCTAGTTTTACCCAGCATATATCAAGCTAACCCGAATTAGCCCCTATTGGGGTATAAATCACAAGGAACTAAGTGCTACGCCATCTCTGTGATACATCGGTAACTATGAAATATAGGCTTTGACAAATTTAAACTTTATTCCTAAAGAAATACGGTCTACAACATACCATGTAAAATGGAGTTTGATTAAATGGCGATGTAGTTTTGGTTTTTGTTATAAAAAAATAACAAAATATGTTCTTTGCGAATTTTACTCTCATTTTTTAAGTTCGGAAACAATGCCACTATTACGCTTATACTGTAAACAATGGATTATAAACTACTACGAATTCTTAACAAGTGTTCTTAACTTTATCCCACGTAATGATTTATTTATTGAACGTTGCACTTTTAGCTTTCACCGGGACTTGAACCAAGAACATTTATAAGTATATTACATGTAAAAGTCCAAGGGATGTTGCTGTATCTATCGCTTTAAGTCTCTGTAGTGTAGACACTCAGACACTAATTGAATTCCACACGCAACTGGACGCCATACAAATTTCCTTCCTCTGTGAAACCCATTTAAGCTGACAACGAAGAGATCTGAAATCTGAATTTCAGGGCTCTGGGGTCGCTAGATTCTGTAGTTTGGTATTAAATATAGTGAAATAATTAATTGGGCAGCCATTTAATTATTGGGTCCTTACCTATGAAATTGGTGTTTTTTTTCTCTTTTAGTATTTCGTCTGTATCTATTAAGATTCAGAGTATTCCTAAGAAATAATTACCTCGTCTAAAAATAGACTATATTTTTGAGCTCTTTTGATTTGTTTTGATAATTTGTTGTAAGTTTAATTGTGTTAAAATTGGACACGGAGACAACTCTTTTGATTTGTCGTTGTGAAGAAAACTGAAAAAAAATTTGTATGGAAAATGCAGAATTCCCCAAAATCACCATACAAAACACCAATTTCATAGGTAAGGACCTAATATTTGGTAAGCAACAAAAAGGTCAGCCGAAAAATCATTTGGGCATCAAAGTAATATTTTGTCACCAACATAATTATTTGGACAGCAAAATAATTATTTAATCAGCAGAATAATTATATGAGCAGGAATATACATATATGTTACCGAAAATGTATGAAATCTAGGAAAAGGGTCAATGAACGGTGGATCAATTCCTAGGAAATGTATTCTGATAGACATTAGGTTAAGGCAATTTGTTTATGACCCATAAAAACAATGTTTTTGTCATCAAAACATATAGGTCTTTACCTATTAAATTTCCGTTTTTATCTCTCTTAGTATTTTGTTTGTAACAATTAAAATTCAGAATATTATTATAAAATAATTCTCAGAATATTCTTCAGAATATTCTTATAAACTAACCTCCTCTAAAAATATACCATATTTTTGAGCTCTTTTGATTTGTTTTGGTAGCTTGTTGTAAGTTTAATTGTGTTAAAATTAGAAACGAAGACAACTCTTTTTAAGTTCCTCCCTATTCGGGAGGATCTTCACATATTGCTAAAGCTTGTCTAATGCTAATGATACATGCCAAAAATTATTATCTTTGGATTTATCCTTGTGGAGAAAACTGAAAAAAATTTAATATGGAAAATGCAGACTTCCCCAAAATCTCCATACAAAACGGCAATTTCATAGGTAAAGACCTATTATTAAACAATTTTGGCAGTAGAGAAAACATTCAAGTTGCTGCCCAATTAGTTATTTTGCGGGAAAATTAGAAATATCTGGTGCCCATTAGTTGCTGAGCAATTAGTTTGGCTGATAAATTGTATTTTTTTGCTGACCAATATTCGAATATTTTACTTACCGTATAAATAACACCCTTAAATAAGTTATATCATGCTCATATAATATTTCTGCAATAATTATTTGTATTTCAACTTCTATGAGGTATGTTAGGTCTTTAAAAAGTAATTATTTATAGTTTTTTATCAACACTCATGTTTTAATGTTTTAATTATGAACTCAGACTCGAACTCATAATGACATACTTTTTGACACAGATGATGAAAATGAAAATTTAAAAATGGAAACTGTAACATAATGACCATTATGCAACATAAGTGCAAAATAAGTGTTGTATAATGAGTCCCATTAAGCAACACTTATTTTTCTTAAAAACGCACAAAACTACGGCAAATGTTTTTCAGACAGCCAACAATAAATAAAATTAATTATTTTTTTTGTTTTATTTCTTTGAATAATGAGTGTAGATAAAGTAGTGTATGTAACTGCACATAACTCGGTATTAAAACACTCGCGTGATACTATTAAAAAACTCGCCGAGGCTCGTTTTTAAAACCACGCTGGTGTTTTAATAACATAAATTATGTGACAGTTACATAAACTACTATTATTAGCACCGCAAACACAGGTGTTCTCAAACAATAAATGTTTCTATGGTGAAACGTTTTTTATTAAAATGATTTTTTGGTATATTTTTACTTTGACTTCTAGTGTCTGCATTATACTATAGCTACTCTTAATATTTTATGCACCCCTTAGAATCATGTCGCAAACTACTTTCAGACGATATTAGAAACGTATTATCTTGATGCCAATATAAGGAGACGACGGAAAGATGGCACTTGCGGAACTTGCGGTGTCGATGCCAACGATCAGCTGTTCTTCAATATTTTGAATTTTAAAAAATAAACTAAGAGTGAGCAAAAAATCAAGTCTATTTAAAAAATAATTTTATTTCATAGGCTAAACTTGGAATTTAAAATTTTCAACATTTTAAATATCTTAAAATATAAATAGTTATTATACAACGAAAGCGATGGATGAAAGAAAACTACACTCAGCAGAGATGCGAATGTTGCGATGGATGTGTGGAGTCACAAAAATGGACAAGATCAGGAATGAGTATATTAGAGGAAGTTTGAAAGTAGCGCCAGTGACAGAAAAGATTAGGAGCAATAGGTTAGCGTGGTATGGACATGTGATAAGGAGGGATGAATGTCACATTACAAAAAGGATGCTGAGCATGGATGTGGACGGACCTAGAGTGAGAGGAAGACCAAAGAAGCGATGGATAGAATGCGTTGAGAATGATATGAGAATAAAAGAGTTGGATGCTGATCTGACGAGTGACAGAGGAGAATGGAAGAAGAAGACATGTTGTGCCGACCCCACCTAGAGTGGGAAAAGGGCAAGAAGAAGAAGAAGATAAATAATTATTATAAAGTATTATTAAAGTTCATAACCGCTAGCGCTTCTAGCAAGTACAACCACAGCGAGCGCCTCGACTGTGATTGTAATCTATTTAAGCGGCCGCATTCCGAGAGTAAGGTTTTTCATGAGAAGAATCCGGCAAGAAACTCATGGGCCACTTTTTTAAATAGCTAATCATATTTATTGTCAATATCAAATATGTTTTTTCATTATTTTCTATTAATCCAATATAACATTATTATTACGCTAGCAATAAACTATACCCACACCATTTTATCCTCTATCTATTTTCCTATTTATCTTGGAATTTGTAATGATATATTAAAGAAATGGCGCGTTTAATGTGTCATGTCCTATTTTATTTTAAATAAGTATTTAATGTAAAAATTAAACAAATCATCATCACAGTGAAAATATCGAGCAAGTCTAAGTGGGTCCAATTTACTCGTTTCCAAGATAAAGTCCTACTATAAAAAAAATGTTTTACACGGCAGATTTTAATTTAAGCCTTTAAAGAAGGTTAATTTGAGACTATCACAACACACTTTGTACTACTTTTCAATCACACAAAGAGTCTTTATACAAGAGTATCAAGTTATAGTGATGCACCCCGTAGAGAATCGATAGTATATCGATCATAAGTTTAAGAACTACTCTGAGTATACGTACGATAAAATAACATAATTATTGATATAAATACAATATTTTTACCGATAAAACATACAAACAACCATGATTTAAGCCTTTAAAGAAGGTTAATTTGAGACCATCACAACACACTTTGTACTACTTTTCAATCACACAAAGAGTCTTTATACAAGAGTATCAAGTTATAGTGATGCACCCCGTAGAGAATCGATAGTATATCGATAATAAGTTTAAGAACTACTCTGAGTATACGTACGATAAAATAACATAATAATTGATATAAATACAATATTTTTTCCAATAAAACATACAAACATCCATGATTCATCCCTGAGGAATCTCTGGAATCTAGGTGGCGGAATGTACGATTTCTGACAGCGACTGTATGTGTGGTGAGAGTCTTGAGGTATACGCCCATGACAAGCAATGGGCATTATTGGGCATACCGCCCATGACAAGCTATGGGCATATTACATATTTCTTCGACCTCATCGGCATTTACCATCTGGTGAGATGAAAGTCAAGAGCTTATATATATAAAAATACAGCATTGTTATTGTCTTGCGGATGTGATTATTATGTTCCTCCTAAATAAACATTAATGGAGAAGACTGATTTTGTTTGAGAAATAATTATTAGCTCATGTCAGTCTCATGTTACCATCTCCAAATAACAATACGTGTATCTGAAAATAAAAAAGGCTTGTTTTAAACAGTATTTTTTTTTAAATATTTTTAATTTTTGTACATCAAGTATTTAAACACAATATGTTGTTAGGGTCTTTAATAACGACAAAAACAAATTCCATAAGTGTTTATTCCATCGATTTCAGAAAATAGCCTCTGCCCTCTTAGCTGTAAATGCTAATGATGATATATATAGCGTTTTCGTCACCTTCAACTGCTATAGAACCATGGAATTTGACAATTGGGCGTGATAAAACGTAAATAATGTCATATCGCGCTGCTCTTGCTATTTATACTGGTAGGTAGTGAACGAACGTAAGGTAGCGATGATGGCGCATTTGTTCACTTTTGATCAGGTGCAGCTAGTTATGATACTTTTTTCGTCCTTAGCCTATCAATGTACCACCGCTGGGTACATGCCTTCTTCAAGGAAAAACACCTGCGGAGTAACAAGACCACGCTGGCCCAGTGTGGGTTGGTGGGTAGAAACGGTTGCGAATAGCGACCAGGACCAACGGCTTAATATGCCTTCGGAAGTACGCAGGAGTTCGAGATCACAAAGTTTTGGTCACCTATCCAAGGCCTAACCATGGCTAAAGTAGTTTTGTTTTTGATACCGAAAGCCAAAGCGTACTTTCCACTATGTTACCGAACTCCTCAATATGTTTGTGTATGGACAATTTATCGCAACTTATCGCAGCCACACATCACTAGTCAGCGATTTAGAGAAGTGCAATATTTTCGGCCCCTCGGCGACCCGAGTGTTGCGAACAAAAGGGATGAGTGCCAGCAACTGTGGCTTTGTTGCGTCTCTTGATGCCCTGTCTGTTGCGTCCAGGCACGATGAAACCTGGATATGCCTTGACCTCGATATTGTGATTTTAAATTTCCCATCACTGTTTTATTGATGACTAGCTTTTGCCCACGACTTCGTCCGCGTCGAATCGTTACTTTGAGATTCCTCCTCAATAAATGGGCTATCCTACACTGAAAGAAATTTTTGAATCGGACCAAGCTCTTGAGATTTGCGTGTTCAACCAAACAGACAAACAAACAAATTTTTCAACTTTATAATATTGGTATAGATTAAAACATAAAAAGCTAAAAATATTATTGTTTTTTATTAGTTTGCGGCAATTTATGTAGGCAACCTATTGCATGGCTAATCAATTGCATACTTTCTCAACATTAAAATAAAATTTGTTCGAGCAACAGTTTCTTACAATTGACTCCACAAGTTAAATAAACAATACGAACAATTGACACAGTCATATCGCTAAGCTAAAAATATTATACTCTAACCCCCTTACTAATAAACGAGTTATAAGGAAGGAATAGTTATTCAGTGTTTTGTCACTTTCTGACAACTACTCTCTTCTGAATGTCTGACCAAGACAAAACACTGAATAACTATTTCAACCTTTATTAGTAAGGGTGTAAGATTAGATTCGCAATTATTAAGATCATAAATTTCAAAAGTTTAAAATAACACAACGACAGCGAGTTTTGAAAACTACGTGGCGTCAGCGCTATGTAGTTTGTGACAATTAAAACTTTACAACACTTGCGCGGAGTTATCTTGTGTATTTTTTGTATTACTATAAACTGAAATTATAATAATACTCTTAGATTAGATTCGGAATTATTTAGATCATTTCCCTATAGTAAAAAAAAACACAAACGATAGCGAATTTTGAAAACCTCGTGGCGCATATAATATTATGCCTAGATTGATGAAGAATGCTGCTTTCTAAAACAATATTTGCTGACAATGAGGCAGTCTACATAGAAGTTCTATTTATTATTTATTTATTTAACTATTTATTGTACACAAAATACAGAACAGGAGAACATTAAAAGACAAAAGTACAAAAGGTCGGGCTTATTTCTAATAGAAATGTCTAACAACCCACCTGCTATAGGAGAAATGCTGACAAAAAAAAAGCTAAGTCGCGTGTACAAAATAAATATATACCTACATATAAATAAAATACATAATAAACAAGACAAGACACAAGACATTTCCCTGCAGTAAAAGTCTTAGATGTTGACCCGGATATTCAGATATCACCATACCAAATTTCATCGAAATCCGTCCAGTAGTTTCTGCGTGTTGCGTGCACAAACATACAGAAAGACAAAAAGTTAAAAATGATGATTTCCAAAATATATTCGATGTACAGACACAGGCTTTTTACAGTTTATTTTATAATGTATAGATATTTGAAGCCCTTCATAATTATTTTTGTGTAAAAGAATAAACTATTTTGAATAAAAGTTAAACAAAAACATGCTAATAACTGCTAATAGAATTGTGTAAAAAACCACAAAGTCACCAATATTCCTTCTGTAACATAATTAAAACTTTTTTAATAAAAAAGAACTATGCCTAAATAACGATAAATCGCTTCCTTAATTTCGCACGATAAATTCAATTAAAACTATGTCTGGTATTTATCTTAATCACAATTAAAAAAGAAATAAAGTCTTCAATTTATTGCGGTGTGTCCAAAATATTCTATAGGTGTTCTAACCTCGATCGGGGGGATGGAACCATTAACAACCCAAATGGTGGATGATAACGTGGCTATTTTACGATCTGCCCCATAATGGCTTAATAGGCTTTGGGGCCATATAAATTATTAACGGTCAAACTTATTATAACTTATAGAAGTTATAGTTGTTCAGTTTGTCCACAGGAAATTGGCATTAGGTTTAAATGGTATTATTTTTATAGGTTACAACACGCAATTACCTTTTGATTATAATTAGCATATCATGATGGCAAGAATGTTGTATTCTTTTCTTTATAATTTGGTTTTTTATTTATCTCCTCTCTTTCCTGCCCTGTTCCCAATTCTATTTGGGGTCGGCGCAACATGTCTTCCTCTTCCACTCTCCTCTATCACTCGTCAAGTCAACACCCACTCCCATCCACATCACATCATCATTCACACAATCCATCCATCTTTTCTTTGGTCTTCCTCTCCCCACACGCCCATCCACTTTCAAGTCCATAACATTCCTGGTGACATGATCATTCTCCCTCCTCATTACATGTCCATACCAAGAAAGTCGTTTTTCTTTCAGTTCATCAGCAATCGGGGCAACTTTTAGACTTCCCCTAATAATATATATTCATTCCTTACTTTATCGTTTTTTATTTATCAGCATTTGAAATACTAAGTCCTCATTTGTTACTATCATCAGTTATTCATCACAATCATCATCATAATCAGCAGGAAAATTTGCGGACAGAACAGGTACCTATGCTGAGTCTTTAACCTATTTCCTTAATCAGGTCTCTGAAACCAAAGTTTTTTTATACTTGGTTATTTTTAATAAATCAACAACCTCACAAGACAAAGTAGCTAATATCGTTCATAACAACGTTTCTCTAACGAGTTTTACCATAACTCAACCCATTAATTAAAAATGTTACAAGTTTGCAATGTACTGTCGTGATATTAGTAAGTCTATGTCGTCCATACGAAAAAAGACACGCGCGATGCTCACGCGCGTGATACGCACAGAGCTAAGAACATTCAGAAATTGAGAGTAATTTATGTTTCATAGTAAAATGTGTCAAATTATTAAAAGTCGTTGAACAAAATATTATTTATGCTATTATTGTTATTTATGATTATGGTGTTAGTTATCTATTCCTGCCAGGGTGTTGATTCATTAAAAATAACTCTGTATAACGAGGCGGTAAACAGGCAGATGGTCCTGATGGGAAGTAATCACCGCCCATGGACATTTCCAATACCATAGGGCTTACAAGAGGGGTCCAGTAAACTTCAAAATGTTGTCAACTATTAATCTAACCCAAAATCGTCGTCAAAATCGTCGTTTGATTTCGTCCCAAAAAAGAAATCTGGGAAGGATAATGGAAACATCAGGTAAGCATCTGCAGTAGAGTAGGGTTTGGAGGACGACGAGACACACATGATTGTGGTTTTTTTGTTTCTTATTTATTTATTTAACAATTTATTGTACTCAAAATACAGAACACGAGAACATTAAAAGTACAAAAGGTAGGGCTTATTTCTAATAGAAATGTCTAACGACCCACCTGCTATAGGAGAAATGCTGACAAAAAAGAGCTGAGTCGCGTGTACGACATAAATATATCTTATCAACTTTTTTGTTAATTTTGTAATTTTCATGGCCTCTGCGCTAATCAGAAAATATCAGACAAGTATTAAATTGCTTTTCTTCTTCAGCAGTCCTCTCCCTCCTCAGCTTTTATACGTCCCACAGCTGGCCTTTCTCATGGAAACAAACACATGAGGAGTATGGACCATAACAGCACCACGCTGGCCCAATGCGGATTGGTGGGTAGAAACGTGCCTTCCAAGCTTGGAAGAGTTCGAGATCACGAAGTTTTGCTCACCTATCCACGCCCTGACCATGGCGAAGGTAGCTTTGTTTTCGCTATATAAAGCCAAAGCGTATTAACCACTGCGCCACCGAGCTCCTCGCAGTATCACATTAAAATAATATGTTCTCATATTGTCTTTGAGATCGCATCGCGATAAAGAAAAATTTAATAAAAATGTTTTTCCTTAATAGCTCTATATACAAGTTCCCGGCGCCATTTAAGGTCCCTTTCTTCTAAGAATACTAAAAACACCTTCGATAGGAATTTCAAGAGCAAACTATTTAATAAAAGGCGAATAAAAATAAAAGCATTTGAATTCACATTACAAACGCGTGCTGACTTTATTTCTTACAATATTCTAAGAACACATAATATGGATTCCAAAGAGGATTTATTCTCTAGAAAACCATTTTTAAATGGTTCCCTCCTCTCACAGAGGTTTCTTATTCCGTGTCGCGATGAAGGAGGCTGCTTTCACACTCCAAAAAATACTTTTTGTGTCTAAGAGCGTGTGGTTTTAAATGAGAAACAAGAAAAAAGTACACACGTAACAAAGAAAAGGTCTCTAATACCGGTTTTGTATGTTTTATACTTACTTTTCAAAGGGCGTCTTTTTGGGATGTGTTTTAACTTTTTGTAATCATGCTATATGCTAGAAGTATATGTATATGCTATATGTATAACATCATGAATGTTTAAGTATAAGGATGTTGACGAAAAATATTTCGGATTTTATTGTATTTTATTTATGTAGATATGCATGCAATTATAACATGCATCATAACATGAAAAGACCATTTTACCAATAACCATAGGCCGTTTTACCGTTTTTTGTAATAATAAACTATTTATTTCTACATCTTATTTATTACTAGATGTTGACCAGGGATTTATGGTTTCACCATGCAAAATTTCATTGAAATCAGTCCAGCCATTTCGGAGAAGAGCCCGTACAAACTGATAAACAGACTAACAGACAGAAACAAAAACTGAAAAAAAAAATTGTTTTGGTATTTTCCCACTTTTTACAACTTCTGACGTGATTTTAAGCATTTTTTTTCTATGTACTGACATTCGACCTCTACAGTTTTATTATATGTATAGATTAAAGTATTTAACTTGATAGGCTCCTTCCTATCAAGGTAAATTTGCTCTGATTCTCTTATGCAGAAGCATTCTTCATTCTCCTGATCTGCTGCAAATTCTATTTGGTGCCAGCGCAATATTTCCCTGGAGACAAAAATATAATTTCTTTTTCCGAATTAATAAGTCATTTAGTGATTTGACTGTGTAATATTAGTAATCCAAACTTTCCTGGTAATAAGAAGTCATCGTAAAAACACTTCAGATGCTTACCTTGTGCTAGAAAACCGTGTTTGAATATTATAATGTGTAGGTACTGTTTCTCTTGGCGTTTTATACACGAGAATAGCTTAGTCTGAAAATAAAATATTGAAATCAAGAAAGTATGTACTGTTGTCATCCTACGATTATTCTACCGGTATAGCAGAGTAGTTTGTGCGTCAGCTTCGAGGTGTCACCATGGGTCCGAATCCTGGCAGCAGATTTTTGTATGATGAATACGAATATTTGAACCTGATTCTTAGCTAAGAGATCTTTTATCACAAGCCGTCAACAACTTACTTAAGGCAAGGCTGATTACTGTGACCATGTTATTTATTTATTTCCAAGTCTATCAAAATAAAGTGTAAATTATGTAAATAAAATACAAATAAACTTACAAGGATTATGTACGGACAATCGACCTCTAAAGTTTTATTATATGTATAGATATTGATAACTTACACTACTGGTATAGATCTAAGCTATGTCTGTGATCCGAACAAAACAAATGAAACATCGACTGATTGATGTTGTTTGTTGTAAAATTCTCCCATGTAGGGAAGGCAAAGGGAACGAACCCCATACACCCAAGTCTTCGGTATTTTTTTTCTTCAGTATTTGCATTGAAATGCAAGTGTAATACATTTCAATGCGTCTTGGGAGAGTTTGGCGGCAAATGATCGATGATAGACACTGTGGAGCTACTTCGATGAGGTGGACTACCACGATAAAAAATTCAACATTTTTCACACCACTTGACGGTTATTTCGATAATGCTTCACATTGCTCATCATCACAGACACTTATTACACAAACTACACTGATTTTCCGTAACAACATCAACTCCGAACAATATAACAATCATTGAAATAAAAATCACGTCCGCCATCGCGAAAAACTCCGAAACATCAACTGATTTCAGCGATGTCACTTCTACATCTTGTTCGCAAACCTTTGCTATGATCCGCTCGCTCGCTCACCCGGACATTGGCAATATGTAGCCTGCGTTTAGCGGGAGATTTACCAACTGCTCTACGATATTTCCTCGAAAAGGCAGCTCTCAAAAAACCAATCCCCAACGAAAGCTAAGCCGTAACTTCGCCGGCTACTGTATTTTAGTTCCCGTCCTCTCTACTGAAGCTGTGAGATGATGTGCATGTGGAAGTCGGAGCATTTCTGGTATCAATATGTTTTGGGACATATAAAAATTCATAAAAACATTTTTTTTTGCTTTTTAAGTACACAACTGTACTTACATATTCCGAAAAAACAGGTGGATTTTAACAACATCCCTGTAGGTACAGTCAAGTACAAAAATATGTGTATGTACATTTTAGAGGTGACAATCTAATAAGAGTCATACTGTCAAAAGTGGTCACATATTTTTGGAGTCAACTGTACCTTTAAAAATAAACGAAGGCACAATTGAAACTTGTTTTAATGAGATCTGAGCTTTGTATCCTTATCAATACACATTTACTTAACACTTTATTTGCATTTCCACAGTGTTGATAAGATGTTAAAATTGTATTAGTACATTATGGAATCTGTCGGATACTGCAAATTAAAATTAAAAAAAAATATGAGCTTGTTGCGAGTATAATTCAAGTTGAGTGATGCGGCATTCTGAATATCGTAAAATCAAAATGTCATTATGTCATGATGACATTTTGTCATGTCAATGTCATTACAGTATAGATCAATCCTTTGTTAAGATGCCGATGTCAAGATATTGCGGTCCCAAAATCCAAATGAACCTCCTCTCTTAACCACATGTGTCCTCTCAAGACGCCATCTGTGCAGCCATTGTGTTAAGCAATTACTTAGACGCGATCAAATATTTAGACTAAGTTGCTACAAGCCAAGTCTTATATGCTACTAGCTGTTGCCCGTGACTTCGTCCGTGGTTACTTGTTTTTTAACTATTCTACAGGAACCCTTTAAATTTCCGGAATAAAAAGTATCTAAGATGGTGACCAAGGATATAAGGTATCACCATGCAAAATTTCATTGAAATCGGTCCAACCATTTCGGAGATTAGCCCGCAGAAACAGACAAAAAAACAAAAAAAAAATTTAGTTACCTATTAACATTTTTTTTTCTCCTGCCTTGATATTAAGCATTTTTTTTCTTTGTACAAACATTCGACCTCTACAGTTTATTATTATGTATGTTTATACTAAATGGTTAGGTTATTTAGCCATTTTGTAAAATAATACTTTTAAGTAGTCATGAGTATGAGTAGTGGTCCGTATTATCACTTTTGTGCCGATTTTGAAAACAACGCTACCTATGGAATGGTTTGACATTGGATGAGTGGCCGAAACTTAAAGTCGCGAGTTTTGAAAAGAGATAAGATATCGTAGTTTTTGTTGATAAAATAATTTAACAAGGAAATTAGATTTTAAAAGATATTAGGTCCTTACCTATGAAATTGGTGTTTTGTATGGAGATTTTCGGGAATTCTGAATTTTCCATACTAAATTTTTTTCAGTTTTCTTCACAACGACAAATCCAAAGTTAATAATATTTGGCATCTATCATTAGACAAGCTTTAGTAATATGTGTAATATATCTTCATAAAAATTATTTATCGTTTTTAAGTGAATGCAAATAAAATGATGTATTCGGGAGGCACTTAAAAAGAGCTGTCTCCGTGTCCAATTTTAACACAATTAAACTTACAACAAATTATCAAAACAAATCAAAAGAGCTCAAAAATATAGTCTATTTTTAGACGAGGTAATTATTTTTTAGGAATACTCTGAATCTTAATAGTTACAGACAAAATACTAAGGGAGAAAAAAAACATCAATTTCATAGGTAAGGACCCTATATTTAAAATAATTCACCATAATATTTTTTAAGGGAAGTAATTATTTGACAATAAAGCTGGAAACACATTTACAGTTCCTCCTGTGCTGTTCGCTTCCTATATTATATAAAAAAAAGAAATATTAAAATATGATGCTATAAAATATACATCGTTATTAAGGAGTTTATCGTAAAAATAAAGCTTTTTACAAAATTTTGCCTAAAACAGATTCTAAGAAGATTTGTCTTGTTACAAATTTATTGTTTTCGAGTAAACTAATAAAGTGTGTTTTTGTAACATCCACGAAACGTACATTACACGAAAAGTATTTTGTGCCAATTTATCGTTACTTAACTCTCACTTAGGGTCGCTTCATACGTTACGAGGACAGGACCGAGACGGACGTGATTTAGGAGGCTCTGACGTGAATTTAATACACACGCAACTTGACAGCGACTGGTAACTAATGCTAGTGATGTTAGCGTGATGGATTTATTATTTGAAAAACTAGAGTCGTCGCCGACGATATTTTTCCCGTCCCGAGAACGTCATATATTCATGACGGGAACAATTTCTATGGAGCGATATTTCTTAAACTATCCATCTCGTTACGTTTTGGTTAATCACGTTAAGTATGCAATGACCTTTAGACGGGAGTGTAAAGAAAACTAAACATAAATCAAAAATGTTTATTAAACAATGCATCCAATTTGTACTAAAATACAAAGTAACGTATTTTAAATTATTACACAGTTGCAATATGCTATTAATAATTATATGGAAATGCGGGTCGCAGTGGAGTAGGAAATTACACTACATACATAATAAAATAAACATTACAGCTGAAATGCTTGCTCTTTAAAATAATGAGTCCGATTATTTGCAATTGTAAAATCAACTGTGGTGTCATTTTCTTTCAATACGATTTTGTTTTAAATAACTAGGTTCATGGAGTTTATTTAGATTTTTGTGACGTAACTTTAAGAATGTATCATAAATTATCTCACAATATTATTTCTTTTCTATAACTCTCCTGGACTGGATTTTATACACTATTTATTGTCTAAAGGCTCCTTCGGTTATACCGCATGACAAGCCGCGAACCCCGCGAAATGCCGCGCGGCTTAAAAGCCCGCCGGCATGGCCGGGCGTGCTTGAAGGAGCCTTTAGGCTTTATACATTCAATTCATAATTATTATTATCTTTACTCGATACAAAAGAAGAAGCTCATCATTTTTAATACATCAACTACTCATCGGACTATAAAAAAATCAAAATCATATGATAAATTTTTAATTTTAAAGCGTCAAAGATAAGGTGCAGATTCAATTAACGAATCTTTACAGTTTGTGGTAGTCTGAAAAGCATTAAATACATAATTTTACACAACTTATTTCCGTGGAATCAGCATTCTAAAATAATACAGAACACAACACTTAAATTAAGTGATCGTACAAAAAATACAGTAGTAGAATATTTTATAAAATCGTTTATCTAAGTAACAAAATTAAGTCTACTTAATTAACATTTAGGTAAATTAAATTATATAATATACATGTAGACGACCTGAAGACAAAGAGCATTAGCTATAATACAGTAAGTTACTAATTAAGAAAGTATCCTGTAGGCGAATATTAGTAACAAGGTGTGGAATGATACAATTGATAAAAAATCTACAGGTATAAACACTATACAAATAAATGAATATGAATATTGGGTCCTTACCTATGAAATTGATGTTTTTTTTCTCTCTTAGTATTTTGTCTGTAACTATTAAGATTCAGAGTATTCCTAAAAAATAGTTACCTTGTCTAAAAATAGACTATATTTTTGAGCTCTTTTTTTATGTTTTGATAATTTGTTGTAAGTTTAATTGTGTTAAAATTGGACACGGAGACAGCTCTTTTTAAGTGCCTCCCGAATACATCATTTTATTTGCATTCACTTAAAAACGATAAATAATTTTTATGAAGTGTGATATTACACATATTACTAAAGCTTGTCTAATGATAGATGCCAAATATTATTATCTTTGGATTTGTCGTTGTGTCTTCACAACGACAAAATAAAATTTTAATAAACTGAAAAAATTTTAGTATGGAAAATGCAGAATTCCCCAAAATCGCCATACAAAACACCAATGTCATAGGTAAGGACCTAATATAAATAATACATTGTTGTCGGAAAAGTACATTAAAATTAACATAAATTGTAAATATTATGATATTTGATCTTAAAATATCTGCTGTCTTTTTATTCGAGTATAAGTAACCTATAATTTTTTACATCATTTTTAAACACACATAACAAGTTAATAGTTGTGTACATTGGTCCCTACATTATTTATTTATAAATTAGTTCAATTATCAAAGTGTTTATGATATTGTTTTGTAATTTGTTGAATTATTATTTTATACAAGTTTGGCAGGATTATTGGACAATTCTCATGGTTATTCCACTCATAACTTTATAAGAAATAAATAATAAATAGATTTAAGGTTCGTTTGAGATCTAACGAAAGATTCGTTCAACGTTTCATCGTCTATTAGTATGTAATAATGAAGTTTTTTTTATCTTTACTCCGTTCGATATTTTCCGTCAGATCTGATGCGACCCTCAGGGTGTAAGTACGTGCAAACTTATATAAATAGTTTGTGAGAACCTACATGAATTTTAAAAGAAGTTAAACCAATATTTTGACCAATCGTCGATGATATGGCCCATATCTAATAAAAATAGTATATTAAACACCGGTTCCGATTCCGAAAATTAAAATAACTTATTACTTTGTTTTTATTTTGTAATGAACTTACGTGCAAACGCCGAAATAATACCAAATTTTGTTAATGATTTATAGAATACATTAAATACTGGAATAATATTACATTTTATTTATTAAGGAGTTGAAAAAAACTAAAAAAAAAAAATTTTTTTACTAATGATAGGTAGTGACGATAAGGCCGAAGGTGGAAGCGAGCTTCACCTGTATTCCTCAATAACTGAGGATCTGGTTTCAAATGTTTTAGAAATATAATAAATACTTATTTATTTTAGGGCATTTTTCAATTTAAATACATTTGAATACCGCGGAGGTACAAACCTATCAGTTTGTAAACAAATAGATAAAGTTAAGTATCAACAATTTCTACAAATCTACATGAAATCCTTTAAACGTTGTATTGTGGTTTTTTTTTCCAATTTTAAAACCAATATTCTGTTGCACATAATTTTTAAATTGCACTTTTAAATGTACTTCAGCTACAGAACTTAATATTATTGCTAACTTTAAGTTAAGAACAATAGATTATTTTTTGAAAAAGAAAAAATTAAAATAACCTGAAATGTATAATATACTGGTTTATTGAACTTTTTATCACTATGTGCATCATTGAGATTAATATGTTTACTGTTTAACTTTAGTTTCCATAAAAAAACTATTTATATCAACTATGCTACCTCCAATTGCTTAGCAATTTTTATTAAAATTCAATTAAAATTTTTCATGTTCAGTCATAAAAATCAAACAAAATATTAAAGCTTTAGTTTTAGTATTTAACATAAATTTGCAAATAATACCTCTGCACGAAAATTTTCACTAGGCTTTTTATTTACCATAAACATAATGTCTCCTTTTGGGGTGAGAATATAAAATAATCTTAACACACATTATACACGTATGATAACAATCAGGAATCAGGGATACAAACATCATTGTATATTAGTCTCTATTCCATCTGCAAAAAGTTCTTTTTAAGGTGCAGAACTGATCTTTATTCTGCTTTGATACTACCTCTTTACTGTTTTTCTACTTTTCTATTTTGCTGTCTATTTATATATCTATCTATATTAAGTCAGTTGTCACCGTATCCATCCTTCGGGAGCAGTTTTCTCTGGTTTCCTACATTCCCCACCTTTACTCAACCATTTACACCCCTGAGCTATCAACATCAGAAGAAAATGCTATAGACCATCGGCTCTCAAACTTTTTTGGAAATACTTGATATACCATACGTAAAAAATTGTCTTAAATGTATTCTTTATATTTACCCGAGTTGGCGCCTTTAATGAATAAAAAGCTGAAATACAAATAGAAAATTGGTGTTAACAATCTCGACTTTATGTTATTAAGTTAGAGTCGAAGTTTGAGTTATGGTCGCCTGTTTACAACTATAGGGTAATCTCAGAGGCGGCATTCATCGGTTCGGTGGTGACGGCATAGTAAAATATTGTACTGTTATGTGACAGAGAGAGGTATTTTGATTTTTTTTTCCAAATTCTTGTTGAACCCCATTAGGAGTATCGTGGAACCCTAGGGTCCGCGGAACATACTTATAGTATCGTTGCTTTAGACTATTCTCACAGCACACCACCGTTCTTAATGCTACGTTTTTTTGAGAGGTCTTCTGCCTCCTCTATGGTGTCTGGGAGTCTCATATTTCTTGTCTCTGGCAGCAGAAAGACTAAACCACATGATATGATGCACATCACTCCGAAGATCACCGTTGGCATGGATTTGTGGTATTGTGACTGAAAAAAAAAACTTTTTATAGATATCCGTGTATGTTAATATAATTATTATAGACTAGCTGATGCCCGCGACGTCGTCCGCGGTTGCTATGGTTTTTTTACTATCCCACGGGAACCCTTTAATTTTCCGGAATAAAAAGTATTAAAGGGATATAAGGTTTCACCATGCAAAATTTCATTCAAATCGGTCCAGCCATTTCGGATATTAGCCCTTACAGACAGAAACAAAAAAAAAAAAACATTTTTTGATATTTTCCCGCCTTTTACATTCCCCTGGCTTGTTTTTAAGCATTTTTTCTATCTACACATATTCAACCTCTACAGTTTTATTATATGTATAGATTATTATCTATTTATTTATATTTTTTTATATAATATATTATTATATATGTATATTTTATTAATTATATTATATATACTATTTATTTGTATGGATATAAGTTCACTTTAATGATGCCCCCACCAAATCTCTGCTTAACCTAATGGTTGACTGGTAGAGAACGATGTTAATCTTTAAGTCCCCCATATGTACCTTTGTGTAATAGACATTAAGTTTAAATAAATAAATAAATTAACATAAAGGTCTCCGCCCACTTCACTAAGCATCCTGTGCTTGGTCTGCGAACGGTCAGAAGAAGACATCATTTTATTTTTTATAATAAGTGGAACTGCATTCAAAGATTTATTAAAAATCGCTTGTCTCTACCGGGAATCCAACTCACGAAATGTGAAAAATAAAAACACCATGTATTTTATGACAAACGTCGACAGGGTTAATCATAACGATTATTTTTTCCTAAGGAACATAGCATCTTCAATGAAAGGAAGATCATGAAATTTTAAATTTATTCAAATTTTCCTTAGGAAAATTTTGTCTGACTTTGTGTTTTGTCAGCGTTATTAATATACATATTTATTCAATATTTCAGCTCTATACTGCTAACGGTCACTGAGATTATCCGCGGACGGACAGACCGACAGACAGACATGGCTAAACTATATGGGTTACTGGTTTACTAGGGAACCCTTAAAAGCTGACAAAACCGAATAAGCATTTAAAAGTGTAATTTAGAAAAATGTTTCTCAGTTTCGTAACAAAAATGTTCTCGTGCGAATCTAATAAAAATGGTTAATTGGCAAAATTACTCAACAAGTAAGAGGCAATTAATATTAGCTAACAAGACAGAAATAGTTTAACAAAAGGAAGGATGCCAGTAATTGTGAGCATCAGAAACATCTGGCAATAATTAATAAAGAAATTGAATGAGGTTGGATATAAAGTAAGGAGTTTAAACGTTCTGGAACCTAGAATCTTATTAGGGAAAATACAAGATTACTATTATTTTGGAATTCAATGGTTTTCACTTTTCGTTGATTTTAAGATAGGGTTAGCAATTTTTCTATGTTCAATATAATTATGAAACATTCATTTTAAAAAAATGGGGGCAGAACATGTATATCGTATATAGTCACATTTATATAGTCACTGTCAGCACAGTGTATGAAAATATAGATTTACACTTTTGAATGTATATACCTACTTTACAAGGGAATGAAAACGTGCATTCCTTAAATGTGTGAACTAGCTCGGAGTAACATTTATGATCAGTCTAACTCTTTATTCCATAGTTATAGTAATGTATGATTTACCGAAATCGTTCGTTGATTGGGTGTTAATACTACAGAGGAATCATTTGTACCATTTGTTTCGTAATAAGATCAGAAACTCACCAGTAGCGGCGTAATAGGCGCAACCAAGGACCCGATCCTGCCGGCGGTAGAACACACACTGATCAGTGTCTGCCTCATGTTGGTAGGGAAGACCTCAGAGACGTAGATGTAGACGGAGCTGTAAGCCAGCGTCACGCTCCACTTGCCCACCAGGTACAGCGGGGTAGACCACCAGTCAGCTGTGTACACCAGAAATCTGTTATGAGAAATGTGATCTGTATGCACCGCTGTGGCAGTGTGTGGAGACGAAACCATTGAAAAAAGGATAAAGATACGGTCATAAAGCTTCATAGAAGAAAACATTAGTTCTGTGAAATCTTCAACAGATTACCGAGTGGTATGTTAAGTGCAATGGAGCAATGCAAAAATGGGGAACATCACGTGCTGTGAATTTCATACAATAAGCATTTTATAAACGTGTAACATTACGTGTTTAAAGAATTGCTAATTAATTAATTGTAAAGCAGAACCCTAAGTACAAGCTGAAGTAAAGGCGAATATAAAGGTTGAAAGAATTTTACTAGTAATTTACACTGAGACCGAGAAAAGACGATCCGAGAAAAGAAAAAAAAACATAAGAAATAATTATTTATGTCGAGGTGCCAACCCTAGTTTTGGCAAAATTAAGCGTATTGTTTATACAAACGTGTACCACGTGTAAATGTTGACATTGACATTATGAACAAAATTAGTCGCGTGGTTTAATCGCGGCTTGAAGGATTTGTTCAATTCGTCACATACTTTGCCATGGTTGATTCAAACCGAATAACTAAAGTTATGGTCAAACACGACAGACAATACAAAACTGCCAAAATTATCGTTGTAATTATCATAGATATTATTTAGGTAGTGAATAACAGTTGACGGATTACTAAGAGATAATAGAAATGTAAGTATTCATAATAATATCTCTAATATATATTTTGTACCATACATTGATATATTTCGTTTAACATGTGTTACAAAAAACGCAGCATATTGAAAAATATAATATTTAGAATTAAGCATATGAAAGTGATTCAATCGATTTGAATAAATATCTTGCACATAACATGATACATATTCATCTATAGAAACGTCATTATTTATTTAGACTTTGTGATAATATTACAATCCATAGAAATGAATATTATATTAGGTCCTTACCTATGAAATTGGTGTTTTGAATGGAGATTTTGGGGAATTCTGCATTTTCCATACTAACATTTTATCAGTTTTCTTCACAACGACAAATCCAAAGATAATAATATTTGGCATCTATCATTAGACAAGCTTTAGTAATATGTGTAATATCACACTTAATAAAAAAAATTATCGTTTTTAAGTGAATGCAAATAAAATGATGTATTCGGGAGGCACTTAAAAAGAGTTGTCTCCGTTTTTAACCTTTAACACAATTTAAAACAAATCAAAAGAGCTCAAAAATATAGTCTAATTTTAGACGAGGTAATTATTTTTTAGGAATACTCTGAATCTTAATAGTTACAGACAAAATACTAAGACAGAATAAAACACCAATTTCATAGGTAAGGACCCAATATTAAAAGAAATTTTAGAAACTCGCAAAGCTTAAGGAAAACAGTAACTGGTTTTATACTTACATCTCGGTAGAAACGCGAAAAGTAAACAAGTTATAGCACACGTCGCGTAATTGGCGATTAACGTCCTTTTTCTGCCGTATTTGTCTAGCACGATCACTACCACTATGTAAGCTGGTATCTCCACTAATACTACCAACATGAAGCTCACATATTTATTACTGCTCAAAGACACAGAGTTTATAGACAGCCCATAGTAGACCAGGGAGCAAGTCATCCAAAGGAACGAGCATATGACCAGTCTCTTCCAAATTGTTCGAGAATGTATCGCTTTTGAGAATTGGGATATTTTGTTGTCCGTTTGATGCTGATTGTGTAAAAGCGGGTCCACTATGAAGTCTAATTCCAGTTTTCTAGGGTCAATGTTGTTGATTTTGGCTGCTTTCTTGAGGACGCTAAGGGCTTCGTCCTTTCTTCCCTTGCTGAGGAGCCAGCGGCCGCTTTCATTCAAGAACCAGATGTACAGAAGTACAATGACGGCCGGGCTGTACAAGATAAGGACGTATATGCGCCAGTTTTCAACAACCCAGGCAAGGAGCGCGATGAGAACCACTCCAATAACGAAAGTCATGTTGCACATAGCTGATACTATCACTCGCTGCTTTAAGCCAACTAGTTCCACAACTGTAACAATGAATACATTTAAACATGGGAAAAAATAAATAGCATTAAAGTAAAGAGATTAATTTGATCAAAAATGAATTGAATGTTCTTTATGTTATTCCCCAACTTTTTCTTATTTTTATCAAATTTCAAATCCTTAAAAAGGACCGCAACGAAACCTTTATTTGAGAAATTCAGTCTTTACCATACATAAAAATTGTAAACGATATATGAAACATCGATAGTTGTATGTTTGGTAAAGACTGTATGGATGGAAGGATTGTATGGATCGGATTTGCATAATAACTTACTAAAAACGTAAGCAGAAGGATATAATCCACCGCCAAACCCAGCTTCGAAGAAATGCAAGATGATGAAAGTCGTGTAGTTCGGGGCGAAAGCTCTGGAGAACCCAAAGATAAGACTGGCACAGGACGCGAAACCAACAGCCACCTTCCTGCCGAAGCGGTCCGAGATGGCCCCCGTGAACAGCATGGACGCGAACATGCCGCAGTTGTGAATGGTGCCTACTAAGGCCCTCTTCCACTCTTGGCAGCCAAGGTTGAACTAGAAGAAAATGATAAAAATATGCAAATAAGTGACAAGCGATAAAAGATTTAAAGAATGCTGAATAACAGGCAAAGGAAGATAGACATGAGGAGTAATATAGGTCGTAATCAAGCTGCCCGATGCATTTTGGTGAGTTGGGTAAAAGCTATTTCAATAGCAACCAGGTAACTACAATGTTTTCGACCCTCCTTGCAGTCATACCAGCTTACCTTGGACCAGCGTGATTGTATTACTTATTGATTTCTCCATGTCCACGTCGATGTAGCAAGGATAATGCTTTGCAGTGGGTTGTGTTAGAGGAATAAGAAGAGCTCGGAAGCGTAGTGGTTTGCTATTCGAAAACCTTCGCCATGGTCAGGCCTTGGGTGGATGATAACTTTGTGATCCCGAATTCCTCCGTGCTTCGGAAGGCACGTAAAGCCGTTGGCCCCGGTCGCTATTGGAACCGTTTCTACCCACCAACCCGCATTGGGCTACCGTGGTAGTGTTATGACCCATACTCCTCACGTATTTCTGCGCGAGAAAAGGCTATGCCCATCAGTGGGACGTGTATATGCTAGTGATGACTATGAATTCATTTTTAGTTCCTCACCTCTTTCACAAAGGACGTCGGTTCCTCATAAACGTAAGTGTCACACGGTATCACAGTTTTGGTAAATTCTGTTGCCGAACATTGCGTGACCGTGCCGTTGTGGACCGGCGCGTATCTGGTGCAGGAGTCGGGTTTGCCATCATAGGTCGATGGAATGGCGTATTGCAGCCAGGAGGTGTCATTGAACCTCTGTTCACAGCCGTACACTTCACATCTAAAACAAGATAAAATAAGCATACAACTTTATTGATGTAAAATTTAATAACAAGTGGACGACGGCCGTCGTGGTCAAGTGGTCTGTATGCCAGTCTCGGGGTTCGATCCCCGATGGGGGCAAATGTTTGGGTGATGAATTTTCAAGCATTTGTTCTCCAGTCTTGGATGTTTATATATATTTATATATATATTCAGGATATTTATATGTATTTATCTATTAAATATATTTATCCGTCATCTAGTGTCCGTAACACAAGCAGCATTAGTTGCTATTGGATAATGTTTGAAGATATTTATTTATTTAAGAAGATTCAAACGCCCCACGATTTTCCAATTGTGATGGTATTGTGAGAATTGACGGATGACAAATAAGCGTTCATTTCAAATGTTTTCTCACGTTTTGTAATAATTCAGCACTATGTTTACGTATTATTGTTATTACAAAATGAATTAAACAGCTGCAACTACTAAACATTTAAATGAAAATCTTGAAAAAAAAGGTGATTTTATCACAAACAAATCGGCAAGATATTGTCGATTCTATCCAACTAATGACAAAACTACAACTTTAACCGATTTAAGGGATAAATGATATACACTTATAAAAAACTAGCTGTGCCCGCGACGTCGTTCGCGTGGCTATTGACTTAACGCTGATAAAAGGTTACAAAAAGTTTTTGTGTTTGTTAACACCGCATTGTTTTTTACAATGCTTAACAATTATCCTACCTCTTACTAGCAAAATGTTGATTGTTAAATAGTTAAATGACTAAATCCTATAATTATTAAGGGCGTCTTGTAATACTATAGTCTATCCATTTTGATCTGAGACAAAATGTAAACAAACCATAAAAAGGGTTCTTTATGATGTCGTTACTCATTGTCGAAAGGTTTTATCAAAAACATACGATTATTTAATATTTTATTATTACAAACTTTTTAAATAATGTAAATTAAGTAATTACTTGTCACCTTCAATAATTTTTGGTATTTTTACTTAAATGTTATATTTTTAACGTAATATTAGATTACTAAATTAATCGTTGCTACTAAAAATGACCTAAGACGAATAGTATTCTCTAACTTTTATTCTGTGTAAAGAATACTTCCAAAAGAAGATGAACAATCATAACATGTTCATGACACCTTGAATGTACTTTGAATTTAATTGATATATATTTAATATTTAGTATCATTTGGATGATAGCAATGATAGCTTGTTTTTTAAATACACATAACATACCTATTATTCGTAAAAGATTACTTCATTACACAAATAAAATAATGTTTATAATGACGATATTGGTATATTAAGTACGCCTACTCCTTTTAATTTTTTTATAAAAAATTAGATCCCATTTTATTTTTTCTCAGAATTGGATAAAAAGTTTGAGAACCACAAATTCTTTGTTTACATTTTGTCACAGATCAAAATGGATAGAGTATAGATTTAGTAATTTTTTGACAATTCTAGTAGGTATGGTTGAAATGTCAAAAAATTACAAAATCGAGTTTTAAACTAGGTTCAAAAATTTCCTGCAAGTGGCCCTAAATTAAAGAAAATAACATTTCTTGTCAGTGTCATCTGATTAATTGTTGTCATGGTGATAAATCTCTGATGTCGTGTCATTATTTTACAATGCCGAGAAATTTTAAAATTCGAAATGATGTTTCAGTTTGACGGATTACGTCACATAATAATCGGTCGAGCAGATATTGATAACCATGGTTACACCCGCGCGGTACCCGTTCCCATGGGAATATCAGGATAAAAAGTAGCCTATGCCCTTTCTCAGGCTTTAGACTATCTGTGTACCAAAATTCGGTGAAATTAGTTCAGTAGATTTGACGTGAAAGCGAGTCCGACAGACAGAGTTACCTACTTTCGCATATATGCATAATATGCAAATATTTGCGATAACTTTTAGATAACAAACAATGAATGCAAATAGATTTAATGTATGTTATCGTAATTAAATACTCCACTAAGATTTAATAGCACGTTTAAAACATAATTAGCTAAGCATCTGACAAGCTGAGATCTAAATAAACGTGTCTTGTTGAAGATTAATAGATCCTGATACTACGAGTGTTATCGATATATTGCTGTAATACCGATAAGTCGCATTGTTTTTATAGATACCGCCCACACAAAATGCGTTACTGATAAAGTATGTATTTGAAATGTTTGTACATTTTTATGATCCTTATCTTTATCTAAGCATGATAAATTTTAACAGATTCTTATTTGTGTACATTAAAATCGAGAAAGTCTGTTTGGGGATCTTTAATCTTTAATATACCTACAGAATGCTGTTAGAAGTTTTTTGGATTCTTGTGTGTCTGTTTATTGTTTTTATCTTTACTTGTACGTATGTACCAAAGTTTACTGTTTAAAATTAGATGCGAATTAGTTGCGACTTCCGTTTAAATATAAGTATTATATTATTTTAGTTTTGGTTTATTTTTGTTTGTAGGTAGGGCTTTTACTTTAAACGGTTTATTAAAGGTAGATTCTTGTGGACATGACATACTACCAACCAACCAGGGTTAAAAGAATACTACCATCCCATCTCTTCCCTTGGGTGTCGTAAAAGGCGACAACCATCCAATAGCTTATAGCAGCGACGGGCTCACCACCTGTCACGATGAGCACATTAGGAGTCACTGCTTGGTGGAGCGACTATGGCAGTTAGCTGCTTTTGCGGTGCCTTTTGCCTAGGCTCTGACTAACCCCCAGGGGATAATAGTAGTAATTATATGTTATGTCCACAAGGACTAAACTGCCCTAAATGTAACAGAGTGTGATCCGTGACACAAAATGAAACAAAACAGTGGTTAAAAACGTCAACAAAATAAGCTTACCTGTAAGCTTGCTCCCTCGCCTCAAAAATGAATCCGCACTCGAAGAACGCACTCAACAATATTGGGTACAGCAGTAGCACGAAATTCAGTAGATTGTACCTCCCATACGGGCCCAAGCTTTCCAATACCGCGTCCAAATTGATTTCTTTCTTCCCTTCTTCAATCTTGGTCATGCTTGATTTTTATTCCTGCAAATGGATTGGAAAGTTCAACTTTGGTACATTAAGCGGGTTTGTTGGAGCATTTGCTTTAGCTTTCGTTATTATAGCGATTTGTGTAATGCTAATACGAGATTTTAGTGTAGGATTGTGCTGTTGCGAGCTTATTTGCAATGGCTTTGTTGTCATTATTCTTCGTAGCTATATATATAATAAAATTTTAGAGGTCGAATGTCTGTAATTAGAAAAAAAATGCTTAAAACCAAGTCAGGGCGATGTAAAAAGAGGGAAAATGCCAAAAAATGATTATTGTTTGTTTCTCTGTCTGTTAGTTTGTACGGGCTAATCTCCAAAATGGCTGGACCGATTTCCCTGGTCAACATTTAAGATACTTATTATTCCGGAAAATTAAGGGTTCTCGTGGGATAGTTAAAGAACCAAGTTGCCGTCACCAGCTAGTTGTTCAATAACTTATGATGGTAAAAATCAGTTATAAAAGTAATGCGACGAAAGGTTTACTTATTTGTAAATTATTCGATGTCTCAGTAATCTATTTATATTTTTAAACCTTAACTCAAAAAGGGGTGTCTGACTTGCCTATGTATCTTTAGCATTTTTTCTCAACTCGACGTCTCATCAGATTCTATTAAATAGTAAAGCCTTTTTATTAATATACCTATATTATTATTTTTATAAGTTTATTCATGACTGTATCTAGGGTGGCCACAAAGAGATATCTTGAAAGGACAAGATCGAAGAATCTTAGTGTATCGTAAATGTGTACATAAAATAAAGAGTCTATTAAATAATTATTATTGTTCATAATAAAATGTCAACAAACAAAATTTTAAAATTGCTGTATTTTACATTTCCATTTCAAAAGTCAATAAATTATAAGAAATATTGTGCAATAAGTTATTGGAGAACAATTTCAAGTCAGATGAACGTAAGTACCACAGTTATTTATTCTGTATCGAATTTGAATGATCCAAGTGCCTCTTCATATCCATTGTGGTCGGCCGCCATGAATATTAACAACAGCCAATATACAATTACAATATTAGTACAACACCATTGTTAACATTTTAAATAAAATCACCGTAACTGAGATTGTTAGTTGAAATAGTAAGTACCTACAGAGTTAACATCTCGTCAGGCACAAACGGGCATGTTATTTGAATATTTTTTGATCTCAAACTTCTTCTATGCGCAGGATGAGACATTGTGGAGATCCTTGGGCCTATGTCCAGCAGTGGACGTCTTTAGGTTCAATGAGGATGGAGACAAGAGCTAATATACATACAATCACGCCTGTAATCCCCGAAGGGGTAGGCAGAGTCCAAGGAGCACTGTGTTCCTTAAGATCACATTCAACTTTACAAAAATTCGGTTTGGTCAGATGAAAAATCGTGAAAGAGTAGTAACAAGTGGTTAGCTCATCGCCTACACGATCACAGATCCAGTACCTAATATGCCCTTTGTCGCTTTTTACGACATGTTAGGCAAGAAAAGCAGTTGGTACATTCTTTTTGTGTCCCGGACCAACACGGTGTTGGACCACCAACGTGTTTAAGGTTGATAATATGTCACATTATGACCTTTTGTACACAGAATAACAATAAATGGCATCTTATATTTTTATCAGAATTTCTCCACCTGGTGATTCATTATGTCAAGATAGCTAGGGAAATAGAGGATTTGGTTCGGGAATTGCTTCGGCAGACCCCGGGTCGCCCCCATGGAAGGATAGTTTTAGTCAGTGGCTAATGCCAGTAAAACTCCCCGATATACACACCTACCAGCTAGCCACCGGTAGGTAAAAAAAGGCATGAAGACACAGATCTAGCCACCTCCACCTTGTTGGCATATAAGGTGCCTTTTCACTTCTCTTTTGAAAGAAAAAGGTAAGAAATAAACGTCGTGCGGCAGTTTGTAAAGACTGGCTATTAATTGAACATATAATAAATAAATAAATATCTTCAAACATTCACACCTATCAACTAGCCCCATTTTAAGCAACTAATGCTGCTTGTGTTACGGAAACTAGATGACGGATAAATATATTTTAATAGATAAATAAATATAAATATCCTGAATATATTTAAATATATGTAAACATCCAAGACTGGAGAACAAATGTCTGAAAATTCATCACCCAAACATTTGCCCCCACCGGGGATCGAACCCAGAACCTCTCGAGATGGCGACACATATTTTACGACCTTGTGCAGCGGCTTTAACCACTCAATGCCGACTGGGACACGGAGGGTTATATCAAGATAAGTGGTTCAGGGATAGAATTCCAGTGGCGGCTCATATTTGCGACTCCACTCCATTGACGTCATTATATTCCACAAAGTACAGATAATGCAATTCACGAGTGCGCTTCAATCATTCGAATTTCGACTCTATTTTCTCGTTTTAAGAGCTTAGTCAACCGCGGTCTTAAAATGCAGCCTGTATTACAAAAGCAAAAAACAGAAAAGGATCGTTAGATTCCCAAAGATTGCGTCAAATTCGAAATTTAAATATATTGTTTCATTGCCTGCTTTTGAGAGTGGTCTGCCCTAAAACATTGTTAGTTTAACCTTAAAAAATAAATAAATGTTTGTGTTGTATGTATATACTTAAGTTAAAAGATTGTCGCGATCAATTGCTATAAACATACGGATAGTACGGATTATGATAACTTATGCTTTGTACATTACAAGATTATTATTCCAATTACGATTGTCTTCTAATCCTTTTATCAGCATGAGTTATCTCGTTAATTGATGGTAACTGTAATTGCTTAATTGACCCTTAAGACTATTCTATTCTTAGACAGAATTGTTCAAAGGATGAGGTTATTTATACAGGCTGATTCATTATCGTTAAGATGATAAAGCTACCACCAATTTCATTTTGTTGCAGAATAATATTTTACATTATATATTGAACATTATAAATTTTATCATCAAAATTTGTGAAATTCGCTTAAGTAATAAATTCGTGTTAACTCATTTTAATCGAATGAAATCGGTTGTTAATTAATTTTTTTTCGGACTTTCTTTAAGAATAAGTCCAATTATTTTGGATCTACATGGATTCTGCATGGAGAAAGATGGTGCAATAGTCATTGTGTTAATATTTTTGATATCTTTACTCAAAACGAATGTACCTTGTAAACTATACAAACTATCTGTGCTACTATCTATACATACATATAATAAAACTGTAGAGGTCGAATGTTGGTACATAGAAAAAAATGCTTAAAATCAAGTAATTATTGTCAGAGATGTAAAATGGGGGAAAAAACCAAAAAACTTTTTGTTTGACCGATTTCGAATGAAATTTTGGATGGTGATACCTTATATCCCTGGTCAACATCTTAGATACTTTTTATTCAAAATTAAAGGGTTCCCGTGTGATTGTTAAAAAACCATAGTGATCGCGGACGAAGTCGTGGGCAACAGCATATAGGGTCGCATTCGCATTATAAAAGCATTAACGCACAAGTATAGAAAAGCGCGTTATCTTATGTTTTGCAGTATTATCGTGTAATTGCAATATTCTTCTTACTAATAATCCTCCAAATCTTACAAATAAAATAAAATGAGGCACCTGAGAACGTCAAGTTTCAAATTTAATCAACCTGTATGTGTTGAATAATGTAATAGTAATTAAATTGATATTGAAGTTACTTTGTATCGTGCATACATCCATTAATTTCACGGTTAAGTAGCCGGGCGGTGATCAGATCTGAAATTGAGGTCCTAATGGCGGATATTTTGCTAGGGGAATGGGAATATGTATTCACACTAGGAAGGAGAGAATTTGTAACATTATATAACTACATAATATAAAAAAGAGTAACGTGGTTTAGTTTTCATAATTTCGGCCTTATCAAGGTTAATAAGAAGATTAATGAACAGATAGATACTAGATGTTTTTTTACATATTACAGGTAAGCACTTGGCCTTCTTCTCACCTGATGGTAAGTGACGATAAGACCGAAAGTGAAAGCGAGCTTCACCTGTACTCCTCAATAACTGAGGAACTGACTATCTTGCCTTTGATTTCCGGAACACAACAATTGCTTATAACATTGTTATTATTGCGACAGAAGGTAAGACGATGGTTGCTAGCCAGGCGGGCTTAGAAACCCTACTACCAACCGAGCAGAAAAACCTCTGCCTCTATGGGGAATCGAACCCGGACCTCCCGATCAACACCCGGTGGTGTGAACCAGAACAGAGAGGCGGGTTTGTTTTTTATATAATTTTTATTATAATGAGATGAATATATAACAAATATGTAATAGTGCTTATTAAATAATAAAATAAAAATGAAAAAAGAAACAAATTAAAAATGAAAGCATAACATAACTCACGCCTCTTTCCCCAAAGGGGTAGGCAGAGGGGGAGACATTTCGCCAGATATGTTAATTGTTAAGTCCCCATGTAACAGTTCAAGCGATATTCACAAATTATAACTGTACTTTAAAAAGATAAGGTTATTTATAAGTTTTTTTGCCTTGATGAGCCTGTGGGGCACTTGAGTCGGTATATAATTGTGACGGGACGAAGCACCACATCCTAAAGCGAATTGATAAAAAAACGATTGCAATACAAACTAGGGTCAACAACCTAACTACCCGAAGCACGAAGGACCTTAAGATCAAAAAGTTATGTTCACCCATCTATAGGCAAACCATGCCTAACGTTGCTTCGTTTTCATTATCGAAACGGCTATGAATCATTACGCTGCCGAGCTCCTCACGAGCCTGATAAGGCACGAGTATCAAACGGGTAACCCTTTTAAGCATGATAATTTGTCGGTTCGCCAAATTGATTAACTGAGCGATGGTGTATGTACGGTCATGAGCGAAAATAGGTGTACGAATTTGTCTTATAATAAATTATGATCTTAGAAATAACGAAGTGTCTTCTCACGTCTATATATGACCTCCGTGGTCAAGTGGTATATGCCGATCTCAAGGCGTCGCCATCTGGAGAGGTTCTGGGTTCGATCCCCGGTGGGGAGAAATGTTTGGGTGATGAATTTTCAGGCATTTGTTCTCCAGTCATGGATGTTTATATATATTTTTATATATTCATGATGTTTTTATCTATTAAATATATTTATCCGTCATCTAGTGTCCGTAACACAAGCAGCATTAGTTGCTTAAAATGGGGCTAGTTGATAGGTGTGAATGTTTGAAGATATTTATTTATTTATATCCCCGAAGGGTTGGGCAGAGGACACACAGACACTTTGCCAGTAAATATCGTTGGTCCCACATAATAGGGGATAAGCCTATAGCCGTTACCACTATAGTAAATCCATGACCAATCTATAATTTAAAAAAAATCCAACTGCCAGGAGAGATTTTACATACCACTAAATATAATCTCTGCAGTCTATGTCAGCAGTGCGAGAATAGAATTTCAACAGCCGCAATATGTAGTAGACAAAAGCATCCGTCCTTTTCACTCCTATGTCTTATTTTCCGTCAAATGTAAAATTTTTGTCGAGTTTGTCAACGTCAAATTTTGCAAATTTTGCTCATGCGGCACACAAAAAGAATGTACCAACTGCTTTTCTTGCCTAGCATGTCGTAAAAAGCGACTAAGCGCGTATTGGGTCCTGGATCTGTGATTGTGTAGGCGATGAGCTAGCCACTTGTTACTACTCTTTCACGATTTTTCATCTGACAAACCCAATTTTTGTATGGCTACTTGTGGTCTTAAGGAACACAGTGCTCCTTGGACTCTGCCTACCCCTTCGGGGATTACAGGCGTGGTTTTATGTATATATGTATGTAAATTTTGCTCGTAGCCCTATTTGAATAGGTATTTTTGCACGTGACTGTACTGAAATGTAAGTACAATAATGAACCTTAATTGCAAGAAATTTTCTGTAATTTACAGTCGTTTGGGAACTTCGCGGGAAGGTTAAGGGTTAATTTGCCATTTGCATCGCGGCTCCATTTTGTATAAGAAATGACAGTTTTTGAATGTGTCATTAATGAGGAGGAGGAAGGAATTGTCAAGCTTCTTATAGGGAGGATGCGGATGATGTTAATTTTTTGTGCGTGTTCATGACACAAATTTCATCAAAATCCTTGGTTTAATTTGTAAAAACATTGTGATAGGTGTGGTTGGTTACACCGGGTGTTTGGCAACAGGCTCGCACTTAGTTAAATAGTGATCTGAAATATCGACATGTCGGTCATTGTCGGTGTTACCACATGTGTTTATTTCACCTGCGTGCATTACCTGAGTAGCGGCTCATTAAAAGAATACTACCAACCCATCTCTTCCTTTAGGTGTCGTAAAAGGCGACTACTGGATTTTGAACTGCACAACCATTCAATAGCTTATAGCGGCGACGGGCTCACCACCTGTCACGCTGGTTGCAGTCACTGCGTGAAACGCGGACTATGGCAATGGATTGCTTTTGCGGTGCTTTTGCCTAGTCTCCGACTAACCCTAAGGGGATAATAGTTGTGGTTATATGTATGTATGCATTACACCTATATCTGAACTTTCGGATACAAGCGAAAATATATCTGTTTCTCAATGCCTCTACTGGGATCCGATGATAGAGAGACGATAGTGTGAGCACTAGGTTAGGAAGAATAATAACATATATACCTATGAAATTGGTGTTTTTTTTCACTCTTAGTATTTTGTCTGTAACTATTAAGATTCAGAGTATTCCTAAAAAATAATTACCTCGTCTAAAAATAGACTATATTTTTGAGCTCTTTTGATTTGTTTTGATAATTTGTTGTAAGTTTGATTGTGTTAAAAGTTAAAAACGGAGACAACTCTTGTTAAATGCCTCCCGAATACATCATTTTATTTGCATTCACTTAAAAACAATATTTTTTTTTATGAAGTGTGATATTACACATATTACTAAAGCTTGTCTAATGATAGATGCCAAATATTATTATCTTTGGATTTTTCGTTGTGAAGAAAACTGATAAAATTTTAGTATGGAAAATGCGGAATTCCCCAAAATCTCCATACAAAACACCAATTTCATAGGTAAGCTAATAGGTTTAGAATCGTTAAAACTGGAGAATAAGCTACTAGGCCACAGATGATGTATTTATAGTTTATTAATGGTAATTTTATGATCACGTGATAAACAAATGAACATAATGCAATGTAAGTGGGCTATCCTCCCATACCATCTAAGCTTATTTGAATATTTATACTAAATCTCTTCTACTTATAAATGAGCGAATTGGTCTGAATCTATAAAAAAAACATTTATTTCGGACCGCAGTCCTTAACTTCTTCACAAAACTTCATCAAAATAATTATAATAAAATATCCCACACATCAAAATTACATACATACATAAGTCACGCCTTTTTCCCACAGGGTAGGCAGAGATTACATTCTTCCACTTGCTACGATCCCTGCACATTTTTTTCGCTTCATCAACTCTCATTACAGTCCTCATATATGCTCGGCGTTTTCGGGTACTATTGACCTGGCCCTTCTCTAGAACGTCTTTAATTTGGTCGAGAAACGTGGCGAACGCGGCGAGGCGGCATTCGTTCGGCTATCAAAATTAAAATGCAATATTAGTATTTTTTGAATTTGAAATTGTCAATTATTAAATGTCAATGTCAAAATTAATCAAATGAATATTAAAAACTTAAAAACAAACCTAAGTGATTAAAGAATATATAGGGTGATCTCTCGCTTAGTAAGGGAGCAAATTATTCCGGATTGTATTCGGAAAACCGTCCCGTCTCGCTTTGATTCTCCACTATCTCCACAAAAGCGAAAATAAGACCTTTACCAGACAGACGTGGCCTGGGGTTGTGGCCTATTATTTTGTATGAATACCTTGGATTTTTAGTGAAACGTTGCAAGTTGTCTAATATGAATGTCTTAGTATCGATTTTGTGAAACGATACCAAGATATTCATTATAGAAAACAGACCGCGACCCTGGCCGCCACCGCAGTCCGCGTCTGTCTGGTAAAGCCCTAACTTGTTCCGTATGTTCCAAATATTAGCCTGATGGTTAATCACGAAGACGAACGAAGTAATGGGCAAACGCTAATATATATAATAATAGTAGACACTAACTAATTATGACACTATTTTTAGGTTGTAAGTAATTGAAGTTGCCAATAAAAATATTATGACTTTTGGTGATAAAGTAAATAAATAACTACACAAATTCTTAGCTAGGATCATATGACAATTGTTGTATGGCAAAACAATCGATTTATCGTATCCAAGCGCTTCCTCAATATGCATTGTGATGGTCCGAAGGTCGAATAAGTATCGCATTTCAATGTTGTGGTCATGTACTTCACCACTTGCTACCTTACATACGTAGTCCAATAAGAAATAACCTTTCGAGAAGTTCAATTCGAATCGATTGTGGATAATGAATCGTGGTTACGGTAATCGTTATCAATTGGTTTTTATTTAGTCTCTTATTGTTCAATGTTTACGTGTTTGGTACCTACAAAATAAATAAATGTCGTAAAAAATGCATTTTATGGTTGCCAAATAGAATGGAAAAGTGTAACAAATTATCGTAACATAGGTATTTATCATATTTATTTGCTTGTTATAAATACTTAGATACGTTTAAAAATATTATTAAAAATTACGTTTATGTCAATGTTTACGTTAAAAACAAATTTACTTTGATTGTAACCTATTTTAATGCTATTTGACTATAAACTTGCTACGATCTTGTTTTACATGGATCGTAGCAAGTGGAAATATGCAATATCTGTCTACTCGGAAATCGGAAAAAAGATTGTATGTCGTCCTCAGCCTATATACGTCCCTCTGCTGGGTACAGGGCCATACTCCTCGTGCATTTTCATGAGGAGTATGGGCCGTAGCACCACCATGGTGGACCAACGGCTTAACGTGTCTTCCGTAGCACGGAGGAGTTAGAGATTACTAAGTTTTGGTCACCCATTCAAGGCCTGAACCTTTATTTTTTAAGGTAGCTTTGTTTCCGATATCGAAAACCAAAGCGGACTTATGTTGTATGTGATGATAATTTGTAATTATGTTGACTATAAATAATCGCAATTATACAAAGACGTATTTGATGTCATGAATTCTTTCTTGAATTAATCGCGATATCTTGAAAATGCCTAATACAATTTAACACGGTTTAAATTATCACGTGTAAATGATTAGGTACGTAACAGTAGTTATCGTTCGTACGTTTTGGAAACTAAAGCTACTTACGCTACGGTCTGTCTTTGGGTGGGTGGCCAAAACTTTGTTATCTTGAGTCTTTCCGAGGCACGTTAAGCCGGTGGCCTCGATCGCTCCAAAATGGACCAGCAGCGTGAAGGTGTTATGGCCCGAACTTGTTTCTCGTAGGTACATGTTTCTTCTTGTAGGAAAGCATGCTCACCAGAAGTCTTATATGTATAGGCCGACCGAAGTCTTATTTAAATTCATTCAAATAAACGGTATGGTTATTGTGTTTGTCCTAATCATGCAACACTCAATTTCGTCGAGCGTTACAATTCTTAATTTGATGTTCACTTGGTGGACTTGTGTTAACGGTTTTGCAACTAGCGCTTGTTGCGATCCTATAGCGATTTACTTTCGGTATCAAGGTTCTAGGGAGCTTCTTAGTATTATAGTAGTTTGTCTTGCAGAAATATGTCTAGTGTATTTTTACAATGGATATTTTATAATAAAATTTTAAGGAATGACTTCTACCTACACTTCTTATATCCTTAAATGGTATAATGTGGATATACATTGGAGCATAATCGTTCGATAACGTTCCAAAAGCTATCGAACGTAATTGTCAAATCCATTCCATTTTGCTATAACGATAGAGATTATCGAAAATCATCTTTGCTACACGACCTCCGTATATTTGACAGGTGTGATATCAATGTTTGATATCAAAGTTTAAAAAAAAATTTTTTATCGCATCGTGTGTGTAGTAATATACTAATAATGACGAATATTTCACATTCTAAAAGAAGAGTATTTTAAAGTTGTAATACATCTAACCTACTCAAAATTCTGACGGAAAGTCTTAAAATACTTAGTCTTAAAATCTTAAAACACATGCATGGGCCTGAACTATTTTTGTTGTCTTATTTTGTGATTTTAGACACTCATTTTACCTAAAGTTTATATATTAGGTTGGGGAAAAAGTCTTTTCGCATTATAGTATGTATAAACTTGTAATAAAATCTCTTTGGCTATACTATTTGTATCTGGCTGGTTTTGGTATCATTGAAAGTTTAAATTTTAAAGAACATAATTCCAAATTCAAATTAGGAAAATGTGTGATTTTCATTTGTTTTTCGTACCGCCAAGATGAGTGAATCTAATGAAGAAATTCGATACATTTTAAAATTTTACTACAAAAAAGGTAAAAATGCAACGCAAGCCGCGAAAAAAATTTGCGATGTTTATGGACCTAGTGCAGTGTCTGTGTGAGTAGTACAAATTTGGTTTAAGCGTTTTCAATCCGGAAATTTTGATGTCAAAGATGCACATCGCTCTGGTCGCCCTATTACAGATAAAATGGATGCCATTTTTGAAAACGTGGAGCAAGATCGGCATGTCAGTAGTTACGACGTAGCTGAAGAACTGGGAATTGACCACAAAACAGTTTTGGCGCATTTGAAAAAAACTGGGTACACAAAAAAGCTCGACATTTGGGTACCTCACGAGCTCACTGAAAGAAACCTAATGAACCGTGTACTCATTTGTGATTCTTTATTACGACGTAATGAAACCGAACCATTTTTGAAGAAGCTGACAACTGGTGATGAAAAGTGGATCACGTACGACAAGAACGTGCGAAAAAGGTCGTGGTCAAAGGCCGGTCAGGCTTCACAGACTGTGGCGAAACCCGGGTTAACTCGTAACAAGGTGATGCTGTGTGTGTGGTGGGATTGGAAGGGCATTATTCATTATGAGCTGTTACCACCAGGCAGGACCATCGATTCTGAACTCTACTGCGAACAACTGATGAGATTAAAGCAAGAAGTTGAGAGAAAGCGGCCGGAATTAATCAACAGAAGGGGTGTGGTTTTTCATCATGATAACGCTAGACCTCACACATCTTTAGCCACTCAGCAAAAATTAAGAGAGTTTGGCTGGGAGGTGTTAATGCATCCACCGTATAGTCCTGACCTTGCACCTTCAGATTTCCACCTGTTTCGGTCTCTTCAGAATTCTTTAGGCAGTGTCAGGTTAACATCACGAGAGGACTGCCAAAACCACTTGTCGCGGTATTTTGACCAGAAGTCCCAAAATTTCTATAGCAATGGGATCATGTCCCTACCTACAAGATGGCAAAAAGTTATCGAACAAAATGGTACCTACATACTTTAGTTAAATGTAAATAAACTATATTAAAAAATGTTTTGAATTTTCTTAAAAAATGCGAAGAAACTTTTTCCCCAACCTATTATATGGATTGTAAAGTAATTTTGGAAACTATAATTACATGGTAGAAACTTGCTGCTTGCTTACTAAGAGATGGATGCTTCGAGTTTTTATGTGTGCCTTGGAGACGCATTGATGTAAATAATGTCAATTGTTAAACAATGGAACTATTTTGATTTTAAATTCGGTTAGATTTTATTTTGGGAGAACTGTGACAGTGCTCAAGAGCAGTGATGTTATTATATCAAAGCATTTATTTTATTCAACTTTTATTTCTCGTTCCTCGCGATTTACTTTCATAAATTTAAGGAATCCTGCTTTACTAGTTTTTAAGATTTTTTTACTTAATTTAAGGTACGCCGTTGGTTTTCTTGATAAATAAATAAAATTTTTCCTAAAGCTGCGAAAACCCTGAAATTTTCTTTTTTGTTACCTGTTTCTTATTAATAGGTAGGTATAATCATAATATTTGTCTTTCAATAAGTACCCGTTTATTTGTGAACACGTTCGTGTAAAGGTGTTCTCTCCCATAATTTTCTCGTCATAATTTTCGTGTTTCCTCGATTCTCACGAGCCGTCAATTTACACTTAGCAACCATTGTTCTCGTGAAGTTTTCGCATTGTGTCATACTAACTACATGTTAGTGCCAACGGGTGGTAAGATTTGATTTAAAAGTTATTTTGCATGTACTGAAGACGGTGACTGAAATGGTGTCTTAAAAGAGAATTGATGAGTAAGCCAACTTCTAATAAAAGAGGAGATTGCTAAGAACTTCATAATATTTCAAAATAAGACATTTTCCTAATGGTGCGTTATCTATACTAATATTATAAAGAGGTAAAGTTTGTGAGTTTGTGACATTGTCTCTGGATCTACTGAACCGATTTGAAAAATTCATAGGCTATAGAATATCTTATATAGCGTGTGTACTTTACTAGATATAAGAACCTGATTGTACCACATTTATGCACAGTAAAATTCTATTCTAAGTTCTCGCCTGGCTAAGACAGTTCAGGTCACAGATATACATTAGCATAGATGACGCAAATGCATGTACTGCGCGTGTCCGAAATCCCTGACAAAACGTCGGGGTTGGCCGCTGCTAACTAGACAGCGCGCGTCCGATTGGCTGCAAAAACTTAAAAAAATGCCTCATTGTGTGATAATTAGTGTAGGGGCATCGACGGCATCAGTATCTTTCAATCAGTTTAGATCTCCCGTCTCAAAACTGAGGCTGTGACGTCACCGCAGACATTAAAAAGTTGACACGCTTGGTTTCAATACAAATCGTTATACTTGCGTTATCTATATAAATGTATATCTGTGGTTTAGGTGGTGTTTAGACATACAGAGGAATTAATAATGTTATTGAACTAGTAAGGTCAAAAAACATTTTAGGTATAGAACCTATTACACCGTTAAACCCGTTTACACCTATTTTTTTGTCAACTTGAACATGTTGTAATTCTGTTTTGTGTACCAAATAAATAAATAAATAAATATTATTGTACATTATTGTAATAATTAGCATGTACGTGATTACTTTTACTTTCATTATTAATACGTGCTTATTATTATATTTGTTTTGTTACTATTATTATCAATTGTTATTTTCACTGACTGTGTACTGATTGCTTAATTGTTTTATTGTAATTAATTATGACAGCTGTATAAGTAATTACAATAAAAATAATAGTCTTTCTGTTCACTATTCAATTAAAGAGATTAATTGACGACAAATGAATCGAACTCCGTGTACCTCTACATTGTGTACGATCGGCTCTCACGAAATTAACAAATACATTTTAGATCCCACTTTGAGTTGTGATTTGCAATTACACATAACAATATAAATAATTTATTTTCTATGCAGCAGCATTTAGATGCTAAAAATGGGACTAGTTGATAGGTGTGAATGTCTAAGGATATTTATTTATTTATTTCTTTCTTTATTTATTTATTTATGCATGTTTTAGGATTTTTCACTGTACACCTACCTCAATTTTATTTACTAAACGTTTTAATTATACCAATTATCCCTTATTCGTTGTTTATAAGTCTCAATTGGCGAAATTGTTGCTAAAAAAACAAGCGATAAAGAGATGCACAATATGGGTGCACACGATTAAAGACATCAAAACAAAACAACAAAAAGACTACATAAAGGACATACAAACGTACATAAACAATTTGCGAAGATGTGGGATGAAAAAACCACTTCACATTAGTCACCCTGATCTTGTTGGCATACATAGCCTTTTCACGCCGCGTGTAGGGCTCGGGGTTATAAAGACGGAACTCGCGTGTTGGTAGCTCATTAGCAGGTCTCTTTAGAGCTGAAAAAAATTATGGCACCTAAAACAGCAGGTACAGTAAAGATCAAAATACGTACACATTTATTACTTTATCACTCAATTTTAGAATACTGAATACGATACTGAAAACAAACCTACATTGGCCATGGCCAGTCCCTAGATGAGTGACAAAAATTTTGTGATATCGACTGCCTCTGTACTTCAGAAAGGACATTACTTTGTTATCCGGTCGTTATTGGCGTGTAAAAGGACCATGTAAAATTACCTGTGACTTTTTTGACGGGGACAAAATCCTGTTTATTGTCATATTATCATACCTATCGCTGGATAGGCGGTAGGCATTTGTGGGACTCGCTCGACGTTGGCCGAGAATACCCACAAAATCTCCGCGTTATACCTTCCTTGCCCTTCCGTATGAGCGACCCAGGCTCTGCCGAAGCAATTCTCCGAGCCATGAGGACATGTGCCTACCGGTAGGACTTATATGTATAGGATGGTGAAGACAATGAATACATAAATATATGCCTTCATAAAAATAATAATATTCGAATGTAAGAAAAAGCAAGAATGAAATCTTTAAATACAGAATGTAAGTTCTAAATAGTAACATAAACAAACTGAACATTCACAAGTCACGTGCATGGAGCGTGAATATCAATGGTAACCTTACTTTGTATGACGAATCATTCTATATTTAGAAATAATGTTACACACTAATTTGTTCCTTTAGGGCAACCGTAAAAGGTTAGTTTTCCAAAAACTGCATATAGGTTCAAGGATATTATCGCGATCGTATTACTATATGAAATTCAGAAATATAATTCAAATTTATGCGATTCAGTCACTCCATTTTAAAATAGCCCGTATGGCTAACGAAATAAAAACTTTTTAGTGTTACAATAACAATTGGAAAAAGTATATTGATAATATTTTAACAATGTGGAAAAACAAAATCGATTTTATGCAAATTGATTGAAGATTCGTGTTATATATTTTTAGCGGTTATCAGGATAATTGCTTTAAAACAACATAACATTTGACAAACTTTTGCCCGCGACTTCGTACATGTGGAATAGTTACCTATTTTTCCCGGCCGGCGGGCGCCCAGTACAGTCACGTTCAAAAATGTGTATGAACGTTTGACAGTAAATAACTCTTAATGGAAGGGAAAAACAGTCATCTGTCAAATCTACATACATATTTTTGAATTCGGTTGTACATCATTATTGCGCGCTTGATCATTTTGCTGCGATGTTATTTTAAAACTGCGATTATCTTCTAGGATACTCATTGAAATCAAATGACGTAGTGAGCAAATATCTGGTAAATTAAATACGTGTAATGAAAAACGTATTTATTTCGGTGAGGAGTAAAAAACACCGTTGCTTATTTGATTTTTTTATTCTTTATAGGTAAAAGTTTGACCTCTATGTCGCCTATTGGTAAGCTGAGGGGACATCTGAAGATACCTATGCACTAACGATTTAAAAATAATAATAAGTTTAATGAGTTCGGTGGCGTAGTGAGGAGCTCTGTGGCGTAGTGGTTAATACGCTTTGGCTTTCGATCGAAAACAAAGCTACCATCGCCAAGGTCAGGCCGAGGATGGGTGACCGAAACTTTGTGATCTCGAACTCCTTCGTGCTTCGGAAGGCACGTTAAGCCGTTGGTCCCGGTCGCTATTGCGACCGTTTCTACCCACCAACCCGCATTGGGCCAGCGTGGTGGTGTTACGGCCCATACTCCTCATGTGTTTCTCCATGAGGAAGGCCTGTCCCAGCAGTGGGACGTATATAGGCTGAGGACAATATACATAATAAATTTATTATTTAAAATTGTGCAATACAACATACAAATAATAATTCATATTTAACTACAGTACAAAAGTAATTGATACCTAAACTAGGAAGTCATGACAACCTGCATCCAGTAAGGTGCTGACTTGATCTAACTACATTTTAATAACATGACAGAAAATATTACGACAAAGAATTATTACAATATCTATGTTGCGACCTTTTCAAGAATGCCCGCTATAAGCAATTCTGTGTACTATGAACTAAAACAAATTAAATAGGAGTGAAAATTGCTTACAATAATAATGATAACGACTACCAAGGTGGTTATTAATTTCAAACACTAATTAATTCCTTTGTCATTTCAGAAGTCCAAGATTATAATTGAATACATAGCAGACCGGGACCAACGGCTGAACGTGCCTTCTGAAACACGGAAGAACTCGAGATCACGAAGTTCGATCCTAGGACTGACCATGGCGAAAGCAGCTTTGTTTTCGATATAGAAAGCCAAAGTGTACGAAACCCTACGCCACCGCGCTCCTCGATTTGAGTTAAAATTTTAGTTTGAAACCTTATTATGAAACACCGTACACGTGCTAAGCATTCGTCAGAGAAAAATGTACACGAATCTAGAAAATGGTTCAAATAGATTATAAACGATTCTGGGTCATCGAGCATACCTCAAGTATTGATGATTGAATATTTTTTGTTTTATCGTCATGTATTTTACGATAAGCACAAGTATTACTTTACTAGCACATACTAGTTTGAAATAACATTATTCAGATTATTTCTTTCCTCTTAGTGTTTACTTTTTATTCTCATCATACTTATTCTTTATGGCTTAAATTACTATAACGTACATACCCAAATACGCTTACTTTCTTTTCCTGATCTCCTGCTAGGATCTTTCGTTTTCCACTCTCATAACCAATTTCATATTTGTTTTAATGCGTGCTTCGGAAGGCATATTATGAGCCGTTTGTCCCGGTCACTGTTGCATCCGTTGTTTCCACAGATATATATTATATATTTACATAGATTCCTAAAATCATTAAAACACCTGAGATGCTCGACTTTTCGGTACATCTCCTAAATATTGCCATTACAGCCTCCTACACGAAGAGCTGCCCTATGCAGATCAACAAAGATTATAAAGTAACCTGTGACATACTAAACTTGACGAACTCTGGCGTAAAATGAAAACATTATTCAATAAGGCCAAAACGCCGGAGGATAAGGAAAGTTACAAAATGGCCTTAACTGAATATAACAAAGAAATAAGAAAGGCAGAGAGACGTTCTTGGAGAAAGTTCTGTAAGGAGATCAGAAATACTCCTCAGGGAGCGAGGATTCGCAAAGTCCTATCAAAATCACCATCCAACCAACAGGGACTATTGAAGAAACCAGATGGTTCTTATACTGAAACAGAGGAAGAAACGTTAGATGTACTTGCAAACACCCACTTCCCTATACACAACTATACATGATAACTATGACTGCATGTTCCAATCGCCTCGCCAGACCAAAAACGGAGGTCTGAAGGCGAGCTGCAAGGAACATCAGACCATGAAAAGTAAGCTGGGCTATTGACACATCAAGCTCTTCAAGTCAGCAGGAGCGGTTGGCATCTTCCCAGTTCTGTTAGAACGAGCAAAAGAAATCCTCATTCCGCCTATGGTAAAAAAATCCGGGCAAGTTGATAGAGCTACTGTAGGGTCTAAATAGTATTTACGTAGGAGGCTGGTTACGATAGATCTTATTAAATCGTAGTAACACTAAACAACCCCAAATAGAAACAAATAATAATAATTCCTAGATGACGCAAATGTATGTACTGCGCGTGTTCAAAAATCCAAACCGAAGGTTGGGTTTGACCGCTGCTAACGAGTCTATGCGCGTCCGAATGGCTACAAAAACTAAAAAAAATGCCCCGTTGTGTGATAATTGGCGGAGGGACATCGGCGGCATCGGTATCTTTCAATCCGCTTGGATCTCTCATTTCAAAATTACGGCTGTCACGTCTCAGACGTTAAGAAGTTGACACGCTTGGTTTCAATACAAAGCTTTATACTCAAAGCGTTATCCATGTAAATGTATATCAGAGGCCTTAGTGTAAGTTTTTTAGTATAAAATACGTTACTATTTTAGTTGCGTTAAGAGCTCAATTTGTATGGGAAACTTAGTATGCGTTACGTTCCGCTAGAGGCGCTATTCACGTTTCCTATACAAATTGGACTCTTAACGTAACTACAATAGTAACGTATTTTATACTAAAACCATACACTACAGCCTCTGATTCTATGTTTTTTTTCACCAATCTGCATTGGGATAGAGTTGTGGCGTTATAATAATATGGCACTTATTCCTTGTGTTTTTACATGTATAGGTATATGAAAAATGTACACGAAGTCCACTAATAACGCATAACCAACAAATGGAAAGAAAACGTATTTTTACTTAATACTTAGGTACACTTTTTGATTTTCCGCTACAATACAAATACAATAAGAGATTTTTAATGGCAAAATAGATTTTTACATTACAGAATTTGAAATAACAAAGAGCTTATTTATAAACTACAGTTTTATGTGAGAACGATTAATGAAATTAATTTTCGGGTGATAAAGAAATCGAGAGGACCTCGGTAGCGTAGTAGTTAGCACGTATTGGCTTTCGATCGAAAACAAGGTCAGGTCAGGGCGTGGATGGGTGACCAAAGCATCGTGAACTCGAGTTCCACCGTGCTTTAGAAGGAAGGCCGTTGGTCCCGGTCGCCATTGCAACTATTTCAACCCACAAAAAAAACGATCGTAGTAAGTAATTAGCAAAATTACAACGTTGTATCGTCAAATTCCAACACTTAACTCAACGAGTGAGATACGAAATGCATTACAATCGTGCGTTCGCGCTTCATGCATAATGAATGACTCGAGATCTATTGTTTGATAAATAATCTTCAACAATGGCGCCTGGTGGGAGCGTACTTTGTAACTTGTTTTAAAGATAAAAAAACTTAATTTACTTATGTTTGTATTATTTTTTTATTCCCCAATTTTGTGAATATTTTGATGAAAATACTCGGATGAAAAGGTCATAAATAGCCAAACCTCACGATTTGCGCGTCGTCAGGCACATCAAATTCAAGTGATGCTATCAACCCTAGAAGCCCAATCTACGTCATTTTGACAAAACGCCGACGAGTTATTGTCATATCATTTACATTCGTGATCGGATTGTCGCGATCGTCCGAACCAAGTAAATAACCGGCGAGACCTTGCAGAAGATGGCAGTGTCGTATTAGTAAGTGCCACCATTTAGTCATAAGAACAATGTTGCACGTCATATCGACGTATTTTTGGGCTTTTTGTCACTTTTTCTGTTTAGTTATTAACCTTCGGTTGAATGTTAACAATTTTAGTGCTACAAAAGAAAATTCAAGGGAATCTCATTTTTTGTAAAATTTTGTAATGTTTGCAAAGTTATATTGTGAATGTATAAAAAACAACCTATTTTTGGGAAATAAAATGTATTTTTAATTCATTGCATTATATATTAAAAACTAGCTTTTGCCCTCGACTTCGTCCTCGTTTACTGGTTTTTTAACTATCCCACGGGAACGCTTTAAGTTCACAGAATAAAAAGCATCTTTGATATTGACCAGAGATATAAGCTAAAACTATGCAAAATTTCATTGAAATCGTAATTTTCGAAATGGCTGGACATTTCGGAAATTACCCCGTACAAACAGACGAACGGACAGAGAAACAAAAAATTATTGTTTTTTTATATTTCCCTCTTTTTACACAACCCTGACGTGCAAAATAATGATGAAATAGAACAAAAAAAAGAAAAAGAAAAAGAGGTTTAATTTTTATACGTCATTTTGATGTATGATTGGGCTTTATAGCTGCAAAAACATGATTGGGCCTAGGGTTAAATACATAAGAGAGAACTCGTGAAAGATATAGTTTTTTTGTAATAATAATAAATACAGTAATAAAATATAACCCTTTAAAATTAAATGGAGGCTATATTCGCTATTTCATATATTTGCCCTCGCCCTGTCAGATAAATGTCGTATCTAATATTTGATTGACTTGAAGTCTGTCTGGATGTCTAGGTTTCTTTTATATGTACGCTTCAGTGTTTTTGGTATCTTCGAAAACAATTGGAATAAAATATATATTCTCGAAGCCAAATCAAATCAATCACATAATATTACACGTCGTCGGATACGAATTGGAGAATATTGAAATTACGAAATTCACTGGAAACCTGAGGACATTTCTTAATATGAAGTGAATGAAAAATGGAGGTAAAATACGGCGAAATATAAATAAAGAAATGAGGCAGATATTCTGAAATATGTTCAATGTCAAATGAAAAAAAGGATCAGCCATGCAAGATGCTCACAAGTTTAGAACTTTCAACGTTTATATTTGACAGCCATCTTATATTTGACAGCCATCTTATATTTGACAGCCATCTTATATTTGACAGCCATCTTATATTTGACAGCCATCTTATATTCGACAGCCATCTTATATTTGACAGACATCTTTTATTTAGAGTGGTCGTAATTGACTTCCTTTCTGTTTACTCCATTCCAAGTCATGTCTTCGTTCACACAATCAATTTTTTTTCATCCACCACTCTTATGTTTATAGCTTTCTTGATCAGATGCCCATCTTTCTTCTTATTTCATGCCCAAGTTCTTTATCTAAATCAGAGCCACTGGTGCAACATAATAACATAGGGTTCTATGGTAATACTTTAACAGTAAGTGCAACAAGATATTACATACTCGGAATAATACACAACCGTAATTTAAAATTTCATGATTTTTTAAGATGAATAAATATTTTTTCCAGCTTAATAGGTTAATTTAGTGATAAATATCATATACCGCTACTTATGCTACATAAGCAGATAATAGAAAAATATACATAATATTTACATAACTGAATACCAGATCCCTTGTATTCAACACAATGACATTTGCCCTCTACAGGAAATGAACTCAGAATCTCCTCGAGGATGACGACGACGCCGTGAAACCAGCTGTACAAACCACTTGACGGATATTGTTGAATAGCAATACAAATAGCATATAGCAATACATAGACAAAACTGCATTAAATTCTATGCAGTTTAACGCGAATGTTAACAAGAAAATAGCTTCATAGGTACGTGTAGATGGATCTTGAATGAGCGAAAGGTCAAAAAGTGATAATAAAGAGAAGGAAGAAGTGTGTGATGAATTAGAGAAGAATCTTCTCCCTGCTTCATTGCCACTTAAAGTGGAAAAAGTAAAAGAGGGCGGTGAGTTATTGTGTGATGCGTATAAAAAACAGAGATAAAAACATGTTAAAATCTGTAAATACCCATAATAGAATTTACGTTGCATTAAATAAATATTGATTTGTCAACATTACGTTACAAAGTAGGGCAGCTGTAATATTTTAATTATTGTATAGATTCATTATCAAACAAATTTTAATTTCAAAGGTTTGAAGTCGCACATTGTATAGCAATTTCTCGAAGATATTGTTATTCAAATTTAATGGTCCAGTCGAGTTCAGATGGTTGGTAAATATTTATAGTTTAAGGAAAAAGCGAATAACATACCTAATTCTGTTCAATGTAAAATCATTGAATTTTATAGGTAAATGATAAACAGTTTCTGTAAATATTCACCTCCATCAAAGATGGCATCTGATTATGAGCTTCGTAAAACAAAATGATGTAAAACTTTTATTTAACAATTTCTTAGTTATTAATCAAATGGGAGTAATTAATTGGGCAGCCATTTAATTATTTGGTCAGCAACAAAAAGGTTAGCCCAAAAATCATTTGGACAGCTATTTTATTAACAATATAATTATTAGGGGAGCAAAATAATTATTTAGGCAGCAAAATAATTATTTGGTCAGCAGAATAATTAGTTGAGCTGAATAGTAATTATTTGGACAGCAATATATAAAATGTTACCGAAAATTCATATGTATAGGAAAAGGATCAATGAAGGATAAAGGATCATTCAGGATCATTCGGGAACCAAGGTATTAGGTTAGGGTTATTTTTTTATGACCCTTTTAAACAATATTATTGTCATCAAAACATGTTATATTAAACAATTTCGCAGCAGAGAAAACATTAGAGTTGCTGCCTAGTAATTTTGCTGACAAATTAGAAATATTTGGTAACCGTTTAAATACCACCCTTAGACAAATTAGTTTGCATTGATAATGAAAAATAACCTCGAATTTTGAATGAAAATTATTTTTCACTCAATGTATCGGTTAAACGTAACTATGTTATAAGTTAAATATTAAAACTAAGTGAAAAAAAATTGTAAATAAGTGAAAATATGCGTGTACGGTTCGAAACTAATCCAATTTGTGCGAGTACAGTGACGTTTGATAGAAATGAGAACACACGCGTTATGTAGTGGTTTGGATTACGAATGGGATAAATATCACTGAATTTATTAAAAAAATGCGAAAAAAATACTTACAGTTAGTTTCACTGAATCGCTACACAATGACCTATTTTGCAGAAAGTTTCTATAACGCACTAATGGTACGACTGAGTCTTTTCACACGTGTTTTAATTATCACAGATCTAACATTTCTTATGAAGATTAGTAAGTGCCGATTATTTGACACGAATTCCACGAGCGTGCGCGTTCTGCGTGCGACCGGTTCGTTAAATACAGTGTGTCTGCACAAAATATGTTGGTCGAGGAACGCAGAAGCATCGAGTAACGTCATATTTATCGCACCACGCGCGCACGCCGATTTCGTGTTTACCACCGAGGTTATCGTTCACACGGTGTACATTACCGGTTTTAATACTACCCACGCTTACCCAAGCTGATTAAACAAGCCACTGATAATGTGACGCTTTTAAACACAGCTGTGTGAGTTATTATTAGCATCGTGGTGGAGGAATGCACCATCTGTCGCTTCTTATGCATTTGGTCTCTGCTTGAGGTATAGATACGTCGATTTAAGTTCTGAAAAGCTATTTTGAAGTTGTCAAGGGCATTGACCTAATGCTGTGGAAAAAACTGGAATAAAGTTTTGCATTTTTGTCCTTGGTCGAGGTCTGTTACGTAATAATAATTCGGCCTCGAATATTTTAATGAAAAGTTAATTAGGTATTGTTTTATTTGATACTGATGCCTGTTATCTATAATGACATCTTGAAGTGGCCTGTTTTTTTACTACAATACAGGAATTAAACAAAGGTTTTGTTTTATACATTTTTTATCGTTTCCGCCGAATAGCTGTTTAGCATTACAGCAGTGATGTATGCATTTTTTCTCCCTACATTTTCTTAAGTTCTATTAAGTTTAACCTTTCAATGGTCAGAGCCTCTAGTGGACCTCAAATCTCAGAGATGGTGACATTTTGGTACAAACTATTCGGCTACGAAGGTGTTTACTTGATTATGCTTGTATAGGCATATACATATAGGTATACCTTTATTTTAACAGGTGCTTTTGTAGATTGGTGACATTGACATACAAATAAAATTATGTATAAATACATTAACTTATTTTACAAAAAAAATATATCAGCCTTGCCGGTATTGGGGCTTATATTGTATCACTCGAACTATTGCCCCGATTTCATCTTTCAGGATACTCAATACTTATTGCAAACTATAATGTATTTTAAGTTGGTATAAAATAATCATTCTCAGCCTATATACGTCCCCCTGCTGGGCACAGGCCTTTATCTCAAACTGAAAGTCATTTAATCAAATTGGTATCATCAAATACACTTTTGACAAGTCATTACAAAATAAATTATAATTATCCTAAAATTGATAATACCACTACTTTTTTTCGGCCTGCTCACTACCGAGAGGCCTTGTCTAGAGAAGATCCTCCCTTTACATCAATATGTTCTACACAACCTAATAAAATTTACGTGTATTATACAATAACCTTAGTCACAAATGTCAAAATTGAATTGGAAGGAAAATGCTCCAAAAGCGAGGTATCAATATATATAAATGATTGTAATAATCATAATTAAGTAGTTAATTAATTGTCATTCTTACTCAAAGAGAAACACATAGGGAGTATGGGTAACACCACTGCTGGCCTGGAAACAGTTTCAATAGCGACCGGGACCAACGGCTTAGCGAACCTTCGAAGCATGGAATTGGGGATCATAGAGTTTGGTTACACATCCAAAGCCTGACCATGGCGAAGGCAGCTTTGCTTTCGATTTCGAAAGCCAAAGCGTACTAACCACTATACGCCGCGGAGGTCCTCGACGTATAAAATTATACCACATCAATATGGACCCCGTCGGTCCATATTCGGAGCAATTTATAGAATTATAGAAGATGCAGCGCTGCGTAGATCCGCAGATTTTTTTTTTAATATGACAGGTAAGCTCTTGACCCACATCTCACCTGATGGTAAGTGATGATAAGGCCGATAGTGGAAGCGAGCTTACCTGTAATCGTCAACAACTGAGGAACTGGCTATCTTACCTCTGATTGCCGGAACACAACAATGCTTATAACATTGTTATTATGGTGACAAATTTAGGTTATACGGTGGTTGCTAGCCAGGCGGGCTTAGAAGCCCTACCACCAACCAAAGCTTAATATTGCTTTGTAGTATCTTTGTTCCTATTCGTTCAAGACGTCGCAGGTTCGATCCCATCGCCTGTACCACTGAGTTTAAATAAAAAAAAATTACATACATTAATTACGAATATCGCAAATATATATGCGAATATCCTAAATGCTATGTAACATGGGGTTGCTATGCACCAGGCACATTGAGAGGCAATGTTCACAACACACCAAAATTGATAAAAAGAAAATGATTTATGTGAGTAAAAGATATTAAGATAACCTTATTGTGAGAAGTTGATTTATTTTCGTCATATTAATAATGTTGCAACTTGCAACCAGTTATCTTATCAAGTTTGGTTAAAATTAACGGTTAAAAAATACCCGCATCCAGTATTCTCGAAAAAATTTTACTTGATAGTGCGGCTCACTATCTCGTGTAGCCATACCTTATCATTATCGTGTGTCAGCACCCTTTGGTAGAGTGTGTCGAAAGAAATTCGGTACAGAAATAGAATAGATAAATTTTTATTTTATGCGCCAGAGAGGAATAAATACACTTTTATGGTTTATGTTATGACCTAGCCAATATTCTTTTTTAAAATCCATGATTTTGACAGCAAATTACCAAGTTTTACAGTCTGAATAATTTAATAGGTGCATTTTGACACAAATTTTTAGTGCATTTTGACAGTTGTTTGTAGTGAGATTAATCGATTCCCATATATGGTCCATAAAGCTCATCTGTGAAAATGCACTTATTAAATTATTCAGACTGTAATCTAGATTGCGTCCTGTGAAACTGTAAAATCAAAAGTGTTTTTGATAATCTTCAAATTGAAACATTTTTTGTGCCAGGCACAAAAAAGGATTCAGTGTTCAGATGTGAAGTAACAGTGGAACGCAAAGATACTGTTAAGGCGAATCCAATCGTCTACTCCCTTGTGAAAAGGTGACTCTGTATGCATAGAATTTCTCTTTATCTTTACGATCCTCCTACGAGCTCAAAAACTCCTACGCTATTGGAACTGAAGAAGAAATTATAAACGATAAACGATAAATCACAATAGATCATCTATGGTCGTAGCGAGGAAAAGGTGTCATAGCTTTTGCCAGTTCCAGTATTATAATGTACTTACCTTATTACTATATTATTTCAATTTATTATAATCAGATTTCCTTAATGTGAGTCTTTGCTCACATTATGGAAATCTATTTTTATCTACAGATTCACACAAAGGGACTACGTCATTATGAACTTTCCTTATAGTGTTTGATTAAGTTACTACCAAGGACTAAAATAGAACCTTAAATATTTTATTTTAAGAGATAAAGGGGAAGCTCTATGGCGTGGTGGTGGCTTTGACTTTCGATCGAAAATATCTTCGCCATGGTCAGGCCGTGGATGGGTGACCAAAAACTTTGTGAGCTCGAGGTCCTCCGTGCTTCGAAGGTCACGGTTCGGGTCTATTGCGACCATTTTTACCTACCAACCCGCATTGGGCCTGCGTGTGACAGCCCATACTCCTCATGTGTTTCTCCATAAGGAAGGCCTGTGCCCAGCAGTGGGACGTAGGTAGGCTGGGGACGAATTTAAGAAGGGGTCAATTATGCAATTAAACCTAACTGCAACTAACTTGCAACTTTGAAAGAAGAAAGTCAATTTTAACCTTAACTTTTAGTGCGTAGACTTGATTTTCCAAATGCTAAATGGGAATGATTAAGTTACATCTACAACCGCACCAGCTATGACTTCTAAGATCTTTAATTGATCTGTCATTTCATCAAGAAGTCGTAACCTGAACAGCGCATTATTTTTGTCATTATATCCTTTTTATCATTATATTTTGACGACCTCCGTGGTCTAGTGGTCTGTATGCCGGTCTCAAGGCGTCGCCATCTCGAGAGGTTCTGGGTTCGATCCCCAGTGGGGGCAAATGTTTGGGTGATGAATTTTCAGGCATTTGTTCTCCAGTCTTGGATGTTTATATATATTTCTATATATTCAGTTTATTTATATGTATTTTTCTATTAAATATATTTATCCGTCATCTAGTGTCCGTAACACAAGCAGTATTAGTTGCTTAAAATGGGGCTAGTTGATAGGTGTGAATGTCTGAGGATATTATTATATATATTATATCCTTTTCTCCACACGAACAGTTTGGCTTTTCAATTAGTCTTGCTTAGGTTGATCCATTATTAGTCTAGTGATTATACCACCATAACGATCAGAAAGCCCATTATCTACCTTCGCGTTATCTCCTCGCTGAAGATCTTAATATGATTTTTTTACAACATTATCACCACAACTCTATCCCCCCGGTGACAGAGGTGTTAAACATCCACATTTCGCCTGATAATAATATATATTGGGTCCTTACCTATGAATTTGGTGTTTTTATTCTGTCTTAGCAATTTGTCCGTAACTATTAAGTTTCAGAACATTCTTATAAAATAATTGCCTCTTCTAAAAATAGACCATATATTTGAGCTCGTATTATTTAATTTGATAATTTTTTGTAAGTTTAATTGTGTTAAAATTAGACACATAGACAAATATTTTTAACTGCCTCCCGAATACATCATTTGATTTGCATTAGCATAAAAACGATGAATAATTTTTATCAAGCGTGTTCACACACATATTGCTAAAGCTTGTCTAATGATACATGCAAAATATTATTATCTCTGGATTTGTAGTTGTGAAGAAAACTGATAAAATGTTAGTATGTAAAATGCAGACATCCCCAAAATCTCCATACAAAACACCAATTTCATAGGTAAGGACCTATTATATGCACAATGTGAGGCAAGCGATATTTATTATCAATTGTAGGTACTTATGTTCTATTCATCGTTTAACTCTTGCACTGCAATTTTCCCAACTATGTTATTGGAAAATCTTCTAAACTGTAAATAGCCAAAGAGACTGTTTCTATAAAAGAACTGTCCAGCCTTCTATCTCGTGAAGTTTCTCAAATGCGCGATATCTTTCAGTATCTAAGAGATACTGTGAAATATTTATGGCGGCCAATATTATGATCGGCCGATACTCTTAAAGAAATGGAGAATTTACTGTTGAAACGAGAAAATATCGGTTCACGACGACATGGTATGAAATTCACTAGCTTTATACTAGCGGCGTTTGACGTTGGTAAAATACGTATTAAAGTGCGATAGCGTATACGATAAACATTTTTTATACAGAATGGTTTACATAATAATAATATATTGATCGAATCGAATATTGTATCGAAGGGTGAAAAGATTTTGGTGTATTATTTATGACTATCTGTTACCCGCGAATTCGTCCGCGTTACTATGGTTTTTTTTACCATCACACGAGAACCATTTATTTTCCAGAATAAAAAGTATTTAAGATGTTGAAATAAAAACATTTTTTGGTATTTTCCCTCTTTTTGACCCCTGACTTCGTTTTAAGCATTTTTTTCTATGTACAGACATTCGATCTCTACAGTTTTATTATATGTACGAGTATACAGATTTCATTATAAAATGTGGAAGAAAGATATTTTGTTTCTTTTTTTTTATGGGAAACATGTGGCCGGCGCTCTGGCGGGCAGCGTAGCTATGACACCACACTTGCGCTTTATGTTCATCCAAACAATAAACACATGGCGGATTTAATACGAAAAGAAAGACATTAAGTACTTTTATTTCTTGAACATTGTTATAAAATTTTATCAATACTACGTTTCAATATAAAAATACATAAAAATGCCACTCCTACCCAATCTTTATTTAGGTAACCTAGCCAGGTTAAATAAAGAAAAATATACTTAAATAAAAAATAGATAACAGTATTTAAATTCGACACGTGTTCCGAGTTTGCTTTCAATTAACTTCGAGTCAATAGCACTCGGTAGGTATTGCCTGAAACGCTGTTGACGAAGTTTCTGTAAAAAACATTTTCTTTGGAAGTAATATAACGGGTGCAGAGGTGTTATCACCCAAATTTCGCCAGATATGTTAAGTATCCGTTGCGAGCCTGTTGCCATGCAAGGGGCACATTGTGAGGTAAGCGATATTTACCCTCTTGGGTCGTGGTCCACTTAGTTCACCTGAATGGACCACGGGCACTTTTTCTTGCCCGTGGATCACTTTAATAATGAGTAATATGCTAACCATAAAAGTGTATAGGCCATGGTCCACCTAAAATTACTTCCAAGTGTTTTTTTATTGAATGCCGAAAAAACTATTAAAATAGGTATTCTATTGACTAGCTTTAGTATACTTAACAAAGGAATTAATAATTAATAATTCATTTATTTGCAATATGCAAAAACTTCTTTATGAAATTGGAGAAAAAATCTGACTTATGCAGAAAAAATCTGATTCCAATTTAAACTTTAAAAAAATCTTAATAGGTATCTCACCTATTACTTGCAAATGTGTTATAAAAAATGCACTGAATTACGTAACTTGAGCTAAAAGTGATCCACCGGCAAGAAAAAAGTGCCCGTGGTTCACCCAGGTGTACTGAGGTGATTCACCGACAAGAAAAAGTTTCCGTGGTCCACCCAGGTGAACTAAACAGGTGGACCACGACCCAAGAGGGGATATTTACTATGTAACTGTACATAAGTATAGGCGGTGGGATGGAACCCGCGAGTCCCGCGACCCCTTGAACGAGTGGTGGCCTGTTCGTCCAACTCTGCTACCGCTACCTAAAGAAATATCACTAACAAAAACTTTATTGCAGCATCATTATTTCCTCCAGAAACGCCCACTGCTGCTATACAAAGGCCTTTCGCAACGATCAAAACCAAGTAAGATAATCATTTATTAAACAATGTAAAGACACAATTGCGTACGATGTCAGCAGATGATAAAATTTTCATGCATAATATTGACTGTTTTTGTATTATTTCATAAATGTTTCAATTCAAGGTCAATGTAACCACTAAAGGGCAATGTATTATATTTCTATGCGGTCGGAAACGTTTCTACCTAGCAACCCGCTTGGGCCAGCGTGGTGGTGTTACGGCCCATACATCTTCATGACGAAGGCCTGTTTTTGTTATGACCACTGCTGGAAGTGGGACGCAGGTGTATAGGCTGGTGACGGAAAGACTTTCATACGTATCCGTCATTAGTTAATTTCCATGCCGATAATTTAGCTTTTACATTTTAATAGGCGTTTAGACACCTTTGAAAAGAATTAACATTTCCTTTATTTGCAAAAGCCAAGTTGATAGGTATTATCCAAGGACTTACAAAAGAAAATTGTCATAAAATAAAATGCTGCTCAAATAATTGTTTGCTATTACGTAATTCAATAATAAAAATACTCTATGACTGGTTGTTAGGTTGCCTAGGAGATGTCTCTGTAGTTTGCCAACTATTATTTCTTCTACTATGTACTGTATTTGTTTTCTTATATGCAATAAAGAGTATTTAACAACAAAAGGTTCTACTATTGCATGTTATTTAATTTGCCAAACATTGAAGCACATTAACCAATGTGTTTGTTAATATGAAATCATACTTTACTACGCTGTACAGCATGATTGCTATTGCAAAAATTTAGGAGTAAAGCTTATATTGGGTCCTTACCTATAAAATTGGTGTTTTTATTCTGTCTTAGTATTTTGTCTGTAACTATTAAGATTCAGAGTATTCCTAAAAAATAATTACCTCGGCTAAAAAAAGGCTATTTTTTGAGCTCTTTTGATTTGTTTTGATAATTTGTTGTAAGTTTAATTTTGTTAAAACTGGACACGGAGACAATTCTATTTAAGTGCCTCCCGAATACATCATTTTATTTGCATTCACTTAAAAACGATAAATAATTTTTATTAAGTGTGATATTACACATATTACTTAAGCTTGTCTAATGATACATGCCAAATATTATTATCTCTGGATTTGTTGTTGTAAAGAAAACTGATAAAATGTTAGTATGTAAAATGCAGACATCCCCAAAATCTCCATACAAAACACCAATTTCATAGGTAAGGACCTAATATTAAGAGATCATAAAATACTATTCCTGTAAAATAATTTCTACGTACAACATTAATTTAATTCTGATTAGACTATTAAGAAAATTTAAAAAGCAATAAAATGTATCTATGTTTTCTTATTGAGGAGTTCGGTGGCGTAGTGGTTAGTACGCTTTGGCTTTCGATTGAAAATAAAGCTACCTTCGCAATGGTCAAGCCGTAGATGGGTGAGCTCGTCTGTGCTTCGGAAGGCGGTAAGCCGTTGGTCCCGTTCGCTATTGCATCTGATTCTACCCATCAATCCGCATTGGGCCAGCGGTGTGGGGTTATGGCTCATACTCCTCATGTGTTTCTCCACGAGAAGGGCCTGTACCCAGCTGCAGCAGTGGGACGTATATAGGCTGAGGACAGACAGTTTTCATATTAGGTCCTTACCTATGAAATTGGTGTTTTGTATGGAGATTTTGGGGAATTCTGCATTTTACATACTAACATTTTATCAGTTTTCTTCACAGCGACAAATCCAGAGATAATAATATTTGGCATGTATCATTAGACAAGCTTTAGTAATATGTGTAATATCAGACTTAATAAAAATTATTTATCGTTTTTAAGTGAATGCAAATAAAATGATGTATTCGGGAGGCACTTAAAAAGAGTTGTCTCCGTGTCCAATTTTAACACAATTAAACTTACAACAAATTATAAAAACAAATCAAAAGAGTTCAAAAATATGGTCTATTTTTAGACGAGGTAATTATTTTTTAGGAATACCTACTCTGAATCTTAATAGTAACAGACAAAATACTAAGATAGAATAAATCACCAATTTCATAGGTAAGGACCCAATATTAATTGTATACGGTAGAGGAATTCAGGAAAGAGCTACGGTTGTTCACTCGGTACGGTAGCGTAGTATTTCATACGATTTGGCTTTTGATAGTGATAACATACTTACTGTCACCATGGTCTTTGACCACATCTTTATGATCTCGAGTTTCTCCGTTCTTTGCAAAGCAAGGACATGCCGTTGGTCCCGGTCGCCATTGCAATCGTTCCTACTCACTACCATTATTGGGCCAGAGCGTCTCGTAGTGTACGTAGTGTTCAAATGTGAACAAATCGTAGATATAGATACATAAAAGGAAATAAAACGAATTCCTATTCAAATGAATAGGTTTTTCAAATATTAAAAGACAGTGTTTTGTTGTCAGTTTGTATTTTCTTAAAAAATTGGAAAAAATTAAATTACACGCTAGATTTTTTTTACAATTTTGTAAAGGACTGTGTGTAGCAGTGGCGGAGCGTCCGTATAACCCGATTCCCAACAGCCGTACCAAACAAGCGAGCATAAAAAAAATACCTAACTATAAACAAAATTTGACTTGTTTCATTACTATAATGCAGGTACAAAACCATTTTATAAACAAAAAAAAATCTTATCATGTAACAGTAAAACATGCGCTCGAAACAATACGCACAAGTTCCAATCACTCACACATCGCTCCCGCTCTCTAGATTCCTTCAATTAACTCGTAAAATCTCGAGTTATGGACGCCTGCGATACAACACGCACACAGACAAGCGTTCTCTTGTCACGTCTGTGTAGGTCTCTCATAGATGCACGCAATAGAGAAATAGTACCTAAAGATTGCCTAACATGCCGGCTTTTCGCGGCCTACGAGCCTATCCATCGATACACTACGACACACGCACACATTAGTAATAAACTCTCACATACGTTTCGAATGCAAATTTAAGAAGTAAATATTTTTTATCTTATGACAATAGCCATAAGTGCGGAATTTCTTTCGTGAAACTCATTTAATATCGCGACCGTTCGCCGCCTGAAATGCTGCCACCGACCGGCTTGTATCGCCCCCTTCTCTTTCTAACTCAGCCAGTTTTATAATGATCACTCTTTCTAGCCTCGGTATGAAATTGCGGTTTATACCGATGCCGTGCCGAGTTGTAGATATTCTGTCTTACTTAGCCGGTATATTACCGTCTCATTCTTTCTGGCCTAGTGGACATTATATTATAGTTTATTTTGTTTTGAAATTCGCTTGCACTCACATAAACTTAACGTAATTAATTAGTTTTATTGTATTTTTAGCAGTAATTCAGTGAAATAGTAAAATTTAACTAGCCTGTGTGTTGTTGTTTTAAAGGTGTATTGTGAATTGTGTAGCTCCGCAGGGATTTAATTGGTAGGTTTTAGTTTTTAAGTTATTGCATAGCTTCTATCGCGGGCCTTGAGCGCGGGGACCGAATCCAGAAATTTTTAAATTAATTTTGGTTTATTCTCTCTCGGCACAATAATGGCCGCTTTGATGCACATAGATTGTTGTCTTACTGATTTCTTGCTTCTTGCTTGAAAATAAAAAAAGACGTGTGGCACTCGGGGACTGCCGCGGTAAAGCTATTGCATAGCATTTTGTATCAACATATAATTTTATTTATTGTTTTTTTACAAAATGCTTAACTTAAGATTTGTACCTCTTATGTAGGGAAATGTTGACTATTAATAGTTGAACTAAAACGTCTAAAGATTAAAATTATAAAATTCTGACATGTACATATTTACGTAATTCGTCACTTACCAGCACCCCTTTTATTTCACGTCACCACCCCTGGTATTGTAAAACTCGTGACTTTTTTAGTTATGTTATGAAAGTCAATTTGTATGAAAAACGTACGTCAGTATCACTCTCTCTCTAAATCTCGTTAGGTCGAGCTCGTCCAAACATGTCAATAGATTACAAGCGTAGAGACGGTTTTTTCAAGCATTTTCACAGTTCTCTTTATGATAAATATAGTTGGCTTACAGGCAGTTGCTTATTAAATAAAATGTTTTGTTTTGCGTGTTTTTTGTTTTCTGATTCAAGCAGCATTTGGAATCGAACGGGATTTTCTGATGTTAATAATTTATCAAACTCTGCCAAAAACATGTTCAAAGTGAGAAACATATACGTAGTTGCTTAGCGTTGCATGAATTTGGAAATAGTATAATAGAAAACTATTTTAACAATAATTTTGAGGCTCATAACCGCAAAGTCGAACGTAATCGAAATCTGTTCAAACGCTTCAAAGACACAGTTGTTCTCTTAGGTAAACAAGAATTAGCGTTTCGCGGGCAGGACGAAAGTATATATTCGGATAATCGTGGTATTGTTAAAGTATTGTAAATGGTATGTGTTTATTTGTTTATCGCACACTGTAGACCCGTCCACACACACAAACACATGCACTACATACACAGACCAAATTACCCATTTTTTGTGGGTCCTAATTTTTACTGCGGCTTGCCTAACTATTTTTTTCACGCCACGCCACTGGTGTGTAGTTACCTAATAGCTAACCAGCCCGTTACCTTTAGGTTATAAAACATCATAAATATAATTACCTATTTCGAACATTTTGAATAGCTTTATATGCTATTATAAAAACACACAAACTGATAAGCGGACTGAATTTATTTCATTTTTAGCATCAATTTTGAGGTGACATGATTTATTATCAAATAATTACAATATTATACCTCTTATAATATATTTTATACACAATAGAAATTTGGTAAGTATACATAGGTACAAAGTGGTTTTTATATTACTTACGAATAACTTAAAAGTTACAAGCCTTTTTGCAATAGCGAATTGGCAGTTATTCACCTGGCTCTTAATTAACACTTACACGACACAGTTTACTTCAGAACGACACGACAGCGAATGTACTACTAGCAAGATACATCTCGTTACATCTTTCCATAGAAATCATCAGGAGATTACACACGGCAGTTATAATGTATATTATTTTAACATTTTCGTATATTATTATGGATGTTATGCAGGTACTATACATATATAATTTAAAGCTATATATCGCAAGATGTAAATGTTCATTAATATAGTATTAAAGTGGCTGTCTATGCAGTCCTTGGTTGTTTTTTAACAGCCAATCTAATTGCGCCATTTTGAAATTCACTCAAAACGAGGCTACTTTATTGGTGGATTTTCCACACCACTAAGCTAGGTATGGTGGAAAAGCAGACTTAGTATATGATTAAATAGGTGCATACAATGAATTGCTATAACAACAAAATAAGAATTAAATAATGAAATAAAAAAGTCTGGTTGGTATAGCTTATTTATTTATTTAAGCTTTTGTGCATTACAGAAAATGTACACATGGCGGACTTAACGACTAATGTCGCTCTCTAACAGTCAACCATCAGGCAAAACAGAGATCTGGTGGCGGCTTAATTAACATTAACACATATATAAATTAAAGTAAGTATTTCAAATCTAATTCAAATACCTTAAATTCTTAACCAATGAGTTTTCTAAAAATAAAACGTAACATGACTATAAAGGACAACATGCATTTGGTTACACGATCTGGGTCCGGCCGCGCTAATTAAGAATGTACGAAGTAGGTACATTTTTTAAATATGACAGGTAAGCTGTCATCTCATCTGATGGTAAGTGACGATAAGGCCCAAGGTGGAAGCGAGCTTCACCTGTATTCGTCAACAACTGAGGAACTGACTAACATTGTTACCTTGTGTCAGCATTTCTAAGCGCAGCTGACGCGCGGTGACATTTTATTGTAATTCACTTAAGTTCTTAACCAAACTCTTAAATATGTACACATTGTATTTCTAAAGTAAATAAATAATTATTATCACAATCCACTGTTTCTTTCAAGTTATCAGTAAAAATAACTTGGTTAGGCTATTGTGGGTACGGGGCATGTAGGGATTGAAGGTAACGAAAGGGCTGACGAATTACCCAGGAAAGGATCGACTCACAACTTCAGTGGGCCTGAGCCCTTTTTAGGATTGTAGTAGATGTAGACATAGATGTACCATAAAACTGGCACTGAAGGAGTATTGTCGAAGAATGCAACAAACATATTGGGGATTTATATCACAATTGACACACTTGAGGATATTTCTAGGGTTTTCACACACAGGCTACCTTAAAAACTTTGGGAGAACAGCAGTTGACAAATCTGCTGCCTTATTAGTGCCTTACTGGCCATTTTAACGCAAGGAAGCATCTTTACACTAAAGGCAAATAAAGTAAGTAGTGTGCATGTGCCTTAAGATTTTAGACTTCGTTGTGGTAACTTATTAGCGCAATCGGGGCCCTGAGCGTGATAGCCACGTTTTATGGCTTTTAAATAATAATATGACCTTTTTTCTAGATTTGTATATTTAAAAAACACTACAAATCGTGCGCTATTAAATTTGTGTCGGAAATCACAATTACATATTTATTTAAAGTAGCTTTTGAACGTTCCCACGGGAATCTTAAATTTTCCGGAATAAAAATGTAAGGTATCATAATTTCATTGAAATCGGTCCAACCATTTCGGAGATTAGCCCGTACATACAGACAAACTAACAAAAAAATATTTTTTGGTATTTTCACCCCTGATATGGTTTTAAGCATTTTTTTTATGTACAGACATTCGACCTATACAGTTTTAAATCAAATCGTTTATTGCATTCCTTATGTAAATTAAAGCTGACAATATTTTTTTATGTATCAATAAGGACCTAGATATTACCTTATTATATGTATAGATTTTTAGACTGTATAAATAGGAATTTAATTCGTTTTTCTCATAAGAACACATAATACTTTAAACTAATGAACTGTAATGTCATTTTAATACTATTAATATGTTATGTAATATTCCTTCATTTTCATTAAACTATGTTATTATTTTAAGCTAATTTGGCACATGTAAGCTAAACACAATAATAATATGACACTTCACAATATCCTTAATTATAACTTTAGAGTCGTCTGGTAGCGGCTCATTAAAAGTATACTACCAACCCATCTCTTCCCTTGGGTGTCGTAAAAGGCGACTAAATGACTTAAAACTACAAAACCTTCAATAGCTTATAGCGGCAACGGGCTCACTATTATCTGCGGAATATGGCAATGGACTGTTTTTGCGGTTCTTTTGTTTAGTCTCTGACTAACCCTTAGGGGATAATAGTGATTATATGTATGTATGTATAACTTAAGTATAATATAATGTTGCAAAAGTTAATCAAATATTATCTGGAACCACTGTTGTTTTCCTATACGTAAATTTTTACAGAATTAAAATAACTTACAAGAATATTATTCTCTACCATTACATACAGACATATCATCACGCCTCTATCCCCGAAGGTGTAGGCGGTGGTGGTAACTTCAATTTCGCCTGATATGATAAGTCCCCTGGGGCGAGATTGATTCTCTATCAGTAGAATGTTATACACCAAAGCAGCTGGCCTTTAAAATAAGCCTTAAAAGCCACACAAGCACACAAACAAATATGTTGGTTAGATAATTTATCAGAAGCTAATTAAATAACGGTAAAACTGGCAGATAAATTATATATCATCTGTATATTGCTGAATGCAAGTTTAATTATATGAATCTCAACTGGAATGATCCGAAACCCTTGTTGAACAAGTTCCTTTACGCATCTTCGTTCCTGACTTTTCTTCTAGAAAGCATCTCCGCTTCTTCTATCGTGTCTGGGAGGGGCAGGTTGATGGTCTCCGGAAGCGTGAACACTAGGACGCTGGCGACTAACGCCAGGCTTCCGAAGAATATAGCCGGAAGGTTGTCGTAGTAAAGAGCCTGGGGAATTGAGAACTTAAATAAAAAAAAGTATTTACATATTGTACTCTTTTATCAGAGGGAGATTTGGTATTAAGTCGTCAGTCTTGCATATTTTTTTAAGCATTGACGCGACCAGTAGTTGCTTTTTTAGGAATAGTTACATAAAAAGTAAGAATGAGAGGACAATTCATTAGAATCCAAAAGGTAATTAGAAAATAACTAACTACTTTATTACTTTTTAAAATACTTATTACATTCTTTAAAATCTCTACGTGATTGGCATGGTCGCGGTTCACAAGCGCGAACATTCTCGACTGTACCACAAGTGTTCTGAGGCTGCTATGCCAACTGTGCGTAAGCATAAAAAAGAGCTTATGCATTCTTAGAATTTGTGAAAAAAATATTTAAAAAACTGCAACGTTCTTCAAACCTGACTACAGGATATTAAATTAAACATGAATCAACGTCTGCTACGCTAGTTATAATACTTTGAAAAGTATTACAATTAATTTTGGAAAAATTATTTGTGTTTTTTAACACTGGCTCTCTCATCAATTAGGTTATATTGTCATAGATGGATGTCAAAGTGACAAGCGGCCGCGGCCGACCGCCTCCTGACCGCGCCACAGGCCGCGCCTATGTGAATCGATGTTCAGACATCCATACTACGCAACAAACCGCCACCGCCACCGCGTCCGTCTGGCCGAGGCTTACGGCCTGGTCACGACTACGAGCGGCAAGCGGCGCGGCAGGCGTTTTCCCTTTTCATTTCTCGCTTAATATATGCGTCACTTGCATCCGCGCGTCGCAAGCGAGCAATGAAAAGAAAAAACGCCTGCCGCGCCGCTCGCCGCTCGGTAGTCGTAGCTGGGCCGTTAAAGCAATTCGTCGAAGCTTTCACAGTAATATTCACCACGAATGTAAAAGGTTTTGTAACTGTATTTACTCTGTGAAATTTGGTTAGGGAATATAATAGATTTATGTTTTTTCACAAATTCAATTTTCATTAAATTTAATATCAAAGTATTCAGTCATGAACCTGGATGTAATTATATTAACACATCCTGTAGAGTTGAACTTAGATGATTTATTAGTTCAATTTCGATTTTCTATCAAAACGATTAGTTTGTATTTGGTGTAAGCAAAGGGTTAAAAACACACACACTTACATAAATAAATCATGCTTTTCTGCCAAAAAGACAGGCCGAGATTACTTATTTCAAAGCGAATTATACACATTTCTTTCACTTTATCTATACTTTAGTATTTAGACACGAGTGGCTACTTTTACTATATCGTTTCCCAAAAACTTAAACTAAAAACTTTATATTTAAACTAGCTGTTGCCCGCACTTCGTCCGCGGTTACAGGTTTTCTAACTACCCCACGGGAACCCTTTAATTGTCTGGAGTAGAAAGTATCTAAGATATTGACCAGGGATATAAGGTATCACCATACAAAATTCACAGACAGAGAAACAAAAAATTAAAAAATAATACACTTTTTGGAATTATCCCCCTTTTCCCCTTGGTTGGACTTGGTTTTAGGCATTTTTTTGGACAGACATTCGACCTCTACAGTTTTATTATCTTTATAGATAACTTACCAATAAAGGAGTTAATGGAGCCAATGTAGACCCAACCCTGCCCAAGGATGAGCAAACAGCCAACAAAGATTGTCTGATGTTGGTAGGGAAGACCTCAGAGACGTAAATGTAGACGGAGCTGTAGGCTACGGTGATGGAGAACTTCCCAGATAAGTACAGAACGAGCGACCACACTGTCTGATCTGAAAGGTATTTGTAAGTAAATTGTTTGATAGATAACCCAATTTTGATCTTACCGCAGCCATCAGATTTAGAAAGAATCTGCTGATTAAAGCTAAAATTATTGACAGAGCTCATTGTAAAGGGTATACATCATACTTTGAGTAAAATCGTGCAGTTAATCAATCTCTTAGGTTTAGATTTTTGATCCGTGGTCAGGTTAAATAGTAGGTTAAAATGTGTACCAATGGCGAAAACGAATGATGTCGTGATATGACAGCTTGTCCAATAGTCGAATTTTCAAATCTGACGATAGGTAAATAATCATTGACAATTTAAACACAACACGTTGCTGGGATTAGTAAAATCGCAGCTGGTGGCAAAACAGATGTACATTTTCAACTAAAATTTTACACAAGCTGACGTCATACATTTTGGCATTTCCATTGACGCAATTAGTCTAGATTTTAACTATTGAGGTGATCATAATTACGGATCAAAAACCCACCCTTATTCAATCGGAACGCAAAATATATGATATTTTCATTAATTAAGCAATACATAAAAAAAAAGTAAAATATTTGATTCCTTTGACTAAACACCATTAAAAATTATAGAAACCATGAAGCTGTAGATATCAATTTAGAATATTAATTATTGCCAGTATCAATTCCATTTATTTGATTGCTTTAACTGGAATGCCTAAGTCTATTAATTGATCGAATACTCAACAAACAACAGAGTAAATTGAAAATTTGGATAAACCACAATAATTCTTATCTATCTGTATTTGAATCAAGTTCATTGGTCTACTAATTCTGAAGTAAATAGCGATTACTAAGTAATCTGAAATATATAGATTTCGATTTTAAAAAAGAGCATTATCAGCTAAGGAGAGTAAAATTAAAAAGTATTTACGATGAAAAATCTGTGGATATTTAATATTGAACATTATTTATACTAATGTTATTTAAAGCCTCACAAATGTCAATAACCGCTTGTTTGGATTATGATTGATGTCACACATATTAGACTCAATTGTTTACCCAATGAAATTTTAATCTATTATCTAATTAGGAATCACTGCTCTTTTGTTTTCAGTTTCTGTTGCTATAATTTACTACAATTGTTGTAATTTAAGAGTTAGTCAATCTCTTAGGCCCACTTGCAGGAAATTTTAAATCTACATAGTTTAAAACTCGAATTTATCAGTTTTTCACAATTTCACTGTGACTAAAATGTCAAAAAATCACGAAATCTACTTTTAAATCGAGATTTAAAACTAGATAGTGATTACTTGCAAGAGGCCAATAAGTTTAAAGCTACTAAAATTATCAGAAAACCAAAGTTGCTTTTACCTTTTGGCAGGAATGAAAGACTGATGCACAAACACGCACTCAAAACATAAGTGATGATCAACGTCCGTTTCCTTCCCATTCTGTCTAAAACTAGAAGACACACTATGTTTGCAGGAATCTCAACGAAGCCCACGAGCATGAAGTTCACATACTTATTACCGGCTAGAGACACGGAGTTTATGGAAAGTCCATAATACACAAAAGTACACGTAATCCACAGAAACGAACACACAACTACTCTTTTCCTTATTATGCTAGATTTAATCACTTGGACAAAAGTTGATTCAGTTTTGACTTCTTCCTCTTTTTCTTTTTCAATCAAGAGCACCTTGTCTACCTTATAAAGTGGGGCTAGCAATTCTTCTGAAAGTTCCACTTTATTGATCTTTGCTGCTTTATTTAGTATACGAATGGCTTTTTCAGATTTCCCTTTGCTTAGCAACCATCTAACACTTTCGTTCAGAACCCAGAGGTACGAGAGAACTAACAAAGCTGGTGTGTAGACGATTTGAAGAAGAGTCCTCCAATTTTGCAAGTGCCACGCTAAAGCAGATAAGGTCATCAGACCACAAACGTATACGATATTTATTATAGTATTTCCAAATACTCGGCCTTTTGGTCCCACCAGTTCCATAGCTGAAAAGATTAAAATTGTTAACACTTTTTGTATTGGATTTATATTATTATTATCACAAAATACTTTACGCAACCCGTGCAAACGATTATAATAAACTTTCAATACCTTGAACTTTTATTATGAGTATCACTAACTCAAAGGATTACCAATAGATTAGATACTAACGGTACAGAAGGATAGATAAACTAAACTAAAACTTTAGACCATTATAGTTACCTAAAACAAAAGCAGTACTATACGCTCCAGCTCCAAGAGCTGTTTCCAAGAACTCGAAGACCAGCATCATGAAGTAGTTCACTGAAAACGATCTGATCAGACCGAAGATCCCGTTGAAGAGAGAAGCGACTGCCAAAGCCTTCTTGCGCCCAAACTTGTCTGATAGTATCCCAGTTAACGGCAACGATATAAAAAGTCCGCAGTTGTGGATCGTACCGACTAATGTTCTCTTCCAGTTTTGGCAGCCGAGATCAAACTGCAAAATAAAATAAATTTACTGGCCTTATTTAAAAGCAAAGATTAAAGTGAAACTCGGTGTGGTGATCATGTCTTTTTCTTTTGCTTAGAGAACGACAGGGACAGCATCAGTTTTTAAAACGATGTGTAACTTTAGTCCAGTTTTTTACATTATACCCGTATCTGATATTAATAAAATATGTGAGCGCAAGTCACACTCAGCAAGACTCTCGTTACTCATGTCTTCTCCTACTTCCATACCCTACTCCAATATACCAGTGTTGGGACCAGCACGCCATCGTATACTATTTATAGTCTAGTCTATATTCTAAGAAGAATATGCCACATAAACCTTATCTATCTATATGCCACATAAACATACTCATCCTCAGTTTTCGCTAAGGGCTGTGTTTGTGACTATTATAACGCTAAAATTCTTCACCTACCGCCATCCATCCTGAGGTGCCTGACTTTAACTGTGTATTTATTCTAAGGAGTTTATTATTTACGGGCATTATTTTGTACCTACAATTGTTTATCTCATTTTTCATTAAAGATGATATCATTATACTATTTAATTTACCATATGATCTTAAAAACATTGTTTTACCATAGTTTACGTCTAACCAGTGTTAAAACAATTGTATCTTTGGTTTCAGTAATATATTTTTGAATAAAATTCTAATATTTATCAACCTACGGCCGCATGACGATATACGACCTTAGGCCACAGAGAAATCACAGGCTTGAAAAAGGATTTTTTCGGTAATATGGAAACGATAATTTTTGACAATTAATCAATTAAATGAGTAATCATGTAATTAATCCATGATTTGTATATCGTGTCATAGTGTGCAGGTATGATACAATTGTAAACTTTATTCTGTACTAATGACCTGGTTCTGTATGTTGGCGACCAGCACCAACGTTTTCGGACCTTAATTCAATATTTCCAGTACGTCACATTTTTGATTTATTAGACCTTTTTCCTTACCTATGAAATTGGTGTTTTGTATGGAGATTTTGGGGATGTCTGCATTTTATATACTAACATTTCATCAGTTTTCTTCACAACGACAAATCCAGAGATATTAATATTTGGCATGTATCATTAGACAAGCTTTAGCAATATGTGTGTGAACACGCTTGATAAAAATTATTCATCGTTTTTATTTTAATGCTAAAAAGTTAAAAATAATTGTCTTTGGGTCTAATTTTAACACAATTAAACTTACAAAAAATTATCAAATTAAATAATACGAGCTCAAATATATGGTCTATTTTTAGAACAGGCAATTATTTTATAAGAATGTTCTGAAACTTAATAGTTACGGACAAATTGCTAAGACAGAATAAAAACACCAATTTCATAGGTAAGGACCCAATATTTATCGGCCTACGGCCGCATGACGATATACGACCTTAGGCCACAAAGAAATCACAGGCTTGAAAAAGGATTTTTTTTGGTAATATGGAAACGATTATGAGAATGTCAGGCTTTTTTGATAGAAACAATTGAACTTATTTACTGTCAGTGTGCTACTAGACATTATACGTGTTACATCAGTGTGTGGTCTTATTCGCTCTCACTTTTCCATCCTCAACACTGTACATCCATTAATATCATTATACAAATATGAACTATAAGCACACAAACATAAAACACATTAATGTTTTCAACTACTATGAAATCCTGATGGATTTCTGATTATATTTGCTTGATACAAATATTCAGTTAGGATTGAATCCAGCAAAATCTATAATACTCGTACTAATGTAAATAAGATGACGTGCAAACTGATAACTTTATGTAAATAAGATAATGGCACTTGTATTTCTTGACTTATAAGCATTAGAAGGGCTACATATTTAATAAAAAAATCACATAATTATTATATATTTATTATGACATTATTTATTAAGAAGTCGAAAACTTGGATAAAACCTAGGTCATGTTCAAGGAACGCGCTGATCCGGGATCGATCACAATAAGTGGAATTTCTTTCGAGGTTGAACAAGAATACTTTACTTGGGACAAATGCTCCAATTTGGAACAACTTCGAGAGAGAAACCAATTAGAACAATTCAGCTGGGCTGGGTTTCATAAGCTTCGTGAAATTTTCTCGTCACACATCCCTCAATAAGTCGAAGGTTTTCGACCAGTACGTATTCCCAGTCATAACCTACGGTGCCGAGACGTGGACACTCATGGCATGTCGACTAGTCCATCAGTTAAAAGTCACTCAGCGAGCTATAGAAAGGGCTATGCTCGGGGTGTAACGAGGCGCTATACCACTGTTTGCTGTTACTGCGCACCTCTCTGGCCGTTTTCTCTTTGGTTCTGCCTTTTTTATTCACTGTCTGTCTCCAAATTGTCTTAGTCTCCAACATAATAATTGTTATATTAAGTATATTTAAAAATTTAAATTTATTTATTACATTCAAAGTTTAGCTGTGTATTCGACTCATCATTTTTATTTTATTTGAATAGAATTGTTTTTATAGGCACTATTAGTGCCTTATTTTGCTATAAAATATACCCCAATAAGTGACGGGCTTCACCTCGTCACAGGGGTATCTCTGAAGGACTGCATCAGGAATGATGCGATCCGACAGAGAACTGGCCGCTGGTGCCGTAATATTCATGAGTGGAGACCGCAACTCGGTAAAAGTAGTGTGGGACTGTGACAGATGGGAGGACGATATTAGTTGGTTGTCTGGAGTGGGTTGGATGAGAACGGCCGAAAATCGAGAGCGGTGGTTTGCATTATGTCCAGCAGTGGACAGGTGCGGGATGACGATGATGAATAAAAAGACAAACAATCAAAAGTCCCCCCTCACCCCTCCATTCCTTATTAAGGTCGAACCGATCGGTGAAATACCATTTTCAATTGCTTAATTGCTTTGGAATGCGAATGATCAATTTCATTTCATTTGCTTTAAATTTAATTTACTGGCAACGATTTTGGTCATTACCGTCGTCGCTGTTCTATACTATTATAGTAGGCAGTTACAGATGGTAATTTATTTAACACTGAGCTAGTATATAAAGAAGTAGATAGTGGTTTAATTTACATGCTGAGGGTGATCTCGGGTACTATTATACTACTTTTGAAAATCTGACAGCGTTAGAAGGGGATTTTTTAAAAATCTACATTAACATATACAAGTATTGCACCATTAACCAAGCTGGAGCATAGCTATACTCGTATGGTATTAGAAAAAGCAAAACTTATTGAAAGAAAGAAAGAAGCTAACTCTAACCACGGTAATTTAGATTACCCTGCTCTAACTAAACTGTCGTAATTGTGTAGGCGTGCCCCCTGGGAGATCAACAAAATTACTAGCAATGTGTGCGTTTCTATTGTACCTCTGACCACCCCTTCGGGGATTAAGGCGTGATAACGTGTAAGTGTATGTTTGTATGTGTTAAATTACCCTTATTATTTATCATGTTTTTTGTCTAAAATATTACCACAATTTTTATGGTAGGTATTAAAAATGACGAAACACTATAATAACTGTTTGATAAAATGTTGTCCTATCTCCAAAGTACTATAACCCACGTGCTCAACACATGTTTGTGACATCGTCCAATGGTGCTATCTCTCTCTTACTGTCTTTAATATCAGCTGATTCGACATTATTAGACAAAATAACGCGCAACTAATATTGCGTTATCGTTCACCTTGCGATAACCGAAAATAGCTTTTTGTTGTATTCAATACTTTTTCTGGGCTTGAGTTCGAACTGTCTGGCTGGGTTCGAACGCTTTGTCTTTCGATTGAAAACAAAGCTACCTTCGCCATGGTCAGGCGTTGAATGATAACCAAAACTTTGTGATGTCGCACTCCTTCATGCTTCGGAAGGCATATTAAGCTTTTCCAGCGCAAGTTCTACGAAACCGGATATTGACAACCTGAGAGAGGCAATAGTTCAACGCTTAAATGAAGTTCTCGGAGATGTATCCGAATGGGGCGACACGAACCGAGTCACGTTTAACCCTTTAAAGACCCAGGCGTGTCTGTTCTCTACTAAAAAGAGTCAATTCAACTTGACTCCTGCCTTTCGAGGTGCACCTGTTAACTTATCCGACCATCTCGAAGTCCTTGGTATGGAACTGTCACCCAACCTTAACTTTGGAGGATATATTGAGTCCAGGGCTAAGACTGCATCCAAGAAATTGGGCATTCTCTCCAAGGTCCGAATTTTGTTTTACTTCTCAACAGCTTCTTAGCCTCTATACAGCTCAAGTTCGTTCCTGTTTAGAGTACTGCTGCTCGCATCTGTGGGATGGATCGGCCCGATACCAGCTCGAGGCCTTGGACTCAATAGAGAGACAAGCTAATAAACTTATTGGTGACGAGTCATTCATAAGTAGAAAGCTCCAGATTCTCGAACATCGCCGTCTAATTTCATGTCTCTCGGTTTTTTACAGGCTGCATTTCGGTGAGTGCGCACTGGAATTACACCACATAATTCCACCAGCACCGTTCCATCATTGGACGATGCGACGTGGTTTGGGTCTCCATCCGTATGCGGTCGATATTCCATCTTTTCGCACCAAACGATTTCCCGCAACATTTCTGATGCGCACCGCAAAAGAGTGGAATAACCTTCCTGCGTCTGTGTTTCCGTCCAGATTCGATATGGGGATTTTCAAGGCAAGAGTGAATAGGCACTTTTTGAGTATGCGTGTTCCACCTTAGACCACTTCGGCGCTTTCCATCAAGCGAGATTGTGGTCAAACGCACTCAAATTTATCATTAAAAAAAAAGCTATTGGTCTCGGGCGCTATTTTTCCCTGCCAATCCACATTGGGCCATCGTGGTGTTACAGGCTGTATACCTAGTGTGTTTCTCCATTTACGAAGGCCTATGCCCATCAGTTGAACGTATACAGGCTGATGACTGACCGATTCTATACTTTATTCATGTCGCCTCGTGGGGTTCAATTTGTTGGAATTTCATTCATAAGCTCATTGGGTTCGTCGCTTCAATGGTCAATTGTAGAAGCGATACGAAGTTATAGATCAATTATGGTAAATATGTCAGTTGCTATGTCGATAATGAAGACGATTGTTAGAGCCAATATACGTATATAAATGACTTGTTTTTGCCAAGGACTTCATCCGCGTACGTAACTATTTTGAATATAATTTTATTCATTAGTATCATATCTCTTTTTTAAATAAATAAATAAAAAGGGTTTTTTCACATGATAATAATAAGGGAAAAATATTACATATGCCTACACCAAGCACTAGACAAAATGGAGCGTGTTAACTATATTTCTGTTTATATTTTGCCTGGCATTCTTAGTCTAACAGTTTCCTAATAATTACTAATCTCCGGTTTTTCTAAGTATTGATACCAAATTCTGACGATACTGGCAACAAAATTCAGACTCAGTTCTGACTAGGTTTGGAAACCCTGGGAGCGCCTCGGAGAATTCTCGCAATACGGTTCGAATGGGTGTCTAGGTATCTCGGGGAGTTTTATTAAGTAGTCCCGGCATTTCTGGTGAGTCCGAAACACGCCAACCGCCCAGCCAGATATAGGTATTGCCTGTAAATGGTTTCCTTATCGTCATTAAAAAATCATCATCATCTTCAGGCTGGCATCGCCCACTGCTGAGCACAGCCCTCTCTCCTAGCACGCCATTCATCCTGCGCCAATCGAATCCAGGTGTTACCCACTACTCTACGAATATCGTCGACCCATCTAGCTGGTGGTTCACCAACACATAAGCCACCAATCCATCATCGTGTTGGTCAACCTACTATCCCACTGCCTATCAACATGCCAGCCCAATTCCACTTGAGTTTGGCTATAGCATCTCCTACACCTCGTACTTTAGTGCAAGGTCGGATTTCTTCGTTCCTCTCCCGGTATTGAAGCTTAATTTCGAGCATGGCACGCTCCATGGCTCTCTGCGCTACTCTAATCATGTGCACAGCCCCATTTGTAGGCGTCCATGTTTCGGCATTAAAAATAAATTACCTAATATCCACGAGCATCTATAGTCTACAGACCGCTTACCATCTGGGGTGTCCTGAGCTCATTTCTTTAAAACATCAATATAGCATACTTACATCCTTTACAATAGAATTTTCATCGCTGTACACATACGAGGAACATTTAACCTCCTTAGACCTGTCAAACTCATTAACATTGCAGGTAATGTTGTCCTGTGATACGTTCGCGAACATCGGATACCGGGTGCATTTGGACAGGTCTCCCTTGATAAGTGGGATAGCGTTGGTTAGCCATGGGGTTGATCCAATACTTTCAATGTGACTGCATTCCTCAACTTGACATCTGAAACAAAGACATTTAGAACTTAAGTCAAGCTAGATAGAAACTTGAATCGTCACCAACCTATACAAGGTGGAAAATTTACATGGGCCCTGGAGGGGAAGTACACTAAATATTTAAAATTGTTTATTTTACTTAAGGGAAACTAACTTTTTTTACAAATAAACATAACTGCATTATCAGTTTTTTTAAAGCTTACCAAACCTTCCCGGTTTGGCATAAAATAAAATAAATGTTAGATTTCATTACGTTTTACATGCTTAATGTTTTATAGAGAAATTTTATTTTCAACAATGACTTAATCGAATAAGGAGAATATAATCGCGAACTTTTTTTTTTCATTTTTCCCTAATCGAGTCACGGTTCGGATAAGGTTTTTTCAGAAAACAGAATGCAGTTATGTTTCTTTTTAAAAATAAAAGTGTGTTTCCTTCCTAAATCAATTTTAAATATTTACGGTACTTCCCCTCCAGGGCGTACAAAATTTTTCCATCTTGTAAACGTGCCACACCATCCACCAATCCGCATTGGGTATGCGTGGTTGTGTTACGGCCCATACTTCTCGTGTGTTTCTCCATGAGGAAGGCCTGTGCCCAGCAGTGGGACGTATATAGGCTGAGGACATGGTACAGGTGGAGGGTAGCAGTGGGCACGATATCAGATGTGGCATGGATTGTGATGGGGCTCCACAGTCGCACTTGGATCTGGTTCTATTGTTAATAGATGTTCCTTAAAAAGCGCAATTTGATTAATAGCTCCATTAAATATTGATTCAATATAAGCCTTGTTTATTTTTAACTGAAGTTAATGTGTCTCTGAACTTAGATTTAATGTGTCACCAAGCCAAACAGTAATAGTAACATATAAATATAAATAAACATTGTTACTCTTTAGCTATTGAGTGCTTTGAAATAACAAAGCAAATTTTTAAAAATTTTTAAATGTATAAATCAACTAAATAATAAAGAAAAAATATTTAAATGGTTATAAGTTGGTAACGTCTTAAACTGGATAAAGTTTAAAGTGAAAAGGGTGTATAAAACAGATTAGAAGTCTTGAGACATAACCAAAAATAAAAACAAAATAGATATTTACTTTTTAACCTTAGAATTTATTATTCAGTTTAGTCTGGCTTATGACTAGATATCGAAATTAGTCTTCATATACCTAACAACTGAGTATTGTACATAAAAGTCTTATATCGTATACATAACAGTATCGGACATAGCAATCGAATCCGTCTCCAATTGGCTGAATTTAAAAAGTTCTTAATCACGCACGACTGTACCAAACATTCCACCGACTATACCCTATTGCTATCCATTACTGGTCCAATAAATGTCAAAGTGACATTAAGCTGTGTTAACCAGCAATGTATAGGACTTGGCAGGTATAGCTTGACAGGAGCCACAGGTGCCAATTTAGGCTTGCGATTGCTATGATATGCTGGCAATCAAGCACACTACTGGTAGCAGTAGCTACACATACTTACATAATATGGTATCCCCGAAGGGGTAGGCACTGTGCATAACACAACCTCACTTTGCCAGTAATTTCGTTTTGCTGTTACCGAGCACTATAGAAATAATATAATCCATAAGCATGCTACCTAAGTTGCAATAATCGCTTGTAATACGCGTCGAGATTGTTTTGTATTGCATCGGTTGAAAACAATACAAGATCACAAAACAAATCCGCCATCACCCTAAATATGTCCAACTACCGGACACAGGCCTTTTCAGACTGTAACCACTACGCTGCATCATGCATGGCCTGATTTGGGATGGCTGGATACAAATCAGAAGTGACAAAAGCCAACAGCTTTACATTCGAAGCAAGGAGGAGCTCGAGTTCACAGTTTTAGTCCCCCATCCATGGATTGACCATGGCGAAGGTTGCTTTGTTTTTCAATATCGAAAGCTTAAACGAACGAACCGTAACTCCATTGAGCTCTTCACAAACAAATACAATATCAAGTAACAGTTTTGTAATACGAGTATCACGTCCTAAAGATATATAAAAGATATTCAAATTTATTCGCCGCACGTCTTGTTACTGCGAACAAAATTTCAAAGTTACTTACACTTCTCCAAGATTATTGCTATGTTTATTCATTAGAATTCGAAAGCTCATTTAACAGGTATGTGCTCTTGCCGCCATTCTCAAATGCGGTCTATTTATAACACATACATACCTATATACATATAATCACGACTATCTCCTCAGAGACTAGGCAAAAGCACCGCAAAAGCAATCCACTGCCATAGTCCGCGCTTCACCAAGCAGTGACTGCACATGTGCACAGCGTGACGGTGGTGAGCCCGTCGTTGCTATAAGCTATTGGATGCTTGGGCTTTTCTACGTCCATTAGCCTTTTACACTCAAGGGTAGATATGGGTTAGTAGTAATCTTTTAATGAGCCGCTACTAAAAGACTAACACAGTCGGATTAAGGGAAATTAAGGAGCCTAACAGACTAACAGCAACCGCATAATGTAATAATCATAACGTACGAAAAACTGCGAAAATTTGTTTTTTCAACAATCTGGCCAAATCAGACTATGTCCCAAAATCTTTACTTAGATTTGGGACCGCTTTTATAACTTTATAACGCTTTCATCCTTATTACTAATAAGGAATATTGTGTTTCAAGTGATGTGTAATTATCTGGATGTGCTCGAATGCTGATTTTATATAAATAATAAGTATTTGTTTCTCAGTAAGTGAATTCCATTTGAATATTCTAATGAGAAATAAAGTTCTTTAACGATATCCCTGGCCGAGTCTAACACACGTCTTCTGTCTTGGCAGAGCAGTAGACCAGTAAATAGTCAAATCATTTATTCAGTTTACTTACTCTTATGAACCCGTCAAACCTGGTGCCTTATTCAAATGACAATATTCTATCTGAGACTGCACTGTAGGCTTACTTTTTTGAATGAGGCTGTCATTGTGGATTATATAACATTTTCAGTAAAAGGCGTATTATACACGTTGAAGAGAAACAAAATTTAAACAATCCATATTACACTATTTCTAATTATGCAGATTACAGTCAGCAGAATTCATAATCCCGCTTTTATAGTGTGCGTGAGTGGATTAATTAGATAATGTTTGCGTTTAAACTATGGTTGAGTATACACGGTGCGATCATGACGTTAGAGTGGCGTGATGTACCGACAACAGTACTGTGCGTAAACAAACTATTCATTTAGACAAAATAGAATCTAATTTGAGTATATCAAAATAGAATGCTAGATTCCAATTGAAACGTATATCTTGATTTCTTCGAAAATGTTATATTATAAGGTGCTCTCCCGCAAGGAGTGACATTCTTGCGAAATTGTGTATTTCATGTTATTTTATTTCCACATAATGTAAAATTCGAGATAGTCTAGCGCGTGGTGTCACCGTTGCGACTTCCCCGATGATACGGCTGAGCACACACCCTAGTAGAGTGTCCGGCCTGGCGACGGGAGCGCCGCGAATTTTGCGCGGTGCTCCAGAGCCATGGTTGGCAGCAAGAGAGTATGGGAAGCTGCCGCCTCCTTCTGCGACAACGTGCTATTGCAGGAGGCAGCGGAGAGGGAGCGGGAAGAGGATGCTCTAGCCGCTCCACCGGCTGCCACGTCTGGGCTCCCGAATATACCCGGTAATCCCCTATTCGACGACCTCCGTGTGGTCTATACGCCGGTCTCACGGCGTCGCCATCTCGAGAGGTCCTGGGTTCGATCCCCAGTGGAGGCAAGTGTGGGTGATGAATTTTCAGACATTTGTTCTCCAGTCTTGGATGTTTATTATATATGTATTATATTATGTATATTCTCAATAATTATATATCTATTAAATATATTTGTCCGTCATCTAGTATCCGTAACACAAGCAGCATTTAGTTGCTTAAAATGGGACTAGTTCATAGGTGTGAGTGTCTGAGGATATTCATTATTTTATTATTATTATTGGCGCAATTTCCTGCCTATTGAATGACTAGGTCGGGTAGCCCTGGAACCGGCTTGGAGAATGACAGACCTCTGGTCGCTCTCACGGAAGGGCAAGGAGGGTATCATCATAATCATCATCATCAGCCTACTCCCGTCCACTGTTGGATACACGACACCGCTCTCGATTTTCGGCCGTTCTCATCCAGCCCCCCCCCCAACCTGCAAATATCATCATCTTGTCATGTTTATACACACAGACACTCACACTAAGGTCTCCAAGGAGGGAATATCGGGGAGATTTAATGGGTATTCTCGTTCGCGGGCGACCGAGTCCCCTACACGCTTTCCGCCTAGCCAGTGGTTGGTAGGTCCGTAAATGGATTTTGTCCTCGAGAAAAAGAGGCGAATTGATGGAAATAACTAACGTTTGTCTTTGCATGGATTTTTTATAGATTATTCTTAAGTCTTCAGATTTCGTGTGCTTAGGTAACGTACTAAATCAACAATGATAAACGCACACTGGCATATCACCGTTTATGTAGGTGTTGATCTGGCGAATGCTCGCAGGATTTGCAGAGATTTAGAAGCCATTCAAATGTCACCTAAGATATATTCATGCTTCATTTCCAATTCATAGGATATAGCTTTCACTGTGTAGTGTGTAGCTTACATGGTATCGGTTTAGGTTAGGCGATAGCTTGTGATTGCATTTTCACTAAATACGAATTTTCATAAAGCAATCTATAATATGTTAGAATTTCTTTGTAGTTTGCGTAGCACTCAAAATTATCCTTTCAACTACATAAAATAAAGGAGACCTATATTAATATTAATAATATTCGCCCTAATTATATATCTTTATCTACCGTATCTTTGAGCGCCGCTTCACTACGATCGAGAAGATATTATTATATACACCGCTCTTAAACGAATTGCAGTGTACTTATACTATTTCATTATTAATCTCGTTTTCAGCCTATATACGTCTGCTGGGCACTGCTGGGCACAGGCCTTCCTCACGGAGAAACACATGAGGAGTATGGGCCGTAACACCACCGCGCTGCTGGCCCAATGGCGGGTTGGTGGGTAGAAGCGGTTGCAAATAGCAACTAGGACCAACGGCTTAACCTGCCTTCCGAAGTACGGTGGAGTTCGAGATCACAAAGTTGTCCACCCATCTAGGGCCTGACCATGTCGAGGGTTTGTTTTTGATATCGAAAGGCAAATGTGTTAACCACTACGCCACCGAGCTCTCTCAATAGATTATCTTCTTGACCATGATCTATGTGTTTCAAAGGGAAAGAGATAGCTGCATCATGATTAGAATCGTTCTGATAAGTATTTACGGCATTCGCTAGTCTAATAACAAGTTACATGGAGCGCTATTGAAACTATGTAAATCACGCCTTAGCGGAATCTGCCTCATGCAAGTCAAAGTGCAAGGGATTTAGCGTGCTTTATGATATAGCTGTACTGACGTATATTATGAGATAGATTCCGCTTGATTGTGGCTTCTATCGACATGCTGTGTTAGATAGAACCATGTTAACTCAAGTTGTACGAATTGTGAGATTACTAACAACAATTTAGGTTGGTTTACAGACTACGCCGGTCTCAACGCGTCGCCTTATCGAGAGGTTCTGGATTCGATCCCCGGTCGGGACTAATGCTTGAGTGATGGATACAGGCATTTGTTTTCAAGTCTTGGATGTTTTATATAAGTATTGTATATTTTCCGAATGTACATATGTATATATCTATTAAATACTCCTATACTTATCCGTTATCTAGTATCCGTAACGAAAGCTGTATTAGTTGCTTAAAATGGGGCTAGTTGATAGGTGTCAGTGTCTAAAGATATTTATTTATTTATGTATATATGTACCTGTCCCACTGCTGGGCCTTTTGATACGAATGAAACTTTGAATTTTAGGGTTTCATTACGTTCAGATGGCCACTATTTAACAAATTAATTAGAAAATGGACACGGAATTCGTACGGAATTAATTATCTGTCAATTAATTTAGGGTGAATTCGACCAAATTTCGATTAGCCACACTGGTGCAGTAATACCTAAAATGCTTTAGCTATCAGGTGCGCACACGGCTAATAATCGGCCGTGTACGCAGGACTCTGCCATTAGAGTGGATTCGACCAATGCCACTTAAGCATTTATTGGAGCCCAAACCCCCGTGCAGTAACACGGAATTTGGTCGATTTCACCCTTAGTTAATTAGGAATTAAACCGGGGGTTTTGTGAAACCAGTAGTATAGCTGCTATCATTAGTTGGTATTATTGAATCTGAGCTACTAGGGTCGATTTTTGATCCGTAGTCAGGTTGACCAGTAGGTTAAAAAATGAATCAATGGCGAAAACGATGGCGTGACATGACAGCTTGTCTAAGTGCGTCTTGCAGGAAATTTAAGTCGAGATCTAAAACTAGAATTAGCAATTTTTTGTCAATTTTACTATGGCTGTTATGTCAAAAATTTACAAAATCTACGTTTAAATCTAGATTTAAATTTCCTCCAAGTGGGCCTTATATTTGTCTAATAGTCTCATTTTCAAATATTACTATAGTTAAATAATTATAGACAAGTTAACCACAACATGATGCCGGGATTAGTGAGGCTTGCGGTACAAGTGGTGTATATTGTTTCGAATTTTAATCGCAAATTGAATAATGTGTCAAGCTGACGTATACATTTTGGCGTTTCCATTGGTCTAGTTTTTAACATTGAATTAACTATTACTACGAATCAAAAACTTATCCTAATCTAGTGTACTCAACTAGAGCAAAAGATTAAAATTAAATATTTCCTAACGTAAACTAATTTGACTTTAGTCATGGTACAGGTCTGCGAGTGCAGAAGCTAATGTGTTTTCGTCTGAAGCCTATATACGTACCACTGCTGAGCACAGGCCTTCCTCATGGAGAAACACATGAGGAGTATGGGCCGTAACACCACCACGCTGGCCCAATACTGGTTGATGGGTAGAAACGGTTGTAATTGCGACCAGGACCAACGGCTTAACGTGCCTTCCGAAGCGCGAAGGCGCTCGAAAAGTTTGGGCCACCCATTCAAGGCCTGACCATGACGAAAATAGCTTCGTTTGCAATATCGATAGCCAAAGCGTACAAACCACTACGACGCCGAGCTCTTCCAATTCAATTAGTCAGCACAAAATATGCCAATATTCTACCAGGCGTTATTACTGATAAACAAAAAGTTATATATTCTTTGATTGCATACTTTTTAGTTTGAAGTTTCAGAAAATCCGGCTTCTAGACCCCGGTCCTTAACAAAACTATTATGTACAATTACCCTCTTAAAATTTTCGTTAATATCATTTTTAGACAACACATTCAATAAATCTAGAAGAATATAAAGCACTGATATAATCGAGCTTAATATAATTAATATTAGTAGCATGATGCCTGTCCATGATTGATTGCGTGGGGTCAGCCCAGCTGTAAGTGATAGCATCTCCGATTTTGTTGCCCAAGTCATAAGGTTTAGAAATATACATTTAGAAATATATACATACAATACATAAGGTGAAATAAAAAACGCTTATTAGGTTTAGATGCGTCTTAGCGCAAGCTTAAGAATGTCAAAAACCTTTACCGAATTGCGTGAAAGAGAAAAACTACGCCATCCGTTCATAAAACTACCAGACTTTGTTCTGAGATACCCTGAATGTGAACACATATAATGTGAATCCATACTAATATTATAAATGCGAAAGTAACTCTGTCTGTGTGTCTGTTTCGTTTTCACGTCAAAACTACTGAACCAATGTAACCGAAATTTGGTACACAGATAGTCTAGTCTAGAGCCCGAGAAAAGACATAGGACATTTCTATGGGAACGGGTGCCATGCGGGTGAATGTTAATTTTTTTTAATAAAACCACTATGGACTTTGTTTCTTATAATAGAGAAGGAGTAAATTTTCAATTCCACCAATTGATGCTTCTGGTCCAATTTGAAAAAATCTTTCAGTGTTGAATAGCCTATTTGTTGAGGAAGGCTATGGCTACATACCATCACACTATCTCAAAGTAACTATTCTATGCGGACGAAATTGCGGGCAAAATCTGGTACTTTAATAAGCCTTTATTCAGTTACTTTGGCACGCTCTACTTCTTTGCGACATAATAATATTATCTCATCATCTGACGTTTGTATACACAATAGGAAATCAGTTGTGTATTGGCTTATTTCATCCACTTCACATACGTTAAGTCAATTATCACCGATAACGGCTAATTGGTGTGAAGTAAGAATGTTATAATTTATCCTTCATTTACTTTATCTTTATAGGTAATGCTCGAGTTATTGCGGGTTATCAACAGGTTATATCCAAAGTCATGGTCAATCACACGTGTCATTGAGTAGTCATTGAGATTCTTTTCAAAAATATTATGAATGTTTACGGTTTTAAATAGTAACAACAGTAGGGGCTTTAATATTAGGTCTTTCCCTATGAAATTGGTGTTTTGTCCGGAGATTTTGGGGAAGTCTGTATTTTCCATACTAACATTTTTTTAGATTTCTTCACAACAACAAATCCACAGATAATAATTATTGGCATGTATAATTAGACAAGCTTTAGCAATATTTATGATATCACTCTTCATAAAAATTATTTATCTCTTTTATGTAAATGCAAATAAAATTATGTATTCGGGAGGCACTTAAAAAGAGTTGTAATCGTTTCTAATTTTAGCCCAATTAAACTTACAACAAATTATCAAAACAAATCGAAAGAGGTCAAACATATGGCCTATTTTTAGAGGAGGTTATTATTTTTAAGAATATTCTGAGACTTAATAGTTACAAACAAAATACAAAGAGACCTAATTATACTTCAGAAGTGAATTGTGTACAGTACAGTTGACAGAATAATAGAAAATACAAAATACGTCCTCGGCCTGTCCTGTCCTTTCCTTATGGAGACACATGAGCATGGGCCGTAACACCACCACGTTGGCCCAATACATAACAACAACTTGCCAAATATTACACAAATAGCAAGCTGTGATGTCGTACAATCCTACGTATACCTAGGGGCTTTGATCTCAAACCAAGGAGGCTGCATTGACGAAATTAAGAGGCGAATGGCAATGAGCAGAGGGGCAATAGACAAGCTCAAGAAAGTAGGGAGGAACAGGAATATAACCAAAGCCACAAAGGTGAGACTCGTAAAATCGTTGTTATTTCCTATATTCCTGTACGCTGCCGAAACATGGACCCTGCGGCAAACCAAAGTCCACAAGATCGGCGCTCTGGAAATGTGGTGTTGGAGGAAGATGCTCGGGGTCTCCTGGACCGAGTTCTGAACAAACGTCTCCATCCTAAATGAACTTGGCATCCTGGAACGCCTCTCAACACTTGTGCGCAGTCGGATCCTGAAATTCTTTGAGCATGTTAGCAGGCGTGGAAATGACTCCATAGAACGCCTTCTCGTGCAAGGGATAGTTGAAGGGTCTAGAGGAAGGTCCTCGATGAGATGGACCAGGTGAAGGCCACGGGAGGCGCTCCTGTGCACGAGTGCGCCCGACTAACGGCTGACCGACAGAGGTGGCGGGACGTCGTGCGGCGAGTGCTGTCTGCTTGTCAAGAGTGAAGCTGCCAAGAAGAAGAACATAAGAATGAGATTTAAATTGAAATCAAAAATTAAAAGCTATAAGTTCATTTTACTCTTAATTTTTTCAGCCAGTCCTAGCCACAAGAAAAAGTTTGACCAGTTAAGTTATGTTTGCGTTTGTTTAAATGTTAAAAGGATTTAATTTTTTTTTTATCTAAATTACAGTTAAAAGCATAAAATAGGATTCTTACAGAGATCACCGTAAGAAATTAGATCCGAGGATTTTTCATACAAATGTATGATAAAAATTAATGGCGATATCTGTCATTTCTAGTACTCGTACCTAAATGGCCCCATAGAGTCTTATGATCCCCGCATGAAACAGGATCGATAGGCATAAATATTTTTTTTTGCTATCTTGATATTTTGTCTTGCTGACTGTAGCTTTTTTCCGAAATCTGTGAATGCAGATCAGAATATCTCAAAAAGTTATAGATGGTTGCCTAACAATGTTTTCATGTAACAATAACGGTTAAAGTACCTGCCCTTTAAATCACATCTCAAAAATCCACCTGTATATTGCTGCTCAAATAATTAATTTGCTGTCCAAGTAATTATTTTCCAGCACAATTATTATATTGCTGACAAAGTATTTGTTTGCTGCCCAAATTATTTTTTAGCTCATTTTTTTTGCTAATCAAATAATTAAGTACTTCCCAAAAAGTATTTCTTGTAAAGCATTTCTTATATACATATTTATGTGCTCAATAATGTGTATATAGTTTAAAGCATAATGGCGTGTACAAATAATTGATGCTTTTGAAGGATATATATTTATATTTGTACTACATGTATACATGTTTTTGCATTTGATTGACCTTTGTTTTTGCCCATGTCAAAGTAGACATACTTATAAATGTTTGGATGTATACAATTTATTGCCCGTGTGGATGAATACCAAAATGTGTAAACTGTACGTGTATACATGATTTTGCCCTTGACTGTACTAACAATGGTACTTACCACTGATACTACCACCACTGATTGATGTATGTGTTAATATAACTAAACCGCCACCAGATTTCTGCTTTGACGACTTAAACGATTCTTTAACGACTAAAACATAATTATTCACACTTCCTGCCGTGCCGACCGGATAATTTTTCACATTTATGTTGTTTCACACTTACAGTGGGAAAAGCGCAGAAAGAAAAAGAAGGAGAGTTTGGTATCTTCTGCCAAGTGTGGTAATTTGATTCTCCTAACACTTGGACCACGGAAAACAGATATAAAGTCCGAATATAACCGGGCAGTTTGTAATTAAGTGTCTAGATGCTGATAGTAAGAAATTACTCGGCGGGAACCTGGTGATGTTGTAATTGATGACAGCTCACCGATTATCATTAATCAAATGCCATAATCGAGATTTCACAAACAATTTTGATCGATCCTTAAATAAGGATAAAACTTTTGTAGATATCGGACTGGGCACAAATTTGGCCTACGAGTGTTTGGTCATCAGTAAGGGGTTTGGCAATGTGATTATTATAGATATTTAAATTATATTTTTTATATTATTACAGATTATTATATCTAGAAAAGTTCTTCATTGCAGTTTGTGTAAATTTATAACAATTTTTTTTTGTTTTCATTTATTGAATGAATGTAACCTTTTAAGCACATGTTCTCCAAAACGACGGCCAAATTATTTATATCATTATAGTAAATGTGCGCAGGTAACGTCAAACGCAAATATTTTGTCAAAAAACAGACTCAAAAGAATATTCAATGAGTATGAAAAGCACGATATCCGGGTATTGGAAATGACAGCCACATGGATAAAAAAATATTTGCTTTTCCAATAAATGTCATTTTTGTTATAAAAAACAACAAAAAATGAAAGTTATTATCCTAAAAGAAAATTCGGTACCTTTAATTAAACTCCTACTTCTTTCCACTGACAGAGTTTAAAAGGTGAAACGAAAAGTTTACAACAGTTTCCCAATGCATGATTACACAAATAAACAGTAGTAAAAGCAGACTCTAAGGTAATTTCAGCTTAAGCTCAAAGTTAATTAAGTCGGTAGTTGTTTAACCGATACGGATCGCCGTAAGACGCTGAACAATACCGTGGCTTAGCCAAAATCCGGCGACGAGTCTATTATGCATAGCACCCGCGCTTACGAGTCTCACGACTAGAGAATTTCAATTTAGTCCTAGAATGCTACAGATTTGCCGGCGTTAATTAGTCTGAACCGAGCTGTGGCTTGCGGCTTCGGGTAATATATTAGGTATTGATTTTGTGGAGTTACAAAATTTAACCTTTATTATCATCATGGAAAACAAAGGCAGCTGAGAGCTGAAAATAGCTGAGTCTGAAATGAGAAGATCCGCTAGAGAACTGAGGTTTCAAGGTTTAAATTTCACTGAACACACAAAACAATTTCACATTTAACACTAAAATATATTATAAAAGGTATGGCTACTTACAATAGTGCCTTAAAGAAACTTATAGACTTTATAATATATCCCGAACTGGTAATCGAGTATCTTTTGGGTTTTTGTAACTTTTTAGGATAAGCTTATTATAACTTGATCAGCACATCATAAATACATTAGAATAATTGTTATCGGTGAATCAACCGCAAACTCTAGTAAGAATGAATTTCGAGAACAAAACAAATAAAAAGAGACAGACAGTAAATTTAAAAACGGAAACCAAGAGAAAAATGACAAGAGAAGAGCGCAATGACAGCAACGAGTCGCTACTATAGCTGTAGCGCTTCGTTACAAGGTCACCGATAGAACACACAGTATTGCGAACCTCAAGCGGAAAGGTTCTCGAGTGGCGAACTCGTGCTGGAAGTCTCAACATAGGAAGGCCCCAAACGAGGTGGACCGACGATCTGGCGAATCCGTAGGAAGTCGCTGAATGTGGGCTTCGCAGGACCGGTCATTGCGGAGATCATAGGGAGAGGCCTAGGTCCAGCAGTGGGTGTCTATAGGCTAATTGTCGGCAGTTCTCAAGATTTCACTGAGACGCTCCCCAACGTTTGTACCACTGAGACTGACATTGAGTACCTACCACTCTGTGCCAGGTACATGGGAACCTGTTCCTAAGGTCCTAGTGGGTTTTACTATATTATGATTAATATAGCCAAATATGGGTGTAATGTAATTCTTGGGCCAACCCTTTCGAGATGGAGGCGTGGTGATATGTTTTTTTACATATGACTGGGTAGCTCTTGGCCTTCATCACACCTGATGGTAAGTGACGATAAGGCCAAAAGTGGAAGCGAGCTTCCCCTGTAAATCCTCAACAACTGAGGAACTGGCTATCTTTCCTCTGATACCTCTGATTTTGTATAATAGTACTTAACATCGCAGCGAGCAGTCCAGAGCTGGATATAAACTGTCCCGAAATGGAGATCTTTGCTTTGATACCAATACAATAGAATAAACTAAACACCTATTCTAAAAAAAGACGTGACACACGGGGACTGCCGCGGTAAAGCTATTGCATAGCATTTTGTATCAACTTATGCAATTATAATTTTATTTATTTATTTTATTCATGCAGTATTTCTTTTTCTTTGATATTAATTCAAGTTACACTTTTTGAGCGTGGTGACCGATAAGAAAACAAATGTTTCTATTATTAAATAAATAAAAAATAATAAATACTCGTAGTAGGTACGTGTTTTAATTTACACTCAGTCATTTTCTGAATTCCTTCCAATAATTTGCATGGCCAACTCGATCTTATACTCATCTCGTAGGCCGCGCCTGGCCACGCCATTCGTCTCTTATTTTTTCTTTTTCGCGAGTATATTCATGGCTATGCATTTAGCATTTATGAGAGAAATTAGCCGTGTAATATAAAAGAGATAGAATTTATTTGAAACACGGCCTTCAAGCCACACCTCCTTGCGCATCGGAGTGGGGAGCGTGAGGTTTTTTCGTTACGGAATTTCTGGATTCGGTCCCCGCGCTCAAGGCCCGCGATAGAAGCTATGCAATAGCTTAAAAACCTTTCAATCGATAAGTTCTTACACATCAACAAACATTGTGTTTTGTACGGTCGAGTTCAAAAGTATGTATGCACGTTTGACAGTAACTGACTCATAGGGCGGCAATTCACTTGGCATATCGTGTTTGCGTATTTGCTATGTTCGTCCGAAAACGGCCACGTGTGGACGGTCTATTTGAGTATTTGCACGAATGCAATGGTGCAAACTACATAACTACGCGAACATGCGTTTCCGTCCACTTGTCGGTTTGGATCACACATCAAAGGATTGTTTGAGTTGTTTTCCCGATAACAGTATATGTGTAGATGGGTTTTTTGGTATGATTTTATTATTTGGGGTAATTCTGGCAAACACAACGATAACGCCACAGAATACGCTGTGAATTGGTATATTGCTAATCTGTGATATAATCCTTTATGTATTAGGTTTCACATTGAAATCATCATTTCGTACATTGTTTAATTGTAAACTACAGTCGCACCAAATTATTGTTTTGTAAAGCAATACCAAGCGGTAACAGTACATACGCTGCGATGCAAATAAGATGCAAATACCACGTCGGGTGTTTCAAATGTGGCGCGTGCCTTACGCCAATCTACGTGATTTCGTGTCGCTCACACTGTACCTACACTTTGTTGTTCTGTGATTAAATCAATAATAATAATAATCTTTATTTGCTAGCAAATAGTACAATTTAACAATTAGCAATTAGGAATGGGAACTTAAATTGCGTCTTAATTGTGCCCAATGAAACACGTGTTAAAATATATATCGTTATGAATTGGTCGAAATATGTAATGAGGAATTGGTGATGGTACTATTGAATGTTTTTCTTCTCCTGTTCTGTTCCCAATTTTTTTTGGGGTCAGCGCAACATGTCCTTTTGTTGCACTCTCTCCTACCATACGCCAAATTAATACTCACTCCCTTCCTCATCATAATAATATTAAGTATGTATTTGGATAGATATTAGGTTTACGTTATTTTTCATGAAAAACAATAATCATTAAAACACATATTAAACAATTTGGCAGCAGATTAAACATTAAAGTTACAGCCCAATTAGTTATTTTGCTGACAAATTAGAAATATCTGCTGCCCATAAGTTGCTGCCCAAATAGTTATTTTTATAACCAATTTAGAAATTGTATTTTGCTAATATCATTTAAATAACACCCAAATAATATATATCTAATGTAGACTCTCCGCATGTGATATCTTTGCAGCGATAAAAAATTACTATCTTTTATTGTATCTATCTAATTGTATAACAAAGAATTTTTCATCCCACCACCTCGGAAAGTGTAATTTTGCGCTTCGAAATCTGGCTGGAAAATTCTATTTTATTCGCTTGAGCGGCAAAGTAGATTTGAATTTAGAACATCACATATAATGAGTACTCAATATAATTGTAAATTCAAAACGTCATTAAACCTATTTAATGTAACCTCTATGGTGCCAAATTTATGATTAGAACTTTTTAAATTGTGAAAAATATTTTGTCATTATAAATTGTTTTCTTTTTCATTTTGTCATTTCCTCGCTGAGGTGGGATGAAAAGTTACGTATTGCACTCGAGTGGAAAGATTTTTCACCTTGTGCTCGTTTGTTTCCCTCGCTGACGCTCAGGATTCTAATTTAGAATCACTCGCTGCGCTCGTGATTCAACTTAAGAATCCTTCGCTTGCTCGGTCATCCAAATCGAGCACGCGGTTAAAAAGGAACTTTCCACTCTTGTATAATAAATAACTATTATCACAGCCTTACAGACCATGATTAGCGTGTGTTAGAAAATGTCGACCTATTTAAAGCGAATTATTATCTAAATCGTAATAGTTATTATATCGAGGCAGAGTGATTTAGGACAAGTGATAAATGAAGGCTGCAACAATTATTATTAAGATAATTATGTAACGTCAGCGGTCTATTAAGATACATACATAATTTTATAAGGGACGTTCCATAGGTACGCCGGCCGCTGGCCAACGGCGCCCGCCGGCGAGATTTCCTACATTTTGAGTAAAGCGCGCGCGTGGCAGACGCTGGTGCCCAGCGTAGCTATTAAATTAAATTAAATAAAACCACCCTAACAATAAACTTAGATGGTGAGAGCAGCTGATTCTGTGCGAAAGCACAAAATAGATGCCAACGTCGTAAGTGAGTAGTCAACTCAAAAAATATATAACCACTTTTGGCAGGAAATGATCTTATTAGTAGGAAATAAATATTTACCTCTAACATGTTTATATATTTTTGTACTCGCCTGTACCACCACCTTAACTATAAAAATGAAACTTACCGCCACACGCCGCGAAAGATATCTACCCACTATTATTTTCTAGTAGTCATTCAGTCAGTTCAGAGGTAAATGTCGTTGAAAAACATTGAAGAATTACTCTCCATATTACAAAGTTTAGATCAAAGATCCAATGTACGATCATTGTGAACGCTGCCCTATTGTCAATATTGAATCCATAGATTTCAATGTTATGCCACTCCTCGATAAAAGACACAAAAATAAAAAAAACATCAAAAATTCCCCAGCTAATAAATATGCATGTACCAGTCAATGTCATCGTATTAATTATAAACTAAAGCGAAAGAACAACTTTGACTGTACAAAAAAACATTTGTCATTGTTATTTTAACACAGATTTCATTCATTTAACTTTGACATTGACATAAGTTAAGTGACCCGAGAACAACCCTCAATAATAAAAATATTAATTATCTCTCGGCCTCTTGACTTTAAATACGAGTATATCCGCACGGCGCCTGCGCACACTACACAGTGACGATTAAATGTTAGGTATATTATTAAGTGTCATATTTGAGCAGCTGTGTATTGGTGTTACAATATCTTATTATAAAAATAACTGTATTAAGAGGCATTGATTGACTGGGAGAGCACAGACATCAAGTCCTGTCCGTAATAGGCTCATATCACTCATATCAAAAGTAATGTAAATAATGTGTCATTAACAAAGTATTTAGTACAAGGGTCCGAAATATACCATGTTCGATAGATATATATTGGGTCCTTACCTATGAAATTGGTGTTTTTTTTCTCTGTTAGTATTTTGTATTCCTAAAAAATAATTACCTCGTCTAAAAATAGACTATATTTTTGAGCTCTTTTGATTTGTTTTGATAATTTGTTGTAAGTTTAATTGTTTTAAAATTGGACACGGAGACAACTCTTAAGTGCCTCTCGAATACATCATTTTATTTGCATTCACTTAAAAACGATAAATCATTTTTATCAAGTGTGATATTACAGATATTACTAAAGCTTGTCTAATGATAGATGACAAATATTATTATCTTTGGATTTGTCGTTGTGAAGAAAACTGAAAAAAAATTAGTATGGAAAATGCAGAATTCCCCAAAATCTCCATACAAAACACCAATTTCATAGGTAAGGACCTAATATTACAATGAGGAGCAATACTAAAAGCTCGGAGCAGATGGCGCTCTAGACGACTGGTCTTTATAGTAGATATTTCTTTTTAATCTGTGTCTGTGCCTTGTTTACTTCTCGTGTCAAGTGTGTTGCGATTTTTATTAATTTTCTACCAGTTTTTCTACGAAAATACGTTTAAAATGTATTCCTTTTTGTCTCTACGTAAGTTACAAATTGAATTTAAAAAGAGAAATGCGTCGGTATCTAGAAAACAAGCTGATCTGGTAGAAAAGTAATATTGTAAATATTGTATCATATGAGTCGTTATTTCAATGATTGTTCTGTGATTTTCGCTGTAAAAATATAGTTTTTTTCTTTTAGGTCAGAGGCTTATAATAGAAATCAGAACTTTGGTTTGAGTATTAATACGCAAGAAGACCAATCGTATGTTTGCCCATTCACCTGATAAATACAAAGACGTCAATGCTGATTTGCCGCTTCCAAAAATATCTTAGTATACAAGATTATTTCCAAAGGTAAGCTATTATGTGCAAAAAAACATCACATAATATTCGTTTACATTCAAATGGTGTATAACTTACTTATATTTTTTGCAGATTCAACACTATTGATAGTATTGACCCATTCGAAGTGTGTACTTCTCTATGAATCGCGACATCTTTTATCCGCTCGGTTCTGTTTCGAAAATAATTATACGTATTTACGAGGGCAGTGCAAAGCGAGCATGAAGAAAGTGGTTAATTTATTGGACATAAGAAGATCTTATTGAAGAATGTCACTGCGAGTGTTCATCTGGAAGTGGAACCTAATCTAGCTGTAAACATCTTGCTGTTTTGTTGATAGGTGTTATAGTTGATGAATAAAGTTTATCCATGTAATAAATATATTTGTACAGTATAAATAAATTTATACTGTTGATTCACTCACTATAAAGAATTTACCAAGTTTGGAATTACATTTATTCTGCCTTAATTTCATTATTGTCAAAAAAATTGATCCTTTGCCGATGAGTTTATTACATAGTTACGATAATATTGTTTTTAGTGAACCATCGGCCTAAGAGTTGAATATACTAGATGAAATTTTTTATAGGATTCAAAACCAGTATAAAAATAAAATTGTTTTGTCATCCTTTTTATACCTATTTATAGATCCAATATGCACATGACCAATCTGAGTGCTTTTTGAGGCATTTGCGGTAAAGGTATTATACTGTCTACATCTGCAACCTAAAAATAATAAAAATATATTTTTTGGCATTGGTACAACACCAGTAGTAGAATAGTAAAAAGGTTATTTTATTAATTATTATGTATAAATACTCCTCCCAAAATAATCACTTTCTATAAAATGTGCTGCACACAATCGCGCAGTATTATTTGCCTTGAAATTTTTGATACGCAAAGCATTTTCCCACTTTAACTTCGTTTTGGATCCTTTGGAAATATATAGACTCCTAAATTTTTACAAAATTTTGCACAACACTGGGTCATTTTGAAAGTAAAGTGTTTAACTGAGATGTTTACAAAACTTTTCAAACTTTCCAATGACAGCTACAGAAAGTACCACAGACAGAGAATACGAAAGTACACTTACTCCTATGCCACCTATAGGGATAAAAAGTCAGTACTGCTCCTCATTGTAACAAAAGAGGGTAGATAATGAAAAATGTTTTCAGTTTTCACATTGTTTGTCCCCCTGTGTCTTTTTGTAACAGAGATTAAAATAAATGCTTATCACGAGATGGCGCTAATAGCACACTATGTTGTCTATAAATCTCATATCAAAATGACAGTTAATTAGCAGATTTTTCTCGAGCCAACCGCCGAATTTATTTATTTATTTAACAATTTATTGTACACAAAATACAGAACAGGAGAACATTAAAAGACAAAAGTACAAAAGGTAGGGCTTATTTCTAATAGAAATGTCTAACAACCCACCTGCTATAGGAGAAGTGCTGACAAAATAAATAATAGGTGAGTCGCGTGTACAAAATAAATAAAATACATAATAATAATACATACAATTATCTAAATACACACGTATATACATAAACTACATAGACTACATAAACATACAATAAATGAACCGGATGTGGGGTGATGATAAATCGGAAACAGAAAAGATAAAAGAGAGAAAAATCATGAAATAAAATAGAAGCTACATTGAAGACAGATAGTGTTCCTTTAGTGTTAACTTTTGAAGACCACAATCGCAAGTTCTAAGCGATGCTTTTACCGACGTGTAGACGGATCTTATTATTTGCATACACAAATTATACACAATACTAAACTGTATTGTGACTGAATAGTGAAGAGAAATGTGAGATGAATTGCTGTGTCTATGGTGGCGAGGATTTGAGGAGAGAAGATGACGTGAGGTGAGTCCGCGGGTACCTCCGCTTTTTGTTTGTTCATGTTTATTGTGAGTCATCATACAAATATAAAAGCAGAGATTTATTACCATCTATAATACCTGTCTATTCTGTTATATGAGAAAGCATTCTATGAGGTTATAATGCACTTAAAATTATACACGCTCCTAAAGTTCAGTTCCTTTATACATATATTTTTTTTTTCTTTCTTCTGTTGTTTATATATAGACATATGTATTCTATAAATATATATTATTTTTTATCTACTTCATTTTATTTTATTATATAATTGTATTTGAATTTTAGTTTTTATTATCTTTATATTTTTTTCCTCTTTTGCACTGGTGTCTCTTCCCTCTCCTTACTAAATCTCACACACCTGTGATAGGTTGGCTGGCAGAGATCTCTATTACAGATAAGTCCTCCTTTTCTTACTTTTTTATTTACTATAATTTTGTTTATTGGTGCAATAAAGAGTTTGATAAAGTTCATACACGGCAGCTATAATATAGTTGCCATTTGTGGTGTCTAGATGATTTCTATGGCAAGATGTAACGAGATGTATTGAGATGTATAGTGATATATTATACTTTAATGCCGTATGTGAACTCCTTAATTCCCCAGCCACCGATTCCTCGGAGCTCACACGTACTGCAGTGTTGCTTATTTTGCAAATATAACAAGCAACAAGCGAGAGGATTCCAATGCAAATTGACGCGATGTTGCTAGCGTCGGGTGTCCCAAATGTTGCTCGTTCCCACACAACGGTTGACTACGTGATACATCTCCTGCCCCCTTATTCTAAATTGTCGGTTACGGATTCGATTCGGAAAGCCACGTCCCATCTCGCTCTAATTCGATGCAATAAAAAGTGACATGAATAGAGATTCCGCGATTCGTTTAGTTTCCGACAGTTTAGAATAACGGGGCTTGTAATATTATGTATTTTGTGTTTCTACTACTAAGATTTACTTTGATATGTGATCTTATATCTATTTTATTATACAACTCGATTAATATATCTTCTTTTGTTACCTAATGATTATTTTTTTCATTTTTGTTTCTGGTATTCTATACCTTTTCATGATACTTTTACAGTTAAAATTTGGATTGAACATTTTATATGATTTTCGCGATCATACATTAAACTTTATTAAATTAAAATGAAAATTAATTTTTTTTAATGAAATTTTTAAACAAGAGCATTTACGAAATTTTCCATTCTTCGTGTTTGTGATAATAAGTCGTCGTGTTATTGAGCTGTTGTGTGCCTATTATTGTTTTTAAATCGAATTGCATATTTTTAAAATTGTCACGGTTCCAAAAATCTGTAATGAAACTGCATTAAATGTCTGCAATATAAAGGTTTCTATATACGGATCATAACTCCTACACGATATACATTGCCGTGGAGACGAAGTGAGACCAGCATCTATGTTGATATAATGCCGCAATGAAGATGTTACACTGCCATTTCTTTAATGTCTAGTAATGCGATAATGTTATTCCTCAACCGGATACATTATAAGGTGCGTCTGAGGAAAGGACTACTTAGCGTATGGGTTTCCTGCCGTATTCACTGTTATTTAGTTGGGTATGTGATACCGTATGGAGTAATATATCTTTGATCTCATGAAGATAATAGAGATTTCTACCAATTATCTTAAATAGTACTAATATACTTATTTTTAAAAAGTAAATTTTAATTAAATAGCAGTAATAGACCATCTTTAGAGAAATTTTAACTAATGTAGTTGTTTTGTAATGTTATAGGTATGACAATACCTAAATATACAAAACTATGTAATAAGCAAAATATAATATGTAATATGTATAATATGTAATATGTGTGTATATGTGTGTATAATATGTAATATGTAAACTATGTAGTTTTATGTAATGTGATGTATATTTTGGATAAATAAATAAACAATAAATAAATAAATGTAAATCACTATAAGAAGTTGATATTAGAATATTAAAATCAAAAACCTTTAAAAAATTGTTCTGTTTAAGTTTATTGCCCATCACGCCAAATTATCGCATGGATGTACCTAATGCAAGTTTCCCGACAATTTATTATAAAAATATAGGACATTTAACCATTTGTCCTAAATAAAATGAAGCAGTAAAATCAAAAACTAGGCATTTAAAAAAAGTTAAACAGAGATTTTCAGTAGGTATTCTATAGAAGTGAGTACTAGCATACTAAAATTACGAGAGATACTAGAATTAAAAAAATTCTTAAAACCTAAAAGCAAAGAAATAGTACGAGAATAAAAACTCTAAGGTCAGAGAGTTAACTTTTTTTGAGTATTACTAGTATTATTAGTATTAGTATAATTATGTTCTGCTTGTGAAAAGAAATTAGGTATATTACATACATACATACTTATAATCACGATTGTTATCCCCTAAGGGTTAGTCAGAGACTAGGCAAAAGCACCGCAAAAGCAGTCAGTTGCCATAGTCAGCAGGACTGCACTCAGCGTGACAGATGGTGAGCCCGTCGCCGCTATAAGCTGTTGGATGGTTGTACAGTTCTAAGTCCATTGTCCCCTTTATGATACCCAAGGGAGGAGATGGGTTGGTAGTATTCTTTCTTTTTCTTTTCTTTTTTTCTTTTGTATTCTTTTCTTTTGAGGTGTTTCTTTCTTTTGATGATATATCTATTAGAAATAAGCCCTATCTTTTGAACTCGTCTTTTTATTTTATGTGTTGTATATTCTTAATTTTACTTTTGTGTACAATAATAATAATATCCTCAGACATTCACACCTATCAACTAGCCCCATTTTAAGCAACTAATGCTGCTTGTGTTACGGACACTAGATGACGGATAAATATATTTAATAGATAAATACATATAAATAACCAGAATATATAGAAATATATATAAACATCCAAGACTGGAGAACAAATGCCTGAAAATTCATCACCCAAACATTTGCCCCCACTGGGGATCGAACCCAGAACCTCTCGAGATGGCGACGCCTTGAGACCGGCATACAGACCACTCGACCACGGAGGTCGTCAATCAACAATAAGTAGTTAAATAAATGAGCCGCTACCACACGGCTCGGCTTAGGTATATTAGCACCTTTAAATACCTAATCAACAATGACGAGAACACTATTTAAATGTTAATCATGTTCTTTGTATTGTGTCTACGAGGCATTTATGGTACCATTCTACATATATCTAAACAAGAAATTCTGGATCTCGAAATATAAATAACTAGCTGTGCCCGCGACGCCGTTCGCGTGGCTATTGATTTAACGCCGATAAAAGTTTTCAAAAAGTTTTTGTGTGTTTGTTAACACTGCATTGTTTTTTTACAAAGTGCTAACATTACATTTCTACCTCTTATTAGCAAAATATTGATCGGTAATTGTTGAACTAAAACCTCTAAGTATTAAAATAATGAAAATAATTTTTGTCAGTGTCATCTGATTAATTGTTGACATGGTGATAAATCTCTTTTGTCGTGTCATTATTTTAAAATTCGAAATGAAATTACATTTTGACGCAATATGTCAGATAATACCCGCGCGGTACCCGTTCCCATGGGAATATCGGGATAAAAAGTAGCCTATGTCCTTTCTTAGGCTCTAGACTATCTGTGTACCAAATTTTAATTGAATTGGTTTAGTACTGTTGACGTGAAAGCAAGACGGACAGACAGACAAGAGTTACTTTCGCATTTATAATATTAGTATGGATTATTAGCGCAATTTAGTTGTTGCATTTTAGGATGGCGAGTAACTTCACTCTTAACGCCTCAATATAGAGTCTAAAGTCGAATGATGTAGTTGCCTTCGTGAATTGCAATATCTATGCGATTTTTAGACATATTTACTGAGGATTTAAAAATGGATTAGAAAGAAGAAAAAGAAATATTTATTTTCAATATTTTATATTCCACAAAAAGTTTCTTAAATAATTTTATTTTGTCGGTTTGAACTATTATGTATAACGTCTCATTACACTATTTTTTCCTCAATTAAAATTATAATTTAAATAACGAGTTTAATTTTGTTTCCTTTTTAACCTTCATTTAATTTTGTAGTTTATAAAATACTTTTAATATTGGCATATTAAAAATGTTTTGTAAACTACGAAATTAAATTATTACTTAATTCCAATTTTAACATAAAAATACAAAAAATAAGGAAGCTATTTAAATGCTATTTAACTTCCTTATCGATGCTTGCATTAAAAATCATCTGAACAAATAATTTTAGTGTAATTTCGTAATACATCGTACGCTACCAAAAATATTCAAGGTTGCGTTATCGCGACGGGCATGTCGGCCGTTGACCTACTTTTGATTCACGCATGCGTTTTGGAAAAGGGTGGCGTGAGGGTCTTAGTAACCTTAAAAATAACTCTATTTTATAAAACACTTACCTATAACTGATGTCGGGAGCTTCAAACACGTAAATAGATCCAAAAATACCGGCCAAATATACAGGAAATAGCAGAAACGCGTAATTGACAATATTATACTTCCCGAATGCACCTAACTCTGCTAATATTGGATCTAGCTCCACCACTGGCTTTTGTTGAACCATTTTCAAATAATTAAATTAAAATTTATTCACAAAATTAATTTAACACAATAAATCGGTTTATAAAGTAAAAAGAGATTTTAATACATTCCGGGAAATTCACCGACCGCGTGGTAAACAGTCCGACTTTCACACGCGCATGCGTACAAACTTGACATTTACTGTCATCTTATTACTCCCGAAACTTTTATTTTAAACACACGAGCACACGTCCAAACTCGTATGCTCGACTACAAAAATATACAAGAATAGCCGACCGAAGTCGATGGTCGACACAGTTTTATCGCAACGAGGTCTGTTAGAGCGGGATAAAGATATAAAGATTTGTATAAGAGTGACATAGTCGTCCTAGTTCCGCCACGAATTGTGCTTTACTATCAGGGGTTTGTTTTTAGAGCTAATTAAAATACTCATAATATTGTTAAATAGTGTTTACAATTGATACGGGATACCGTTAGTGAATTATCATTAGTCAATGAATACATAATGAATTTATTACCTGTATATTGTTATCCTCTTGAGTGAACAAAATAATGAAGTAATATTGAAAAATATTTCATATAATAAATTAATTTGTTTTTTTTTATTCAACACTAGAAGAACAAACATACGTGACTCAAGATCTTGAAGATTTATCTTCAATCACAAAACTGGACAAAAACGTCATGTCGATAGAAATGGCAAAACGTCTATAAGATTTACTCTTGATAATAACGAGCATAAACGTATAGTAAAATACTTTTTTGTTAAAGAGTTAACATTTTTAAAATCAATTTAATTTTCATTAGATTGATAAATGCAAAAAAAATATTTTTAAGAAAATTTTCAGTCACGCGCTTCATATACGTTTATTTACTACCAAGTGCCAAGGTTTTGCCAAGTGAAGGTAAGCCCAAGACAATAAAATTGTAACGAGGTGTCCACCAATTAAACCGACTCCAAAAAAAAAATCCAAAACAAAAAAGCACTCAAAAGTAAAAAATAATGTCTGCCTTCGTAAGAGAAACTCTGTTGTTGGTGCAATTAATTTAAATTAAATTGAGAAAAACATATATTTAAATTTAACAATATGTGATGTAGCCAATAAAAATACAGTAATACCTACTTACGTTTACAAACGAAGAAATTATGCCATTAATAAGAACCAAAATTAAAAAAATTGTGGTCATTACGCTTTGCCTTTCGATATCGAAAACAAAGCTACCTTCCTCATGGTCAGGAATTGGATAGGTGACCATAACTCTTTACGACAGTAAACAGCCCTATAAACATGTATTTATACTAAACGTATACTGTTGCTTAATTTTGCCAAGTCAAAAGGCATGAAGAGCGTATCAATTATAAATAAGATATTAGGTCCTTACCTATGAAATTGGTGTTTTGTATGGAGATTTTGGGGAATTCTGCATTTTCCATACTAAAAATTTTTCAGTTTTCTTCACAACGACAAATCCAAAGATAATAATATTTGGCATCTATCATTAGACAAGTGTGTGTAATATCACACTTGATAAAAATTATTTATCGTTTTTAAGTGAATGCAAATAAAATGATGTATTCGGGAGGCACTTAAAAAGAGTTGTCTCCGTGTCCAATTTTAACACAATTAAACTTACAACAAATTATCAAAACTAATCAAAAGAGCTCAAAAATATAGTCTATTTTTAGACGAGGTAATAATTTTTTAGGAATACTCTGAATCTTAATAGTTACGGATAAAATACTAAGAGAGAAAAAAAACACCAATTTCATTTAAGGACCCAATATTTTGTACGAACATGCAATAACGAGAAAGGCTTCTCTCGAACTCGAATAAAAAATAACGAACTGGCTACAAAACGCTAACAAGTTGGTGTTTCAATGGAATAAATAACGATAATGTTTTATGAACATTCGTTGAACATTCATGAACCTTGTTACAGGACCTTGTTACCAAGAGTAGGGGAACCATGCGTTTTAAAATTGATAGACTTTAAATTGTAACGTTCTTCGTTAATTGTGCTGAAATATTTCAATTAAAAAAATATGATGATAGGACTCATACAGCTTTATTGGACAAAATGAATAATATGAATGCTACGAAGGTGCCTTTTCAATTAAAATTGCTTTTACGAATATTTATATTTTTTTTTCAAACTCTTTTTATCATATTTATGACTAAGTGGATGATGATTAATACAAAATCTAAAAGGAATAAAACAATATTTTAATATGACACTCCATATTATGAAAACACGCTATCAAATAGACACAGACGTCCTAGCGAAGTAATCACTTAACTGTGAGCAACTAGTAAAAACCAAATACATTTACTTTCAGAGCCTACTAATTTTAATAAAACAGAATTCAACATTTTCAACACTAACCGCATGGCAACCCTAGCAAGAATCACAGTAATGAGCAATCTGTATTTTATAGTACAGCAAACCATGCGTTTTTACGATACAGCCTCCGACGCGTGGCGACTTTGACGAAAGCCCTTCCTTTATATTGGTTTCAGATAGAACTCGCTGAAATGACGCTTGTATGTTGTTCTAAGGGTGATTTTTTTTTATGCATAAGATTGAGGGATCAAATTTATTATTTTACTTTCAGAGACTTTATGTCAAGAAAATACCAACATGCTAGCAAACAAGCTTCATTATGTTCTAACACATTGGTAACAAATATTTTATAAATAAAATCCTTAGTACGCGTGGTTTTCTAGTAAGAGTACCGAAATGTGGCATGATATGTTTGTTAATCGCTACGGAGGGTCCAAATAGCACCCATACATACATATCAACACGCCTTTTTCCTCGAGGGGTAGGCAGAGGTGATTACACCCTGGCCTGTTGGTTCTCTATCTGCTTGCATAATTTCAAGCATAGTGAAATTTACACTAAATATATTTATGCAAAATGGATTTGGCATAAAATTTATGCAGACTTATTTACGCATAATTTCAAATGGCATAACTATCTTAAGGCATAATTGAATATTCGCATAAAATTTTAGAAATAATTATCAATAAAAATATCTATTCTGGCGTTTGGAACAAATGGACTTCACATTGTACCGTAAACCATTATGCGGAATAATATTATGGATAAGTACAATATTCCAATTTATAATTATACGAAATAAATATCTTGCCAAAAGAAATTTATGCTTAAGTTATATTATGCCAAACAATATTTTGCAAAATTCATATGCCCAAGTTTAATGAGTAAAAACATTATGCAAAAAAAAGGATCCCGAGCCTGTTGCCATGCACCGGGCACAATGTGAGGCAAGCGATATTCGTTCATAAGTTTCGTTCAAACTCAGTGGTAGAGGCGGTGCGATCGAACCCGATTCTCGCGGCTTCTCGAACAAGTAGGTCCCTGTCCGTTCCAACTCGGCTACCGCTGCCTACCTACTGTCAAAATAGCTCTTTGAAAATTATGTTGGTAGTTATCCTTAACAGTCTATATCGAAAAACGCATTACAATTAGCAAATTTGAGTACAAGTAGGTACGTTGGTCATATTTATCGAAGAACCGATAACCACGAATTGGCAAATGTCGTGTAGGGCTCCCTATGGCAAGATGAAATGATTTGTGAAACGCTGCTGACAAATATTGACGGAAGGCGGCGGTGGCTGAACTGAGACGTGTTGGGCATTACTCGTTCGAGATGTTGCGGGACTTACGGGTTCGATCCCACCGCCTGTACACTGAGTGACACATGGGGACTTAACGTATCTGGCGAAATATGGGTGTCAACACCTCTGCCTACCCCTTCGGGGAAAGAGGCGTGATGAAATAATATCATATGATGGCCGAAGTGCACAACAGGGAGGCCAATGTTTAACTGTGGACTAATACCGTTTTATCTCACATTTGTGTGGTTAACTTAAACGTATTTTTCCACTTATGAGGTATTCCACGAAACGCACCCATTTTGAAGGGCTCCGAATGAAGCGCACCAAAGTTATTTCTCGAAGCGCAGCTATGTTTAACTTTTGAATAGTGATGGGGATACTAACTGAAACTATCGATAATCAACGATCTAAAAAAAATAAGTGAGATTTCGTGATTAATCAGTGAGTGGTATTAGCTTTACATATTAATATCATTTTGGTAACTCCACACCTCCATCTCAACATTCGCAGATTTTGCAAGGCGTATTATATCTATATTTCCAAAAAAGTACCAGGCTGTCATAACTATAGGTATATGAACTATTTTTTTTAATACCTTACCCTACTATGTATTGCTCTCCCTATTTTTAAAAGATGATGCGCTTCGAGGAATACCTCCCACTTATTTACAGACTACTACATTAGCATTGTACATTAAAAATCACTTTACTATTCACGATAAACCAATAACAGTTCGGTTATCGACTGCTATGTTAATTTAATGTCGTTAATAACTCTAATTACGCCAACAATCAGGATGCACGCTGTAAATTACGTGTACCTCGTTATCGGACGTGAGCACGCGTTATAACGATAACGCAACTACCGGCTCGTGTTCATATGGTTGTAGAGCTTAAAATAACGTTAATAAATAACGTTATAAGTGTTATCTTAACGCAATAATTCTATTTGCACTTGTGTAATAGTCAGGCAGCGGTCACATGAGCTTGGAACAAAAATATATTGCGATTTTTGTACCCGAATAACTTTGATCAATCCTACTTTTTATTTTTTAATAATAAAAAGGCAATTTCAAGACTATGATCCAAGCGCGTTTATACTTTACCCGACCTCACTGAATTTAATTAAATTTAATCTTCATGAATATCACAGCTTATGTTCTTAACATATACGGGTTGGCAAAAGACCAATCACCTCCTAATAAACACTACCGAACAAGCAGATTTATGACCCACTTTGACAATATTTCGACTAAAACTGTCTATTGCACTTACGATGTTTTAAGTACGTTTCTAAAGGAACCTGTATACAGGTGAATTCAACTCGAATTAAATGCTACTGCGACATTATGGTAGGTCAGAAAAACATTTTTTCTATGCAAAATCATCGGTACCCAATGACAATGTCATGAAACTATAATTATAATAATAATAATAATAATCGTTTATTATTATTATTTTCAGTGGTGAATAGCATATTTATTGAGGAAGGCTATAGGCTACATACCATCACACTATCTCAAAGTAATTATTCTACGCGGAAAACTCGCGGGCAAAAGCTAGTATCTAATATTCTTTTTGTTAATTTGCAACATGCAGTTATAAATAATGCAATAACGTTAATAAGAGGAGGACTATGGGCCCTAACACCACCACGCTGGCCCAATGCGGGTTGGTGGAAAGAAACGGGATAATGGCTTAACGTACCTTCCGAAGCACGGACGAGCTCGATATACCAAAGTTTTGGTCACCCATCCAAGGCCTGACCATGGCGAAGGTAGCTTTGTTTTCGATCGAAATCCAAAGCGTATTAACCACTACGCTACCGAGCTCCTTAGCTAACTGTACGGTGGCCCATACGTATGGTCGTCAGTTTATTGTTTGCTTGAAATTTAGCATTACTGGCAGGAGCTCCCCAATAAGGTAAGCTCCTTCCAAGAATAGACTCGGACCTCAATGGTGGCCCATAACTACCATTACTCTATTTTTCGTAAAGACACGTGCGTTTAAGCAATAGGTGTGCACTAAGGTTAATAATCTTCTCACGTTTGAGTGACTAAGTCTTCCAAAACAGTTTGACGAGTAGGCCCTATGAGTGTTGTAAGACAGGATATTCCTTATTTGAAGAATATTATCACTACCGAGGATAAGTGGTCAAATCTGCTTACCTACAAGTTAAAAGGTGCCGTAAATCGATTCTGACAAGAGACTGACTTCATACAACCATTTGTATTAGGAATCTATATTTAAATTTAGATCAGTATTTAATATTTCATCAAATACCTTGCATTTGATATGAACATAAGTCTAGTATAACAACTTAACTAGGTATGTAATTTATAAAATAAAATCTTTATTATTGGCATAATTAAATAAAATATGAGTAACCATTGAATAACTTGAGTTTGCTCAGAAGAATTAGGACGTGGATGGAAAACATTACCTACTACAAGTAATTAAAGTCCACACTATATAAGAGGTCTGTTTTGACAGTTCACGTCCACAAAGTTCTTTATTTTTTACTTAAGGAAATTGAATTTTTCATGGACGGATACCAAGAATTTTTTACTTTTATGGATGCCAAACTCCCATACTATAGCATGAGGCAATGTTCTGTCTCGATCAGTAGGTGTTCCCTCTCATTCTTTCACTATTTATGAATGAAGGCTATCCGTGGGATATCCTCTTCCTCTCTTTCTATCCATAGTTTCTGTCTCACCTGTCATATTTACGCCATTTTGACACCTAGACTGAAAATTGTTACGATTTTTGTAATTCAATATTTTAAATAAAAAATTATAAAACTGGTAATGACGTGCGTTGCTTTATGTTGTGTAAGTGAGTGATATCCTGGATGTACCTAATCATTTCACTTCAAAAATCACATATTAAATGAGAGTATTTGTTTGAGAAATTTGTGTGTATTTTTGTATGACGTCATTAGTAGTAATAGAAAGCTTTACTACGAAATGACAAACTCATTCATTAAAGTGATAGAATGAGAGGGAACAACTACTGATCGAGACAGAACATTGCCTCATGCTATTGTATGGGAGTTTGGCATCCATCATACAGTACAAAATTCTTGACGGGTACCGCCCCCTCGGCTAAGTAATGTGCATAACGATTTTTTCATAATGCCTATAGATTATTCATAATCGATTGAGGGAAAATAAGTATTTTTTTTAAGGCCGACTCGCATATTAGAATATATGATCGTAGATTTTGTATTACTTTTATTACTACTTTTATTTTCGTATGTTTTCGTATGTTTCTTTTTTAATCAGAGTTTGTTTAAAAATTTTACTTGATTAAAAAAAGTGTAGCAATAACAAGAAAAATCCTGGAGGAGGTTTTTCATTTTCCTTGCAAGGCTATACAATGTATATTCAAATCAAAATTAAATACTCATACAAACTTCAATCGACTTATCGTGAGAATCGAGTACAGAGTCGTATGGTTACATGACTAGTTACGTCATAAAGTCAAATGTCAAAACGGGCCTCTTATTTTGTGTTGACTGTAATTAGTTTAATGATTTCCAGTCAACATTATGAGGTTAACAAAAAAAAATTCTGCACTAGCTAAATGAATACTATAAAACTTATTAAAATAAAGTTATTAATTCAGGGTTTAAAAGTACAAATATGGAATACCCTTTCGCTCCCAAAGGCACTATTGAAACGCGGCGCCACCTGCTCGCCTCGGTCGTATATTTCTGTGCAAAAGTGCAATAATTGTTTTTTTAAAAATCAAAAAATTTAAAATCATTTTAGATGCGTCTTAGCGCATGCTTATGAATGTGATAAACATTTTACAATATTACGTGAAAGAGAAAAAACTACGCCATCCGTTCACAAAAACTACCAGGAGGCCTTGTTCTGAGAAGAACGGGCAAGAAACTTAGCAAGTTTCAACCCTCCCTTTACATAAGCATCATTTTAAAAAATGTCATAATCTACAACGTCAATGAAGTTTAAATGAAAAAATAGGTACTTATTTTAAATAATATTCTGCAGTTTACCACATTTTCCATCACAAACATGTACACATAGTCTAAAGTATAATCTAAAAAAGCAGTATCTACATATCGATAAATAACTATCTTAACTACTTGCCGCGCCATACTGTCCCGAAGCAAATGTTATTAATTAGACAATTTCTACCAATCAGACAAGCATGAGTTGACCAGACACCGACAGTGGCACCTGTTCACAGGCATGACGCATGAATCAGCCATCGCTTCACTCAACCATATTTGATTTAGTTTTATATCCTGCCTCATAGTGTACCCGGGCAGAGATGCGAATGTTGCGATGGATGTGTGGAGTTACAAGAATGGACAAGATCAGGAATGAATATATTAGAGGAAGTTTGAAAGTAGCGCCAGTGACAGAAAAGATTAGGAGCAATAGGTTAGCGTGGTATGGACATGTGATGAGGAGGGATGAATGTCACATTACAAGAAGGATGCTGAGCATGGATGTGGACGGACCTAGAGTTAGAGGAAGACCAAAGAAGCGATGGATTGAATGCGTGAAGAATGATATGAGGATAAAAGTAGTGGATGCTGAGCTGACGAGTGACAGAGGAGAATGGAAGAAGAAGACATGTTGTGCCGACCCCATCTAGAGTGGGAAAAGGGCAAGAAGAAGAAGAGAAGAGTGTACCCGGGGCCCAGACTCTTCCCTGTTACATGGGGCCTAAAAATATCAGGAGAATTGTGGGTATTACCACCTTTACCTACCCCTTCAGGGCTAAAGGCGTGATGATATGTATGTGTAGGTATGTAGTTTTATGTCTAAGTCAGTGAGTGTCATCATTATCAATCCACTCCTGTCCACTGCTGGACATAGCCTCTCGATTTGCGGCCGTTCTCATCCAACTCACTCCTGTAGGCCTAGCACGGGCCGAAGAGAAAAAGTCCCCGGAGACAAAAATCGTCATTGCCTCTCGCTTCTTCGTTCGCGCGGAAGCGAGAGGCAATTACGATTTTTGTCTCCGGGGACTTTTTCTCTTCGGCCCGTGCTAGGCCTTCAGTGAGCCTACGAAAATGGTCATCCCAGTGAGCGTGCTCTGACTGAAATTATGATAATGATAATCATGAGTATACATAATATTGTCGATAGGTAGAAGTGACAAAAGGAATGTCATTAACTAAGTCTAATATTGTTATTATTTTACAAGATACAAGCAAAAAACAAACTGAAAAACGAAATGTTTGGGTTCCTTCCCCATCGCTGGCTCTTATGCCACCCTCTGGGACTCGTGTTATAATAGTAATCGTTTATTTTCAGAATAGTATTTTCCATACATATGTTAGTTTTATTATGTTTATCTAGGATCTTGGAGTAACTTTACCAAGTTTTAAAACTACTTGAAAATCTATCTGATTTCTTATTTTTTGTGGGCGTGATTAGCACTCTGCTTTTTTCGGCATTCGAAATGTTATTCGATTACAATACTGACAACATGAATTTGTCACAAATTGATACTTTGCTTGCACTACAACGATATTATATTATATCGCATCAATCGCGTAAGCTTCTAGAAGCAAAATTCGCCTTCCACTCCAATAACGTTTTGCAAATAGTGAATTCATAATAATTCAAGAGGTCTGATTTATGGGAAATATACCGTTGCGAATTCGGTTTCTGGACATTCGATTTTCAGCAATATCCACAAGAACATGACTGGTCGTAGAATCGCTTATGCAATAGCAATGAACGTCATGGATTTGCAATAGAATAGCAATTCTGTATTGGTTCTACGTCAAAGGCTTTACTGCCAAGAATCTATCTAATCTGCGGAATAGATAGCAACTGTAGCTGTAAGGTAAATACTAAGGAATATTGTAATTAATTTGCCGTGGATTGATTCTGGAAGATTTAAGATTATATAAATTTAGTATGGTGTTTTGCTCAAAAATCGGCGATCCATCTCGTGGCCTGCCTACTAAAGTTACTACCTACTAGTGAATAAAACTTATGTACTGTTGATTTTGGATATCGCTTTCCTACACAAACAACACACGCATGGTAACAAATCAAAATAAAAAAAAATCTTTATTATAAACTAAAAGAAATTTCGTTACAATATGTGGAGGCCCACTCTTTTAAGTTTGCAAACCTGTATTAGAAGAGAACCCTCTCTTTGTACTATGCCTGGGCATAGATATTTTGACAGCTTTCATTCCGTTTTTTTGTCGCCATATATTTGTCAAAACAAAGACAATTTGTCTTTTTTTTTCATATTTTTTTTCTACACGTAGGTTGAGTATGAAATTAGAACCATACAGCCAGCCTGTGCCATTTCTAAATAAATACGACACTATTTTCAATATTTAACAGGCTTGCCACTACTCGTACGTACATGAGGACTTAAACATAACATTTAATTGGTGAACCGTGGGTGTTAACTGGCTTGCCACTTGCTACATGGGGACTTAACACTTGTTACATGGGGACTTAACAGTTAGCAAAACGTGCGGACTTAAAAATTGTACCACCTTTATACCATGTTTTAAGTGAATAACTGTTTTGAATTGTATTGAATTGAATTAAACATATCTGGCGACCCTGGGTGTTACCACCTCTGCCTACACCTTCGGATATTATACAACTATGTCACACATCACTGCCCCATACCTGCCATTACGTGGTCTAGCTTATACGTGAGCAGGCCCGTTCATCGAAGCGATATGTCCCGGAACGGTCACTTGTGGCGCTGATTGCTGACATTTCAATGTGATTTGGTAGGCGATACTATAGACTAACTTAATCCAAACTTGAACTTAATTGTTATCTATGAATACAATTAATACTTTAACGTTCACACACAAAAGTACACTAAACTATTAGGGTTATTAGTTTAGTGAACTTTTGTAATGACTAATCATAAAGTGACTAATCACTAAGTGATTCGACTGCCGCAGAAAAACCTTTTACTTTTACTTATTTACTATCAACTTGTCAACTGTCAGTTACTATATAATAATGAAAAATAAATTATTTCATTGATATAGTAGGCATATCTTTAATGAACATTTGAAAACTTAGTTCCTTTAATTTATATTAGTCTTCCTTCATCCTTCCTTGATCTATGTAAAATGTACATAGATCAAGTGATATTATATAAAATAAAATAAATAAATATCCTTAGACATTCACACCTCCATTTCAACTAGCTCCATATTTAATAGATATAAAAATTCTGAAAATATACTCGTACAATACCTATATAAACAAGACTGGTGTACAAATGCCTAAACAAAAATGAATAAAAACTGGGGATCGAACCTAGAACCTCTCGAGAGGGCGACGCCTTGAGATTGGCGTACAGACCACGACCACGGAGGTCATATAAGTAACATTTCTGTTTAAAAAATATATAAAAAAAATAATATAGAGAGGAAAAAGTATTTGAAAATTAAACAACAAAAACAGCTTATCTCCTCGCGAAAACAAAAAAAAAAACCTAAAAATATATTCAATTATAAAATATGCAGTTGCGATTTCTCAATAGTTTGTTACTAGTATTTTTTTATGATTTGATGACAAACTTCTCTATTTTAAGCCTATGACAATTACATGCAAAGTCCAATAAATTTGCCTATATTGTGCTCTATTCTTCAAATTTAGGTTAAAGAAAAAAAAATATATGATTATAAATCCTATCGAATAGAGCATTCGTGGAATAACCAAATTATGAGCCATGTTTCGTTGCAACAAATAACAAATAACGAAAAAAGATTCCAGCATGTTCGTTTTTACGCGGTGTCTGGACTGTTTCGGATTCCAACGTAACCATGAGAATTAATAGAGATGGTACCGGACTAAATAAAGTAACAGACAAAGGTTCGCAAAATCTGGCTTCACTTTTGAATATTGGACGCACACAGATATACGTGATCAATGTTTCCTGTATTTCATACGACGTTCACATTCGATTTTGTTTTTATATAACTTGTAAGTTAAACAGGCAGAACATAAATAATAAATCTTCTTTTAACAAAACAACAACATTATCATCCTTCAAAAGAGGCGTGAAAAGGCATCTTATGAACCAGCAAGGTGGAGGTCGCTAGGCCTCCTTTGGTGCTGCCCTAGCATCCTTCGCAAATTCACTTATCTACTGCTTACCATCAGGTGGTATTGTCATTTGCTGGGCTGATTATAAAAAAAAAACACGCCTCTTTCCCCGAAGGGGTAGGCAGATTAGGCCAGCCATGTTAAGTCTCATGCAACAGGTGGCGAACCTGTTACCATGCACTGGGCACAAAATGTGAGGCAAGCGATATTCACAATAACCTATGTCCTACATAAGTTTTATTCAAAATCAGTGGTACAGGCGGTGAGATCGAACCCGCGTTTACCGCGGCCTCTTGAACGATTATCATAATATAAAATTTTTTAAATAACATGTTCTTTAAAAGCTCTGCTGCGCAACTGGAAACTCCATAACTCTAAAGAGGTACCTGTATGCTATACGAGTGTTGATGCCAACAATAAGAATAATTTAAATGAATCGAATTTTAGCTCAGATCAAGGAGCTCCAGTTCGGTGACCTAGTTTGAGCGATTTGGTTTCAATATTGGATGCAAAGCGTCTTACTCCATGGTCCTCAGAATAAGTGACCAACACGTTGTGATCTCGAAGCCGTCTTACTCCATGGTCCTCAGAATAGGTGACCAACACGTTGTTATCTCGAAGCCGTATTACTCCATGGTCCTTAGAATAGGTGACCAACACGTTGTTATCTCGAAGTCGTATTACTCTATGGTCCTTAGGATAGGTGACCAACACGTTGTTTTCTCGAAGCCGTATTACTCCATGGTCCTTAGAATAGATGACCAACACGTTGTTATCTCGAAGCCGTCTTACTCCATGGTCCTCAGAATAGGTGACCAACACGTTGTTATCTCGAAGCCGTATTACTCCATGGTCCTCAGAATAGGTGACCAACACGTTGTAATCTCGAATCCGTCTTACTCCATGGTCCTCAGAATAGGTGACGAACATGTGATCTCGTAGCTCTTCGTGTTTCGGAAGGCGCGTTAAGACATTCGTCTCAGTTTTTATCTAACTAGCTGTCCTCGCGACGTCGTTCGCGTGGCTATTGATTTAACGCCGATAAAAGTTTTCAAAAATGTTTTTGTGTGTTTGTGCACACTGCATTGTTTTTTACAAAGTGCTAACATTACATCGTCATCAGCCTATATAAGTCCCACTGCTGGGACAGGCCTTCCTCATGGAGAAACACATGAGGAGTATGGGCCGTAACACCACCACGCTGGCCCAATGCGGGTTGGTGGGTTACATTACATTACATTCCTCATTACATTCCTACCTCTTATTAGCAAAATGTTGATTGTTAATAGTTGAACTAAAACCTCTAATTATTAAAATAATGACTTGTTAGTGCCATCTGATTAATTGTTGTCATGGTGATAAATCTCTGTTGTCGTGTCATTACTTTAGAAAGCCGAGAAATGTTATAATTCGAAATGAAATTACTTTTTGCATACATCAATGACATTTTGACGGAATAGGTCACATACTCGTATACTCGTTCGAGCAGAAATTGATAACCTCGGTTACACCCGCGTGGTACCCGTTCCCGTGGGAATATCAGGATTAAAAGCCTATGTCCTTTCTCAGGCTGTAGACTATCTGTGTACCTAATTTTAATTGAATCGTTTCAGTAGTTTTGACGTAAAAGCAAGACAGACGGAGTTTTCTTTTACTTTTTACTTTTATTTATAATATTTGGTCCTCATCTATGAAATTGGTATTTTGTATGGAGATTTTGGGGATGTCTGCATTTTACAAACTAACATTTTATTAGTTTTCTTCACAACGACAAATCCAGAGATAATAATAATTGGCATGTATCATTAGACAAGCTTTAGCAACATGTGTGTGAACACGCAAGATAAAAATTATTCATCATTTTTATGTTAATGCAAATCAAATGATGTATTCGGGAGGCAGTTAAAAATTATTGTCTTTGTGTCTAATTTTAACACATTTAAACTAACAAAAAATTATCAAATTAAATAATACGACCTCAAATATATGGTCTATTTTTAGAAGAGGCAATTATTTTATAAGAAAGTTCTGAAACTTAATAGTTACGGACAAATTGCTAAGACAGAATAAAAACCCCAATTTTATAGGTAAGGACCCAATATTAGGATGTTTCTTTCGTATAGGAAGGCCAGCTAGCCTACTCTTGAACGCAATCCCGATCGATCGACATTGGTATTGTGATGTTACTCATTCTTCAGTTGCGACACTGGGGCCATAAATGGATTTAAATTGTGCGGACATTCAGAGTCATAAATGACATTGAGTTTTGCTAAAATCGGTACTCTCGTACCGCCTCTATCGTATCGTATTTGAAGTGTTGAATTGTGTTGTTACTCAGTTTCAATTGGGATTGCGATCACGAGTAGGCGAGCTGTTCTCAGCTGTGTTATTATTAAGTGAATGTTTTAAGATATTTATTTACCTTTTTACATTTCTAGTACTGATGCGAGTTAAAAGGAGGGAAAAGCAGTTTACTCAAAAACAGAGGCTGCATGAGCTAGATAAATATTCGGTATATTTACCATGTACGTGTGTGTTTTCTAGTTCCACTCCCTGTATTTCGTTGTATACTCTGTGTGTGACAAGGTAAGCTGCGGTAGAAAAAAAAATAAAGGCAGTAAACAATAAATGCCAATGTTATTTCTTTTAAATCCGCAAATTACTTTAATAGTGTTTTCTCATTTGGAAAAAAAGAAAAAAGATCTCTCCGCCTGTACCGTCACGAGCATAAACATGTATACACTTTTGAACACAAAACGACTTTATTCCCTTGAAATAGAAGCTATCTATTCTGAAAAGTGCACACATGTTCATGCTCGTTACAGTACCACTCAATTTGATTAAAAAGGTTCAGTTTGTTGCTCATAGAAATCAAGACATTACTTTAAGTTGTTTAGTTATCATTTAAAAAACGAATTCAAATTTTCAAATTATAAAATTTTAATTTTTAACATTCTTTTTCAAATAATTTTTAAATCAAATCCCAGTGGAAACCGGGATGACCTCCATAGATCTGCAAAAGCGTTCTCATAGCAAAAACTTCAGTAATTTATGTGATTGAATTCAATAAATCTACGTAACGGAATTTGAACTAGCTAATAAAGTAAATTGCGCGTAAAATTAAGCTAGCAACTGAAATATGGTCTCCATGGACATAGTGCAGAGTGACGCCGTATAACAAGTAGACTAATAAGGGGGTTTCTATATTGAGTATTCTATATTGATTATCACATTTTCATACAAGTATGTCTTTGAAGACCATGGTGGCTGATGCCTGTTTATAGTGACGCCATTTCTAAGGCCCCGTATGCAACCCCGGATTGATGTGGTCAATCGTTTGTTCTTTAGTTTTGGAAGTTTATAGGATTGGAGCTCATATTAAAGATATAATTATGTATACAGCATATAAATATAATTTTCATATTTTTGTTACACTAAGGGTGAGTTTTTTGATCCGTATAAGTTAACTCAATAGTTAAAATCTAGAACAATAGCGACAATGTCACAATGTATAACGTCATCTTGACAAATTGTTAAATTTGAAATATATATCAGCTCTGCCGCCAGCCGCCATTTTACTAATCCGTGATGGTTAAATTGCCCATGAAAATTTAGCTATAGTTATATTTGAAAATTCGACTATTGGAACAGCTGTCATATTACGACATCGTACTATTTCACCATATTTTTTTTTGTCCCGTTTTAAGCAACTAAATGCTGCTTATGTTATGGATACTAGATGACGGAAAAATATATTTAATAGATAAATACACAAAATTATTCAGAATATATATAATATTATACATGTATAATGAACATTCAAGACCGGAGAACAAATGTCTGCAAATTCATCACCCAAACACTTGCCTCCACTGGGGATCAAACCCCTTGAGACCGGCGTACAGACCACTCGACCACGGAGGTCGTCTAATATATATATATATATATATATATATATATATATATATTGGTCCATATATAATCATATGTATTTATCTATTAAATATATTTGTCTGTCATCTCCGTATCCGTAACACAAGCAGCATTTAGTTGCTTAAAATGGGACTAGTTGATAGGTGTGAATGTCCGAGGATATTCATTTATTTATATTTTAAACTACCAATCTATTACCATATACAACAAAGCAAACAGATTTAAAAAGGTCTATACTTTGTCTTACAAGCAGTGCAAAACAATTGTTACAAATTGTCTAAAGGAGCTTCATTGCGATCAAACTGAAGAGCTACTAGCGCGCTAATTAATATGGCTACTTAATAAAAACATACATGAAAAAACAACAACAATTATATTGAACTAATAAAGATACATTACTATCTATTATAAAAATTCACAATTAGGCTTCTCACACACACTACATACATACACATGAACGTATTTACCAAAACACACATTCACTTAAATCTAACATAACTATATTTTCATTATGTTATATAGAAATGTTAAGATTTAATACTTGTACCTTTGTTTATTTATTATATGAATCGAACGAGGGAGCGGCCCTTTCCTTTTTTTCCGCTGGAAAATGCGTTATTCCCAGTCACCCCCACCGGCATCGCCCCCACTGGGGGCAACTGGGAATTCGTATAAATAATGTCCCAGATGCCCCCGATGCCTCTTTTGAAGGGGCAACTGGGAGTAATTTTTTAAATTTTGAAATGCCCCACTCGACACGCCGTAAAGTATGACTAGATATTTTTTCATAATGTTGTTGGAAGTGAAGTGAAAAATGTAACAATCGGGGGCAACTGGGACATTATTTTTTACGAATTCCCAGTTGCCCCTAGTGGGGGCGATGCCGGTGGGGGCGACTGGGAATAGCCCTGTCTGGGAGAGCCTGGGGTCAAAACTACTGAACCGATTCAATTGAAATTAAGTACACAGATAGTCTAGAGCCAGAGAAAAGACAAAGGCTACTTTTTATCCCGATATTCTCATAGAAACGGGTACCGCGCGGGTACCCGTTTCTATGAGAATGGGTAACCATGGTTATTAGTATCAGATAGTGGTTATTAACACAGTTATGTGATTTTTTAAATTTCTCGGTATTGTAAAATAATGACACGACAACAGAGATTTACCATCACGACAACAATTAATCAGATGACACTGACAAGAAATGTTATTTTCATTATTTGAATAATTAGAGGGTTTAGTTCAACTATTAACAATGAACATTTTGCTAATAAGAGGTAGGAATGTAATGTTAAGCACTTTGTAAAAAACAAGTGTTAACAAACACTCAAAAACCTTTTGTAAACTTTTATCGGCGTTAAATCAATAACCACGCGAGCGATGTCGCGGGCACAGCTAGTCGATTATATTTTGTAGTTGATGCGTACTGCATTTAGTAGTATACTATGTGAAAAAGCTAAATGTAAAAATATGTTAAAAGGTTCTCTTACGATGATTAATTTTTACATTTGAACGTCAAGTAATTTATTTACTTTCATGTTTATTTTGTAGAATTAACATAACGATTTTTAAAAAGTGTGCTGTTCATAGATTGATGATTATTTGCGGAACTCAACCGGTTCATAAACAAATCTTTACATTATAATAAAACTGAAGAGGTCGAATGTCTGTTAATAGAAAAAAAATGCTTAAAATCAAGTCAGGGGGATATAAAATTGGGATTATACCAAAAAAAATTTTTTTTAATATTTGTTTTTCTTTCTGTTCGTCTCTCTTTCCAAAATAGCTGGACCGATTTCAATGAAGTTTTGCATGATGATACCTTATATCCCTGGGCAACAATTTAGATACTTTTTATTCCGGAAAATCAAAGGGTTCCCGTGAGATAGTTAAAAAACTAGTTACCGCGGACGAAGTCGCGGGGAATAGCTAGTATGTACAAATACTAATAATTGTTTATTATAAATGTGATTTTATCTGTCATTTTACTTTATAAAGGGTTTTAGAAGACAGATTTTAATTTTCTTTTTGTTGGAAAATGAATATTAAATGAATGTTTAATTAATTAAACTATTGTTAAAAAGAAGCATAGAATAAGAATAAGGTACAAAAAGAAAAAAAAAACATTTATTCCGACAATTCGTCAGATTTTCTACGTCCGCAAAAGCGACCGGGAGCTTGATATGCCTTCCGAAACACGGAGGAGCTCGAGATCACAATGTTTTGGTCACCTACCCACGACCTGACCATGGCGAAGTTAGCTTAGTATTTGATCGAAAGCCAAAGCGTACTAGCCACTACGCCACCGAACTTCTCACAGACACGAAACACTGTATGAACATAAAAGAATATATACATAGCTACATCATACACAAAAAAAAATACAAAAAACATATCTATCTAGATAGGGAACCATTTTGAATCTTTCGCTGTATATTATTTGGCAATTTATCATGTGTCTATTTGATTAGCTTGCGTGCTTATATCTGATGTTAACTGTCTTTCGGATCGGCTTGATATGTGGATGACTTACTATCGCGTTATAGTTCCGCTCAAACTGCTTTGTAACGATAACGAGCATCAGCTGCTAATGGCGCTTTTGTTATCTTACTATGATTGATTTCTCGCTATGGGTTATCCGTACTTGCCCTTTTGGATGTTAGCGAAATTTCTGACACTCTCAAGAAATTCTGACGAGAACTAGCGCTAACTTATTTTCTATGTGAATATTTTACGACGGATCGCTAACTAGTTTCTATGTCGTAGCTATGTTCATGATATAGATCATCATTATTTACATGTTTATTAACTGTAATTAACAGATTAAACTGTGAGGGCCACTTGCAGGAAATTTTAAACGTAGTTTAAATCTCGACTTTGTCATTTTTTGACATTTTAACCATACTAGAATTGTCAAAAAATAACTAAATCTAGTATTAAATCTCGATTTAAAATTCCTGCAAGTGGGCCTTATTGTGTCAAATAAAAGAAAAAAACAGAAATAGCTCAGTATATCGTACAACGGCTAGTAAATTCTACTTTTGAGTTTTTGCCGTCATGGTATTGCTTTTAGTGAGACAAGCCGCAGGCAGCTATTGAATCAATTACTAAATCAAGGTAGGCTCAGGCTCTTCACTGAACATTGTTTGAAAATTCGTTGGCTTTTTTATCAGAAAGGAATGAGAATTGATCGATACCTCTGCACCATTTTCCATTGTGGAAAGCGTAAGGTTTGCTTATAATCTAGTGTATCCCATAAATGGGTTTCATAAATATTAGTTTTACATGGGAAATTTTATGTAATTCATAATATAGCGATTTAAAATACGTTCAGGAGGCCATTTGTTGGTATATACTTTTATCCCCATACAAAGAAATCATTAGTACTTCGTGTTTATGCAATTTATCACTTTACCGTCTTTCTATCCAAAGTCGTTGGAATTTTAAATATTTCTGGTATATTTCCTCGAGAAAGTTGGTGGAGCTTAAGTTTCTGTGTAGGTATCGCCTACAGTAAAGTTCCCCTACCATTTGCTTTTCAATGTTCAGCTAACTCACTTTGTGTGAATTGCAATCTAACTTCATCGGCGAAAGTTTACAGTTCACATGGTTGGCACATCGACGTAAATAATTTAGTGAATTATTGGTTCAATGTTAAGTTTTAATGAAATACTGTGAAATATTTGGTTTCACTTATTTATGGAATTCCCCTTATTACAAATTGGCAACGTGCACTTTGCTTGATTTAGGCGGTAGTTTTTAATTGTAGTTACCATTAGGTATTCAGGTGACTCGTCTGCTCATTTGCCCCATATCCAAGAAAACATTTCTGATAACCTTCATAGTTAAGTGAATTGTAGGTATGCCGGTTTCAAAGTTTCACAATAACAAAGATCCCGGAAGAAAGTTATGGAGGGGTAGATGTTTATATTTTTGTATACACAAAGCATTTACGCTTATGCAACTTAATTTGGGCCAATTAATTGGTGTGATTCCTACCATCGAAAATTCTCTGAAACAACGCAAAAAATCTAATAATAATCATTACGTGCATTCTGACATCTTCCCATAACGAGAGATGTTCGCTTATTTGAGAGGTATTGTTTAAAGATTAAACAAAAAAAAAAACAACTCTCAATCTGTCAAGAAGCAACAAAATTAGACACAATAGAAACGTGTATAACTAGTGACAATTGCCATAGGGCTGTCCGCTTAATTGCAACGTTTTGAATAAAAAAGCATTATTTTTCCGAACACTCAATTTTTTTTATGAGATTAAAATCCGTGTTAGTGGTTCCCATCAAGAACTTCTCTCGGGGGGACTATCGGCGCCCCCTCGACGTACCTCCGTGATGTAAATCTTTAAGACATCGATTAGGTGCCGGAACTCGTTTGCTTGGCATTAACTGTGTTGGTCTCAACCGTGACTCAGGGGAGTTGTTATAAAAGTGGAAAGGTCTTTCTCCTTTTACAAAATTAATTTGCATTATTATGTTATTAATTGAAGAAAGGGTTTTAATGAGACGTACCTATACTCTATCCATTTTGATCTGAGACAAAAGGTAAACAAAGAATTGGTGGTTCTCAAACTTTTTATCCAATTCTGGGGCAAAAAAATGGGCTCTATTTTTTATAATGAAATAATCTAAAAACTACTAAAAAATTATAACATTTATCTAAAAATATAGAAAGTGACAAGTAATTATTTAATTATCTTAATTTAAAAAGTTTGTAATAATAAAATATTGTATAGTCGTATATTATTGACAAAAACTTTCGGCAATGAAGTAATGACATCTTAAAGTATTCTTTTTATGAGTTGTTTACCTTTTGCCTCACATCAAAACGCATAGACTATAGTTGGATAACACACCTTTGCAAGAGGACGCCGTTCCTTGTAAATATGATAGTATGATAGTTCGGACCTACAAAATAGGAATAAATAATGTTAATGCTATTTTCATTGAACTCTGGTTGGGTAGCCGAGTTGGGATGCACGGGGCCCTGCTCGTTCGAACGGCTGTACCACTGAGTTTTAATAAAACGTATGTTTATTTCATTGTGAATATCACTTGTCACGCATTGTGCCCGGTGCAAGACAACAGGCTCGCCACCTGTTTTGGAGACTTAACATAGGTATCTGGCTATATGAGGGTGATAGCCCTCTGCCCCGAAGGGGTCTTCGGGGAAAAAGGCGTGATGATATGTTGTTAACTGTTGGGGAAGCTTAATGCTTATATTAGGTCCTTACCTATGAAATTGGTGTTTTGTATGGAGATTTTGGGGAATTCTACATTTTCCATACTAAACATTTTTTCTGTTTTCTTCACAACGACAAATCCAAAGATAATATTTGGCATCTATCATTAGACAAGCTTTAGTAATATGTGTAATAACACACTTCATAAAAAATATTTATCGTTTTTAAGTGAATGTTAATAAAATGATGTATTCGGGAGGCACTTAAAAAGAGTTGTCTCCGTGTCCAATTTTAACACAATTAAACTTACAACAAATTATCAAAACAAATCAAAAGAGCTCAAAAATATAGTCTATTTTTAGACGAGGTAATTATTTTTTAGGAATACTCTGAATCTTAATAGTTACAGACAAAATACTAAGAGAGAAAAAAACACCAATTTCATAGGTAAGGACCCAATATAGTACCGAGCCCATCCCCTCGATAGTCTAATGTGGTTTGATAGCCAAAAACAGTTGCATGCAACTCGAGAGAGCTTTCTTATCTACCCTAGGTGATATCAATATGCTATTAATAAACCAAAACCACTTCGCAAGTAAAAAAAGTTTTACGAACTTTTCTTTCCGATAGTACAATACTGGCTGTCACTTAGATCGTTATTGAGTGCATTATTTTGATTCATGACCTTTTAATATGCATTACTGTCTAAGACGTCGGAAGTGCAGTAAATTGTGAGATAAATGATGTATCTTTTGATGATGATGATGTATCTGATATTTATTTAAACTTACAAAGGCTACTTCATTTAATCTGATTATATCTCTGATTATATCTTCTGAATACTCTGTATAATGTTTTTAAATTTTCCCGGCAACCACTTTTGGTTTGTCTGCATGTTTGTATGCGGTCCACGCAAAGTCTTCTGCGTGTAGTTTTCACTGATATACGAGTATTGCTAGTTTTTAGTTTAAGTGTAGGGTAAACTTTTACTATTTCTTTCTTAATTCTATTCATTAAAGATCACGAGCAAAGGCTAGTTTAAAAGAAGTAGAGGACCTTTAGATTACTATTCCTTCCTTATACTCGTTTGTTAGTACGGGGGTTAGGTGTGAAAAATGCCTCAGTTCTACAAAACATACTTTTTTATTTTTTGGAATCGTAAAGTCCATATTATTTTGTTTTTTGTTTTTCAAATTTAGAACAAAACTATTAACGGGCGTTATCTCAGCTGAAACAGTGACACTGGCGCTATTAATGTGCAGCGTCCGAAATGGCGGCCAAATATGGTGCAAACTCGACGACAGGATTCACTAACGAACCTCTTTGTTACACCTGTTAGCCCAGGACGTAAAAAGGAGAGGACATGTCCTGACAGTTGGTCTTGCATGTTATAAGATTGATACGTCCATGTAAGATTTTTTTTAAACGGTTGATTTTATGATTGATTTTCGTAATCATTCTATGGGATTGATAGATTGGCAAGTATTAGGTATGGACCTATGAAATTGGTGTTTTGTATGGAGATTTTGGGGATATCTGCATTTTACATACTAACATTTTATCAGTTTTCTTCACAACGACAAATCCAGAGATAATAATATTTGGCCAAGCTTTAGCAATATGTGTGTGAACACGCTTGATAAAAATTATTCATCGTTTTTATGTTAATGCAAATCAAATGATGTATTCGGGAGGCAGTTAAAAATAATTGTCTTTGTGTCTAATTTTAACACAATTAAACTTACAAAAAATTATCAAATTAAATAATACGAGCTCAAATATATGGTCTACTTTTAGAAGAGGCAACTATTTTATAAGAATGTTCTGAAACTTAATAGTTACGGACAAATTGCTAAGACAGTAAAAAAACATTAATTTCATAGGCATGTATTATTGGCTCATTAATACTACCATCCCATTTTTTCCTCTGGGTGGCGTAAAAGGCGACTAATGGACTTAGTACTGCACAACTATCCAATAGCTTGTAGCGGCGCAAGTCACCACCTGTCACGCTGAGTGCAGTCAATGCATGGTGAAGCGCAGACTATGGCAATGGACTACTTTTGCGGTGCCTTTGCCTTTGTCTTTGTCTAACCCTTACCGCTTTATTAATAAACTAAAATAACTTAATGTCTAGTTTGACTAAAAATACTGCTTAGCAATATTACACCTTACACCCAACGTCATAAGGCTAAGCCGCATTTTTTGTTAACTAGGTATAAAGTTACTCTTAGTTTATTAATAAAGTGGTTTGGTTACAATGGTCGTGATTCTTTATGTATGAATCTTGGGTAGAACACATATCAAAATAGATCTAAATATTGTTGTATTTCTGAAGTCAAATCCATTTTGTTTAAACTATAGTGAGTTTATTTGGAATCTTATACTTAACAAGCACATTCGTATCGCGGTCTGTCGCGGAATCTCCCTCAAATATTCTACTTATTGACAATGCAAGTCATAAATAAAGTTTCTTTTGCAAACCTAAGTCTACGCTAATTTACGTGCTAAGAAGACATCTCCACGGTATTTATTCTTTAGGTGCTTTTGAGGATTACAGAATTTTCTAACGTTTTATAATCATATTATTGTTATTTCGGTAAATAAAATAAAATATATATTCCTATAAGATACGTTATAATTATATAAATACGTTATTATTATATTATTGCCTACAGACGTCCACAGCTGGACATAACCCTTTCCCAATATTCTCCACAGCGAATATTCTTGCGACGCCCGAATCCGGGCGGGATGCCCATTAATATTATAATGTTTAAACAATAAAATAGAATTTTCATAATAATTTTAAATTTAAGTCTTCAACTCTATCCAGGTTTGTCAATTAATTGATACTTTGATCACCTTTGAGGTTTTAGACTACTTAATTTACATGACAGCGACTGTTCATAATCTGTCGTTGACAACCTTTAATGGTTTAACTTTTTGTGATAAAGAGATTCCCATCGCGACCAGTCAAAATCAGACCTTGTTATACATGTATGTATCTAGGATGTACGGAATGATGTAATGAGCTCTTTCTCGACAACGTCCTGTTGTGTTTGACCAGGCTATAATTTTTAGGCATAGTTATATTTTGGACAAATAAACAAACAATAAATATTGTTTTCCAATGAATAAATTTCTATTTTGATATTTATTTGCAACTTTTAAGAAATACATTTATCGTAGTTCTTTTTTTTTACCTGCTCTCTTCCTACCGGTTCTAAGAGGAAAAACCGATAGTTCCTAGGTGGTATTCCTCGAAGCGCACCCATTGTGAAGTGCACCAAATTAAGCGCACCTAAATCATTCCTCAAAGGGCACCTATGTTTAACTTTTGGGTAGAGATGGGGACTCTAACTGAAACTATCGATAAGCAACTATCTAAAGAATCTAAGAAAGATTTCGTGATTAATCTGTGAGTGGTATTCGCTGTATAGTTCATAACTTTATAAACTCCCTTTGATATATTCATATAATTTGGGTACTCCACACATCCATCTCAACATTCGCAGATATATTAAGTAAGCGTATATCCATATTTTTTAAAAAGTACCAGGCTGTCATAACTATATAGGAACTATTTTATTTATTACCTTACCCTAAAATGTATTGTACTTCCCTATTTTTTAAAAAGTGGGTGCGTTCTAAGAATAATTTAGGTGCGCGTCATTTGGTGCGTTTCAAAATGGGTGCGCTTCGAAGCATACCTCGTTCTTAGAATTATAATGTATATAAACTAAACAAGCTGTTGACCGTCTTAGAATTGATAGTTGCTAAGGATGATAATCAAGTCTTACTAAAATCAATGATTGTACAGATACTGCAGATTAATGATTGTTCTGATAATTTAATGATTGTTCTGATCATTGGAAGAGTCGTTTTGGATTTATCATTGTTTATCGAAATTACTGAGATTATGATAACTTTGAATGACATATTCCACCGAGAGTAAAAGAACAAGGTATAGTTGCTGTCTTTTATGATGATGAGTACCCTCTCTCTTAACACCTTAAGATAGAGTTTAAAGTCAAATGATTTAGTCGCCTTTGTGAATTGCAGCATCTATACTACTATATCCAATTCGTTTCTTGGTAGGGGTGAAGTCAGTCGATGAAGTTTGCTGTCTATATTCTCAACTGTCTCAAAACAAGCGAATCACGGAAACTATTCCTGTCACTTTTTATTGCGATGAATCAAAGCGAGATGAGACGACACTTTCAAAAGCGAAATCGTAAGCGGACAGTTGAGTAGGGCAGTAAAGTTTCAAGTAGACGACCAAAAAAACAACAAACATATTTTTTTTACATACGACAGGTAAGCTTTTGGTCTTCATCTCACCTGATGGTAACTGACGATAAGGCCAAGGGTGGAAGTAATCCTCAACAACTGAGGAACTGGCTGTCTTACCTCTGATTGCCGGAACACAACAATGCTTAGAACATTGTTATTATGGCGACAAATTTAGGTAAGACGGTGGTAGCTAGCCAGGCGGGCTTAGAAGCCCTACCACCAACCAAACCGAGTAGAAAAACTTCTGCCCCATGGGGAATCGAACCCGGACCTCCCAATCAACACCCGGTGGTGTGAATCACTAGACCAGAGAGGCGGTTAAGCGGTCATTGTAAAGTAAGGATACACCATAAATTACAAAATAATGTTACTCAAAAAAGTGCAGACAGTATTTACGGCCATAGAATAAAAGATGAGGGGTATCAGAACCCTCATAATGTTATAGCCTCATTATTATTATAAGGTTCGATAGAAACTCAACCTTCCAAAGGGTTTGCTTTCAATATGTTCAGTTAGGGAGATCGTCCATTTTACAGCCATTTTGTCTGTCCCGCTGATCTTTTATAGAAGGTGAGCGTTAAGAATTTTATTGAGCTATTAACTTTAATATAAAACATGGAATTTCAAGTGGGAATTAAACTACTCTAAGGGAATATGTAAATATAAAATATAAAAAATAAACTACTTTGAATGAATGTAAAATGGATGAAATGGAATGAAGACATTCCCATATTTTAATTTCTCATTAATAAGGAAAGCAATATTTCTATAATATTTAATCCATACTTATATTATAAATGCGAAAGTAACTCTGTCTGTTTGTTGGTCTTGCTTTCACATCAAAACTACTTGGAATTTGGTACAGAGATAGTCTAGGCTAGAATTTTTTATTCCATATGCTTATAGCGGCGACGGACTCACCACCTGTCACGCTGAGCAAATGTGCAGTCCCTGCTTGGTGAAGCGCGGACTATGGCAATGGAATGCCTTTGCGGTCTTTTTGCCTTGTTTCTGACTAACCCTTAGGAGATAATAGCCCTATATTATTATGTATGTATTTGTATGCCAATGGAAAAGGGTACTACGCGGGTGAATCCGCGGGAAGCCACTAGCGTTTTAATAAGTTATTCGATTAAAATAAAAATCTGGTTAAACTTCCGAATTTTAACTATATTATAAAAATAATTTTCATACTTCAGTTACGATTAAAAACTTTAAGTTATTTTTTTACCTGCAGCAGTTTTTCTGCCGCACTAAAAGTAATAAAATTAATATACTTCAAACATATATTAAAGAAAGACAGGTACACCAAATATATAATTAAATATTAGTCAAATAAATTAAAGATATTCTTCATCACTCAATTATTATATAAAGCGTATTTTCCCGCTATTTTCAGAGCGCAACACGAACCAAAAGTCATATCCATGTTTTCCTGAATCCAGTTCTTCGACTATAGACAGAACAGCTATTATTTTAGACTTTGCTGACCATTCGGTCTCGTTGTCTAGCTGGATTTAAAAAACGGTCGTTGTGAAACCGCTACGGAATTCCAGTCACCTGTATTGAAGATTGGAATTACACAGTCCGATTTTTGTCGTTTATAAATCGGATCGTTTGTTAAGGAAATCCATGTTTTAGTAGGATCCGTAATTGACCATGATGATTAATGATAGGGGCTCTTTATATTTTTTCAAATAACTAGACAAAATTAAATGTTAATCGTTGATTGAAGTTACAGTTTTATTTTGTACAGTGAAAATATTCTGAATCACAAATAGTTGAGTGGAATTTGAAAGAACGAAATTAAATGTTTATAAATATATCAAGGCTTAATTAAGAGAATAAAAGTAATTGGAGACAAATTTCTGCAATTGTCCGAATGGAAAATATTATATTAATGGATATACAATATGAAGTGTTCTTGAGAAGCGCAATGTGCGAGGATCCATCAGCCCAGCTGATCCAGAAATCTTTCCAGATATTTTCTTGCTGAGAGGCTTGTTAACACAAACTTGCTGGGGACTTAATATTGAGTCCCATGTAAATTAACCATTGATTACAAGTATTGATCGTATCAATATCGATTTACGAAAATAAAGAAGCTAATAGCCCTGATCAAATCTGTAAATTTTTTAGCAAGTTTTTTAATTCAGTTTATGAGCCATGCTCCTATTCTTCAAATAATAATTGCGATATAGACACTGAAAACATTAAATGCGATTTTGTACTTTCCAATTTAACATTTTCAAGGTCCGATGTCATTAAGGTTCTCAAGTCATTAGACGTTACTAAAGGGCACGGGCCTGACAAAATACCACCTTTATTTGTAAAGCAGACTGCTAATAGTATCTGTGTCCCTCTTACAATATTATATAACAAATGTATACTGGAGGGTGTTGTCCCGCAGGTCTGGAAACACGCCAATATCACACCAGTACATAAGTCTGGGTCTAAAAACGACGTTAAAAATTACCGGCCAATCTCTTTGTTGTCCACTTTGTCGAAGGTCATGGAGAGATTGGTACATAACGCTGTATACCCACACATGCACAATGTTATATTACCTCAGCAACATGGTTTCGTAAGGCAACGGTCTACCATCTCGAACTTGGTAGCTTATACAAATCGCTTGTTTGAGTGTCTTGAAAGACGTGTTCAGGTAGATGCCGTATACACAGATTTCTGCAAGGCCTTCGATAAGGTGGATCATTCATTGCTTCTTAAGAAAATTGCCTACAATGGTATACGAGGTGATCTCCTGCGCTGGTTTCAATCCTACATATTGAACAGGACTCAGAAAGTAGTGATAAATGGTTTCGCCTCTGAAAATTTGTTTGTAACATCAGGAGTCCCACAAGGATCCATTCTAGGGCCTCTGTTGTTTACACTATTTATAAATGATATCGATGAATGCTTCCAGAACAGCGAATTCCTAATGTATGCAGATGATTTAAAGATATATAAGCAAATATGTAATATATCTGATTGCTATGAACTTCAGCAAGACCTTGATCGACTGTCTGAGTACTGTATTGCCAATAAACTACACCTGAGCACTGATAAATGTAAATTCATTACCATTAGTAAAAAACGTAAAAATATATCGTTCAACTATTCACTGGGTTCATCATTGTTGAATAAGGTTAGTGTTGTTCGCGATCTTGGAGTGCTATTGGACTCAGAATTGCATTTTGATACCCACATAGGTCATATCGTCAACAAAGCGTATCAGATGTACGGATTTGTTATGCGGAGCTGTGGTCAGTTTAGACGAGCATATACATATTTATATTTGTTTAAATGTTTGGTTCGATCTCAGCTCGAGTATGCTACGGTGGTTTGGAATCCTTACTATGATAAGTACAGGTACATGATTGAATCTGTCCAACGTAAATACCTAAAGCGAGTAAATTACAAATGCCGTCAGCCTAAATCTTCGTATGAACGGTCGTTATCTAAGTACTCTTTGTGTGATTTACAAAAACGCCGAGATATGATGGATATATTATTTTTATATAACATTATTCATAACAACTTTAATTGCACTGCCTTTACTGAGTATATCCACTATAAAATTCCAAGCTCTTCTGAGCGTATTAGGTCACGCTATCCTCATAAATTATTTCACTTAAAACCAGTAAATAGTAATGCAGGTCGCCGCGCCCCACTGTATAGGATTTTAAACACATACAACACAAAATTATATGAGCTTGACATGTTTGCTGTGTCGCGCAATGTATGTAGAAAATATGTACTTGATACCCTTTAGCGGGTATAGGATTGTTGTGTTTTGGGGGTTCGAGTCCTTGTGGTGGCAATGTGTTTTGTGTTTTTTTTTTGTGCACTTGTTTGTTTGTGTAAATTCTCTTCAAACGATTTATTAAATATTTTGTGGTTTGCTGAAACTAGACTGCATTTTGAAAGTTAATTACTATAAAAAGATTAGTATTTCATACAGGTATAAATATTTTTTTGTTTTAAATCTGTGGATAACGGTGTTGGTTGTACAATTGAATACTTCAGAATTGTTTAAATGTTGTGTATAGAAACATATTGTACAATTGTTTGTTGTCTCAATAAATAAATAAAAAAAAAAAAAAAATATCGGACGGTGTTAATGTCTTTGTGTTTTCACCGGCCAGATGAGGAAATTTAAAATGCGCAGTAAGAATTCTTTAGAACTCCCATTGTGGATGAGTGAATAAGGCGTGGTGTTTAAGACATGGTCTTCAGATTAAGGCAGCGAGATAATGCGAACAAAGAGATTTTAATCAAAGGAAATCTTCGGAAAATTCTTAAGAAGAAATAAAGAACAACAATAAAGTGCACGAATTATTTTGCATTTTTAATTCACATGTGGGATTGATATGGTGGGATACTAGTTTTACCGACGTATATGATAATATTTTATGAGTGCACCATTTCAAGTGTCAAGATCCTTTATTTATTGAGAACCTTTACTGTATTTTACTTCTATGGGTTTTGGAATTGAAATTGATGAATTATTTTTTTTATTGAGAAGTTAATTTCAGATATTTAGTTACCTACAGTCTAATATCTTTTCACAGTCGATACTTAAAATTTGGCTCTGTTCAAAACTAAAAACATTCTACAAAGCCAAAGTTACAAGGTTATTCTAGTTCCAAGTTTCAACGAAGCACACGGTTTCAATTTGAATAAGCAAATGTAAACTGTATCAGCCGAAGCTGTAAGTACTCAATGCTATTATGAGAACGTCCCGGGTACCCACCTCAACTAAAACTTAGGGCATTAGACATATCTGTTTATGCCATCGCCAAGTTGAAATTTAGATAAAACATTCACAAAGACTCAAAAGAACTTTATTAGATAAACTGAAGGTAAATGGCTAGAATCTTAAAAGTGTTATTATTGTAGAATTGTAATTACTTTCAAATCATAAAGAGGTTATAGAATTATGCATGTGGTATTTACCCGTAAGTGACTGTTACACTGAGCAAGAATCAATTTAGTTAATTTAGTTTTAATATTGTATGAGTGTAAACGGGCGTGGGTATTTCAATAAATTAAAAAAAAAAAATTAAAAAAAAAAGACTTTGGATTACCTTCCAAAGATCTAGGTTGTATTGGCTAGGCGCATGCATTGGCTACATTGAAATGGTTTACTTTATTTTTTTCATTACTGTTATTCGTCTTCAGAAACTTTTAAATAGGACAAAATTTAATGAGGCTTTCGTGGTCTCTGAATATTTCCTCTGTAGTCATATAAACATCCTATGAGTTTACTTGACTACAAGGTTACTCGAAGATACTGTTTTCTTACACTGTTCTTAGTAAATATTAAATGATAATTATAACAAGTTATTGCTCTTCCATTCGCAATTTGGAGCTACGTGAACAAATGCTAGGTAATAAGTATAATTTATTCTATGTTTTAGGGAAAAACTTGGGCAATATTTGAATACATACAAACTGTACTTAACTTGGTGCCACGACACCAGCCTGTAAAAAAATATACATAAATTTTTGTATGTTTAATGACTCAAACTTTATATGACTTACACCCAGTTGCAGAAACGAACTTTAAAATTTAATGTCGGCATTATCCCTAATGCTCCATTAAATTTATTGATTGAAGTGTCAAAAAAACACCTTAGCGTAGTTTTTACGTTGCACAAAACGACATTAGACACCCTATCAATGCTAAATAGACATTAGCTAGAACTATTTTGTGTTCCAATTTTAAATTTAATGAACTTTAAAGTTTTAATGTCTCATTACTAAATGTCGTCTTTAAAAAATCTTTGTGCAACTGAGCGTAACCCCTTTATTTATAAACACTATTTAAGTTTTAACTAACCAAGGGGCTTTTGTTTTTAATCAACAGTTTTACTATGGTTAAACAATTGCTTAAATCATAAATAGTGCTTATGATAATGAATATGTATGAATATTAAGATAATGAATTACAAAACTGATTGAAGCTTAAGTTTATATTTAAAGCAGTTTAAACAAATACCCCTTTTCATAAGTTTTAAACAGTATATTACTTGAGTAGCGTTAACGAGTTCATTTCTTTAAAATTTTCGCCCTTATTCATTAAGGGCGAAAATTTTAAAGAAATTCGATACAAACAGGTTGTAAAGTCTCTGTTCTATAACACTAGAATAGAAACGGACAAGAAAGACAGCCACTCATGCATTGACGACCCTATAAAGATTACGAGACATTTACTAGCAACACAATGTCTTCAAGAATATGGTGTTTTAAGATGGCAATAAAATTACACTTCATTTTAAACGTTTTCAGGTATTGCCATCGAGTCGTAACTAGAAGACTTTCTTATTATTGTAACTTTAGCTATATAAAATCAAAAATAAAATTCATCCTCATGATATGAAATGAAATTCTTTATTTTGCTAAAAACGGTAGGTACAGATCTTATGGTATAAAGAAGAAATTTTTAATGTCATATTAATAATCACTATAAAATACTACAATTCACATTGGATTAATGTCAGATGAATGCCCAATAGTCCAATAATACACAATACACACTTAGAAAATTGGCAGTGAGGGCTAAAAATTTCCAAGAAGAACGGTCCAATATCTTATATCCAAGATGGAGACAGATACAGAGGCAGGAATTTACGCGATACGGTACAAATACTACCAAATTATATTTTAAAACATTTTTCGAAGAAGAACCTTTGCCTGCCTCAAAGGACATAGAGATGAACATCAAAGGGTCAGCGTCAGCAACTACATTCTTAGAGACAGCTAATAAGCTCTCAAGGCCTTAACTATCTATAAACTCATTTAAGACGTATAGATTTTACAGCTGTTACATTCATCTTACGTAAAAAAACTAAGGCTGATATATATTATTATTATTTGATACATAATGTTATCTCTGAAGACTTGTTGGTTGCTCTTAGTTGTTACTGTATCATACAATTTTGTTTTATTTTTATTTATTTTATTTTATTACGGTGACTTAACATATAGCTAATATAATAGTTCACATTAACATATAGCTAATATAATAGTATGAAAAAAGCAATTACAAGTCACTACTCATTCTATTTTTAAGGCTATCTGCCTATTATTACTACAAATTCATACTTACACCTAAACAGCAAATATAAGATAAAATTTAATTTCCGGTTTATACTTAAACTTACTATAGGTAGAAATTATGTAAACTAGAGTGCGAATAACCTGTTCACGGAAGATAAGTTGCTATTGATTAGATCGAATGAAAACTCACCATCCTTATTATTATCATTGTAAAGCTTACAGACCCGAATGAAGAAACTATAGTTGTATGTGGTGCACCCTCCGCGCAAATGGAACGTGAAGCAAATCTTCGGCACGGCTATGCCTATATGGAACATTCAGCTTAATCAGTGATAAAAGTTCAGGGCAATCGACCTTGCCCTGGGCTATTTTGGTCAAATATCGAATATTACTTATTCTTTTTCGCGTATCGAGAGGGAGCGCAGCGCTCACCGTTTATATATCACCAGGGTGGTAATCAAGCTAACGGCCCACACAGATGGACAGTGGTCACCGTAGCCAATTGATGCCTGCAACATAGAGGGCATTTCACGTCCTTTTTGAAGTCTCTTGTAGTCTCTTGTGAAAACCTCACCAGGGAGTTCTCAGTTTTAGCCATTGGCCATAGTCACCCCATATAAAGGAAGCTAAATTAAAAAGAATTATGTAAGCCTGTTTCGTTTAAAGTTTACTAATCAATGCATCAACGCCACCGTTCATTGTCTTTTTGTAAGTATGATATTTAAATAATAATTCCAGACTATAGATTTAAGCTAAAAATAGATCTAGATCTAAAAATCACAGAAACGCACCATTGGAAGCAGCTAGTTACAAATTTCATAAAATTATTCAGCTTTCAGTCCGTGTATCGTATTACAGTCCCAAAAATTTAATTCCAACATTTAATTTCCATATAAATTGTGGTCGCGATATTATCTACCATTTACGCTTGCCCGCTTCTACCGCGAACATGTTTACCAAGTTAATTATTTACATAAATATTATGTAGATATTTTACTGTTGTGAACATTATCTTTGACAAAACAAATGTGTATTTAATTACAAAAGAATAATGTTAATAAGACTTCATAAGCTACTTTGAAATAAGAAACGTAGATTAGAAAGTACAAGTTTGGTATGTGAGCCTACATCGGCATTACTTCATATCTATACATATAATAAAACTGTAGATGTCAAAGCACGAACGAGTTCGAGATCATAAAGTTTTGGTCACCCATCTACGGCTTAACCATGGCGAAGGTAGCTTTGTTTCCGATCGAAAGCCAAAGCGTAGTAACCACTACGCCACCGAGCGAGTAGGTACTACTTACGTCTAGATCTTTCCGTTCCTTTCGGCACAGACATTGCCGAAAATCTTTACACGTGTAAACTTTACATACAGATTATCTCGGGAAATTCAGAAAGTTTCAAGCTCAAAATGTAACCTTATTGTTTTAGATTTGCGTTTATTTTCGTCTGCACAGGCTTAAGCCATTATCGTAGGCCTACTACGCCTGTCAATGTGTGTTTTAATGGATATACAATTCTTGTTATATGGAAGGTTTTATTATTAAACGAATATTTAGACAAAGATTTTTCCACTTAAGAATCTGGGCTACTCCGTTATACGTCTAAAAGACGTCAATTAGCTACAAAAAAGATGACAACTGTAAAAAAATATCAATTGATCGTCGTTGAATTTGCCCATTTATAGAACGATTTTATTTTCGTATTATTGCGATTTTTAGTATACTGCTCATAGAGTTGAATTTACGGGCTTTTTTGTCACTGCACTGCCTTAAACTGAAATAGAAATTATTATTACTAAGCAGTTATTCAATCAGTATTTCTACTACAACTTGATTGCACCTGACAACTGTTTGAAAATAATTGTAAATTATTGATATACACGTAAAATGCGTTTGTTACTATGACATGAATAAAGTTATTATTATTATTAAATACGACGACGTCAACACGTTACAGGAGGCTAAGCTTTGTATTACTAAAAATAGATGGCGTTAGTAGCATCGATCTTCAACGTTAATACAGTCCTATAAAACTCTTTATTTGAGAGACTGTGTTGAAACCTTATCGAAGGAAATCTATACATGTGCAACAAAATAAGTGTATATTACTATGTAGATTGCATCCGTGTAGCCAAATCCGAAGCCGGCAGTCTGCTACGAGCCGTCGTAGCGCTGACACGCGTCTACGGGCGAGTCTACGGAATTTCTTACGACTACGACACAATGACGTGCTGTCTATTCTGTTTTGATGATGACATGTATTTTTTATCGTGACGATTGATTTGATATGACAATATTAGGCTTTATTTTCTGTGTAATAGTGCTTACTTGACTTTGCACCTGTGAATCTCGATAGAATTAGATGGATATTTCCGGACATTTCTAATGGTAAGTTTACGATAAAACATTTTTATTTCCAACCTTATCTTTACGTTGACATTTAGATAAACACAAAGATAATTTAACGAAACACATTTCCGTATAGTAGTAAAGTATTTCCCTTTTGTTTGTCTTTGACGCTTATCACAGACCGAATTTATTCCTGTCCGACTGGAAACGGGTCACAATTCTTTTTTTCTTTGGTAATATTATCTTGATTTGCCTTGTTCAGTTCTTTTAAAAAGTATTTTCGACTGAACAATGAACCATTAAATTGACATTTGTTTTCAAAAGGTTCTTAATAAATATTAACTATTAACAGTGTAAGATAAAAAGATGTTTAAGAGTATAACTGCGAATTGTAACTTTATCGTAATAAAATCCTTAAGCAGTGATTTAGTGTAGGTGATAATTTATAATGAATAGGTGTGTAAATTCTGATGACTGAATTTCTGTAATTTTATAATAAATGCAAAAATTTAAAACTATTTATGAATATAAAACATTTATATCAATAATACGAATATGTAGAAAAACAGATGAAAAAGTCACACATCACAAATGAAAATAGAAATTGGTTTTAAAAAAATTACATAAATAATGTGACTTGTGTTACAAAAATATTTTAGAATTATACAAACTAATCTATATCTATATAATAATATTTAATAAAACTTTAGAGGTCGAATGACTATTTGTAGAAAAAAAAAACTTTTAACCAAGTCAGGGGGATGTAAAAAGAGGGAAAATACTAAAAAAAAAGTAAAATTCTTTTGAATCTCTGTCTGTGTGTCTGTTTGTACGAGCTAAGCTCCGAAATGGCAGGATCGATTTCATTGAAATTTTACATGGTGATGGCCTTAATCCCTGATGAACATCTTAGATATTTATTATTCCGGAAAATCTAATTATTAGGGTTCCCGTGGGATAGTTTAAAAACCAGAGTAACCGCGGACGAAGTCGCGGGCAACAGCTAGTTTCAGAATAAATTGTAACAATTAAGTAGGTAAAATTGATTCTAAATTTAGCTTGTGTTGCTACTGAGCCAGGTGTAATTGTACCAGGCTCGCCCACGCCGTCTCTGTGTCACACATTTGAACCTAAACATTAGTGGGTGTTAGGGGTTAGGGTCGTTTCATAGATACACTTGCCAGCGCTGGTCAACAGCGCCGGTGAGATTTCTATACATTTTGACGAAAAGCTGTGACGTGTTGCCCGGTGCTAAATGAAAGGCGCAGTTTCGTCACTTGTGGGTATATATTTTATTAATTAAAAACTAAGGCACTAATAGTGCCCTTACAAAGTTATTTAGATATTTTAAATAACTGCTCCTTTACAATCAGCCTACTACGATAGTTTGCAATTCATAAATGTAATAGATATATAATATTAATTATTATAATATTTGGATATATTTGGATTGAAAATTGGACTGTTGGACACCAAAAAAAAAGGAGACAGATGATTCGTTTTTAAAAAGAAACAAAGGGACATTTTGTTTCTTTTTACATATGACAGGTAAGCTCTTGGCCTTCATCTCACCTGATGGTAAGTGACGATAAGGCCGAAGGTGGAAGCGAGCTTCACCTGTAATCCTGAGGAACTGGCTATCTTATCTGTGACTACCGGAACACAACAATGCTTATAACATTGTTATTATGGCGACTAATTTAGGTAAGATGGTGGTAGCTAGCCAGGTGGGCTTAAAAGCCCTAACCAACCAAACCGAGCAGAAAAACTTCTGCCCCCATGGGGAATCGAACACGGACCTCCCGATCAACACCCAGTGGTGTGAACCACTAGACCAGAGAGGCGGTGGACAGAGAAGAGCGCAATAACAGCAAAGAGTCGCTAATACTGGTATAGCGCCTCGTTACAAAGCTCGTGCGTGAGGCGCGCGTGTGGTTGAGAAACCATGTTAGGTAACTCTTGTAACGCGCGCGCGCGTGGCTAGCCCACCTATGAAACCACCCATAACTTCACTAACTCTTGTAATTATAAGCGCGCGCGCGTGGCCAGCTCACCTATGAAACCACCCATAACTTCACTTTTATCTTTTTATGCCCGGGGCTATGGCATGTTTATGTTGATATAGAAAAATCATTTTATTACAGAAAAGAGCACTTAATTAAAAGCGATCAAAATAAATGCAGGTTCGGTCTTATTGTTAAGCAGCGATAGCGGGAAAGACGGCTCTACTCTTGCATGAGATAGCCGGTTTGATCCTTGTTTATACCACTGAGTTGGAATATTCTAAAGCTTAAGTACACCCTCAGCCTATATACGTCCCACTGTTGGGCACAGGCCTTCCTCGTGGAGAAACACATGAGGAGTATGGGCCGTATCACCACCACGCTGGCCCAATGCGGTGCGTAGAAATGGTTGCAAGAGAAACCGGGACCAACTGCTTAACGTGTCTTCCGAAGCACGGAGGAGTTCCAGATCAAAGTTTTGGTCACCCAATACGCCCTCGAGTTTAAATGAAGCTTTAGTAAATTTATTATGAATATTGCTTGTCTTACAATTCTTTCAGCAAAATAATTATTTGGCAGCAATATTATTATTTCGTAAGCAGAATAATTAATTGTCAGCAGAATAATTATATGGGCCGCAAAAATTAATTATTCGAGCAGCAATATAAAGATAGATACATAGATAACTCTTTATTGTGTACACAGGAAAAAAATAATTATATAGTAATTACTTGAATCTAGATACCACAATTGGCGGTCCTATCGCTAGGCAGGGATCTCTTCCAGACAACCTGTCGATGGAGAGATAACAAAAAAAATAACACAGGTGCACAAAATTACAAAATGAACAAACAAAAAAAAATTAAAAAAGAATAGGAAAATTCCTAGGAAATGTACTCTGTTAGATATTAGGTTAAGTTTATTTTTAATGACCCATCAAAACAATATTTGTATCATCGAAACATACATATACGATTTGGCAGCAGAGAAAACATTTAAGTTGCTGCCCAATTAGTTATTTTGCTAACCAATTTAGAAATATTTGCTGCCCATGAATGGCATGGTATTTTTCTGCTGACCGAAACCGCTAAAATAACACCGTTTAAATAAAACCCTTTTATTAATAGAGAGAGTAGTAGGTAAGACGTGAGTAGTGCCTAAGGATGACCTTAAAACTAAATGCTTGTGCAACTCTTATTCTACATTTCACACATACACATTCCTTAATTTTTTATGTTTTCTTTTAATTTATCTTTGGCACCCACGAAAGACCAGCGTTGGCTTAGTGGAGGCCAAATTGGCAATTAGGCATTTGTAACGTATAAACCTATTTCTTTTGGAATCTTATGTTTTTTTATTATTGCCAAGTAAACAGATTTCTATCTCTCTTTACATCTTTACATTCTTTACACAAACTTTTGTACTAACAATTAACCTTTAACGTTAATTCGCCATTGAGCAAGATTTTTGATTGAAAGGCAAATCGTTTTAGATTCGCCTAATCAGGTCAAATTTGGCTTCCAAGATGTACTGCGTCATGACTTCGTGCCTCTAATTACAAAGCGGTCCCTGATCCATCAAACTACGGTAAGAAATAAAAGCACTCGACGATTTTCGACAGAAACAGATTAGAGGGCGGACATGCCTATGTTGACACGCAGACTTTCAGAAGTAGTGTTTTTGAGGATCTTCAAATATCTTATTAAGGATCAAATTCGTATAACCAGATTGATGAAGTTGCTTTGGTTTTGAATTGTCAAAATGTTTAGTGTTTTTCTCAGCACTGTTTAAGTCATTCACGTTTTTTTTTTATGATTAGCCCAGCAAATGAATCGACACCACCTGATAGTAAGCAGTAGATAAGTCCATATGCGAAGGATGCTAGAGAAGCACTAAAGGAGGCAGGCCTAGCGACCTCCACCTTGCTGGCTCATTAGATGCCTTTTCACGCCTCCTTTGAAGGTACCCATGCTGTAGGAAGGAGGGAACACGTGTGCCGGTAGAGAATTCCATGCTCTGGAAAGTTTTTCACGTAAGTTTTTTATCCAACTTAATATACTATTTTCTGTACATTGACTGTGTAAAAAAATATATACTGTTGAGTTTGTGTATTAAAATAATAGAAGTAAAACTAAGAAGCTCGATGGCGCCGTGTTTCAAATGGGTTTTGATATTGGGTCCTTACCTATGAAATTGGTGTTTTCTTTCTCTCTTAGTATTTTGTCTGTAACTATTAAGATTCAGAGTATTTCTAAAAAATAATTACCTCGTCTAAAAATAGACTATATTTTTGAGCTCTTTTGATTTGTTTTGATAATTTGTTGTAAGTTGAATTGTGTTAAAATTGGACACGGAGACAACTCTTTTTAAGTGCCTCCCGAATACATCATTTTATTTGCATTCACTTAAAAACGATAAATAATTTTTATCAAGCGTGATATTACACATATTGCTAAAGCTTGTATAATGATACATGCCAAATATTATTATCTCTGGATTTGTCGTTGTGAAGAAAACTGATAAAATGTTAGTATGTAAAATGCAGATATCCCCAAAATATCCATACAAAACACCAATTTCATAGGTAAGGACCTAATATTTCAATGTAAAGAAATTCCGTTTTTTTAATATTATTATCATCAGAACTCACATTACTCCGCCTTTGAAGATTATACATGTCATAATAAATGAAATCATTCAGGTTACTTCAGGTCATTCAGGAACTCTGACATATTTTTGTAACATTACACTACTACTAATTATTACGGTTACTATCAGGCTAGGATTCACAGACCACTATTAATTTCACGGAAATTCTCATGGGAATAATAGGGAAATGTTCACAAGAACTAATTGCCTTCATGAATATAACGAACTAGCGCCATTAGCAATACGATGACATATTATATATTGTTATTTATTATTTATTTATTTCATTAATCTTGTGTAACGGTTGAAAGTCGCCGGAAATGCAATGTAAGGCAATTAAGGAGCTATAGTTGACTGAACATTTTTAGCATTGATTTTAAATGTAGTTAATTCTTTTAATCGATTTCATTCAGTGGCGTCGTCATCTCGAATGGTTCTGGGTTCGATCCCCGGTGGGGGCAGATGTTTGTGTGATGAATACAGGCATTTGTTCTTCAATCTTGATTGTTTTTATATGTAAAGTATATATTCTGAATATTCATATGTATTTATCTATTATTTACATTTATCCGTCATCTAGTACCCGTAACACAAGCAGCATTAGTTACTTAAAATGGGGCTAGTTGATAGGTGTGAATGTCTGAATATATTTATTAATTTATATCTGCATGTCGGCAGTAGATGTCATATGTTGAAAGGCAACTTTTCTACTGGACAAATGGATACTTACATTTTTATAAAATGTCAGAATAATGATACATGAGCAATAAGGAAAAGTTACAATCTTGATAGAGAAGATGAAAGGTGCCTTTTCGCGTATCTTTTTAAGGGACCATTGTGAAAGACGAAGGGAATGGGAGCGCATGTTTTCGCATAACGTCGATTGTCATAACATCGTTTGTCACACATCGAATGGCATAATCATCAAATAGCATAACAATCATGTCACATATTCCTCCTTACTCATAACATTTAAGTGGCATAACTCTCTAAAGGCATATTATTATAAAGCATAACTATAGAAATTCCTAATTTCATTTAGCACAACATTAGGTAGTCGTAAAATGAATCGAATAATCACCCAGATTCGAAAGAACCAATCCCAAGGAAATGTGTTCTGATAAAGTGTCATCGAAATAAATTTAGTAAACAATTTGGGGCAGAGAAAAACATTATGCGTTGTGATCATTATGCTTTTCATTAGTTGTGCGTTTCAAATTTATGCCTTTTAATACTTATGACAAACAATTTTAGCCTATACAATATTAGGACTCAAAATTATGCGTCGCAATTTTATGCGTTTTGATGATTATGCCTTTCAATATTATGGATTTTCATATTATGACAATAAACGTTATGCTTAAAATTACGGAGCCGAAGGGAATACGTTGGCCGGTAGTTATTTCATAGTTTAGATGCGTGTTCTGACATCTCTTACAAAAATGACATCCCTTTGTGATGACAAAGAAGAGTAGGCGTGGTGCTTCTTGGAACACTTCAATTCACACATATGGGCATCTAAGAAATGTGTGTTCAGACCTTTGCCTTGCCCTTCGGAGATATAGCTGTAATGTTATGATGTCTTTAATTTACTCAATGGTTGTCTAGGAATTCCACTTCCTATACATTGAATGGAAAATCTTAGTACGCAATCTTCGTTACATGCTGTTTCATTTCGAAACGCTTAGAAACGAATAGCAATGGTAGCCGAGTTCGGACGGACGGGGCAATATTTGTTCGAGAGGGAATCGCGTGTTTGATCCCACCGCCTGCACCACTGAGTTTGAATAAAGCTTATGTACAGTTTATTGTGAATATAGCTTGTCACACATTGTGCCCGGTGCATGGCAACAGGGGCCACCTGTTACAAGGAGACCTCACATATCTGGCGAAATGTGGGCGGTAGCATCTCTGCCTACCCCTTCGGGGAAAAAAGCGTGATAATTTGTATGTACTTAGAACCAAAACTGTTCGACGAATAACATCGAAATACACTCTCATTTCACTCAAAGCTTCGTTACAACGTTTGAGAACATTCACCAACTAAATGTAACCAAGTGCGAGCTAATACCAGATTGTGCTCATAAGTGTTCATAAGCCTGGGTTACATTATTACATTATTATATTATTAACGCAATAATCCTAGAGGAAACACTAAAATTTTACATGCAAATTGGCGCTTTTAGGACTAACGCTCATGGTGAGTGTACACGGATATTTTTTGAGCCTGCATGCAGGGAATTTCAAATGAGGTGAAAAAATATGTTGTTTTTAGTCAACCTGCCTATATAAATGTAAAACACGGTGAAATGTGTACTAAATTCATTAATAAAAATAATATTACTATTTTCAGCTATTAAACGGCGAAGTACAAATCTACTATACGATTTTTTAAAGTAAATGCTATAAGTTTTTGTTAAAAAATATATATAAGCAATTATCGGGGCACAAATTTACGTTTAATCATTAAAAAAAAAACTAGCTATTGTTAAAAAATGATAAATAATAATAATAATAAAACACTTTATTGCGTACACCATAACGAAAAAATATAAATAAAAAAATAAATGAATATCTTCAGACATTCACACCTATCAAACTAGCCCCATTTAAAGCAACTAATGCTGCTTGTGTTACGGACACTAGATGACGGATAAAAAGTAAAAATTACAAAGAAAATTCTTAAAACTAGATGTCACAATTGGCGGCCTTATTGCTAGGTTATTACTAGCAATTTCTACCAGACAACCTATATTAACCTAACCTATTATATTTGTTCATAAATATATGCAATTAAGAGTATAAATATATAATACCTATACGATATACCTACTACCATCATTCATAGTATAATTATAGAATCAATACAGAAACATTGACGTTCCAAACTCACAGCGGTATTTAACCATAATGTCTCAGGAGAGATATTGCCGGTATGCGTCTGTGCCGTTTGTACCTCTACAATCGAGCGTGTCCACAGGAACTTCTCGATGTAATCTCTACGAACGTTTTCTATTTTTGAAAAGGAAATTCGAAACGGGCGAATTCTAGCTAAATATTATGGATTATACAAAGAAAATGTAGAAAAATAGCAAGTATCCAAACTGTACCAACAATGTCAAGAGCTAAGACGAAAATATACACCATACAATAAAACTATAGAAGTGGAATGTCTGTACATAAAAAAACATAAAATAAAGTCTGGGGATGTAAAAGAGGAGATCTTATGCCCTTTTTTGTTTAGTTTTTTTTCTTTTGGTATTAATTCTGAAATAAATGATTTGAATTTAATGATTGCATTGATAAATAATAATTGCAATAAACATCAAATAACGATTGGATGTTTCGATAAATTTTTCCCCTCACACCAATTACCCTTGCCTATTAAGCTGAAAGCAAATTTCCCAATTTTTTTTATATTATACAAACTCAAACTCAAAGTCATTTAATCAAATTGGTATCATCAAATACACTTTTGACAAGTCAAAACAAAATAAATTACAATTATCCTAAATTTGACAATACCACAACATTTTTTCGGCCTGTTCACTACCGGGAGGCCTTGTCTAGAGAAGATACAGGCAAGAAACTCTGAAAGGGTTCCATCCTCCCTTTACATGAATATGTTCTACAACCTAATAAAGAATAACAAATCAAGCAAGTTCTCATATTTATCACTCCAACACCCGCTCCTCCCGGGACTTGACTTACAACTTCATCACTCAGCCGCAGAGATCTTCAAATTAATTCTAATACTGCATATGTGAGAATAAAAATATCTTTTTAGTCTTTTCCAATGTCTGGAGTACCCTTAAACAGCAGACAAGGCGATAGATCTTTATAATCACCTTGGCACTACAACGGTCTTTTCTTCAGACAAACAGAATCGTATGAATGACTCATCTAAATGGTTATCGGATCTTAGTCTAGCAAGCAACCGTTTACTTTTATTCGTATTCTAAAACATTTGTAAGATTTTTCAAGAGATATTGTGTAGAGAATTCTACTTGCCCCTCCGGGAATGATTTATAGTAATTTTCTGTCTCTTATGTTTTATTGTACTTGTGTGATATCTTTAAATTGTATTTCTGTTTCTTTCTTTAATATAATACTGTCACTTCACTGTCCGTCTATCACTTCCTTGACTGCTGTGCATACCTTTAATTTAGATGCATGCTTAAACACTTATAAACTTAATTATGTTTTGTTGGTAAACCTTTTAAAATAAATAAATAAATAGGTTCTATAAATGACTTTAGAATAATGAAGGACAAAGAAGCTGATTATTATGTTACTTCTTTAATTTTATAAAATGCAGTGTTTGTGCGATACGCTTTAACATACGTAAACAAAAATTAATTTGTTGTTTTAAAGACCCTCACTATTTATTTTTTCAATTTATTAAATACACAAAAATCTGTCTACCCCAATTTTATTATAGTAATGCTTAGTTGGTTGTCCTTGGCCTATATACGTCCTACTGCTGGGCACAGGCCTTCCTCATGGAGAAACGTAGTATGGGCCGCACCACGCTGGCCCAATGCGGGTCAGTGGGTAGAAACGGTCGCAAAAGCGACTGGGACCAACGGCTTAACGTGCCTTCCGAAGCACGGAGAAGCTTGAGATCACAAAGTTTTGGTCACCCATCCACGGCCTGACCATGGCGAAGGTAGCTTTGTTTTTGATCGAAAGCCAAAGCGTACTAACCACTACGCTACCGAGCTCCTCATGTAATGACACCGGCTGACAACTTGGTTTCGTAGTGCTTCGTTCACTCTATCTTATAATGTTGAAAACAATGATACTATTTATTTATTTAGGCTTTTGTGCATTACAGAAAATGTACACATGGCGGACTAATGTCGCTCTCTAACAGTCGACCATCAGGCAAAGCAGTGGTCTGGTGGCGGCTTAATTAACATTAACACGTACATAAATTCAATAATAAATCACTATCACTGTTATCAGGTCTTGGATTGGTGACCAAGCCTGTCCTTGTGATCTCGAGTTCCTCCATGGTTCGGAAGACTCGATAAGTCGTTTGTCCCTGTCTCTGATCCGCATTGGGCTGTGGCGTTGAGAAGTTTAGGCTGGTGTCGAAGTAATATCTCCTTTTCCAAGCCAAGTCTTCAGTATTTCTATTTCCTGTCTATAGTTTTCTTACTTTTTGTTTGTTGTTACTGTTATTTTTATATTGTTTTTGACTGTTATTTTTAGAATTTAGTTTTTTATATAATTATTATTTATACATATATATATTTAAATAGGCCCGGTCAGAACACCAGCGCTGGGTCAGTCCCTGATTCAGCATATGCTGAGGCCGGGTACTAATTAACCTTTATAGTATAGTCTTATAAAATTATTCACTGTACTCTGTGTTTGTCTGTTCTTTCTTTGTTTTTTATTCTTATTGTGTGTTTGTTTGGTTAATATATTTTTTTCTTTCTTCTTTCTTTCTTTCTTTCTTTCTTTTTCACGTCCTTATTTTACTTTGAGTACATAACTGATAATTATACGTAGCATGTAGTCTCGTATTTAGTTGTAGAATGCACCAACTGCTTTTCTTGCCTAGCATGTCGTAAAAGGCGACTAAGGGCGTATTGGGTACTGGGTCTGTGATTGTGTAGGCGATGAGCTAGCCGCTTGTTACTACTCTTTCACGATAGTTCATGTGACCAAGCACAATTTTTGTATGGCTAAATGTGGTCTTAAGGAACACAGTGCTCCTTAGACTCTACCTACCCCTTCGGGGATTACAGGCGTGATTGTATGTATGTATTTAGTCTCCGCATCTCTCTGCCAGTTCGCGAACGCCCTTATTCTGTTAATAATAATTATAAGCTAGACCGTAAATGTTGGGAACATCTGCTTTGATTCGGTATTATATTCACAATTGAATTATTTTCCAAACTTAATTTAACACTTTTGTTCGCTTTAAAATTATACCATATTTTGAGTGCGTGATGTTTGATCTGGATGTGGTTTGACTGACACGTCTGATGTTTTCTGTCTGAGAATTTAAATATGGTTCTTATTGTGACTTTGTATTTTATAAATATCAATATTTTTTACTGTACGTAATATTAAGAAACTTACCATTTCGTAGTATGTTTTTTTTTGTTTCGTAGATATGTTTTTTTTCTAATAGCCTCAATAACAGAAAATTCTAGTTACACAATTGCATAATACTTTACTCTAACGTAATATAAATCGCTCCTCTTTGACCGCGGATTCTACTACTTTCAAAGGGAATTCATTAACTACTTGCTCTGTTTCAAACATTAAAATATTCTCTATACCATTTTCTATGAGTCTTAGATACCGATAGTCTTGGAAACCAACTTCACATTCACATAAAGTTTTTGAGAATTGATATTTTTGTTTGAACCGTTTCTTCCATTCTATCTCTGGCCAAAGGTTGCCTGGAAGATATTGCTATTAGCTATAAGGTCGCCTGTGTTGCATTGTATTTTATCTTCTATATTTCTATGTGTTTTAGTGGTAATAAAGAATTTTATCTATCTATTGAGCTTCAATTCAAGTTGCACATAGTACATTCTTTTTATCAAATTACAATACTTTATTAACATCACCGGTGAAACACGGTAAAAAACGCTTTATATTGTTTATGGGTTAGGGGGAAAGTGAGCAGACGGATCACCTGATGTTTAAGCAATTACCGTCGCTGATGGACTCCCACAACACCAAAGGAGTCGCGATGGTTTGTCCAAATACATTAAAACAAACTTAAATACATATATACCTACATAAAATCACGCCCGTAATCTCCGAAGGGGTAGGCAGAATCCAAGGAGCACTGTGTTCCTTAAGATCACATTTAGCCCTACAAAAATTGGGTTTGGTCAGATGAAATATCGTGAAAGAGTAGTAATAAGTGGCTAGCTCATCGCCTACACAATCACAGACCCAGTACCCAATACGCTCTTAGTCGCCTTTGACGACATGCTAGGCAAGAAAAGCAGTTGGTACATTCTTTTAGTGTCCCGGACCGACACGGGACAAACTTTAAGGTGGCAGTTATACTCAAGATTTTTTTAGATACATCATCATTTTCCTGCCCTTTTCCCAATTTCATTTGGGGTCGGCGCAACGAGTATTTCTCCTCCACTCTGCCCTATCACACGCCATATCAACATTCACTCCCATTCTAGCCATGTCCTCATTCACACAATCTATCCATCTCTTCTTTGGTCTTCCTCTCCCTGCATTACCATCCACTCTCATATTCATAACTCTTCTCGTTACATGCTCATTTTCTCTCCTCAAAACATGTCCACACCACGACAGCCGCTTTTCTCTCAACTTCTCTATCACTGGAGCAACTTTCAGGCATCCCCTGATATACTCATTCTTCACTCTATCAATCTTCGTCACTTCACACATCCATCTTAACATACGCATTTCGGCCACATGCAATCTATTTATCTTTTCATAAATTCATCCATCTTTTTCATAGCCCAACACATACAAAAATTAAATGAAATAAATTTCCTTATAATCATTGTCGTACTGACGTCTTTACGAATTCCTTCACTGTTCATGCAGCGAAGCTGTGGAACGCCTTACCATCAGCGATAACGGACATCCCTTCACTTCCTTTGTTTAAGAAAAAAGTCAAAGAGTTCTATCTTACCTTTACTTGATCCTCCTACTGTATTAAATACTAAACTATCAATGGTTATTTTGTGTTCATACATTTATCGTATGTATATATTGTATTCATGTACAAAATTATGTTGTATGAATTAATATAATATGTTAAATATAATATAGTATTTAAATGAATTTATAGTGTACACGCGACAATTATGTTTCATGCTATATTATCTCCTATCGCAGGTGGGCTGGTAGAGATTTCTTTATGAATAAGCCACACTTGTACTTTCTACTTAATTTATGTGTTCTGTATAATTGTTCTGTGCACAAGTAGTTGTTCAATAAATATATAAAAAAATGTACTAGGAACCAGGTGTACGTAGCAGAATAAATCTCCAACAAATTTATGGCAAGGGCCGTATTATACTGATCTGTCAAGCCCAAATGCTCAAGAACGAACTAAATCGGAATAAATATACCAGACGCCATTGCTAGTCCCGATGCACCCAGTTTATGTGCGCTTCATATATTACAGCTGTCAGTATACGTTCCATTGTTCGCAATATCGTACACTATCATTGGTCTCCTATACCAATAAAGCCTGAAACTAGCGATTTTGCTGTCAGAATGATGTATTACATACAAGGTATTGGCATAAAATTATCAGTGAATTAATTTGGTTTACCGCAATGTCTTCCACTTCTGTTTGTATAACTGAAAAATTGGTTAACGTAGATGTTAATGCAATGCAGTGCGTCTGATAATTCATTACAACGAGGACGCATACCATAGCATGATGCATATATCCCTGAAGGAATTTGGATTAGCAGACGTGAAGACGTACATTTGGCATGATACTCTCTTGCTAAGTTTCCCATTTTTTATGTTAAAAGGGAGCACACAGGCAGAAGGCTCTCACTTGATGGTAAGTGATCGCCGCCGCGCCGTTCATAGACATCTACAACACCGGGAAAGCTGCAGATTCGTTGCCGACCCTTAAGAAGGCTTATTAAAAGAATACTACCAACCCATCTCTTCCCTTGGGTGTCGTAAAAGGCGGCTAGTGGACTTAGAACTGAAAACTCATCCAATATTTTATAGTGGTGACGGGCTCACCACCTGTCACGCTGCGTGCAGTCACTGCTTGGTGCATTGGACTGCTTTCGCTGTGCTTTTGCCTAGTCTCTGACTAACCTTTAGGGGATAATAGTCGTGATTATATTTATGTGTATATAAATTACATTGTCATCAGCTTATATACGTCCCACTGCTGTGACAGGCCTTCCTCATGGAGAAACACATGAGGAGTATGGGCCGAAACAGCACCACGCTGGCCCAATGCGAGTTGGTGGATAGAAACGGTCACAAATGCGACCGGGACCAACGGCTTAACGTGCCTTCCGAAGTACGGAGGAGCTCGAGATAACAAAGTCATGGTCACCAATCCACGGCCTGACCATGGCGAAGGTAGCTTTGTTTTCGATCGAAGCCAAAGCGCACTGACCACTACGTCACCGAGCTCCTCTAAATTACATACATACATACAATCACGCCTGTAATCCCCGAAGGGGTCGGCAGAGTCCAAGCAGCACTGTGTTCCTTTTAAAAGACCACATTCAGCCATACTAAAATTGGGTGTGGTCAGATGGAAAATCGTGAAATAGTCGTAACAAGTGGCCAGCTCATCGCCTACTCAACCGAAGACCCAGGACCAACACAGATGATATAAAATACTTTCTTGAAATTGCGAATAGGGCAAGGAAATGGTGATGACGAATAGAGGCAGTAAAGTTTCAAATGTCAGTAAGTTCTCAACAAAATATTAGGTCCTTACCTATGAATCATTAGACAAGCTTTAGCAATATGTGTGTGAACACGCTTGATAAAAATTATTCATCATTTTTATGTTAATGCAAATCAAATGATGTATTCGGGAGGCAGTTAAAAATAATTGTCTTTGTGTCTAATTTTAACACAATTAAACTTACAAAAAATTATCAAATTGAATAATACGAGCTCAAATATATGGTCTATTTTTAGAAGAGGCAATTATTTTATAAGAATGTTCTGAAACTTAATAGTTACGGACAAATTGCTAAGACAGAATAAAAACACCAAATTCATAGGTAAGGACCCAATATTATTTTATATTAAAACTCAAAATACTACACAAATCAAATGGATACTTAATCTAAACACCAAGCTTTGAAACATAATAATAACTTCAGCAATACCACAACTGCTTTTATTGCAGCAGCTTAAAGTCCTGTATTTAAATAGCACCGCAATGTACGGCAAGAAGAGTAATGGACAGCTCGCCCAACCACGAACCTCGGACGTTGCGGCTTAATTCCTGACCTCCTAATTTATACTGGGACTTCACTTTGCTTGTCTTGGTTAAAGTGTTTATTAGATAGTATTTTTTATTTAGATAGGTCCCGTGTTGGTCCGGGACACAAAAAGAATGTACCAACTGCTTTTCTTGCCTAGAATGTCGTAAAAGGCGACTAAGAGCGTATCAGGTACTGGGTCTGTGATCGTGTAGGCGATGAGCTAGCCACTTGTCACTGACACACGATTTTTCATTTGACGAAACCCAATTTTTGTATGGCTAAATGTGGTCTTAAGGAACACAGTGCTCTTTGGACTCTGCCTACCCCTTCGGGGATTACCGGCGTGATTTTATGTATGTATGTATGTAATTTTTATTTGCAAAGTTTAATGCATTGGTTAACTATAATTGTAGGACATCAACAAAATCTAGGGATATCTATATGTCATCAAATAACTTAAAATCAATGAAGAATCTCTGATACTGTAAATGGTGGAATTATGGGTAGGAAATGTGGTTAATATCTAAGTAACTCAAGAAGCATTTTCTAGCACTTCCTTCCTAAAATGGTATGTATCTACACGTTTCCTCATTTCTCATCTTTTCAATACGGACTTATGTATTTTATGTATAAATATGTATTCTATAAAAATATATTATATTTTTATTAATTTTTTATTATAATTTATATGAATTTTGTTATAACTATATTTAATTTTTTCGCTTTTGCACTGGTGTCTCTGCCCTGTCAGTACTAAATCTCACACACCTGTGATGGGTTTGCTGGCAGAGATTGTTAGTAGAGATAAGTCTTTTGCACACTATTTTTATATAATGGTCAATATTTCAAAACTCAAACTTAAACTCAAAGTCATTTAATGAAATTGGTATCATCAAATACACTTTTGACAAGTCAAAACAAAATAAATTATAATTATCCTAAAATTGATAATACTACTTTTTTCGGCTTGTTCACTACCGGGAGGCCTTGTCTAGAGATTTGTATTTATTAGTACAATAAAGTATTTATTAGTACAATTAATATAAAATACGAAAATGTCTTCAAGACAACCCATGAATTATCATCATAGTATTGTATTGGGTCGCAGATGCAAAAAGAAAACGATAACATCTGTTATCGTCAAATATATAAATAAAAATTAAAAAAATATATTAATGAACTATATCATTATTACCCACCGTCATAGCAGCGGTTAAAATAAAAAATCAAATTAAATCAATCTTTATTTTATAATATGGTACAAGAAAACAAAGACATATCTACTCGTGTAAGACGTTACCGGGTCGATCCCCACCGTCTAACACTGACTGAAAAATCTGTTTAATATGCTACATGCGATTAAGACATAATTATATGCACCGCTAGTGTAAGTTAATATTGTTAAAAAACATAACTTCTTTAGTTGCTCTATAAAGCTCAATTTCTATGGGAAACGTGATTTCTGATTGTTTCCGCATGGGGCGTTTTTTTACGTCTTCCATTGAAATTGAGCGCTATCAGTATTGGCGACTTTTTGCTACGAGTATTATTGCGCTCTTCTCTAGCCATTTTCTCTTTGTTTCTGTTTTTAAACTAACTTGTTCTCGAATTTTATTCCTACCAGAGTCAGCGTCTGGAGCGATTGGCTCGTCGCCAATTATTATACATATAAATATTATAGTAACAATAATATGTGTTAATAATAAAATTTTGAAACGAGTAATAAACTGTTACGATATAAATTGTTCAAGTTTTAATAAGATTACCAAAGGTACTATTGTTAGTAACCTACCATTGATAATATCTTTAAGTTTTATATGTCGTGATTTGTGTGGAATTTACCTTTTTTATAAAGTTCGTTTTATTTTTTTCCGGAATCCGTCACAACTTTTACAATGATAACTTAAACTAGGATACTTATGAAATTTCGGTGTTTAACACCTTAGTCTATCTAATGTTATGTCATTGTCATGTACATTTGACTATCTATAACTAAGGATCATACTAGCCTCTGGTAATTAGAGAATCTAAGATAGAATTGAATTATACTCCAATGTTTAGGGATCATTAATTTTTTCTTTGGGAAAATACTTTGAAATATACATTAGCTGGATGTTTTTTATGTGGAAATATTCAGCAAATCTGAACAGTCCTTTCAAGATAAGGTATTCAAACAATATAGTTAAAACATTAAACGTAACATTTTACTATTTCATTGTGCATTGTTAAATGTACGTACAAAATACAGCTGCTTAATTTTTTATTCTTTAATTTTATCCTCGAGAAGTTAAAAATAAGTAATTCATACTAAACGGCAAATTAAGAGAGTCATCTTAATTTTCTTATACCAGAAGTCTGTATTAAGTGAAATTTCCAAGAAAAATATTACACGTAAGGAAAACACAATTTTTTTATTAAAATTGTTGACTTAGGAGCAACAAATGGACGGCGAAGACCTTTTCCGAGTATTTTTCATCGTAAAATTAGGGCTCTTTCACGGAGAGCTCTCGATGTAATTACTCTATTGGTCCGAATGAAAAGGGGACCTCTCAGACCTCAGGTTTCCCTTGTTGAAAGAGGATATTTTGTCATACCGGCTTTTTCGGAGCACTCATGACTTTATTTTTGAAATGCCGAGAGCTTTATGTGAATGGAATAGAAATGTGATTGATAGTTCCGTTCGAGTACCTTTTTTCCGAGTACCTGATCAAACGCGCGTTTTGAAATCGGGAATTAATGCGAACGAATTGATTGAGCGCATGAACGGGATTTTGATAAAATCTTTTCAATTTATAAATTTACAGATAAAAACCGAGCAGAAAGATGAACAAGCCCAACATAAAATTGAGAACAGGGCAGGAGAAAGATTATTTTTATTATGGGTTAGGGGGTAAGTGAGTAGACAGATCACCTGATGTTCAGCAATTACCGTTGCCCATGGACACCCACAATACCAAAGTAGTAGTCACGAGTGCGTTGCCGGCCTTAAATCCACTCTTTATTTTATTATTACTATAAATGTTATTCCCTACTCGTCCTGAAGCTAAAAATGTAATTAACATACCAATTTTTTAAACCTTTGATCATATTTTAAAGTAATTCATGAACGGAACCTTTGTACTTTTTATGCCCCATGAAACACACTGGATTCAAGGAACATATTAAATACCACATATTAAATGGGCGGTTTTTGTGTCAGCCGAGAAATAGCCAATGCTGGACATAAGCCTCCCAATAGAGAGGTTTCACGACCACCGTAGTGGATTGGTCTGTACACAGGTCTCAAGGCGTCGCCATCTCGAGAGGTTCTAGGTTCGATCCCCGGTGGAGACAGTTGTTTGTGTGATGAGTACAGGCATTTGTTTACCAGTCTTGCGTGTTTATATAAATATTGTATATTTTCTAAATATGTATGTCTAATAAATATATTTATCAATAACACAAGCAGCATTAGATGTTTAAATTGGAGCTGGGTAATAGGTGTGAATGTCTGAGGATATTTATTTATTTAATAGACCTAGTATGTTGGTGAAGCGTATAAGAGTCTCGTCTACTGCCGCAGAGCTCGATGGGTATAAAAGTGGATTTTGTGGGTAATGTCAGTGCTGCGGAACGCAGGTTAACCAGTTGGTCCCGGTCAATATTGCAACCGTTTCTACCAACAGCATTGCGCCAGTGGTGGTGTTACGGCCCGTACTCCTCATGTGTTTATTATGCCTGCGCCCTGCAGTGGGACGTATATAGGCTGAAGACGTGCAGGAGAGGTTGACTCTTAAACGAAGGGTTCTTATCTTAAGGTTTCCCGAAGTTACGATAACCTTAAGATGTTTATGGATCGCCCACCCCTTGACATTACGAATTCCCATCAAAACCTTAATAATTTATCAGCGAAATTGTTTGTTTTCTATTTAAACCAATTTTGTAGTTTGTAAACCAAAGCCACCTTTGGTAACAATTTAATCCAAACTCACATTGCAAACTATAAATTGGGTTGTATTAAACTCTGTTGTTTGTCCCTTAACTTTGGGAACTGTCGACAAATCATTTAGAAAGTTAGAAAACCTTTATCGTTTTAAATATAACTAATTTTTATATCTTGTCCATTTGGAATAAAACACCTTATGTAGGTAGTAACATTAATGAACGGCGTAGTAAGCTTAAATAACTCGCTAGAATTCTCATGGATTGGTGTACAAGTTTTTTAGTTACAAAATAAAAAGTAAGATGCCTATTAATAGCTGGCTGGCAGCCACTGTTGGGTGCAGCCTCCCTTACGGAGAAACATAAGGAGTATGGGTTGTAATACCACCACACTGGCCCAATACGGTTTGATACGCCGTAGCAATTGCTAGAATCATACATACATTTTTTTTTAAATATGACAGGTAAGTCTTGGCCTTCACCTCACCTGATGGTAAGTGACGATAAGGCCGAAGGTGGAAGCGAGCTTCACCTGTTATCCTCAACAACTGAGGAACTGGCTATCTTACTCTAATTGCCGGAACGCAACAACGCTTATAACAATGTTATTATGTCGACAAATTTAGGTAAGACAGTGGTTGGTAGCTAGCCAGGCGGGCTTAGAAGCCCTACCACCAACCAAACCGAGCAGTAAAACCCCTGCCCCCGTGGGGAATCGAACCCCGAACCTCCCAATCTACACCCGGTGGTCCCCCACTAAACCAGAGAGGCGGTTAAAATTACATATAATAACGACTATTATTCCCTAAGGGTTAGTCAGAGACTAGGCAAAAGCACCGCAAAAGCTGTCCATTGCCATAATACGCGCTTCACTAAGCAGTGACTGCACTCAGCGTGACAGGTGGTGAGCCCGTCGCCGCTATAAGCTGTTGTGCAGTTCTAAGTCTATTAGTCGCCTTCTACGACACCCGAGGGAAGAGACGGGACAAGAATCATAATGAATTAAAAATAGCTTCATTAAATTTTATTAATAATATCATTCATTAATAAAATCGTGGATTTAATTTAGAAAATTGAATGGTGACGCTAACTTCCCTAATAAATGTTTCTAGTCAAGTTAAATAACATCACATCGTCAAGTCTACCTCAGTAGAGGTGAAAACATATACATTTCACATGATATGTTTTGGTCCCTGAGTGATAAGGGTGAGCATTTCGTTGAAAGGAGACTTCCAACCAACGTTACTTTTTAGGACTTCAAATACTATTTATCACTTCGTCTCATAACATTTAACAAAGGCGAAGTTTCAATATTGTATGGAGACTGGGCTAGGTATTATTACATAGTATGTTAATTAAGGAGCTCGGTGGCGTAGTGGTTAGTATGCTTTGACTTGTGATTGAAAACAAAGCTACCTTTGCCATGGTCAGGCCGTGGATGGGTAACCAAAACTTTGTGATCTCGAGCTCCTCCGTGCTTCGGAAGGCACGCTAAGCCGATGGACCCGGTAGTTTCTACCCACCAATCATATTTTATTTTCTTAATTTACATTGTCCTCAGCCTATATACGTCTCACTGCTGGGCACAGGCCTTCCTCATGGTGAAACACATGAGGAGTATGGGCCGTAACACCACCACGCTGGCCCAATGAGGGTTGGTGGGTAGAAACAGTCACAATAGCGACCGGGACCAACGGCTTAACTTGCCTTCCGAAGCACAGAGGAGGTCGAGATCACAAAGTTTTCGTCATCCATCCACGGGCTGACCATGGCGAAGGTAGCTTTGTTTTCAATCGCAAGTCAAAGCATACTAACCATTAAGCCACCGAGCTCCTCATGATCCGTATGATATTCCCTATTTTTAATATGTACATATACCTAGGCCGACATGAATGAAATTGTGGTCCCCTATTCATAGTAAAACCAACGATCAACGCCACAGAGATTCTCCCAGATAAATTGTTGAAAAACTTATACTTTTCTGTGTATTTCCATCAGTGTTGTCTTATCAAGCGTGACTTTATTACATAGATAACATCGGTACATCCTAGTTTCGCAGCGTACTTCCATTCTGATTAGAGCTTTATGCAAATTGAATTAAGACAGCAATTCTAGCTTTAATATAACACCACGTCTAAGCGGTTACCTACGCCTTATTAGAATGTTACAATCAGAATTATGTATCCTTAATAATAATAATAATACTTTATTCATGCCACAGTAACAAAAAGCAATTTAACATGTATAAAAACAATTAACAGTTATTTTCAATACAGTTGTCAGGTGTGTTCACTTTGTTTTACAACGGTAAGGTCGCAACTGACCCTATATAGGTTATGTAGATAACCTGTGTGTAGGGATTCAGTCCCTTCTATGAAACCTAGAGATGTCATGACATAGTACAGTAGTTGTGGATTACGACATGTTATATCGTTTAATGTAACATTTCATCAAAATTTATTGCACTCATAATATTTCTAATTTTGTTTAATATAATTATGTTTATAATGTGTGTGTGAGTTTCTGTGTGTGATCCTTTCTTCAATATAACTGCGCAGGGATTTACCGACTTAATCGGGGTTAAGCTCTGATCGAAGTTTAACTTACAGTTAGTCGACAAGTTTCCGTAAGCTAGCGGCTCAGGGTTTTATCTGAAAGGAGTGGGCGTTTAATATTCCATGCGAGCTATAGGTTCAGGATTTGAGAGGTTGGTTGGTAGCTACTGGAATCCTTAGCACCTGCCAGCCCGGCCACTGAACATAATGGCATGCCATGAAACGTTTTTTAAATTTAAGGTGTCAAAATCGCATACCCATCTAAGGGACGTTTCACAGGAACGCTGGCTGCTAGCGCTAGCTAACAGCGCCGGCGATATTTCCATACATTTGATGAACGATTTTATTAGCACGCGCGATGGCCGGCGCTAGTGGACTGCGTACCTATAAAACCACCCTTAAGTAGTTGCCATCTTGAGTTTCTTTCTTTTTGTATGTTATGTGTTGTCAGGCGAAATGTGGGTGACAATATAGTCCACACCTTCGGAGATAGAGGCGTGATAATATGTTTGTTTTTACGATAAATTGCTTTATCTTAAAATAGCGTTTCAGTAATACTTTAGATTGACTAGTGTGGCACCGTCTCTAAATAACCCTATTTTATACTTACTGTGATTGTTGTAAGTAAGATCATGGGAACTCACGAAGAAAGCGTATTCAGAGAAAAATAACGCTTTAACTTGATTTTTATTTGACTAGCAGCCGCAAACAAGCAGTGTAAGCAGTTGTGGGATTGCAAAATTATTGTCATTATGTACCTATTCAAGGTTATTGTTTTCGAAATAGGGTTTTATTTATTCTTTCTTTAGGCGTGAGTAGTAAATCTTCTTACGCTTTTTCTACTCTAGGTGGGGTCGGCACAACATGTCTTCTTCTTCCATTCTCCTCTGTCACACGTTAGCTCTGCATCCACTAGGCGTGAGTAGCAAATAAAAAAAAATCATTTATTTAAGGTTCCATACCCATAATAGAATATTATTAACATCAAATAGAATAAGAAATAATCAAAAATGCAATTTAAATTACTTAATCAAAATCCGAAATACAATTAAATCACAATCAATGTCAAATAAATAAATAAATATCCTCAGACATTCACACCTATCAACTAGTCCCATTTCTAAATGGTGCTTGTGTTACGGACACTAGATGACGGACAAATATATTTAATAGATATAAATATCCTGAATATATATAAATATAAACATCCAAGACTCGAGAACAAATGTCAGAAAATTCATCACCTAAACAATTGCCTTCCACTGGGGATCGAACCCAGGACCTCTCCAGATGGCGACGCCTTGAGACCGGCGTACAGATCACTCGACCACGGAGGTCAATAATGCGATTACAATAATTAATTAAGATATAAAATTAAAATGTTACATACAATATATAGAATTAAAAGCCAATTACAATTAAAACCAAATCGAAATATAAAAATAATATTAAAATTAAAATATGTTTAAAATACAGTACACATTAATGTTCAAGTTACAAATAAAATAGAAATTTGTTTGGTAAATAAGTAAATTAAATTAAATCATAAAACTCTATGCTTATTGTTTCTATAGCCTACACAACTGCCAGAATGTGCCGGTGTGCGTTTGCCTTTATCCTATAAAAAGCTTTGAAGATAGACATCCGTTGCGTGCTTGCTTTCATTTTAATAGACAGCGTCCTGTGTAACATCGAATGTACATAACGATTAAGTAAAAACTATGAGCCATCTAAAAACTATATTTTAATACTTTAATCACTGGGTTGAACATTGACTTCACGATAATAAAATTGAGATTCCAATAATAAAAAGCTATTTTATTAGGGAATCGATTTGTGACAACGTTGACTCACATCATGTTACGAATATGTAATAAACAAAAATATGCTTTATTAATATGCATTTCGTATATGCTTTCAATATTATACTTCCTATATTGATCCTTACTCAGCGTCTAAGAGTACGCATAGGTATAATATTTGTAATACACACATATAATCTCGACTATTATCCCCTAAGGGTTAGTCAAAGGCTAGGCAAAAACACCGCAAAAAAAGTCCATTGCCATAGTCCGCGCTTCACCAAGCAGTGACTGCACTTAGCGTGAAAGGTGGTGAGCCCGTCGCCGCTATAAGCTATTGGATGGTTGTGCAATTCTAAGTACATTAGTCGCCTTTTACGACACCCAAGGGAAGAGATGGGTTGGTAGTATTCTTTTAATGAGCCACTACCACACGACTACGATATATGTAATATAATGTCTATATTATACTGTGATGGAAATTATTAATTTGGCGGTTCTTTATCAGCCCTCAGCATTGCTGAACTGACGGCCGTGGGGGCGGAAATGTTCTTAAATGGCAGCTACGTTCCAAGAAGCAGTGTAGGTAGTCTTCTCAAGGTGGGTGTAAATTTTAATCTGGTACAAGTCGAAGTGAGTTGCAAGATGCAGGCTGCCCAGGACCTACTGGTATAGGATCTTTAGAGAGGGTTAGTTTGTCCAACAGTGGGCGTGTCCTGACTAGAAGATTGGATATTAGAACAGCAAATTTTAAATTAAATATAAAATAAACATTTTTTTTTCTTAACGATTTTGTTATTGCTTATTGTTTTAAATGACTAAATCCCGTCCTAAACTAGATTCTTAATTTCCTGCAAGAGGCCTTCAATGCTAAGAATAACATTTATAATATTTGCATTCAATAAGTGGGTGTTAGCGCCCCTGGCATTGGGGAACGAGTGATGATAATATATGTTGTTCTTGTTGTCGATTTAATATAATGTGCGTAATTTCAATACATTCACATGACGTATATGACATAAATAATGAGTAACCTAGTAAAATATCTGATCTTAAAAAATATTTTTATAAAATTATAATAATTAAAAAAAATTATAGAGATTTATTTTTTTCTATCTGTTCCACCGATAACTCCCAGTCGTGTTTAATATATAGTAAACACAAGTACATATTAATCATCTTAAATGTTATTTACTTCTAGTGTTATAATAAATAGTCACTGTTTTCATTCTATACATACTATTTTAGATTGAAATCTTCATCGAAAACACACCCACTCTGTTTTTCTGAGTGATAAATGGTGAGCGGATGACGAGACAAGTATTTACGTGGAATTTGGACGTAAAATTTATGAAATATAAATATGGAGACAGTATCTAACACCTAAGTGCATTTTTTTTAATATGAGAGAACACAGCAATTGACTTTGACGACCTCCGTGGTCGAGTGGTCTGTATGCCGGTCTCAAGGCGTCGCCATCTCGAGAGGTTCTGGGTTCGATCTCCGGTGGGGGCAAATGTTTGGGTGATGAATTTTCAGGCATTTGTTCTCCAGTCTTGGATGTTTATATATATTTATATATATTCAGAATATTTATATGTGTTTATCTATTAAATATATTTATCCGTCATCTAGTGTCCGTAACACAAGCAGCATTAGTGGCTTAAAATGGGGCTAGTTGATAGGAGTGAATGTTTGAAGATATTTATTTATTTATTTACTTAACACCAGCTGATGGTAAGCAATGGGAGAGTCCATTTGCGGAAAGAGCTCAGGCCACAGATAACTGAAGGCCTAGCTACCTCCAGCTTGCTGGCCCTTGAGGTGCTTTTTCACGCCTCTCTTGAAGGAGCCCATGTTGTACGAAGGAGGGAATACGTGTGCCGGAAGCGAATTCCATGTACGAGTTGTGCGCACAAAGAAACAGTTTCTAAACCTCTTTGTCCGTGACAACACAGAAGTCATTGTTTTATACGAGGGAGTGGAACGCCTTGCCAGAATCAGTGCTTATTCAATTATTTATCAGAAACAAACAGTCACATACATAGTTATATGAAAATACATTTTACATAAAGACCTCGAGTTTCCTATAATTGTACAGTTGTCTGAGCAATTTTATTATGATATATTTAACAGAGTGTGCAAAACTACATTAATTATTGTTCTTAAGAAAATTTATAAAATTTTTCTTAAATGAGGCAAAAGACGAGTATGAAAACCAATCCAAGGAACAAAGCTTGTTGTCTACAAATGTGCATGCTCTTTTAAGAAAACTATTAGGCCCACTTACGCGGTCGAGAGTTAGCACATAACCCTGGGGCAAATATATACATAAATAAATAGACACACACAATACAGACATTCACACCTATCAACTGACCCATACTAGACAACTAATGCCTGTGTTATGGATACCAGATGACGGACAAATATATTTAATAGATAAATACATATAAATATTCAGAATATAATAAACATATATAAACATCCAAGACTGGAGAACAAATGCCTGTTCACACAAACATTTGCCCCCATCGGGGATCGAACTCAGAACCTCTCGAGATGGCGACGCCTTGAGACCGGCGAACAGACCACTCGACCACGGAGGTTGTCAAGGACTAACCCTGAGTTAGCCGCTAACTCTCGATCGTGCACTTGGGCCTAAGCAGCATAAACTGTTTTGCTGAATGAATTACTTACTAACGTGTTCCCTGACAACTATTACTAAAATACCTTTAACTCATCAACAACCTCTGCTCGTCCACTGCTGGACATAGGCCTCCCCTAATGCACGCCCCCGCTCTAAATCTTCGGCCGTTCTCATCCAGCCCACTCCAGCCAACCTACGAATATCGTCATCCCATCTTGACACAGGGCGTCCAACACAACGTTCACCGACTCGCGATCTCCACTCTAGAAAGATAATGTTGGTCATCAAACCAAGAGTGAATAAGTAATCCGAAATCCCATCTAAGCTTATATAAAGTCGCGATAGAGGTCAAACGTTTCATTTTATGGAATAAAAAAACGTACTTCTAAGTATGAAATGAGAAGAGAAAACCATGAGAGTAGGAAAGTTCATATAAAATAAAAAAGTAGTATATACACAATATAGGGAGAGGAAGGGTGAAGAAGGATAGACTGATAGAAAGGAGTTGTGTCAATGATAATTTAGGATGGTAGAAATACATTAAGAAGACGTAATAAGCTGATCAAATAATAGATTTAAGAAAGTAAATTGAAAGAAAAAATATAGGATCATAAGCCTGAATGCAAAAAAAATTAAAGCAAAAATACAATATAATATTCAATAAATAAAAGAAATAAATAATACCGTGGTAGATATCGTATCGACAAAACACTAAGGAAAACGTAATGGACTAAGCCCCGTTTTTCCTTCCTCATATTAGCGAATACAGCGTTAGGTAACAGAATAATAAACACCTTACAAAATGAAGCTAAATATGTCTCCGTCGGGCTAAAATAACGCACTTTCCTGCGACGCCGACAGTAGTTAATGATTACCAGCGATACAAACAAACTGGGTTTGTACCCTGGAATATATTACATAGTATAAGTCAGGCACAGTAGCTCACAGCCCTTACCTTAGCAGTAATGTCGTCTAAGAATGTAGTAAACATGACAGAATGTTTCTATAAATTGTTTTGAATAAATACCTAGTGTTAGTAATTTTCTATATATACATAGAAATAATCACGACTATTATCCCCTAAGCGTTAGTCAGAGACTAGGCAAAAGCACCGCAAAAGCCGTCCCCTGCCATGGTCCGCGCTTCTCCAAGCAGTGACTGCAAATGTGCTCTGCGTGTGGTGGCGAGCCCGTCACCCCTATAGGCTATTGGATAGTTCTGCAGTTCTAACTCCATTAGGCCCAATTGCGCGGTCGAGAGTTAGCACCTAACCCTGGGGCAAATATATGGACAAACCCTGGATTAGGCGCTAACTCTCGAACGTGCAATTGGGCCTTAGTCGCCTTTTACGACACCTAAGGGAAGAGATGGGTTTGTAATTTTCTATCATTGCTTAAAATATTGTATCACGTTTAGTTTTTTAGTATTTTAGGCTATTTCGTGCTAATGTTACAATAAAAATATTCTACTTATTAGATACTAGTTACTACAGATAATTTGTTAAAGAATAAAACGTAGTACAAGAAATAAAATGTCATATTTACCACATCTAAATAAGATGTAGCAAGGAATTGTACAACTTTCGGTCTCATCCAACTACAGCGGAATTTTTATGAAACATATTGAAACTTTTCACATGAATTTGGCCCTCTTCAATATTTGTAAACACACGGGTATAAATTCGGCGCGTTTCGTAAGTAGTAGGCGCTACTATGTAATTGTTTACAGGAGCCAAATAAAAGTTTCTTTTTTAGGGTTCCGTAGTAAACTAGGAACCTTTTAATTTCGCCATGTCTATCTGTCTGTCCATCCGCGCATAAACTCAGTGACCGTTAGCACTAGAAAGCTGAAATTTTGAATAAATATGTATACTAATAACGCCGACAAAGTGCACAAATCAAAAGTGGAATAAAATATTAAATTAGGGGGTACCCATACACGTAATGTAGGGACTGATTTTTTTTTCCTCTGGACCCTAACATGTGATATATTGTTGAATAGCTATTCAAAAATGAATACGGGTTTTCAAACATCATTTTACGATAAAGTTTATATTTTATGAAATAATCGCTCCGAAAGTTAAAAAAAATGTGTCCCCACCCTTTAACTTTTGAACCATAAGTTCGAAAAATATGAAAAAATTCTCAATAGTAGAACTTTATAAGTACTTTCAAGGAAAATTATTTTGAACTTGATGGGTTAAACAGTTTTTGATTTGTAACTGGCCAAGAATAAATAGCCCATTTTGTTCAACTCAGTGCTAATTGTGACGGATGGAAAACTACGGAACCCTATACTGAGTTGGCCGGTTTTTTTTCTTTCTTTTAGTGGTTCGTACACTTTCAATTTCGATATTAAAAACGTAGCTACTTTCACCGTAGAACTCCGATAGGTGACCACAACTTCGTGACCTCGAGTTCCTCTGTGCTTTGGAAGGCAAGATAAGCCGTTAGTCACAGTCGCGATTGCAATTGGTGTTACCGGTACCCGTCGCGTGTTTCTCCATGTGGAAATATCTGTGCCCAGCGGACAATCCTACATGTGGGACATACGTGGCTGATCGTGTCAGTATAGTGCCTCCTTCCCTTTTAGGAAAATTTGTGGAGAAACGAAATAATTCCTAAATGTGATTTTAACAATCATCCCGATATTTCTTATTCTTAAATTAAGTAAAAGGTGGGTAAGTAAAAAATTTTTGGTAAGGTCAAATTAAAGGTACCCGTGAAAGTAAGCAGTTCATCACGTGTATGTCAAAGTATAATAAACGCGCGTCTGTACTAGCAATGAAAGCCCGTATATTTCAATGGAACACCATTATAACTTTATTTACTCATACGCAATATAGTGTCGATCGCGGAAACTGAAACGTAACTATATATTTATGAAGTCATTTCGAAGCTTCGGAAACACATCGCTTCATAAATAAGAATTGCTTTGCGTCATTGCTCAGTACTTTGAACTACAGCTCGGAGATAGTACTTGTTGTACTTTTTTTCTTTTATCTGTCAAAAGAGTAACACACACACACACACAACATATCACGCCTCTATCCCCGAAGGAGTGGGCAAAGTTGTTGAACACTCACGTTATGCCTGATATTTTTTTATGTAAACAAACGTCAAACGGTCAGACGGCTCACCTGATGGTAAGTGATTACCGCCGCCCATAGACATCTACAACACCGGAGGATTTGCAGATGAGTTGCTGAACATTAGGGAGGGAATACGCTCCCTTTAAAAATTTTGAAGGTCGTATTGATCTATAAATACTTGAGTGACAGTTTATTCCATAGCTTGGATGTACGCGGCAAAAAATGACGTGAAAAACGAGGGGTCATGCACAGCCAACCATCCAAACTATGGGGATGAATTTGACGTCGCGAAGCCCGGTGACGGAAGGCAGCGGCCGGTATGAGTTGGAGCAGTATATATAAATAGGCGTTATATCTGGTGAAATGTGGATGGTAACATCTCTGTCTACCCCTTCGGGGAAAGAGGCGTGATGATGTGCCATGTCTAATTCCCCCTTAAAAGGTGAAGAGCTTGTTGCCATGCACCGAGCACAGTGTGAGCCAAGCGATAATATTAGGTCTTTACCTATGAAATTGGTGTTTTTTTTCTCTCTTAGTATTTTGTCTGTAACTATTAAGATTCAGAGTATTCCTAAAAAATAATTACCTTGTCTAAAAATAGACTATATTTTTGAGCTCTTTTGATTTGTTTTGATAATTTGTTGTAAGTTTAATTGTGTTAAAATTGGACACGGAGACAACTCTTTTTAAGTGCCTCCCGAATACATCATTTTATTTGCATTCACTTAAAAACGATAAATAATTTTTATGAAGTATGATATTACACATATTACTAAAGCTTGTCTAATGATAGATGACAAATCTTTCTTTGGATTTGTCGTTGTGAAAAAAACTAAAAAAAATTTAGTATGGAAAATGCAGAATTCCCCAAAATCTACATACAAAACACAAATTTCATAGGTAAGTACCTAATATTTACAACAAACTATACTTTTTATGGGATAGAGGGGAAAACGAGCAGACGGGACACCTGATGGTAAGCAACTATCGTCGCCCATTGACACTCGCAACAACAAGTGCGTTGCCGTTTTTATGTGAAAATACGCTTTTTCCTTGAAGGTTTTCCTATCGTACTGTACCGGAAATACCGCAAAACGTCAGTTTTGTTTGGCAATTATACAATTATATCAGTAAAATAAATCTACTAATAATAATAGTTATAACACTAAACATGAACATATTCCTAGTTAGATACATATGAATCGTTTTCGTATAACAATGTTCCTGTTTAAAATTATATTCATTTACTTATTTGCATGTTACATAATCACTGTACAGAAATACAAAGGTCTTAAAAATAGGATAGTATACATGTGACACCCTGCAAGGGTATAGCAAAATATAATTATAATACTGGACCAGAGATATTCCTAGTGATGTAATAACATTACGGCTTTAGTAAAGAACATTAAAAACGTACTTAATTTACAAAGGAAGCTAATTTTCATAACCGAGGTATGAGAGTGCAAGAGTTCACCGGTGTCAAAAAATTATAATAATCGACCCAGTTCCCACTCAATCGTCAGGAGACGCTGTTGTGTCTTAGATGGTTTTTGCCTATTACGTCCTTGTACACAATTAGAAATGCGCCGAATAGTGGTTTCACCGAATAACCGAATACCGAATATTATTTGGTTTAACCTTTACCGAACCGGATATTTTTCGGTTTACAATTACTTGGCATAGCCAGAGAAACATCTTAGACAACATTTACGTTTCGTGTCTCTACAGGCGATGTTAAAATAAAAGTTGACTATACTGAACTACGAAAAGCCTATGAAATCATTATGTTGACATTAGTATCATAAAACTTACAGAAGAAGTTATTTATTTTTGTTCTATACCCGGTCATCATGCCAAGAAAATACAACTGAATATATTCGGCACACAAACCGAATAATTTGGCCGAATGCAAATAGTGAAATGATGCCGAATACCGAATACTAAACGAATATTCGGTGCATCTCTATACACAATGGAAGTAGTTGTTTAAAGTGATCGATTTGTTCGCTGCTATAGGAATTATGACACAAAATAATCACAAGCAAGGTTAAAAATAGGTTAAAGTTAGTTCGATTGTGTAAGGCCTTTGTTGTCTATCTATGAAAAGTGTACAAAACTTTTTCTTTTACACAATATTTCGTAGAGTTTACTTGATAGTAATTCTATATTTAATTTATCGGCCACTTTATCAAACGCCGCCACGTTTTTACAAGTTAAGTGTTTTTCATTTATTTTTCATCATTAAATAAAAATAATTCATCAAACAAAAGTGCTTCTCGTATTGCTAATGTGTACCCAATCACACGCTACAAAAAGTAATTGTAAATCTGACGTCCAAATGGACCACTTGAGCTGACCTTCGTTGTCATTGTTTCTACACTGCTATTCCAGCGTGCTTGGCGAAATTAATCCGGTCAATTCATGGTCTTCGTCATCAGCCTATATACGTCCCACTGCTGGGACAGGCCTTCCTCACATGAGGATTACCATCATGGTCTTACCGTTTATAAATGCAATTCACTACCAGCGCATGTGTCCTTTAGCCCTTGGTCATTTAAAAGAGTGGTTTCAGAGCAACGTTGGCGGCCGGCGACTTTGAAGTACAAGTGCGCGCGCGTGGCCAGTGCCTGCCTCCAGCGCTGATACTTCAAAATGTATCGAATTCTCGCCGCCAGTTGCTCTCAGTAGTAAAACTGACAACGTAGGTCAGCTTGAGTGGTCCGTTTGAACTGTGCAGGCTTCAAACAAAGTGAATGTGGCTGATGCTTCGTACCGTGTCAGCTACTCTTCCATTTGGACTTCACTCTTACTTAACAGGTAAAATGGTGTCTTTTTTGTCATTTCTGCAAAAGAAACTCTCACTCCATTATATTCCTCATTCATCAAGTCTTCTAAAGCACATAATGATGTAAAATTTAATTTGAGATATTTCATGAATCATTTTTGTGCCCGAAATCGTGTTATATTGAATTTCACGCATGATCGAGCCTATAGAACGTAACAACTCATCTAGCCATTCGGTTTCTTTGTAAGGACCTCTAACGAGGGAAAATATATGCGCATACATTTTGCACACTCGTGCGCGATTGAATGGCAACTTCGTTCAGATTTGTGTTTTCTATGGATTTATTCGGCTTATGATTACCTATGTGAGTAATTTAAGAAACGCCCCGGTATTGGGCGATATTAATAAACGATCAGCGGTAGGAGGGTAGGTTCTAATATATATCTTAAATATCTTCAGACATTCACACCTAATAACTAGCCCCATTTCAAGAAACTAATGCTGCTTGTATTACGGATACTAGATGACGGATAAATATATTTTATAGGAAAATACATATAAATATTTACTATATATATATAAACATCCAAGACTGCAGAACAAATGCCTGAATTCATCACACCAATATTTGTTGGTTCACAAGAACATGGGGGGATTAGGATGGGGATCGAACCCGGAACCTCTCGAGATGGCGACGCCTTAAGACTGGCGTACAGATCACTCGACCATGGAGGTCTTCAAAATAGTTTGCGACTTGATTAAGATTTTGCATTGATTTTCATTTTATGCTAAAAATTATTTAATGTTTTGAAAATAAATTCAGAAGACAATAGCGACTTTAAATAGATACTACTGCTAGTTCTAAGACCATAGATAGAGCAATTATGACTTTAAATTGAAAATTGCTATCTTATTTAGATTCCTTCATTTCCATTATTTTCTTTGTTGAGCTTCAAATAAAACAAATAAAACAGACAGTGTTTTATGGAAGGTTTAACTTTATTGTTACGCAAACAAACTATCGTGGAAAGAAATATTGAATCAATTTGTTTGCTCGGTCCTAACACGGATATTTGAAATAAATCACAAATCACAGTGAAATATGCTCCGTCGAGCGGCAGTGGGCCCTGACGATACTGATATAGAATATTCGGAATAAAACGCCTTCATTAATAACGATCATATTCGGAATGGTTTTGTCCTCAGCCTATATACATCCCACTGCTGGGCACAGGCCTTCTTCATGGAGAAACACATGAGGAGAATGCCGTAACACCACCACGCTGGCCCAATGCGGGTTGGTGGGTCGAAACAGTCGCAATAGCGACCGGGATCAACGGCTTAACGTGCCTTCCAAAGCACGGAGGAGCTCGAGATCACAAAGTATTGGTCACCCATCCACGGCCTGACCATGGCGAAGGTAGCATTGTTTTCAATCGAAAGCCAAAGCATACTAACCACTACGCCACCAAAACTACCACCAAGGAATGGTTTTACTAGTAGCTTTATGTTAAATTCTGTAATGAAAATGATATACGCACTCTTCTTCTTCTTCTTGCCCATTTCCCACTCTAGGTGGGGTCGGCACAACATGTCTTCTTCCATTCTCCTCTGTCACTCGTCAGCTCAGCATTCACTTCTTTTTTTCTCATATCATTCTTCACGCATTCAATCCATCGCTTGTTTGGTCTTCCTCTCACTCTAGGTCCGTCCACATCCATGCTCAGCATCCTTTTTGTAATGTGACATTCATCCCTCCTCATCTTTTCTGTCACTGGCGCTACTTTCAAACTTCTTCTAATATACTCATTCCTGATCTTGTATTCTCTTGTGACTCCACACATCCATCGCAAGATTCGCATCTCTGAGTACTAGATTTTATATTTTTTCAAATCATCATCTTTTGCTTGCCCTTTTCCCAATTTTATGTAGGGTCGGAGCGAAGTGTCTACCTCCTTCATTCTCGTCTACCACACGCCATATCAACATTCATTCCCATCGTCGTCCATCTCTTCTCTTCACTCTTCATCTATCCAACCGCAACAAAAATATTTAAAATGTCAGGAAATTTTAAGCGCTTCTTAGTAATTAACTTTCAGTGACCATAAGAGGAATCTTTTCCTATAAACCATAACACATCATCACGCCCCTTTCCCCGAAGGGGTAGGCAGAGATGTATCCATATTTCGCGAAAATTTGGAAAATTTGGAAAATTTTGGTCTATCTTTATCGGAAAGTCCACTTTATGTGAACCTACTTTAAGTGGTTTTTCTTTTCTTTAAAGAAAAAAAAAGATAGTTTGGCGGCATTTGACTAATGGCGGACGTGATTTTTATTTCGATGATTGTAATATTGTTTCGGAGTGGATATTGTTACGGAAAATCAGTGTAGTTTTGTGTAATAAGTGTCTGTGATGATGTGCAATGTGGAGGATTATCGAAATAAGCGTCAAGTGTAGTGAAAAGTGATGAGTTTTTTATCGTGGTAATCCACCTCATCCTAGTAGCACCACAGTGTCTGCCATCGATCGTTTGACGTCAAACTCTCCCAAGATGCATTGAAATGCATTACACTAGCATTTCAATGCAAACTATTAAAGAAAGAAAATACTGAAGACTTGGCTGTATGGGCTTCGTTCCCTTTGCCTTCCCTACATGGGAGAATTTTACAAAACAAAAAAGAACAAAAACAACCAAAGCGTTCCTAATTGAAAGTCATTGAAAAGAAAGAATATGAAAGTGTATATGGCCAGTTAGAATAAAAATATTTATAGTTTTATGTTAGTAGCAATTTCGAAGCTTGTCCTGCCGACTGTACTAAGATAATTCAGTGATGGATTATGAAAATTCTTCTAATACGGGCCGCCTTCCAATAGCCGAACTTCGCGCTATCTTCTATGGACGGAAATGAATTTCACTTTACTATGATGAAAATTCTTTCGGAGTCTTGTCGGCCCACCAAAATTTTGTAAGTTTAATAATCGAAGAATCGTTTATACTGTTCTAGTGATGGGCGAGTTTATAAGATATTCATAAGACCTTTGAATTTAAAGGCTTCTGCTGTTGTTATGTAGATTTGTTTTAATAATATTGATAATGTGTCTTCAATTATGAATACTTATATCGCTTACGAAAGATTGGGTAGAGAGTAAAAATGTTTTCATTAAACATAGCAAATCACCAATCAAAACTTAATTATATTTAAAATCCTATTAAGTTGACAAAAACAAATGGTTAAGGATGTAACCAATTGAAACAGACAGTTTGGATTAACTTTGAAATTCCCTTAATATTCTAGGCCTGCAAGATATGTCTTACTTCACGAATTTGGATTCCAAGGCAAATGAGTTCACTTTCTTGTAATGAAATTTCTTCGGAGACACTAAGAAGTTTGAAAGTAATTTTTAGAACATTCATAATTCAAGCGGCTACTAATATTTCGAATTTTTAATGTTCATAAAATAGATTAAATACTTTGTAATGTCTTACACAGAATTGTGCATGATTTGTGATTAGCATTTATTCGTAAATGGCCAAATCGGTCATCCTCATCATTATCACACCGGAGACGACATAGGTCTCCACCAAAGACCTCCACAAAGATCGATCCTGCGCTGCAATTATTCAGATTGTACCTGCAATATTTACCAGGAGATGCATTTTTGAATCAATAGAATTCTAAATACGTTATGAAATCGCAAGATTCGTATGCGAATCCCTAAAATCACTATTTGTGAATATTCATACTCGTGAATTTTACAACCACTCGTTTCCGATATTCGACTAGTAGAATTGACGTGAGAATGAAACTGACAAGTGAAGATTTGTTTGATATTAATTTTTTTTACCTTCTGTTTCCCCGTTACTAATTACTGGTTCTTAATCAACTCAACCAGTTAGGGCTTTCCGGTTTTTTTTTTCTGCATGAAATGAAAAATTTTATAAGATTCTAGTTTTAGGGCAACACTCATTTCTAATGTTTCAAAAATACGTAAAATTGGGAGCAATCGAAACGAATTTCGTATACGTTTTGTGTTCGTGCATGAATTTAAGATTCACTTCGAATGATTCAAAAATGCGCTCCCAGATTGTCGGTCCGCCTTATCGGTTCCTGGTCGCCATTCTAGAACCTTATTGTCCCAACGGCCATCAGTTCTATATACACTGTGCCCCTAGCCATAGATTGTTCCTACACAATCAATCTTAGTTATTTATGTGCAAGCTCGACGGGTACCCGGCAAATCTACATTGATGCCGCAGCATTTTTGACTCTTCAAATCTGTCTGGCCATAATTCTTATGACTCTACACAGTCCGAATTGCAAATGTGGTACAGATTTAACCGCCTCCCTGGTCTAAGGGTTCACACCACCGGGTGTCGATCGGGAAGTCTGGGTTCAATTTCCTTCTGGGGTGGGGCTTCTAAGCTCGCTTGGCTAGCTACCACCATCTTCAATCTGTCGCCATAATAACAATGTTAAAAGCATTGTTGTGTAATCAGAGGTAAGATAGCCAGTTCCTCAGTTATTAAGGAATACAGATGAAGCCCGCTTCCACCTTTCGCCCTTATCGTCACTTACCATTAGGTGAAATAAAGGCCAAGCAAGAGCTTACCTGGCAAAATTAAATGTAAAAAAGGTGACATAGTAGATGTTTTGTAATTTCAACTCATATTTAGAGCGAATATTGCTCACTGAACTGTCGAAAATTGTCTCAATTTATAGGCTAGTTGAATTATTTTTGTGTAAAGCTTAAAAAAATATTATATTATTTTTTATGGTGATGGCTTACAGTAATGAATCATTTGGGGCCCAATAAAAAAGGGTCGACTAGCCTATTATGTACTTTATATTAAAAAGCATTATAAACATGAATTGTTAAAAATCGCGATTAACAATTTTATATAACTGTTGGCCGTTTACATGATTATATCATTTTAAAGTCAGACAAATTCTACAAACATCACATCAAACCTCAGATAATCCTAACCTTTTTAAAAAAAAATTAAATATTAATAAATCCCTCCAATGTTCAATATAATTATGTAATCAGCTCAATTTAAACCAACATTCACAGTCCACTATCTGAGTGATTCATCACTTATTCATTCCAAGTCTTAGACGGCATCTTTCAATTTGCAAGCGTCTGTTTGGACTGTAAGATAATTGGCCGGTGGTATTACACTAATGGAAGCAGAATTTGGATATTCTGAAGATTTGTCTATTTTTGGTACTTTCATAATCCTAAGATAAAAATCCTAAAAATGTGAAAACGAAAATCGAGGTTCTTTTATGAACCTCGATTTTCGTTTTCACATTTTTCGGAACACGTATTCATTGGACGTAAATTATATGGGAAGTAATGAATTGGGCAGCCAATTCATTATTAGGTCAGCAAAAAAAAATCTGAAAAAAAATCATCTGGGCAGCAAACAAATGTTTAGTCAGAAATATATTTGGGCAGCAAAATAATTAATTGAGCTGCAAAATAATTACTTGGTCAGCAATATTTATGTTACCAGAAATATACAAAATCTAGGAATATCATCAATGAAGTATCACGAATCAATTCCAAGAAAATGTATTCTGATAGATATTATGTTAGGTTTATATATTTAGGTTATTTTTTAATGACCCATAAAAACAAAATTTGTGTCAAATAATCGCGTAGTCAAATTGAGTAGACATTATAAATAAGAGTCATAAAAAATAATAACATAGACAATTTGGCAGCAGAGGAAACATTTGACTTGCTGCCCAACAAGTTGTTTTAGTTGACCAATTGTATTTTTTTGCTGACCTTTCAAATAAGACCCAAATTAAATGTTAATGCGGTAACTGTGAATGTAATTTTAAATGACGATGGGTCTTATCTCTAGAATTTTGAGCGCGTGATCACCACCGTACAGAAAGAAGATCGCAGCTTAATAACGTTACTTTATACTTTCGTGTCCTTTGAGAAAGCTCAACGTTAATGACCTACCTAAGATGTCGCCTTTATGGAAAGTTTAAGCAGAAATACAAAATTTTCATCGTGTATCAATAATATTGTTTGATGCAAACTAAAACTGATATAATACAAAAAGCTCCTCCTGCTATAACCATACAGGATTTAACGTCACATACTTTGCAGCTTCAATGAATATTTAAAGTAAATTCTTGGAGCGATCAGAGCAAGAGCAGTAAGCGCTTATAAAGACATTGTAAAATATTCATCGCCTACCACCCCTGAAACACCGCAACTTTAGAATGCCAAGTGGATATTCTTAAGCTACGGCTAAAAAGATAAGCCTGTGGAATTCGAAATACCTAAATATTTTTGCGTTTCCAGTGATTTGTTTTTGCTGAAGCGACATCTACTTTTTACCCTCTTTTCTTTTAGACGCGGTAGGGTTGCCAAATTGTTGATAAATTTATTACCTAGACATGACAGGGGAACACATTAGCGATTCCTTTTAAAGATTTATTTTTTCTTTTAGGTAGCTTTTTCACGCACCAACGAATGGTTTATAAAGTTGTTGATAGTAAAAGGAAATTCAGTGGACACATTTGTAACTGATAGTTTAAAACATTAATCTTGTCATTATCAACATTTTCTTAAAGATTAAGATTTTATCCACGCAAAAAGAGTGTGACCTGTTTCTATCTCTTTCGGGGTAGAGGCGTTATGATATGTTAAATGTGTTGTTAATATTATCTACTGATTCATCAACAACCTCTGCTCGTCCACTGCTGGACACAGGTCTCCCCTAATGCACGCCACCGCTCTCGATCTTCGGCCGTTCTCATCCAGCCCACTCCAGCCAACCTACGAATATCGTCTACTGATTGTTAAGATTTTTTGATGTATATGGCTTGATAAAATAATGTATTTACACTGGTGATGACCGTTACGTGGAGGTGACATCTGCCAATAGCTGCACATGTGGTACTGACGTAGCACGTAGACGGAATGCGTCTGGAGGGCCAATCGGCGCCGCCGATCACAGATAAGATGAAATGCTGAGCGCTGATTGGCTAACGGTCTGCACCAAAGTTATATGGGCTAGCAAGGCCAAAGAGACGGTGAAAAGTGACAACTCAGAGTAAAAATTAAGAATGACATAAATTAAAAAGAAAAAAACAGAGAGTTCTCAGCACAGGTACCTACTTAAATTGCTTACTTTCAAATGGCAGTTCCACGTGATAACAACCATTTCTTTCCACCCTCTTTGTCGTATCGATATTACCTTGAAACATTTAACAGGCCAAAAACTTAGATCAATGACTTGTAACGACAAGGACTTGTTTTCATAATAACACAACTTTAACATAAGTAACGTAATTTAACTAAAAAGTTGCTGAACAAAAATATTTTATAATTCAGACTTTGCTTCTTTTTTGTTCCAAATTGATGGATCAGAGCTGAACATATTTTTAAGTAAAATGATGCCGTAGTGATGAGCCGTGTGGTAGTGGCTCATTAAAAGAATACTACCAACCCATCTCTTCTCTTGGGTGTTGTAAAATGCGACTAATGGACTTAACTGTACAACCATCCAATAGCGGCGACGGACTCACCACCTGTCACGCTAAGTGCAGTCAGTGCTTGGTGAAGCGCGGACTCTGGCAATGGACTGCTATTGCGGTGCTTTTGCCTAGTCTGTGACTAACTCTTAGGGGATAAAAGTCGTGATTATATTTATATATGTAAAATGATACTCTTTGAATTTTGCTTGGTAGTGGCAGTGGAGACATTTTTTCTGATTATACTTGTCTATGACTACTTCATCTCATCTGATCAATCTAAAAATAATCATCAACATCCTGGGACATACATCTCCCCTAATTTGAACCGATATGAACCGTTCTCCTCCAATCAGCCTATGAACACCGTCATTTCATCTTGTCACAGGGCGTTTGACATACGTTTACCGAGTACTTTACCACTCCAACCGTCGTCAATATAACCAGTCTACTGCCACTTCAGTTTTCTGACCTCGTGAGCTATGTCGATGACCCTGGTTCTCATCTGATGCTAATAACTAGCTGCACAGTTACATATATATGCAATTCCTTTCACCTTGTCGGATTTGCCATGATCATTTATCTATAGACGAACATGTGTGGTTCCAAATGTATACCCATGCTCTTGATTTTCGGCTCATTCATATAAAATAGCATCACCTTTATTCCTCTACAACTGAGGATCTGGCTAACGTGACTTTAATTCACATCATTTGCTTAATATTATTGTTATTATGGCGACAGACTTTAGTACGACGGTGGTACCAGGGTCAAAGACCTAGCACAAGCCAATTCGAGCAAAAAATCATCTGACCCCAGGAGGAACCGATTCTCGGACCTCGCAATCAACACCTGGTGGTTTCAACCACACAAAACCAAGCAATACTAATATTATAGAGCAGAAGAATTCGTTAATTTGTTTTAACGCTATATCAGGAACTACTGATTCGATTAGCAAAATTCTATCAGTGTTAGATAGGCGGACGAAGTGGGGGGAAAAAGCTAGTTGTTGATAAACTTACTATTTATTAATAAAGGCTCGCCACCTATTATATGGGGACCTAACAAATCTGGTGAAATGGGAAAAAGGCGTGATGATATGTATGTTTATCAATTAATTCCGGCTGAATAATAAAAATTTTTTCAATTGCCAATTGGGTCATGCCCCAATCCACCCCAATCATACCATACAGAGAATTGTCACTATTGACAATTCTCTGATACGATATCAACCACAAATCAAATACAACCTTTGGTAACCCTCAAGTAAACTTGTATCAATGTTTCCAATAACTTGACAGTCCAATTATTAAGACTGGTTTTGTATTCCGGTCTCTGTTATTGATGTTCGTATTTTTTTAATGTAACTGCAGCGACTACAATAATAATTGGTCCGGCTTTGAATAGACTGATGGAAATAGGGTTTATATCGACAGGTTTTGTTCTGACTTCTTTGAATTCGTAATAGTACTTTGATTGGAAGTGATTCTTCTTTACTAAATGATTCGATAATATTTATTTTGAAAAAAAGCAATATGAGAAAAGATTTACTTTTCTATTTATTGGTTTGAGGTAGATATAGAGCATCTGCAGAGGGCGGAAAAATAATTATGATTATAGTTGTTGCATTTTATCAAGGCGAGCAGCTTCGCTCTTAACGCCTTAAGATAGAGTCTAAAGTCAACTTCGTGAATTGCAATATCTACAAATACACACGTGGTTATCAAATATAGTAGATACCTATTAGTATCATCTAAGCCGTTAGGCAATCAATAATGGAATAAATGGAATATTCCATATCTTCATAAACTCAAATAAATTTTGCAAATCAGCCACCCTGCCAAGAAATACCGATGTCAAGGATGCCGGTTGGCAAGAAGTGCCATCCGGTATAGTGTAAGAATCATCAATGGTATATTAAAGTGGCGTAGTGGCTAGTACGCTTTGGCTTTCGATATTGAAAACGAAGTCACCTTCGACGTGGTCAGGACTTGGATGGGTGACCAAAACTTTGTGATCTCGAATTCGAAACGTGAAAAATCATACTGTTAGATACAGTGATATAGTACTGGATCGATTCAAAAAATAAGAAATAGTGACGGCGCAAAAAATAGTAAAAACGGTAATTATAAATGACAAAAAGTGACGTGTCGAGCTATAATAGGCTAGTTGACCCTTTTTTTTATACGGCCCCAAATGATAAATTACTGATAGCCATCACCATAAAAAATAATACAATATTTTTCTGAAACCAATAACACAATAAATTTTACATACATACATACATATAATCACGTCTGCAATCCCCGAAGGGGTAGGCAGAGTCCAAGGAGCACTGTGGTCCTTAAGACCACATTTAGCCATACAAAAATTGGGTTTGGTCACATGAAAAATCGAAAAAATTTTAAATTATAAATTACTCTTTTGGTTGAATGACAAAAACGCCTTCGGTCCATCAGGACCGACCAGTCCATAGACCCTCAGGTCTATGAATTATCTGTGCTTTAGCGTCACGATTATTGTAAACAATTCCAATACGCATGCGTGAGATAGCCGACAGTTATGCTTGATTGGTTGCGACTGACGTTTGAGGGATTTTGACCGTGCGTAGTAATTGTTTACATGAAGCATTACTCAACAAATTTCACGAATATGGTAGATAGCGTTTTTGGCAGATGAAAAAAGAAGTAAAAATAAAACATGTTTAAATTGAATTTCTACAGCAATCCCTTATTTATATTTACCGCACTTGGTATATTTCGGACCCTTGCACTAAATACTATGTGAATGACACAATACTTGTGACATGAGTCAACTAGCCTATTCCTAGAGAATTAATGTAAAACTTATTTTCGTTATCATGTTAAAAGCATAAAGTCCAAAATCGAACATTGACGTCATCGAGTAAATTGGAAAACGGTATATAGAAATGAGCCGAATTCCATGCAGGTAGTCGAGTGCATCTACGAATTCTGTTCTCGGAACGGAGCCTTTTGCAGCCTTTACCAATTCGAATATTTTGCTCAGCTTGCTTCAACCTATTATACTATCCGGAATCCAAACTTAATCGTGCACAAACAACAAACAAATCTGATCCTTATTCCCTTGTAACAGGCCGGGTACAGCGGAAGCAGGGGGTTTGTAAGTTTACCAATCTATTTCGCGGGCAGGACAGCCAATTTCGAGGTCGTGTCTGAACGTTTGAGTGGTTTCAATGGCCACGTTTGTGAGCCGGACTTAGGTAATAGAAAAATATTTACGGGCATATTCATGTTAATATGCTGTTGAGTTCCAGCTTATTTTTTAACGAACTGACCTTAAATGACTCACGAATTCCTTTCGATTCTATTGTAACAAAGGGCATTGTATAATATAATACACGTAATATTTAATTAGTTACTAGTAGGTATTTTTATTTTCGATGTAAAGGGCGGATGAAACCCTGGTGGTTTAAACAACTCGTAGGAAATAGCTTGTTATATTTTGACTTGTCATCAGTGATTACGAGTAATTATTTGTACGTAAATGATTTTCAATTAGAATTTCAAAAGTCCCAACATTGAATTGGTGTAAAATTACACTTAAAATAGGAAAGTCTTTCTTGGTTATCCAAATTTTTTTCGAGTAAAAAAGATAATTCGCTTACAAGCAGTCTCGCTTAACCTTTCCTAACCTTCTTCAAATAAATTTGCATAATGATAATTTTATTACGGCTTCCGAATAAACTCATCATGTGTCATATTTCAGGCACTAATTGCGGTACCGAGAAGCAAGAAATGGGCCTAGAAATGAATAAAGAAAAATGTTATATTTCTTCTCATTTCCCTCAGTTTTCCAGTTGGCCTCTTTTTAATAGGCGCCTTTCATAATTTTGTACATAATCTGGGAATTAATTTAGAATGTTTTATTTTATACCAGACCACTCCATTTGCCTTTTCATTGTGCTATCTTAATCATTTAATTTTAAACTGTGTACTTCTAATTTTATCGATTGTCACCAGCCTTTAAACGTCTCCCTGTTTGTTATAGGCTTTCCTAACATTCTCGTAACATAACACAACACAACACAACGTAACGCAACGCAACGCAACACAACACAACACAACATTACATAATATAACATAACATAACATCACGTCTCCTTCCCCAAAGAGGTACGCAGAGGTGTTAAACACCCACATTTCGCCAGATATGTGAGGTTCCCATGTAACAGGTGGCGAGCCTGTTGCCATGCACCGGGCAAAATGCCATGGCCGGTCACAGGCTTTCCTATATGGAGAAATATATAATGAGGTGTACGGGCTATAACAACACCATGCTGGTCTTTTGTGGATTGATCGATAGAAAGTTGCAATACCAACTAAAGACTTTACGTACCTTCCAAAGCAGGGAGGAACTCGAGATCAAAATTTGGCCACCCATCCAAGGACAGACCAAGGTGAAATTTATTTTGCTTTAATAGTGATAACAGAACCATTATTGGTATTGATTCCCTTGTACGTTATCGTGTTAATTACATAAAATTTCCCAGTATTTCCAGCTAATAGAAAATATCTCTAGATACTGAGCAGACATTCCGAAACTTTTGGTCTTACGAGAACCGTCGGCGCCTTAATCATAGGAAAGTAAAAGTTTAATCGAGCGTTTTCATCGCTGCTCCAAACTTAGCACAGTCGGCTACAGAATTAACGAAATTGTTTACGGGAAACAACTCCGAGAGAGTAATTATTACCGAATACCTATTAACCTTAATATCTCTTATAGGTTATTCTTAAATGTTCTTGTAGGTATTGTAGTCGTAGAAAAACTAATTTATTTCGCCAGCAACACAAATTCAAGCCATTTATCTATTTAACTGCCATGTTTCTACGTATATAGTCCCGTGTTGGTCCGGGACACAAAAATAATGTACCAACTGCTTTTCTTGCCTAGCATGTCGTAAAAAGCGACTAAGGGCGTATTGGGTACTGGGTCTGTGATTGTGTAGGCGATGAGCTAGCCACTTGTTACTACTCTTTTACGGATTACAAAACCCAATTGTTGTATGGCTAAATGTGGTCTTAAGGAACACAGTGCTCCTTGAACTCTGCCTACCTCTTCGGGGATTACAGGTGTGATTTTAATGTATGTATGTTTCTACATATACCTGTTTGAGATCGGCCCAAAGGATTTAATTTTTTCTTATTCCATAAAGGCAAACGTTTGACCCCTAGAAGAATCTATTCTCAACTAGATGTCTGTCAACACCTGTCATGACCGACATGTTTTGTCTTGCGGATATAATATATCCTTTTCTATTCTGTGTCTTATAATAATACATCACATATAGTTTTGCTATTTATTTACGTTTAGTGGTATACTGGGGGTGATTTTACGATAGCTAAAATTAAATCGTTTTATTTGCACAGTGGAGGTTTATAATTATTGGGTCCTTACCTATGAAATTGGTGTTTTTATTCTGTCTTAGCAATTTATCCGTAACTATTAAGTTTCAGAACATTCTTATAAAATAATTGCCTCTTCTAAAAATAGACCATATATTTGAGCTCGTATTATTTAATTTGATATTTTTTTTTAAGTTTGTGTTAAAATTAGACACAAAGACAATTATTTTTAACTACCTCCCGAATACATCATTTGATTTGCATTAACATAAAAACGATGAATAATTTTTATCAAGCGTGTTCACACACATATTGCTAAAGCTTGTCTAATGATATATCTTATCCAAATATTATCTTTGGAATTGTCGTTGTGAAGAAAACTCAAAAAATGTTAGTATTTAAAATGCAGACATCACCTAATATAAGAATTTCTTACATATTAGTATAACACACGATGAGTTCGTTGGCGTAGTGCTTTGGCTTTTGTTTCGGTTAGTCCTTGAATCTGTGCGAAGTCCCGCTGCTGGGCACAGGCCTTCCTCATGAAGAAGCAAAGGTCCACCAGAAGCAAAGCACCACACTAGCCCAATGCAGGTTGGTGGGTGGAAATGGTTGCAATAGCGATAAGGTCCAACCGCTTAACGTGCTTTCCGAAGCATCAATCAAAATATTTTGGTCACCCATCCAAGGCCTGACCATGGCGTCACCGTCCTTGAATGGGTGACAAAAACTGTGTTCTCGAGCTATTCCGTGCATCAGAAGCTGCGTTATGCTGCTGGTCCCACCTTATATTGCAACCGTTTTACTGAGCAATTAGCTGGTGGTGTTACGGCTTATACTCCTTATGTATTCCTCCATGTAGTAAGGATTGTGCATTACACAGTTGGATGTATAGCCACGAGCACCTAAAATGTATACAATCTTATTCAACTATGAACCTTGTTGCATGGTAATAAGAAAACATGTATAAATATTATTTGTGAGTTTATTTTATGTTATTTAACTAATTTTATTACTTATAATGTTTATTTACAATGGCAACAAATTTTCATAGGTACGCTAACAGCGCCGGCGAGATTTCCATTCATTTTCACGTATAAGCGCGCGTGTGGCTCTGAAACGAAGTTAGTAGCTCCGCGTAATTGAACGGCGCTGGCGGCCAGCGTATCAATAAAACCACCCATAAATCGCAACAAAATGTTAAATATACTTTACAAGCTTTTACCCGTGACTTCGTCCGCGTAGAATAGATACTTTGAGACAGTGTGATGGTATGTAGCTTATAGCCTTCCTCAACAAATAGGCTATTCAACACTGAAAGATATTTCAATTTGGAACAGTAGCCTTAATTGGAATTCAAAATTTACTCCTACTCTATTATTAGAAAGAACCAAAGTTCATAGTGGCGTAAATTTGTCCTTAATTTTTCTGGGAGGCGTTATTTAAATTTTCGAACATTCACCCGCACGACACCCGTTCCTATGGGAATATCGGGATAAAATGTAGCCTATGGATAACCCATAATTATAAAGAGCCCATTCATAATATTTCAAACCACTTAAAAAAGAATATTTAGGGATCCTATTTAATTTATTAGATACTTACCAATTTTGGTTTGCGTACCACATCATAAAATTTTTATTTATATGTATGTATAAATTCTAAATTTTAATAGTAACTATAAAAACAACATATTATTTTTATAAAATGAATATGTTTTAGTGTCATAATGTATACAAGAATTAGAAAAACTGTTGTATCTCAAATAAAGAGTATCCTAAATGCGTCTTCAGTTGCAAAATATAGCGCTATATGAAGCCATGGTCGGAAGCGACATAGCTCATAAATCTCCAAAAAGGGCTTTTAAAAAGCTGAGAAAATGTTTCACATTTTCATCCGACCCCTGGAAACAGCAGCGATTATATCGTAAGACCCATTTAACTCCATATGACGTCGATGACATGACTAAATTTACTAAACTGGCAACCCTTGCGTGCCACAAGTCAGTTGGAGTCAGTAGGTTGCGAGCTTTTCACAATATTTTTAATTTGCACAGTAACGTTGATTTTTAAGGGAATCATACATAGTTTTTCTCTCATACATATTTGAAAAAAGGTCCTTAAACTTTCAGAACAATATATTAACCTCATATTATCAAGTTAATTAAGTTTACATGCTCAAATTCGGATAGAATACTGTAGCTATTTGCAATGATGATATTGCAGTAATAAATTAGAGGATTCATCATAATGACATAATTTATCATGTACTTATAACTCGAAAAACTAACTACGGATTCCTTCTCTGCACTTCTCTGTAACCACGAGGCTATTACAACTAGTCGCATCGCCCCGCCCGGCCCGCTATTCATATCATCCATTAAATATTTAAGAATCTCACCTAAAGACGCACGAGTATTGTTGTTATTGCAGTAAGTAAACAAGTTGATATCCATAAAAATGACATTTCAAATTTTCATTTACCAAGAGTTTATTACTTAATTTAAAATAAAAAGGAAGATAATATTTTTTCTTTTGTTATTCTCACATTTTTAAAATTTTAACTCGCGCTAATTGCCCTAGTTAATTTTAATTTAAATAATATGTCTATTTTATTTTTGCCAAATAATTTGAATTGTCAATGAGCTTTTTTCCTAAAATATCTATTTATTTTACATATGACAGGTAAGCCCTTGTCCTTCATCTCACCTGATGGTATGTGACGATAAGGCCGAAGGTGGAAGCGAGCTTCACCTGTGATCCTCAACAACTGAGGAAGTGGCTATCTTACCTCTGATTGCCGGAACACAACAATGCTTAAAACATTGTTATTATGGCGACAAATTTAGGTAAGACGGTGGTAGCTAGCCTGGCGGGCTAAGAAGCCCTACCACCAACCAAACCGAGCAGAAAAACGAATTTCATTATCCCAAAAACGTTCTACCACATTTTTGTTTTCCATATTTTTTATTTTACTGAAATATCGATTAACATATAGCTGATAATACAATTTTCAAATATAAATATTTTTTAAAAATCTATACGTTTTGAAATCTTACCCAACCTTTAATAAATACACATATTTTAGACGATTTAGTTTCCAGAAAATCGTTTTGTTTATTAAAAAAAAAAACAAATAATTATAAATAACTTGAATACTTACAATCCATCGAGTTTACAAACACGGTAACGTTACCAAGCAAGTATAAATGCAGCATTCAATCAGGCGTGAATCATGCAAGTATGAATAGTTTCTGTCCCGGCTTCGGCGCTGCGAGGCTCTGGCGGTCCCGCGTGAGCTTATCACTGTAGATGGTTTACGCTTACCATCGCAACTGCGGCTGACCGTCTTGGGTGGCCAGCCTCAGCTGCGGCGGCGAGCATTAAAACTACCTGCTCCTCAGCTCGCGGGCCGCCTCGCCCTTCCGTGCCTACACGGGCTATAGTGGTAGGGCAGACAAGACTACGTGGAGTCAGTTTTGCAGTTTTCCCGTGTTGGGCCGGGACAGTCCTGTGTGTGTTCGGGACACAACAAGAATGTACCAACGCTTTCCTGTCTAGCATGTCGTAAAAGGCGACTAAGGGCATATTGGGTACTGGGTCTGTGATTATGTAGGCGATGAGCTAGCCACTTGTTACTACTCTTTCACGATTTTCCATATGACCAAACCCAATTTTTGTATGGCTAAATGTGGTCTTATGGAATACAGTGCTCCTTGGACTTTGCCTACCCCTTCGAGGATTACAGGCGTGATTGTATGTATGTGATTGTTGATTGTGTGTTCACTGATATTTAACATCTAGAATAGAAAAATATGGTAAGCAATTCAAGTGTAAAAAGAAAAAAAAAATGTTTTGAAAATCGGTTATTAGTTTTTCCGGAAAATAAAACCTATATAAAATAAATTTATGACACACAATATGATGTCAATAAATACATATTATGTGATTCAAAACTTCGTTGTTCCGTTTTCTAAGTTTCGAAATTCGTACAAAAAAGTTTCGAAACTAAGATACGTCACCGCTGGCATATCCAACAACCTCTTGGTAATCTGTTGTATCAATTGTTTCCTTTATTTTATGAAAGGATTCATAGGGATTAAGGACCTCTTGCAAGAAATTTAAATCGAGGTTTAAAACTAGATTTAGGGCCTCTTGCAGGAAATTTAAATCGAGATTTAAAACTCGATTTTGTCTGTTTTTGACATTTTTACTATAAAATTATAAGTCGTTCTTTGTACGGAACGTAAGAAAATTTTGAAGCTACTTGTTCTAATTGTTTACTCTTTTGTTCTATCTCTCTCGAGGAAAGATTGCATTAGCCCATTATAATTCTTTCTCAATAAATATTTTTTAAATACAATAAAATATTTCGGATGCTTTGCCACAAGTTGTTAATACAAGCCATTAAAACTCTTTTATCAATACATAATTCTAATACATATATGGTAATATGTAACTTTTAAGGCCACTGCAACTGACGATCATAAAACCATTCATCTAATAAAAATTTTGATACGTCCATGAGGAAATGCATACTAATATTATAAATGCGAAAGTAATTGTCTGTATCGCATTCACGTCAAAACTACTAAAACAATTTATCCGAAATTTGGTACACAGATAGTCTAGAGCTTGAGAAAGGATATAGGCTACCTTTTAACCCGATATTCCCATGGGAACGGGTGCCATGCGGGTGAATGGAAAAAAAATTAAATAATGCCTCCCAGAAAAATGAGGGACAAATTTACGCCACTATGATCTATGCTTCTAATAATTGAGTAGGAGTAAAATTTCAATTCCACCAATTGCTACTGTTCCAATTTGAAAAAAATCTTTTAGTGTTGAATTGCCTATTTGTTGAGGAAGGCTATAGGCTACATACCATCACACTATCTCAATGTAACTATTCTACGCCGTCGCGGGCAAAAGCTAGTGAAAAATACAACGCCAGAATTCTTCTTCCTCTTCATCAGAGGTCAAATCTGTCGAGAATCCGCCAGGCTATTAATATTGCCAAAAGGTTCTACTGCTTCCCCTTATAGTGTGCGAAAGGTCGCCGAAGCCAATTACAGGCATGCGACTCCCATTTGCGTTAATCCGTGTGATTAACCTTTTTGCTATGGTTAATGGTTGATTTTTAGCAGGCGTGTTACCCTGTCACACTAAGCGATTCAGGGTTATTGGGCCTGTTAGCTCTTGAATTTTAAATGCTTACGATTATCTCTCGGAGCGATATTGTAGCATTATCGTGGAGATTTTCTATCATTTTTTCTGCTTTTTTTTTTATTATTTCATCCTCAGTCTATATACGCCCCACTGCTGGGCACAGGCTTTCTTCACAAGAGGACAAACACAAGAGGAGTATGGGACGATCACCACCACGCTGGGCCAATGCAGGTAGAAACGGCTGCAATAGAAACCGGGAACAACGGCTTAGCGTGCCTTCCAAAGCACGTAGGAGTTCGAGGTCACAAAGTTTTGGTCACCCATCCACGGCCTGACCATGGCGAAGGTAGCTTTGTTTCTGACATCTAAAGCCAAAGCGTAGTGGTAAGTACGACAACGAGATACTATATATATTAGGTCCTTACCTATGAAATTGGTGTTTTGTATTTTGGGGATGTCTGCATTTTCCCTACTAACATTTTTTCAGTTTTCTTCACAACGACCAATCCAAAGATAATAATATTTGGCGTGTATCATAAGACAACCTTAAGCGATATGTGTGATATCAAACTTCATAAAAATTATTTATCGTTTTTAAGTGAATGCAAATAAAATGATGTATTCGGGAGGCACTTAAAAAGAGTTGTCTCCGTGTCCAATTTTAACTCAATTAAACTTAAAACAATTTATCAAAATAAATCAAAAGAGCTCAAAAATATGGTCTTTTTTAGGAGGAGGTAATTATATTTTAAGAATACTCTGAAACTTGATAGATACAGACAAAATACTAAGAGAGAAAAAAAACACCAATTTCATAGGTAAGGACCCAATATTTACAAATTATAAGAATCTTAAATTTAACTTGTTGTAGGTATTGTTTGTTTAGTTATGATCCTATTAAATATGTTTACTTGTTGGCGTAAATTCAAAGCCTACTGTTACTGTCGTCTTCCATGAAACAGGCCGTTAAAACGAACGTTATAACCATAAAAGTGGGTCGTAAATCAGCGACCACTTATAACAAATAAATTGATGGCAATCCAAACAGCCTATACAATGGTGACGGAGCCCAACGGCCGATCACGCAAACCGATTTTGGGATAGTTATTCATGCGAAACTATGAATTCCAGGTTTTAGCGCACGTATTGAAACAGATTGAGCATTGGCGCGATCGTTAATTTTAATTAATTTTCTAGTTTGTTTGTTTTAGATAACAACAAGACCAGACAAGACAAGACAAGACAAGACACAAGACAAGATCTATACTTATATTATAAATGCGAAAGTAACTCTATCTGTCTGTCTCGCTTTGATGTCTAAGCTACTGAACCAATTTAACCGAAATTTGGTACACAGATAGTCTAGAACCTGAGAAAGGACATAGACTACCTTTTATTCCGATATTCCCATGGGAACGGATGCCATGCGGGTGAATTAACAAAGGACAAATTACGCTACTATGAACTTTGCCTCTAATAATAGAGTAGGAGTAAATTTTCAATTCCACCAATCGACTCTACTGTATCAATTGTAATATAGTACCTAATATAGTAATTGTAATGTAGTGTTGAATAGCCTATTTATTGAGGAAGGATATAGGCTTCATATCGTCACACTATCTCAAAAAAAGACGTGTGGCACTCGGGGACTGCCGCGGTATAGCTATTGCATAGCATTTTGTATCAACTTAAGCAAATATAATTTTTATTTATTTATTTTATTCATGCAGTATTTCTTTTTCTTTGATATTAATTTAAGTTACACTTTTTGAGCGTGGTGACCGGTTAGGAAACAAATTTTTCAATTATTAAATAAATAAAAAACAAAGGTACTGAATAGTACACGTGCTTGGTTTGATATATATTGAGAATCTAAATTTAGAATTTAAACTATACGCGTGTGTGTGTTTGTGTGTATAGAAGAGGGCTACTTTTAATATCGCTCATTTTAATATCAAAAGCTTAGGTTATCTTTATAGCAGTATTATATTTTCAATTCAAAATTAATACTGCATTTGTGATATTAATCAAATGTATGTATATAGAGTACTCACTCATTTTCTTTCATTATTTTTTTTGGTGACTTTCTTCATTAATAATAAATGCACTTTGTTAATTCACGCACACAACGCCGTGTCGAAGACTGCCGAACTGAAACCACGTTAGACGATGCACGGCCTTCAAGCCACACCTCCTTGCGCATCGGAGTGGGGAGCGTGAGGTTTTTTCGTTACGGAATTTCTGGATTCGGTCCCCGCGCTCAAGGCCCGCGATAGAAGCTATGCAATAGCTTAAAAACTATTCTTCGCGGATGAAGTCACGGGCAAAAGCTAGTTTATAATAAACAACTGAGTTTGAATAAAACTTATGTACAAGCTGATTGTGAATACCGCTTGTCTCACATTGTGCCAGGTGCATGGTAACAAACACGCCACCTGTTACATTCGGACTGAGCATGTCTAGCGAAATGTTTTAACACCCCTGCTTCCCCTTTCGGGGAAAGAGGCATGATTATCTGTTATGTTATCTTTTAGAGGTTCTGCGTTTGCATACTGGTGGGGATATTTGTCTTCTAGTAATGAATGTTAATGTAGGTATTGAGTACATTTGAGTATTATAACTTTTGTGTGGAATTCTTCACTACATATCTATAAAACGAGCTCTTATGGTGCTTTAATTTCGACTAAGTAGTTGGCCAGGAGAGAATGTCATCTATTTAGTAATTTATTTTAAAACAGTTTGTAGACGTAAAATTTTCCCCCACGTTAAAGGCAAAGTATGAATAGATAGGTATGTCAATTGAATAAATATTTCCAAATCAATTTTTCCACTGTTTGCATTCGCTAACATGCAAAACTGAGCTGTCAGTTCAAAATTTTAAGTGTAAAAAACTAAATTGGAGGATTTTGGATCGCGTGCGCTTTTGCGGCCGTCACGGCATGATTTAACATGCCTGTTCTGATTGCTGTCGATTTGTTACATTTAGTGGACAGTTTAAGTGATCTGGTGGCATATTGGACTGGCAGCTTGTAAACTTAGAACCAGGTGGTTCGATTGATTTCGGCTTACAGGCTTGGTTTTTTTTTCTGTACTGGCGCAAACCCCGACCTAGACGGACACTTCCCGACCTAGTGTCCGTCTAGGTCGGGAAGCCCTGGAAACGGCTCAGAGAGTTGATCCGGCAGACCCCGGGTCGCTCCCACAGAAGGGCAAGAACGGGTATATTGGGGAGTTTTAGTGGATAGTGCCAATATGTCAGGTAAGTCCGGCCTACCGTTTAGCCACCGGTAGGTACGGTCCGTAAATGGATCCCTCCTCGTAAAAAAAAGGAGAAAAAAGGTTTTTTTTTCAATTCTGCTCAACACATATATCTGCATTTTCAGACATTTTGCAGTTTCCTTGTTTGAGACAAATTCTCGGTAAATTGAAAAATCAAATTCTTGAAAAATCAATCTTATGAGGACAGACTAACATTCTTAAAACTTAAAACATTAATGAAAAGGCGAGAAAGAGGGGATTTAATTGAAACATTTAAGATATTGCATGGCCACTATAATCTGGAAGGTTTTGATGAAAAAGTGTTTATACACTCATCTAATACACATTTAAGAGGGCCTAAATTAAAGTTATCTCACGTTTTAGCAAATAAACTTACTTTTAGGCAAAAGTAACTTACTTTTAGGCACTTTTTCGGGAATCGAGTTGTCAAGGCATGGAATAAATTGCCAGCAGAAATAATATCAGCAGAAACTGTCAACCAATTTAAAAACAGACCAGAAAAACACGCAAAAGAATAACAGGATACAGGCGACTATCAGTTGTTTCAACTGCCAGCCTGTCAATTAATAATAATAATAAATGTACGCAGATGCAGATGCTTATGCTTGGCTAGTCTTTTCTGGTAGTTCAAACTTCTTGAAAGGATTTCTTGTTTAACTGTCTTTAGCCCCAGGTCTTGAACTATGTACTTGTTACAATGCAAATGCGAATGTTGAACATAGTTCGACATTGCCATAAAAAGCTGGGTTACATTGAGTTTTAGGGGTAAAAAGGCGACTTTATGGTTTTAATTATGTTTTATTACTATTTAGAGTTTGATAAAGTCACAAATTATCCTAAATGGATGAAAAGAGCAATACATAATAATAAAATATAGAAGAATTTAGTCCTTCCTGCCTTATTCCACTTTACAACTTTACACTTTACAACATGTCTATATCTGTTCTCATTAAATCATTTTTTTAAAGTTATCTTATTTTCTTCTCACATCACACACTCAATCCAGCAAATTTTTTGATCTTTCTTTCATTTTAACACCAACTTACAAACTAAGCATTCATCCCTATTCATCACATCTTCATACCACGCTTACTTATTGTTCCTAAATTTTTCAGTGTCAATGGACACAAAGAATATATTAAAGAAAAAATAGTAATAAAGAAGGCATCAATCAATCTGAAGATCAGGACGATTTGTTAACCTATTTCAGGATTGCTTCATATATCAAGGCATATATCATGGCATTGCTTATGGCATTGCTTTGTTTTCTATATTCAAACTAAAAAGCTGAAAATTCAATCAACGTGAAAAACTCCCACATTTATTTAAAATTCCACATTTATTTAAAAATAATTTAAAAGGCATGAAATAAAAAAAAAATTGTCTTGTCGGAGGTCCGCTAAGTACTTTAGTATGCCCTTTAAGAGCGGTCCCCCGACAAGACAATGATTTTGGTTTTTATTTTTATGTTTCATCTGGGCTTATATTTTTTTTTTATTTCACGCCTTTTAAATGACGTACAAGTTATGTGTTACACACACACACACACACAGTTCAAATAATAGGTCCTGTGTTATTATAATGAAGCTCTTACTTCGTATTGCATTTCGAAATAAAACGGATTCCTCATCAGTAAGGCTTTTTCTTTGCCTATTAATTATTTATTCTCATTGTGGGATGGTATGGAAAAATCCAATATTCACTTTGAGTTATAATTCCAATCTGGATAAAAATATTGCTTTTTTAATTTCGATTGGAATTGCTAATTCCTTGTCATTACCAGCCTGTTTATGTTCCACTGTTAGGCACAGGAAACACATAAGCAGAATGGGCCGTAAAACCACCACGCTGCACCACCAAAATCAACGGATTCTTATTCCTTTCGAAGCACGAAGGAATTTCAAATCACATAGTACAATTTCTTCTTTGGAATGAGTTACCTCTCGAAGTCAGGATGGCCAAGACTCGCTTCTCGTTTAAAAAGAAGGCTCGCGAACATATTTTAGGAATATCAATTTATGCTTCTTCGTCTTCATGAATTTATTATGGTCTAGTCTGTTGAAAGATATGGTATTATGTAGGAATTTATATATTTATGCATGTATGTATTTATAATATATTATATATAGTATATATATAGCCTGTTTTTAATATATTATATTATTATTTTATTTTATACTTATATATTAATTCTATATTATATTATATTCATATTGAAATGTGTTTTTGTTATATTTCTAAAAACTTAGTGTACCTACTTCTATTTGTTTTCTGCACCACCCAATGGTTGACTGGTAGAAAATGCTTTTGGCATTAAGTCCGCCATGTACACCAAATGTACTAAAGTTTTAAATAAATAAATAAATAGTTTGGTAACTCATCCAAAAACTGATCATGGCGACGGTAATTATTACGACGGTAATTATTAATTATGAGCGACTAGCTAGACTAACTGCAACCATGTAATCGTTATCATCACGTAAATAAAGGACATCTTATGACTTGGTAGGTTTACTTATCTAATAATCTCACCCACTCACCTTCACTCCCGTCTCTTAAGTCTTAACAGTAGATGAGTCCATAGGCGAAGAAATTTAAGGCAACAGAAGAAGCAGACCTAGCCTGCTGGTGGTGGTATCTTGCTGGTCTGTAAGTGTGGTTTCATTGCCACGGCAGCGGCAGCCACGCGCGCGCTTTCTAGCTTTCCACGGTCGGTGATATTGCTGATCGTGCGAAGCCAGCTTAATAATTACACAAGATAGTAGACAGCGTTTCGCTGAACGCGCCGGTCTCACCCGCGCGCTTGTGTGCTCTGAAACGTCCCTCAGGATGGATTCATAGTCCATGGTGGTTTCAAAATATCGATACAATTTGAAATACAAGCACGCGGGCGTGACCGGCGCTACCTTCGCCGTTGGCAGACCGTGGGCAAAACTGTGGAATGCACGTTAAGACATTGGTCCCGGTTGCTATTACATCTGTTTTTATCCACAAACCCGCGTGGGCCAGTGTCATGGTGTTACGGCCCATACTCCACATGAGTTTCATCAGTTGGACGTATATTAGGTTGGGGAAAAAGTCTTTTCGCATTATAGTATGTATAAACTTGTAATAAAATCTCTTTGGCTATACTATTTGTATCTGGCTGGTTTTGGTATCATTGAAAGTTTAAATTTTAAAGAACATAATTCCAAATTCAAATTAGGAAAATGTGTGATTTTCATTTGTTTTTCTTACCGCCAAGATGAGTGAATCTAATGAAGAAATTCGATACATTTTAAAATTTTACTACAAAAAAGGTAAAAATGCAACGCAAGCCGCGAAAAAAATTTGCGATGTTTATGGACCTAGTGCAGTGAGAGTGGCACAAATTTGGTTTAAACGTTTTCAATCCGGAAATTTTGATGTCAAAGATGTACGTCGCTCTGGTCGCCCTATTACAGATAAAATGGATGCCATTTTTGAAAAAGTGGAGCAAGATCGGCATGTCAGTAGTTACGACGTAGCTGAAGAACTGGGAATTGACCAGAAAACAGTTTTGGCGCATTTGAAAAAAACTGGGTACACAAAAAAGCTCGACATTTGGGTACCTCACGAGCTCACTGAAAGAAACCTAATGAACCGTGTACTCATTTGTGATTCTTTATTACGACGTAATGAAACCGAACCATTTTTGAAGAAGCTGATAACTGGTGATGAAAAGTGGATCACGTACGACAAGAACGTGCGAAAAAGGTCGTGGTCAAAGGCCGGTCAGGCTTCACAGACTGTGGCGAAACCCGGGTTAACTCGCAACAAGGTGATGCTGTGTGTGTGGTGGGATTGGAAGGGCATTATTCACTATGAGCTGTTACCACCAGGCAGGACCATCGATTCTGAACTCTACTGCGAACAACTGATGAGATTAAAGCAAGAAGTTGAGAGAAAGCGGCCGCAATTAATCAACAGAAGGGGTGTGGTCTTTCATCATGATAACGCTAGACCTCACACATCTTTAGCCACTCAGCAAAAATTAAGAGAGTTTGGCTGGGAGGTGTTAATGCATCCGCCGTATAGTCCTGCCGAAACAGGTGGAAATCTGAAGGTGCAAACCTTCAGATTTCCACCTGTTTCGGTATCTTCAGAATTCTTTAGGCAGTGTCAGGTTAACATCACGAGAGGACTGCCAAAACCACTTGTCGCGGTATTTTGACCAGAAGTCCCAAAATTTCTATAGCAATGGGATCATGTCCCTACCTACAAGATGGCAAAAAGTTATCGAACAAAATGGTACCTACATACTTTAGTTAAATGTAAATAAACTATATAAAAAAATGTTTTGAATTTTCTTAAAAAATGCGAAGAAACTTTTTCCCCAACCTATTATAATATGCTGATGACGAATCATCCTTCTAGTTTTGTATACAAACATTTATAGGACGATATCAAGGAAACATAAAGGTAGATGTAATATGTATAATATATATGTGGGAATGATTTACAAACGATGCTAGAGTGAAAGATATTTCAGAACGGATCTGTGTGAGGGAAAGGAAAATAAAATAGCGGTGTGAAAGGGAGGGAAGATTCATTGGTACTATGGCGGAACGACGGGAGTAGTGTCACGTGTTCGGGTTTTTCTTTTAAAATAAAACGCAGTTTCTCAATAACACGTGTTTTTATTTTGCTATCGATCCCACATATATATTATAGTATATAAGACTAATAGTTCATAAAACACGCCTGCTGAAAAAGTTAGGTTGAAACAGATTCAAATAGAATTTTAAACGAAGATGTTAATAACCCAAAGAACATTATTACGTTGGTTCTGAACACAGTGAAGGGGGAGCGCAAATGTTCGGGTACGTATTTCATTTTTAGAATGCGAAATTGTTCTGGTTTAGACGAAGATTATTTCTTTTTGACATGAGCTTACCATGTGAACATTGAAATATTAGTTCTTTAAGGCCCGATTTTTCAATCCTCAGATAAAATTATCCGCCATTTAAAACTTTCACTTTCTAAAGTGACAAAAAGAAAAGGGACAGAGCTAACATTTGACTGACAGATAGTTTTATCTGAGGATTGAAAATTCGGGCCTTAATCAGTTTTATTCCTTTCAATAACAAATGGTACATACTTTCCGAATTTGAAGCAATTTCGTATTGATTTTGTGAATGTGTCATTATGTGAATATTTGTAATTTTAGATTTTATGGAACGTTTCATAGCTAAGCTGGCCACCGGCGCTGGCCAGCGCAACAACGAAACCGCCCTAAACTACAAAATGACATAGACTAAAAAATTTTTGACATGACTACATATGAGAGAGAAAAAGCCAACTAAATAAACTTGAACATTAGCACTCGTGGTATATGTGGTATATTCTGAATATATATAAAATTATTCAACATCTAGTAATAACACAAGCAATATAAGCTGCTTAAATTCGCCTAGTTAATAGGTATATTAAAAAAGTACTTTTTTCAACATATGACAGACAAGCTCTTGACCTTCATCTCACCTGATGGTAAGTGACGATAAGGTCTAAGGTGAATTCTCAATAACTGAGGAACTGGCTATCTTACCTCTGATTGCCGGAACACAACAATGCTTATAACATTGTTATTATGGCAAGAAATTTAGGTAAGACGGTGGTACTTTTGCCAGGCGGGTTTGGAAGCCCTACCACCAACCAAAATAATTAAGTCTAAAAACACTAGAAGCTAAATATTATTTAATACGTGAACTAGGATCCCCTGTATCTTTGGTGTTGTGGTCCATATATAAATCTTAATAAATATATACAAAATAATAATTATATCTACACTATATCTAGTTTCAACTATGACAAAAGGCAATGTTATGAAAATATTTAGGTACACAGAATCTGGCAAACATGTTATTACTTAATGCTAGTTTAAGAAACTCAATAAAACTAAGTAGTTGTACATTTCTAATCATGAATTAAAATCACAATAATACGCGTAAGATATTGGGTCCTTACCTATGAAATTGGTGTTTTTATTCTGTCTTAGAATTTTGTCTGTAACTATTAAGATTCAGAGTATTCCTAAAAAATAATTACCTCGTCTAAAAATAGACTATATTTTTGAGCTCTTTTGATTATTTGTTGTATGTTTAATTGTGTTAAAATTGGACACGGAGACAACTCTTTTTAAGTGCCTCCCGAATACATCATTTTATTTGCATTCACTTAAAAACGATAAATAATTTTTATGAAGTGTAATATTACACATTACTAAAGCTTGTCTCATGATACATGCCAAATATTATCTCTGGATTTGTCGTTGTGAAGAAAACTGATAAAATGTTAGTATGGAAAATGCAGAATTCCCCAAAATCTCCATACAAAACACCAATTTCATAGGTAAGGACCTAATATTTTTTTTCCATTCCATTAAACTAGTTTGATTTTAGGTTAAGTAATTTTAATAAAAGTAATTTATTAGGTTACGAGGACACCTCTACACATGATCGTTAATTCTGGCAGAGAAATTAGATTTTAGTAGCACGGACCAACGAACTATAGAAATTATAATAATGATAATGATAATTTATTTGCTCAGAAACACGGAAATAAAAACATATATATCAAAACACACAGAATTAAAAACATATTTATCAAAACTTTACTGACATTAAATACCTATTTAGGTATGAATGTAAGAACACAATTATGACATTTTGAAATTATTAAGATATTGCTTCGAATAGGTATGTGATATTCTATTTCGATTATAACACGAAATTATGAATAAGAAGTACCTAATATAGTCTCTTATCATCCAATAGCTTATAGCGACGACGGGCTCACCACCTGTCACGCTGAGTGCAGTCACTGCTTGGTGAAGCGCGGACTGTGGCAATGGACTACTTTTGCGGTGCGTTTGCCTAGTCTCTGACTAACCCTTAGGGGATCCTAGTCGTGATTATATATATGTATAGTTTCTAAATGTAGATAATCAAAAACTTTTAAATGATTGTATGAGAAGTACTTATGTTCGCTTTTATTACTTTGTATGTAAAAGAGCTTTTAGAAATTTCATTTATAAATTTTGTACTGTTTTCACACCAGACATAACCACTAATTATAATCTTCGATATAAAAAATGAGTTCAAAAATGACAACAACAACATATCATCACGTCTTTGCTCCGAAGGAGTAGGCAGAGGTGTTAAGCAAGCGAATTCAAAAATAGCTTTGTATGTATGTTTATTTCTAACAGTTGTCAGCGACTTCGTCCGCGGTTACTAGAGTTTTTAAGCTATCCCACGGGAACCCTTTCATTTTCCGGAATAAAAAGTATCTAGGATGTTGAGCAAATTTCATTGAAATCGGTCCAGCCATTTCGGAGATTAGCCCGTCTACGTCAGACAGAGAAGCAAAGAATAAAATATATTTTTTTGTATTTTCTCTCTTTTTACATCCCCCTGACTTGATTTTAAGCATTTTTTTATGTTAGAGATTCGATCTCTATAGTTTTATTATATGTATAGATTTTTAAAGTAGTAATTTGAATGAAAATTTTGTGTTTGGGTGATCTACACATACCACTTCGAATAAAATATTAATTAAGTTTTAAAACAGTTAAGGTACCAGCAAGCAGTAACGGTTCAGAACTAAGTTATTTTAGTACGGTTATTATATAATGCATAAAGTTATTATATAACCTCTCTGGCTTGCTATACTCTTTTCCAATAACCTAATGGACTTTGAATTGAACTCCAAATTTCTTAATCTTAGGTGATTCTGATAAAATAGAAGTTTCGTAAATTACTTTCTCTATAAATATTAATTTGTTTAACTTTTTGGTAAACTTTTGACATTTTGCAAGAATAGTGATTGGCGTAGTGAATAAAATGATTTGATTTCTTTGAAAAAATTTGCAAAAGTCTGCTCATCGGAGGAGATTTGTATTTCTACACCGACAGATTAATTGGTTTGTGATCGGATAGTAAGGAATGATTTAAATTGCTTGATACATTGCAACTGCAACTCCAAGGTTTCAATGAATGAATTAAAATCTGTGTCTCCAGAGTAATATACAACGCCTATATTAAGTCTTTTTAGGGTTAACCAGCGATAGTTCTTTCCCACTGAATGTACTGATTCTGTGATATTGTGATCGAGTCTTTTGTGCACATATAATGACATCCCACCTCCAGTTTTGTCTGTTCTGTAGTTCTAGCTATGCGTAAAGTTATTAAGCTTAAATGATAGTGCTTGTTCTTCAATTTTAATCCTTGTTTCATTTAAGTTTTATGTTATTAATATTACATATACATAATATAATAGATATATAATGAACATCCAAGACTGGAGAATAAACTTTGTCATCTCATCGGTGTTAAACTCAAACAGTTTATTTCTCAACGGTTTATTTTAAATGTGTATGATCTCATTTCTTATTAAAGATATCATCGATATCATCTATATTAAGGGTGCACTTCATTTGATATAAACTCGCATACTTCATAGCATTACCTGTAATCTAAATTCCACTTACTTCTTCATTGCCTTTACCAATTTCAATTTCAATGAAGGTATTTTATTAAAACATTAGTTTTTTTCCTAATAGGAGCGAATTACGCTCTACAGAGTACACATTGCTCCATAATTACTTTCTTTGTGAAAATTTTAATAAGGAAAAGGTTACAAATGAATAAAACCAGGTTCCATTTTGATTAAGGGAGAAAAAGCTACGCCATCTGATTAATTAGATGATAATGCATTTGAATGCTGGACCCTCTATCTTGTATAACAATGAAATGTTATAACTGTTACAACAGAGACAAGGAAATATTTCACCCTATTCAAAACTAACTCTGAATAAGTACAGACTGAGACCGTTATTTTCGAGATTCTTTCGCGTAATTAAAAATAGCTGTGCAATTATTATTATAACTCACGGTTGAAAAGCGAGAGGTCTTACTAAAATTAATTAAATTCGCCAAAAACTTGCACTGTTATAAATAGGCAGAGTCAGAATTAATTAAAATTGCACAACATGGTATACAAGCTCTACAAAAGCAATAGCAGTATCTATATAAAGAATTAAAGTTGGCAATTTATAAACCGAAGTGTTTCTTACGGAAATAAAATAAAAAATGTTTGGTTAGGGCAAAATTATAAGGACTTCTCAATTTAGTTTTAGCATTTGCGAGCCTTATATGGGCAACAATAGACTGAAAATCTATTATTGATATATTAGGTCCTTACCTATGAAATTGGTGTTTTGTATGGAGATTTTGGGGAATTCTGCATTTTCCATACAAAATTTTTTTCAGTTTTCTTCACAACGACAAATCCAAAGATGCCATATCTATCATTAGACAAGCTTTAGTAATATGTGTAATATCACATTTCATAAAAATTATTTATCGTTTTTAAGTGAATGCAAATAAAATGATGTATTCGGGAGGCACTTTAAAAGAGTTGTCTCCGTGTCCAATTTTAACACAATTAAACTTATAACAAATTATCAAAACCAATCAAAAGAGCTCAAAAATATAGTCTATTTTTAGACGAGGTAATTATTTTTTAGGAATACTCTGAATCTTAATAGTTACAGACAAAATACTAAGAGAGAGAAAAAACACCAATTTCATAGGTAAGGACCCAATATTAAGAAAGCCCTTTGTATGATCCATATCAATTCCTTTGAACCTAAAGTGTTTTCCTTCCTATTTGAATTTCGCGCCAACGAGGAGGACGCACGAGGAGTTTAAACATAATGGCCGCCTGAGTTGCTTAGTGCGTGCGTGAAAAAATACTAATTTGTTCCGATCAACCTACGTGAACGTTATCAAGAAGAACAAACCCAAAGATCCGAGGATAACTGGAATAGTTGGCTAGCCGGCCGTCACATAGCCCCGTCGTTAGTTTACTATCATTCCTGCCTATCCAGATGAGTGTTTGTGCATTTTTTTACCGCTGAAATCACAGGTTTCGAGACCAATCATTGAAGAATGCAAAAGCTTCTGCAACGAGGGTCAGTTCCACTTACCCTTAGATTTACTTTTTTTGATAAAGCTAATTATTTTTTTTTGTATAAAAAGGAGAACGAACGTCATATTGATAATCAATGATATTAAAATTTGAATAGAGAAATATTATCAGTGCAACAATTTGGATACTTTGTTAATATATATAGTAAATAAAACCTGTGTTGCCGTGGATTGTTATTTGTGACCAAATCTTTGAATCATTATATTAATTAGATTTCATGTATTTGTTTCATTTGGTTTCTTTTGAATTGCTTATCCATCAAAATATGCATTATTTATTGATTATGTACCCCTAGTGTAAGTTATCATTGTAAAAAACTTAACTATTTAGTTGCGTTAAGAAGCTCAATTTCTATGAGAAACGTGAAAAGCGCTAGCAGAAAGGGTCAGAAATCCTGTTTCCCATAGAGATTGAGTGTTTTTACTTACTGGTCGACAGCATGCTTCATTGGCTGTCTACTCTAATTGTTAAGTTCTGTCACAATGTTATTACCTTCTCTTTTTTTCTGCTTCCATTTTAAGAAGCAGTGATTTTTTTATGATAGGTATAGTGAGGAACTGGCTATCTTATGTCTGATTGCTGGAACACAACAATTGCTTATAACATTGTTATTATGGCGACAAATTGAGGTAAGGCGGTAGTACCTAGTCAGGCGAGACTAGAAGCTCTACCACCAACCAAACCGAGCAGAAAAACCTCTGTCCCCATGAGAAATCGAACCCGGACCTCTCGATCAACTCCCGGGTGGTGCGAACCACTAGACTAGAGAGGCGGTTAAATATTGTCGCGTAAAATCTCACGTCTTCCTAAATGATCCGTAACACTCTCAAAATTAAGACATTACTAAACTTGTTACTTACGATTCGGAACAAATTACTCTATTTCTATTTGCAAACATCGTGTAATGGCATAGCGTTCCCAATTTCTAATCGAATTCAGTTTAGTCCTACAAGGAGTAAACACTCTCATTACTCACCAATTTTGCGTCTTCTATCAAGGAGTTAAGGTCGAGATCGCTCTGGGCTGGAATAAACTGATGGTTAACCTCACGCAACCTGTTTCCGGGGCGTATTTTCCGACGGTGAACAAATTTGTTACTAAAATTGTTATAGATTAGAAATGTAATTGAGCTAAAAATGGTGGAACTGTTCTTTTAATGAAAAAGTTTGCGAATATTTTGACTTACTTTTAATGAAACTCCAATATTATTCTGGTGTTTATTAGCTCTTGGCATTTTGTCTTAAATATTTCTTAATTAATGCACATGGTCACGATCCTCTGATATGAATTTCTGTACACATACCAGATTCGTATCAGATCCAGATCAGATAACACAGGCTAGTTTATAGGAGTATTGTTAAATTTTTTTGTGGTTAGGCCTTGGAGGTAAGTTTTTGTTACAATGGAGTTAACAGTATTTGGCCGAGCAAGAGCACTGCAATTGCAAAGTGTATTGGCAAATTTGTATATGTCCATTCTGTTTGTGGATTCTGTATTGCGTATAAATGTTGGTTTTTAATTACGTATCGAGGGTTGAATGACTCGGTGCACAGTCAAACCTAAATTGGTTTTTGTTGCAATGAATTAATTTTGTAATACTAGTTTTATTATAAATATATATTTTTTAATTACTAAACAACCTAATATTGATATTAGTAATTAACATAATACTGTTGATTGATTGCATTTAATTAATATTATTTCGAATAAACTATGTTATTTACAATTTAAAACATAAATTTGATTCAATTTTGTTTCATACATACATATAATAACGACTATTATCCCCTGAGGGTTTGTCAGAGATTAGGCAAAAGCACCACCGCAACAGTCCAAAGCCATAGTTCGCGCTTCACCAAGCAGTGACTGCACTCAGCGTAACAGGTGGTGTACCCGTCGCCGCTATCGCCGCTGTGGCCGTCGCCGTCGTGTGGTAGCGGCTCATTAAAAGAATACTACCAACCCATCCCTTCCCTTAGGTGTCGTAAACGGCGACTTATGGACTTAGAACTGCAAAACATCCAATTGCTTAATTTTGTTTTATTCGATCTATTTTAAATTGATTTCATGTAATTGTGAACGATCCTAAATTGATTGAAATAAATGTTGTTATTATTATTAACTGAGTGTTTGTTATGTTTCTAAGTTTTTAAACTAAACCTAGTTACTTTAAATCGTGTGGCGATCGAGAGGTTATTAAAAAAACAAATTACAAACTAAGATGAGAGAGAAGAATTAATTGAACAAATTTGTATAAGGAGAGCGCATATTGCATACAAAGATAATTCTTAGAATGCTTACAATGATAAGTCTTAGTCTGAAGTGATAAAAAAATTATGAAATGATTGTGACATGCAATGACACATTGAAAGAAAGAAAGAAAGAAAGAAAATCTTTATTTGGTATCATAATACTAGCTAGTAACAATGAAGCATAACCTCATTATAAAGAACCAAACAGGCCGCCATTGGCCGCCTATGGTGTAGCAGGGACATCCTGCATAACTACCTTCTTTTATAAAAGGTTTGATTACGTGGGGATTATTGTTTCAGTCATCGAAAGGTTAAGAGCTGCCTCTTATCAGGTTGCGAACTATTTCAGGGTTGCGTCTCTAAGGGCGAATTCGACCAAATTGAGATTAGTAACACGGGAATAGTAATACCAAACTGAGCTGAAACGATTGGTCGGATCTGTCCTATGTCAAACGAGACATTGACACATTCATGCGCGAAAAACTGCGTACTCCGTTAAATAATATTACTCGCGTGTTGCCAAACTTGAATAAACTAGGATAGCTAATCGGCCCCGCCCTTAGGGCAGATTCGACCATTCGTGTGAATTCAGTTTGGTATTACTATTGCCGTGTTACTAATCTCAATTTGGTCGAATTCGCCCTAAGAAATATAAATCTCTAGTTGAAAGGTAATTGATGTTTGTATATAAGATTTTACAAATTTGTTTTCACAGTTATATTCAATTCGAATGACGGAAAATCCCGAAAATTTAAGTAGGTTTTAGAAATTAACAATGAATATGAGATGAACATTAAACATATAAAAACTATATTGCAACGTTTTACCGTTTGATTTTATTAACGTAATTTGTTGGTTGTATTTTCGATGGGTGACCAAAAGCTTATGAGCTCATGCGATTCAGAAAATGAATTAATTTTTTATCTCTTAGCTGTTAGATCAACACCGGATGGGATCTACCATCATAGCGACGTCCAGACTTACACAATATTATCCTCATAATTTTGACTGGTCATAATGCTATTTGTTTGGTAAAGCGGAATGAAACACCGACTTGAGTGGTTCCAATACTGATTTTATTGCACTTCACATATAAAGATTATGTTGCACTATTTTAATTAGGTAAATCATAGTTATAACCACAGTAATTTATTAAAACAATGTGCGAGATTGTTCTCCGTGCACTGACACAAACGGAAGAGACAAGAGCGAGCAAGAAAGTAAGATAATGTGTGAAAGAGATGGAATTGAGTATTCAGATACCAAAGACTATTCCTTCGAAAATATCATAACAATTCAAACATTATGGTCCATAGCAATCGCGTCCTTATAAAAACAATAAATCCCAATAACCTTGTCCTCTCTCTTTGAGCGTGTTTTATTAGACACAAAACACAAAAGAGTATGAAATTTCGTCCACTTAGGGCCAGTTTTTTGATCCGTAACTAAGCAAATAGTTAAAATATTGAACCAATTGGCTAATATCATGGTTTCATTTGGTTTCATTAAAGACACCTAAAGATATGCCTCCCGTGAAAATTGTAGAATTTATTATATACAGGTGCCACTGTCGGTGTCTGGTTAACTCATGCTTACCTGATTTGTAGAAATAGCCTAATCAATAAAATTTGCTTCGGGACTGTATTGCACGGCAGGCAGTGAAGATATTAATTTATTGTAATGTAGACACTATTTTTATAGATTATTCTTTAAATTATACTTTATATCTGTACATGTTTGTAATGAAAAATGTGGTAAACTGCAGAATATTACTCAAATTATATATCTTACCTTTTTTATACTTTAGTGACGTTGTAGTTTATGACATTTTTTAAAAGTTGATAGAAATTGCTGAGTTTCTTGCCCGTTCTTCTCAGAACAAGACCTCTTGGTAGTATTTGTGACTCGATGGCGCAGTATTTTTTTTTACGAACTATTGGAAAATGTTTATGATATTCATAAGCATACGCAAAGACGCATCTAACTTCGGATCAAAAAAGTGGTCCTTAGTGGAAGTGTTCTGTATAACAAAGGATCTTTGAAATATTTATCTTCCGATATTGAGGTTAGGTTGAATCGAATGATTTGGGAACACAAACATAATTTCGTGTAAAAGAGATGGAGGATTTGGGAATAAAGAGATTAATCGGTGTTAGCTTAGCACCATTAGGGTTGTGACTCAGAGTTGGCCGATACGGGTCCTGTGTTTGTTTGGATCTAAACCCGTTTGGGGTAAAACAAACGGAATTTTAAACCGGTGTCAACGGTTCTGTAACTGTGCATTACGTTTGACACGCAGAGCTATTTATGATTTTATTTAGGTATATGTTTATAAATGTTTTATTTTGGAGCTTGTATGAGTACCTTTTAAAGATAACATGAAGATTTTTATGGAGTGAAAGCGGGCGGCAATAATAATATAGGTGTAAGTTTTTACTCAATGAAAATATCTGTTGTTTAAAATGAATATTCTTATACAAAATTAATAAAATATTACTAGTGTATTCTATTGATTTTGTGATCAAAACAAGACTTCTTGTATTATCTATAACATGCGCTTAATTCAAAGTGATAGTTAATAAGTGCGTAGTAACTAATGTGCTACGAGCTTCCGTAGATGCTCGTAGCAGGTTAGGTCACCGTAGCCCGTAGCCTTCGGTTAGCTAGCTATCCGGCGCGCCGTGTGTTTGATTTCTATAATTTGTTTCATTACGAGTACAGAGGCTAAGTAAACCTTGTATGGTTTCGTGCCTCAATGTTAATTATTGCGTCTCCAAAGCAATGTATTGGAAAAGTTAGAATTGCTTAGTGTTTAACATACCGCGAACCATGTTGAAAACTTTTAACATAAGGAGAAGTCCTTGATAATAATTAGAGATAAGTGTTCCCCACATACTTCTTTTTCTTATTTTCTGTATTTTTGGTTATCTGTGTAATAAAGAGTTTGAGGCATATAATGCGAAAATTTTTTTGTTACAGATGACATGCACGAGTCAGTGGGAAAGTATTACAATCTAAGTGCTCAACCTTGTGATAATAGTGAGTGATCCAGTATGAAGTTGTATAAGAAACTCTTCTGGACTCTGCTTCACGGCTTTGTGATGCTGCCGTCATGTGCTATGAAAGGTATGATTAGTTATAATTTGTACCAGTTATAATAGTCAGCGGCAAATATAAATGAGGCTTTTAGTACATTATTATTCTAAGGCTTACAGCTAATTATTTGTTTTGCGGACCGGGTTCTATTGTTATGATAATGTGGGAAGGTACGAAATTAAGAGTAAGAAAGAGTAAGAAATTACGCAACCAGCTTATCTTCGAATAATAATAATAGTTGAAAAAACATTAACAATTAGAGAAGTATAATTAGTAAAACAAACAATTGAAATTTAAGTGAAATACATTAAAAAGTCTTCGAGCAGTCTGTCTACATCTTATTAAACACAGTATTGTGACAATTGCGGCTGGTAAGATCCGGAGAAGGATTCTTCTCCCTCTGCTTGAGTAGATACAGTTAGAAAAGGATGGTGTTATTCACCTAATATTGCGCTATCCCTTTCTAACTCTGCTCAAGCACAAATCCATGCGTGGAATTGGTTTTGTAATACCAGCTTTAGTGTTAGTTCAATCCTAATCAGTATTCAATGTACTTCTAAATAAAATAACTTCATGAACAACCATTATGTTTCGCAAAAACCCATATGACACATTTGTTAAAATACAAAAATGATATTTCTATACAGTGAAAATTATAGCGACAGAGTTCATAAATACCGTATCATTTTCATTCTATCACTGAATACTTTATTTGCTATTGGCAAATTTCCAGTAGGTGTCTGTGTGAACGCGGCTTAATGTCAATCAACACGATAAAGATGGCACTATGAATTTTAAAGTTTAATAAGCTGCGACGATTTCGCAATTTTCGATGTCGAAATCGCAGAAGCGGTCATTTCTTGAACATAGACTTCTATTACCTACAAATTATTTGGTTTGTCATTTTACACATTGAAGTAGCATAACTTTATATTAATATGTAGTAATGTATGAAGTCGTGTGGTAGCGGCTCATTAAAAGCATACTACCAACTCATTTCTTCCCTTGGGTGTCGTAAAAGGCGACTAAAGACTTAGAACTGCACAACCATCCAATAGATTATAGCGGCGACGCGCTCACCACCTGTCACGCTGAGCACATGGGCATGTGCAGTCACTGCTAGGTGAAGCGCGGACTATGGCAGTGGACTACTTTTGAGGTGCTTTTGCCTGGTCTCTGACTAACCCTTAGGGGATAACAGTCGCGATTATATGTATGTATGTAGTAATTTAAAAAAAGACAACCAGTACCACTCTAGAATGCAAATTTGGGGCGGAAAACGCGACACAATATAAACATCTATTGTTTGCGATCACCGGTGTTCGTAGTGGCCACCAAGGGGATAATGGGAAGACATGATTGACACCAGGACTAAAAGTAAATGATCATCGAGGTTGCTTTGTTTACAACAAGACCAGAGCATTTCGTTACAACAAGAAGAATAAAAAAAATGGACAGAAGTCGTGTAATATATTAGGTCCTTACCTATGAAATTGGTGTTTTGTATGGAGATTTTGGAGAATTCTGCATTTTACATACTAACATTTTATCAGTTTTCTTCACAACGACAAATCCGGAGATAATAATATTTGGCATGTATCATTAGACAAGCTTTAGTAATATGTGTAATATCACACTTCATAAAAATTATTTATCGTTTTTAAGTGAATGCAAATAAAATTATGTATTCGGGAGGCACTTAAAAAGAGTTGTCTCCGTGTCCAAATTTAACACAATTAAACTTACAACAAATTATCAAAACAAATCAAAAGAGCTCAAAAATATAGTCTATTTCTAGACGAGGTTATTATTTTTTAGGAATACTCTGAATCTTAATAGTTACAGACAAAATACTAAGACAGAATAAAAACACCAATTTCATAGGTAAGGACCCAATATAACAGCCTCTTGATTTTTAATTGTTGTCTGGCTGGATTATTACTATTTGTAGATATTATATAATAACGATTAGTATTTTGAGATGGATTAATTAAAAATATATTATACTAACTACTTACTTAAAACTTAAGATCGTTTAATCGCAGGATTATCCTCAATCATGCAATTTACTCTCTTACTTACTCTCGAAGAAAATTACTGCTGACACTAGAAAACTGTAGTGGTCCTACACACACTTACCACTTAAGAGACTATCTGTCATAGAGAATTAGGTTCTATAGCTACTGGTGGAACGGCTAGTTTTCCCTGGCTGTCTGTGTATGGATCTCAAAACCATTAAAGGTCCATTAGTCCGAGCTAACATAATTTCGTCTAATGTTTAAACGACTCTGAGAAAGAAAGCTTTCCATTTGATACGTGCTTTTCGTCTTGCGAACATATTCATAAGGTGTACATAACTGTAAGGGACTTGACTGACTATATAAATGTAAATAAATTTATATTTTAGCACGATACATTTCGTTACATTTTTGCATAGAAATCATCAAGAGACCATGCCGTGGTCTGGCTATAATTTATATCTTTACATTTTCGTATATTAGTGATGCTATGAAGAATCAAAGTAGGCTTACGGGACAGGTAAATAGGGCATATTTTTGTATGGCACTTCATACAATTCAAAGCTATTCATCTCAAGATATAAATGTATATTCGTATACTTTATAGCAGCGGTCTGTGAAGTCCTTAAAACCTACTTAAACAATGTTGTTTATAAACAACTTTATTATAAAGTTGTTTATAAACAACATTGTTTTAATTGTTTATACACAGCAATGATTTAAAGCACAAAAGATCCCATAGGGTCGAAGTGCCCTGAGTTATCTTAGCCCCATCGCAAGAAAAAAAATGACGCAATGATTTAAAAACTTTCGTTTAAATGACGATCATCAACACTTATTTTATTTACAAAACATAGTAGTGTATAATTTTGTACGAATTAAACCTCTTTATGTTATATTATTTATATATATATATATATATATATATATATATATATATATATATATATATATATTTGACGACCTCCGTGGCCGAGTGGTCTGTACGCTGGTCTCGAGGCGTCGCCATCTCGAGATGTCCTGGGTTCGATCCCCAGTGGAGGCAAGTGTTTGGGTGATGAATTTTCAGACATTTGTTCTCCAGTCTTGGATGTTCATTATATATGAATTATATTAAGTATATTCTAAATAATTATGTGTATTTATCTATTAAATATATTTATCCGTCATCTAGTGTCCGTAACACAAGCAGCATTTAGTTGCTTAAAATGGGACTAGTTGATAGGTGTGAATGTCTGAGGATATTTATTTTTTATTTATATTTATTATTATAATATTAACTTGTGATCACCAAAATTTCGTTCCGCACCTAAACATCGACCACAGCGAAAGTTGCTTCGTTGTCAACATGAACTTCAAAGCGCACGAACTCAAAACGCCAACGAGCTTTTAGTTAGTAAGTTATATGTACATTCAAAAGCAAAATTTCAACGGAAATTACTTAACAAATTTAACTATCATTGCATTAGGAAATAATCGCTGCGAACAATTATTTTCATAAAAATTTTACAACGTTATCGTGAAATCGAATGTGTACAAAGTAATAGAAATGAACGACATGGCTAACTTTGTGGAAAAACTGGAACACACACTAAAGTAATTAGTATTTACCTACATTGTAAACGAACGCGTAGCCGAGCTTTATTATTGTATTCTTAGAATATCCAGTTGCAGTGATTAGTGATTTTGTTTTATGTCACGTCAACCTAAATGCATAACTACACCGAATCGTACACGTGCACATTTAGCACATTTGTACCTTGTAGTCTTTGGTAGGTATATGGAACATGGAACGCTGCTTGCGTGAGGTACATGAAAACCCACCAAGAAGAGAAAGATGTAATGTATCGGACCATCGATGCGGTCTTCAAATACGAACTTCGTCCTCATGCCACAGCATAGCTGTGGGTATAAGATGAGGGAAAGTATATTAAATATTAATTTCATGATCTTCCTTTAATTGAAGATGCTATGTTCCCAAAGAAAAAATAATCCTTTCGACGTGTATCATAAAATACATGGTGTTTTTTTTTCACATTTCGCGAGTTCGATTCCAGGTAGAGGCAGGCGATTTTAAATAAATCTATGAATGCAGTTTCACTAATTATAAAAAATAAAATGATGTCTTCTTTCAGTAAAACATCCTACTTTCTATATTTAATATATTGGGTCCTTACATATGAAATTGGTGTTTTTATTCTGTCATAGCAATTTGTCCGTAACTATTAAGTTTCAGAACATTCTTATAAAATAATTGCCTCTTTAAAAATAGACCATATATTTAAGCTCGTATTATTTGATTTGATAATTTTTTGTAAGTTTAATTGTGTTAAAATTAGACACAAAGACAATTATTTTTTCATCCCACCACCTCGGAAAGTGTAATTTTGCGCTTCGAAATCTGGCTGGAAAATTCTATTTTATTCGCTTGAGCGGCAAAGTAGATTTGAATTTAGAACATCACATATAATGAGTACTCAATATAATTGTAAATTCAAAACGTCATTAAACCTATTTAATGTAACCTCTATGGTGCCAAATTTATGATTAGAACTTTTTAAATTGTGAAAAAATATTTTGTCATTATAAATTGTTTTCTTTTTCATTTTGTCATTTCCTCGCTGAGGTGGGATGAAAAGTTACGTATTGCACTCGAGTGGAAAGATTTTTCACCTTGTGCTCGTTTGTTTCCCTCGCTGACGCTCAGGATTCTAATTTAGAATCACTCGCTGCGCTCGTGATTCAACTTAAGAATCCTTCGCTTGCTCGGTCATCCAAATCGAGCACGCGGTTAAAAAGGAACTTTCCACTCTTGTATAATAAATAACTATTAACTGCCTCCCGAATACATCATTTGATTTGCATTAACATAAAAACGATGAATAATTTTTATCAAGCGTGTTCACACACATATTGCTAAAGCTTGTCTAATGATACATGCCAAATATTATTATCTCTGGATTTGTCGTTGTGAAGAAAACTGATAAAATGTTAGTATGTAAAATGCAGACATCCTCAAAATCTCCATACAAAACACCAATTTCATAGGTAAGGACCTAATACTTACCCTCCATGTGGCCTGGTCATGGGATACCTGTATACGTCTTATAAGATGGGATTGTCTCACTGCTCGGCACAGGCCTTCCTCGTGGAAACAAACACATAAGGAATATGGGCTGTAACACCATCACGCTCGTCCAATGCCTGTTGGTACCAATTCTCGAACGGATAATCCAGTGGATACCTAAGTCAAATGCAGAAGACCAGAAGCTCCGACTCCGGCTCCAGGATTTCATGACTCCCCAATCTACTGAAGCTGTTTCGTGTTGCAGTTTCCAAAGTTGAGATGGGATTAATAATTGCCAGCCTCTTATCTAACAACCGATCTCTTCCCTTGGGCGCCGTAAAAGGCGACTAATGGACTTAGAACTGCACAACTATCCAATAGGTTATAGCGACGACGGGCTCACCACCTGTCACGCTGAGCACATGTGCAGTGCAGTCACTGTTTAGTGAAGCGCGGACTATGGTAGTGGACTGCTTTTGCTGTGCTTTTGCCTAGTTCCTGACTAACCCTTAGGGGAAGATGGTACTTCAAAAAGATCTACAGTCCTTTCATGTTAATAAGTTAGTCTTTTAGTTGTTTATTAAATTACGCTAAATATAAATAATACGCAAATACACAAACAAAATCTTTAAAAATGATTAGAATTCCTAACAAAATTTACTACAGGATCTAAATATCGGTGTAATTAATTAATATCGCAAATTCCACTCACAGAAAATGGAAACAAAGTTTTTAGCGAAGCGTTCCTTTTAATTTATTTTGTAAGAAGATTTCTCGGGATACGAGAGAATGGGAATGGTGACTTTTTATTTCTAAAATTAAGTTGGCTGGCCATTAGGGCGAAGGTACATGGCAGGTACATACCTGGTTCTATTTGCGGGAAATTAAGAATGTTAGAATTCATTCTTAAATGCCACAATAAAGCGTGTAAAATACAGATTGGACAAATTGGATAATTTTACCAAGTATCTGGTATTTGAAACGTTTATACTTACATATATATATATATATATATATGTTTTTTTTTTACGACATCCAAGGGCAGAGATGGGTTGGTAGTATTCTTTTAACCTGCCGCTACCACAAGGCAAAATTAATAATAATAAGGATATTATAGTTCTGGGTTTATTGGAATTAGGAATTAATGGGTGTATTGTTTCATGACTTTGGTAAGTTCAGTGAAGGTGGCAGTTTAAATAGAGATGCAGATGCGACACTCACGATTACCTTATAAAAAATATATAATATAGTGTAATTTTGATAAACAATAACAATACAAACATTCTACTGCCTTATTTCTCCCGCCCTCTTCCCAATTCCGTTGGGTTCCCACCATATCACCACTCACTCCCTTTCTCATTATTACATCATTCTTACAAACATTTCATTTTCTTCGGTCTTCCCCTCTGTACAAACTCCTTCACTTTCATGCCCATAAATTTCCTAAGATTTTAATAAGAATTTCAGCTCACTCATTTCGTAAAATATTTTATCTACACTCATGTTATAATGTTCGAATTATGAACTCAGACTCGAACTCATAATGTCTTACTTTTTAACACAGATGATAAAAACGAAAATTTAAAAATGGAAACGTAACATAATGACCATTATGCAACAGGTTGGACTCATTATGCAACACTTATTTTTCTTAAAAACACACAAAACTATGGCAAATGTTTTCCAGACAGCCAACAATAACTAAAATTAATTAATTTTTTTGTTTTATTTCTTTGAATAATGAGTGTAGATAAAGTAGTGTATATAACTGCCCATAAATCGGTATTAAAACGCTTGCGTGATACTATAAAAAACTCGCCAAGGCTCGTTTTTTAAAACCATGCTCGTGTTTTAATAACCTATATTATGTGACAGTTACATAAACTATTATAATGATAGTTCATTAAAATGCCAAGTTCTATGGCAAATACATGAACAACCATCGACTTGCTCCAAATAGCATAAATTCCTAAAGGGGTCTACTCACAATCCATACATCAGAGGCAATATTGGAGCAGTGGTAGGGAGCGCCTTAATTCGCCTCCTAGGTCGCCTCGTGTGTAGTCAAATCCTTACGATTTTTAGTGTGTAGAGTAGCAGCCGAATTTAGGGTCGATTTATCCCACCACTACTGGCACGATATTGATACCAAAATCTTTATTTAAGTAACGTGAGAAAACCCCTTCAGAAAACCATGACAGGAAGCGTTGGGAATATACTTCGTTCCGTCCAATAGTACCGCAAACAACACTATATCGTTCCAGCCGCAATCTCCCAGATTGCGTCGTCTGTACACATAATGTGAAATACTATTTGCGCAATTTGCACTAAATGTAATACAATAAATATGAACCCGGACATAACAGCTGCTTTGGCCCGCTGCCACCGACTTGTAACGTTACCAGCTCATGTTTCGATGCTATGTTTTGCTAATACATCCTTGTGTGTTTACAGTAGAACAGAAATTATAATAATAATATGATTAAATACACAAATCTTAATTATTTAATTTTTTTAATCCAATGGTTATATGCTAGTTGACTCATAACAAAAGTATTGAAAATAATGTTTAATTCAAATAGTATTTAGTACAAAAGGTTCCGAAATATAGCAAGACAAATAAATATAAATAAGGGATTACTGTGGAAATTAATTTAAACATGTTTTAATTTTACTTTTTTCTTCATCTGCCAAAAACGCTATCCACCATAGTCCGAGAGCTGGCACGAATTTTTGGGTAGGTATTTGAGGCAAGCTGAAAACTTGTCCTATACCTCTCCTATTATACCCCAACAGGGAACTGCAGACCTGGCTGGTGAGTAGCGGGGCTAAATTAACCCCTACATTTTTAAAAATATTATTTTTTTATTTTGAAAAATATATTTGAGAAATGACCTGTCTTTTTGAGGATCTTATTTTTTAGTTATAAATAATGTCCTATTAAAATTTCAAGTTGCCTCAAATATATTTTTTATATTTTTTTGCAAAATATTTTTGCACGCGTCTGGCAATTATAAAATCCCGACCAAATCGTCTGGCTTATTTTTTTTTTATTCTTTATACATTAAACTACAACATATAAAAATTGCATATTGCCTCAAATATATTTTTCAAAATAAAAAAATAATATTTTTAAAAATTTAGGGGTTAATTTAGCCCCGCTACTCACCAGCCAGGTCTGCAGTTCCCTGTTGGGGTATAATAGGAGAGGTATAGGACAAGTTTTCAGCTTGCCTCAAATACCTACCCAAAAATTCGTGCCAGCTCTCCTACTACCATGTTCGTGAAATTTGTGAAGTAATGCATCATGTAAACAATTACTACGCATCATCAAAATCTGTCAATATCATATTTTTGACGCATGCGTATTGATTGTTTACCAAAATCTTGACTTTACGGCACAGATAATTCATAGACCATCATGACCGAAGGCGTTTTTGACAGTTAAGCAAAAACGTAATTTAAAATTTATAATGTATTGTGTTAAATGCCTCAAAAATTATTATTTTTTGTGGTGATGGCTAAAAGTAATGAATCATTTGGGGCCCAATTAAAGAAAAGGTCAACTATTGCATATTAATTTTGTCAATCAAACGTTTCATTGCTTTTTATTATGGAAAAATACATGAGGAGTATGAACCGTAAGTGTTTTGTGATGCGTTGGCCCAATGCGGATTAGTTGGAAGAATTGGTTGTAACAGCCTCCAAAATCGACTTTTTAACGTGGTTTGCGAAGCACGTAGGACCCCGCGTTATTACAAATTTTTGGTTACCCAAACCCAAGCATAAAAATCATTTTCATAAAAGAAATTCATATTATTAATAATTATCAGCACAGACGACATTGTTCATTGAAGAAACAAATCACAAAGTTGGACCCATTCATCTTTTATTGTCTCTCTAGCTTTAAAAGGGCATTTATATTCAGCTACAATTACAAAAAGCAAATTGAAGCCGGTATCTATAGGGGAAAAGTCCATGTATCAAAAAAGAATGCAGGCAACACAATGCTTGCACATAAAAAAGAATAATTCAAATAATTGAGCTTTATTCTTGCTATATACGAAAGCAAGCACGATGAATCCATAGAGCTACTGGTTCATGGAATCGTCATTAATAAAACACAATAAACTCCGACGCAAAAGGGGATAAAAGTTTCAGTCTTTGAGTCGAGCTTAGACACCGTACCGCATAAACGATTTGAAGTAATAATTACTTGCAATGTTAATTATAACGATAAAGCACAATTATATTTAATACATTTAGACAATTGCAAAAATAGCAACCTGATTTTAGTGCTACCGGGTGAAATATAAACTTCTTTTCCTTGATTATAATGTTTCTATCAAAATTTTGTAGTAAATACATTAAAAAATGTAGATTAATTTTTATTTTTATTCAATAAAAATTTGATTAATATTTACATGTTGCCATCTGTACCTTTCTACACCTTTTATTGTATCCACTATAAAAATAATTCTGATTAAAATAGCATTCAACCTGCAAAAAGTTCTGTAATAACGTTTCGTTCATGTAACCTTTGTAATTAACGTTATTGTTACTTTGTACCGACATTTTGTTGTAAAGTTTTACGTCCACAACCTCGTGGTAAAGTGGTTTGTAAGCTGGTTTAAAGGTGTTGCCTTCTATGAGTTTCTGGGTTCGAGTCTTGGGTGATAAACAAAATATGTCAATCGATAACATAAATACGCTCAAACTATAGGTGTCTTCAAGAGACTAGTAAAGTAACACTATTTGGCACTGTAACCATTCATTTGAATGAAAGAAAGAAAGAAAAAATTGTTTATTCAGCAATACACGTTAAAATTAAGTTTCAGAGTAGGTAACAATAAAATGAAACAACATTAGAACTTAAACATGTATCACTAAAATGGAGCCCACTCAGCATAGGTCAGGAGCCTAAACTGCCTGACGCTGGTCTTCCGTGAGCACCTCAAAATAAGAGCACTTCAATGCGCCGCAGCCCTACATAATGATATATAAATAAAATAAAATAAGATAAAATAACAGTATCCATTACTACATTGCATACATATAATAAAACACAACATACACACACACACATTTCGACATAATTATTGTCCTTTGTATTCGTGTATCATACTTATTTATTTTTATATATTTACCTATATTATGTACGTATGTATCTATTTATTTTATGTATATTTAACGTATTATATATATTTGTTGTTTAGTTTGTCATAAATCCAAACCTCCCACTTTCAATTACATATTTCTTGACCATCCTAAGGTTGTCTGGTAGATATCGCTCTTAACGATAAGGCCGCACATTGTGCAAATGTTTCGTAAATTTTTCTTTGATAATTATAAGGTAAAGCTGTATGTACAATAAAGAATAAATAAATAATAAGCAATAATTACTTACATAAAGATGGCCTGATTGGAGTGGACTTATGTATTAGAAAGAGACAGTTTGACTAGTCTCCCAACAATAAATAAATAAATATCCTCAGACATTCACACCTATCAACTAGTCCAATTTTAAGCAACTAAATGCTGCGTGTGTTACGGTTTCTAGATGACGGACAAATATATTTAATAGATAAATATATATAAATATCATGAATATATATAAATATATAGAAATATCCAAGACTGGAGAACAAATGTCTGAAAATTCATCACCCAAACACACGACCCAAACCCAGGACCTCTCAGGACGGAGGTTGTCAACAATAAAACGTTTTAATGTGTACTCTTCAATAAAGGTGCGTTTATTTTTGAACAGATTTAATATTAAAGTGTAGTATTAAAGTATTCATAACTAACATACTTTTATTACGCGGACGTTAGGGGTGAAACTTACGTATAAATATTTACTGACTTTATTGAAACCTGTAATTATTTAACTAGTGCTGTTATTGCTCATAATTGTTATAACCTAAATTAAGTGAACTAACCAACAATCCAGACCTTCGTACAATGCTCACAAAGTTGAATTTCCATGAACAAATGAGAGATGAAGCAGCTCATTTAGCTAAATGAACTGACAGTTCGCAAGTTTGCCCTTACTTTTGAAACAATACGGAACTTTAGGCGAGTTGGCCGGCTAACCAATTTAATTCGGGCCTTTCGGTATTCCGGACTTAACCGGTTGTAAAGACACCATTAATGTAATTGGAATTCCGTTATTGCAACCGAGATATGATTATAAGAAGTGGAATTTTACGGCAATTAGATTCTATTTAAAGTGATTGGTTTTGTTCAAGGTTCGTAGGTGATATTCTGAGCTATTTATCCTTTTCAACTTATTTTTGATTTTTTCTTTTGAATATTTCGTCAGTTTGTATTCAAGAGTCTTTTCATTTAAAAAATTGTCTGAGTTTAGAAAATAAAATATCACTTCTAACAGTCTGTGATTGTAATTTTCTCTTATGCTATGCAAATAAACTATGACCTATTGATAAAAAAAGGGATAATAAAAAATATATAATAGATAATAGGTATAATAGCAATATAAAATTTATCCAAGTGCGATCATCGTAGCATCGATGCATTGTAGATTTTAATGTGTCGTAGCTGTGCTACGAAAATATAAACGGTCCTTAATCCACTGAACATTCAGAGCATCATTGAGATGCATGGAAAATTTAGTTTTTGCGTTATTACTTAATAATATTTATGGATATATTTTTATTATCAGTAAAATTTCTATGCTAAGTTTTTTTAAATATCTGATTTACAAGGAGTTAATCTCTACCTACCCAATGGAAGAAAAACGTAATCTTATTTTGGACGATTACATTTTTTTTCATCTAAGTATTAATCATCTATAGGAAAAAAACATATTTTTATAGTTTTGACTTAATAACAAAAACCATTAATTATTATTAATTGAAATACTACACAAAGATTATTCATAAAAATAATATCGTGTAAAAACAAAAGAATAGTATAATAAGGAGTTAAAATCTCAGAAACATTTAATTAAGCTATACTAAGCATGAAAAGGACCGTTACACAATAATAGCAGCCATTAAAACTGTTAGTGGACGTCATTAACTACACTCCGAGTTCATTACATTCGGAATGGAAATTGTTCGGAATACAGACATTGCTTATGACGTTAGGAATCCTACGAAATTTATGTGGAAAGGGACTATATTTGTGTTTCTATTGAATAAAGCCCTATGACGGGAACATTATCTCTAACAAATACTGCATTTTCATTACATTCTGTCTCAATATTTGTGGCAAATGAAATATTCCAGGAAAGCTTTCTTGTGGAGATTGGACACTTATATGGTAGTGTTAGGGTTGCGAATCCAATTGAATCTTTTTTACTAGTGATTAAAACTTTATTTATCAAATAGTTCAATAAAATAAAAGACGAAACATTCGTATCATTTCTGTTAAAATAAATGTAAACTAATGTCTATAGAGCCCAAATACATAGCAATGGCTCTATTAAACAAAACTTTACCTTAGAGATGACGGTAGCCGTGTTAGGACAGACGAGGCACTACTCGTCCGAGAGGCCACGGGACACTGAGGTTCGATCCCATCGCCTGTACCACTGAGTTTGAATAAAACTTATGTACCGTTGATTGCGAATATCGCTTACCTCATTATTGTGCCCGGCGCATGGTAACAAGCTCGCCACCTGTTATATGGGGACTTAATAAAACTTTTTTTTTTGTAGTATATCTGGCTAAATGTGGGTGTTAACACCTTCGTCTTCTCGGGGAAAAGACGAAATGATGTGTTATGTTTAGAATCTTCAAACCTACATAATGATATTAATGAAATAAATAAAATGATTGTGATATTTTTGTGCAGAAAATCAAAACCAATTTCATATATCAAAAAAAAGGTCTCTAAAAATAGATTGTTTACATTTAGTTGGATTTTTTTTAATATGACAGGTAAGCTCTAGGCCCAAATCTCACCTGATGGTAAGTGACGATAAGGCCGAAGGTGGAAGCGAGCTCCACCTGTAATCCTCAACAACTGAGGAACTGGTTATCTTACCTCTGATTGCCGGAACACAACAATGCTAATAACATTGTTATTATGGCGACAAATTTAGGTAAGACGGTGGTAGCTAGCCAGGTGGGCTTGGAAGCCCTACTACCTACCAAACCGAGCAGAAAAACCCCTGCCCCCGTGTGAAATTGAACCCTGGACCTCCCGATCTACATCCAGTGGTGTCAACCGCTAGCCCAGAGAGGCGGTAAAAGTATCTATCGAAATAGAGACATTCGATATTTATACAAAGAATAGCAAGAATATCTGTCTCTCTCGTAAATAGTTAGAAGTATGGCTGAACTAGAAATATTGGGTCCTTACCTATGAAATTGGTGTTTTTTTCTCTCTTAGTATTTTGTCTGTAACTATTAAGATTCAGAGTATTCCTAAAAAATAATTACCTCGTCTAAAAATAGACTATATATTTGAGCTCTTTTGATTTGTTTTGATAATTTGTTGTAAGTTTAATTGTGTTAAAATTGGACACGGAGACAACTCTTTTTAAGTGCCTCCCGAATACATCATTTTATTTGCATTCACTTAAAAACGAAAAATAATTTTTATGAAGTGTGATATTACACATATTACTAAAGCTTGTCTAATGATAGATGCCAAATATTATTATCTTTGGATTTGTCGTTGTGAAGAAAACTGAAAAAATTTTAGTATGGAAAATGCAGAATTCCCCAAAATCTCCATACAAAACACCAATTTCATAGGTAAGGACCTAATATTTGTGTATATCCTCCTCATTTATGTAACAACTCTAGGAGACATTCATAAAAAAAACGGTCAGACAGACACTATTTCCTTAATAGTCGTGTCTTTTGTGGGTTTCACTATCGATAAAGCGAATTTCAAAATGCATCTCGTATATGGGTCAGCCAAACTTCCTGAATTTTGGACAACGGTTAAGTGAGTAGGAAAAAATAACGGAATGGACAGGACCATGAGTTATTAACTAGATAACGCGCCACCGAAATACGCGAAACGAGTTAATACTGTCCCATTTCAAATTAGCATAGTTGAATTTTGATCAGCAGTAAAACCAGACTTCCAGTTCAGCCGTATTATATATTCGCTAATGATTCATTAATGCACAAACCCTCTGCGTTTAACGCAAAGTTGTAAATTAAACTAGCAGTTTTAATGGTGCTGTTTTATCATCGTCGCATTGTTCTAGAAACGATGTAAGTTTCCACAGTTATTTTGGATTTTCATTTATCTCGAAGCCTTTTCGTCGCTAGAGAATTTCACAAATCTTCAGCGCTTTTTCCTCTGGTAATGCATCAAGTTACAATTCTTTATAATGCTATTATATTGGGTCCTTACCTATGACATTGGTTTTTTATTCTGTCTTAGCAATTTGTCCGTAACTATTAAGCTTCAGAACAATCTTATAAAATAATTGCCTCTTCTAAAAATAGACCATACATTTGAGCTCGTATTATTTAATTTGATAATTTTTTGTGAGTTTAATTGTGTTTAAATTAGACACAAAGACAATTATTTTTAACTGCCTCCCGAATACATCATTTGATTTGCAATAACAAAACGATGATTAATTTTTATCAAGCGTGTTCACACACATATTGCTAAAGCCTGTCTAATGATACATGCCAAATATTATTATCTCTGGATTTGTCGTTGTGAAGAAAACTGATAAAATGTTAGTATGTAAAATGCAGACATCCCCAAAATCTCCATACAAAACACCAATTTCATAGGTAAGGACCTAATATTTATCGCTTACAGATACATTTGCATAGAAGACGCAAATGCATGTACTGTGCGTGTCCGAAACCCCCGACCAAGCGCTGAGGTTTGCCGCTGCTAACTAGATTGCGCGCGTCCGAATGTCTGCTAAAATTTTAAAAAATCCTCGTTGTGTGATAAAAGGTGTAGAGGCATTGGCGGCATCGGTATCTTTCAGTCATTTTGGATCGCCCGTCTCAAAAATTGCGATTGTGACGTCACAGTAGACGTTGAAAAGTTGACACGCTTGGTTTTAATAAAAACATTATTAAGTAAATGTCTATCTGTAATCCCGATCGTATCCAATGTGCACTAGAGAGAGAGAGAGCTATCTTTTGAGTTTCTCTCCTTGTTCGAATTAGGGAAACTAGTAAAAGAACTAAAGTGATTGCATAAAGCGTGTGGTAGCGGCTCTTTAAAGTACCAGCCAACCCCTCTCTTCGCTTTGGTGTCGTAAAAGGCGACTAATGGACTTAGAACTGCACAACCATCCAATAGCTTAAAGCGGCGACGCGCTCACCACCTGTCACGCAAAGCTCATGAGCAGCCCCTGCTTGGTGAAGAGCGGACTATAGCAGTGATGGCAGTGGACCACTTTTACGGTGCTTTTCCCTTATGTCTGTCTAACCCTTACGGAATAATAGTCGTGATTATATGCATGTTTGAATGGTTGCTTATAGAAGAAATATTTCGTTTGATTTTCCCACATCTCTGTTTAATTTCACCCTACTAGATACCGGATACTTTGTAAAGCTTTATTTAGCGCAGATTAGGCGTTTTTGAAGTAATACATAGCAGGAGAATGTGGGCGAAAGTGTTACCCTTCTCAGCTATTTATAATATTACGTTTATATTTCTCAGTATTTCGAAATAATGCTATCATAAATTTTATAAAGAATATTGTTATGTTTATGGGGTAAGGGCTCTCGCGTATATTGTAATTTGCAATGGTTTGGATTGCGAGGGGAGCGCGTTTAGTCCCCATTCGCTACTATAAAAAATCAACTCTTTTTAGAGAGTGAAAATACTGATGTTATAGATAGTCTAATATAATGAGTCTGAGAAAGAATGGGTCTGGCACATACAGCCGCAACGAAAAGAAAAAACTAGTTACACATAAAATTAATGATGTTCAGTAACACTTATTTTAATGATTCGTATATGTCCGATGAGTGTGATGTTGCTACTAATATTTAGTGCACGCAGCAGATGCGTATTGTTGCTGTAAACTATCACTCAAGGCACCAGAAGACCAGCGTCGGGTCATCTTGTGACATCCCAACACATGCTGAGTATGTACCTTTTCAGTGATCTAATAATTAATATTATTTATTTATCCAAAATATACATCATATTCTTGCACAACAGGTTGTTGGCGAGGAAGCGCCATCAACCTGTTGTGCAGTTCGCTTTGGCGTTCGATCGAAGGCAAAACTACCATCGCCATGGTCAGGGCATGGATGGGCGACCAAATATTGTGTTCCTCCCTGCTTCAGATGGCACGTTAAACCGTTGGTCCCGGTCGGTATTGCGACCGTTTCTACTCACCAACCTGCATTGAGTGTTCGGCCCATACTCCTCATGGGTTTCTCCATGAGGAAGGCCTGTGCCCAGCAGTGGGACGTATGCACCATGAGATTAATTGCTCGTTTATTATTGTACATTTTTTATGATTGTTCTGTCGCCTTTTTTGTTAAATTCCTTGTGATAGCAACGCCGTATTTCAGTGGAAACGTGCCGACGCGGAGGGCGTCGCACCCTTAAGCTCTAATCTGCTTAACATAAAGGTTTTTCTGTCAGACTTAAGCCGATTTCGGGCGGTCAATGTTGAGAGCACCTAAATCATTCATTCACAAAACTTTTACCATAATTAGGTGCTTAGGGTTACCAAGATACTTTGGTAGTCAATAACTAAATTGTACTCCACAAATGTAATTTGAACGTGAGGAGATTGATAGGTATAGAAAAAAATATATATTTGTCCTCAGCCAATATACGTCCCACTGCTGGGCAAAGCCTTCCTCATGAAGAAACATGAGAAGAATGGGCCGTAACACCACCACGTTGGCCCAATGTGGGTTGGTGGGTAGAAACGGTCAATAGCGACCGGGACCAACGGCTTAATGTGCCTTCCGAAGCTCGGGGGTCGAGATCACAAATATTTGGTCACCCATCCGCGGCCCGACCATGGCAAAAGCAGGTTAGATTTCGAACGAATGCCAAAGCTTTCGAACCACTTCGCCACCGAGCTCAGAAAATCAAGCCGAAAAAGTCGTTCTTTTTTTCGGCTTAAAATAGTTTGAGCAATTACTATAGCACTTATATTACCTTTAAGGGTTAATGAGCTTTTTTAAGTTTTCTTAAAAAACGTAGTGCACGATATGCAAAGATTATTGTCGCTACAATAAAGTTGCTTTTCTCTTACTGCATGCGAAACCGGGACAACTGTCAGACAATACAACACCTCAACACAAGCTAGGAAAAACATATTCGTCGAAAGAAAAATACAAAAGCTTATTCTTAAGGGTCCGGCGAACAGTGAATTTTTCATACAAACGTAATACCAAAATCATTTTTATTTTGAGAATATCTGGACATATCATCGCTGTAAAAAAAATTTGTTCAATATATTTATAAACATACACGCTGAAAATTTCGTGGTTGTTTTCCCGCAATAAAATGATTCTATCTTTGTAGTATTACAGATTGGTGCAGTTTCTTTTAATTCAAATCAAAGAATAGCAGTTTTACGATTGTGATAATCGAAACTCGAAAGCAACCTCGAACCAATAGTAGGAATCAGCCGCGCGCGCCGCGTCCGATCACCGGCTGGGGTCATCGCCCCTCGCGCTGTCAGCTGATAACTCACCATTTACTAAGAAGTGATTTTCATTTTCCCTTCATACTTTAACGGGCTTAGGACCGTCGTAAATACTTTTATTTACACATAACTACGCACAAATACAATTTTTAATGGTTAAACATGTTATTATAAAATGATTATTTATCTACTGAATTAGGTAATAAAGTATTTATGGCATACTTAAAAAATGGGAATCAACGTATTTACAATGACTTTATTTACCTAACCTAAAAAATGTTAACTATTTACAAATGTACTACAAATACTTACACTTCCCGGTAACGGAGTAAGTTCAAACTGTAAACCACTGCGTTCCACACGAAATCATGCACGTTTCACTTGATTAGCTTTTAATTAAAAAAATGTGTCTCTATCACGTCTTATCAACACCCAGTCAAGTTGCTCTCGCACAACGCGCTGATAATGGGCACCCATCGTGCTGGTGATACAAGTTATCCGGGATAACAATACGTAGCATTCGTGGGTACGTTTCACCGGTCAAGTGACCTGTCACAAAATGGGGTCCAATTATGCAGCTGTTAATTATGCCGGCCCATACGTTTACAATTACACCATAGAAACGTACTCCACAGTTGAAAAAACGTAATGGCGATTCATTTCACGGCAACAATAGCGCATTTGCTTGCGTTGTCGCGCGGCCGGCATTCGCGGTGCAACTACTCAGCGGCGGCGGCGGCCTTGGTGTTTACGCAAAGGCACCGCGCGCATGCGCACGGCGCGGCGCGCGCGCAGAAGTTTGTGTGGTTTATGCTGTATTACTTTGACTGTAGAGCTTCTTTTGCTTTAAACATTGATTTCGTGCGACAAGCAGCACCCAAATACGTCACATCTCGCACAAGTTACTATCGTTTCTCACGCTTTCGAGTTAATGATTATTTATTTGATTACTTGAGAACAAAAATATCTTTATTTGCCAAAATAATTCCCGTGATTCGACAGTACAAATAAAGGTAATTCTTTTTTCTGCCGGAAAACAACCATTGAAAATTCAGCCAGTATAAATATATGCGATTATATTTCGTAAATTTTTCGACGTTTTCGGACATATTTTCCGCTTATTTGTTTCATATTAAAAACGCAATTAATCATTATGTAATTTTAACAGAAACATATAAAAACACTTTCTTAATCCGAATAACAGCGATGATTTGTCCAGATATTATCAAATTGAAAATGATTTTGGTATTACGTTTGTATGAAAAATTCACTGCTCGCCGGACCCTTAAGACTCATACTTGAAAACAATTTAAAATAAAAGCTCCAAGTTTCCAAGAACACAAGACCGAAATCACGCACAGAATTTAGCACCATTTAACCACAAAGCAGCGCCGTAACACACGAATATATTTCATTTCATCCTTTGAGGGTGGGCTGTTATGGAAACAGGAGTTCGCGAGTTTCCGGGCCCATTCACTGAGAAGGAAACATCGGAAAGATTTATTAAATTCAACCGAAATCTCAACACCCACATACTCATATTAAAAGGGAACGTTTAAGCGTGTTTACGTAATGTGTTAGTAGTCGTCATTTGTTATTTCGGTCGCGGTGCGTATTGTCTGATCGTTGGTGGATCGTTGGTATATCAATCGAAAGCCCAAGCGTACTAACCACTACACCACCGAGCTCCTTCTATACACTCACACTATAAAATATAAATATCTTTGAACACCCACGCTTATCAACTCGTCCAATATTTCAAAAAATGATATTAAAACCTCTGTTTATACAAAGCTGTACTAAAAGAGCACATTTTATTTTCAACTTAAATCTCTTTCATTACAAAGTGCGATGCCAATAAATCTTCAGTATTTTTAACGTTAATTTTCTCAGGTACATTTATTTATAGAGCTGATTTTCTTATTTTAAAATAAATTACAGCATTCGGCAGACCTTGTCCTATAATTATCACAGTTCTTTTATTCGTGTTTGTAATTAATGTTCAGGAAATTTGAACACTTGTCTGAAGTGTTAATGGGTGTTTTATGTTAAATTTAATAATAACCTGGAACTTAACAGTTCTTGGAAGGTTTGAAGGTAGTAAAAAGTTTTTGAGGAGTCAAATTAAGATGTTGCTGCCAATCTCGTGTTCGACAACTGGTGAATAATAATGAAGATGTCTTTTTATTGTATTAAAAGTACTCGTATTACCTACTTTTTAAATTTTCTTCAGCTAGTCAACGGAACCTTAATTTTATTTTCTTATTGAAAAATTTTCGATAACCTTTAGTTGTTGATTGTAATGGAAAATATGGTAAGCTAGGGAAGTTACGGAGCTTCGGTTCTGGTTCCGAAAAGTCGGAAGTTCTGACTGATTTGATTCCGATTTCGGTTCTGATAAAATTGGATTGGTCAGAGCGTGATCAGAGCGTACGCTTACAAGTTTTGACTCGTTGCTGGGGTATCAAGTGTTATTTTGTGTTATTTTTTAATATCTTTGTGTATCTACACTTGGGCTGTAATAAAATATTTGTATTTGTAATTCCTTCCTAAACGCATCTCCGCTTTCAGATGTTAGTTTTCAGATAATTTTATCGAAATATAAGTTGCGAATTTAATTTTTTTGTCCTACAACTTCTCTTCCAACTTTGGTTCTGATTCAAACTCCGGTTCCAATTCCAAATCCGATAAAACAAATTTAAAAACTTCTGTTCCGACTCCAGTTTCGATAAACTTACTTCCGTACATCCCAATGGTAAACTACAGAATAGAACGTAGATTTTTTTACTTCTAAGCTTCAATGTCGTTGTAGTTTATGACATCTTTTAAAAAACCATGTTGATGTAAAGGGAGGGTAGAAACTTGCTGAGTTTCTTGCCCGTTCTTCTCAGAACAAGGCCTCCGGTAGTTTTGTGAACGGATGGAGTAGTTTTTCTGTTTCACTTTTGTAAAATGTTTTTGACATTCATAAGCATGCGCTAAGACGCATCTAAACTGAATAAACGTATTTGAATTTGTCGTCCCGATGCATGTCCGACTGCTACGCTCAGGACTTCAGGCAAAGTAACCCCTTGGAGGGCACCGCGAATACCGGAGATCGCAAACAAGAGATATTTCTATTGTGTCTCGTTTTGTGCCCGTTGACTAGTTAAGGAGTATACGAGTAGTAGCACCAACAGGCTGACCAAATCATGACCAACAGGCTGGGCTGATCAAATTTGTGGTTAGAACCAATGTCAGACAAAGGAGAAGATGACATAAGAGGATAGGCGGCCAAAACAGTTTGAGGATAAGGAGTAGTTTCTCAAACCATGGCAAGCATATAAAAGATGATAGTGATATTAATCAATAATGAGGAAAGAGAATAAGCAACTGATTGGGAATGTTTGGGTATATAGTTCTTATCAGGACATAATATCATCTCACCTGAATATGCTCGAAGGCTCTAGCCACTTGTTACTACTCTTTCACGGTTTTTTCATCTGACCAACCCTATTCTTGTAAAGTTAAATGTGGTCTTAAGGAACAGAGTGCTCCTTGAGCTCTGCCTACCCCTTCGGGGATAACAGGCGTGATTGTATGTGTGTATGTTTAAGGCCTTCGCATATATAGTTTTTTTGTCTAATATGTCAAAGGTTTAAAGTTGCGTAGCGAGCTATGGAAAAGGCTATGCTTGGAGTATCTCTGAAAGACCGCATCAGGAATAACGTGATCCGACAAAGAACTAAAGTCACCGACATAGCTCACCTGATTAGCAAACTGAAGTGGCAGTGGGCTGGTCACATTATCCGTAGAACTGACGGCCGTTGGGGCCGTAAAGTTTTCGAGTGGTGACCGCGTCTCGGTAAACGTGGAGGACGCCCTGTGACCTGAATGGTATGTCGATAATCGTCGGTTAGCTGGAGTGGGCTAGATAAGAACGGCTGTAAATCGCGAGAGGTGGCGTACATTACGGGAGGTTTATGTCCAGCAGTGGACAGGAGTAGGCTGATAATGATGATGTTAAAAGACATAAAAACATAGGGCACGAGAAATACACGTTTTTGCAATACAAATGCTGAAAAATATGCAGAATGTACATAAATATTTTGAAACTATGTGGCATGGGCTAATTGCTGGCGCGAATAACGTCGCAATAAACCAAATGCCATCGAGCTCCGAATGCGGTGGCATAGTGATTAGTACGCTTTAGCCTTCGATTTTGAAAACAAGGCTACTTTCGCCATGGTTAGGCCGTGGATGGATGGCCAAAATCTTCGTGATCTCGAGCTCCTCCGTGCTTCGGAAGGCACGTTAAGCCGTTGATCCCGGCGCTAAGACAACCGTTTCTACGAACCCGCATTGGGCCAGAGCGTAGTCGTGTGATGAGGAAGGCCTGTAATAACAGTAAATTACAAACTCAACATTCCTTTTATGTAATTACACGAATTTCGGAGACCTCGTCTTATTTTGAAAGGTAACAAATTAAAAAGATACTAATTTTAAGCGGGGATAGTAAAAATAGAAAACTACCTACTCTTCTAGAGTTTCTGTCTTCATTATCACGAATAGGTGTAATTAATTTGGTGTCGCCGGGTCGGCCCTTAATTACGAGAGCCAAATTAAGACAGTCTGTGAGGACATTATCTAAGAAATTGTCGCTGCCCGTGTGTGCTCTTTAGAATATGAACCTTATAAGCGTGCGTTTGTTGCTGTAAACTTTAATAATCCTCTTAACCACACTATGGGGTACTTACAATGTGTGAAACACGAATTTATTGTTGCGGACAAAGTTATTTATAGTCACCGAAATAACGTGAAACGTCATCTAAAATTGAAAATACTAATATTTTAGGCCTTTCTAAATTGAGACACAGTCATGAGGAATAAGGACGGAACACCACCACGCTGGGTAATAATATTGGGTCCTTACCTATAAAATTGGTGTTTTTATTCTGTCTTAGTATTTTGTCTGTAACTATTAAGATTCAGAGTATTCCTTTGATTTGTTTTGATGATTTGTTGTAAGTTTAATAGTGTTAAAATTGGACACGGAGACAACTCTTTTTAAGTGCCTCCCGAATACATCATTTTATTTGCATTCACTTAAAAACGATAAATAATTATTATGAAGTGTGATATTACACACATTACTAAAGCTTGTCTAATGATACATGCCAAATATTATTATCTCTGGATTTGTCGTTGTGATGAAAACTGATAAAATGTTAGTATGGAAAAAGCAGAATTCCCCAAAATCTCCATACAAAACACCAATTTCATAGGTAAGGACCTAATAGTTGCATTAGCTATATTTGTCAAAAAATCGTCAATATTCGTTTTTTAACAGCAGCTTTTATGTTTAATAAAGTAACGGTTATGTACACTACTCGTCTTCAGCCTATACATGTCCCACTGCTGGGCACAGGCCTTCCTCATGGAGAAACACATGAGGAGTATGGGCCGTAACACCACCACGCTGGACCAATGCGGGTTAATGGGTAAAAACGTTTGCAATATCAAGCTGGACCAACGGCTTAACGTGCGTTCCGAAGTACGGAGGAGTTTGAGATTACAAGGTTTTGGTCGCCCATCCAAGGCCTGATCATGGTGAGCTTCTCAATATTTTTGGCCTTTCTAAATTGAGACACATAGTCATGAGGAAATCGTAACACCTACTCGCTGGCCCAATGCAGGTGGTGGGTGAAAATGGTTGCAAGAGCGATATTTATCAAAAATTCGTGAAGCTGCGTTTTTTAAACGGCTGCCTTTGTTTTAAATAAGTAACGGTTACGTAAACTTCTGCTATTTAATATTTATTACGTCTGTAAATGAAATTGTCGCCAGAAAATTGTCTTAGATGCTCTCAGTGAGCCACACTGGTGTACTCTTGGGAGCGACTTATAAATGTTAGATGTATTTGTACTACTCGGGTATAGCTTGAATGACTCTAGCTTCTTTTAACTTTAACGTAAAAAGAATGAGGTGATAAATTGAAAATTTTACTAATTAGTACTTTATTGGAGTTGATCGCTATGTGAGAGAGTGGTTGAAAATTGCCAACTCTGTTATGAAAATCAAGTCACTCCTAGTGTAAAACAGAGTCTCCTACCGCTATCTGTGTAATAATAATAATCACAAGGATCAGACTACTTGGTATAAACCCGTACTTGGATCTAAAATCTGCCCACCACCGGTCGAGCTATTAATAAATTTAAACAGGAATAACAATAAAAATAAAATTCTTACAAAATAAAAGAAATTAACAAAAGAAATGCTTAAAACTGGATGACACAATTATTACTAGATCTTATTACTAGGCAGCATTGGCCATGAGGAAGGCCTGTGCCCAGCAGTGGGACGTATTGAGGCTGTGGACGAAAGATGCAAAAAAAAAATAAAGACTAAACTACGACTGGAATTAGACTATTATGGCTTCGACTAGGCTTAGACTATTATGGCTTCATGCATGCTAAGATCTCAAAAATCTTTTGATTCGACTTTTTAATATCTGTAGTATTAGTATAGAGTTATAGACATTCTGTAGTATATTTAGATAGATAGATTACTCTTATTGTGTACACAGGAAAGAAAATTATACAGTAATTACTAAAATCTAGATGCCACAATTGGCGGTCTTATCGCTAGGCAGCGATCTCTTTCAGACTACCTGTCGATGGAGAGATAACTAAAAAAATAACACAGGTGCACAAAATTACAAATTGAACAAAAAAAAAACAAAAAAAAAAAGAAGAAATACACATAATAACAAAAGAGTAACAATTCTACAAGCTAATAGTGGATACCTACATACAACACACACAAATACGTGTTCCCTCCTTCCTACAGCATGGGTTCCTTCAAAAGAGGCATGAAAAGGCATCTTGTGAGCCAGCAAGGTGGAGGTCGCTTGGCCTCCATCCTTTGGTGCTGCCCTAGCATCCTTCGCAATTGGACTTATCTACTGCTTACCATCAGGTGGTGTTAAGTCATTTGCTGGGCTGATTGTATATAAAAAAAACATATAATAGTTACAGGAATAGGAGGAAAGCAATTGAGTAGCAGCAATAAATATGACTAAATAGGAAAAGCTCAATTGTAGTTTCAGCAATGCACCAGTGCACCCGAGGCGGGTAGCTAGTACTTAATAAAGAACTTTATTCGAAGTCACATAAGTTTTACAACTGCTCCAGAAGAGACATGGGTTCAAACCTTCATCTTTTTCTGTCGTAAAAACAGCAATGCTTGTTTTGTTGTATTCCGGTTTAAAAGGCACGAAATTACTGGATATTGTTACTTTTCATCTTATAATCATGTCATACATTGGAAATATAGGGCGTTGCACAAAAATCTTTTTCATTTTACTCGTACTAGAGAAAACTTGAAAATTATGAAACCAAAAAGATTCCTATCTTTTTGCAATACAATAATTAAAATTGAAATGCATCCGATTTCTTGCGAGAAATCGACTTAAAAACTATGATAATGTTGACTGCACGTCAATTCAAAGCACAAAAGCCTTATTTGCTCTAATTATGAGAGAGCGACGACAGCTACCGAAGATGAATAGAAACTGCAGTATATATGATATTTCTGAAGAATTCGAAGCTGCAATGCTCGCACGACTTTTAAAAGGCAGAGCGTGAAATGCAAAGAAAATGAATACAAAATCCCGACAGAATGAATCGTATCCGCTACGCATTCTGGTGCTTGTATGTTGGATTTTTATGTTTAGATTTCCATACCATTTAGATTTAATGGTTCTGAAAATGCGGTTAGTATCTTGTATATATAGCATCATTTACCAAGTAAAAAAAGGGTGTGTACCTTTTGTTTGCGAAGAGATAGAGTATGTCCGGAAATAGTTAAAAATGACTCGAAAAAAGGAAATAAAAGTGAAATTAAACAAAATTTAACTGCTCGCATAAATGGTTGACAAAACAGTGTTTTATTTTTCGTATTTTTCCCTTTCTTTGACATGAATATCTTTTTCAAATTTGAAGTTATTTCTGGAACTAAAGCGACTGAAGAACGAGGTGGTAAATATCTATTTTCCGACAGAGTACGTATTCACAATATCTCTGAGGGGTGGTATAAACTGGCGCTTTTATATTCGTTCGTGTTCGCCAACATGCTGAATATGAAACTTTCGAGGATGACATGATGAATTATTAATCTCACTTATCTTTAGTTTTACCTGAAATACAAACATACCATCATCACGCCTTCTTTCCCAAAGGGGTAGGCAGTTACACCCTCATTTCGCCAGATATCTTAAGTCTCTATGTTACAGGTGGTAAGACTGTTTCCATGCCATATAAATATTTATTGAATTTACAAAAACATATTTAATTGCTGTGTCCGCTGAATGCTTGTATATCTAATTAATAGTCAGATTATTTTTTTGTATGTAGCTACCGTGTATTTTATTTATAATTGTTTGAGTTGAGACGTATATTTACGCTTCTGGCTCCCCACGAGATAATGGCGTTATGAAGCTGTTTGTATGGATTTTAAAGTTGTGATGTTTAAGGTCGATGTATGTATTGCTGTGCCATAGCAGTGCCTCTTCACATTTTATCTTGGATTCTACGGAAGATCAATGTTGTGAGAACATGACGTTGTCGCAACAATATACTGAGTAGTAGCCATTTCTGTGGCACATTTTTATTGTATTATGTGTATTAGATAATAAGTTAAGATGTCACAGAATAAATTCTTTTTCTTTCTTTCATTATATACACAGTAAACTGTATATGTTTTTTTTTAAATATGACAGGTAGGCTCTTGGCCTTCATCTCACCTGATGGTAAGTGACGATAAGGCCGAAGGTGGAAGCGAGCTTACCTGTAATCCTCAACAACTGAGGAACTGGCTATCTTACCTCTGATTGCCGGAACACAACAATGCTTATAACATTGTTATTATGGCGACAGATTTAGGTAAGACGGTGGTAGCTAGCCAGGCGGGCTAAGAAGCCCTACCACCAGCCTAACCGAGCAGAAAAACCCCTGCTCCCGTGGGGAATTGTACCCCGAACCTCCTGATCTACACCCGGTGGTGTCAACCACTAGACCAGAGAGGCGGTGAAAAGGGGTTTTACATCTCTCATGTTCGGTAAGTAGGTCCTTAATATCCCCAGATGCGGGTTGTAAGTGATCAATTACCGCCATAGGTTAATAATGTAGCTAGAAAAACCCTAGGGCGGTAAGTAATTTAAAAAAAAAACCCTTTCAAAAAGTTCGCGTAGATGTACGCGTGTAACCATCTTACTGGCACTAGACATCATGCATTCAGCCCAATGACAAAAGAGGTCGCTTCGCTATTTTCATCAATTTTGAATATCGAACGGCGAAGCTAAATTTAGTTCTTGAAAATAAATTTATTTATTCTTGTGACAAAAGGGGTCGCTTCGCTATTTTCATCAATTTTGAATATCGAACGGCGAAGCTAAATTTAGTTCTTGAAAATAAATTTATTTATTCTTGTAATGCCTTTTTTTCCACTTACCTCACAATCGAGATGTAAAGCAGAGTAGTTAGCTCGGGTGTAAGCATCAATTGCACCCTCGAACTATAAGCGCCCTCGCTGCGCTCGTGCGCCTAAATATCTCGGCCTGCAATTGATGCCTTACAGCCCTTGGCTACTAATCTACTATTATTTAAAGTCAGTGAAACAGGAGGTGGGATCGCGATTCCCGCGGCCACTCAAGTAGTACCCCGTCCGTCTCAACTCGGCTACCCCTGCCTATCATATCACCATCACACCCCTGGGGGTTAACAGAGATATTAAGTGCACATTTAACAGGAGGCAAGCCTGTTGCCGTGCACCGGGCACAGTGTGTTCCAAGCGATATTTATATAAACTGGACATAAGTTCCTACGTTCCTGTGTACCTACTATGTCCGGCATAATAAGCTCAAACCTTTTCTAGAGGTGAAGAGAAATCCCATTAAGATCGGGTCACGTTCGCTACGAATTTTTCTGTAAGTTTGTCCAAATTTTGTGTAGATATATGAAATTGGAACAAATCAGATGAACTGTTTGGTGAAGTGGCCCATGTTCCAGTCCTGAAAAGGCAAATACTTGAGTGGTGAATGCGTATAGTTTTAATTAAAAAAAAAAAATAACTTTTTTAAAAATTATGACAATGCGATTAATTTGAACGATTATAAATAACATTATAATAAATAAAATAAAATACATACGACCTCCGTGGTGCAGTCTCAAGGCGTTGCTGTCGCAATCTCGAGAGGTTCTGGGTTCGATCCCTGGTGGTGGCAAACGTTTGGGTGGAGGATTCAGGCATTTGTTCTCCAGTCTTAGATGTTTATATATATTTATATATATTCAGGATATTTATATGAATTTATATCCATCCTCTAGTGCTCGTAACACAAGTTTGAAAAAGAGAGCGGTATTCCTTCCTTAATGGTCAGCAACTCATCTGCAACTCCTCCGGTGTTGTAGATGTCTATGGGCGGCGGTAATCACTTACCATCAGGTGAGCCGTCTGCCCATTTGCCCCCTGTTTCCATAAAAAAAGCTGCATTAGTTGTTTAAAGTTGATAGGTGTGAATGTTAAAGATATTTATTTATTATTAGGTCCTTACCTATGAAATTGGTGTTTTGTATGGAGATTTTGGGGATGTCTGCATTTTACACACTAACATTTTATCAAGTTTCTTCACAACGACAAATCCAGAGATAATAATATTTGGCATGTATCATTAGACAAGCTTTAACAATATGTGTGTGAACACGCTTGATAAAAATTATTCATCGTTTTTATGTTAATGCAAATCAAATGATGTATTCGGGAGGCAGTTAAAAATATTTGTCTTTGTGTCTAATTTTAACACAATTAAACTTACAAAAAAATATCAAATTAAATAATACGAGCTCAAATATATGGTCTATTTTTAGAAGAGGCAATTATTTTATAAGAATGTTCTGAAACTTAATAGTTACGGACAAATTGCTAAGACAGAATAAACACACCAATTTCATAGGTAAGGACCCAATATATATAAATAAATATAATGAGAGCAACAAATGAAGACAATACAATTATGAATTCTTAATATCCGACGACAAAAAGAACTTAAATCGTGTGTTAAACGAGTGCGAAGATATGAGCTTCTGGGGATGTGACAAATTATGTGCTGCTAAAAATGAAATGGGGCTGCACATAGGTCTCCCCAAATGCACGCCAACGTGCTCGATATTCGGCCGTTATCATCCAGCCCACTCCAGCCAACCTACGAATATCTCATTTTGTCACATAATAACCTTTATTGTTTACCAATATAGTTACATGCAAAATTTGCACAATGCTGCTTTGAGCTTTTCACCGTGGTTTTAACACACAAATCCGCGTCCGTAAAAGTAGTCAAGGATATAGTATTTTGGATTACGTCAAAATCGAAAGTCAATCCATTTCTCATTTTTGTGTTTTCCGTTTATTATTGTTATACATTATCTGTACCCTGAAATAGCTGAAAGAATACCCTATTTTGACCTCTCGTGGCTTAAATACAATGTGCGATTTAAAATTCCATTTCCGCGGCCATGATCACATGAGTTCCGATCCGGATGGAGAGGGCATTTCGGTGGAGGTTCCGGCTCGTACACCTTTGCTTTAAGCCGAGATTCGCCGATTGTACTCTTTTTTGCCATATTAATATCACCTATTTTATGTAGGTAGAGTTGTTAAACCTGGATGTTGGTTTTATTCATGTAGGCAAAGAAGAGAACTGCTACCCTACTTTCTAACCATATTTAAATGGATTTGAATCGGATTTCTGTCGTTGAATACTATTGAAATTAACAAAAGCGCCACATTGATTCAATATTAAGCGGTTACTATTTGAACTAACTTCCTATTTTCTATTTGCGTTCAAATTGGAAATTGCTAAAATTTGCTAGTCTCTAACCGAATTTGACGCTAAATATTGAATATTGAATTGTCATTATCATCGGTTATAGAGTAATTTCCAAAATAGAAAAGCAGTTCATATTATCCACTTAAAATGTTATCAAGGTGGTGCTTTTGTTTCATTTAATAGTGTTCAATGACAGAAATCCCATTATTGGAACCATTGAATATCGTTAAAGTTGCCTTGAAGAAGAAGAGTAGGTGAAGATGCTTATTCTGTTTTCGTCTTTGTTTCTCTGGACTCTACTTGTATTTAGTCTTGAAAGGAAAGAGATAGCAATGCGAGACACTATAGGTAAATCCTTTGTAAAAAAAACTTCTAATCTTAGCAAGTGGTGGATAGCATGGGAATTACATGCGCTAAATGCGAGCAAAAAATTACTGCATGAACCACTTCATTTCTGGCTTGAAAGAGGCTACCGTAAATTTACGGATTCGCAATCTGGCATGTGTGCAGCTTGATTGAGAAAAGGGTCTTAAATATTATGAGAATGGATATTAACAATATTGCTCTTACATTATACTCAGAATAAAAATATGCCCTTAGAACATCCCTGTGACTAGTGCAAACAGCAATCCTGAAAACCAGAATACTTGGATCAAGGACGCTGGCTGCCAGAAGTAAAGTACATGCTGCAAATTCCATTGAGTTCACAATAAAACTTCAAGCTGTAATGAATGAGAATAAAGACGCGACGGGGCTTTAAGTATTGGTAAAGTCTTCTGTGTGTTCAATAATTCCTTCAACAAAGCAACCAACTGTGCCAAGATCCTAGCGAAGACCGAATCATTAATTTGCGAGATCCTGCGATAGCCTGAGCCGGGACCACGCTATTCTGAACTATTTGTCAAAGGGCATTATCAGAAGGTACGGTAGGCAAGCTTAGACCTTCCCACGAATTAATTGCAAGATTGTAAGATATGATAAAACGTAAAAACGCACTGAGCAAGGTGAGGGAATTGGAACACCGAATTGTTTTACCGAGATTTTCTTTGAAAGAATCATAATTAAATTGTTTTTAGGAAGAACTTTATTTTGCTTTACAATATGTTTCTAACGCGCCAGTTTAAAGATTATGATAAAGCTAACGCGTGGACATAGTAGGATGAATGTTGAAGTAAATAATTATAAACATTTAAAACTTTTGATTAACTAATTTTAAATTATGAAGATTTTCTTATGGTAATCATTAGCCATGACACTGTTTGCAATAGTTTAAGTACTACAAATACTTAATTTTCATTTGGGTGCAAAAAAATGGTTTTTTGAACAATATCTGTGGCTCGCTTTTGCACACCGTATCTGATCCTAACAAGTCACTTTGCAATGGACATTTGTTGTCATTTCTATGTAGAAGTACAGAAAGAAGCCTTGGTACTCCTCCTTTACTCTAAATGAACCGTAAAACTCGATTCGAGTCCTCTGTACAAAGGCGTTACTGTGAAAACAGTTTTCAGAGTGCCAGTGAAGTATATTTTCAAACGGAAAAAACTGTTTTCTATATTTAGACGGGTTGGCAAATATTATTTTATTTCTTTTTATCTGTAAGCTTGGTGCGAGACGTTTTTTACATGACTACATAATAAGGTCTAGATAAACAGAACTGCTCACCCATTTAGGTAAATAATGAAATAAATAAAGTCGACCGAAAGAATGGTCGAAACAGACGACCTCCGTGGTCGAGTGGTCTGTGCGCCGGTCTCAAGGCATCGCCATATCGAGAGGTCCTGGGTACGATCCCCAGTGGCGGGCAAGTGTTTTGGGTGATGAATTTTCAGACATTTGTTCTCCAGTCTTTGATGTTTATATATTTAGGATATTTATATGTATTTATCTATAAAATATATTTGTCCGTCATCTAGTATCCGTAACACAAGCAGTATTTAGTTGCTTAAAATGGGACTAGTTGATAGGTGTGAATGTCTAAAAGGAAAAAAAAAAAGTAAAGTAGTTCAAAGTGCCCGGAATGTAGCGTTGAGACCAATACGACTTTCAACAAATTAAAAAGAGAGCATATGCCCTCCTTGCGGGTCAGTAACGCATCTGCAGTCTTCCGGTGTTGTAAATGTCTATGAGCGGCGGTGATCACTTACCAATAGTAGGCCTAGCACGGGCCGGAGAGAAAAAGTCCCCGGAAACAAATTACTCATTGCCTCTCGCTTCTGCGCGAAGGAAGAAGCGAGACGCAATGACGATTTTTGTCTCTAGGGAATTTTTCTCTCCGGCCCGTGCTAGGCCTTCAGGTGAACCGTCTGCCCGTTTGCCCCATTTTTAAATTTTTGTTACAAATTATTACCACAGGTAAGCTCTTGGCCTTCATCTCATCTGAGGGTATGTGACGATAAGGCCGAAGGTGTAAGCGAGCTTCACTTGTAAATCCTCAACAACTGAACTGGCTATCTTACCACTGTTTTCCGGAACACAAAAATGCTTATAACATGCATGCATGCATGCATTATGGCAACAAATTTAGGTAAAACGGTGGTAGCTAGCCAGGTGGGCTTGGAAGCCTTACCACCAACCAAACAGAGCAGAAAAACTTCTGCCCCCATGGGGAATCGAACCCAGACTTCCCGATCAACACACGGTGGTGTGAACCACTACACCAGAGAGGCGGCTAAAACTTTTTACGGCGGCTTATTTTACATAATTTTTTTTTCCATTTTTAAATATTAAAATCTTTTCCCAGGATGTTAAACATGAAATAATATTTTAAGAGAAGTAATTTAAACTTTTATTTGGCCGGAATCACCTAATAGTACGAATTTTAAAGTACAATTCAAAGTCCATTAGATGATTGGAAAAGAGTATGGCAAGAGGGGTTACGTTTCTTTATGGATTCAATAATAACCTTACTAAAATAACTCAGTTCTTAATATTTTGCAGCTGAAACGAATCTTAACGCTTTGTATTAAAAATAAATTTTGATCTACTGCTGCGTGGGATGAAGTTATTGGTTTTAAGTAGGTGCTTTAACTTTAAAATAGCATGTAACTTGTGGCGATGTGTACTTAGTATCTACTTAGCTGCCATTGAAATTACGGATGATATTGCCATTTTTATAGACACCAAAAGTTTCATGATCTTTAATCACTTATTGGTACGTTCAGGCATGAAATTTTACAAATATGTATAATAAAATACATTAATTTATAACTAAAGAATCATATTTGCAGCAATCATTCTAACTTGTTTCTGTCTCAATAAATAGCAAAGCATTTCGGGAAGGTGGGACAGCAATAGATACAGTAGAAATCAATTCATAACACATTAAGCTTCCCACGATGCCTTTTGAAAGCAGCAGTATCAAAATAAATCTTATTCTCTTAACACAAGGCTGTAAATCACGAAACTCATGCTGCTAAACAAATTTCCTCATATTTTCAACTCGCTATCATCATGCATCTAGTAAAAGGAAAACCGGTTTCCTGTCCATCCCCTGTCTTGTTTTTATTCGTTCGCCGTTCAAGATCTATTCTCCATCTGGCCGACAAATTACCTAGCCTATCTGTCATCTCGTCTGTAAACATACCTATAACATTTTTCCTCACACCTTCTGTTTTCCAAAATATTTTCCTGGATCAAACGGCTTGATTGATGTTCACTTGGTATGTCACCGACTAATGTTGGGTAGAAAGATTGATATGTTCCCACAGGAATAGAGCACGTAACCCGTATATTTATCCTATTTGAATGCGAATGCGATATCGGGCCTGATGAAAGGTACGAACTTACGAGGATAGCAATGAAGTGGGCTCAAAACTGCGCTGTGCTTCTTGAATCGTGAAGATTTGATGCGCATATAAATAGGCTGTTTTTATCATACTGTCAAAACATTGTAAAAAAAGGATTCTAATGCTGCCAATACATGTTGAATACTTGTTATTTGAAGTTGAAGTGTATTGAAACATTTGATATGCTTAGAGTAAATCAAAAACGTAGCACTGGCTTGTGATGCGTTCTTCAAAACATAGTCTGTTTCTCAGAACATATTGTTGCGAGGATTATCAACAATATTATCATCCAATTAACTACTTCTGTTTTCAGTTAGACGATAATTCTGTATTCTGCATAGTTTTTAATCATATTTGCGAAAAAGCAAGGGCATCGATATACCCCGCAGTGGCGCAAACTAGAACCTAATCTTAAAATCTTACTAGTTCTGGAGCCCAAGGACCTCGGGTGGCTCCTATAGAAGTGTAGGATTGCGTATATGTTTGGGAACTTAAAGAGTAATTTCAGAGACCAACTGAGCGTGGCTCACACTATCCTACTGCTTGTTCTTAGTCTATATACATCCCACTGCTGGGTACAGACCTTCCTCATTTAGAAACATGTGAGGAGTATATGCCGTAACGCTGGCTGGTGGTAGGTAGCAACTGCTGCAATAGCGAGAGGGACCGACGGCTTAACATGCCTACCGAAGCACGGCGGAGGTCGAGACCATAAAGTTTTGGTCACCCTTCCAAGGCCTGACCATGGCGAAGGTAGCTTTGTTTTCGATATCGAAATCCAAAGCATACCAACTACTACACTTTCCAGCTCTACGTCATTAAAAGAGGAGTAAAGTGGTTCCGCAAGGATTTTTGTCAGTGTCTTTCTTTTTGTGCTGAATTTTAATGCACGTTTCGTGCGTCATCATGATTAATTATCGCCCTCTAACCTCTGCGTTTGAATAAAGCTTAGAACAAATAATCCTGAACATCGCTTGCCTTACGAAGGTACATTGTACAGCCAGAGCATAGCTTCATCCTACCTCCTTGTTACACGGGAACTTAGATACCCCTCTTTGGCGTGGTGATGATTAAAATGTTATGTTTATAAGCCAGCAATATTTTAATGTATTTCTTTGGTGTAGTGTGGGTGTTTAGCCCCTTATCCTACCCCTTCGGAGAAACAGGTGTGTTGATAGAGAAAAAAAGAAAGAAAGAAAGAAAGAAAGAGAGAAAGAAAGAAAGAAAGAAAGAAAAACATTTATTCCGACACAGACACGAGACATTATACGGACATAGCTATATTACACACAAACAAAGAAAAATACTGGAATACAGTAAATATCTATTTGAAACTGTCTCACGGCTGTGTTAAAACAGGTAGCCAATTCAGCATGATGTCAGGTTTATGAGTCCTGACGCTGGTTTTCTATTCGCACCTTATATATTTTTTTCTTGACAGCTGAATGAAGTTAGTATATGATATGATATGTTATGTGTGTGTATGTGTATTCTTTGATGTAGGTATGGGAAACCCTACGCCGGTTATTTAAGTGAAAAATACAAGACCAGTAATAAAGTCTATTATTTCGATAGATTTCCACATATAACTAAAACACATACACATAAGTAATAATGAGCACGGGTACACTAGCAGAAGCGATAGAAATCGTGAAAGATTAAAGTTCTAAGGAGAAACAAATATTTCGAAAGTCTAAGCTGATCGCGAATGTAAGGGCGGAGTGAGAACGAGCGTGCGTCTGCCTTGAGATCGTCTTTCTGACTGCTTGACGGAGCTGCTTCGACTGAGCACTCCGGCGCATGAACAATAGACTGCGAATACAAAAGAATGTTTACTGCACAACGGTCAAGCGTGAGCGAATTTGCTATACTAGCGCGCGCCCCGTTCTCACTCGTGCCAATTATATGTATGCAAATTTCTATACAAAATAATTAATGAATTTTAAACATGTAATGTAACTTAATATTAAATAGTAAATAAATCAATAAATTGTTAATTGTAGCACAATTACACTAGCCACTACATAGGAATTCGATAATTGGACAAGATTTGAGCTTGAGCGTTACGTTGTCCTCGTCGTCCTCAGCTTACACACGACCCACTGCAGGGCACAGGTCTTCTTCTTCTTTTCCCACTCTAGGTGGGGTCGGCACAATATGTCTTCTTCTTCCATTCTCCTCTGTCACTTGACGACTGACTCAGCATCCACTTCTTTTATTCTCATATCATTCTTCATGCATTCAATCTATCGCTTCTTTGGAATTCCTCTCACTGTAGGTCTGTCCAAACGCATGAGGTGTATAAGATATAAATTTCGTTTAAACTTATCTCATAGCCCTTATAAAATTCTGTCTTTATTGATAATATTTTATCAATCAAGCGGAATGTAATAGTGTTTTATTAATTCAATTCGTTTAGTAGTTCATAAATCTCGTCACTACAAGTTAATGAATAAATAATAAAATTATATATATTGGGTCCTTACCTATGAAATTGGTGTTTTTTCTCTCTCTTAGTATTTTGTCTGTAACTATTAAGATTCAGAGTAGGTACTCCTAAAAAATAATTACCTTGTCTAAAAATAGACTATATTTTTGAGCTCTTTTGATTTGTTTTGATAATTTGTTGTAAGTTTAATTGTGTTAAAATTGGACACGGAGACAACTCTTTTTAAAGTGCCTCCCGAATACATCATTTTATTTGCATTCCCTTAAAAACGATAAATAATTTTTATGAAGTGTGATATTACACATATTACTTAAGCTTGTCTAATGATAGATGCCAAATATCTTTGGATTTGTCGTTGTGAAGAAAACTGAAAAAATTTTAGTATAGAAAATGCAGAATTCCCCAAAATCTTCATACATAACACCAATTTCATAGGTAAGGACCTAATATGATTCGCTTTTTAGTAAGAACACATTCTAAAGAAAAAATAAATGCCGGTATCGTAGGAACTGAGGATCCACTCAGCAGGGCAGGGTAGGCAGGGATACTTTGTTTAAATGACTGTATGGGAAAGAAAAAAAAATACAAACTTTTATTCATGCGAATGCGATTTGTCTTCATAGCTGAAAAAATCACCAAGTAACTTCCTATTTAGCATTTCCCAGCATACATTTCAAACTCGATAATTTAAAGTGACAAGTAAAGCCACAGGCGCGGCTCAGCGAGCAATATCCGCCTGGATTGCTGTGGCAGGCTTTTATCTAGATTGCTTTAAGGCTTGCTCGCCAATTGCTCCTAATTTTCTGTGAATAATTGACTCGCTACTCGTGGTAAGGGACACTCGAGTTCTAGGAGATTGTCTCTATGGGCTTGCAATTGTCTGTGATTCTATTTATTGTTTTGTTTTGTTTGACATAATGAGCATTTATTTCTATCCGTTTTTTGTCCGTTTTTTGTAAGTGGATATTGGGTTCAATCCGCTTTACCGAAGGGTGTGTATGAAGTTAATAATGAGACTATAGGAAGCTTCACCCACCGCTTGTACCACTGAGTAACATCGCTTGCCTTAGATTGTGCCCGGTGCATGGCAACAGGCTCGCCACCTGTTACATGGGGACCTAACATATCTGGCGAAAGTGGGTGTTAACCACCTTTGCCTACCCCTTCGGGGCAAGAGGCGTGATTATATATTATTTTTGTAAAAGAAGCGAATCATAATCCTTGTGAGCCAAGATCGTAAGTGAAAAGCAAGAGGAAAAAAGTAACCGGTAAAAAGGGATTTAATTATGAATTATTTTATATATAGTGGAAACTAAAGCCAAAAAAATAACTATTGCGCTTTTATTATGCGCTCAAAATCGCAAATTATCATAATAAATATGTACATAATTCTCAGACTTACCTAAGACTGGGCTTACAACTTTCTTTTTTAAAAATTTACTTAGAAGTTGTTGAACAAAACAACTTAGACAAACACCTTTAAGTTGCTATCGCCAAGACGTTTTCATTCATAAAACCTTCACATCTATTAATCTCTTCATTAGAAAGGCAATTTATATCAGGCACCAATATTATTCATCATTTAATTTGCTACCTTTTCACATTAATTACCCACACCTTCTATTAAAGCAAATCCGTTGTCCAATATATCACAAATATGAACTAAATATTTGCTATCGGTAACGTAATATTTACTCGGGTTCTATATTATTTACCGATGGTCTGATATTATTGATCAATAAGGACTATATCATTAATGGAACCTGATTGTCAACGGGAATGTGGAAATAGATGATAGATAGTCTATTTTCATGTGTTTAGTATGCGAGACATTGAAGGCAAGTGATTATTTTCTGTCTGATGATACGAACTAGTGTTTGATTCAGTTGCATTGGCGTGATTGTTGATATTTGTTATGAATGCAGTTATCGAGTGAGATTGCAGATGTTTTAAGTTAATAATGTCTATAACATAAAGGTATTAGTTTGACTATTTTACATTATAATGTTCATACCATTTATTGTCATTTCTTCTATTGAACATTGTGAACACCAGAATTAAAAATACAGCAATATTGTTACTAGAGTTTTAATATAGGTAATTTATGAATTGCATGAAAAACATGATTCATCAATTTTACACACCAACAAGGAAGACTATTGACTATTGAATATTTATTGTAAAAAAGGTTAAAACTCTTTTCAGGAATATTGATAATTTTGTATAAGCTGACTGCTGAAAGTTCTCCTTATCCTAATTTACCCAAAAATTGTAACGAGGTTAACGGGTCTTTGAGCCAGTGCCAATGGATATTACAATAAAAACAAACGAGGTCACAGAAACGATCGTTCTCAATTCACTTGTTGCTCCTGCTTATTATTTTATTTTCAAGTCGTTAGGTAATTAGTACCCATGTTACTATAATTTAATTTTTAATTGTAAAGGAGAGGATGTAAATTTTTTATGGGATGTAAGCAAGCAGACGGGTCATTTGATGGTAAGCAACTACCGCCGCTTATTGACCCTCGCAACACCAATGGAGTCACAAGTGCGTTGCCGGCCTTTTAAATAGGAATACGGTCTTTTCTTGAAGGTTTTCATATCGTACTGGCTAAGTATTGCACTTGTACTACAGTACAGTTTTTCAGTAAAGTCAGGTCTAGGCTTATGCTAATCGTAAGGTCCAGGACACCGAGGAATATGATAATATAATATATAATCATTGCTTTTGCTTGCTACTACTTCTATATTATGTCGGTACGTCAGTATCGAGTGTCGATCTGGCACATTATTAATTTCGACTGTGATATTATGTTTTAATAATTGTAATTGTTCGAAATTGTCGTCCCTTAACCATGGTCTAGGCTAAAAGTTTATTTTTATATCGAAACCGAAGTATTTGAACAATTACGCTGTCAGACTAGCTTTAGTGGATATTACTATAAATCAAAATCTAATTATATTTACTATCGTGACGTCCTCAAGCAATCAGACTACAAAGCTACTCATTCACTCTCCATGTGTGTCTGTACACACACATGGAGAGTGAATCAAAAGAGTCACAACCATGAACAAGTAATTATCGTCTTTATTCCCTTGTGATAGAAGTCATTTACTGTCAAAAATGTATAGAAGTACATACTCTTGGCAACCAATCGATAGTAGCCAATGTTATAAATTCCGAGCCTGTCGTTCATTGTACCGAAAGTGATTGGACATTCACTCAACCGAGAGATTTCGTTCGACTTTACTGATATTTAATTTTCGAATATTTTTCTCCCTTTTCATAAAAAAGGTGTACCAAGGAGTAGGTGGTAGGCTTGAGACTTGTGAGATTTGATCTTTAAAAAAAAGCAACTATTTTGGACTACCAAAGCAGTTCAATGATGTGTGGAGCTATTTTAGTGCTTGCATGGGCCTGTTGACAGTGTTAACCTGTTTAGTTCCTTATTGATGATGCCGATGAAAGTGCTCAAATGGCTTATAGGTTATTTGAAAAAAAATCAGTCACTTGCCCGATTACAAATGCAACCAATGCGACGAAACATTATTCCACATGGCACTGTTTATCATTAAATGTTTTACTAAAGTAAAACTGTTATAAATTCCACTATAATAAATTCTATCTGTTTTATCTATGTTCTCTCTGTTATACTATAATAAATTCTATCTGTTATAAATTCCACGAGTACAAACTTGTGGGCGAATGCTAATATAATATAAAATATTCTACACGATATCAGTTACACGTGCGAGAAGAACTTGAGTCCCGACGGGCTATTCTTTGAAAACATAGCAACATTACCTTCCACAGAAGCACAGCAGTTTGTTAATATGTAGCTGAAGCTCTTCTGGCTACCAAGATACCTATTTAGCTAGTTAGTGCTAAGAGAAAGTCACTAGCTAACTTTGACCGCCTCATTTGTGGATAACTGCGTTATGCACAAAGTGTTGATATTGTATTGTTATAATCTACTAATTATATAAATACATAAATATAATTACGACTATTATCCCCTAAGGGTTAGTCAGAGACTGGCAAAAGCACCCCAAAAGCAGTACACTACCATAGTCCGCGCTTCACCAAGCAGTGACTGCACATGTGCTCAGCGTGACAGGTGGTGAGCCCGTCGCCGTTATAAGCTATTGGATGCAGACTCATGTGATTGTTAATAAAAATAAATATTAAACCTTGTTTATCTACTTTCTTTATCAATTCTAACAAAGTAGTGTTCTGTCAAAATCATAGGGGCCTCATTACACTAATATGCCCAGGGCCTCCAATAGGTTAAAGACGGGCCTGATTGGATGGTTGTGCATTTCTAAGTCCATTAGTCGCCAGTTAGTGGTCTCGTTATATGGTACCTATATGAAATTTGTGGCATAAAATCATAAGCTTTGAGTGTTATACAAAAACATTATCATCATTTATACGCCATATGAAGCCTACAGCTAGACAAGACCTCTGCTAATATTCTTTTTAACAGACCCCATGCAGTGACTTTTTGAGCTTTGCCAGGTCGTTGCTTCAGCTTTTGGGGGGCCAACAAGCAATGCATTACGAAGCTACCACTAGAGAGCGTAAAAAGCAAAACATTCTGTAGCTAGTCAACTGGCACGAATCGAGACACAATGGAGCATTAATTATGAACACCGGGTTTCGCGGTGGCCGCCAATCAAATCAATAGCGATCGAATGCTTATGATTACTACCAGAAGGGCTTTAATTACTTGATAATACTACGACATGAGTTAAACGATATTTACACAGAAATATCATTTATCCTTTTGTTTCTAGTTAAATAGTTTGCTGAGTCACGCACCGGTACTTAATCAAGCAGGTGTTCCGAAAACTTTGAGAAACTACACCTGTGGAGCCAATGAAAAGCGGCATAAATTAGCAATACACTAAACCCGAGCTGACACGGTACTAACCTTGCGAATGGCACAACACGACATTAAAATAGAACCTAACATTAAATAGAAACATTGTAATCAGTATGTGCCTTTAGAATAACGAGATTCCTACCCTAGAGACCCGCTTAGCTAATAGGTTGTCAGGCGAACAGCAAAATTGAACCTAAATCCCATTTCGTTAGGTTTAACTGCTAAAAGACCAGATACCATGTGCTATGCCCACTTCGACGATACAATTTCTAATCTGTTTGTTAGATAGGATCCCACAATTGCCGCGCTGGCGTTTCGCAAATTAGTTATTACAGTTTTGTGGAACGATTGTGAAAATGAAAATTGGCTGGTAGTTTTAGAGTCATGGCTGATGGCTGATTGTACCTTAATTTGTGCATTGTCGACGATTTTTTGGATATTATATTTAGTTAAAAATGACTTCATCATCATCATTATCATCATCATTATCAATGTTGTTCTGGTTAAAAAAAAACTTTTATTATTTTAGATGTTAAACTTAATGTCAAGAAAGCGAATGCAAAATCAATCCAAGCTCCCGACGTCCGTGTATGTCTCATCTCTTTATTTATATTTTATTCAGAAATTCGGGGCACGTTATAAAGCTCTAAAGGAATATTTAAGACCAAAAGAGATCATCTACCAACTTTACCAATAATCATGATCCATTAAAGGATTTCTTTAATGGAAAACTTTGGCCGATATAGCGATATAACTAAGGATATACGGAAAAAGTTTTAACGTGGTTCCTTTGAGTCTTTGAGAGTTCTAAGAAAACTGTTCTGTGGCTCGTCAAAGTTTTTTTACTATCGATATGATTGTAACAAAGCTCCCAACTTCACAGTTGGTATATTGAAAACATTATTGAAACAAGTAATTGATTTTAGCAAGTGTAAGTTTGGTTCTCATTTTATATGAGAGTCGCTTTGGCCTGCGCCGCAGAGCTACACAAAGAATCTATAAACAATTAAAATTTCCTCGTTCTTTTAAATGGCTTCATGTGGAATACTATAAATAAGCAGATTATTGTTACGGACCAGGCAAGAGCCGTCCTCTTTTATATATCTTTTTTATATTCGGGTTGTAATTATCTTTGGTTTAATGTCTTGTCATTGATTTTCTTTCCATTTTTCTGTACTGTTTTCTTTAAATACTATAAAACCCATAATTCACTAAGCCAGCGTTTTATTAAAGTTTTACTATCACTCAGCAACACATAAATTGAACAGATAGAATATAGATTTGTGTGTATACAACTTTGTGTTCCTGCATCATTCGTAAGTCTTAGTGCCTATAAACTGCTTCATGGTGAGAACCTAGTGACGCTATTTCAGAAAAAAATTTATGGGCCTACATGTGATCTTTATAGTTTTCAAGTTTGCTGAAGAGCTCCTAGTCTGCACAATAATTAATGACAAACAAACATTATCATTAACAAACAGCCTCCGAACTATAGGCAGAGGTGTTAGCACTCTCATTTCGCCCGTGCTAAGTATCAACTATTTTGATTTTCTTTGTCTTCCGGTAACATAAGTGAGAAATTGATAGTTAAGTTGGATAGTTTAAGACCTCCCAGGATTCTCCTAACAATGTTCTCGCAGCGTCAGGGTTGTCACTACCAGAAGCCATTAAGGGAAAAATAAAATGTAAAGATAGTAAATGTCAAGTTAAAGCAATTCTGCGAAATGAGAAAGAGAAATGTCCATAAAAGCCAGAAATGGATAGACACCATAATAATACAATATATAACACAAAAATGTATTCAAGATAATTTTAAAATGATAATAGTAATAATAGTAATCTTTTACTTTTTACGGTTCAAACATTATATCTATTACTTTTTCTTGCTGTTGTGTATTTTCCGGTTTATAATCCAGCTTTATTCTTAACCCCTTGGAGGGCACCGCGAACACCGGCGTTCGCAAGCAATATATGCTTCTATTGTGACTCGTTTTGTGTCCCTCGTTAATTTAATTAATATCCCATTTTGGAAAGGTAAAGCCTATTTAGCAATGTCTTAAGTGGTTTTTTTATTTGTCTTCTCTTTTTTTTTTGTTTTTTTATTTGTCGTCTTTACGTGTAAGAGCCATGTAGGTGTGTCCTGATAAAACATTTATTTTCTCATTTTATTTTACCACTTTGTTGGCATGATTGATATACATATTGGTACCAAATTTCTACTTTCTAGTGCTAACATTCACTGAGATTATCCACGGACGGACAGAGAGACAGAAGGACTTGGTGAAACTATGAGGTTCCTAGTTGACTACGGAACCCTATTAACCATTACTTCTCTGTAGTTCAAACAGAAATTCAAACAGTCAGGACAGATCTGGGTACATATCACCAAATGAATTTAGGTGAAGGTAAAAAGTAAAAAAATTAAAGAACTAAAAGGGTAAGAATTACATAATCTTTGGTTAGAAAATTCCTGTATAGGCAAAGTGATTAATTAAATTTAAATATTATTCAAGAGTGCTTAGAAGTCAAGTTAATTTGTCATTGTCCAAGCTGCAGACATTTTTGACTACTAAATAGTTTGACTTCAGGTGAAGTTACATGCCTTCGTGGGCAGCATTGGTCATTATAAATGGACTGGCTTCGACCACTTTCTTACTGCTAGAAGATAAATACAGGTAGTAACACTGAAGAAAAGCGATATAATAAAAATAACGCAATTGGAACATCACTATATCATTTTATTGAAAAATAATTGGAATAATATCGTATTACTTTCAGTATTAAGATAAATATTATTATTCTTTTTGAAGAAAAATACTGTGCTTTTCCGCATGAAATTGGTGAGAAAATTTGATGTTGCGTTAGTGTTTTTACAGAAAGTACAAGGAACATTCACGATATTACAGAAGCCGATATGCTATACTATAGGGTCAAGGACTTTGCCGAAGATAACAAACAAAAAATGCTAATTATGATAAAACAGAATCATTAAAACGTAGTAATTTCAAGGAGACAAAACTAGGTATAAATTTACAGACTAAGCTGTAGTCTTTAGCAAGGATCTAGACTACTATAAAATAAATAAAGATTCCTGGGACCGCCCATCTCGAGGAAGTATGACGTAAATTATTCAAATTAGATCGTAACAAAGCGTTATGAATGCTAATGAATCCGCTACCAGATACAGAAAAATGTTCTTGCAAAAGTGGACACTGACAAAGATGGTATGTTGTAAGTAGAATTATTTTAAAAGTTTGAAATTCACTTATTGATATTAGTACTTATTTAGATAAAGTCCATTTTTTCAATTAACGTATCGTAGTGATGCAAAAGAGTATTTACATTGACGCAAATAAAATAGAAGTAGATAGACTGTATATAACGGGTATTGCGATTGCGATTACAGATACAAAGGGATCTGCAAATCCAAACAAAGAGATTAGGAAAGATAAACTTATCAATGAAAGAGTCATAAAATTAAATATAATTGAAGTAAATGGTAATGGAAATAAAGAGATAAAATGAAAAAACAATAGAAAAGTAACAAGCATGATCTAAATATACCGGTATTCCTTCATTGAATTAAAGTATCTATTTCAATATAATAGAATTATTTGTTTGCTAGGAAGCGTTATATATAATATTCAATAGAGGACCGCTAACTCGACTACCTACAAAAGTTATTGTCAGCAGAGATTTCAATAAGAATAATTTTCAATAGCAAGAAATGATAGTACAGATTTTTCTTATATTGGTATTTTGACGATTTCTGCTATAATAGAATATTTTATCAATTCGTGAAAACCAATAATGATTGAACTGATTCCTCGGGGTACGAGATTTATTCAAACTGTCGTGACATTTGAAATTTGACTAATATTTTGTACAAGATAACAAGGGCAGTGGGACTTCAAGTGTATTAAACAATTTAAGTCAATAAATTTTCATAATTTTTATGAAACCTGTTCTACTATATTTAAAATTTTATAATGAACAATAAACAAAATAATTAACAACCCGAAATGCAAGTTAAAATCAAAACATTTAGTTCAGAGCTATTTACTGCAATGAACAGAAAGCTATGGAAGTTTGTTTCTAAAGTTTATTATAAAACCAAAACATAAACCGTCGGAAATAAATCAACCAATGATGCCATCAAAGGTCCCATTTGGAAAATTGAAACGAAAGTACCTACGATTGTGCTTTGAATGCCCACCTTTTGAAACACATTAGACGAAAAGATATTCCGGTTAGGGACCCAAAACACACATTCAGAAATTCCGACCCAATTTTATTAACCGTAACTAGTCTAATTATAAAGCCAAATTGGCCACACCTCAGGTACAGTGAAATGGGCGAAAGTGTACCAATATTTAATGTGAACTAAGAGATTAAATTGAAATTTTATCACTTTACACAGTCACGAGCATTAATATATTCTTAGACGACACTGTGACACTTATTGCTAAGACAACAATGTTCCTTTTAAGTTAAATCTGCTCACATATATTTACTCTTTACTGTACACAATTTATTTTTTACCATATTTTTTTACCATCCGTGTTTTTTTTATTTGACTATAGTCTACTAACAAAATCTTACTATAGTCTATAATTTCTTAACATCAAAACCAGATTGACGTTTTTAAAATTTATGGACTCAAATTCTGAAAATTTCTTCTGCCACTGCCACTTAATGGGGATCATACTAGTATCTACTCACATCGAAGAACCTCAAGACAGGCCTACAACCACCTTGAACTAATAGGAATTACTAATATGAACGAAGAGCAATATAGCTCAAAGCATTGTTTTTGATATTGTATTTTATCATTCTAAAATACAATTTTCGATTAAAATATTATAATCAGTTGACTATAGCCAGATTTAACTATAAAACTCGTAATTACTTCGTCTGTTTCGTACTTCACACGTAATAAAGTACAACATTAACCTTAAACTTAACAACAACGCGTAAACATGTTCAGTTAACCACAAACTCCAACATAATCTTTGACATTGTATCATAAGTAGCGTAATATTTGGGTAAGCGACGTATATTCTAGAGCTACTCCAGGTTTAAACGTACTGTTCAAATAAAATAGTACACAAGCAATTCATAATTAGAATTTGATGGGTGTGAATAAAAGGGTTGCTAAAGAAATTAGTTCTCAGCTTTCAATAAAAAAAATTACAATAATGAATTTTATATCACCAGTTTAATATAACAAAGTTCTTTCTAATTCTTAATAAAAGAGTACCTAAAAGTTCAGATAAAATTAATAATAGTAATTCTGCTTTTGAAAATTTATTGAAAACAGACATTGATTAAGCTGAATCAAAGGCATCTGAATAACGAATTATAGGGGCTTTAATTAATTACCAAGCGTTATTAGAAGACACCGCAAAGGATCAGTCATAAAAGCTCGCTATTGTGATAACTGAAGCCACGTTTGCCCTAAAATGGAATAATTCCCGAATGTGACTTTTGAAATGTTTTTGTATCGTTGGATCTTTTTCCATCTTACTCTTTAACTATGGGAGTTATATTTAACACATCCTCAAATAAGTGTTATATAATAAATTGATTTCTGTAAAAGTAATCGCTGAAACAATCTTAGACCCTTGAAATTCCATTTCAAGAAAACCTCTTAAGTCTTATTCCGTTTTTCCTATCTGTAAGGTACCCTACTGTCACTATGGCATTATCGAGTCTTAAATCTGAAACAGAAGCAAAGTAATTACCCAAGTTAAACAGTAAAAGGTCAGGTTTGGGCCTATGAATCTCGGAATGTTTGCTTAACATGTACTGTAGACATTGTAGGAACTATTTTGTGCGATTCTACGGGAACTTTCTAGTTCCGTCTAAAGAATCACAATCGTAGGGTTATGTGGAATAATATTTATTGTATTAATCTATATAAACATTCTACCATTAAGATTTATTACAGTGAAGTTGAAAATTCGGCCTGAACGTTAATAGAACGGGTCTTCTCTTTTCATGACATAAATATTCCTATTGAATAAGGAACAAACTAAACTACTGATATTTTCGGGCGGTCGCGAGTCTGATCCCACCGCCTATACCACTGAGTTTGAATAAGACTTGCACAGTTGATTTTGAATATCGCTTGCATTACATTGAGCCCGGTGCATGGCAACGGGGCTGCCACCTCTTAAGACATATCCGGTGAAATGTGGATATTGAACATTTCTATCTACCTCCTTCGGGAATAGAGGCGTTATGATATGTAGGGGGAGTACGGGAGACTTGATCGGTGGGAGAGTTAAACGACCTTTTAAAAATCATCTTAAATTTGGTGCTAACGAAACGTCAAGACCGTCATTGGTAGAGCACAGGAGGCCAAATAACAAGCACGCCATCATTTTTACAATGACTGGTTTATTTGGCTCTTAGGTTCGAAAAGGTGTTTTTGTTGCGGCGGAGTACATTTCACTGAATTATGTAGTTTTGAGATTGCGGCTATGTTTGTAGTGGAACATGTTGTTTTTTATTATTATTGTACTGCTGATTATTGTTGTTTGACGTGTGCTCAGTGTTTTTTCGCTAAGATTTATTATTTCTCCCTTGTGTCAAATGTTATGACAAAGTGGTAGATGCGGGAGACTTGAACCATGGCGGGTTCTGGAGATATGTTCAGTGGTTCATGTCTCCCTCTATAGGTTCACTTAAGAGACAGAAATCTGGAAAAGGCAAGCAAAATTAAAAAAAAAATGATGATAGTACAACTGAGTGTGAAGACGAAGAGGTTTGTAGTTCGAGTAATAGTAATTTTGCAGAAACTCCTGACAGGAAAGACCTTTGGTATTGTTTTGTTTGCCAATCAGAATAAATTATGGCCATGCGTATATATCGTTGATGCCGCAGATATTATATCCATGAGATATGTGTAGGACTTAAACTCTTAGATGAATGTGATCAGAATCAGATTTTTATTAAGGCTGGTTAATGGTAACAAATGACTAGATAAGCAAATAACAATAACAATTATATAATTTTATTTTGAAAGGTAAGAAATACCAGAAACTTTGATTATAGAAACGTTAAATGTTTAATTTTGCTATCAAGAATTGATAAACAATTTTTTTTCTTGTATAAAAGAAGAGAAACTATTTTTATTTAAATTTAAATGAAGTTAAGAAAAAACACTTCTTTCTATCCAAATTATCTTTGAAACAATTTCACAAAATTACTGTAACAGGCGAAACTATTTTGGCTTTGAAGCCAGTTTCGTTATCAAAACGTAACTTGGTAGTCTAGCGCGATACTGTTTAGTTTTACAACGCAAGTACGTTTCTCTTTAATAATCTAGACAGAACAAAACGTGCGCTGTTAAGCTCTTCTTGACCCCGGCAAGTGTGTCGGTGCAAACCTTATTATGGTGTTTAATCCTCTTACGAAGACTCCAGTCATAGTGCATAGCTTAGCAGAGGTATTTTCTGACACATTAATATATTTTTTTATTTCATAAATTTTATAACAGAAAAAATTTAAGAGAAGCGTCCCACGCTTCTCTTAAATTTTTTCTGCTGCTGAAACCATCTGATGGTAATCAGTAGGCGAGTCTATTTACGGAAATAGCTAGAGCCACAGAGAACAGCACAGCTCGAGCCACCTCCACCTGCTCGCCCGAGCTGTGCTGTTCTCTGTGGCTCTAGCTATTTCCGTAAATAGACTCGCCTACTGATTACCATCTGATGGTTTTGAGTCATTTGCTGTTATTTTACAAAAAATAAGAGCGTGTGTGTGTGTTTGACGTAATCAGTAGTATTTATCTTCTTAAATGACCTTTTGAAAAGCCAACCTCTAATACGCACATTGTTCAGAACAGGCTTCAAGAAAATTCTTTATTTATTCTTTTTACACGACGTACAAAGGCGGACCTTATGCCTTGATGCATTCTCTACCAGTCAACCGGAAAGCGGACTGAGGAGAGCTAAAATGATGGTATTATAAAAGTGAAAAAAAAACAACAAAAATAGGATACTAAGAAATATACACTAATAATTGTTAGTGATTGGAAAAGTTGACGTTATGGGAAAATTACAATAACTTTGAGTCTAGAGATAACAAAGAAGGAGCTGTCAGTTACTAACACAACTAACCTTAGTCGAAAAAGTATTCTGTTGTTTAATATTTTTTTTATCCGTTATTTTAAAAGTTTACTTTAGTATTTTTTTATTATAATAATATGGGTGGGCTATGGACTGTGTATGCTTTCTTATACTTTATATAAGACATCATATAAAACCACAAACTTCTAATGTATAATGAAGTCAACAGAAGGAAATAAAGATTGTCACCTCAAAAATGTGTATATGTATACATATTTTTGTATTTTTGGGCTCAACTGTACTATGAACGACAAACAGCGTAGGTACTTGCGTACGAACAACACTGCCTTACTATGAACTATGCTTTATCTTCACTGAGAATGTGAGGCAGGCCACCTTCTCTTGTATTTTTTATGATTCGTCGTACAATTATTACTAAACTAGTATTTTCATTGCGGTGCGAGGTGCACCGTTCGGGTGGTCCAGTCGTATAAAAAATGCATAAGTAATCTTGTACTGCCTTTTATTATATAAGACTTTCACGTTTTTTTTCGGGACTTGCTTTATATTAGATGTGAAGTTTATGTAATTCTCATGAACACAATAAATATGTATATGCTAAGGAAATGTAAGGCAAACAGAATTTGTATGTTGCCATATGAAAATATAAACAAGAGGTTAACAGAACAACATTTAAAATTTAATAATGTGACTGGTGTATATGCCGCTGGTGTAAAAGGCAGCAGTAGCCGAATTGGGACTAACGGGGCACTTCTCGTTCGAGAGGCCACAGGAAAAGCGGGTTCGATCCTACCGCCCTGTACCACAGAGTTTGAAAAAACAGTTCATTTGAGAATATCGCTTGCCTCACATTGTGCCCGGTGCATGGCAACAGGCTCAGCACCTGTTACATGGGGACCTAAGATATCTGGCGAAATGTAGGTGTATAACACCTCTGCCTACCCCTTCGGGGAAAGGGGCGTGATGATATGTTATGTTGGTGTATAGGTATAAAACGATATACATACATTCTTTCAAAATTATGTTTTCTTATGAACATTTATGCCAAATAGGAATATTTTATTTACGCATTAAGTTCTTATGACAAGGGAGTTCTTATTTGAAGTCTTTACTAGTATATTTTACGATCGTCTGTCACACATACATAAGTATCAATTACAGTCCAATATGGCTGTCAAGTCAAGGAAGGTCAGCCACCTGAGGAGGTGCGTTCAGTCTTATTAGGGTAATTGGTGGTGAAGCGTGTAAAGCTACACTTACGGGAACCGCTGTTAAAACGACTACAAACCTAACCTGTTTTTACACGATATACCTTGAAGTACAAACAATAGGAAGGAGGAGGAGCAGCTCGGTGGCATAATGGTTAGTACGCTTTGGCTTTCGATTGAAAACAAAGCTACGTCATGGTCAGGCCGTGGATGGGTGACCAAAACTTGTGATCTCGAGCTCCTCCGTGCTTCAGAAGGCACCTTCAGCCGTTGGTTCTGGTCAATATTGCGACTGTTTCTACCCACCAACCCGCACTGGGCCAGCGTGGTGTTGTTATGGCCCATTCTCCTAACATGTATGTCTATATAAGAAGGTCTGTGCCCGGCAGTGGAATGTAATATATATACTGAGAACAAGGACGATACTAAACGAAAGGATTGCAGCTTCATCAAAAGGTTCAGATGGGCCAAACGAAAAGTACTATTAACTAGCGGGGTAATATAAATTATACATATAATATTAGTAAGAGTAATAAAAGCGAAAGGCGTGTACCAGGTATGAAATGGAAAGCTATAATCACTACCCATCCCACTAGCATAAAAAGTGAATATACTCGTATAATTTTCAATCAAATTTTAGTTCGAAAGTGGAGTATTAATTTCCAACTAGCTGTTAACCGCGACTTCGTCCGCTGTAACTGGTTTTTAACTATCCCACGGGAACCCTTTAATTTTCCGAAATGAAAAGTATCTCAGATGTTGACCAGGTATATAAGGTATCACCATGCAAAATTTCATTGAAGTCATTCGGAGACTAGCCAGTACAAACAGACATAGAAACAAAAAAAAATTTTTTTTTGTACTATCCTTCTTTTAACATCCTCCTGACTTGATTTTAAGCATTTTTTTCTATGAACAGACAGTGGACCTCTACAGTTATGTTTTATTATGTGAAGCGGAGATTACCAACGTTTGAATGAAACGACGCAAAAATTATGATGAAAAAATATACTGAGATAAAGTTTACAGTGACAACCAAAAAAGAGCGAGACATCGATCGGATTTCAAAAGTAAAAAAAAAAAAAGAAAAATAGACAAAATATGTTAATAAAAAAAGGTTGCTCGCCAAAAATATGTTTAAAGATTTTTCATTTGTCTTGTATCCAAGTTATTCGAAGAAAGTTCGAGCATTTCTGAGCGAAGACTATGGTATCATTTCCACAAATTTCGAGCGTAATAATATGCATTACAACGGTACATTTCCCGCAATCAATTTCATATTTATTGGTCCAATGGTCTGTAATATAAAAGTGAAGAAATATTTCGTATCGAAAGAAGTTGGTCAAGGGTGATCGTTTGTCGCCGGTTGTTTCCACGGGAACTTACTGGACCTTTTCTTATTTTGAACTTTATTGAGGAAACGGCGATGTTAATATTCTATTGGCACGGCGGTATGTAGTTGTAAGTTCTCTTATTCAAAGATGTTCATAATCCTTATGAACTAAAATGGTTATATTGATAGTTTCAGTAGTAGTTATGTTATAGATTGTTATTGATAGACGGCTATATGGATTTCAATGGCCTTAAATTTATCGTCAATGATTTGCAGTTCCATTTTGATTAAGACTTCTGAAACAACTGAAAATTCTTAGAGCAACTCTTAGATATTTAAGTAAATTTCTAAATTATCATGGTAATCATAAAGTTTAGGTAAATTAAAAACATAATAATTTTAATTATTTGATTGCCATTGATATCTTCGTTGACATGAGATGAGATGATATTTCAGGTCATCGTTAACATTACAACATAAAGAACTCTTAAAATAAGTTAACGAAAATTTTCTGGTCTAACATTAGTCAAAACTTACGTTAATGATTAAAAATCCCTTAGAGAAACTCAAACAGGTTAATTGTAGCAGAAATCGAAGCTGTATAATCTGCCACGTCGGTGATTTGTTATCTGAAACCGCAGTGGTAATGACTGACCCAATTTAAAATTCGATAACTCAGATTCAGCAATCCAATAACGCAATGGTTCGTATTAGCTAAGTTACCGAATTGAATTTTAAGGTATTTTTGATTGAACCTTCGTCCAATTTTGGATAGGAACATAAGTCTGAAGGCTCATAAGAAATGTGAGTAAATATTAACAAGCCCGCAGGAGCAGATATTAAAAGCTATTAGTAACTAGAACAGCTCAGTGGCGTAGTGATTAGTACGCTTTGGCTTTCAATATAGAAATCAAAACTACCTTCGCCATGGTCAGGCCTTAGATGGGTGACCAAAGCTTTGTAATCTCGAGCTCCTCGGAAGGCACGTTAAGCCGTTGATCCCGTTTGCTATTGCAACTGTTTCTACCCATCAACCCGCACTGCTACCCGCCAAATCAATTTGGCATGTGTGACTTCCTGAGAATGTCATGCACAGCTAACTCTCCCTGCAATTCTCAAAATACGTGTCCCTCGTGAATCCAAATAAATCCTAAGTCGGGACTCATCGGTGAACAGCACAAATGACCATTGCTCGTCACTTTGTAGTAAACGCTACGAAACCCATGAAAGCCGGCCGAAATTGCCACGTCGATACGCTGGGACGCGAAGCGATCTTCACGCATGAACACCAATTCTATGCAACCTCTTTCGGACAGTTTGGTTGCTTTCCAGCCGCTGATGATCCTCTTGGAGCCTTTGTACCATTTGCATTGTTGTCTTTAGTCAGTCATTTGGAGAAATCGATCCTGTCTCTCTACTCTGTGCTACGCAGACGTCTGGGACTGTTACAACGAAAAGCTTTGATAGATTTCTGGCCAAATTTGACAAACGAACAACAATTATACGAACACTTGCACATTATAAAAGAACATGGTACCTCAAACATTTTTTTTTTTACTAAAGACCTTTCAATTACCTATAGCATTTCCATGTATGGTAGATTTTAAGATATCTGATGATAGATATCATCAAAGGGTTGTCTAAAAAGATATTGCTAGATTTTGATGATGTGTGCATATAGGTTGAGAACGACGACGAGTAATTGTCTATGTTTGCGTTTTAAAAATTATAACATAACATCAGGCGAAATATGGGAGTCTACTTCTGACTCGGGAGGAGGCGTGATGGTATTATGTATTTTTATTTATAATGCGTTGATTAAAGATAGAAAAAAAAACAAGGTTTAAGTAATTTCAATGAAACTTAATTTCATACTCGACTGGAATTTCTTACTGCAAGTAAGAAAGAAATTCACACCGATATTTTTGCTTTGAACTTTACAACCATTGTATCTGCAATATTGCGTGCCAAATAATGATTAAATTGAAGTAATGGTTTATTTTCGTATAGAAGACTAAGAGAGAAAAGCATTTTTTTTGTCATTGTGAACTTCAAGGGTATAAATGGCTTACTATCAAGTACGTCTGGAGGTTAAGAATTGCAATAACAGTACTTTTTTATTTTCTCTCTTAACTAATAGAAGACGAAGGGCATAAGTCGTATTCTTCCAGACACAAGAAGACTTCAGACAATATGTTTTTCGGTTATCGCTATAGCTACTTTTGTACGTAGATCTGCTTACGGTTGGAAACCTGCCTATCAAACGTAAATTGTCTAAACTTACACATTCGTCTCGAGGAGCTTGAGTGGCCATGGTCGGGTCTTGGATAGGTGACCAAAATTCTGTGATCTCGAATTCCTCCGTGCTTCGGAAGGCACGTTAAGCCGTTGATCGCGGTCTCTAGCAAAACTTTCCGTAACAAGAATTTTAAAATTCTTATTATACGCTCCCAGAACCCTCCCCACCAGGGTGCGCTAGGCGCATTAAAAATTGGTTTCATTGTCTGTATAAATAATAGATATCCTACCGCGCCTTGCTATGAACCTATTTTAGACTTTGTCTCAACCAGTTTTAAGTCAGTCAAGGTAAAGTTAGTTGCATATAAATGAGTAGCAGTACAAGAATGCGTCGGCAAACAGCCCTGCACGCACCATCCTAACCTAGTTTCTACCGCTATAAAATTACCTACCAGATTTATAATTTTACCCGTAAGCAAATAACCAGATAAATCTGCGCCTATCAGCAGACCTACATCGGTAGGTTTGTCACCCATGTCACCTATAGCAATATTTAATGAATTTAACTTATTTACAATATCTACATTAAGCGAACTTAACCGCGGCAGACAACCACTTATTTTCTTCTGTCCCAAAGCAGTAACCTTAATATCGAACTCGCTATTTAAACTCTGGATAGAAAACTGGTAACATTTATGAATGCCTTTAAGCGTCTCAATCCCACCAAACAAACTGTGACTTACATATTCGGTAGAAGATGGCACCATACCTAACTGCGTAGCAATATCTTCCTTAAGATACGATCTTTGTGCTCCGCTGTCAAATAACGCTCTAGTTACACATTTATTATTATTGTACATTATCGTCACTAACACGGTTTGCAACACAGTATTAACACCAGCACTTAACATCGAGTTGGTATTGTCACTCTCTTTTTCTACTTTTCTGTTAGTCTCGGCCAACAATGGACACAAGAGGGCAACATGTCTTTTTCCACACAACAGACATTTCAGAAAATTCTTGCACCTTCTAGAACTATGGCCTTTTCTTAAACATATAAAGCAACACTTGTTTTTCTTCAATATCTCTTTTTTCTCATCTAGGGACATGTTAGATGGCTTATAACACTCTATGCTACTGTGTGTAGTTTTACCGCACCACACGCACGCCTTATCAGTATCTCGCTTGACTTCCTTGTTATGTGCGACAATGCATGCTGCGGTAGGCTCTCTCACCGTGCTACAGCTTTGCTCATCTAGCTCCTCAAAGCCATCTCGTGACGCCTTTATACGCTCTTCGCTCACTACCTCGCGTTTTAAAAACCCTATCAAATCAGTTAAAAGATTCTTACCTCCACTGTGATCGTGTTTTGACCTCTCCCAAGCCTTCAAAACATCCGTGGGTATGGCAGATTCAACCATTGGTAGAAGCATGGCTGCAAAGATGTCCTTCATCACTTTCAACGACTCTAACGCCTGTAACTGTGTAGAGAGCTTGTCATATAACTCACGTATGGATAATATGCCCCTATTTCTGTTGGAAAGAACCAAATGTAGAAGACTTCTTATATAAAACTCGACCAGAAAGTCGTCTCTAGCAAACCTTTCCTTTAATTCTCTTACTGCCTTCATATATGTTTTTTGAATATGTTTTTTGAACTTTTCTTAAAATTATTCACTGTACTCTGTGTTTGTCTGTTCTTTCTTTGTTTTTTATTCTTATTGTGTGTTTGTAGGTTAATAAATGTTTTTCTTTCTTTCTTTCTTTCTTTCTATATAATTTTCTGCGGAAGGCGGGTAACTTTCCACCAGTGCCCTGGCCTTAGAGTTCTCGACGGTTGCCTGCATCAAATATTGATATTTGTCAACTGCATCAATACTAGCATCGGTATGGATTTTTTCAAATTGACCCCAAAATATAATCCAATTTTTAACATTACCGTCGAATTTTCGTAGTTCTATCCTAGGCAGCTGGAAGCGCCGATGATCTGTGCCGGTGTGCGAACGAACGGTCTCTTCATCACATGTTGAAGCAGGTTTATTTTTGAACTTTTCGTAAGCAGACGAAACCTCTAACCAAGACAGCCTGTATGAATCAGAGCTCTGGAGGTCCACATAAATATCATCTTCGGAAGCAGACGCCTCCAAAAACCACTGATCCTTAATCTGATCTTCCAACTTGCCCAGAGTATCGGCCCTTTCTCTACATAACATGTAAATGCTACTTACTGCGTCGTCGTTTTCTTCAATTGCCCGTCGTAACTTTTTCTCATTCTCGTTATACATATGGTGCAATACTTTTCGCTGTTTCTTAAGCATCTCCATTTTAAACGAAAAATAAAAATAATAATCACGGTCGCCAGATGTTGAATTTGTACTGATATTAATAAAAACTATAAAATAAAGAAAACTGAACTGTTCGCACGTATATATTTTCACAGACAGACGACAAATGTCAAACAAAAAACAAACACTTATCAAAAAAGAAAAATAAAGGAAAACGTAAGAAAGGAGTTTCTTACAGCTATTACAACCGTTTCTACCCATCGATCCGCATAGGGCCAGGGCGGTGGTGTTACGGCCCATACTTCTCATGTGTTTCTTAATGAGGAAGGCCTGTGCCCAGTTGTTCGACGTAGGCTGACGACGGAAATATTAGTCTATATGCTTATACATAAAATAACGTTTATATATAAAATAACGTTGGCGATTTGTCACTATATTCATATCTACTAAATACGCCATATATATTTTTTAACTTACATTATTTTATTTACTGCGACACTGCTTATTAAACTCAATCTCTAAAAGTAAATAATATAATATATCTCGTTTATATTTTGCCACTAATTTCGTTGATCCCACAAAATATGAGGTAAGCCTATTTCCGTTACCGCGCACTATCAAAAATCTATAACCACTCTGTTCTCTCAATTCAAACCAAAAATGCATCAGTCGGGACAGATGTAACATACCACTAAATAGAATCTGCAGTCAGAGCTGTCCAAAATACGACTTACAAGTCAATACAAAAGAGAGTGGAAGCGTAAATTAAACGGCCATAATGAAAATTAATCATAAACGCCGTAGCCGTGATGGGAGAAGAAAATACTAAGTGTCGGCTTCCAGAGATTATGGACGAGTGCTCCTTTTGATAAGTGGCTACCACCATAATAATAACGGGGCTCTGCTTAATGAATGCTAGTGAATCCACGTCCTTGCTTAACCTGTCCGGGTGCAGATAGGAGACTTACGGCTGCAAAATTTAGGATAATAGGATAATTCTGACTGCGAACTGATGGCTTTCGGCTTTTTAGGGATTCACATTTTTGGAAGCTGCTTTAATTGAGCTTCAGAAAATTTAAAGTAATAATTTTTTATCCGCCTCTTGTACTCGCTTTATTTCCAGTGTCTCGTTTTTAGTAGCCATTTCAGTAACAGTTGCTTAGCTAAATTAGAGTCATGTTCATAAAGGCGATCAAATATCGCTTGCTTGCCAAGGGTTGCTTGTGTGTTAAAAGGAAACTGCATTAGCTACTCTCACCTCGTCTCCCACATTCTAACTTAATATGGGGTCCAGCGTACAGACATTTTATTTTAGAGGGACACATATAAATTTAATCCTGAAACAATATTATATAGATAGTAAGCTAAGTTTAATAACGTTATAAAGTAAAACTAATAGACAAGACTTTGCACCAGAAGGAAAGAACGTGGATGCGAATTCACTCATAAATTCTAACAATTTTTCAAATTCATCACAGCCAGTAACAACTCAAGGTTGCAAATAAATGTATAGAACTTCTGAATAAAAAACAAAAGCTATATTTAAAATTCATAGCTGCAATAAATAATTCATGAATTGTAAAAATGCTATTTAAATTCGTTTTAAAGCGTCATTTATCAGGTAGTGTCATGCTGGATTGTGAGATAATGCGAACTTACGTGGAAATAATTTGGTCAGTTAATGCGAATATTTGAAATGCACTACCATAATTTAGTATCGAACCTATTCAACTTCGCGTTGACGGTAATCAATGAATAACGAAGCAAGCTATGAATATAATTAACGAAGTTCTATTTCTATAATTTTGAAATGATGGATATTATATTATTATGACTTTTTGGATTTAATATGACGAAGAAAATATTTGATTTTAAACACATTTTTAATTTTTGTTCTTCAAAAAAAAAATATATTATTTATTAGGCATAATTCACAAAATATTTTCGTCAGTCTCAGAACAATAGAAGCTCAATAAAATCACAACAAAATAATCACCCTGTGTTTCAAGAAGAAATAAAAGTTGCAGACAAAAAAGAGTTAAAATTACACAAGAAACACTTCATAAAGGGGAATCAAAGCCTCTGTATCCACAAATCGGCAATTACATTAAAAAATCTCTTGGCTTTGTGGAAGCGTGTTTTTGCAAATCCCCGTTTAAGTAATCACCGGACGGAGGGAAATTACTCTAGGAGGTAGGCCCTCGTTGTTCAACTTTGGCAATTACCGTCCGCTGTCCGATATTCCAAAGGTGAACAAATGTTGAGGTACAGATTTTGGAAAGATTAATGAGAGCCAATAGGGGAGGTGTTAGAAAGGTAACGGGTTCTTGGACCGGATATAGCTGTATAAATGGCGGTTTTTAGGACTCTAGCTATTATTACACATTTTTATCCACTTTCTCCTGATTAAAAATATTGATTATTTAAAGTGTCATCATAATTACTTTATGTACCTTATTCTGTTCATTTAGTTCATAAAATAATTTAAAAAGCACTTTACATATTGATTATTTAAAGTGACATCATAAATACTTTATGTATCTTTTTCTAATCTATTAATTCATATAATAATTTAAAAACGCTTTTTGTAATAAGCAATGTTTTTGTTGTTTGTTTGCATTTAACGCAACACTGAACTGAATTAAGTGTAAAAAATTATTCGAGTGCATCGACCTCAATTCCCATTCCTCCTTTAATTCCGGGTACAATATCTGTTACAAATCAAATCGCATCAAAATTTCCGAGACAGCGACACCGGACTCTTGCAGAATTACAATCAGGTCCGATTCCTAACAAACATTCGACCTTACTTGAAATGATTTTTCAATTACACACCCCAATCTCCACTTAGACCAGTACCATTAGATCCCAGCTCACGTTTCATCGAGAGACTCTCGACCCTCTCATTTCCTCCTCTCATTCTAAGCGAAAGGGTGGTACAGGTAATACTGAGCAATGTATCAAATATCAACTCTACCATGATGAAATAGAGGCTGGAATTGCTTGGTGGGGAGATAAGTAAAAGTCTAGTCAATTGAGGCCGATTAAACCATTACAATGCGGGTTTGCGTAGTGCTAATTACTGTTTGATTGTTTCGGGTTGAATTGAAAAACTGATCAATGATTATATTACTGTTTATTAGTGATTGAGGCATGTGCTTCGAATTCCATCAACTGTGTTTGCATTTGTGCCGAGTGTGATTTATTTCTGTGTTGCTCTCGTTTAGGATAACGAAATTTTGTTTGGAAAAGAGATAACGTTAATCCTGATATCGGCAAATAAAAATATTTCTTGATTTATTTATGTGACTCTTTATTAACAGCTAATGGTGCTTGTTATTATATTAAATTATATAACTAAAGTTTTTTTTCAATTACTTACCTTATATCACAACAGATTTCAGTTTAATTTGGAATTTCTTCCACACTTATGAGGTTATTTGAAATACGGGAAATAATGTCAGGTCGACATGTAATTATAAACATACGTGTACTTATATGAATTCATAATGATTATAATTACTATTCAAAGTGCATAACTGATTATATTATACCCTTAACGTGCAAAAAAGAGGGCTGATGAAAAAGTTGAGGGCTACTAAAAAGAGACAAAAATTTGTCATGCTCACTTTTGCTCGCGGGGCAGGAAAGTTGAAAATCATCAAGTTAATAAATTAAACCATTACGGCACTGTCTAGGGAATTTTATGCTTCACATCATCCGCTTTCAATGTGATTTTAGACCTTTATGCCTTAACTTAAGACTATAATTTGAGTAAAAAAAGTACAAGCTCACTGAAAATTGTATAGACGATATTACCGCAGGTAGGCTTAATGTTATGGTTAAGTTGGAATTTATTCTAGCTTTTACCATGAAAGTATTTCTAATGTCTATTTCCTTCATAGCATTATCGTAGAATGTCTGAAGGCACGAAGATGTACATTTCACTTCTACTTGGGTTATCGTCTTGTTTAGATATTATAAAATAAAATACAACATTTTAAACGTGTTTTTTTTTTATCATGTTCTTTAACTTCTGGCTGTTATAACATTTCATTTTTTTATTCTTTTGGTAAGTAAGGTCCCCAGAGCTTTTTTAGGGAATTTTGATAATTCTAACATTTCTACTATTTTCAATTCTTCTGCATAATTAAGTATCTCAAGATAGAATGGGAAAGAAACAAAAGATGTTAGGTTATAATTAAAAAGCTTTTGAGTCCTGAAATAATGACTTAAAATTTTATTTTTCAGTTTCCAGTTTCAGTATTCAGTTTGTAAAGCTGGATTAATTTACCTGGATTGGCGAGATTGAACTTTTATGCATAGGTGGTTTGGTCGATAATTCTAACATCCGAATGTTAATAAGGATGTCCCACTTTATTATGAAAACACGTTATGTCACTTTGTTATACTTCCTTATTAGAAAGTGTAACAAAGCGAGACAAAATATCATAGACAAATAAAGACAGGTAGAACCATAAGTCTAAGCTTTATAATTATAATATCAATGATAGCCTCAGAGTAAACAGAACTGGAGTAGCCTTTGTCTATCATGGGGAAAATTAATTTAATATCTTTTAGGGACGTTTTATAGCTACGCTGGCCGTTGATCACGCTCGCATGCTTACAATTACATGAAAGTTCAAGCGTGGAAATTTCGCCAGCGTTGTTAGCTAGTGCCGGCCGCTGGCGTGGCTCTGAAACCACGCTTAGATATGTTCAGAAACCTCAGAGTAAACAGAACTGGAGTAGCCTTTGTCTAACATTCCCCTCTGCCAAATGCACAAGCATCTGATGCTTGCACGTTTAATAAAACTAGTTGAGCCGAAATTTTGACAGCCATAACATTGTAAACGTTGCGGCGAACAGAGCTCCCGCAAAAATGCCTGCCTGTGCTGTTTTTTGTTGTAAAAATAAATAGAAAACATCGAGTATGCTAAAATATGGTGTCACCTTTTATTTGTAATTATAATTTTTAAGATTTCATGATTATTTACTTAATTATTTCATGTTTTAGAATTTTACGATTTCAAATTTCGAACGCTAGTCTCGTGGGGAGTGCGGCTGTGACGTTGTCAAAACGCACACCTCACGTGACTATTTTAAGCGTGTGTGTGCGTGAAATTTAAATTTGTGTGTCGAATTATGCATGTGTGCATTTGTAAAAACGGTAAAAGTTATTGTTTATGTGTGCTGGCTTTGAGTGTAGTGGTAACCTCACCCCCCGCAAGAAATGGCAGAAAAAAATGTTTGAGAAATTGACTAATGGCTACTCCAGTTCTGTTTACTCTGAGATGATAGCCAGCCAGTTACGGACGTTCCCGTAGGTATACATCGTCACATCTGTAATTCCTGAGAGGCTAGAGGTGTAAATACGGCCACGTCACAGTTGACATGTTTAGCTCCCTATTTAACAGAGGCGATACACAGACACACAGTATGACAAGCGAAATTAAAATTTTATCAGCTTAGAGGTCCACCGCAGATTGAACTATTCAAACATTAACATAGAATCATCACGCCTCTTTCCACGTAAAAGTAGGTTCGTGTTAAATACCCGATATCGTCGGATTTGTCTAATTCCTCCGTTTCTCAAGTGGCGAGCCTGTTGCACAATGAGCACAATGTAAGACAATCGATATTCACAATAAACTTTACTGTCTTGGCGAAATGCGGACTAGTCTCTGACTAACCCTTAGGGGATAATAGTCGTGATTATATGTATGAACTTAATAAGTTTTATTTAAACTCAGTACTGCTGGTGGTAAGGATCGATCCCGGAACCTCCTGAATGCATAGCCATCTATCCCACTGCTGCCTTTTTATGTACCCAATGATAGTCTAGATTCCTCTAAAAGTTCCTAAGCATACATACATATAAATACGACTATTATCGCCTAAGTGTTAGTCAGAGTCTAGGCAAAAGCACCGTGAAAGCAGTCCAATACCATAGTCTGTGCTTCACCAAGCAGTGACTGCCCATGGGCTCAGCGTGACAGGTGTTGAGTCCGTCGCCGCTATAAGCTATCGGATGTTGTGCAGTTCTAAGTCCATTAGTAGCCTTTTACGACACCCAAGGGAAGCGATGGATTCCTAAACATGGCCCTTTTATTAATAAGCCCTATATAAATATGAGAATTAGATTATAAGTACAATACAAGGGATGTGGGTATCGGATATGGGTAAACACTCCCACGAAAAAGTTTATTTCTATTGAGTATACATCGAACACGGAGTGATGTTTGAAAACCCTAAGCAAATTAAAGATAAACTTTGGATCATTAATCACGGCAAAGGGCCAGTACTTTCCGAAATTTTAATTTTCCCAATAGCGGAAAGCGAAAATGTTGATTCTCGCAATTACCGGCACGGAAGGTTGGCGAGCTGACTCTGCGCCGTGACAGGTGGTGGCTGTCACGACGACCGGCTTTGTTTCCAATGTATATACGATTCCGTCCAATAACTTGGCGCTGAGATAATATTGTTTTAGACTGTTACCGTAAAAATATTTAGAACGCAATTTGGAGTCGGATGTTTGTAGTGTAAGTGACAGATTTTTAAAAAAAAATTGATAATGAGGAGTATAGGATGTTATAACGCTAATTATGGATGTAGATGGACTTCAAATAAAAATAAGACTAGAAAAACAGTGGATTGTAAATGTGAGCAATGCTATGTTCATTCTCCTCCAGTGTGTACTAACACTAGAAAAAGTGTATACTAGAGAAAAGAAGAGAGCTGAAGAAGACGAGTAACCTTGAAAACATTTAGAATTATATTCCATTCTAATGATGGGACAATAATTCTAGCCGATCATTTTGATACAACACTATCTATTGTTATTTTAAAAACTAATCAATACGAGGAAATAATAATACTGAGTACTTTCTTTTTCAATCGGTCATTACATTCTGGTATTGTCACTCTTTTATGTTGGATATTGGATTTAAGTAAGTAACAATTAAAGCTACTACTTACTAGATAGAGGCTCTACTTTTTGGGTCAAGGCAAATGATTTTGAAGGAATTATAAAAAGGTTTTATTTACAGGTACTTAAAGGCGTATAGGACTTATGGCTTATAAAAATTTGTGTTTCGCTAAGGTGGTAGAAAATTTACAGCCTAAGTGTCATACAAGATATTAACAAAGGAATAATTCAATTTTTTTCCGAGCTAATGACCCAAATTCTTTTATTAGAATATTCTTAATTATAATATCAATGTTAATTTCCAACGAAAACAGATCAAGTCAAAGAACCAATTTTCGGAAAGACCAAGTCACGATCTTTTAATTAATAGTGACAAGATTTCGGTCGAGCAACTTTTTTGGCGGTTGGATTACTTCGAGGGTGAGATCTCATTGGGGTTTCATATGCTTAGATAACGTCCTCTGATTAGGGGATTGACCTAAATTTTTTATATAAATTGGAAATCTAGTTAAAGTTGCTTTACGGTTAAATAAAAATTTATCATTGATGTAAGCAATATATTGGTAATACAACTTATCACTTACCCCTTGCTTTATCGAATAACTGATAAACGTTAGGGTAGACGTGTTCTTGAGTGCAGATCGTAAGGAAAAAGGTAATATAGGTAGTTCTGAACACCCTTATATGGAGTGATCATTTTCTAAATACTGTTGGCAGATGCTGGACACGACAAGCCGAAAGAAGCCAAAGTGGCGCACATTAGAGGAGGTCTATAAGTAGCATTTGAGTAATTGAATATCAGCGTCTGGTCACCTATTATAAGTGGTCCAACATTATGCTGAGCGGATGCCTTTTTGGTATCACAAATCGATTTGTATCGTGCTTTAAACAACATTACATACATACATACAATCACGACTATTATCCGATAACGGTTAGTCAGAGACTAGGCAAAAAAACCGCACTCCATTGCCATAGTCGCGCTTCACCAAGCAGTGACTGTACTCAGCGTCACAGGTGGAGAGCCCATCGCCGCTATGCTGTTGGATGGTTGTGCTGTTCTAAGTACATTTGTCGCCTTTTACGACACCGAGGGAAGAGATGGGTTGGTAGTTTTCTTTTAATGAGCCGCTACCACACGGCTCGCCAAAACAAAATTGTATATTATTATTATTTATGTTTCTTTCTTATTGTGGGCTGGTGATGATGACTAATCACCTGCTTTTAGTTTCATTTAAACAAAAAATTTACTCCTAGAATGATAGGCGGTCATACATAATAAGGCCTTGAGGTCATGCTAATAAGGAATACGTACTACACATTACCATCATAATAAACATGAGAATGGATAGACCGTGCTTGTTCTACAAATTTGTTCCTTCCATCATGTTCTGAGAACAACGTACGTCGGTGTAAGCTTCTTATTCAAAAGGAGGTAGGCATCGTCGTTTGAATGGTATTGTTCCCTGTCTCTTACAGTCCACTGGCTACGAACAATGCTCTATAGCCGTTATGTATCGATTTCACGTCTTGAGACGCAACACTCATTCAGTTTATCGGGGGAACCTTGTATATTAATTGTAAGAAGCGAATACACGTGGCAAACCATTCATCCTAAATTACGTGTTTATTGAAGAGAATATGCCGTGAACTGTTAATTTCATTTAAAATTAATCAAATCAGCAAATATTAATTATCTTTTGAATTTTCTAATAATTATTCTGAATAATTTGCTCCACTCTGTACGCAGAATACACATGCAATATTGTTGAATCAAAATTAATTTACTGCAATTTAAGCTTGCATTACGCATTTAACTTTAAGTTTCCTGGAGTTTAGCTTTTACAAATAGCAAATTTTAGCTTTCTGCTATTAGGGAATTGGTTAAGATTTCGTCCATCGGCAGTTTCTAAAGTCTAAGCATTCAGTGGTCCCAATTCCCGTAGTATAAAGGAAACATGCACTTCATTCGAGGTGGCGTGACTCCGACGGTCTGATTCAGAACTAAGTTTGGACTCAATTACGTTCCTATTTTAATGCCTACGCCTAATTATAACGTTAGCCTTTTGATTGCTGGTTAGGAGATTGCTTTTTGAGCAATGAAGTCATTTTAAAGCTTTCAAGCAAAACTGAAATAGTCTTCGCGAGGAATAGATAGCCGTTTCATGAATACAATTATTGCGGTTATTAATTTTAATGGTATTATCAAGCTATTAGACTTTAGAGATAGGCTCAGATTTTAGTGACATTTTAATAAAAAATATTTTTAAACACATAAGACTACTTAATTGTAAGAAAAACATCTTGTCAGTCGCCCAAATTTGCCAAGCTTTCCATTAGACATACATTCCATCAAGAAAATAAGTGCTGAATACCTTTTTATTAAAATCTTTTTTTTTTGTTCTATTTTGGCAGCGATCGCCGAGTGGGACAGAAGGCCTACCCAACATTATGAATATTGAGTGATTCCTACCATCTACAATATCGTCCAAATTATAATGATGCTCATCACCTACTGAAGTGCATCCAAATTAACAGACCACATAATTGTGGAGCTAATTACTGAAGGAAGCGGACCACTTGCATTAATTACATTGCATACAATCAAACTATCGAGTTACTAATTTAATTTTGGACACGATCAAAGTAAAATACGCATAATTAAGCATATTTTATCGGGCAACAGTCGTCAACTGTAATGAAAGTGATTTCGTAACATTATATTTTAATGATGGTTTTAATGATGATGATTTTAATGATGTAATACCGTATCCTCCAAACATCACAAAAAAATCCACTTCCAATAAAATTTTACAGTTATTAGGATTTTTAATCATTCATTTCGTGTTCCTTTTTACCTGGTTATGAATCATATCATACCTTACATATTATAAACATGCCTCATTAACCAGATGTTTTTTTACACCCACATTTCGGCTAACATGTTTACCAATGAGTTTGAATAAAAACTATATACATGTTTCTTATTCAAACTCATTGGTGCAGCTAGGATAGACGTCACATATAATTAATGTCAAAACTTTACTGCTTCAATATTTTCTATCGCTTTTCTTAGCATTCACTCTTCAGGCTGTCTATACGTTTTATTGACTAGAATAACAAACAACCACGAACACTATGTGTTTTAATACCACAAGTGACCTCGCATCGAACTATCGATCGGCATAAATACGACTCGGCACTGCATTCTTACCTTTTTAAATATTAATTCTCTTTTCACCTTCCCTCTACGTTCCATTAACTTTAAATGAGATCCGGTAATTGCGTTATGAATTATTTCAATGCTGTCTTCGGTTCGTTAATACGAAGTTTGTTTAAGAAGTTCGCTTCGATGTACGTGTGCCAATGCGAAGTTAGTTTGCTTAATTTATATCGTTGCATTCGTGATTGGGTTATCTCGAATATCGGCTATTCCGTAGTTAATAAGGCTCTCTTTCACAGTATATTTTATTCAAAACAGTTTTGTAAATATTCAGAATAGACACTTTTAAATAGTAAGTAATAATAAGTAGGCAAAGTGATCTGAAAGTTCGAATGTCATTTAGCGTTAGGTAATTTGAAATATCTAAGACTAATATATACGACTAATAGGTCCTTACCTATGAAATTGGTGTTTTGTATGGAGATTTTGGGGAATTCTGCATTTTCCATACTAAAATTTATTCAGTTTTCTTCACAACGACAAATCCAAAGATAATAATATTTGGCATCTATCATTAGACAAGCTTTAGTAATATGTGTAATATCACACTTCATAAAAAATATTTATCGTCTTTAAGTGAATGCAAATAAAATGATGTATTCGGGAGGCACTTAAAAAGAGTTGTCTCCGTGTCCAATTTTAACACAATTAAACTTACAACAAATTATCAAAACAAATCAAAAGAGCTCAAAAATATAGTCTGTTTTTAGACGAGGTAATTATTTTTTAGGAATACTCTGAATCTTAATAGTTACAGACAAAATACTAAGAGAGAAATAAAACACCAATTTCATAGGTAAGGACCCAATATTTCAAACTGAACATTCCACTTTGAATAATTAAAACATCGATTTGATTTTAATAATAATAGCATAATTAACCTTAGATATTTCAATATAACTGAGGCAAAATGATATTATTGACTAATTAAGAAATGGAATAAAGCTACGCTCTCGTAGGATATTATTGGGAAGTAATTAATTGGGCAGCAAAATAATTAGTTAGGTGCATAATAATCATTTAGGCAGCAATATATATGTTACTGGAAATCTATAAAATCAAAGAAGGATCAAGGATCAATTCCTAGGAAATGTATTCTGACATATTAGGTTATGGTTTCTTTATGACCTTTAAAAACTATATTTGTATCATCGACACATATATTAAACAATTTGACAGCTGAGAATATATGATTTATTTTATTTATTTGTTTATTTTAAAGAAACAAACAGCCCAAGTAGCAGTTGGGCAGTTGTTGCCCAATTTGTTATATTGCTGACAAATTAGAAATATCTGCTGCCCATAAGTTGCTGCGTTAGCTATTTTGCTGACCAATTTAGAAATATTTGCTGCCCTTATATTGCTGATCAATTACTTATTATAGCTAACCAATTGTATTATTTGTTGACCAACATTCGAATATTTTGCTAACCGTATAAACAACACCTAATATTATTGTGACCTAGTTCTCGTAAACAATGTTTTTAATAATTTCTCAGCGGACTATGGAAAGGACTTTGCTCGGAATATCTTTAAGTGACTGTATCGGAAAAGATGTGGACGAGTGTGTTGTAAATGATGAAGGGTGATATGGCAAGTAAAAACACATTTTTGACTATCTTAAATAGAATTGGGTAAACTAAAGAGAAAATAATTATAAAATATTTTGTCCGTTGCTAGTATACGAAAAGCTGCAGTCGATCGCCATACCAACGACGAGGATACACATAAAATACACAACACCTAAAATGCGAGATGCCTTCGACGAACAATTTCACAAATCCCTATAATAGGCGAGAGTATATTCTACTTAAAAATAAGTTGATTTTATTTACTGAGAAAATAAGTCCTTAATAAGCTTTGACCACAAGAATAAAAAAAGGGGTTGGAATCGTGTTCCACTTACATTCTCTTTTTAACATTAAGGACAATTTAAAGCTGTAAACTTAAGGAAGAAAGTCTATTTTCTAACAACACCGCCCCGTAAATACACGTGTTCACACTCACTGTACACCGTACAAACTCCTAACAAAATACGAAAGACCTAACTAGCCGGTAACTGCGGGAAACAACAATAATAACTTCCATCAACTCAGGCGGCCAGCAGACAAAGTTCTAACAATCGTACTCAGCTTCATCCAGTGGAACTTTGTCGCAGTACCCACAATGTGTCATTCCATCCCAAATATGTTAAGTATTTGCTAACGTGGTACCCAAAAGGTAACGTTTATGTTATTAATAAAATTTGCGGGGTCCCGGGTTCGGGGTGCGGTGATTCGAGCGGTAAAGTTTCCGAATTTGTTAAACATTGGTCGGTCGATTTGTAGGTAACTCGGCATAGGTTTTTCTAGTTATAATTTGGTTCCATTATGTCTCGTTTTCTAGCATTTGAGAGGTTGAATTGAATAAGTTCAGAAATGTTTGATCATATTTAAAATCAACAATATCCCCTAATGGGGCTCTTGATATTATTATCTCGTTTATTATACTCGCCTTTAATCAAGCAAGTTTAATCTTCACTATTCTCTGAGACGAGTAACTAATTAGTCCACTGAGAACGACGTCACAATTTAATGTTTCATGGAAATTTCTAATATCCTTTACCGCTATGATAACATTTTTATGAACGCTATGACTCATATGACACAAAGACAATTGTGCTACATTGGTTTTATATAAAATTATAATTAATACACATAGAAGCGATATTCGAGACGGCAAAAACGGCACTAACCGTTCAAGAGGTCAAGCCCGGTCCCTGTATCACCGAGTATAGTTTCATTTTATTTTGAGCTCGATTAGGGATGTTTCATAGCTACGCTCGTCGTCTAAAAAATCCTTTACACAATAATAACCTTTTGAGATTTATGTGCCAGCGCGTGCATGGCCAGCGCTACTAGCCAGCGTAGCTATGAAACGTAATGGACGTTTTAAAAGGTTTATCAGATAATCATATATTATTTAAGTTTTAAATATAAATTCAGCAGGTAGTTAGACAAACAAATAACCCTGAAATTTTTTTTACAGATACAAACATGATCTACCGCAAGATGGTGGATCTCCCACAGTTCGAAAAGCCTATTGGCAATCACACATTCCATATTGGCAGGGAAGCCATTTTGGGTTGCTCCATCGTTAATTTAGGAAAGCACAAGGTGAGTTAATATTTATATAAGTAATAAGCTTGGCGAGCCAGAGATGGCGCAACTTGCAGTACAATTAGGGTAGTTTCATAGGTGGGCTGCCTCTCATTCTTCGTAATAAAAAGTGAAACGTAAAAACCTTTACTCGTTTATTTGCTGAGCTGTTTATTTCTTGGAGAATTTTTTTTCTTTGGAGAATTAAGCAAAAAATGTTATAACATGTACCCCTAGTGTAAGTTTTCATTGTAAAACCTTCTCAATGAGAGTTGCGTTAAGAAATATCAAAAATGATTTTTTATGGGAAACGTAAAAAGCGCCCTGGCGGAAACTAGTTGAAATCACGTTTCTCATAGAAATCGTCATTTTTTAAATTATTTAACGCAACTCAAAGTGAGAAGTATTTTACAATGAAAACTTATACTAAAGGTCCTGGTCCTTTGAGTCGGATTGATTGATACTTTTACTGTATGTTTACAATTTCTGACAAATAATTAGAATATTTCAGCATTTGCCAGCAGAGCACACAACTTAAATGTCTTGTTTTATACCCTCATTTATAAAGCGACGTCATTCAGTGGCTAATTTGATATTAATTTTGATGGTAATTCAACGGTAGCGTAATTACATCATGTTTATCACGAACATTCGAAACAACCTAATTGTTCGTAATGGGAACAGTCAACATTGTTTGAAGGTATACTTTTGACAGATAATTTTAAAAACTTCACTGATATCGAACATAGGTTCATTGTTAGAACCTTCGAAAATACATTATCTCGTAGAGTAAACCCATTTCGTAGTTCTTCTTAACCTTAATGTTAACATAGTAGAGTTTGGGTATCGACAATGTGATTACGTAGGTACCTACATCTCTTTACTTACAACATTGAGTTCTAGATACTAAATGTACTGGAATCGTATTGTTAGGAATTGTTTAACGTGATTACTCTCCTAAGAGTGTATGTGGAAGTTTGGTATTGGATTGTGAACTTCTGCTTATTCAGTTGTAGTCCATTTAACATGAAGTGTTTTAATTTGTTCATTTAACTACTCGTGTCAAAAATAATTGTTAATGTTATTTATTTATTGACTTAACGACTCGCTCGCAATCTTATTTATATACATACAAATAATCACGACTATTGTCCCCTAAGAGGTTACGTTTCATAGCTACGCTGGCTAGCAGCGCCGGCCATGCACGCACACCTATCAATTGTCTAGACAAAAGCACCGCAAAAGAACTGCCATAGGCCGCGCTTCACCAAGCAGTTACTGCACATGTGCTCTGCGTGACAGGTGGTGAGCCCGTCGCCGCTATAAGCTGTTGGATGTTGTGTAATGTTGTATGATAATTATAGTTGTTGGAAATATTGGTTTAGTTGAAATTCGATAAATCAACTTAATGATCTAAAAAAATAGAAATGAGGAGATCCGCAGTAGAATTAAGGTCACCGACATGGCCCACAGAATTGTGAACCTTAAGTGGTGGTGGGCAGGGCACATTGCTCGTAGAACGGACGGCTGTTGGGGTGGAAAGGTTCTCGAGTGGAGACCACGTACTGGGAGGCGCAACGTGGAAAGGCCCACAAGGTGGACCGACGATCGGGCAAAGGCCGGAGGAAGTCGCAGGTGGCGCAGGACTGGTCGTTGTGGAGGTCATTGGGGGAAGCCTATGTCCAGCTGTAGACTTCTATAGGCTGATGGATGGGTCTAAAACAATGCACGTTCGTAATGTTCTCAACCTTCAGTTGGGGAGACTTATGTCCAGCTGTGGAGATCTCTCGGCTATTTTGTTTTAAATAGTGCTCATGTAACTATCTAAGAAGCCTTTTCAAAAATAACGACCGATGTAAAATATTTGAGAATAAATCAAAATATATCAACTTAAGAAAGATTTGCTAATGTAGAATTATAATAGGTTAACAGTGTGCAAGTCGCCCTACAGTGAACAAACCTTAATATTGTACTTAACTAACAACTCAAACATAATTATAACTAATTGTAAATTCGTAAATAGAACACCAAAAGATTCAAAGCGGCTTTTTACGAGTATAATTGGTAATGTGAGGTTTACCAATTTCAAAGAACGCCGCAACGATATTGCCTCTTCAAGGAAATTGCTTGATAGGATGCGGGCTCTTATAATAATAATGTTGCATTTATTTTAAACTTAGAAAACAAAACAAAGAGAAATCCGTGTATATTTTTGGCAACAAACAAAATATTTTAAGAATTGTTTTGAGTGCAAAAATACAGGATAATATTATATCGTTATAATGCTCCAAGCCGCAGGGCAGTAATAACATAAATTTCTGATCGGAACCGTGCTTGAATATTCAATCAATTTCTACGTAAACGTCGATAATTCATCTGAAAACATCATCTTACAACGAGGCAACAGTGAACTGTTCTGTTATTATTGCACACACAAAAATACATGCTTACACTTACTAAGTCGACACCGAAGATATCACTGACCATAGCATTCGTCAACACAGAATAATTTATCATCGCGCATATACAGGATGTACATGATCATAGAGCATCCTTTGAAATGGCATTTACTATAAAATCAGGACATTCAAATGCAAAAAGATTTTTTTGCTTATCACTTTCCGTTTCGGAGTTATTGTCGTTTAAAGTTTCATTAATTAGCTGCACCAATTTGAATAAAATTATATAACTCCTATAGTATCAATGATTTAAATTACTGGACAATTTCCAATTTTTTTTTATCGCATGTTTAATTAACGAAATTAACGGCAAAAACGATTCCGAGTTTTTGTATGCTTCACCTTAAACTCAGCCGATGGTTCCGCCATGTTTGTTTGTTAACGTCGCGCCATAATGATAGTACCTAACCAAAACTGAACTTGAGGGAAGAGCTTATATTTTTTTTACAAATTCCAAAACGGAGAGTGATATCCAGAAAATTCTTTTTGTATTGGACTGTTCTGATTCTATAGTATGTGCCATTTCAAAAAATACTCCATAATCATGTACAGTGTACACCCGTTCACCGAAGTAAAGAAACAGAGTACAGTAACGGCCCACTGTGGCTAAGAGACGTAAATATAATAATGGTTAAGTGTGGATGTATGCCAGCATCGTAGAAACTGGAACAATCTCTGCCCACCCCACCGAGATTAAGTCGTGAATATATGTAGGTGTTACACTTCTTACTAAATAAATAATAATTCACACCAATCAACTAGCTCCATTTTAAGCAACTAATGCTGTTTGTGTTACGGATACTAGATGACGGATAAAAATATATTTAATACATATACATATAGATATTCAGAGTATATACAATACTATAGTATAGTACTATAGTACAATACTATAGTAATAATTAATAGTAAATAAACATCCAAGACTGGTGAACAAATGCTTGTACTCATCACACAAACATCATTGGAGATTGAACCCAGAACCTTTCGAAATGGCGACGCCTTAAGACCGGCGCACAGACCCCCCGAGCACGGAGGTCGTTAACTTTAAAGTATAAGGGTATAGATTATCTGTATTTAAGACGCAAACATAAAAATATGGTACGTATAATTAAATAGAAAATATAGATGATGATCATAGGACATTGTATTAAATCAGAAAAAGCGACTTACAAAGCCAGTAGTCATATATAAAAAAATCATATTCCATTCCTTTTGAGTAAGATGATCTCACTATTTCTTTCTAGATATTTATGGCTTTCTTCTAGTCGACCCGCGTTTAAATTGTATCGCCGATCAGGTAGAAACAGCGTCACGTCGAGGAAGATTTCTTTGGTTCTTTCACAAAAATGACATTGATATCTGTCAAAGAAAGCTTTGGTATCTGAACCGGAAAATAAAGCAATTTTTTCCAATTTGAATCCGCCGCTAAACACGTTAGCTAAACATGTCAGTAATATAATGTGGGTTACGTATATGTTCACTTGAATTCTGTTTAATACTAGCTTGGGATGGAGGTTTTGTCTGCTTTTTCGTTTTTTTTATATGTATGTGTATTATATACGCATATCAAATGTGAGTTGAAACAATTGATTGAATGTCTGTATTTTTTCAATCCATATATAATCATATTCAAAGCTTACGTCTTTTTTATGTGCAGTATATCCATCTTTACTTCACTCTTCAATTTTATACATGGCCAACTTTATACGTAAACAAAAATTGCACAATATATTTTTCTTTGCTCATTATTATGAGTGTAATCACTCAGCTTAAACCTTATATTCGTATTATGTCCCTGATTCGACATACGCCATTTTATATAGTTTTATTATATGTCAAATTTTAATTTTTTGTACATGAACCCCTTGGGCTAAAACCACCTGAAATACATCTCTTCCAGTAGGCTTTTTGGAACTTCTCATGTTCACATTACGGACGAATCTCGTAGAAAAACCTGCATCATTTATTTTTATTTGCCGTGTCCGAGTGGAAATACAACTTTTGTAATTAAAGGGCCCACGTAAATCTCAATTGCCTACATTGCTTAATAATGCGTCACACCATTAACGAGCAGAAACATGGCTGCAAAGAATGAATTTTTTATATTCTGTGTTAATATTAAAGCAGTTGTTTTTGGTACTGAAAATTCTTGAATTGGGATGATTTTTGGTGGCTTAATTTTCATTGTTTTCCTCATATATAGTGATACATATTTAATTATTTAATGAACTTATTGACAATAACATCACATAATGTTTGTTTGTTAAAATATAGGGCATAAGAAAAAAAATTCTGCGTAGTTTTTTCATCTAACAATAGGATATCTATTAACTGACTGACCCAAATATACGATTATACTCATACTAGAAAAGAGCGTATTCCTACTTTAAAGACCGGCAACGCACTCGTGAATCCTATGGTTTTGTGAGTGTCTATGGGCAGCGGTGATTGCTTAACATCATAACATCTGGGATCACCAGATGCTCGCTTGCCCCCTAACCCATAAAAAATACTTTAATCACCTTACTACATGATCATCAACAACCTCTGCTCGTCCACTGCTGGACATAAGTCTCCCCTAATGCACGCCACCGCTCTCGATCTTCGGCCGTTCTCGTCCAGCCCACTCTAGCCAACCAATGAATATCGTCCTCCCATCTTGTGACAGGGCTTCCCACACTGCGTTTGCCGAGTCGCGGTCTCCACTCAAGAACTTTACGACTCCAACGGTCACCAGTTCTACGGCTGATGTGACCAGCCCACTGCCACTTTAGTTTGCTAATACGGTAAGCTATGTCGGTGACTCTAGTTCTCTGTGGGTTCACATCATGACACTAATGACTCATGGTTAGTACCATGAGTCATTAGTGTCATGATGTGATGATACATGATACATCGTTTTCACCGAGGATCTCGGTGGCATAGTGGTCAGTGCGCTTTGGCTTCGCTCGATAACAAAGCTACCTTCGCCATGGTCAGGCCGTGGATGGGTGACCAAGACTTTGAGATCTCGAGCTCCTCCGTGCTTCGTAAGGCACGTTAACCCATTGGTCCCGGTCACAATTGTGACCGTTTCTACCCGCCAACCTGCATTGGGCCAGCCTGGTGGTGTTACGGCCCTTACTCCTCATGTGTTTCCCTATGAGGAAGGCCTGTCCTACATGATACATGATACTAAGCTACAAGAGGTTCCTTCACCAGACATTACGTCAAAACATTAAAAAAAATATCTACAGAAGATTATTTCTTTGCGAATACCCACGTAACAAACTGACCAACTTTAAACATAAACAAAGCTTAAAATTTCATTAAAAATATTGTATAAATTAAAGAAGAAGTTAAATCGTCATAAAATTCTTGATTTTTATTGGCAATTTGTGCTACCGGCGAATTCAATTCAATTACTAAAGTGAATGAATTAATTTTAATCTGCGACAGTGAAACATGAGCAATGCCGATAAATTTGTCAGTTGCGTGATTGCTACGATTGTATCAAGATTATCTTGTTTTCATGCATACGTCCTTATGGGCAAACTCATAGTTTAACCAGTTATGGAGAACGTAGCTTTAGTGCGAAGCAGTTTACGATATTTTAGACGATGCTTATATGAAGGGAGGTTTATGCGTTTATTAAATAAAATAATTAAAAATACAACATTTAAGACGGAAACAAAAGAGAAGGAAGAAGAATGACAGAAAAAAAGTAAATAGATAAAAGGTATGAAAATCTATAGAGTCCTTAACAAGATTAAACCTTGCTGAGGTTTTTGGGCAGTTCTTCTCAGGACAAGGAGTGCTGGTTGTTTTGGGAAAGGATTACGAAGTTTCTTATATGAATACTAATACATTGTGATTAAACAAAAACGAATTAACGGTTTTTTTCCTTTTATATGACATGAAAGATGTTTGTGTGGAATGCACGATCGTGATTTAGAAGCTTTATGTAAATCTCGATCTCGCCTACATTATCGATAGTAAAATCGACAGTATATAATCCTAGATACGCGTAATATATTTGTTATATTACTTAAAGTAAGCTACAGTAAATATTCGATAAACTACGAACCTGTTTTCGTATTCACAACAACAGAATTGTTCACAATGAATGCCAAACCTTCTCATGGCTTCCGAGTTGTATCTTCATCAAAAAAAGGGAATGAAGAATTGGACTCTCGCTCCTGCCTAAATTGATTTGGTGTTCGCAAATAGCTGCATTTAAATCTTTGGTCACGTTCTATTTTATTGTGAAGCAAAAGTTACAATGGCTCGACGCGAATAGCAATAGCATCTGAGGCACATAATGTAACGTAATTCTTGAAAATTGCCAAGCCTTGGGCCTGAATGTATTTCAGATGTGGTGCAGAATGTTTTTAACAGAAGAAGGCTGGGGATAACGAAATAAATTCAAAATATTTAAGGTTATAGTAATGCAAAATCTAGAGTCATCGATATTATAATTAAAAGTAACAACTACCTGTGGTGGTGGCCGTGTGGTGACGCCAGAGTAATACAATTGTCTCCTCCCCAATTTCTCTCCCGTGGGTACAAGACGACTAATGATAATTCAGTGATTAGGAAAGGGCAGCAGCGTTTCTCTTATACCACCGAGGCTAGGAATGTTTTGCGACTTTTGTGCCCGATAAATAGCAATTAGCTCGCCACCTATTACATGGGACTTGTCATAGTTGGCGAAATGTGGGTGCTAGTTCATCTCTGCCTAAATGTGGTGTGTGGTGGTGGTATGATGTGGTACAGTGCTCCTTGGACTCTGCCTACCCCTTGCAGGCGTGAAACTTAAAACTGTGTGAGATTCTATGTTTTTAGAACATATAGAGAGATCTTATTTTATATAAATGAATTTTCTAATATGGTAATTTTTCTGCAGTATAATTTTTTACAAACATTGACAAGGGCATTTTGCCATCTCCATAGTAAATTCCATCAAAATCTGTCGCGTAGTTTTTGCGTGAAAATGTTGAAAAAATGGTTATAAAATATCGATTACTTCTTATATCATTAAAAGAGCAGCAGTGAGCGTGAGGCCCTGGATGCTGAGGATGGCGGCGGCGGACAGCAGCAGCAGGCCCGACACGCAACCAGGGCTCCGCCGCAGCCCAGCGAAATATATCTATTCAATAAATACACACAGTTTATTTGCAGTTTTATTAAAATACCTTATGCATTGATTAAAAAAAAGCACAATTTCACAACTCGATTTTCTACGCTTCCAAAGTAGTTTAGTTTAAACCTTTAAGACAAACAGCATTAAATAGTTTCCGATATTATTTTTTTCTCATGTCTTGAAAACTTATAAGTGTCTTGTACTAGTTTATTTGGCACTTTTGTTGCACCATAAAATAATAATGGCATCCTTAATCCCTACTAAAAAGAGCTATGCTCTCAGTGGGTGTAAAAATTTTCAATTAATTTTGGTTCAACTTATCGTTCATTTGCCCGTGTTTACACTAATTAATACTGTTTATAGCACGTAACCAGCTCGTTAAGGCGACTAATGAAACGTAAATATTTTCTAATAAAGTATCATGCCACTCTACGGCATATAATATATCTTTATAGCGGTCATATACTCTTAATACGCAAGCGGTAATATGATTATCATCTACAAACACCACGTTATTAAGCCTCCTTCGTATTTTAGGGTTAATTTTATAGGTTTGCATAGGACCTCCTTTATTAATAGCTTATATAAGTAATTAAAAACATTGTCGTAAGGAAACGTTCATTTTGCGTTAATCTTGCGCAATAGACTCAATAATTTGCTTTGCAAAGGGCCTTCCTTAATAAGATTTGCTTTGAAGATTAAAACTGTAATAATGAAGATTGGGAATAGAATTTGCAATATCTTTAATGTAAACGAAAAAGTTTGGAAGAGGGCGAAATATAAAGGTCGACAATTAGAGCTGTTGTTTTCTCTGAGAGAGATTAAAAACAGAAGCGGGTTATGGATGACTGCGATCCATAAGAACATTCAGAAGATAAATTTAATCGGGGATAATCCGCATCGTTGTTAAATGTCGGTATCTTCGCAAATTATTAATTATTAACACCATCAGAATGTGTGTGGTATAATTTGGCGGTATGAATCAGTATTCATACACATGATGAACACAAACAATATAAGTTTTCTCCTATAATGTTCAAATTCTTTATTAGTAGTTTGACATTTAGTTAAACGTCAACGTATGTAGGCCACAATATTTGCACATGCAGTGTTTCACGCAACGGGAATATGTTAACAACAACTTCTATGGCTTGGGTGCACTGGAGAGTTAAAACGACAGTTGACTATGGAATAGGTGTGAATATTATGAAATTTTATGTTTTGAGTTAATTATTAAATTAATATTTATACAAGATAAGGCCTATGTCCAACAATTGATATCTCCCGGGTATTATGATTATGATTATTCGTATACCTAAGATAAGGTTCAATTCGTTCATATCAATAAAATTATCTTCCCCAAAACATTTGGCCTCAACTTAATCACCCCTACCAATAATTTCAATCGAATCATTGTTTATTTGACCAGCCGTAAACGTCTTTAATTTCATTTAAACGCTTCCAATAATAGTGACTTCAATTTGCCTGTTTGCTTCAGATATTTTAATGGAATTGATAGGTACGTGTAAATTGAGAATATTTAAACTAAGATGAATATCGATGAATGAAAAGGTCTTCTGATATTCAAGTGCTGGGTAACTAATCTACATCATTTCAATGTGTTGTAAAATGTCGGTATGACAGGATCTTGGAAAATGTTTTCGCTCTTAGTATTATCATGAGAAATTGGAACATACCTTGGAGTATTAAATTAATGATAGCTGTCAGAATTTGTTGAGAGCTCCTCCAGACGTGGATTTTGTGTACAAAAGAGCTTGAGCAAAACGGTCATCATTCACTTCCAACAATAGGACAATAAAATATACAAGAAATAAAACGGAGGCCGACAACGCAATGTGTGTGAGAGATAACATTACCGTTTACAGAGCTATATGTACGTCATTTGTTCCAAATCGGGCGTTGTGGATCTATCGAGATATTTGTTCTATGGCGAAATCGTTATGGTATCTTCTGTAAAGCAGCACATAAGATATAAAAAATCCCGTAGTGTGTGGCAAGGGTCTTTTTACAATATTTGAGGCAAAACTTCTGTATTTCATATTATATTTTTACGGGTTATTTCGTTGTTATCGGTTAGAAAGTGCAAAAACTTATTTGATAAAAGAAACATGATATGAAATAAGAATGAAGAAGTGTGAAATACAAATTCACACACAAAATCCACACACACGCACGCACAACAATTTTGACCCTGATGAATGTTGCCTGTGAATAATATTGCTTTTGAAATGTTTATACCAATATTGTTATCAATATCATTTCGTCTGTATTGCAATGTTGTGGAGGGTTGATCTAATACATTGTATTTATCCTATTAAATACTTGGCTTTAACTATTGTTATGGTATCAATCATCATCCTCATCACACAAAAATTTTCATATCTTTCAAGTACTTTATTTTATTGTAATGTCCATTTAATACATGATCAACAACCTATGCTTGTCCACTGCTGGACGTACTCAATACTCAATAATTTTTATTGTTTCCAAAATTTTTACAAAGGTGGTCATACAATTTTGGACGTAGGTCTCACCTAATGCACTCGGTCTCTATTTTCGTCCGTACTCATCAAGCCAACCTACGAATATCGTCATCCCATCTTGTCACAGGGCGTCCCACACTGCGTTTGCCGAGTCGCGGTCTCCACTCAACAACCTTACGACTGAAAGTTGTTGAGTGTTTATTTAATACATAAAAGACACAAAGTACTATTACTAATATATTTAAGACGGAAAACCAAGTACGGTTTAACTTTAATTTAAACCCAGAATATTCAGATAGAGTTAAGCTTAAATACAATAACAGAAAATGAAACCGAAAAAATATACAATTTGTTTTCGAAAAAATAATGGTTTTAGTGCCAAAATTGTACATGAGAACGCTTGCTTGCTTTATTTTTGGAGTCAGTGCCTTATATTTAACATGTTCAAACCGAACTTTGTACCCAAAAAGGTTTGCCACGAAATGTCCAGATAGTGTCTCTTGTTTCCGCCGCGACACATTTGTCATTTGTTTCGTTTTGTTGCGTGCGCGTACGTGTATACTATATCAAAAACTATATTTGTCGAATACATCGCACATATAGTTTTTAAAAGTCATAAATGTCCAAATCTAATTAGAGATTTGGACATTTATGACTTTTTTATTATGATTTTATTATGACCAAATTTGGTTATACATTAACGATTTAGCTACAGTCGTTCAGGATCATTGCGTCATGTTTGCAGACGACATCTCCATACTTACATCTAGCCCTGATATCTCCAATCTAAGCGAAAAACTAAACAGTATTCTTGACAAAATTACTGACTGGATGAAAAAACATAACTTGCAAATAAATTTCCAAAAAACTAAAATAATGCCGTTTTATTCATACCAAAAAACACCAATAGAAGTTAAGTTTTCGTATAAAAATTTACCAATAGAAACAGTTAACAACTTCAGCCTATTGGGCATAAATATAGATACCCACCTTAATTGGAAATCCCATATAGAGAAGGTACGCAACAAAATGTCGAGTTTTTCTTATGCATTGCGTGAAATAAAAAAAAACACGGATGTACGAACAGCGTTAGTTACCAGCTACGCATATGCATACGCGTGGCTGAGTTATGGGATCATCCTATGGGGAAACAGTACAGACGCACAGATCCTGTTTATCTTGCAAAAAAAGCTCTTGAGAATCATAGTAAACATAGAACCTACCGAAACATGTAAACCCCACTTTCAGGAGCATAATATCCTTACCTTACCGTGCCTCTATATCTATGAGATCTGCAAATTTGTTAAAAAACATCCAGATTTTTACAAAAAACGCGAAGATCTTGCACTTCCTTACCAGTTACGTCATAAACATAGACTTCTGCTGCCGACCTCAACCATGAAACTCCACTCATCCAGTACATTAGTAATGTCTATTAAAATCTACAATAAACTTCCCGATGTATTGAAACGAGAATATATTAATATCACATTTTGTAGATTATTAAAACAGTTTTTAACAGATAAATGTTATTACAGTTTAAGTGAATTCTTGAATGACAAATTGTAAATTAAGTTAAAAAAAAAATTTGTTCAGTTTAGAATATATTAAGAATTAATGTAGCATAATTTATAATTACAAATGTGATTATTTATATATAATTAAAATGTTAATATGTATAACTATAAAACCTATATGGAAAAAAAACATATTATATAATTAGAGTTAAGAAAAACAGCGTCATCCTGTTTATAAAATGTTTGCAATGCCTCACAAGGCCCATAATTGTTACTTTAAACCTAACATTTTACTATCTATATGTACATTATGGAGCAATAAACAATTTGATTTGATTTGATTTGATTTCAGTTAAGACAAAAAAAATCATTCTTGCACTCTAGTGAAAAATTAAGTAATAACTTTACTTTAAATTTAGTTATGACTTTAAAGAGCTATATGTGCGACATGTCTTAAAAGACAAATTAACACTTAAAGATAATGCTATTAAAATAAATAATGAAATAAATAAAATATTATTATTTTGAAACTCAGAAGAGATTTAAATACTCTTTCTTCGTGCGCACAACTGCATGGAATTCGCTTCCGGCACACGTGCGAGGCGTGAAAAAGCACCTCAAGGGCCAGCAAGGTGGAGGCCGCTGGCTTAGGGCTTCTGTTCTCTGTAGCCCTAGCTGTTTCCGCAAAATGGACTCTCCCACTGCTTACTATAAGGTAGTATTGAGTCAATTACTGTGATTTATAAAAAAAAAATATCTGTATTTATATAAAATGTAAATTTCGTTCGGTTTTAATTGGGAAATGTATGCCAAAACCTATTCCAAGCCTTATTTATTTGTTTGTATTTTGGATAAAGGATAAAATATATTTTGGACAAAAATGGGACAGCTATTTTACTTTTATTCCGATATGGAAATAAAAATACGGGCATTTGTTTTGGCAAATTTCGAACTAGATGTATCTCTGTGAACGCTAAACCAATATTTTTTGTCCTTTCTAACGTACCGTGTCAATCGAATACTATGACTGTACTTTTATTGGATGCGACTACCATAATTTTTCTTTTTTTTTTATTATTCTACTGAAGATTTTCATTTTACCATATTATTTTGTAGAATAAGAGTAATTTAATATGAGCTATAGCATCGCCAAAAAAAAAAATTCTTTGATACCAATAGTAGTATTGTAAAATGTAAAGATTTAAATTCTATTATCGTAAAATATATTTAACTACGCACTATATGCCATAGCTGGCTGAGACTAAAGTAAGATAACATAACATATCATCACGACTCTTTCCCCAAGGGGTAGGCAGAGGTGTTAACAGTAGGTATCGTGATATAGCTATATCAACTCAATAATTCACACATTCAATCCAGAACTTCTTGGTCATCTTTTAATTCTAGTTCCATCCAACAAAATCCTAGTCCAATTTCCGATTATTGGTAATCTGTTGCAATATCGATAAATCCTTATTTTTCCTTACTTAGCCTTTGGCTAAAAGGCTTCCTAACCAGCACGAATAAATACCCCTAATCCACATTGATCCATTACGTCTACAAACTAATACATTAATCAAAGTAACTAAAGATTTACTTAGATTTGGCATAGAGTACAAAACAGACGAGATAAGGTACCCCATTATGAAATGAGTAATGCCTGCTAACAAACAACCCTTTGGTAAAAGACATCTTTCGTGGGTGTTTGACAGTACCCATTAATTTAGTACAAGTGTAGCTGTGATGATGGTACCTACTTTACGTTTTGATAAAGTGTTACAGGCGCAAATGAACTGCTCTTATGAAACCATCTGATGCTAATATCATTTTGGCAAGGTTTGTTGATGAGAGAATTTCGATGGTTGTTTTGCGTTAGAGAAATGAGTAGAACCTAATCAATTTTACATATATTTTTACCTAGAAATACCATTAGATTTGTACTGTATACATTGGATTATACCTAATAAGTTTATAAGAACCTTAACAAACTAAATACAATAATATCAGGCAAAATGTAGATGCAAAGAGGCAAATAAACGTCAATAAGAAATATTGGGTCCTTACCTATGAAATTGGTGTTTTTATTCTGTCTTAGCAATTTGTCCGTAACTATTAGGTTTCAGTACATTCTTATAAAATAATTGCCTCTTCTAAAAATAGACCACATATTTGAGCTCGTATTATTTAATTTGATAATTTTCTGTAAGTTTAATTGTGTAAAATTAGACACAAAGACAATTATTTTTAACTGCCTCCCGAATACATCATTTGATTTGCATTACCATAAAAACGATGAATAATTTTTATCAAGCCTGTTCACACACATATTGCTAAAGCTTGTCTAATGATACATGCCAAATATTATTATCTTTGGATTAGTCGTTGTGAAGAAAACTGATAAAATGTTAGTATGTAAAATGAAGACATCCCCAAAATCTCCATACAAAACACCAATTTCATAGGTAAAGACCCAATATTTTTTAGTGGACCAATCAGACAAAAACTAAAAAAGTGTCTACAAGAAAATGTGGATTGATTTAAAAAGAAAACAGAGAATAATGAGATAAGTTTTAGAGGAGAATGGCAGAAGTAGACATTTTGTGATACAGAAAACACAAAAGACGTAGTCTGAACATTCACAGAACTTCACAGTTTCCATGCAAGGCTTTTACAAAAAGAATTGTGAAAAGCCGTGAAGTCAATATGCCCAGCTAAATATTACTTAAAATCAAAATTAATTGTTTCTTCAAAAAATACTTATTATAGCCAAAGGATTCACTCAGCAAGAATTAATAACAAGTATCCATTAATTTTCGCAAACAAAGTAGCAATTTTAATGTTAAATTCGTTTTCTATAGAGTGTAGGCACAAATTGTTGTTTCAACGGGAACGTTGCGAACTCGTAATTAATTTCAGCTCAATAGGTGTTTTGGATTATGCAGATGTATAGTGGTTTCGTATTCAGTTAACTGAATTTGCTATGTTGTGTGTAAATATATTTTATGCTATTAATGACAAACGAAAAACAAAAATAAAATGGCACGGCAAATGTATACCTAGCAACTTAAATTGATTAAACATGTGACATGCAATAAACAAATTGAATTAAACGTATTATTGCAATTGTTTTTAAATGTTGTCTAAGAGACCTCTGGCATAAACTGTTTTAAAGGTTTTAGTCCTGATATTGGAAATATAGCAGCCTTTGCCATATCTGTAATTTTTCTCATTCGTAATTTGGTGTCTTTTTAGTAAAAAGGTGTTAATTTCAAGAGCACTGTATACGAAATTAGCATGCATTTGAACAATTGTTTTATTTGTTTGTCTTCTTCCTCTTTGCATACGAGGTGCGCACGAGCGTAAAATACGCGCGTATTTGTGGATCTATTGGGATATTTGTTCTATGGAGAAATCGTTATGGTATCTTCTGTAATCAGCACAGAAGATATAAAATACCCGTGTGGCAAGGGGGTAAAATGTCCCCATTCAGAATACAATATTTCTATTGCAATTTTTTCGTGTTTGATATTATATTTTATGGGTTGTTTGAAGATGTATGCGCTTGTATTGCTATCTATGGACGCGCGTAATACGATACGCTTACACCACGCTTTCGCTTACACCTCGTGTACGAAGGGTCAAACTGTCAAAAGTTTATAATAATAATAATAAATGTATTTATTGCGGAAGCAGAGTCCAGAGGGTTACTAAAAATAACACTTACTCACTATGTTAGTATTAAACTTAAGCACAGTAAAAATAATTAAATGCTATCGAGGTGTCTTGTATCGATAATATGGACGCGGGACCAGTGTTGCGTTATGGCACTGTCCACGTCCAACCTCGACCGAACCAGTTTCAGGAGGCTGTTGGTGCTGCTCCTAACCCGCTGTAACAGGGATGCGATGCGCTTTCTAATGATGGCTGAGAGGCTATTCACTCTAGCTGTCGCAAGCATCCCCGAGGCACTGCAGTATCTAGGCAGCCCCCTGAATGCATTATTATACTAAGTGAGAAGGGTCTTATACGTTTGTTTTATGTAATTAGTTCACAGGCTACACATGTATAGGGAGTGACAATATGCCTTAAAAAGAGTAAGCTTAACCTCTTCAGTGCAATGCGAAAACCTGCGGGACAACATATTTGCCCTGACGCATAGTGCCCTCCGCTCTCTTTCTAAATCTAAGTTCTCACACAAAGAATCTGTGACCCAATGTCCAAGGTACTTAAAGTTCTGAACTTGTCTAAGAGGCATACCATTGAGCTTCACTGTTGGAACTTTGTAAGTCTTGTTCTTGGCCTTAAATACAAGCAACTCACTCTTAGCACAATTATACACTAAACCGTGGGTCAGCGCATATCTCTCACAGATACTGATGAGTTTTCTTAAAGCAGCAATTTATGGGCACAGCAGTACCATATCGACGGCGTAGCTTTAATTGTTGACAAAGGTCAAAACCATCAAGAGAGCAGCCAACTCCAGCACTACTGAGATCATCAATCAATGCGTCTACGTACAGACTGAAAAGAGTCGGTGAACTCGCCCCTCCTTGTCTCACTCTACTCCTCACCCTATACATACTAGACAGCTCTCCCGACCACTTTACATAGTACCTCTGATGACAGTACCAATATTTCAAGATTGCGATGTATTCGTGTGGAAGATCAGTGCCATGAGCTAACTTTTTCCATAGCCCCTCATGTTGGACCATTTCAAAGGCTTTTGACAGGTCCAAAAACAGTGCATAAACAGGTGTCTCCCTAGCGGTGTAATACTGGACAGTCTTTTTAAGGCACAGTACAGCAGTTTCGGTTGAGAGACCGGGTCTGAAACCAAACTGGGCATCATGTAGTTTGACGCACTCATTCAGTTGGCACTCAATCAGCCTGTTCAGTTTTGCCACAATGGTCGACAAGGAAATAGGCCTATAATTGGACCTATCAATCGCACTGCAAGTTTTATTTTTAACAATTGGCACGACTACTGTTTTAAGCATACTATCAGGTAAGTAGCTGTGACTTATGCATAAAGAAAAAAGTATTCCCAGTGCACGCGGTAAATGCACACGAGCAAACTGCAGGTGCTCCACACTTAAGTGATCGTGTCCAGTAGACTTACCCCTAGTCGTTGTTCTCAAAACAGATGCTACGTCCTTAGGCCTAACCACAACCAAATTTTTACCGTCACATGCAGTCCCACACGAAACATCACTAACCTCAAAAAACCCAGGGCAAGTTGAACCTTAAAATAACTTTTAAGCATTCCGGCAAATTGAGTGGGCTCATTAAGCCCTTCAACGCACACTGGTGCACTGTGTGTATACATGTGTTTACGCTCGTGAATGTACTGTCACATATCAGCCAAAATATGGTTGTTCACACTTCTACTTTCCCCTTCAGAGATAGAGGCAAGATCATATAAATATGACGAATATATAAATTCTACCTTCAATGTTATTGAAGACTAAAACGATTGAGTAAATAATAATATAAAATTATTTTATATCCATCTCGTCAAGCCGGGAGCTTTCCGTTATAACAGTTCTTGGGTTCGTAAACGCCAATATATACCATACCAATAAGTTTTCGGTTAGGAAACGAGAAGATCCCTACGGGAAATACCCTATTAGTTGAGTTATGTATTGGTTTGCCAAAAACACGAAATGTACTCTTATTTTAAATAAATCATAATAATTCTAACCTACGCTTGTACCTAAGCAAGCATCCGTAAACCTGTAATGGTTACCGGAGTGACGAGTGAAGAGGAGTGATTAAGTGACATGTGTAATGGAAACATAATTCATTGAAAAAATACTACAACCAACCCGTCTCTTTGCATGGGGTCATAAAATGCGACTAATGAACTTAGAACTACACAGCCATCCAATAGCTTATAGCGGCAACTCGACCACGGAGGACGTCAAAACCGTTCATTCTGTTAAAAAAGTAAAATTTTACATACTTACATATAATCACGACTATTATCCCCTAAGGGTTAGTCAGAGACTAGGCAAAGGCACCGCAAAAGTAGTCCATTGCCATAGTCTGCGCACCAAATAGTAACTGCACTCAGCGTGACAGGTGGTGAGCCCAAGCTATAAATTTAATAAATTTGAAGTATTAAAAATATAAAAGAGAGACTTAATATTCTATAAGCAATATTTTAATATTCAAAACGTTCGCCGTCCAAGACAGAGTAAACTACATTAAATACGGAGCCAGTCTGAGATGTTAATTTTACTGCAAGTCCCAAGAAAAAGTCAAAACAGTGTTAGCATACTAAAGCTTAGTCGTGGTATTTGCATAATTATAGTGTCACGATATTTTCAGGATGATTTCATTTTTACATTTTTAATATTGTTTCAAGTAGGTTTTTCAGTGAATTGAGAAATAATTATGTTTTGAACGGATTTGAATAATTTAAATATTCCTCTTTTTAGTTATTTTTCAATATCATTAGCCAACGTTTGATCTCGTGGAAAATTATGTATGATTATTTTTTGTTCTTAATTTGGATATTTTTATGGATACCGCGGGACTGTAATTATACTATTTTACATGTATAGAAGACCCTGATTAACTTATGAAAAAGATAAGGTAATAATTAAGTGAATTTTAAATGTAGTGTCCAGTCTTTTGATATTTAATATAAAAGTAAAAAAAAAAAAATCTTACTTTGTCAAGGAAATTAAATAACGCTGCCTAATTTCAAAACCCTTTTCATCGCTCGACTACAACTGAAAACGGTTTGCTCTTGACTTTGCCATTTCATAATTTAGCCTCAGGTAATAAACACGAGAGAAAACTATGTATATTTACTTTCCAGCAGTAGGTTACTTTTACTATTTCACTTTTATGTAATACACACTTATACACTTTTTACACATTATGATATACGTACACACAAAGATTTATTAGGCTTACCAAAAGTTATTATTATTATTTTTTAATAATAATAAAATGTTATTTACAAATCAAAAGAACTTATATTTTATTTTTCTAGTTACATTGATTTGTGTTTTAAGGGTATTTTTTTTAGCAAGATGTGAATTTTGAAATCTTGTTAAAAACTTTCGGGATGGAAAATTGTCCCATTCCTTTCCTTTACCTTTACCTTTCCTAACCCAAAGCAAGGTATAAGAGTTCATCTTAGAATATTTTCAATTATCAGGTAAAATCTGCTGCATTAAATTTGAGTTTATAGCTCCCTCAAACCACAAGATATTACAAGAACACACAATATTTAATCATCCTAATTGCACATACAAAATTAGTTCCTTAGCTACTCTTACGCTCAGTTGCACAAAGATTTTTTAAAGACGACATTTAGTAATGAGACATTAAAACTTTAATGTTCATTAAATTTAAAATTAGAACACAAAATAGTTCTAGCTAATGTCTCTTTAGCATTGATAGGGTGCTAATGTCGTTTTGTGTAACGTAAAAACTACGCTAAGGTGTTCTTTTGACACTTCAAACAATAAATTTAATGGAGCATTAGGGATAATGCCGACATTAAATTTTAAAGTTCGTTTCTGCAACTGGGTGTTAGAGTTTCAAAGCGTCTATTTAGTACGCCGCAAGTTTCCCGTGAAATATTTTGAATTAACCAATTATTGAGATAGAGAAATATAATTACACGCCAAGTTGGTAGATAATTTTGTCCCAAATAATAATTAATCTTGGCGAGGAACTCAGACACAATTAAGCTGTTATATGAGACACTCAAACTTTTCAGTCCCACACGCAAAATTACAGCGAAAGTCATTAATAACACAATACGGAACATTCACCAACTCTTATTCTAAAGTGTTAAAAGCTTTATTTGCTCGAGTTTTATTAAGTGGTTTTTGGCCAAATGTTTTGACTAATAATTTAATAATATTTGAACACACTGGATATGGTAGCCTTAAGTATTTTGTGGATATTGAATTATAGAAGTTAATATATTTCATTTATAATTTTAAGCGGCGACAAATTTACGCAGCGTTAGACGAGCTGGGAAAGACTACATATATACAATCACGCCTGTTACTCCCGAAGTGGTAGGCAAGGTCCAAGGAGCTCCGTGTTCCTTAAGACCACATTTAGCTATACAAAAATTGGGTTTGGTCAGATGAAAAGAGACCAAAGAAAAACGAAGAGAAAAACAAAGACGAAGTGTGCCAAAAGTCGTCTTTACCAAAAGTTTTCTTAGAGAATTGAATTAAGCTTGCCTCCCATCGTACCGGGTGCATGGCAACAGACACGCCACCTGTTACATAGCAACTTATACATGCCAAACCCTTCAGGGATATGGCGATATGATGTTGTTGTAATGGTCCCTTTTCACTTTGGATGAACTTTGACGAACGTTCACATGTTGACTATTCGTCTAAATTTTTTGCCGCATTGTCGCTACACAAAGCGACGAAGATACGCGAAGTAAGGCATAGGCAATAGACAAATAGCCCTCCACATTTAAACATTCGCCGAAATTCGTCCTTAGTGAAGAGAGAGAGAGAGAGAGAGGCCATAACATTTTTACAATCATATTTTTTAACTACTAATGTTGTTGGAGGAGATGGGCGTAGTGATTCTAACATTTTTGTTTTGATAATCAAAATCGCACTTTAGCCACATGGCTTCACATGAAGCTTATGACTCGTCATGCGTTTTTCATCATGTACGAAAGCATGGTAAATTTGTTGATTTCGTAGAAGTTAATAGATTGTATCACCTGCTACAACCATTAATAGTTAATTAACTACTGAGTCAGGATGGTCATCGACAAACTAAAACCAATTATTTTCTTCCCTCAGGTTGGTTGGTTAAGGGCGGAGGACCAAACAGTACTCTCTCTCCACGAAAGAGTGGTCCTTGGCCCTCGGTACTCCGTTAGCTTGGACACTCCCAGCACCTGGCAGCTAAGGATCAGGCCATTGAAAGCTGAAGACAGAGGTTGCTACATGTGTCAGATCAACACGCAGCCGAGCATGAAGTGGCAGATTGGCTGCATCGATGTCTATGGTAAGAGATCATGTATCCTTGGTTCGTCGAGGCTTCTCACGTACTAGACGACTTCGAGTCACATGATTACTGCCAGTGGCCGCAACGATCAGGTTAATTATGAAATCTAAATTATATAGTTGCTTAATGAGCGGAAAGTCTTATACTCGTATCCTCAAATAACTTGTAGGTTCTGTATGAAAACCTTGATATTTGATGACTAGATTCGTTGGTAACGTGTTAAAAATAAGAGCCTTATCTGACTGGATATTTTAGTGCCAACCCTAAAACATTCGTCATTATATAAAATGTCATATCATCATCAGCCCGCACATTATAAGTGTACTTATCTTCACTTTTACAAATAAAAGCTAATAAAAATTCAAAATTTTACGTCGCAAATAAATCAATATTGAATAATTATTTCAGACAGCGAGATAGTCATTAATCTGAATCACGCGCCCTGATCGCAATAATAGACAATAATTTTAGAACAATCGATCCTTCTCCTATTTCCGAATACAGAATTAGCTATGAACGTGGATCCACAATATTCATTAGGGACTTTAACCTTCTTCAGACTAAATTAAACCGAGAAATGAGGTTGGCAAGAGTACCATTTATATTGTGTATAATGTTTCCATTGCAGAATGTGGTCTTTATATAAAATGTATTTGAGATTCAAGTTTCAACCTTATTATCTTTGCAAAAAATAAAAATTATCTTTTTTTTGTACAGGTTTTGAATGATATCAAAAATTAAATACAAAATGATAAGTCCCCAATGCCGCCAGATGCTCTGTTACAAACGTAATATAACAATGGGTGGGTATTATACAAAAGTTCAAAGTAGCGTAAACGAAAATGAAAGTCCTGCAGGTAATATCACTGAGGTGTACTCGTAAAGAACTTAAGTAAATTACAGAGCAACAAATCGAATTACAAACTTCCCAGAAATGAATTCAGCCGTGAATATTTTAAAAGGGAACCCCGAACTGGCGATTTCTATAAACGCATAATACGTATAAATAAAAAAGAGGGGAAGTCTTTAAGCTTATTAAGGATACGAACGATCCCAGCTTCAAAACATTCCAAAGTACTTACCCTGAACTTAGAACAAAACTCAATATCAATGAAATGTCTCAAATGAAAACGGTGGAAAAGTATTTTCCTCGGAAAAATAAATCACCTTACAAAAGTTACCGTTATTTCTCCGCGCCATTGGAGGTGGCTGCCAACTTTTATCGCTCACTGTTCAAATTAGTTCAGGGGTTATTCTTTTTTTTCACTTTCCAAGTTTTGAAGTATGGATTTCAATATTGAATTTTTACTATGTCTCCAAGGTATGGCAACTTTGGCGCAAGGTGGGAAATTTAATACGGAGTTGGTATTCTGAAGTTACAAATTGACGTGAGGGAAATGATGAATTAAGGCCGAAAGTGTTGGAAAATAATTTGAGGTTGCGTGATGGTACTAAATATTAACAACGCTGTGACATTGTAATGTTACAGTAATTACCTATCGCTGGACGAATTTCAAAAGCATTGGTTATTTGTAGATGTGTTTGATAAACAGAATCGAATACAAATTGAATGTCAATAGGTCGACATCGACTCTGTATTATGATTAAAATCAAAATTCTTCTATGCTTTGAATTTCCTATAAATGTAGAACGATTAAATCCAAGTATTTCTATGTTGATTCCCTTAAATCAAACTCGATTATTGAAACAACTTTGTTTGCAATTTTCCAGACTTTATCAACTAGTTTAGTACACGTATTCAAGAGTCTAAATTAGTCTAAAGGTTGTTAAACAACTGCATCAGAACGTGGTTATTTTACAGTTCAAAATGTATCATCATTTTCCACATAAAAAGTAGTTCATTGCCAAATCCTTATAGCAATACGACTCTTAGATAATAACTAAAAACTTTCCGATTCACACAGTGCCTCCTGACATAATAAATGAAGAGACATCCACCGATGTCTCGGCTCAAGAACTCGATAACGTGACGCTGTCGTGTAAGGCGATTGGTCACCCTCCTCCGAAGATCACTTGGAGGAGAGAAGACCACGAACAGATGCTGTTGAAGAAAATTGGGGGACGAGACTTTTACAAAGGTATAGAAGTTATAAAATTTTGCTTAGAGCTTGCTGCTAAAGGATTTTTTCAAAAATGCAAATATTATTCTTAGATAATATCTGGTGTTCCCAAGTGACTATTACTAGCTTTAATTATGATGTGCGTTGGTCCTGTTAATAATAAAAATATAAAAAATTATAAAAATTTTGGCTCTTGTTATGTTGATCATAATAATTATGATGATATGTCCAACATTAAGACCGTGTATTAACGCCATGTCCTCACTCTGCAGAAGTTTCAGCTTAAGCAGGTGTCTGACCTCTGAGTGGATTTCTTTATTTCTATCTATCATAGGTAGCATAAATGACTCCATTGGATGAGCTGCTTGATAGCCGTAACAACTTGAGATCTACATAAAAATTTCAGTGTTAGATGAGCGATTTTTAGCTCACGTTTATTACCCTAAACAATGTTATGATGACAAACTGTCAAGTGTATAGCAGTAGGTAGTCACTGCAGGTAATTAATATAAAAGTAGGTACCGCAATAAAATTAATCGAATTGCAAACTCCTTATAACTCAAGACTCATGCTTGAATCAATTCTTCATTGTCCCAAACTGCTTGGTCACGATTACACGTAACTTTTACGCTGTACTTTGGGAGTGTAAACGTGATTAATACTAAGAATTTATTTGCATAATTGTATTCCATCGACTAGGTTCTCTACTCTGTCTTCTAAGAGTTTTTCTTATTTTGATATGTATTTTATATTATTTTGGATAACAATTCTAATTCTTCTCAGAAATATTTTCCGTAGCAATAGATTCAAACACTACTGTCAGCGTTAATCACATTTCTGTTAGAAATAGGCCACACCATTTGTACCGTTTTTGTAATTGGTCCGTTCTGGGTATCTGTCTTTTGTGCACAATAAACTGTAACATGAATAAATAAATAATATTAAGTTCATACTACATATTACGTATATGGCTTATATTATTCCATAAACTAGTATTACAGGATTTCGTTTGCTTAATGGTTTGAACGCTATGGTTTCAATATGGAGAACAAAGCAGTCATTCAGATGTTTGGACTAGATGCGTGACCAAAGTCATAACCTGAAGTAATTTAGAACAAAAACAGTGATTCAAAAAAGTTATTTGTGAATGTCAAGTTGTAATTTTAAAATGGATTAATGCTTACTAATCAGAACTGTATATATAAATTTATTTAAATGCAAAAATAACTTATTTAACTCAGCCTATTCAAATTTTAAAATTAAGAAAGAAAATTTTATTTTTAGTTGTGACTATCGTATGATTGTTGCGAGGTCGTTTACCGGTTAACAGTGTAGCTATTCAATAAGAAGACCTTCTAAAGTTTTAACCCTGCTTAAAGCCAGGAATGCTTGGTTACCATTTAACACGAAAGTACCTACTCGTCAAGAAGAATTCGATCGATTGAGCCCAAACTCATGAGGTTATGTTGTTTAATTACTGAGTTCCTATGGCCACCTTCCATCTCCATCATCAGATCCTGGTTACCATAAAACACAAAATTACTCGTCAAGACGAATTAAACGAGCCCAAACTCGATGGGGTTGTGTTATTTAATTACTGAGTATCTATGGCCACCTTCCAGCTCCATCATCAGATCAAGTCTAATAATTTTGTATTGTCATCCGATTAACATATGCATGCAAAATTCCAGCTCAATCGGTGGAGGGCAAGTGCCTTAAAATTTAGTTGTAAGATTACCCGGACAAACATACATTGCAAGTTGAATAAAAGCTTGTAAAAATAAAGAATGAATAGAGTAATAATTAAAAATACAACATAGAAAAAACATTACCTACAAAAGATAACTGACAGCGTCACAAGAGTTTTAATGTAATTTTTTGACCAAAAGAGCTTAAAATCTAACGTAACCGCAAAAATATGTGGTTCTTATGACAAACAATAGTAGATTACATTATGGCGATAAAGCAGTGTTTTATGTCGAGGGCGGCATATTGAATCCAGAGCGGAATGAAGAATTCCAAATTAAAAAATAAAATTCTGAAAGACGCGAGGAGTTCAAGCCGCCCGAGATTAAAACACTTTTATCCTCGAAAAGTACGCTCTACTTTATACTAACTATAGCAACAAGTAAAAAGTTGTGAAATAAAGAGGATAAACAGGTTAGTCGTGCCCGAATCCGAATCACATTGGCCATGGAATTGTTAATGTTCTTTTTTTTCAAAAACAATCAAAACATTCAAAAGCACTCAAAAACAATCAAAAGCGATCCAAACCACCTAAAATAGCCAAAAACAACCAAGAACCACCAAAAACAGCTACAACAATCGAAACAACCAAAAACTGCCAAAACAGCAAAAAAACAACATAAAAGAATAAAAACTACAAGCAAGTTAAAACGCATAACGAAATAAACATAAAAAAAATGCAAGTTTAAGGCTATTTCCATCTATTCTTCAACAAATATTACATTGCTTAGTTATATTAATAATCAATTTTGTTAGGCCTCATTCAAGATAATAGATGTGATTTTCTGAAGAATCCTTTTAAATTTTTTTTTTATTACAGTCGATAGCTACGTCGGAAGTTCTTTACCATTATATCGCGTGGATCGCCGACAAATGGGTGCCTTCCTCTGCATCGCTTCCAATGACGTCCCACCTGCTGTCAGCAAGCGGATCATATTGAATGTCAATTGTGAGTACTGTTACTTGTTCTATGTGTATAAAGATGAAGCAATCTTTACCTTCTTCTATCAGTTCTTATCTGTCCTGTCCTCAGCCTATATACGTCCCGGAGACAGAACAGACAGACAGATGGTTCGTTTTCTTTTTAAAACTAAACAAAGAGGGAAATGGCCAGAGAAGAGCGCAATATCAGCAAAGAGTCGCTTATATTGGTATAGCGCCTCGTTACACTGGCTTTCCTCATGGAGACACATGAGGAGTATTGGCCGCAACACCACCACGCTGGCCCAATGCCAGTTGGTGGGTAGAAACAGTCGCAATAGCGACCGGGCCAATGGCTTAACGTGCCTTTCGAAGCACGGAGGAGCTCGAGATCATCACGTAGGTCGCTATTTTTTTAATCGAAAGCCAAAGCGTACTAACTACGCCACCGAGCTCCTCACTTCTTATCCATAGATTTTTTTTATTTTAAAATAGTAACACATTGAATTACAAATAGTAGATAAGTACCCAGTACTGTCATAACAAATGCGTCCTCTTCTCTTCTATAGCAATTTACGTGCCCGACGGGGTCCATAATGATCTTGTGTAATTCCATACCACCTTAAAGTGTATTTTGTTTTGCAATAAAGTATTGAGCATTGAGAATTTATATTTCCATCTTAGTAATGCATTGTTAAAACTAAACACAACAAAGCATTCTCAATCAGTCAATAAGGCCAAATCGAATACGTTGATCTTCTCTCACCTCTGAAGCCAATACAATTAAACGATTATTTTCCTTACCTACGTATGTACTGGTTGATTTTGGTTTAAGAGGTAAGAGATCTCTAGTATAAAAATTCGTTTAAAAGTAAAGTTTCGTCTTCTTTTTGACATTATCAATAGCTTATATCAGTCCTTTGAGGGATATAACTGTTACCTTTGAAACAGTGAAAGCTGCATTGGTGACATTTTGAACACAGAATGCTGTGTTCTTGTAACTCGTCTGTGATATTTGTAGACACAATAGGAAATCATTTGTAACTTGGCTGATTTCAGCCACATCGCAGACAAGGGTTATGATTATGCTCAAAATGAAAATGTTTCGTTCGTTTTTCATTGCAGCGCTTATATTATTCACCTGAAAAGCTCCTTCAATTGAAGCAAATATTTGCATTATGTAGGTACAGATCAATTCACATATAAACAGCCATACATCTGTCAATTTTCTATGTTTACACATTTTTAAAATCTTCACCAACAACTTTACATAGAATAATATCTAAAGGCTTTTCACTTGCACCCGTTTCCAAAGTCGTGATAAAGCTAAATTGATCTTCCTCTTGTAAGCCGCCCTCGCGAATAATTGACTCTTCCCTGTCATTGCCCCACAGATCTCTATAACCGATATAGATGCTTCATATACCGGGAATATTTTACTGGTTTCCTAGATAGCGGAGAAATACGCGTGAGGGAGCGTTGTTTATGATTATGGAACTTTATAAAGCGCTTCTTTAGAGCATTTTTATCGTTCAGGTGTTTCAGATTATGGAATACTTCAATGTTTTATGTGACTTGGTTTAATGACTGAGCGATGTTTTATTAAATAATGAATCTTGTTATAATTAATTACCAAAACATTGAGGAGACTTAACATAAACGAAATTTTGATAAAAAACCAGTTGGTATTATGCATTTTATATTTTTTGGGAAACTAGATATAGGACTAATCCTAATATAAATTAATATCAGACAATCAATAATAGTATAATGTTTATAGTTTTTATTATTTCTAATTTTGAAGAATATCATTTGAAATCCTAAAAATATATTACACTGGTTGGCCTCAACCTCACAAACAAATTGAGCTTAGCAACAAAAAGGTCCAAACGCGCCGGTTCCTGAATCAATTATAGAGAAACAAAAGAAATTGGAACGTGAGCGTTATTCAGCCAAGAGTGTAGAGTGAATTTCACGGCTCATCGACTCCTGGGTCTCGGAGCCGGCTGTGGGATCAATCCCAGTTTATCAGGACATTGGCTTTAGCACCCCGACCGCGAAGCAAATCCCGTCGATTGGCCAATTTCGCCAGGAATCCTCACGATCATTTGAACAAAGTGTTCCATTTTAATGCATCCCGCCGTTTGCCATCTTAGCAAAACTGATCTGTTGATTTCCAAATTTCCTTTTTTAAAATTCTCAATAAATTTTTTGGGCAATCATCAGTGCCTCGTAATTGAATTGAGCTCAAGATTCCTTTTATACATTTCTAGGCTCAGGACTTCACTAAAAAAAAATCAATCGAATTTAAATTCCGTTTAGAGAATACTGATTGAAAAATCGTCTCCGAATAAATTCAGTTCAAAGTGGAATAGAACGTTTGAAACTAAGTTAAACGCCACATTTTTGTTCAGTAGCCAAAAAACAAATTTTCGGAAATGCTTCTGACGAATTTGTCACATTTCTCTTTGTATAATAATGTTATTAAAAGTAATATCACCCTTAATTAGTCGGCGGACAATTTTCTACGGAATTAGGGTCTCTCATACTCACAGTAAGAGCAATCAAAATATTAAAATTGTTTGGGGTATAATTGCTTTTTATTACCACTATTATTCGGGTCATGTTACTCCCGAGTTTTTTCTTCAAAGAGTAACTGCAGAACATATCGTCAGATATAAAACCGTTTATCGAGAATTAACACTTTAAATCAAACTTGCTAATAACATTAAATGTCTTACTAAAATTTCGTTCAAAATACATAGTACCTGCATAAGTTGCAAAATTTTTCGTTATCTCTGTAATATCCATAACATATCATAATGATGATCACATTAGCCTAGATATTATGTTAGCATATTGTTTTTATTTCCTGGAAGTTCAGAATTCAATCGCATCAACGGAAAATTTAGACAATCCTCTTTATTTACGGTAATGTTATTTGATGCTGTTTTTTGTCACACAAATACTCTGGTATCTGGACTCCAGTCTTCATGTGAGATGAAGTCACATATTTTATCAATCAAAAACTTCGATTGAAATTCTATTTGAATGCAGGAAGACTGACAACAATTTTAATAAGCAAATACCGTGGATGAGTGATTAGTATAACGATATTAAGGTTGGTACTCATTTCTGAGAGTTTGAATACCCGAAGGAGCAGATGTTTTTGTGTTTTCTAGTCATGGATGTACACTAACTAGAATGTAATGCTTAATCCTCAGTGCTTTAAATTACGTATATCCAATATAACATTATACTGTAACGAGGCGCTATGCCAGTATTAGCGACTTTTGCTGTTATTGCGCCTTTCTGTGGCCATTTTATCTTAGTTTCTGTTTTTTTTTTTAAATTTACTGTCTGTCTTTCTCATTGTCTTGTCCTCATAATTATTGTTAATTATATTTATAAATTGAAACCGATTTATTACATTACAAGAAAGTCTGGCTGTGAAATTGAATGTATAATTTTTATTTTATTTGTATAGAATTGTTTTCATAGGCATTTTTGTAAGAAGCCCTACTTTTATAATTATCTGTAAGTATTATGTTCAGTGTTTTTGTTATTTATCTTTTATAAAATTTGTTCCAGAGTGCCTTAGTTTTTATATAAATATACCATCCAATAAGTAAGTGACGAACACCACGTCACACTACAAGATCAAATTACCCCTTGAGGCGTCAAAACCGGTGTTCCCAAAAAATGCCTCTATGTGTCTAGTTTTCTGATCATTTAGTAATTAATTAATATTATATATAGATTTAACAGTGGAGTCAAATAAAGAATGGTTGCTAACAATAAATTTTGTTGCAGTTCCCCCAACAGTAATAGTGCCAAATCAGCTGCTCGGAGCTCCGCTGGGGACGGACGTGGTGCTCGAGTGTACAGTAGAAGCGTATCCTAACACTATCAACTATTGGCTTAAGAACAGAGGCGAAATGCTATTGGATGGGTGAGTGGATGTTTGTATTGGTAACCCTTAACTGGGAGTTACCACTAAAAATATCTTCTTCAGTTCTTCTTTTTAGTTTTATGGCGTCGACTTTATGGAGTCTGCCAATATCAAGTGTTCTGCTTAGGGCGAATTCGACCAAATTCCCTGTCACGCCGTAATGACGGCCGATTTATGGTTGCATACGCATTTGATAGCTAGAGCATTTTTGGTATTACTACACCAGTGTCGATATCGGAATTTGGTCGAATTCGCATTTATACTTATATTAAAAAATATTAACGATTGAAGGTAAAATATATGTGACTTTTGAGTTTTCTGAAAAAATTATGTACATGATAGTAGGCAATATATACATATCCAGTAATTAGAATAGTTAATTGAATGGACAATCAACTCAATCTAATCAAACAAATCAATATAATTTTATATCGGAGGTTAGATAATCACACAGATAACAGTAACAAGTGGAGAATTGATATATGTGGGTAGAGGTGATAATACCTTGATTTTTTAAAGTCCTCATGAAAAAAAGATCCTGCCTCCTGTAAAAAAGGTCATGTAAAAAACTTTGACAGGCTTCGCGACGGGGATTGATACAGACCCTCACACGAGTAATTTTTAGTCAATACTAACTCGGAAATCGCTGCTAATATTGTTATAAGGCGGCCCTTTATGGCACCACATGCATTGTTTTTAATTGATTCCATTCTATTTTAAAATGATAACGTATGACAAACATGACATCATACTAACCTAACCTTCAGACAAAGAGTATTGAGGGACAATTTTTATGCATGCACACATACACATCTTCATCGCGTTACTATCTCCGACTGAGTAGGGTATCTAGAAATTTATGATATTTCTTGAACCAAGGAAATAATAAGGTACTTTCTCTACCAGGCCAAAATACGCAATCAGCGAGGAAAGATCTTCGTACAAGGTGATTATGAAACTCACCATCAGGTTGTTCTCCCGAAGCGACATCGGGACGTACAACTGCGTCAGCACCAACTCCCTCGGGAAGAGCGAAGGGACCCTTCGGCTTTATGGTGAGGACTTTGTCAATGTGACGGTCCCATTAATAATGGGAGATTATTTGAGAGAATATATCTAGCGTTTTTTCTTTGACTGAGTCCTTTATATTGTTGATGGTTCGAATGGCTTATTCGAGTGAAATATAAACCATTACCAAACCTCTGTTTTGAAAGGGGGTAATAGAGATATTAAATTATCAAATATTTACATATAAAATAGTAAATACGTTAGGTTGATTATAGGGAGTACTAATATCCTGAAAATGTTGAAACAGAAGCTTTTTTTAGATACTATATACAATGTTAATTAGGTTTTAAATTTCAACCCCGAAAAATTTGTTCACCAAGATATTGATAGAAGTAGCAAAAGTATTGATAAAAGTAGCAATTTTCCGAATAAACTATGACTATGGCTTTCATGATAATTAACGGTCTCCAAATAAAAATCTGTTTTGAGCAGACGTAAATAGAGGTATAAGTTCCATATAGGAAGTTTACTCAAGAGAGAAAGTCTAAAAATACATTTTATCAGGCCTTTGTTTGCGCAATATTCTATAAGCGTCCCCGCAGAAACAAAAGAAGAAATGATTTCCCTAAACGGGAACTTAAACTTTATCTTTACAGAAATAAGAGCGTTTAGCAATTTTCCTTATTATTATTCTCCCTGAAGAGTACGTAAGTGGCTAACGATGACCAATTTACAGAAATAAAGCTGTATCCCAGCTCCCAGTCGGCCGCAGAAGTGAATGTAGGAGGTGAGTAATTAAGATTGTTTCGTTATTTAGCTATATTTAAAAAAGAGGCCTTTAAATGCAAAAGTCTTTATATACAAAACAAGATGTAAGTTATTTCTACCTTGGTTACATAATTATGGCAAATGCTTTATTTTTTAATACACATTCTCGTCATAGATTCTTCTTGTTAATTATTATAAAGGGGTATTCCTGTCTAATTATTAAAGGCTATTTATTAATTAGATGATGTGTATTAATTACAGTCATTGTTCTTGCTTGGAATCAGCAACATTGTGTATATAATATTTATATATTATAATTATTATTATATTTTATTGGACTAAATGTTATTGATATGAATAATTGGGTTCAAGTTAGTGAGAAAGGACCGATCGCGAAACAAAAATGTTGCTGCTGTGGTTTAAAATGCTGTTCTGTAAAATGTACCTATATTTGACAATAATACACGTTCGAACGATGATAAGTATAGAAAAATTGTTCTTGAATTTAAAAGGTGAAAATAAATTTCAAACAAATAACATGTCAAACTCATCATTTGATTTCACACTCTATTTATAGGTGTAGGTGGTAGATAATTTTAAATAAATTGTGTGATAAATACATATTTATCACACAATTTATTTAAAATTATCTTTTCTATTGATTCTGATTTGCTGATGTAGTGTCTTTATTAGCTTGGTAATTTTTTACTTGTTTTTATAGACATTTCATCTAATTACATTTTCATTTTTAGTAACTGATTTAGAATATCTTACATAAATTTGCTATTTGTAACCATTGAGGTGCTCAAATAAACCAGAGATATTTAAAAAAATCGTCTCAACGTGGATTGTAAGATATAAATAATACTCTGAAATTATTAAGTGAATACTTACTCAAAAAGTTTAAAAGAGAATTTTATATCATAATCAAAAAATAAACACTTTGCCACCAATTCTTCAGATACCGGTTAAGATCTTATATACCGGTTAAAAAGCACGAAAAAGGGAAATAAAAGAAAACTGTAAATATTAATTACAAAATCATGACAAACTTATTAAAAATGCTAGAAAATTAAAGCGACTAAATGACAAAAAATTTATAAGACATACATAAATATAATCACGACTATTATCCTCTAAGGGTTAGACAGAGACTAGGCAAAAGCACCGCAAACGCAGCCCACTGCCATAGTCCGCGCTTCACCAAGCAGTGACTGCCCATGTGCTCAGCGTGACAGGTGGTGAGAGCCCGTTGCTGCTATTAGCTATTGGATGTTGTGCAGTTCTAAGTCCATTAGTCGCCTTTTACGACACCCAAAGGAAGAGATGAGTTGGTAGTATTCTTTTAATGAGCCGCTACCACACGACTAAATATAACTAAAATTATGATAACTTTATAAAACTAAAAAGAGGAAATAAAAAACACTATCAAAAGAGTCCGCAATACCGGCTCTTACTTCAAAATCTAAAGCTATTTCTAAATTGCAAAAGATTTCTATTTAAGTTTCACACAAATATTTTAACTAAGGTTCACAGTCCTATAATCTCTAGAAGTTGTTTGATAAGGGGTTGTTGGTATTTTTCTGGTTATAGATAAATCAAAAATTTGTAAAAGTCATTTATTTCGGCCGTAGCCATGTATTCTGCCATTGACTCAAAATTTTTTCTATTACCAGGTCTAACCGAAGGTGCTGTCAAACAGAAAACCTACAGCTGTTCGACGAAAACATTTCCAAGGATACTTACGACGTTACTTGTTACTGTAACATTGTATTTACTATAGTAATATCTTTTAAGCTGTTATAATATGGAAAAAGACTGTATATAAGTATTTGTATCGATATTATGAATTGTTATTACGGAACTGTCGAAGTTATACAACACGATAATTGTGTCTACGTCTCAGAAGTAATAAATTTAGTGCTAAGAGAAAATTAATGTGCACTTTGGTTACAATATTAGAAACACCTATCACCATTGTACAGACGAGTACAAAAATATGTATTCACATTTTATTGGTGACAATCTTTATTTCCTTCTAATAAGAGTCATTTACTGTCAAAAGTGGTTACATATTTTTGTAGTTGACTGTACCTCGGATGATGACCAAACCTTTATGATTTGGAGTTGGTTCTTGTATCGAAAGGCCTAAGCAACTGTTTTTGTCCACCAATTCGTTAGAACCGTGATATTTAACAAATTTTCGTTCGATGGATGTTCGAGGATGTGAAGGAAGTTATAATTATGCTTAAAATTAGAGATGCGCCGAATGATGGTTTCGCCGAATAATCGAATACCGAATATTATTTTCTTTAACCTTTGCCGAACCGGATATTCAGCCAAATTATTCGGTTGACAATTAGTTGGCTTTGCCAGGGAAACAACTTAGACAACATGTACGTTTCGTGTCTCTACAGGAGATGTTAAAATAAAAGTTGACTATACTGAACTACGAATAGCCCATGAAATCATTATGTTGACATTAGTATCATAAATCTTACAGAAGAAGTTATGTATTTTTGTTCTATACCCGGTCATCTAGCCAAGAAAATACAACCGAATATATTCGGAACAGAAAACGAATAATTCGACCAAATAAAAATAGCGAAATGATGCCGAATACCGAGTACAAAACGAATATTCGGCGCATCTCTACTTAAAATCATCAAGGTTGCTCAAAAGTCGTATAAAATTAATATAATTTAGAAATAAGGTATAAAAATTTATAAATTGATTATATTTGTGGTAATTATTGTTAATTATGTAGTAAGTGAATAATCGTAATACTCTCAATAATGTAAGGTAAATTTTTTTTATTATTTTATTTGCAAACAAGCATACGACCTACCTGGTGATATGCAGTCCTGGTGATTTGATAATAACACGGATTAGAAAAACGCGTTTTCTTTTGGTTGATTTCCTACTTAAAATCGGTGTTGGCTTCTAGAGCTACTCAATAAGCAGCTCACCCAGACACGAAAAAATACACCTTCCAAAAGTCTTGCTGTGGTTGAAAATAAAAGAAAATAATACTCAACTATTCCAGTATATATATCTAAGATGTTGACCAGGGATATAAGGTATAACCATGCAAATTTTTCTTTAAAATCGGTCCAGGCTTTTCGGAGATCAGCGTACAAATAGACAAACAGACAGAGAAACAAAAAATACATCCCCCGACTTGATTTCAAGCTTTTTTTCTATGTACAGACATTCGACCTCTACAGTTTTATTATACCTATGTATAGATTTATCCCTCTTTGTCCGTTTAGTAGTTTTATGCATGTTTGTGCATATTTTATTCCAGTTATCTGTTTCGCTGCAGATATAAATTGGTTAAATTGTAGCTATTCGTAACAGCGGAATGCAAATCGCGGTGATTCGGCAGCATGAATCAATGCATTGTAATTTTTGTTTCCAAGGATATTAGGTTTGTTAAATATTGACATTTATTAGTCTGTTTTGTAAAAGGCTACATTATTGCGCTCTGAAAATCATAGAACATTTTAACACTGGCGAAAATCATTATAGGATTGACATTGTTTTAGATCGCTGTCTAATTGTATTCAAATACATGTGTGGAATTTCTCGAAATTGTGATATAACATACAGACAGACAGACATACAGACATAACATCTTATTGTCAGACGTTAACAACCCTGTCATGTATTTCCATGTATTTCTAATTATTTTTGGCCAACGCCGAGCTCGTCCCCACACGCCTACCGCTTAGCCAGCGTGCAGCGGTAGGTAAGGTCCGTAAACAGGAAATTGTTCCCGTCAAAAAAAGGTTCTGCAGTCAAATGCTATCAGGTGGGCAGTGTGCTTGTTTGTACTAATATCGGATAAAAAAATCGTTATAACTTTATGTATGACACTGCATCAATTTTTTTTCCTTCCTCATGTTTTCATATTAATACCTCCTCAGCAGAAATGGTATTCTCTACATAATTTGATCTTCAAATTGCCTTTTAATGTTCGTAACATCATTTATATTTTCATTGTCTTTCTATTATTGTTAAATTTGCAAATAATGATTGTATCTTTGTGTATTTCTTAAATTTTCAATAATTAATGAAACCAACTTTTTGCAATAACACCACTGCATTCTTAAACTATTATGTTTACTGAATATTTATTAAAGCACCCAATTGAAAAGAATTTTTTGTTTTATTTCCCAAGACAAGATGATCTATTCTCGTAGACTCTATTCCTATAAAACACAACTAAGATGACCAACCATATCCCAATTAAAAATTCTAAACATTACCTCCATTTATATTTTGTGCTTTTTCGAGAGCATGTTAAATTTTTTTTATCTAACGAGGACGATACGATAGAGTTTCGTTCAGACATTTAAATGTTAGCCCATGAATTCTGCTTTCAGAAAACCGGATGAAACTTTAATAATTTATATGTTCACTCAGAATAATTGCGACGAGCAAAAATATTTCCAATGCCTGTAGTAATTTGTTTTGGAATCGTGTGCGTCAAAAGGATATTATTAGGTACCTTAATTTTAGATCTCGGTAAATCAAAATTTTACACCGAAATTCTTGAATATTGTGCTTTCTATAAATCAATATAAAATCAGCACGAGAAAAATAGGCAGACTCACAATCAATGATAGTACGATTTCAAGAAAAAATTTACTAGTAAAATCAATAAATAAATTAGATACAATAACTTAATAAAGTAGAGAGGTCTCTAAACATATTTTTTTAGAACATTGGCCCAATTGTCCGACTTTTGGGTAGCTACACTTTTCACTTAATTATTAGAAAAAATACATACCTTCCTATAAAATTACAAGTATTGATTTTTTTATGGTGACTCGTACAAATACAGTGCTACTTATTAGCATAGAGTATATTCCATTTTAAACTCAAGTGAAAATTATTAACCCCCGGGGTTCGATACAGACCATTTTGGGTACAAATGATCCAGACCTTAATTTATAACAAAATTTAATTAGGAGCCTTAATTTTATCATATTTCGTGTGTAAAGCGGTCTTATCGCGCCCTCATTGTTTCATAGCGACATTTCGTTCATTCATGTAATTAAACTGACGAAATGTAACATTCACAGATCCAATTTTGGTTCCAGATTTTAGTTTAATTGCGACATTTAAATTGGCTATACGATTTTATATAATAGTCGCTGTATAAGGCTTTTTGCAATTGGATTCATGAAAATATTTTCCATCTATAAAGTCGTCTGCACTTTTGAATTTTTTCATTGTATTTTATTAGTGGGAAAAAGGCGTGACTTTATGTATGTTTGTATTTTATTAGTATTAGTTATCTTTCTAGTTACGGATACTAGTGTAGAAAAATGTGTGATAATGTCAGAAGAGAAAAGAATTTTCAGGCGCATTAAATCCATAACGTTCCTTCAAAGATAACACAACAAGTCATCCGAAGAGGTAGATAATTACACCTGCTACGTCATGTTCAAGATGGCGCCGGAGCATGTACCACTGACATTGGATACAACTTAATATAGTCATAGTGAACAAGAACTTCATTCGCGGTTACTATAGTTCTTTAACTATCCAACCCTTTAATTTTCAGAAAAAAAGTATCTTAGATGTTGACCATGGATATGAAGTATCACCATGCAAAATTTCATTGAAATTGGTCAATTTCGGAGATTAGCCCGTACAAATAGACCAACAGACGAACAGACAGAGAACAAAAATGGAATTTTGTAGCGCGCCGAGCGTTTACGTACCTATTTCTCGGGAACCGCGCATAGCTTTTCGGGGAAATCCCTGCTTCCCACTCGTACGATAGCCCGCACCCCGCTGTCATATCATGCGACCAATCACACGTCGCCTCCTGCGACCCGGTGTCTACTGCGCCTGCGCGCGCGGCTCGCTCCACCGGCTCGCGCCACCGGCTCGCGATAGTAGTAAGTCGAAGTTAGTTGAATAAAGTGATTCAAACAAACATAACAATTTTTTTTTAAATCCCCTTGACTTGATTTTAAGCATTTTTTTTCTATGTCTTATATGTATAGATATCTTAAGCTTAAGTACCTCTATGAAGGCGCTTAATTATAAAGATTCGTCAAACGTCGTCGTCCTCAGCCTATATACGTCCCACTGCTGGGCACAGGCCTTCCTCATGGAGAAACACATGAGGAGTATGAGCCGTAACACCACCACGCTGGCCCAAGGCGGGTTGGGTTGGTGGGTAGAGACGGTTGCATTGGTGACAATTGCTTAACGCGCCTTTCGAAGCACAAAGGAGTTCAAGATCACAAAGTTTTGGTCACCCATCCTAGGCCTGACCATGGCGAAGGTAGCTTTGTTTTCGATATCGAAAGCCAAAGCAGACAAACGACTACGCCACCGAGCTCCTCATTCACATTCTGAATATTCGTCAAAGTTTATCGATTCTAAGCACCTATTGGTGCAGGATCTAAATATCAACGCCCGCTGGATTCGTAATCACGAACGGGACAAAACTGGATAAGCCCGGACGGACGATTGTTTGGTGGCGTTTCTGGGAATACAAAAGCGATCTTAATCACTTACCAACCTACTGACCTGCACTATTTCTCTGGGTAACTTGATCAGAGGTAGAAATAGGTTTTTGTCAAGGAGATTCTTTTTTATCTGTAAGGATTCTACATATTAATGTATTTACAAGAAAACAATGTATCGGATGTTTTCTTCCTTAAGAAGTTATTAAAGTGTTGTTAGAGATATTTTTTCATTAAATGTGATCTTTGAATGAGTGAACTCTTGACTCCAATCTGAGTCAATGCTCGACGAGTATCGACGGAGTTTACTCTAAATAAAAGTCTATAAAATCTTCATTTGAATTACTGTAGAGTGACGAAGGTGTTCATGAAGACTTTATTACGCCTGTATCTCCAAGGGGGTAGGAAGTGGTTACACCCACATTTTGCTTTTATAAAAACTTAGAGAGAAAGAGGCGTAATGACATGTTATGTTCCACTTATGGATTAATAAATAAAGCTGAAGCAGGGGTACAAGACTTTAAAAAGTAACACTAACCACGGCCACTATAAAAAAAATATTGGCATCCGCCCCGCACACCGTAGATTGTGAGTACGCCTTAAAGTCGGGCACGCAGTAAAACCGGACGTAACATGCAGTAAGTTCCTTATCTCCCGAGATAATTCTTAACTGCCCCATCCAGTTGTACTTTACAACCTTGTAAAGGCTAAGCGCTGTGGCCGTAAAATGTTTAAAAGGACATTTGATTCCTTTTTCTGCGTTACTGCGGACGTTCAGCACATCTAGAATGCACAAGAAGAAATTCATTAAGTTAATAAAAAGTGCTCGAAGAGATGGTGCTGAGAAATTCGTACTAACGGAAGTGAATTAAAATTTTATAACACATAATTATGTCTTTGGAAAAATCATCACCATATCTTTAATGCCTCCTTTACACGTACACAGACGCGTCTGCAGATGTCGCGGTCAAAGGGGTTGATTTGGTCACCTGTGGCAGATTTTGAGCGTTGGTCTATGCGTTAGCGCAAATCCGTTTATTGTCAATTTTGTGGCACGGATCAAAGGGATCCGGCGCCTAACCGCCGGAAGTGAATGATTTTTGCAGTTTTTTTTCGTTATTTCTTTTTATTTACTTGTGGAATGATTAACAAGAGTATTAACGAAATGTACATATTTCTGGAGCTGTATTAGGTAGAAAACATTTGGAGTGCGTACGTGTTGCGTCCGCTGAGCACCAACGTATACTGATAGGCCTTCAGACGTGTGGACGCTTAGTGCTAATCCATTTGTGCATGTATCAGATTTGCGGACACATCTGTCTACGTGTAGAGGAGGCATAAGAATAAAAACGATTAGAGTAGAACGATCAAAAACAGGAACAAGTTGGAGCTGTGGATATTTAGGCAAATGCAGGATGGGCCAGCTGGAGTTTTTGACAAATAACTCATCTACGTGTCAGGTAGGTATTTGAGTTATGACATTACCTACAGAAAGGTAGTCGATTTTCTACACCACTCGACGACAGCAATCAAGAAGAGATCTTAATGCTTTTTTTTTATTATGCCGAATAAGATAAATAATCAGAATCCTGATGATCGATACTATATACCCGGACTGTGTGATGAGGGCTAAACCATAACTGATAACAAATTCTTCACTTACAACAGTAACAGTAAACCGCACGCCAATCCTCAGGAGAACGTTCCACGAAAACTAGCCTACATAAAAAAATTGCCTTCACCAAAGATCAAAGAGGAAGAGGGTTGCGCCCAAACACGTAAACTGACTAAAACTCTCTTTTTATTGCATTCCCGGTCACAAGAGAGCCTTAATTTAATATGGCCTGCTCGATTTGTTTACAAAGGAAAAATTTATTCATGAAATTTGTTTTCCGAGGGTCCAGACGTAGATAAAAAAACTTTCTTCGCCTAAGTTACTCTGACCCAGCCCTTTATTTTGCCCAACAATATTCTTCATATTTTCATAGAATCGTCTGTATTTATATCCATTGGGGCCGTACTATGATGCCACTGACAATATTTAAAGACAAAATATACTTTAATTCATGAAACTTAAACTAGAAAATGGCTCATAAGAATGAAGCGAAGATTCACTTACTTCAACTAATATTAAAACATTTTACTTTTAGTATTTTGTCTCTTTGTCCATACTGAATACTGAAAGTGTATATTGCAATACAATATCCCTAGATCTAGCTTAGGGCCAGTTTTTTTATCCACGGTTTTTTGAAGCTGATACGTCAAACATTTTGGTTTTACCATTGACGCGATAGGTCAAAATTTTAACCATTCGGTTAACTTTACAACGGATCAGAATCTGGCTCTTAAAGCTGTACAAGTATCGAAAGCAATATCCTAGATCCCATAGTAGGGGACACATATATTTACTGTCACTAGAATTCTTCAAAGCTGTCGTCCTTCGGAAATTCATTATGATTGTAGTAAATATTTTTTCCGTATATTTCCTCCTATTGTATTAAATATCCAGACATTCATGATGAATATATTCTTTTTGGCAAATATTGCTATTATTAAATTCTGGAGATATTTTCTGATGATTTATTTTCCGTGAAATGTTGTTAGTTGTATTGAATATCAAGTGTTCACACGAAGATAACACATTAGTAAACTTGCAATCACAAAATTTTTAGTTTAGTAACTTCAAAGAAAATGTTTTATATGTGGAAACGATGGGGAAGATGGACGTAACCAAAATATTAACTCAATAATAATTGTTTTATAAATATAAAGAATAAAATTATTTATATTTATAAAACAATCATTATTATTGATATGTAAGAAGAAAATCATTTCAAAATAGTATACCAATATTTCGTACGCCATGTCAGGGTATGAAACACAGACAAGCAATATTTACCAGCAAAAGAGATATCGCTATTTTAGTACGAAATCTTTCTATTTTAGTACTTAGCGTGAGTTTTTTGATCCGTAGTAATAGTTACCCTTTTATTGTTAAAATTTAAACCAACAGCGTCAATAAAAACGCCAAAATGTATGACGTGAGCTTGATTTAATGTATGGCGCCATTTTACTAATCCCAGCATCGTGTTGTTAAATTGTCTATGATTTTATTATTTAACTTTGTTATATTTTAAATTTTTTTGCCATTGCTCCATATTTTAACCTACTGGTCAACCTGCATCAAAAAATAAACCCTTAATGGTGCAGATATTAAGTACTTAATCATTTTCCACTCAGGGTAACGATTGTGATACAAAATCAAAAATATATTTATTTCATATGCCAATATTGGCACTTCAAATAGTCAACATTTGTATTTTATATCTTAGATACTAAAGAACTAAATAGAACTAAAATTACCGCGAGCGCTTATGCTTTGACTGTGGTTGTAATTGACACAAGCGGCCGGATTCAGCGTTTCATGAGATATCAGAAACATTAAGTCTACAGGTCCTGGACTCCGGTAAAAGTTATACCGTTTTTCTCAACCGACTATCGTTACATTGATTAATACAGTGTGACGTGGTGGACCCGGTGATAAAATAAAAGTCTTCCTAGACGTCACTTATTGTAAATTTCATTAAGAAAACTAAGACACACTGAAACAATTTATTAAGAAGGTAAATTTCACAAATCACTGCATATGTTAAGGATATTATCAAAGGTAGGGCTACTTACAATAGTGTCTTTGGTAAACTTATGAACTTGAACAATATACTTTAACTTGTAACTAATATACTTTCACTATTATCGTAACAGTTTCAATACAGATTTATAAATTTGTTATCATCACTTTTATCAAATCAAATAATATTATAATATTTATAATAATTTACGTTGAGCCACCCACTCCAGACGCTGACTCTGAAAGGTATAAAATTGGAGAACAAAACAATGAAAAATAATAGCGCGACAGACAAGAGCACAATAACAGCAAAGAATCGCTAATACTGCTATCGTTTCAACAGTAATACTACAATCTATTATAAATAACTACTATACTATACGAGAGTTATTTCTTATTCCAGACCCAATAATCAATCGCAATAGGCAACTTCCTTGTTATTGGCTACACAATGAACAGCTTGTACAATTTAAAAGCTATTGGATGTCAACGTCACTTCCACAAAGGCTTGGCTTAACACAAATCATATACGTAAGTACATGTAGCTCAGATATAACGTTTCTAGCATGAAATTTCAACCCGTGTTTAGAATAAATCTGATTTAGGGATTTTGAAGTCATAATGTTGTGTTTTAAAAATATTATTTGTCTAGAAACAGGGTCTCGATTGGATTAATGTTATTAGACAAATAAGGTGAATGAAAGAAATCGGTGAATTTCATAAACTTTGCAATCTATTATTGGTTGGAATTTTTATATAAAATACAACTATTTATAACATTTTAAAGGGTCTAGTTTTAATCCGAAATAGCTATATTCGATAAAATACATCTTTAAGTGAAGTTAATTTCCAACTAATCACTTCGGTAACTACTTCCCACAGGAGTGCGGATTTATTTGCCAATCCTTCCCGCTTAAAAAAGTCATTACCCACCCGCAGACTTCCAAAAATGGGGCGCCAAAGCTTTACTTCTGCGAATCTCGGAAAATTAAATTACGACTGCGGAATATTTTAATTTCAAATATCATGTCATCCAGAAGGCACGGTACGCAATATCCTAGCCTTCACTCAGAGCAAATGAAATATGTTATGATATTAGGCAGCGTCAAGTAGCTACTGGATTTTCGGCGGAATTCAACGCGAGCCGTTGGCTGTATGCAGTTACCGCGGCATGTGACGTTACGTCTGGCATCCATTTGTTATACCGAATTTAAAACGTTCACATCCTGTATGAAATACAGAAATACGAAATAAACATGCAGAAATATCGCTTAAAAGCATGAAATGAAAGGACGCTGTCGTCTGACTCCAAATGGAGACAGCACGGCTTGCGTTATCTGATGTAGTCGGGGTTTGCTCATTTCGACGTGAGAGTGTGCGATGATACGTGTGGATTATTGGACTTTATTTTTAGAAAAATATTATTTAGGTATACTATTGTAAGACTAACAGGTATTTCAAACAGCAGGTAACTTTAATATCTAAATGTAATGTAACTCACTGAGTTAAGTCCCGGAACTGATAATCAACAAAGGCTCGTATTCCAGAACCAAACATAAGCCTAGATAGATAGATAGATAGCGTAGTATACAAATACGTTGTTCAATGCCTATAGGCTATTATTCTATAGAATGAACCAGTTCCAGAAAATCCATTAAACCTGGGCCTTGAAAAGGTAATGTAATCATGGTTGATCTTTTTGTAAACTGCCGAAACGCCTTGTAAAGCAATAATCCAGCGACGAGGGCGAATTGTCGAAATCCCAGTTTTAATGAAAATAGCAAGACCGTCCATTCAGGACATTGCATCCCTCATCCCAACTCCAGAACGTGAAATGATATCTTGGAACGTGTACAGTTGCTTAGAAAATAAGTTGTTATTTACGAAGCGCCTCCAGTCCCGGATATTGCGCGTCCTTGCAGCCGAACCTAGTTTAGAGGAATACGGACTCGTTTATTGCCGTGACTTCGTTTGCGAGATGTTAGGAGAATAGGAAACCTGAAAATAAGGTAATTTGACAGATTGGGTACTTTATAGACTTATAGCAACGGAGAAATAAGTTTTAGCAGCATTATGCAGACGAAAATAAATTTCCCGTCTGACAGTCTGAATATTTGAAATACTTCTGTAGAAGCGTGTAAGTTAAAGAACTTGTGACTTATTTTAGAAACGTGTAATTATTAGGAAAACTGTCTTCAAAACAGAACGCAATTTCGACTGTAGGAATATAGAGATGCTGGAAGGTTTTGATCGCAAAAGAAAATAAATTTAATTACGTCTTGATTCTTTCATTATTGGACATCCCACGCTTTGGAACCAATGTTGGTATTTAAAGTGTTTCTTTTATTCTTCTGAGCATAAATTTCCTTCATGTAAAAACAAATCTTCATTGTAATCCCTGGTCATTTTATTTAAGATGAGCGCTTTTATGTTCTTGATTTCCATTGTCTTCTATAACTAGTTAACCTAAAATAAACACGGCATAAAGTACATAATATTATACATAATTAACTAGTTATCTGGTTGACTTTATCTGGCAGATGAGGTACGGACCAAAGGGTCTTAAACATCAAGCTAAATCCATCTTCGCCATACCACTACAGGAGTGCGATTAAGCCTTTAAATCTCGATAACGGTACTTACCCAAACGCTTTACCCAAGTCGATTATGCTCAAAGATACTCTCGAGGTGGGAAAGGCCCTGGCTGTCCGATAAACGACTTTTTACCCTCACAACAAAGGTAAAAGATACGATCAAGGATAGGTGCAAAATCCATTGTTCACGGCTCTAGCAAATCCATGCTCCGTTCTTGAACAGATTTAGTAGGATGTCCAGTTGGAAGCCTTCATGGAAATATTTAATGATATAAGATATTGTGTTACGTTATAGGGGTTCGAAGGTTTTGGATAGGATTTTTTTAATTCGGTCCGTTACGCCATTGTGGGTAGGTAATATCGGAAAGTCATTCGAGTGTCTGAAATATCTCATGGCTAATATATTTTTGCCGTTGCTTTTGAATTGGATTGACAGAATGTCATATGAGCTAAGTTTAAAATTACACAGTATTAATAATTCTTCAGCTTCATAAGGATATTTAAGCTCAATGTACCGATAAGGAGAGCCTGGTGGCATGTACTACAGGTATTCAGTTATCTATTCCAGGCACCAGACTCTCACAATATTATGTGAATCATAATTTTAGGTCCTAAGAAATGTTTGTAAATTCAATTATGAGAAGTAAATAAATGAATATTATTATTATTACTATTTTTATGTTTCTTTTTTTTTCTCTCATTTATTTTTTATTATTATTATATTCACAACACACAGGGCTTGTGCATAATATTAAGGACTATGCTAATCTTAAACTACCCAAATGCCAGTGTGCATTGCACAATGCATCTCTTCATTCCTCTTTCAAACACGGAGGTTGTATACGCGAGCAATAAGAATTCCAAAAATGCTGAGATTCTAATCTCATAGAATTTTTCTCAGGTTTTTCCAAGAATATACTCTTGACTCAAGAACTATTTTTTATTCAACGGGTCACCATCTAAACTGCATGCTAACGTTACTTTGGTGAAGTAGGATTAAGATAATGTACGTGATAAGAATTTCTCTGAGAGGAACCTAAAGAGGTTTTGCAATTTGTAACTCTTCGGTCTGCTCTAAGCGTACCTACTAGAACTCCTTTTATTAAAGTCTCAGTCCTTACTAGAACTCCTTTTATTAAAGTCTCAATTTTTATACGTTCTCCTACATTGTAAACTTTAATCATCTTGGTATTTACGCACTTAGCTGTCACGTAAAAATCCACACTACAGCGCTATAGTAAATTGGCAGGACAGTGAAGTTACTATGTGAGATCTTATCTCATCAAACAAAATTTTATGTGTAGTAATATTGTAAGGAAATAAAATGTGATTAAGGTATAAAAAGAAAATAATTAATTTAAAATAATAAATATTGGATACATTTATTTTTGTTTCAGAATTTATTAATCTAGAAATGTATGAAATGAATCAGTCTTGCATATTTCATACTTCACTCTGGCATAATCCGACAAAAATCTGATTGGATACAGGCGGGTCGGTAAAACTCCCTGAATTTTTTCCGAACTGAATTTTTGTCAGGCGTTTGCTTTAAAATTGTAAATGTCATTTAAAAAGTCTGCGTGTATCATGGTGTGTTTTTTTCGAACGCTTCAGGGGGACTCTGGACTGTATGGCAAGTCAATGCGGGCAATTATTCTGATCCCTCTCTAGGCAAAAAAGAACTGAGTCATGAGCAGCGGAGAATACTGGCGACCGTGCAATTAATGTTTTAAGTAACAACACTGCATTGAGATAAGAATGAATATAATAGGGGATATGCACATAGAAGCAGTTGCTTCAAATTAGAGCATTTAGGTTTTTTAATATATTATGTTTAATTTGTGAAGAGGAAGTTTAACCACGTTACCAAGAAAGTTATGAAGATGGAAGTGTGGGGAATAAGGGCTGAAGAAAAATTGCAAAGATTGATGTCGAAAAAGAGAACAAACGGAGATATGACGAGTGACACACGATAATAGAACAATTGCGTTGACCCCAATAGAATTGAAAACAGTATAGTAGATACTGACAAGCACAAATTTCTCACCTTTGAAAACGCTGTAGCTGATTGGTGGATTAAAATTTGAAGGTCACTCCTCTTACCTGCACTATGACCATGTTTTCTTTAACAAAGCAAACTAAATTGCGTGTCTGGCTTAAAAGCGTTTATCGTTAGCCGTCATTTAATTCCACTGAAAGCCTCGGAGGTGTTAATAATATCAGAAATGGGTCGTGACTATGTAACGGTTAGGTGCATGCATAATGTGTGTTCCAAGCTGGGTGTTAAAATATTACTTACATTAGCATCAAACCGCCATTAACATTAAAATGCCTTCGTTCAACTAGTAAGCTAGGAGTAGCAAAGATTTCAATGGTATTCCTAAAAGGCTAAGTAATGTGGACTGTGAAGCCACGCGGATTGCGGAGCCACGGATTTACCATGACTTATTTGTCGTTATGAACGAAAATATTTACTGGTCATATTTTGTTAGTACTTCTACAGCAGGTATTTTCTTACCAGCACACGATTCCCTGTAACTTACACATTGGATTTTTTCTAAGGAGCAGTGAGTTTTTTTCATAATTATTTAATTACGCTCACTTCTATCTACAAATAAAATGCAATTTGCGAAATGTCCTTATGGAATGGTGTCTACCACAGTGTTGCGGAAATAAGGTGCAGGTGTGTGGTGCTCCGGTCAAAATAGGCGTACAATCCACGGAAGTTGCCAGTCAATGTGTCATAGCTATCCTAATTCAAGCAATACTGGAAAAATGAATATAATGGTGAATCGTACGTATTGTATAAAAGTGAATGCGTGTGTAAGTAAGCTGATAAAATACCTTGTATCGCCAACGCAAAATACATTGGCTTAAGTCCACTCGAAACACAAAGATCTTGCAACAATACTATTCGTGAGAAGAAAAGCTTAAAATCCCGGTTTTCTTTTTTTTCGTCGTTTGACAAAAATCACCCTCGGGATGTTATCACGAAACTTGCTTCTCCGTAATTGTTTTCAATTCGTATCCTTATTTTTTTTTCTTTTTCCAGTTTTAAGACGCTTTTGTCTGGCAAAGAATCGTAGCATCATTATGTAGGTGCGAACCATTGAACAAATTTGAACTTGTGAATAGCTCAGTTGACAATGTTCTTTATTGGTTTATGACGAATTTTTGGAGTTGGGAATAAAGCTGATTATAGTTTCAAATCTACATAAATAACACAAAAAAATTGGGAAGCAATGAATTCGGAAGCCATCAAAATATTTGGTCAGCAACAAAAAGGTCAGCCGAAAAATTGTTTGGGCAGCAAACAAATATTTTGTCAGAAATATTTTGGGTGTCAAAATAATTATTTGGGCAGCGAAATAATTATTTAGTTGATCTGCAAAATAATTATTTTGACAGCAATATATACTCGTATGTTACCGGAAATGTATAAAATCTAGGAAAAGGATCAATGATAATTGCTGGATCTTTTTTCCCTTCGGTAGCGGAGTTTAGTGGACTGTATTTTCTGCGGTTTAAAAAAGCTACAGCAGGCGCTTGCAATAACGCGACCTATGTGTAGGAGATTATAAGAGCTGCAAAGGGCAGAAAAGAAGAAGTCACAGCTCTCTAAGGATAGGAAGCAAAATGCACACTTACTTGCTTTTCTGGCGGCAGCTCCTGCGGACGCACTAGCGGCCCAGGCTCGCTTGGCTGATGATGAGGCGGTGTAAAACGGCGGTGACAAGCGAACTTTCACCAAGATTCGAACTTCGACCGTTATAACTGCCCTCGGTGCAGTGTATGTGAAGTTGGGAAATCACGGCGGTAACCGACGGGCAACGGGCAGCGGAACTAACAATTAGCAGCGGGTAACGTCAGCGGGTGACGAACAGCGGATGACTGACAGCGGAAGACTGGCGGGGCGCGCCTCTTGCGCGCCTTGTTAAACTCTTCAGTGTGCATTGCGGGTAGGGAAAGAAGCATTGGGAAGGATGGCCTACGTTATTTTGCAAGTACCTGCCTTCAACTAATTAACCGGCAAATACAATCCACCATCCCCCCGGCTTTGAAGGAATCTATTCCTTCGAAATAAAGAATTGCGGTAACACACTGACTTGCGGGGTAGCTAAATATTAGCCAGCGATCGGTGTGAACCTATCGATGCTGTATGCGGTATACATATAATAAATATAAACAAATTTTGTTGCGGTGAGATAAAACAAGGATAAACAAATACATAAAACGGCGTAATGTATGAGAATACTATACAATAAATATACGTACAAGGACATGAAAACAAAGTAATATGTAGTGCGGATATGTAAATAAGAAAAAAAAATAATGCTATGCGTGTATAGGCAATGGGCATAATCGCACCACTGGCCGGTTATAAACACCGGACTTAGTTTTGACTTGCGCCACTTTTGTCACACCATCCTTTCCAGGATATACCTGGGTTATAATGCCTAGCGGCCATTGAAGTGGTGGAGCATTATCAGTGTCGACTAACACTATGGAGCCGGTGGTTAACGGGTTAGACATCGTATTCCATTTTTCACGAGCCTGTAAGTTTTGAAGGTATTCCAACCTAAATCGCTTCCAAAATGACTGCACTAATGAGTCCATTAAAGAAAACCTAGACAATAAGTTCGGTCGCTCTTTACTAAGGTCCGCAGCAGGAAGGAATTTTAATGGTGTGGCGGCAATAAAGTGCGCAGTAGTCAACGCGGTAGGCTCCGAAGGATCGGGGCTCAAAACATACAAAGGACGACTGTTCAATACAGCCTCTATTTGATTTAAGAACGTAAGCATTTCCTCGTATGTAAGGATTTGTTTACCTATTACGCGGAAAAGTAAGGACTTAAGAGACTTAATGTTAGCCTCCCAAATACCACCAAAATGACTTGCCGTCGGTGGGTTAGTGAGCCATGTGATGCGGTGTTTACTAAGCTCATCTTGGAACGTTTTATAATATTCGCTATCTTGTAGAAAAGTATGAAGCTCATTTAAATATGCTTTCGAAGCAATAAAGTTAGTTCCATTATCACTATAAATAACTTGACATGGACCGCGTCTTGAAATAAATCGTTTAAACGCATCTAAAAACGTGGCGGAACTAAGATCGGAGGCAAGTTCTATATGAACTGCCTTAGTAACTAGGCATATAAACAGGCATAGGTACGCCTTTTGGCTTCTTGTACCACGCCTTCTAGCTAATGTGATATACAAAGGTCCTGCGTAATCTACACCAGTGTGCGTGAACGCGTTACACTGCTCCAACCGACACTCAGGTAAATCTGACATTAGTGGAAACGTAGGTTTAGGTTTTAAGCGAAAACAATTTATACATTTATGGACGCACTGCTTAACAACGCGCCGGGCGGACAAAATCCAAAATTTACTTCTTAAAATAGAAAGTAACAGCTGCGGACCTGCATGGCAGTGTTTACGGTGATAAAAATCGATAAGTAAATTAGTAACATGACTCTTTTTTGGTAAGAGTGCGGGGTGTTTACTTTCGTATTGTAAAGATGAGTTACTCAGTCGACCCCCAACTCTCAATACGTTGTCGTTAGATAAGAACGGCGATAGCTTGCGCAGAGGAATAGAACATATTTTATTATTTGTAATGTTTTTTATATCTGAAAAAAACTCGTTGTTTTGAACAACTCGTACTAAATCCAACTCAGCGTAATCCATGTCTTCCGCGGTAATATTACCCCTAGACTTGAGTTTTTTAATAAACCTCAAAACGTATACAACTGCACGGAGTAATTTATTGTAACACGAGAACTTACTAGCGAGCGCGAGTAGAGGGTGTTCATCAGAACAGTGAGTGACATGAGCGATAGTCTTTTCCTCTGGTAATTGAGATTGACCGGGTTTGAAACTTGTAACTGGCCAGCGGTCACGTGGTAGTGATAACCATGCGGGCCCACGAAACCAGAGGTCATGAGATATAAGCTGCGATGGTAAAAGAGAACGCGATATGCAATCAGCTGGGTTTTGAACGCCTGCAATATGATAAAAATTGCTAGGAGACATAAGAGTTTGAATTTGCGAGATTCTATTTGCTATGTATGTTTGAAATCTATGCGGTGAACTATGAACCCAACAGAGCGCGACCTCTGAATCGGAGAATGCGTAAATATGCTCAATGCATTGTCTTACAGAAAGCTGATCATAAACAGTTTTTACTAACTTTGTCAGCAGAACTAACGCATTTAATTCTAATCTAGCTAAAGTAACAGTGGCCTTCGGTGACGCCACGCGGGACTTTGAGCAAACCAGAGAAACCTGGGGCGGTTTGTTATCATCTTCTACATGTAAATATATGACGCAGCCAAATGCTTTCTCACTGGCATCGGCGAATGCGACTAAAGATATTCGTGAAGACTTTTCTACATTCAAGTGACGAGAAAAACGTAACTGCGATATAAGCGGTAGCTCGGACACGAATCTTTGCCATAATTTTATAACATGATGGGGTGGTGATTCGTCCCAATCAATGCGGAGTAGCCATAACTCTTTAATTAGAAGTTTAGCAAATAATATGACCGGTCCGACTAGTCCTAAGACATCGTACAGACGCGCGATCGCGGATAATATAGCGCGTTTACTACAAGTAGGCGGCGGTTGAACAACAATAAAAATAAACTCATCTGTAGCGGGAAGCCAGCGGAGACCTAATATCTTAAACCCATTTCCGTCATCAAACGTGACAGAACTCGACTGGCGATGCGATTCTGGTATATGCGTAAGCAGCTCGGAGGAGTTGCTGGACCATTTCACTAAGTCAAAGCCTCCGGACTCAAAAAGCTGAATCAGCTCCTTAGCTGTCGCGACTGCTTCTCCTAAGGACGAAGCGGAGCTAGCTAAGTCGTCCATGTAAAAGTCCCTCTCCACCACCTTAGCAGCGAGAGGATACTTGTCTCTTTCGTCAGCAGCTAACTGACGAAGAGTGCGGAGCGCGAGAAATGGAGACGAACGAAGACCGAACGCGACTCGGGTAAACTCGTACACACCCAGAGGTTCTTCCGACGAAAATCTATACAAAATTCGTTGATATTTGCGATGAGAAGAATTAACATGAATACGTAAATACATCTGCCTAACATCTGCGAAAAAAGCTATGCGGTAAAAACGAACATTTAATAAAACATCAAAAATATTCGACTGTAGATTGTAACCCGTGTGTAAAATATCATTAAGCGAAAGGCCTGAACTAGTAATGGCACTACCATCTAGTACGACGCGTACTTTTGTAGTTAATCTGTCGTTACGTATGACGGGATGATGCGGTAGGTAAAAACCTGTCGACGCGACCTGATCGTCAGGTACCTTTGAAAGAATACCTTCCTTTAAATAATCAGAAATAATTTCGTTGTACTTGTCGCGCAGCCCTAACGACCTATCAAACTTCCTCTCGAGTGAGGAAAACCTCTTTCGCGCAGTAACAAAAGAATCACCAAGCTTATCAGGGCAGTCTCTAAACGGCAGGTCAACAGAGTAACTCCCATCCACGTTACGAACAGTCGTTGAACTAAAAATATTTTCACAACCTTTATCTTCAGGGCTTAAATAGTTCTGTGCGGGTGGCTCCTCGACTAACCAAAATTTCTCCAAAAGAGAATGGAGAGGATCCTGTGTAACGGAGCAGAAAGAGTGAGAATTATTTTTAAGCGCACACGAAATAATAGGAGCATTTCCCATAATCAAATAGCCTAATGTTGTCTCTAAAGCGGTCGGCGTATTAATATTTTTACCTACAATTTTAGTAAACAACAAAATCTCACAATACAAATTGACTCCTAATAGCATGTCAATAGGGCCCGGTTTGCAATAATCGTTATCTGCCAAAGGCAAGCCTGCGATATGTTCAATTGCGGCGGTGTCGACGAATGAGTCAGGTAGCTGTGATGTAATACGCTCCACGACCATTGGGTTGACAAAGTATGTTTTGTTTTTATCAAACCGTGAAGTAAATGCCAAAGAGGTGATACCATTAATTTTTTGTGACGTTTCACCGATGCCCTGTACTTCCGTATACCGAGTTTGTTTACATATCGGAAGCGATAGCCTTTCGCAACAATCTCTCGTGATATAATCACTTTGAGACCCCGGATCAATAAGACATCTCAACAAATGCGTGCGGCCATAACCGTCTACATAAACAATTTTTGCCGTACCTAAAAGAGCGGTAACAGCAGTGCGGGAGCTAGGCTTACAAGAATATGTACAAACTGATTTGTTAGAACTTGACGCGGCCGACGCGTCGACGACGCCTGGATCGGTGATACAATTAGGCTGCGACTGAGTGCGAGAAGCGGAAGCGGCAGCAGGGAAATTATTCCTATTAAAATTATTTGCGTGCGGCGACGTGCGTTTATTGTACTCACTTTGATACGAAGATTTATTAGGCGGATTAAAATGCAACAGCGAATGATGCCTCGCTGCGCAGTACGAGCAAGTGCGGTGCGAACTACAGTTGTTACATTTATGTTTAGTACTCAAACAGTTAGTACAGAAAGGTTTTTCCTTAATAAAATTATATCTATCTAGCGGTGCGAGTTTCATAAAAGCTGAACATTGGTAAAGGTGGGTATGTGTGTAATTCTTGCATAAACTACAATTACCGGTAGGACTGGCCTTTTCAGCAGCACCCAAGTCAGCAACGAAAGCCCTCGTAGGCGAAAATTTATTTGTAATTGTATTTTTAGCGCGCGGTTTATTATAATCAAAATTCTTTTGACTGCGATTTGAGTGACTCAACACCTTACTTTGTTCTTTTACGAACTCAATTAAGCTTACGTATGAAGGTATTTTATCTTTACGGCGAGTTAATTCGAATAATTTAACGGTTTCCGAATCTAACTTCTGTAATGCGATATGTAAAAATATGAAATCAGTCAGGTCGCTAATATTGATTTGTTTTAGCGCCTCAACCGAAGAATTAAAATTATAAATAAAAGACTCGAGGGCGGATGCACTACTACTTACCAACGGCTTAAATTCAAGTATTTGATTAACATATGAGCAAGCGAGCGAACGAGGATCATCGTATTTTTGCACGAGAGAATCCCATATAATAATGTAATTTTCAGCGGTAGGTGGAAGCCCTGCGCAAACCGAGGCGGCTTTGCCGGTTAACTTTCCGATCAAATAAAATATTTTCTCACTATTTGTTAAAGATGGGTTATCATGCACAACACTTTTAAACTGTTGGTAAAATAACGGCCATTCACGGGTATCCCCAGAAAAAGATAATAAGTCGATTGGTGGTAGATGCGGTTTAATTGGCTTAACGGCTGCGGAATGCTGATGCGAATCCGAAAACATTTTAAGTTGCGACTCATGTACAGTTATAATTCGCTTTACGTAACAATACATTTCCTCAAACGATGTCCATGGCTGATAATTAATTTCTCCAGTGGGATTACCTTGAACATATGTAGAAATATATAAGTCTAATGCAGTCCCGAAGTCACTACGCAAGATATCTAAGTTGCAGGCGGTGGCAAATAATAAACTAATTTCTGCCTGACCGGCCTCAACTTGCTTCGCGATCTCAAAGATGCTTTGCATTCGGGCGAAAAGTATGTCCCGTTTAGACTTTAAAACCAATAACTGCGGATCAACACCTTCAACGTCTTTATTTTGTTGCCTTTTAGTAGCCATGTTCATAAGATAATATTATCAAAATAAAATATTTAAGCGCCGTGTATGCAAGTCTCAAAACTAAAATTAGTTATGCGATATAAATAGAAGTAATAAATCGTAAACACAATAACAGTGATTCGTTGCTGAGCGACCAAAATTATTGAAGGTAGAAAAAAATATAATGTTGTACCCTAGATACTAAAAATGATAACGGCTAAATAATCAAATATTAAAATAGTTACAGTATCTTGGATGCGATATGATAAAATAAAATACGCTCAATGCGAATGGAATGGAATTACGGCATAAACTAAAAACCAAGGAATAGCTTGTGGGTGCGAGTTATAACAGCTAAAGAATTATTTTCCAGTTAAATAAAAACAAAAAACCACAAATATCCTTATTCTACCCCTGGAGCACTGGATACCTTACTCACCAACAGGAACACAACACCACCTTAAGTAGTGCTATTTAGCTGCGGTATTCTGTAAGGCGGAGGTACTACCCCAGTCGGGCGCTCCCCCAATTGAGCGGCTAGTCCACTATGCCCTGCCTCCTTTAATCCCTAAGCTTAAGAATTGAAGTGTGATAAGGCATATATGAATACAAATATAAAAGTAACGGCGGTGCGGTGCGGTATATAAAAAATAAAATAATTTAAAAAATAACAGCGGTGCGGGGCGATATTAAATATATATTAATAATATAAAATATATAATTAAAAGTATATAAATATAAAATGCGATACGGCTCGACAGGGGCCAACAAATGCTGGATCTTTTTTCCCTTCGGTAGCGGAGTTTAGTGGACTGTATTTTCTGCGGTTTAAAAAAGCTACAGCAGGCGCTTGCAATAACGCGACCTATGTGTAGGAGATTATAAGAGCTGCAAAGGGCAGAAAAGAAGAAGTCACAGCTCTCTAAGGATAGGAAGCAAAATGCACACTTACTTGCTTTTCTGGCGGCAGCTCCTGCGGACGCACTAGCGGCCCAGGCTCGCTTGGCTGATGATGAGGCGGTGTAAAACGGCGGTGACAAGCGAACTTTCACCAAGATTCGAACTTCGACCGTTATAACTGCCCTCGGTGCAGTGTATGTGAAGTTGGAAAATCACGGCGGTAACCGACGGGCAACGGGCAGCGGAACTAACAATTAGCAGCGGGTAACGTCAGCGGGTGACGAACAGCGGATGACTGACAGCGGAAGACTGGCGGGGCGCGCCTCTTGCGCGCCTTGTTAAACTCTTCAGTGTGCATTGCGGGTAGGGAAAGAAGCATTGGGAAGGATGGCCTACGTTATTTTGCAAGTACCTGCCTTCAACTAATTAACCGGCAAATACAATCCACCAATAATAATAATAATTAGTATAATAAAAATCTTATTACCAGGAAAGATACATCATAATTTTAAACTACTACTAGCCCCCACACTATGAAGGATCGAGGATCAATTCCTAGGAAATGTATTCTGTATTCTGACAGATATGGATATCTAATTAGGTTATGGTTCTTTTTTATGACCCTTAAAAATCATATTTGTGCCATCTGTTTTGATGATGGCAGCAGAGAAAATATTTGAGTTGCTGCCCAATTAGTTTATTATTTTACTGACAAATTAGTTATTTTAGCTAACCAATTGTATTTTTTGCAGACCGAAATTTGAATATTTTGCTAACCGCTTAAAATAATATCCAAAAAATTCCAAGTTAAACTTTGTAATTTGGAATTAGTCTTCAAGTGAGATGAAAATGTCCTTATGTCTTTAATTCTAGATGAAAAGTTGAACGACTAATGATATGAAAGCGCGCAGGCGCCAAATTATAGCTTTTCCTCGACTCCAACAATTAAGTGGTACCTACTAACTCAAGTTATCAAATAAAAAACAGAAATTATTAGTACTTAAATCTTTACTCCATAAATTATTATAATCATTGTTAAAAATGGAGATGTTGGATGTGTTTGAATAAACTGTCCTCAACATAACAATTATCATCACGCCTCTTTCCCCGAAGGGGTAGGCAGGTGTGTTGATATCCACATTTCACCCGATATTTTAAGTCACAATGTAACAGGTGGCGAGCCGTTGCCATGCATCGGGCACAATGTGAAACTGTACAGTCTTTTCTAAATATTGCTTGTCTTACATTGGACCCGATGTATTGCTACAGGGTCTATGTAAAATTAAAACTTCTACCTACATTTTCAGGATTACAAGCGTGATGGTACTGAATTCATACACCAATTTTCGCAAATATATATAAAGAAATTACAAAAAGAAAATATTTTATCCAATGTATTAATTAACGCGCCTCCGCCGTCAACAGAGTTCAAAGTAACATTATTTTAACGCAAAAACAAAAGCCAATAACCGTCACAGGAGTCACGGCAAGTGGATAAATAAAAAAGAAATCTAAAGCAAATCGGAAATGAAAGCAGTAAATAACTCCAGTAGGCAGTTACATTCGAGCAATAAATTTAATTATGGCTATGTTTTGATTCACAAACAACGCGGCCGAAATGAGCATTGTAAACGATACGCCACGACAGACAGATTATTATGTTTCGGGATTTTAAAGGCGAACTTTTAATTATTCGTGGCTCATTAAATAATTTGATTTGCTTTGATTGTTTACTCGTAGTATAAGAACATCAAAATTTTTGTTATTTAAGGTAACAGATGTATAAAGATTGTCATCTAAAAGGTTTTTCAGACTGTTGCATTTTTTTTTGATGTAGAGATCTTGGTACTGTATCACGATCATCTGAATAGGGATAAAATTGATCGTTATGCAATCTATTTTAATGTAAATATTATACTATAGGTTATTGTTATTTATAATCAAATCAAAATCTTACTTAAGGATATAGTTAAATTAAAAACAATAAATATCTAAGTATTATCGCATGCAGAACATCAAAAATTTTATAGAAAATTCGTGAAAGCCTTGTCCTGAGAAAAACGAAATTATATTATTGTAGGTTACATTGGATTTTATTTGTAGCATCGGTCTTGTCATAAGTAGATTTAAATGAAAGAGATATTTTTTTGCAATTTGATTTAAGATAAAATATTAAAGAAGAATAAAATTGTCGTTTCATATCTATATATTATTGTCATATTGTCATTATTGTCATACTTTTGTATGATCAAAACTGTGAAATTTTCAAAAAAATGTGCAGACTTAATTTGAAAAGATTTTTCTAAAACCATATGTTAGTTTAATAGACCGTTTTACAACCCAAACGGTTGAAAGCATTGAACTAAAAAAAACGAAAATATCGGTGAACAGAAGTGCTACGTTAACACGGGCTTGCCAAAGCACTATGGTCTAAAAACTTTTATTTCCTCTCTCGATTTATATACAGAACACTTAGCAGCGAATGGATGAGGGTTAATAACGATGGTGCTCAGAATGTTACGCGCTCCGTGTCGTCATTTCAGTCTCCCTCAGCTCGAACTTAGAACGAGTTTACGCAGAATAAATTTTATGGTTCTTTAACTTAGTGGTTGTCTTGTATTCATTTTAATTACATTTCTTTGTCCGCGAAATATTTCAGTGAAACCATTAAGCACAAACTTGGGTTAATACTCTTAAGGAAACATAATTTCTTTTTTCAGTGGAAATAAATTTGTGATAATACGTGCAAATATATATTTTTTTGCACGTAATTTTGTCGAAACAAGTATCAAATGCGAAATAATAATTTTCTAAGCAAATTTAACAAAATTTGCACAATATTGTGAAATTGTACAATTACTTTTCCTTGGTGAAGCACGTAGCTCCATTTGCTTCAAGATACTGAACTATATACTATGTAATTGTATGGGTTCCATGTCTTATTGTGTTCTAGTTACGAGCTTTGAGAAAATTTGTGTTGAGTGAAATTTAGCAGACCAGTTTTGACCTTTTGACGCTAAGCAACGACTTTTGAAGACGTCTCGAGCTCCACCGTACTTCGGAAGGCACGTTAAGCCGTTGGTTCCGGTCGCTTTTGCGAATGTTTCTACCCACCAACCCGCATTGGGCCAGCGTGGTGGTGTTACAGCCCATACTCCTCATGTGTTTCTCAATGAGGAAGGCTTTTGCCCAGCAGTGGGACGTATATAGGCTGAGGACAATTCGTTGCATAAAATATGACCGATCAAGACCAAGACCGATCAGATCTACTTGTGACTTTGAATCTTGTCACCTTAGTTCCAACATTTACTGTTTTTTAATTTATGTAATAATAATGCAAACTTAACGCTAATACGAAATAAAAGCCTGAAGCAGAACTCATAAATAAGTTATGTCAGTCCCAGAATGCCTTGTATCCCAAGGGATAACGTACGCGAGATAATATAATGTTCGTAATTTAAATATTTAAATAGTTTTGGGAGTGGACGATAAGTTATTGTTCTTTAATGATATTACGGCATTAGAATATATTTTAACTAATTCAGTAAGCTTATGAAAATAAGGATTACCTGACCTTTGCTAAAGGAAAAAAAAATATTTAAAGGCAGTACGAGTACTACAAACAGAATAGATTCAGAAGAAGATAATAATTTATGCTCAGAATCACATTATATCGTTTTACTTCGTAAATCGTAAATGTGAGGGATAAACCTCACATTTTGGGTTTCCGAATACAAAACCGTGAGTCGCAAGTCTTTAAAAAAAGAAAAAAAAAGAAGGCTGTTGGTAGCAGTGGCAGCCGGTGCCGCATTTTTCCTTTATTTTAGCTATTTTACACATTTTTACGAGTAAGTAATATGTAGATATTGTTTCTAAAATTTTATAGAACCATATTAAAATAGTGATTCGTTATTTCATTGATTTTTTTTCGTTTCAAAACGGATCATTGTCTCGATTTACGCATTTTTATTATCCAAAGAGGGATCGCAGCGTTTTACGTTTTATTTTCAGATCCTAATGCATATTTTGGCGTTTTTCAGATTTTTGGTGACGCAGTTAATGCGCACGCGTCGGTGGTAAATTTTACGCATTTCAAGCATTTTCGTGATAACAATGGTAAGTCTTATTGCTGTAACGAGGCTTTTGCAATGTTATTTGTTGTTTGTTTGAGGCGTTATGTAAATTTTTTGATGATTTTCAGATCAAGTTTGGTGCGAGCACGTGGAGCCTTCTTCGAGTTCCCTGCACGTTTGCAGTTTATTTTTGACTCCAAATTTAGTATGTATTGTTCAGATTCTAAACTTACAAGAATATTATATCGAAAGAACGGCGTTTTTGTTGTTCTTTTTGAGGAAAATGTAGTTAGGTAACCTAGGCATACTGAGTGTCCTAGAAGGTCCTGAGTTGAGTTTAGGTATGAGTTAGGGCTACCTTAAGCTTTGTCTCAGTTAGCACAACGTAGTAAAGTAGGTAGTATGAGTAATTTTTCAGTAATTTTCTTAAAAAGTGACCAGTTATGTTTAGACCTAACTCATGACCTAAGTCCTTCTATATAGTATTTTAGGTTGAGATTGGGCTATGTATAGCTTCATTAGATGGTGCTGTTCGTCGCCTATATGTTTGTTTTTGATTTGGTGAGTATTTTTTATTAAAAATGAATTATAAGTTTAGAACCTAACTTGTTGCCTAACATGTCCCAGGTCATAATTTAGCTTTAGTTTGGGTCTGTATTAGCTTCCCTGGCTCGTTTTCTACGTTGTCAGCTGGTTTTTATGAAATGATGTTCAATAATTTACTTAGAAAAAACATGATATTAGTTTTAAAGTTAAGGCCTAGGTCATTCACTGAGCCTGTTGAGATCTAAGTTTCATTATTGATAGATGAACTAAGTAAGTTACTTTCCACTATCAGGAGCAGAAATACCACCTGCACTGTCTTCTTTGGCCAGGTTTTATAAAAATAAAGTAGGGTTTTTCCATCATCTACTATACTATGTTATACTATGCTTAGGGCACCTCTTAACTCTAGTATATGTTATTACTAGATGGGTAATTGGCTGTTTTGTCCGCAGGAGTTTCTTTTTTGGGCGGAATTATACCTTAAATGAATATCTCAGTTGTTGCTGTGACCATAGCTCAGATAAACCAACCACAGAGGTTACACACTCTTTCTCTGCAACAATTTTTTTACATACACATTACACATAATAATATACGTTTTGGACGGGGTACCACATATTTTGTGACGTGTGGATCCGGATATAAATATAAGTCCTTCTTGGCGTCACTTATTTGTAATATTTATTAATAGAGAACTAAGGCACAAAAAGAACCATTGGTAAACTTATAAAACGATGAAACATGAATGAATACTTGAATTATAACGTTACAGTGTGTACTAGTTTTATAATTCTATTATTAGGTCCTTACCTATGAAATTGGTGTTTTGTATGGAGATTTTGGGGAATTCTGCGTTTTCCATACTAACATTTTATCAGTTTTCTTCACAACAACAAATCCAGAGATAATAATATTTGGCATGTATCATACATAAGACAAGCTTTAGTAATATGTGTAATATCACACTTCATAAAATGTATTTATCGTTTTTAAGTGAATGCAAATAAAATGATGTATTCGGGAGGCATTTAAAAAGAGTTGTCTCCGTGTCCAATTTTAACACAATTAAACTTACAACATTATCAAAACAAATCATAAGAGCTCAAAAATAGTCTATTTTTAGACGACGTAATTATTTTTTAGGAATACTCTGAATCTTAATAGTTACAGAGAAAATACTAAGACAGAATAAAAACACCAATTTCATAGGTAAGGACCCAATATTATCTCTTTTATAGTTGTTATAATATATAATAATTTACGTCGAGCCAACCGCTCCAGACGCTGACACTGATAGGAATGTAATTCTATAACAAAACAATGAAAAAAAGGGACAGACGGTAAATTAAATAACAGAAACAAAGAAGACGGCCAGAGAAGAGCGCAATGACAGCAAGAGTCGGTCATACTGATATAGCGCTATACTGATATATAAGAGTCGTTAAAGTTTTATCAGATATGGTTAGTACAACTATGTAATCCTGTTGCGATAAACATAACGCAGTGTAAAGCGAGCGATATTGCACAATAAACTGTAGGTACGTACTTTACACGTAAGTTTTTTAATTTGAAGATGAGTTACAGAAGAATGGTAACTCTCAGTCTCTTTCTTTTAAAAGAGGTACTTGTTTTACATTATAGTATTTTACTCCCTAGGTGTGCCCAAAGACATTGCAGCTCGTGTTCCTGTAACAAGTGCATGCTGTTGCTTGTAACAATAAAAATAAACTGTTATTGTACCCTATTTTTTGTTCTTACAAACAGCCAGCCAAAGAACACTCAAGTTTCAAGAGCTTTCTAAGTCCGGAAAAATATCATAAAATGGAGTGGACACCTGGGTGATAGTGCGCTTGAGCCCTGACCTAAATAAAAAATTTCAACAAGATCCGTATAGAGGACAATTTTCTTAAATAAAAATGCTGTTGCTGTTATCTTGCATAAGTATTTGCATAAATAATTAAAATATTTCTAAGATTTTCAGTTGGAGTAAGGTCGTCGAGAAAATCTCTGCCTACCCCTTCGGGGAAGGAGGATGTTATATTAAAAAAGCCGGGATTTAACACCACAAAACACTTGTATCAATCAGAATACCTTCAATACCAATTCAGAGGTAATTATGTCTATAATTCGATAGTGCCAGTCACTCCAAGCTTGTCGTCAGAAGATTAATGTCCCTCCTCTAATTAGAAAAGTTGCAAACAGCCATTTAATGACCGCTCCTAAACTAGAACTGGGCCATAGTGAAATGGTTTCCCACGGCGATTCCGTTTTAAAACAGCTTTAACAAGCAGAATTTGCGGACTTGTACAATGAATTGTGTGTTCGCCTGTCAAGCGCAAATTGTTATTTACGTAATGATGGTAAATTCGTAGCTTTATTATTTTGGTCAATAATTAAAAAAATATGGTGTTGTAGATTGTGAATAATAATTGCTCATGCTATGCATTATTTGTGGAGACTCCACATCTTATTATTATCTTATCGTCTTTTTTAACATATTATATGTATAGATAACAAACATAATATTGGGTCCTTACCTATGAAATTGGTGTTTTTATTCTGTCTTAGCAATTTGTCTGTAACTATTAAGTTTCAGAACATTCTTATAAAATAATTGCCTCTTCTAAAAATAGACCATATATTTGAGCTCGTATTATTTAATTTGATAATTTTTTGTAAGTTTAATTGTGTTAAAATTAGACACAAAGACAATTATTTTAACTGCCTCCCGAATCCATTTGCATTTGATTTGCATTAACATAAAAACGATGAATAATTTTTATCAAGCGTGTTCACACACATATTGCTAAAGCTTGTCTTATGATACATGCCAAATATACTATCTCTGGATTTGTCGTTGTGAGGAAAACTGATAAAATGTTAGTATGTAAAATGCAGACATCCCCAAAATCTCCATACAAAACACCAATTTCATAGGTAAGGACCTAATAGTATGAAGAAATAAAAAATATTAAAACTATATTTCAATTAACATCAGCTATAACAGCTATAACGTTTGGGAACGGAGGAGTCAGTTTTTATCCCCATGATGACATCTAGCTTGAGCATGACTCACCCAAAATAGTGCACATAATCTCTTGTTAATATTTGGCTCTGTTTTTTTTTCTGTCATAGATTGGTTGCAAATTGAAAATAAACAGTATATTTTTAAGCTATTGCATAGCTTCTATCGCGGGCCTTGAGCGCGGGGACCGAATCCAGAAATTCCGTAACGAAAAAACCTCACGCTCCCCACTCCGATGCGCAAGGAGGTGTGGCTTGAAGGCCGTGCATGTTAAAACCCAAGGTGGTTACCAAAATGAAACACCGTGTCCAAGGCGGATACAAATTTTAATTAAGATCGGTTTGACCATATTAGTCTATGAGAGTAAACAATAGTGCGTTTTAAAGGATAGGTGGCGCCATCTAGTGATACAACAAAGAACTAATTTTAACAAAGACGCCACTTTGGTTTTATTTATAAGCTAACTATTGCACATTGTTTATTATGAGTCTTGTTATTTTATTAATTCGTTTATTAACATTTATTTTAGATAATTATTTTATGATTTAATTTACTTATAAGTGATCCGAACGAAATAATGTATATGCAAACTACCAACAGTTTATATAATTTGTTTTCTTATCGGTTACCACGCTCAAAAAGTGTAACTTGAATGAATATCAAAGAAAAAGAAATACTGCATGAATAAAATAAATAAATAAAATTATAATTGCGTAAGTTGATACAAAATGCTATGCAATAGCTTTACCGCGGCAGTCCCCGAGTGCCACACGTCTTTTTTTCGGTCAAGCGTCAAGCGTGAGCCAGTCAAAAGTAAAACGTAATAATATCGTCACGTCTGTTATCTCAAAAAGAAAAAGCAGAAATGTCAACATCTAAACTTCGTCTATGTTTAGGTCCCTATTTATCGAGCATGCTGGCGACTGGAATTATATAATTTATTCGGACCCAAACTCAATATTCCCAGAATGTAATATTTTATAATAATTAAAACTTAGAATGTCAGTCTTTTTGATTTGTACAATTTTCAACGCCTATGTTGCAATGTAAAACTGTAAAACTGAATTAATATGCCCATGGTCAACGGAAATCTTTTCCATTCGCCAATCGACCCGCGTGGTAGTATTACGGTCGTTCATCCCCATGCGTTTGATAGATATGTGGAGATATATATTTATATTATCAAAAAGTATACATATCTTAGTAATATTATCTGTAGTCATTAATGGAAAAATGTTACTAGGATCGCTACAAGGCTTTATTATATTGAGCTCTGGCAGGGACAGTAAGGAGCTTCCAGTTCGGAAGGAGAGGGTGTAAGAATGAGTGTCACCCATCACGAGGGGCGGATTGTTTTATGCAGTGTTTAGAATCACACTTATAACGTTTTCCTATAATATGTAATATTTAACTAAGTTAATAGAGATTCTGAATAGACGTAATTGAATGATACTAGTTTATATGACATTGTTTTATTGTGCTTTTAATACATGTAAATTGTTTCATAAAGTAATAAACTAGTTGTTTTATAACATGTATACACTTTAAATATTTCCTCACACTTACAATAAATATAACACGTTTATATAAGGATGCCATAATGTAGTAGTGGAATGGATGTTGACTGATAACCGTCAAATTTAACGCCGACGACTTTCCAAATAAAGTCAACACTAAAAACCAACTTCACCTCGAAAAACACATGATTTCCCAACACAAACATCATTTGTCTACCCGTATTACTAGCGGCACTAACTTACTGCTAAAAGTCTTATACATCAGCAATATTCCAGTGAAAAACGATTATTACATCTTCCTTGTAGAAAAACCGATTCCTTTATTGTGGAGTAGTTTTTTCTCCTTTTATGATCTCTTCATGTTGGAGAGTATTATCTTTTGTTATTACTGACGCAATTTGTTAGGATGTCTTTGAATGACCAGGAACCTAATGGACATCATTATGGTGAGGTGCTGGGTAGTAATGATATATTGGTAGTCATGATCGCAAATGAGATCGAATAGCACTTATATCGGGTGTGGAACAATGTTTACAAGACGAATGGAATAAATGGAGTCTGCAATGAGGTTTTAACTTGGCCTAGATAATAATTTCTTGCAAAGGTCTTGAAGTAATTAACTTAATTTTAAAGAAGTCATTAATTCTCACTGTTTTGAATACTTAGTATTATGATTTATGTGACATCTATAATATTGCGTTAGTGATTTTTGGTTATATGAAGTTTCGGCCGCGTCGTCTCGAATCGTCTTACGAGAAGACTTGACGAAGCTCAACCTCCGGAGCAGGCCGGGTTCCGACGAAGCTATAGCACCATAGATCACATTCATACGGTAAGACAGGTTATACAGAAGACTAGTCAGTATAACCAGCCACTGTGCATGGCGTTTGTGGACTATGAGAAAGCGTTTGATTCTGTCGAGACCTGATCTGTTCTAGAGTCCTTGCAGAGGTGCCAAGTTGATTGGCGATACATCGAAGTGTTGAGATGTCTGTTCGAATCTGCCAATATGTCTATCGAAACCCAGAATGGGCGGACTGACCCTATCCTCCTGCGCCGTGGTGTGAGACAAGGGGATGTCATATCCCCAAAACTCTTCTCTGCGGCGCTGCAGGATATGTTCGGTTCGCTGGACTGGACAAGACGCGGCATTTATATAATTGGCAAGTACATCTCACACTTGCGATTCGCAGACGACATCATCATCATGACTGAAACCCTGCTGGACTTAAAGGAGATGGTGCACAGCCTAGATGAATCTTCTGAACACATCGGTCTTCGGATGAACTTGGATAAAACCAAGGTCATGTTCAACGAGCACGTTGATCCGGGACTGATCACAGTAAATGGAGTATCTCTCGAGGTTGTACAAGAATATGTTTACTTGAGGCAAATGCTCCAATTAGGCAGAAACAACTTCGAGAGAGAAGCCAATAGACGAATTCAGCTGGGCTGGGCAGCATTTCATAAGCTTCGTGAAGTTTTCTCTTCACCCTCAATGTCTTAAGTCGAAAGTCTTCGACCAGTGCGTCCTTCCTGTCATGAACTACGGTGGTGAGACGTGGACACTCACGACTCGACTAGTCCACCAGTATAAAGTCGCTTAGCGAGCTATGGAAAGGGCTATGCTCGGAGTATCTCTAAAAGACCGCATCAGGAATGATGTGATCCGACAGAGAACTAAAGTCACCGACATAGCTCACCGGATTAGCAAACTGAAGTGGCAGTGGGCTGGTCCTGTTAGCCGTGTCACTGATGGCCGTTGGAGCCGTAAAGTTCTCGAGTGGACACCGCGTCTTGGTAAACGTATTGTAGGACGCACTGCGACCAGATGGGATGACGATATCCGTCGGTTGGCTGGAGTGGGCTGGATGAGAACGGCCGGTGGGCTGGATAACTCTGTCTGTCTTGCTTTCACGTCACAATTACAGCAACGATTCAATTGAAATTTGGTACACAGATAGTCTAGAGCCTGAGAAAGGACATAGGCTACTTTTTATCCCGTTATTCCCATGTTAACGGGTACCGCGCGGGTGTCCGTGGTTATCAATATCTGCTCGATCGAGTATTATGTGACATATTCCGTCAAAATGTAATTTCATTTCGAATTTTAAAATTTCTCGGCATTGTAAAATAATGACATGACAACGGAGATTTATCACCATGACAACAATTAATCAGATGACACTGACAAGAAATGTTATTTTCTTTATTTTAATAATTTTAAAATATTTTTTTTTTATTTTAATATTTTCATTTTTTAAAGGTTGTAGTTCAACTATAAACAATTAACATTTTGCTAATAAGAGGTAGCAATGTAATGTTGAGCACGTTGTTAAAAAACAATGCAGTTTTAACAAACACAAAAAAAACTTTTTGTAAACTTTTATCGGCGTTAAATAAATAGCCACGCGAACGACATCTCGGACACAGCTAGAATATAATATGGACACAGAATCCTTCCCTAAGAATATTTAAATTTCATTGTAATCAATGAATAAAATTGCTAGTGCTTTAAATCCAAAAAAATATTTTTCAGTCACTATCTGTAAAAAGTGATATAAAAACATCCCGCAGAACATAATCCTGCAAACGTTAATACCGGAGTGAAATTGCATCAGACAGACTCGCTGCTGTAAAAGGTTTGGTTTCTCCGTGACACTTTTTCACGTATACCACTTTTATTTGTTTTTGTGTTTGTGTGGTTCGCGATGTTTTTTTTTATTTTTCACTCGTCCCTTTTCATGCACTATTATATGCAATACAAGCTCTGCTACGAAAACATTATAGTTCTGGACCTAATGGACACCTAAAAATTGTATTAAAACCTATAAATAAATAAATGTCTTCCGATACCTATCACCAGGCCTAAGTGGGAACCGTAGTAATATGCCGCTTGTGTTATGAGTACTAGGTGACGGATAAATAAACTCAGCGATTGTATAATAATCAGCATAAATACATATTAAATATAAATACTCAAGAATGAAGAATAAACCTGTATTCATCATCACACAAATATTAACCACTAACGGAAATGGAACCCAGCATGTCTCGTGATGGCAACGCGTTCAAACCGGCGGCGTTCAGATCACTCTACCAATCCACACATTGTTCTAAAATTCATCACACAAACATTTACCATTAACGGAAATGGATCCCACTATGTCTCACGATGGTAATGCCTTCAAGCCGGTGGCGTTCAGATCACTCTACCAATCCACACATAATTCTAAAATTCAAAACATTTACTCCCTTAAGGGCCCAGCGAACGCCAGCGTTCTAGAAACATCAGTGTCTATGTGTTTCGTTTTGTGGGCATTGAGAAGCTACTTTTTCGCAGGCAGGTCATTGTGGAGGTCCTTGATGGAATCTATTATCCAGCAGTGGGCGTCTTTGGGCTAAATTTTAATGACGATGAGCGCTTTTACCACAAGCTCATGGATATCAAAAACTTTAAATTTAATTAATAAAATTGAGAAGGACACGCGCCTTATACTCATTATGTGCACCAGTCATAGTTAAGGGTCCGGCGAACAGTGAATTTTTTATACAAACGTAATACCAATATTATTTTCAATTTAAGAATATCTGGACATATCATCGCTGTTATTCGGATTAAGAAAGTATTTTTCTATGTGTCTGTTAAAAAAATTTGTTCAAAATATTTATAAACTTATAAATATGCGATTATATTTCGTAAATTTTTCGACGTTTTCCGACATATTTTCCGCTTATTTGTTTCATATTAAAAACGAAATTTATCATGATGTAATTTTAACAGAAACATAGAAAAATACTTTCTTAATCTGAATATCAGCGATGATAATATGTCCAGATGTTCTCAAATTGAAAATGATTTTGGTATTACGTTTGTATGAAAAATTCACTGTCCACCGGACCTTTAAGCGAAATTAAAAACGGAGTTTTATGAAGTGTAATCCAACTGGAGGTACCAATGGCTATTGAACAGCCAACCATGCAAAACTAGTGCAGTTTTCCAATTCGGCAATCGCTGCTTAATAACAATATACTACATCCGCATAATGCGACCACGATTTATAACCGCAATCAACAGAATAGCGAAACACATCGCCGTGATAAGCGTTTTGGACGGTAACTAATTTATGCCAGGATTGATTTAGATTTGAAATGTGAGAGCAGTATGCACGCGTGCTGTTACATCCGTTTACACATCATATGTTTTATTTATATTTTCTTTTTTTATATGTATATTTTCCCTCTTATTACATACCCCGACTTGATTTAAAGCATTTTTTTTCTGTGTACAGACATTCGACCTTTACAGTTATATTAATATTAGGTTCTTATTCTTAGGTTCTATGAAATTGGTGTTTTGTATGGAGATTTTGGGGAATTCTGCATTTTCCATACTAATTTTTTTTTAGTTTTTACAACGACAAATCCTAATATAATAATATTTGGCATCTATCATAAGACAAGCTTTAGTATATCACACTTCATAAAAATTATTTATCGTTTTTAAGTGAATGCAAATAAAATGATGTATTCGGGAGGCACTTAAAAAGAGTTGTCTCTGTGTCCAATTTTACCACAATTAAACTTACAACAAATTATCAAAACAAATCAAAAGAGCTCAAAAATATAGTCTATTTTTAGACGAGGTAATTATTTTTTAGGAAAACTCTGAATCTTAATAGTTACAGACAAAATACTAAGAGAGAAAAAAAATACCAATTTCATAGGTAAGGACCCATTATGTATATTTATAGATAATCATGATGACATTAAAATATGTTTTAGGTCTCTGACTGGTTTTCTTATTTTATAGCCGACTAATCTTTTGCTAAATCTGTAAACGAGTGTCTTTCATATGTACCTCAGAGTAAACAGAACTGGAGTAGCCTTTGTCTAACATTCCCCTCTGCCGAATGCTCAAGCATCGGATGCTTGCACGTTTAATAAAACTAGTTGAGCCGCCATTTTGACAGCCATAACATTGTAAACGTTGCGGCGAACAGAGCTCCCGTAAAAATGCCTGCCTGTGCTGTTTTGTGTTGTAAAAATAAATAGAAAACATCGAGTATGCTAAAAGATGGTGTCACCTTTTATTTAAAATTATAATTTTTAAGATTTCATGATTATTTACTTCATTATTTCATGTTTTATAATTCTACAATTTCAAATTTCGAACGTTAGTCTCGCGGGGTGACGTTGTCAAAACGCACACCCCACGTGACTATTTTAAGCGTGTGTGTGCGTGAAATTTAAATTTGTGTGTCGGATTATGCATGTGTGCATTTGTAAAAACGGCTGGCTTTGAGTGTAGTGGTAACCTCACCCCCCGCAAGAAATGGCAGAAAAAAATGTTTGAGAAATTGACTAATGGCTACTCCAGTTCTGTTTACTCTGAGATATTTACCTATAAACTCCGTACTCATAAAAGGCTACGACAACCTATACCCAACCTTTATTCCCTTCCCCACGTCAAAACAGTGTCATCGCAAACATCAAACTCATTCAAATGTTATTCAAATGCTTATTCGCTATTTATAGTATGAATGTAGAAATGCTATCGCTTGATCAAACATACGGAAACGTCTTCTCGACACACGGCTGCCAGCAAAGCTTTGTTCAAAACCGACCCGTGTCAAGATATTATTTGTTCCACAGACGTTTGTGGTCTATTTTTGTGCGCGAAGTTACTTTTTCATGAGTTTTTGCTTCTGACAGCATTTTTATATAAGTGTGTAATTAATTTACTGTGTGAAAAAATTTTAATACAGTAAAAAATTCACAGCTAATTCAAACGTGAAATAATAATATCTTCCTTTGATAATTATATTAATTTTAAATAAGTCATTGGTTAAATTTCAAAACAGTCTAATTATAAGCTCCATCATGCAACAAGGACATTTAAGAATGTTATGCTTTAAACTCTGACTGTTAACATTTTGTAGTTTTATATTTAAAAAAACAAATGTTATCTTATTTAGTTTTCAAACTACAACGAGTCATACCAGTCATACAAAGACCACTGTGACGTCAAAATGACGCTATACAAATAACTCAATTATCGACCTGTGGTGCTGAAGAATATTTGTACATAACAAATGTGTATATTAGGTCCTTACCTATGAAATTGGTGTTTTGTATGGAGATTTTGGGGAATTCTGCATTTTCCATACTAACATTTTATCAGTTTTCTTCACAACGACAAATCCAGAGATAATAATACTTGGCATGTATCATTAGACAAGCTTTAGTAATATGTGTAATATCACACTTCATAAACATTATTTATCGTTTTTAAGTGAATGCAAATAAAATGATGTATTCGGGAGACACTTAAAAAGAGTTGTCTCCGTGTCCAATTTTAACACAATTAAACTTACAACAAATTATCAAAACAAATCAAAAGAGCTCAAAAATATAGTCTATTTTTGGATGAGGTAATTATTTTTTAGGAATACTCTGAATCTTAATAGTTACAGACAAAATACTAAGAGAGAAAAAAAAACACCAATTTCATAGGTAATGACCCAATACTATTATTCTCTAAATGAATTCTTTATTAAAATAAATAACAAATAGTAAAGAGCAACTGTCGTTTCTCTGTATTATTAATGAAATTTGATACATGATTTTTTTTTGTGAATCACGTTATTGATTATCTACGATACAGTACACCGTCTATGTTTGCTGATGACCTTCAAATTCTGAGGGTCATCCACAGTCATGAAGATGCTTCATTACTTCAGGAAGACTTGTGCAGGCTCGAAGAATGGAGTGAGGTGTATAGAATAAATGCATGTATATTAAATTCACTCGTAAGAATAATGTTATCAAATCCTCCTTCAGAATTAATGATGACTTCAGAAGTAAACCTGCAAAAAAGAGGTTAGATATATTAACTTAAACACAACATAAACATATCATCACGCCTTTTTCCCCGAAGGGGGAGGAAGAGGAGTTCACACCGACGTAGATTTATTGAACGCTTAGAACATTTTAATCAATTAGGGTCACTTGCAGGAAATTTAAATCGAGATTTAAAGCTAGATTTTTTTTAAATTTTATTGACAAAATCGAAATTTAAACTAGGCTTAAAATTTTAAACCTAGTTTAAAACTCGATTTTTAGTAATTTTTTGACATTTTAGCCGATTAATAATTGTCAAAAAATTGCTAAATCTAGTTTTAAATCTCGATGTAAATTTCCTGTGGGCCTAAATTATTTCTCTGCTTTCTGCTAAAGCAGAGAAATAATTGACCTAATTTTCTTGTTTAAAATGATTAAAAACCAAGTAATATTTGTGGGCAGTCATATGACTGCCCACAAATATTAAGCGAATTAAAATTAAAAGTTCCGTATAGGTATCCACACTCGTGGAGCATGGAAGGGTATCCATGCTTCAACCCGAAAATCCGTTCTGGACCGATGCTCCCCGTATGATACGGCTATGCAATGGAGTCAGTGAATGTGCGGACATATTAGGTCCTTACCTATGAAATTTGTGTTTTGTATAGAGATTTTGGGGATGTCTGCATTTTACATACCAACATTTTATCAGTTTTCTTCACAACGACAAATCCAGAGATAATAATATTTGGCATGTATCATTAGACAAGCTTTAGCAATATGTGTGTGAATACGCTAGATAAAATTTATTCATCGTTTTTATGTTAATGCAAATCAAATGATGTATTCGGGAGGCAGTTAAAAATAATTGTCTTTGTGTCTAATTTTAACACAATTAAACATACAAAAAATTATCAAATTAAATAATACGAGCTCAAATATATGGTCTATTTTTAGAAGAGGCAATTATTTTAAAAGAATGGTCTGAAACTTAATAGTTACGGACAAATTGCTAAGACAGAATAAAAACACCAATTTCATAGATAAGGACCCAATATTTTATGATTCCCTTACATCATTTCGTAGCACATTATTAAAAAATTCACCACCGTTACGACATTCAGAGACTGTGTTCCAATAATAACATATAATCACGACTATTATCCCCTAAGGTTAATCAGAAACTAGGCAAAAGCACCGCAAGAACAGTCCATTGCCATAGTCCGCGCTTCAGCAGGCAGTGTCTGCACATGTTACTCAGCGTGACAGATGGTGAGCCCGTCGCCGCTTTAAGCTATTGGAGGTTGTGCAGTTCTAAGTCCATTGGAACAAATATTAGGTCCTTACCTATGAAATTCGTGTTTTGTATGGAGTTTTTGGGGATGTCTGCATTTTGCATACTAACATTTTATCAGTTTTCTTCGCAACGACAAATTCAGAGATAATAATCTTTGGCATGTATCATAAGACAAGCTTTAGTAATATGTGTAATATCACACTTCATAAAAATTATTTATCGTTTTTAAATGAATGCAAATAAAATGATGTATTCGGGAGGCACTTAAAAAGAGTTGTCTCCGTGTCCAGTTTTAACACAATTAAACTTACAACAAATTATCAAAACAAATCAAAAGAGGTCAAAAATGTAGTCTATTTTAAGACGAGGTAATTATTTCTTAGGAATACTCTGAATCTTAATAGTTACAGACAAAATACTAAGACAGAATAAAAACACCAATTTCATTGGTAAGGACCCAATATAAATGTATGTATCACATTTAAAATTTTGAGTTAAATTGAATTTTAATATAAAGTATTTTTGTAAACGCATATTAATAAAGGATGCGGTGTTTGTAGCATAATTAGATCTGAGTAATAAATACTAATAAATAAAAAATTTTGCGCGATTTTTCACAGTTTTCTCTGAATCTTTTCGAGTTTTCCATCAGCAGTAAAAGAAAAAAGGCTTACACAAATTTGTAAAATTATACTCTTGGAATATGTGATACTTCGAGTATTTTGGCCTTTTCACTTTGTGTTGTTCGCATAAATATTGCCATCTCTCACATGAAAGAGGACATAATATTATTGTATTTTTTTATTGTCACTCTTCAATTTGTATAGAGGCTTACACACAAAACTTTTGTTCAAAAATATATTTACGTTTTTTATTTGAGGAACGATTTCTATAAGTATTATAGTGATTCGGCTTTCATGGTGGTCATATAAAAATAAATAAGAATATTGTTAATCGAGTAGGCCGTGCTTGCTTTTTGTTTCTAATAAAGGGATGCTAAATGTAATTTCTAGAGTGATGTTGTGAAAACAATGTGCCCTGGGCCCCGATTGCGCTAAATAAGAACGTATTTATATTTGTTTTTTTTCGGCCTATAGACGTATATAAGAATATGGAATGGAAACAAACAGAGTTACTCATTTACCTGTGTGCAGCTAACTCCGGCTTAAGCCTTGCGTTACTACCAGTTAGTAACACCGGGTTAAAAGTATAAATATTTAACTCGGAACTTTTGGCGGGCTCTTTAACTCGGGAGTATGGGCCGTAACACCACCACGCTGGCCCAATGCGGGTTGGTAGGTAAAAACGGCCACAATAGCCACCGGGATCGACGGCTTAACGTGCTTTCCGAAGCACGGATGAGTTCGAGATTACAAAGTTTTTGTCACACATCCCATCCATGACCTGACCATGGAGAAAGTAGCTTTATTTTCGATATGGAAAGCCAAAGCGTATTAACCACTACATCACCGAGCTCCTCAAGAACCACACTCGAAAACGTTATGACCCATCCAACGTTATGACACGAGGTATCGCGAGTATGAGAGTATCGTGTGTAACTGGTCCGTAACGTTTTCGACTATAATTTGGTTGTGGTAAAAACGTTCTTATTTAGTGAGATCGGGCCTTGCCCTCTTCTACTAACAAAAACCCATCTAATAACCGCATCCAATTAAAGTAATTCAAAATCTATGTGAAGGTGCGAGAAGCTATGCAATTTTAATGGATAAAGATTTCGCTGTCACGACAATCTGGTTACCTGGTACTCCACAGCTTTCAAACAAATTTGTAACTACATTTCCCATACAATAGGCTTTTCGTAATCCGTAGCGGGAAACAATTTTCATCTCTACAACAGTAATCCCGCAGGATAAGCTGTTTTAAATTTAAAACTGTACCCAAAGCCGATTGACTATCAGTGACGTTTGAGGTGCGTGGTAATCAGTGTGCTGTAATATGAATTCCATATGGCTTACCGTGTCGTTGATACTTTGAAGTCATTAACATGTTAAGCTAAACTGGTCTACCCAAGTCCCTTAATTCAGAGGCAATATCGGGGCTGTAGTGGTGGGGATAAAGTCTACTCAAAACACAAAAAATTATAACGATTTGTTTACACACGAGGCGATCTAGGAGGCGACTAAGGGCGCTGCCCACGACTGCCCCGATATAGACTCTGTAGTAAGGTATGTGAGTAGAACATAAGGGTGGTTTCATAGGTGGGCTGACAGCCAGCGGTGGCCACGCGCGTGCCCTTACAAATACAAGAGATACCTAACATCGTTTCACAGCCACACGCGCGCGGTTTACGTCAAAATGTATGACAATCTCGACGACATTGTTGGCCAACGCTGGCGGCTAGCGGACCAGCCCACCTATGAAACCACCCTATCTTAAAGCAGTGTATATCTAGTTCTAAGGACCTGCCCCCTCCTTCTACTACCACTTACCTTATTTCCCGCATACACCTGTATCCCAAAAAGGCTAATTACTTCATTTTTTTCAAAATTTAAGAAGTTTTCTTCCGGCATAATTATGTAGGTACATTCCATCCGTCTGCGGGTTCCTTCAAGGGAGCCGTGAAGAGTAATATACGGGACTATGCCTTTTTTTGTTTACTGGAACAAAATCCTATCTACATACATTTATATACCGTGGTAATGGATTGCTGTGCTGTGCTTTTGCCTTGTCTCTGACTAACCCTTAGGGGATAATAGTCGTGATTGAATGTATGTACATACTGTACATAGGCAGCAGGCCTGCGTGGGACTCGCTCAGCTACTCGCATAGAATTCCCACTAAAACTCCCCGATATACCCATTCGAGCCTGAACACGGGAACGACCCGTGTTCTGGCGAAGCAATTCTCCGACGCGGTTTCAGGGCCTCCCGATCTAATTAGGCTTTAGGACGGAGATGCGCCAAAGGGTATGTTCGGGAGATCCCCAGACGTGGAAGCTGGTAGTTTGCGTGCGTGGAAGCTATCCAACGCACGCGGCAGACGGGGCAATGTCAGCTATTTGTACTCACTCTTCTGACCGTTTCGTGGAGTACTAACGCGCCAATGAGGAAGAAGGAATGCGACTGGAGAGGCAAGCGGTGCCGCCGATTGGTTAGCGGTTAGCACCAAAGTTATAATAATGCCGTTACTTCTACCATGAGGTCGGTGGTGTTGAGAACCTTGCTGTGCTTTTAACAAAAAAATCACGGTTGAATTATTTCTACCCATAAATTGGATGTGTTATTCCTTTTAGTATTTTTCCTCAACATTATTAATATTATTAAACTTTTTATGGCACCATACAACACAAATACAGGTCAATAAAAATAGCATGCAAAGGAGAACTAATGAGGACGGAGGATTATGTTTTTTTTTATATTAATAGGGGGCAATCGCGCAGACGGTTTACCTGATGGGAAGTAATTTCTGTCGCCCATGAACATTTTAACCGGAGGGGTCACAAATGCGTTGCCGTCCCATATTCTAAACTTGTAATATTGACTTTATTTATTAACATTAATTGATTTTACCCGCAATATATGTTTGAATTTGTCTGAACGTGAATGTAAGTTATCAATCAACTTACCACCAATTAAAGCTAGCTCCGCTCTAACTTGGATCAAAGTGATTGGTTAAATTGCGGCCTTGAATGTGGTTCGGCGCTCTATTAGGGGGCGTGCACTCTGCTCGGTTTTATCTCCAACTTTCGGTCGCCTGTCTCTCAATTTGCGTTCAAATCGCGCACTCAGCAATGTAATTGAATCAGAGACTTGCCAACCGCAAACTGTTTTGCGAGATTAGAATTCATTCAAAATCGGCAGCAAGCTGTTTTTACTTTATTTGATTAAAAAATTTCGATACGTCATTTATTTAATAGATTGGAGAAATAGTCTTTACGTATGCCCCATGACGGATGAAGTTGATAAATTTATTGAAATAGTGAAGCAAAATCAACATAGGTATTAGCAGTTATGACTTAGCTGAAGAACTGGAGATTGACCACAAAACAGTTTTGATCCATTAAAAAAAATGTAATCTGCCCAGAGTTTTTTGGGTCAATCCCCAAAAGCTCAATATCAAGGTACCTCACGAACTTACCGAGAGAATTCTCATGAACCGTGTACTCATTTGCAATTCACTATTGAAACGTAATGAAACTAAACCATTTCTGAAAAGATTTATCACAGGTGATGAAAAGTGGATAACCTATGAGAACGTGCGAAAAAATCGTGGTCAAAGGTCGGCCAGGCTCCACAAGCTGTAGCGAAATCCGAACTAACACGCAGCAAGGTTATATTGTGTTTATGGTGGGACTGGAAGGGCATCGTTCATTATGAGCTTATACCGCCGGGATGAGATTTAAGCAAGAAAGTAAGAAAAAGAGACTAATATAAGCTGTGGATTGATCAATAGAAAGGCTGTGGTCTACCATCGCGATAACGCCAGACCACACACGTATTCAACCTCTCAGCAAAAACTGAGAAAACTTAGATGGGAAGTGACAATGCCTACAACCTATAGCCCTGACATACATATTATAATGCAATGTAAATAAACTTTTAAAATTTTCCTTTAACTTGTCTATAAAATACGAATAAACATTTTCCCCGACCTCATACTTAATAGAATTGCACCTTTTTGAAAGGACAATTTTAAGCGGATTTATTTGACGAACTGGGTGGCCGAATGGTTTGTTTCATTGGCTTTGTACAGTCCAGTTCAAAATATTATTATGTATATTCACTTTTGACATGTGACGGTCGTTATTCCCAAGAATTTTGTACTCTATATGGATGCCAAACTCCCATACAATAGCATGAAAAACTATGGATAGAAAGAGAGGAAGAGGATATCCCACGGATAGCCTTCATTCATAAATAGTGATAGAATGAGAGGAAACACCTACTGATCGAGACAGAACATTGCCTCATGCTATTGTATGGGAGTTAGGCATCCATCATACAGTACAAAATTCTTGGTTATTTCCTTCCAATGAGGGTAATTTCCTGTCAAGTGCATACATATTTTTGGATAGGATTGTACGCCGCTGGTTTTGCTTCTCGAGAGATTCTGTGTTCGATTCCCAATGGGGGTAAATGTTTGTGTGATGAATACAGGCATTTATAGGCACCTAGAACGAGAGGAAGACCGATGACACGTTCGGCTGAGTATGCAAAAGTGTATTTAGTTAATGATGAACATATAAGTGACACAGGCGAGTAAAACAGGAATACATTTTGTGCAGAGCAAGAAGAAGATTAGCTTTATTTAAATATTGTATCTCCTGAATATTCTAAAATTGTAAAGTTGGGCAGAGAAAAAAGGTGAATTATAAAATGAATGCAAAATCAAACACTTAGGCCCAATTGCACGATCGGGAGTTAGCGCCTAACCCAGGGTTTGCTCAATTATATTTGCCCCAGGGTTAGGTGCTAACTCTCGACCGCGCGAGTGGGCCTTAGGGTGTTGGTCTATTGACGTTACCAGGCACTATAAAAATCCATAACCAATTTTTATTTGTAGCCAAAATTCCATCAGCAACAGATGTAACATACCACTGGATAGTCAGAGTTATATAGACAGATGGTGTAATGTTTTGTGTCAAATCAGTTGTAAAACTAGGACCAGTCAGTAGTGTACATATTTATGTATGCACATATATATAACCACTACATTGTTAATTATACGCCAGTTTGATGTAGTTCAGTTGGTGTGGTTTCTGTTAATTGGGGCAGATATTGCACTTTCCTTTAATTTATAAGGGCTTGCCATGTGATGTTTAGCTTTGGGTGTTATAGTTTCAGTCAGTTAGCAAAATATTCAAATTTTGGTCAATACTAAAAATAAGAAATAAATAATTGGTCGGCAACTTTTGGGCAGCAGATATTTCTAATTGGTCAGCAATATAACAAATTCTTAAAACATCACATTGCAAGGAATTGTTTTGTGTAGCTTGTGAAATTATCGAAAGCAATTAGGGTAAACCACGCTTTTTTGGGGAAACTTTGATGTTTTCAGAACTAGTTGAGTATTTTTTTTGTAAAATACTCTTTTATTAATATGACACGCGCTTTCGAATATGCAAGGTTGTAGAAAAAAAACTCTATAAAAGGAACTAAGCATTTCTATTTGCAGTTATAAATCCTGTAAGTTAACTAAACCACAAGCAATTGTTACAATACTATCCAATACACTTATGTATGAATGTTCTACACATGCACGAGGTCCGATCATTTTAAAATCCATCAATTTTCCCATATTTCTTTCAACCTGTACTCTTATAGCAGCTATTCTCTTTATTTGCGAGACCTCCTCTGAGGTAGGATTTGTGCTGGAACTCGCACTGGGCAGCCTCAGGAGCGTGCAACCACGTTGTTTCAGTAAATAGGAGATATTTTTGAAGCCCCTATCAACTAACACAACACTTCCTTGTGGCAATATGTCAACAAATCCGCTGTCTTCGAATATTGTTGAGTCTGGAGTCCTCCCTCCATATCCCTCAGAAATAAAATTTATTAAGCCATTAGGTGTAAATGAAACCAAGTACTTTATTGTATTGCAATTTTTATCAAGGGACCAAGTAAGCACTTGGCGTTGAAGATTGTTTGGTTTCTCGATTTCAATTTCGAAACAATCTAAAATCGAAATCGCTTTTGAATGATACTTCCTAAAACCTATCGGCAAGTTTTTCCTGACATCATCTGCTGAGGGCCAGATAATGAACTGATTTATGCATTGTGCAAGTAAAGGCAGAAAGTTCTTAAAAATTTTTGACACAAAAGTCTCAGAGAGGCCAAAATGCATAGCAAGCATTGAATTTGATTCATGCCATCGGATTTTTCGTAAAGTCACTAGGATTTGAATAGACGACATTCCCGTGAATTTTTCCAAACGGCTTATACAAAAGTATGAATGGACAGGAATGCCTATGAGTAATTTTGGATCGCGAGATATAGCCATTAGAGCACCCTTTTGCATATGCTCATTGAAGGAATTTTTGGTTATCGTTTCTGTTGTTTCCAAATCATTCGATGCGTTACCATCGAAAGAACGAGTTATGACACTAGAGTTTGAGATTGAGCTGATTGTGAAGTTAACGTTGGAATCAAGATTATTAGGTTTTGCCTTTTTTTTAATCATACTTTGTTTCCGTTTGATTGACGACTTATTAAATTTTATCTTCATTTTCGGTTTCATATTAACCTGCTCTGATCGCATTTTTTGGCCTTTTTTTGGCGCATTGTTTTTTGATGATTGGTCTATTTCTTCAAGAATGTCAAGGGGATCACTGTCTTGGCTGATATTAATATCTGAGTCTTCAATCTCACACTTTATTTCTTCAACGGAAAGCAACAACGGGACTTCGTATCCAATATCTTTACTTGAAACTCTTTCCATAGGGCTGGGTCTGCGAACCTTCTCTTTTTGAGGCTCATGACATTCAAACTTATGAGGCAAAACTCCTTCTTTGAGTCTAAGCTTTCCTCCAACTAACCTATACTTTACGTAATTTTCCATGTCTTCTTCTACCTGAAATATAAAAGAATGTGTTAGAGTGAGTTTTTAATATGTAGTAATAGTAACTTCAATATTTTTAAGATCTAGACCATTATCGTAAATGGAACCGCCAAAATCTGTGACGTCAGCTTGACAAATTGTTAAATTTGCGATGAAAATTCGAAGCAATATACATACATCAGCTGTGCCGCCAGACGCCATTTTATTAATCCCAGTATCGTGTTGTTGTAAATTTTCTATGATTACTTAACTAGTCAACGGGCACAAAACGAGACACAATAGTAACATCTATTGTTTGAGAACCTATTGGATCGCGCTGGCCGAGAAGGAGTTAACTATAGTAATATTCGAAAAAAACTATTGGACGAGCTGTACCATCACGACATCATACGGTTTCGTCATTGGTCCCTATTTTAACCTACTGGTTAACCTGACCGCGGATTAAAAAGCGACACTTAATTGTCTTGCTTGCTTCTAACAATAACTTACTTGCTTCTAACAATAAGGAAATTGGTTCCTACAGATACACAAGTTAGATCTGCTATAAACACCTTTAAAATTAAACAGTTCGTGCCGCTTGTGTCATGGATGACAGACAATATGAAAGTTGGACGAATTATTTGCCGATTTTTATAATAGCCGATTTGTTAACCAACAATTAAAATCTCGATCAATGACGTAAACGTATGATATCTAACAGCCTAAATAGTCTGAGTTGCGCGATACTTCTAAAACTTCAATCAAGTTGTAGTGAATGACATTAAAAAAAAACAACAATGATGATGTAAAGGAAGGGTAGAAACTTGCTGAGTTTCTTGCCCGTTCTTCTCAGAACAAGGCCTCCTGGTAGTTTTGTGAACGGATGGTGTAGTTTATCGCTGTCACGATTTTTTTTAAGTTTTTGACGTTATTTAGCATGTGCAAAACGCATCTAAATTGAATACACTATAATGAGTTATGAATAAGATAGTAGCGCGATTTGATATTTACCACGTTTTTATCATGCCCAATTGTCAAATTCCATAGTTCTTTGACAGTTGAATGTAATAAAAAGTCGATGTACATCATAATGTGGTGTTAATTAGGATTATGGAAAATGGCGGATGATTAGGTACATTGAAATCACCGCTGACGTTTATTGCTTTGCAAATGATGTTATTGTTGTCCAGAGCTGGCGCACAACGCAGCTATGAAGTCCCGAATAATTTTTATTTAGTTTTGATGGTTGTTATTAATGTGACTGGTGAAGTAATTAATTTGGCACCCAGTTAATTACTTGGTTGGCAAAAAAAGTCTGCCACATAATCATTTGGGCAGCAAACAAATATTGTTTTGTTTGCTGCCCAAATGATTATGTGGCCCAAAATAAATGTATTCGGTCAGCAAAATAATTATTTGGGAAGCGAAATAATTATTAGGACAACAGTAATTGGCTTTTCGTTGCAAACATAGCTCCAAAATGATTTTTTTTTTTTACTATTCATCATTTAATATTCATCAAACAAACATCTGTCCCCAACGGAGAACCTCTAAAGATGGCAATCACCTTGAGACCGGCGTACAGAGCACTCGACCATGGAGGTCGTCGAATTTTTATTTTTATTTTTTGAACTTGGTATATCTCGGGCCCATGTACTAAATACTATGTGAATTAAACATTATTTTCATAACTTTTGATTTGAGTCAACTCGCCTATTGGGCAACAGATACCGGTTTAGATTTACTCGATGTAATTGATTGTTAAGTAGGTCACCCTTAAAGCATTAAACTTCTTTTTTTGGTCATCTTATATTAAAGATAAAATTGACACACATGTCTTATGACATTAGCTTATTAAGAGTTAGCTTGACCAGACTATAGTTATTTTTAAACATTTTATATATGAATAATAAGAATGAGGAGCTCCGTGGCGTAGTGGTTTGTACGCTTTGGCTTTCGATCGAAAACAAAGCTGCTTTCGCCATGGTCAGGCCGCGGATGGGTGACCAAATATTTGTGATCTCGAGCTCCTCCGTGCTTCGCACAGCACGTCAAGCCGTTGGTCCCGGTCGACCATCTACCCACCAACCCGCATTGGGCCAGGGTGGTAGTGTTAAGGCACATACATACTCCTCATATGCTACTTCATGAGGATGGCTCGTGCCCAGCAGTGAGACGTTCGACGATTGGATAGGCTAAGAACAAAGGACGATAATAATATGAATAATAGGTATTAAGCGTAGTCACTTAAGACTAGATAACAAATGCCTGAATTAATTTGCTCTCACCGAGAATCGAACCCAGAACCCCTACAGATGGTTACTTGTGAAACCCTAACTTATAAATAATTAAGGGTGGTTTCATAGGTACGCAGGCCGCCAGGCAGCGCTAGTCACGCGCGCTCTTACAATTACAAGAGATACCTATAATCGTCTCACAGCCCCACGCGCGCTTTTACCTACGTCAAATGTATGGAAACTATATAACCCAAGTACGAACATGTAAGACCCTGTATCATTGACCTTGGATTATTAAAAAGAAATGGGAATAGACAAACAGGTAGGTAGGACATAATTAGGTATTTTTATTTACACAACTGGCCTAAATAAGAGAATATTAATGGTCCACACGTAATATTACATACAAACTTATTTCCTTACCAACTAAATAATAGGTATACATAAGTAGCTACTTACATCGAAATGATCTTCACAGCAATGTCTTACACTGTTCACAGAGGGTTTGTCATCTCTTTTTACAGCGGTGTACCATTTTTGACGAAGTTCTGGGGATCTTGGCACGTTAAAAAATAGTTTTTCTGGAGTTTTAACAGTAGTGTTTTTACAGTTCGGTGCTATGCAATATTTGTACATAATGATAAAGGTGAATTAGATACAAATAAAACGCTTTCTTTCGAGTGAAAATAAAGCAAACAATGCGCGTGTTATCGTTGCGAACGGCTCAATGACGCGAGGGGCACGGCGGGCGACCGACCGGCTCAGTGACGTCACAGCTGCCGCGGCGGCTGCTCGGTAAATTACGTTTAAGTTCGGTCGTTGCCGCAGCCGCCCCGACCAGAAGTTACGAACAATGACACCACGCTACCTATCCTTATCGCCCGCGCGCAATTGTAAATATTTCTATCACACTCTACGCTTGCACCCATCCCATACACAATATAGCTATTTTACATCTTTAAACATTTTAGTTTTAGTCATTGTAATACGGTGTCTGTGTGCGTGCACGTTTTTAACAAAGTTATGAGAGAGAATCGGGTGTTTTCAATATTTTAACTTAAAATCCCCTATTCTCTTTCAAAACAGTTCCTATTATTTACTAAAAAAAATTATACTTTAGTAATTTATTTTTAATTTTTAAGTAAAATTTAAAATAATTTTAGTTTGGAGAATTTTAATGTAATAAACCGAGTTTATTGTGTAGAATGTTATGTTAAAGAATAATAATATCATCAAGTACATTTTTATTGAATAATTTTCTTTCTTTCTGTTTATTTATTTTAACAGAACTTTATTGTACACAGAACACATAATTATATAGAAACAAAACAGACAACTTAAGAAAACACAAATGTACAAAGGGCGGCCTTATTGCTTTGAGTGATTTTTCAAGACATCTTTAGGATGGACAGGAAAAAGATCATAATTTATGTATTGTATTAAGTAAAATACTTATTTTTTTATGAATCTATATAATTTTCTTTATACTTTATTTTTGTATTTACATGTATTTCTAGTGTGCACGCGATATCTTTTTCCTTCCATAAATCTCCTATCGCACGTAGAAGTGGCAAACAGGTGCTTTCTATTAAAAATAAATTAAACGTACCTACTACCTTCAATTGAATAGAGATATCTAACATCGTTTCACAGCCACACGCACGCGCTTTACGTCAAAATGTATGGAAATCTCACCGGGGTGGGGCGGCAAGCCCACCTGTGAAACCATCCCAAGTTATCAAGGTTCTTCAGTGGTAAATCCTAATATTTAAATCTTCCAATAGAATCTGTATTTATTCGCAAAGTTCCAAACCTTCTTTGCAGTTTACAGAAAAGAACGTTTAACAAATTGCAAGCGGAGCCCCACACATGTCCTGATAGAATCAAACGGCTGGGAAAAATAAAAAACCGTTCCATACGAACGCTCCGACCGCACATCAGAGTTCTTTTGATACGAAAGAAAATAAACCTCTCAGAAGCTTACAAACATTAAGTTCCAAGTGCACACGAAACACGAATTACCATGGAATCTCGAAAGTTCGAGATCTGTCGTGATTGATATTAGTTTCGAGTCTAGTGCGAGCTATTGAGGCACGTGTCGAGAACTTGAATTACTTGACGTGGGTTTAATTTAGCGTTTAGCGGTAGTGATTGCCCGGTTACTGCAGAAGTTGTAAGTTTAACTGCTTTGTTGACGAAAATTACTTCAATATCTGGGAAGTTAAGGGTCTCATAATATAATGACAATGTGTAAGGTTGCTCACGTAAGTGATACTAACGTTCATTTGACAGGAACTTTTATAGACAAACTTTGCAATACTAATAACTAACACAAAATAACTATCAAATACCTTTATTACGTATGTATGCTTACTTAATTTTTTTGCCGCAAAGCATCAGTTCATTGCTGTGTTTTTGATAGTGCTTCAAGGGTCGTAAATTAGATTTGAGCCATTGACTCGAAGAAGATGTCGTGTTTTGGTTTTAAGTTTAAAGACCCGCCCCTACTTTGCACGATTGCTAAAAATTATGCATGTAGATATTGCATCAAAGCGTGCTTATAAAGATCTAAATTCTAAGCATACAGTCACGAACATGAACATTTAATACACTTTTGTACAATAAGGGTACTTTGCAATGTAAACTCTGATCTCTGTAGAAATTGCATGAAGATGCAAGTCTTACAGGTTTATTCTAGGTGATTGTAGCCACATACCATCTCCGATTAACAAAATATATTTGTTAAAAAAAACAAATAGAAACTATGTGTGCAGTCTGAGCAAACTTATACTGAGCACTCAAAAATAATTATTGTATATTAATATAGATAATTTGTAAAAATCAAATAGTTAACCGATAGTAGGGGCTACTCTTATGGTATAGTTTCTCTTAGTGTCATTTCAGAAAGAAAACGTCTCGTGAATCGTGTCGTAGGCACCTGCCGTTTTATACCGCGGGCATTGAACTTCGTATAAGGAATGGCGAATGTATACTTTGGCAGATCACAAGGTTCATAATCTGCCCCTCAGAAGACACATTTATTTGGTGGTGTCATCAATTAAATTATATCTGTCAGGCTAGCACGACCACAGACTATAATAGTTATTTATTATACAAGAGTGGAAAGTTCCTTTTTAACCGCGTGCTCGATTTGGATGACCGAGCAAGCGAAGGATTCTTAAGTTGAATCACGAGCGCAGCGAGTGATTCTAAATTAGAATCCTGAGCGTCAGCGAGGGAAACAAACGAGCACAAGGTGAAAAATCTTTCCACTCGAGTGCAATACGTAACTTTTCATCCCACCTCAGCGAGGAAATGACAAAATGAAAAAGAAAACAATTTATAATGACAAAATATTTTTTCACAATTTAAAAAGTTCTAATCATAAATTTGGCACCATAGAGGTTACATTAAATAGGTTTAATGACGTTTTGAATTTACAATTATATTGAGTACTCATTATATGTGATGTTCTAAATTCAAATCTACTTTGCCGCTCAAGCGAATAAAATAGAATTTTCCAGCCAGATTTCGAAGCGCAAAATTACACTTTCCGAGGTGGTGGGATGAAAAAACAATTTATCACTATGAATTGTCAAAAACGTAAAAAAAAAAAATTAAGATGGCGGCTCTATCCTTCATATTTTTGTATCGTATTTTGATGGTTATGCTAGCGGGCTGGATGTGATACTAAACTATTTTCATTTTGTGAGTATAATATTTATTGTACTGAAGTTTTAGTGAGTAGACTTTCGGATCATAGAAGAATCTTTGCAGAGTTTGTTGCTAGTATTCGTTACAAGGACACCTGGAACTGGCAGAACTGTCAGGAGAGTTGTGTCCTAAAATTGTTTACGAATTTTTATAGGGAAATAACAGGAGAGCGGGTTGAGTTAGAATCGATATGTTGAAGAGAAAGGAGGAAGTGTCTCGCGGGTTTGCACGTTGTTCACGAGAAGTGAATATCACTCTCTTTAAAACCTTTTGTCAAACCTTATACACGTGCAACCTATGGAGCAATTACACCAAAAAGGCCAATGTCTACGAGCAATGTGCCTTGCGGGCACATTGCTCGTAGAACGTCTGTTGCTCGTCTGTGGGCCATTTCTGATTGGATCACGAGCTTTGACTTTAAACTAAAGAAAACGTTTAGACAGAGGTGCATAGTGCTAAGAACAAGATTTTCACGCACACCTGTCCTCTTCCTCTACCTATATTCGTCCCGCTGCTGGGCACAGGCCTTCCTCATGAAGAAACACATTAGGAGTAGTGGCCGTAACACCACCACGCTGGCCCAATGCGGGTTGGTGAGTAAAAACAGTTGCAATAGCGACCGGGACCAACGTCTTAACGTGCCTTCTGAAGCACGGAGGATCCCAAGATCACATATTTTTGGTCACCCATCCACAGTCTGACCATGGCGAAGGTAGCTTTGTCTTTAAGCGAAAACCAAAGGGTACTAACCACTGCGCCACCGAACTCCTCACACCTGTATAGATATAGATCATATGATGATTATTGATCCGGTAGATACCGTATCTATATTCCAATTGTTTTAAAAATATAAAACTGATGTATTTAGTTTCCAGTGTCTAGTATCGTCAGCACACTGTTAGTTTGACGTAATAAATGCAAATTCGGAGCAAATAAAAAACTGCAATTCGTATGTGCCTTTTGATTACGCTGATTTGTGTGAAAAAAACAAAAGTAACATAATTTGTATGTTCCCAATTTTGTTAACAGCAGTACCTATTTATATTTACCGACTGTACTATACGTATGAATAGAATAGAATAGAATAGAATCATTTATTTCTTATAAATATGGTACAAAATTAGATCTTCAATACATTGATAGGTTCACATATTTTGCCGATTTTTAGGCATAGAAATGTCAAATGGTATTATTATTATTATTAATGTTTTATAGGTTAGGTTTTTTTTCTTAATCATAGTTATTAAACATAAGTAAATATTAGTCCTCATTGCCCATCGGTCAAAAATTGTGAGATTGAATAATAGCATTTATTAATTAAAAATAATGTCAGTTTCTTCTTAAATAATTGTAATGTCATGTTTCGTATGTCTATTGGTATTTTATTATATATTACTGGGGCCATACCCATTACATTTTTGGTCAACAGAGCTGTGTTGAAACCACCAGTTACGAGGCGATCTTGATATTGAGTCCTCACTGGTTGTTTTCTTGTGTTAGCAACTTTTATAAAATAGTGTGGATTTGATTTTACAAAGAAACTTATTTCTAGAAAATACATTGAGGGCATTGTAAGTAACCGTAAAGTTTTGAACATAGGCACGCAACTATCCATTGGTTTCAAATTGCACATTGCTCTAATGCATTTTTTCTGTGCTCTAAATATGTCCTCTCTCTCGCTACAGAGAAGAAGAGGAAATATTTCATCATTTTGACGTTTAACTCCATCCAGCCTATAGACGTCCACTGCTGGACAAAGGCACTGCTCCCCCAATGTCGAGGAACCCCCAACCTCAACCCCCAATGACCGATCGTTGTGGATCTCCACAACCCCGCGCTGCCCGCATCCAGCGACTTCCTGCAGCCTTCGCCAGATCGTCGGTCCATTTCGTTGGGGGCCTTCCTACGTTGCGCCTCCCAGTAGGTGGTCGCCACTCAGGAACCTTTCCGCCGCAAACGCCGTCAGTTCTACGAGCAATGTGCCCGCAAGTCTGTGGGCCATTTCTGATTGGATCACGAGCTTTGACTTTAAGCTAAAGAAAACGTTTAGACAGAGGTGCATAGTGCTAAGAACAAGATTTTCACGCACACCTGTCCTCGTCCTCAGCCTATATTCGTCCCGCTGCTGGGCATAGGCCTTCCTCATGGAGAAACACATAAGGAGTAGTGGCCGTAACACCACCACGCTGGCCCAATGCGGGTTGGTGAGTAAAAACAGTCGCAATAGCGACTGGGACCAACGTCTTAACGTGCCTTCTGAAGCACGGAGGATCCCAAGATCACATATTTTTGGTCACCCATCCACAGTCTGACCATGGCGAAGGTAGCTTTATCTTTAAGCGAAAACCAAAGGGTACTAACCACTGCGCCACCGAACTCCTCACACCTGTAATTACTTATAGATCATATGATGATCATTGATTCGGTAGATACCGTATCTATATTCCAATTGTTTTAAAAATATAAAAGTGTAGTTTTTTTAGTTTCCAGTGTCTAGTATCGTCAGCACACTGTTAGTTTGACCTAATAAATGCAAATTCGGAGCAAATAAAAAACTGCAATTCGTATGTGCCCTTGATTACGCTGATTTGTGTGAAAAAAAAACAAAAGTAACATAATTTGTATGTTCCCAATTTTGTTAACAGCAGTACCTATTTATATTTACCGACTGTACTATACGTATGATCAACATCAGCCGATATATTGCCCCATTGCTGGTCATACAACCCCCTTGCCCCCTTCCCGGTCCGCCATCATCAAATAAACACCAGTTTAAAAAAAAATATCAAAAATACTTTTATTTCTCAAATGCATAACATACAATATTTGAAGACGCCCCAGTGAGTAATAAATACTCGTGTTGGGGCTATCTCGCTCTTCAAAAACAAAAATCCAGTTACAAACAAATAAAAAAGGGAATTATAGACGTGGGTGTGTGTGTGTGTTTGTGTGTGTGTGTGTGTGTGTTTATACACCATTCTGTAGTGTAGACACAGCGCACCTCCCTTACATATGCGAGTAGTAGCGTAGTTAGTATAGTACAGGTATAGTAATAAGTTTCAGAAATAAAGTACACTTCAAAGTGGAAACATCTCTTTCATTCATACTCCCGGGTTTCTACATTGCATGCCCAGCCAGTGCTGCTTTCGGGACACTGCTGCCCAAAATAATTCGTATAAAATTGTAATTTAAAATCCTCTAATAGGCACAAAAAATTTGTGAAATAGTGAAAAAAAGACGTTATTATGGCGAGTTAGAAGTGACCCGAAACATTACGGAAAGTAATTTATTGGGCAGCCATTTAATTATTTGGTCTGCAACAAAAAGGTCAACCAAAAAATCATCAGTTGCTGCCCAATTGTCAAACAAATATTTTGTCAGCAGTATAATTATTTGGCAGCAAAATAATTAGTTCTGTTGCATTTTTGGGAATTGGCAATTTGGGAAGCAATATTTAAGTTACCGGAAATTTATGAAATCTAGGAAATGGATCAATGAAGGGTCAATTGTGGCATTTTTATCGCAAATCAATTACATACTTTCTTAACATTGACATCGTTGTTAAAATAAATAACAACACCTATTGCAATCATCGAGAGAAATCAAAAGGCGTGTTATGCTTACTTTAGACGGATTTATAAGAGTGAGACTTGCTAGTTTACTTTCTTTGTCACAGTGTACACAATTTGTGGGTCAAAGCATGGGCTGAGCGATGATTTTTTATCAATACATTGGCTGTAATAATAGGTAATAATGACAAGTAATATTATATAATTTTATTATAGTGTCGATTCAGGACATTATTTCTAATTTTAGTTTGAGAGGACTAAACTAAATTCTGTATCTATCCTTCTCTAACTAAGAGAAAAATCTGACAGCTGTCGATCAAAATTTTGTTTGGTTTGTTCTAGTTTGTGCTTACGGTATCGGTCTCAATATATTTTAAAGATGTAACTATTACGATGATAAATAAACTAGCTATTATTCTTGCTTTCAATGTGTAGTATGGACTAAATTTAAATGTCAGAATAGTGATAATGATGAACAGAATCACACTACGGAATTGATTGAATGCATGAAGCGAAACAGGGCGAAGCTAAAAAAATCAAAGCTCGTCGTAAACACTCCTTCTCATGTTACACTCTTTCTCCATTGCCCCTTAGGTGACATCGGGCTGTTTTATTGTAAACTATCATGTTTCTATACCATCTATTCCATTCTGAATAACGTAAAATAGTCCATTAAATTTAAATTCAACCAAAATATTTATTTAATTAATTAAACTTTAATGTCCATTACAACAGGAATGTAAGTATGACGGAAAATATTTATATTATATTAGGTCCTTACCTACGAAATTGGTGTTTTTTATGGAGATTTTCGGGAATTCTGCATTTTCCATAATAATTTTTTTTCAGTTTTCTTCACAACGACAAATACATAGATAATAATATTTGGCATCTATCATTAGACAAGCTTTAGTAATATGTGTAATATCACACTTCATAAAAATTATATATCGTTTTTAAGTGAATGCAAATAAAATGATGTATTCGGGTGGCACTTAAAAAGAGTTGTCTCCGTGTCCAATTTTAACACAATTAAACTTACAACAAATTATCAAAGCGAATCAAAAGAGCTCAAAAATATAGTCTATTTTTAGACGAGGTTATTATTTTTTAGGAATACTCTGAATCTCAATAGTTACAGACAAAATACTAAGAGAGAAAAAAAACACCAATTTCATAGGTAAGGACCCAATATTCCCGCTTCATCCCATCACTTGAGCCAATATTTAACTCGGGAATAGTTTAAATTGCTTTTTCAGACACAGCCCGTCTGTTCGTTGCGCAGCAAACTAGTAACAATAGTTTCTTCACGATAATGGTCTCAGATCAAGTTTAAACGTATTTTGTCCGCGACGATGGAAACTTGTTTTCTTCTCAGGTGGAAGAGAAAATGTAAACAGGCGCAAATCTGATTGTAACAATTTGCGAGTAGTTAAACTTAACTAAGATATAATTATTGTACAGTCATTATTTGTTTATACAGCGCACGGCTTACGATAAACCGTTTTACGAGGAGAAACACATTGAGGGCTGCCAAGTACAATTTTTTCTATGACGAAGCCAATGTAAACGTATATAATAAACGTCTTTATTCCCTTGTAATAGCGGTCATTTACTGTGAAAATTGCTCTTGAGTATAACCCACTAAGATCATCAATATTGGTACATTAAAACACTGGCCAAACATCTTAATGTTTGCCATTGTTGTAAGTATTAATTAAAATGTTCATGTTGATATTTGAAAGCCATAAATGAAATACATACTTATATGGGGCTCAACAACATTTTCTCACACTCCAAAATCACTCCTTTTTTTAACCTTATCTATACTAATATTTCAAATGTGAAAGTAACTCTGTTTGTCTGTCTCGCTTATACGTCAGAACTACTGAACCTAATCTATTCCGTGAATTTAACCTAAATTTGGCACACAGATAGTCTAGAGCCTGAGAAAAGACATAGGCTACCTTTTATCACAATATTCACATGGGAACGGGTGCAATGCGGGTGAATGTTGAAAAATGTAACATTCACCCGTAACGCCTCCCAGAAAATGAAGGAAAAATTTAAGCCACTATGTACTTTGCTTCTAATAATAGAGTAGGAGTAAATTTTCAACCAATTGAGGATCCAATTTGATATAATCTTTCAGTGTCGAATAGCCTATTTATCTACTGAGGAAGGCTATAGGCTGCATACCATCACACTATCTCAAAGTAACTATTTTCGCGGACGAAGGCAAAAGCTAGTAAAAATATATTTAAAGCTTATAGTATTGTGCAGTAATACTGATCAGTATACAGTCTTTGTATATACAGATATCCGTATACTCGAAATTAGATATAGCAGGAAATTAATTAATAGAAAGTTCGCTGCATCAATACAGTGATAACTTCTACCGAAACAACCACTCGGTTAAGTTCTAGTATGTAAGCTTAAGCAAACTTGTGCATAGTGTGCTTAACATGACGATATTTTATTTTATACTAGCTGTTGCCCGCGACTTCGTCCGCGTTTACTATGGCTTTTTAAATATCCCACGGGAACCCTTTAATTTTCCGGAATAAAAAGTATCTAAGATGTTGATCGGGGATATAAGGTATCACCATGCGAAATTTCATTGAAACCGGTCCGGCCATTTTGGAGATTAGTCCGTACGAAGAGACTGAGACAAACAGAGAAACAAAAAAAAATGTTTTGGTATTTTCTCTCTTTTTACATTCCCTTGACATGGTATTAAGCATTTTTGTTCTATGAACAGACTTTCGACCTGTACAGTTTTATTATACGTATAGATGTATAGATAGGTACATGTTGACTCTAAGTAGCGGGCGAAATTAGCTCTTGCTGCGAAGGAGTAGAATCAAAATTTCCATTACTTCAAACTTAAGTAAACAGCGATCTCTTTCAAGGATACGTCGCTCCCCCAACTTTGCCTTTTTCCTATTTACTTAATTATGCTATTGTATGTCTTGTAACTAGTTGACGGTGATATGTAACTTAATATAAATAATACATATTAGGTCCTTACCTATGAAATTGGTTTTTTGTATGGAGATTTTGGGAAATTCTGCTTTTTCCATACAAAATTTTTTTCAGTTTACTTCACAACGACAAATCCAAAGATAATAATATTTGGCATCTATCATTAGACAAGCTTTAGTAATATGTGTAATATCACACTTCATAAAAATTATTCATCGTTTTTAAGTGAATGCAAATAAAATGATGTATTCGGGAGGCACTTAAAAAGAGTTGTGTCCGTGTCCAATTTTAACACAATTAAACTTACAACAAATTATCAAAACAAATCAAAAGAGCTCAAAAATATAGTCTATTTTTAGACGAGGTAATTATTTTTTAGGAATACTCTGAATCTTAATAGTTACAGACAAAATACTAAGAGAGAAAAAAAACACCAATTTCATAGGTAAGGACCCAATATAATAATAAGTGCAAAAAACCAGCAACAATTTTAGTAATAATAACTGAAACATTGTTTTACTGGGCATTGTACTCGGGACCACTTAATATATTACTTGGAATCAATTTTTGTATTAAGTGGCAACAACACTATTCTTGTAAGGTTTCGTAAATAAACTATATGCGTGTTAAACTTCGAATGGGCCTATAAAGTATGATTAATGTTCAAAGTTGTTATCGGTATCGCCCTTGTATGGGGTTCAATAACCTTTTAAAGACCTGTATAGCTTACAGTGTGATTTGGGAGACTTACGCAAAAACTTTATAATATGAAATGAACAGAAAAAGATAAGCTTCTATTGTTAAAGCCAGAGACCAGCGCCCCAATTCTACTATAAATTTACAATAGCGTAACCAATGCGTTTGAAGAAAGAATGCTTAGCAGAATAAACATTGACGATTGAAATGTAAGCTTTTGCTTTACGTTTTTGATTTATGTAACATAGCAAACCGAATGTGTAAATATATAGTAGAATTGGGGCGCAGTTTCAATGAAAATTGTAAAATAAGAGATGTATTTCCATTCAAGCCTAAAATTTTAATGTAGGCAAACTGAGAAAGTTAGAACCATTAGGGTCCGTTTACACAGACCGGCTCGAAGAGGTGAGCAGATTTTTATAACGTTGAAAACAGTTTTGAGTGTTTGTAGTAAAGTTTATTTTTGCATGTGCACATTTTTGTCGTTAAAAATGCTTGAACGCGCTTCGTGTGAAATAATAAGAGCAGCCGACCGGCTCCGATTGCGTGTTCTTTCTCGCTCGCGCAGCCGATCGGTTAAATAGTTGGCGGCTCCGCTCCGGCCAATTCCGAGTATATCCGAGCGTATACGATCCTGTCTGTGTGAAAAGAAAAATGCGAGCCGATGCTCTCCGAGCCGGTATGTGGGAACGGACCCTTACCAACCAGTGTGGTACAAACTAAGGGACGTTTCATAGGTTTTGACGTACATTTTGATACAATGTTAGTAGCCCCGTTTAATTGTAAGCGCGCGCGCGTGGCAAGCGAGCGGCCAGTGTGCCTATGAAACCACCCTTAAAATGTGGATTGACTTGTAAGCAGTATTGACACAATAATATCAATAAATTGTATTTTCTGACACTAAATCTACATCAAGATAACCTGTGATGGACAGATAAACAAATCGTTAACACAAACTCCACCACAAACACGAAACAACAACAACGGACGAAAATTCCGTTGCTTACAAAAACTTGACGCCCTTTCTGTATTCGAATACAGCACAATTCATGTAAAAAGGCCGCTTATCTTCTAAAGCGATTGTTATAAGCGATATCAGAATTGTCGGCAAACAGAAAAAGCGATCGGTAAAAAGTAACGACAGGGTAAGGGAAAGGACCGATTTGATAAGTACAAGAGGCAACTGGTAATAAGATTTGCCCTGTTTGAGCTCGTGCGCCGCTATTCTCAAGTAACGTGCAAATTGCACACAAGGGTAACATTTTCGAGTGACTGAACTGATATAGACTATAAAACTCCTTTCTCACGCGGTAATTGTTTAGTTTTGGGACTAGATGGCGTTGTTATCGAGGCTTGCAGACTATTGTGAAAAATAAAATGATTATAAATGGGATGGGTTTTTTAAGAATAAACGGTTTGATCGGTGTAACAATCAACACGTAGACAAAACTGTAGAATACAAAATCGCATGATAGTAAAATTCTATTTTGGTATCAGCCGACGGAATCTGAAATGAACACTTATGGGATGCTGGGATGTTTCCTCTTTAACAAACATGGTCACGGATTACTAAATAGTTACTACGACATGATTATGGAAAAACATTGATTTTTTTTTATTATCCTTATACTATTAACAAACAGATGTAAATTATATAACAAGTAAAACTTATTTTACACCAAATGAACTGTATTGCTTAATAATATTTTTTTGGAAAGTAAATTATTGGGCAACCAAATAATTATTTGGTCAGCAACAAAAAGGTCAACCAAAAAATCATTTGGTTAGCAGAATGATTAGTTAATCTGCAAAATAATTATGTGGGCAGCAATATAATACGTTACCCGATATGTATAAAATCTATGAAAAGCATCAATGAAGGATCAAGGATCAATTCCTAGGAAATGAATTCTGATAGATATTAGGTTAAGGTTATCGCTGACCAACATTTTAATATTTTACTAAGCGCTAAAATATTTTTTTCTGATTTAAAGATAAACAACTCTTTGAGATTAAGGACTGCCTATTAGTGATTTAGTAAAACGCGAGAGCCAACTTATTCAATGGTTTTTACTGCGTACAATTTTCACACGAAAAAAAATTATGGTTTTCGGCAAAATCATAAATTAACAAGCATAGACAAAATAGCTGTCACCATAGGCTGTCACAAAAACCATTTTCTTTTCTTGCCATTTTTAAGGATTTCCAACATCTGATATATTCTTTGAATTTCCATGACTTGTGCGCCATTCAAAGGTCACACAGAACTGTATTCGAGTAAGGGTTAACCAAAGCAGCTGCTATTAAAAGGTTGACCAAACTATTCCACTCATTTCCATTTCGAAAGAGAAGTCTTCAGAAAGTTCAAAACAATATTAACGTGCAGATTAAACTGAATCTTGAAGACGACAGCCCACGCTATCAGGACGCTACAGTAAGGGTAAACGAATGAGATAACATTCTTAGACACCCTCCAAAATAATTACAAGGTTTCCTCATTACGAGATAAAGGAGGGTCAATAGCACTTCATAGTAATTATCTCGCCGTAAAACTGACTCAAATGGCAGATAAACATCAGTGTTGGAAAAGCGAAGAGGAAATTAGTTCTGTGTGTGATCTCATTCAACTGGGATACGTAATTTGATTAGGGTCAAAATAAATACGGCGAGTTAACTAGATACCGTGAAAGTCAAGACTGATTTATAATTGAAATGAGAATTGAAGTTCTCATTTTCTCATAAATTACATTTTGAAAATGTTATGAGAGGGTGGAATTTAGATATGAGCATGCACGCCAGAAGTAGTTCAAATCAGTCAACTTGTTAGGTATGCAGCATACTGCATAGGCTTGCAAGTTGGTACATATATACAATTACGCCTTTTTTCCCAGAAATTCTTGGATGCTGAGCATTGATGTGGACGGACCTAGAGTGAGAGGAAAACCAAATAAGCGGATTAAATGCGTGAAGAATGATAATGAGAATAAAAAAAGTGGATGCTGAGCTGACGAGTGACAGGAGATTGGAAGAAGAAGACATGTTGTGCCGACCCCACCCAGAGTGGGAAAAGAGCAAGAAGATGAAGAGTTACTACGATCTTGGCACACATCTTTCGCTTCCTCTACTCTCATTACTAATTTCATACATGCCCTTCGGTTTGCGGTGGATTTGACCTAGCCCTTTTTTAGAACACAAAAAAGGCACAGCAAAATGGTTTAGAAGATAAAGATAATAATATTATGTCTTCATATATTTATGATCCTGGTTGTCAACTTTCTGCCAGTCCATGTCCATGTCCAGTTAAAAACATTGTGTCTCTCCAGAATATTTCAGCTATGTACGTGGTGAGACGCGGATCACTAGAAAGCTTGATACACTGACACCCTTTACACTGATATGAAACGATGAATTTCTGTTTAAAAAGCCAAGGAGCACCAACAGCATTATATTTGAGATGTATAGAATTTTTTTTGTGTTTAATGTAATTTGTCTTGTGGTTATACTTCTAAAAGTTTTATAATTTCATTTTGGTGAATTGTGATAACCGTAGTTCTAGAAAGTTGTTCTTGGAATTTTATACACAATCTTTTGTAGGTCTTCTTTATTGTTCATGATTCGTTAAAATCGATGTCGTTTGGGATGTTGGTTTGTTAGCGAGCGTTTCATTCAAATAAAATTATATTGAAACTGTCATAATATTGTAATTTAAATAAAATATGATATGCTACTTATAATTTATAATATTTTGGTAACAGAAAATTTGGTATACTGAGCGATCGGCATCTGCAGGCACAAAATGATTGCCGCTGAACATGAACATTTGGAACTCCAAAGCAACCAGGGTTTGCTACTAGTGTTCAACGGACGTTTCATATCTACGCCGGCTATAGATATATATATACTGACGAATAGATCACCTGACAGCTCGAAAATGCATTACCAATTTTGAATTGTGAATGTTTGCGTTTACTAGTTACGAGACGATACTTCTTTCAAAAATTATCGATAGTTGCAGTTACACCTATGTTTAAAATTGTGTTTTTAATTATTTCTAACATTTTTTCTGATGTTCTCTAGAAACGTAAATGAAAGCCAAATTTTCATGAGCTCCTAGTGTGTCAAAAATGTCACGGTTCTCCTGCGAATCTCCTCGTTTCTGATTCGATCACGTAGAGAAACTACGGGCTAGCATCCGTTCATTCGTTCGTTCGTTTCATTAATAAATAGACAATTATTCTTTAACATTGAACTTTTTAAGGACAAATTACATTGTATCATTAGATTTCAACATTATGTTGCACCAATATGTTCAAACTTCAATATTCACAAATAAAAATGTTTGCCAATTTTTCATTGTAAAATTATTGCGATTCTCTCTTTTAGATCTCCCTGAAAGTGAGAAACATAAGTGTACAAATTCATTTAAAATAATAATTCTCTGGGTCCTTATTTTTAAAACTTGTTATGCAGCAAAAGATGGATAAGCATATTTGCATGCATGCAAAATATAAAATAAGTAATAAGTAGAATAATGGATAAAAAGGAAACGTATCCAATAAAAATATTAGGTTGGGGAAAAAGTCTTTTCGCATTATAGTATGTATAAACTGGTAATAAAATCTCTTTGGCTATACTATTTGTATCTGGCTGGTTTTAGTATCATTGAAAGTTTAAATTTTAAAGAACATAATTCCAAATTCAAATTAGGAAAATGTGTGATTTTCATTTGTTTTTCGTACCGCCAAGATGAGTGAATCTAATGAAGAAATTCGATACATTTTAAAATTTTACTACAAAAAAGGTAAAAATGCAACGCAAGCCGCGAAAAAAATTTGCGATGTTTATGGACCTAGTGCAGTGTCTGTGAGAGTAGCACAAATTTGGTTTAAGCGTTTTCAATCCGGAAATTTTGATGTCAAAGATGCAAATGGATGCCATTTTTGAAAAAGTGGAGCAAGATCGGCATGTCAGTAGTTACGACGTAGCTGAAGAACTGGGAATTGACCACAAAACAGTTTTGGCCTATTTGAAATAAACTGGGTACACAAAAAAGCTCGACATTTGGGTACCTTACGAGCTCACTGAAAGAAACCTAATGAACCGTGTACTCATTTGTGATTCTTTATTACGACGTAATGAAACCAAACCATTTTTGAAGAGGCTGATAACTGGTGATGAAAAGTGGATCACGTACGACAAGAACGTGCGAAAAAGGTCGTGGTCAAAGGCCGGTCAGGCTTCACAGACTATGGCGAAACCCGGGTTAACTCGCAACAAGGTGATGCTGTGTGTGTGGTGGGATTGGAAGGGCATTATTCATTATGAGCTGTTACCACCAGGCAGGACCATCGATTCTGAACTCTACTGCGAACAACTGATGAGATTAAAGCAAGAAGTTGAGAGAAAGCGGCCGGAATTAATCAACAGAAGGGGTGTGGTTTTTCATCATGATAACGCTAGACCTCACACATCTTTAGCCACTCAGCAAAAATTAAGAGAGTTTGGCTGGGAGGTGTTAATGCATCCGCCGTATAGTCCTGACCTTGCACCTTCAGATTTCCACCTGTTTCGGTCTCTTCAGAATTCTTTAGGCAGTGTCAGGTTAAAATCACGAGAGGACTGCCAAAACCACTTGTCGCGGTATTTTGACCAGAAGTCCCAAAATTTCTATAGCAATGGGATCATGTCCCTACCTAAAAGATGGCAAAAAGTTATCGAACAAAATGGTACCAACATACTTTAGTTAAATGTAAATAAACTATATTAAAAAATGTTTTGAATTTTCTTAAAAAATGCGAAAAAACTTTTTCCCCAACCTATTATATACCTTACGATTTTTTGAAATACGTTATGATTTTTTTGAACATAGCTTTTCTTGTCAAACGGGTTGAGATTTTATGTAGCAATGAAATAAAAAGAAATATAAATTTTCTATTGTAAAATTTCAAGATTCATCGATAATAATGTCGATAAATTTAGGTCAAGCACAAGCGTAAATGTAAATTGTAAATTATTCCTGAAAATCTTGTAAACTAGAAATAAAATAACTTTTATCTACACAAAATATTAAATTATAATAAATGATTGACATAATTTTGCAGTAACATCATAGGAAAATCCAACTGCAAACAGAAATAAACGTTTTATGGCTGTTACAATTTTGTACATAATTACCTGTGAAAACTGCAGTTTTCTGGATTATTCCTTTGGTTGACACCACAGTCAATTACAGCACAAGTAACCATTTTTCGTAAAAAAATATAAACTAGAAATATTTAACGATCTTAAAGTATTATCAAATCTCCGAAGAGATAACTTTACGTGTTCCGAGTTGTGTAAAGCTGTCAATCGAATATGGTTATATATGACAGTCAATCGCTTTCTCGTTCATGCTTGTTATATCTCCATAAGCGATTTTTTTGCCTCTATCTTCTTTGGTTGTCTACTTAAATACGTCTATGACGCTGGCCGCTTGGTGTGGCTGTGAAATAATGTTAGTAGCTCCGTGTAATTGTAAGAGCGCGCGCGATCCCGGCGCCGAAGCCGGTAACGTACTTTAACCCATTTCACTGGAGCCTACCATGTCAGTGCTAAGACCGTTTCAGCTCCAATGTAGTGAGCAGAAACCTTTATTGATCACGTTGAGGTGTAAACGCAGCTGCTTAAAGAGATAATCCCGCCTTGTCTCATCCCTACCGCTCCCCGCCCCGTCAGCCCTCCGCGGAACTTTAATATAGTTTCACTTGTTGATGAATTCTTGCAGAAATTGTACTCCGCTCTAGAGCCTTTTTGTTGGAGAAACTTTCGGCAGACAGATACAACTTGAGTAGTTTCAGTAATAATAGCGTATTTTGTTTGAAACAATGTTTTATTGTTTTAGGTTTGTGAAAAATATGTGCAAGGAAGTTTGCGTGAATCGAATTGGTTTGTACAATTGTATAAAATGGGCGGGCTTTGGTAAATAGTATCTTTTTTTTAGCGTTTAGTTATTATATTTAACTTGTTTCTTTGTAAATATTACTTTTTTTGTTCGTGGTTAGGTCTTGATAATTTAGTAAATTCTTACATAAAATATTTTTGATATGGATAAGTATGCACTTTTAACAGTATCTGAAGGATTGCACCCAAGTTTGTGTTGTTTGTTGCCGGTTAAGGTAACGTTTTTCGTCCTATCACGTTGACTAACAAAATAACTGTCAAAGCATGGTTGTGAACAAGGGTTACTGTGCGAGAGTTGCTATCATTTTCATGAAATTTTATTTTAAATTTTCCTTTAATGGCGTTTCATATTAATTTTCCCAACCTACCTACAGTTTGGAACAAAACTGATTTAAAGAGTCCTTCCAACGGTTCTTTCATCCAAAATAATGAAACACTTTCTAAATTCTTATTCATCGTGTTAGCTTAGATCGTTTATTAATACATATATAAAATATATTATTATATTTATTTATTGACTTCTGTATTATTTGCTACCTATATCTACCTGTATATATTATTGTTATGTACCTTTTTTTTGTTTAATTTACATAGTATTTAGATAAAATAACTTTGTGTTTGTGCACTTCTAGTGTAATCCCCCTAACACCTACTCTATGACTGGTTATTGGGTTGACTGGGAGATATCTCTGTGGGGGATAAGTTCGCCTTTGCCAACTATTGTTACTTCTATGTATTGTGTTTTTTCTGTGTGCAATTAAGAGAATTATATAAATAGAACATAATTACTTTCATTGGTTACTGTATAAACCCACACATCTAATTTTCTGAGCCGGAACTCCATCGAAAAGCATTTTCCAAATAGTGTAAAATTCTGATAGCATTCAAAAGCGTGCCGTAAAAGCACTTTTTTCGTGTTAGCCTTTATAAATGTTTCGGTGAATGCAATCTTCCTGGGAACAACGGACAACTTTGCAATGGCATTGTAAAAAATAAAAAAGCCTTCAGCGCGCCGCGCCATTGCAAAAAATGCATGCGAAATTAGATTATGTGCCCCACCGCGCGTAATGCTATGGTTTTATTGCAAAATGTTTAATGTTAAAATTTATGTTTGTGAAACGACGATATTTATCACACGAAATACTTTTAGGGGGATAAATATTTACTGGCAGCGTTGCTAAAGTTTTGTCTGTGTCCTTTGGGTGTAGGTTCCAGACGTTCAGACGTTGTCTTATACATAGATTGTTCAGACGTTGCCTTAATGGCGCGTGCAACCATTACACGTTAGTATTTTTTTGGTAAAATATTATATTATGCACGTTGGCTTTCGATATCTAAAACAAAGCTACCTTTGCTACCATGGTCACCATCTTGGATGGGTGACCAAAACGTGCCCAACAGTGGGATGTACCTATATATGGCTGAAGACGACATTTTACTCTGACATTGTTAGGGAATTCTTTTTGTATTTATGCTATCGAATGTCAAACTAAATGATTAAGGCAAGGTTAAAACGATAATCATGAAAACATTGAAGATCGCCGCAGTACCAGGGTGTCGGGCCTTGGTAAAATAGAATAGGTACTTAATTAATATACAATTGATTCTGTTTAGACATTATACAAAAAAGATCATTTCATTTAACAGAAGATATTCTAACGACTGCGATTGAATAGCAAACAAATTAAGAATTGTAGTTTATGTAACTGTCACATAATATAAGGTTATTAAAACACGAGCGTGGTTTTAAAAAACGAGCCTTGGCGAGTTTTTTAATAGTATCACGCGAGTGTTTTAATACCGAGTTATGTGCAGTTACATCCACTACTTTATCTGCACTCATTATTCAAAGAAATAAAACAAAAAAAATTTATTAATTGTATTTATTGTTGGCTGTCTGGAAAACAGTTTTGTGCGTTTTTAAGAAAAATAAGTGCTGCATAATGAGTCCAACCTGTCACAGTTTCCATTTTTGTATTTATCATCTGTGTGAAAAAGTTTGTCATTATGAGTTCGAGTCCGAGTTCATAATTCGAACATTATTACATGAGTGTAGATAAATACTGTTTTAAAGTTACCTCTATTAATGTTTGTTAAAATAATATAAGTAGGTGAAATATAATAAAGTTTTTAGCATTGCATCAAGAATAGAAATTTATTTGCTAAGAACATAGTACAACCACAAAGAACAATGCTTGTCATATTTAATATTAAACAAGCGTCATCCGTTTCGTGCTTCGCAAATTTTAATTCTACAACTTCACTTTTGCATTCTCGAATTTAAAGTTGAAATTCGTTTGGATCGCGTTGATTGAGTCTCGTTCACGCTTCCGATTCCCGACACGGGTGCATCAATTGGATTCGTCAACTCAGCTAATTCGCTATACACGTAGGCACTAAATAAACATGTGGCGGACAATAGTTTGTATGTTGTTCAGGGAAGCTTCTGTCCTTGAAATTAAGTGTGAGGCTGTATGGATACAATCGAAATGTGGTGTGGCACGTCACGTCAAAGTAAACAAAGAGGAGAAATCAAACAAAATTTCAATCTATTCATCAAATTATATTTGTAAAGAATAATATATTTATAAATTCAAAGACTTCTGGAACCGACTGATTAACATGGGAACTTTATTTCCTACTAGCTGTTGCCCGCAAATTCGTCTGCGACTACTATGGTTTTTAACTATTGCACGGAAACCCTTTAATTTTCCGGAATAAAAAGTATCTAAGATGTTGACCAGAGATATAGGGTATCACCATGCAAAATTTCATTGAAATCGGTCTAGCCATTTTGGAGATTAGCCAGTATAAACAGACAAACAGAGAAGAGACAGAGAAACAAAAAAATAATATTTTTTGGTGACTTCATTTTATGTTTTTTTTTGTATGTACAGACACATTCCACCTCTACAGTTTTATTAAACACATCTATACATAATAATGTATAGATGTGTATCATCGGGTTCATATTAGCTTTCATAAAATTCTGAATCATGTTTTCTGTCTTACAACCGATTTATGTTCATAATAATCACTCTTCATAATTTCTTTTTTCAAACTTTTTTTTAATCATAATTTTCTATTACTAACAATAATTTTTTTTTTCTCAGGTCGCGGGCCGCCTCGCCCCTCCACGCCTACGCGGGCGCGGGTTTGAATCGCACTCTAGGGGTAGGGCAGGCAAGACTACGTGGTGTCCGTTTTGCAGCGATTCGTTTCTGTCGCCTCAGTTTTTTATAAAAAATATTGTAATCTAACCCTCTAAATTATAATTTAAATCTAGTAATCAGTATAATTACGCCAAACAATGGTATGATAAATAAGACGCGACCTATCCCCGTTTCATTTACACTTATGATTAAAAATTATAAGAAAATGATTGTATTAGTATAAAATAAATGGATGAATATAGTAATTATGATTTTGAATAATATAGATAAAAACACTTATGATTAAGAAATTTATGGAATCAAGTATAAGAATAATAAAGTTATTTATTTTGAGTTTCGATCATTAGTATAAACAAATATTAGTGAAAACAAAGTGTATGATTAATTAGTGATATTATGAATTTTAATTATTATAGATTTTATAACACTTAATTTTTATCAAGAATGATCATTAAGTTTAAAATGGTATGAGAAATATTTTCGAACTTCGAATGTTGCGAGTTGAAAAGTTATGTAAGCCAATGCGCACCCTATTCAGCCAACTGATGAAATTGAAACATTCAGTTTCAGTTTCTTTGGACCTCACGTGCAAACTATTAGGCCACGAGATCGAAATTAACACCAACCAATATCCAGAACCAATAACAACCTCGCTGTTCACAGTTTATCAATATGTATGTAATCTCATATTGACACTGAGTACATCTACAGACTTCCATAACCATTTATCATCGATATGCCTTAGTCGCTCTAACGACCATGACAATACAGTACAGTGACAATTCCTGCAATATACTGTATAACACTCGTGTTCTTATTGTGATGCAATAAGGTTAATATTTGAATAAGATTGTATTAATGTCATAGTGTAGACATTACCTGTCATGTAAAAAAAGTTAGTGCTCCTGAATCGTGACTTTAAATGAAGTAATCGCTTTTTCCACTCTTTCTCCGCACAAATCATACATTTTATTTAATAAACTGCTCGTATTATAATGTTATAAGGAAAATTCATTTTGATATGTTGCCAAAAAATAATTTCTTAAAACGAGCCAAGTTTTCGTGTTCACTTATCTGTGGTATGCTGTCTTGGAAGCTTTCTATTATTTTTTGGAGAATTGTATTAGGCTTGTTGATGTCGCTTTGTAAAAATTGTTTGACGCTACTAGATTCGTTATCTTATTATTTGTATTTATTTTTATTTGGTTACCTTATTAGTGGCTTTCCGTGGTTTTACCCGTGCGGTACCCGTTCCCATGGGAATATCGAAATAGGCTTTTTTTACATATGACAAGCTCTTGGCCTTCATCTCACCTGATGGTAAGTTAAGATAAGGCCAAGGTGGAAGCAAGCTTCACTTGTAATCCTCAACAACTAAGGAACTGGCTATCTTACCTCTGATTTCCGGAACACATCAATGCTTTATAACATTGTTATTATAGCGACAGATTTAGGTAAAACGGTGGTAGCAAGCCAGGCAGGCTTAGAAGTCCTTCCACTAACCAAATCGAGAAGAAAAACTCATGCCCCTGTGGGGAATCGAACCCCGGACCTCCCGATCAACACCCGGTGGTGTCAAACACTAAATAGAAAGGTGGTAAACCACGAGACGAGAGAGGCGGTACAAAGCCTATCTTTTCTAGAGGTTTTCTAGAGGACTATCTGTGTACCAAATTTCAATTAAATCGTTTCAGTAGTTTTGACGTGAAAGCGAGACCGACAGACGGACAGACAGATAGACAGACAAAGCTACTTTCGCATTTATAATATAAAGCATGGATTAAACGTAGTGTTTTGGACTTATTCAGGTTTTGTGCTTTTTTGGGCTGGCAGCACACCTTATCTTAGGTACATCAAGTTCAAATTGAGTCCAATAAGAACATGAATCATTGCAAAACTCTTTTAAATTCTTCTGATTCTTCTGATGATTGCTGCAAGTGTGACATAGGCCCGTCTGTTTCGGTTCGACTCATAAGGGTTAAACCGTAGTTTTACATACGGTTGTCTATACATCCACCCGTAGAAGGGGTGAATGGGTATATCGAGTAATCTTAGTACTGGCATTTCTGGTAAGTTCTACACACGCCTATCGCACAGTCAGCGGTTGGTAAGGTCAAATGGATTCCTCCTCAACAAAAAAAGAAGTTCCAAACAGATAAATCTTTTACAACTATCACTTAATTAAAACGGCTATGGCCATTTACCATGAGATGGTGGGTGACCAGCGCCCCAATTCTACTATTAATTTACAATTGCGGAACCAATACGTTTCAAGAAATAGCGTTTATGAATACGTTCAAGAAATACGTTTTTGAAATGTAAGGTTTTGCTTTACATTCAGTTTGCTTTTTTACAAAAATCAAAACCGTTAAGCAAAAGCTTACATTTCAATCATTAATGTTTATTCTGCTAAGCATTCTTTATTCAAACGCATTGGTTACGCTATTGTAAATTTATAGTAGAATTGGGGCGTTGCTTTTTAAATAGCAATGTAAAATAAAAAAGTAGAATATGTAGGTATATCAATATATGGATTGATGTTAACAGTTCTTTCACAAGTTTCGACTTCGACCTCTGAAATAATTATAGCACAATTACCAAACAATTCGAATTTGATAGCCAATAATTACGAATGTCGACGATTAATGAACACTGTCAAACGTAATTACCAGACATAATTATTCTTCTACGAATATCACCAAATTATGTTCCATCACTATAACTAGTTTGAATTGAATAAACACATTATTCAACGTTAATTATATATTTATATAAGTAAGCATCTCAGTATCTTCAACATTGAGGCTAAATACGATGAGTATTTAGAGTATTAATAATTCGTTTAAAGATGTTGAAATCGCATCCCCGTCATTTGTTTTTGCCAGAGCTCGAGGTCGAGGAGAATGCTTGGCGGTTAGTCGGGAACGCATGTACAACTCACATACCCTCGCGGTTGGCACTAATCTGCTGGGTTGACGCATAATAAAAGGTTACCTCCTCGCATACAAAATGCCTATTGCCCAGGGGTCGGCGCCACCATGTTAGTCTGGATCTTCCTCTCGAGGCTAGTTTTGCACGCCTCACCGGGGCTTAAAGTCCGAGTGGATGGGGTCCAAATTCCTGACGAGGTTCATATAACCTTGATTTGACTCTGGACCCCGGAAGGCCTAGCACGGACGTCTCCGCAGACAATATTGCTCAATGCCTCGCGTTTCTTCGTTGGAAATCCGTCTCCAGGGACTTTATCGCTCCGGTCTATACTAAGCTTGTAGCTGGTGAAGTTTCGATAAACATTGTAAACTCTTCTCTCTTCGGGTGTAAGCCATTGTAGCAGTACTATGCCGGGTCCTTCCCAACCACGAGGGCCCAGCTCTGTGTGCTGTAGACTGTACCATAGTTACCATTGCTGACAATCTGAAAGATGATTTGCGAAACGCTGCTGGAAGAAGAAAATTGATACGAAGAAAGAATATAATAGTGGAAATCACGGGAGGACTTTTTCCCACTGTATGTGGACTGATAATGCCAAAACCTTACCCTACACTCTACTGCTATCAAAATACGGAGCAGAATTCATTTTCATTATCCCGCGAGCAGTCGCAATGCAAATTCGTTAATTTGGACGTACAACATTTTGGTTTTAAATTGTCCATTTTACGACGCACAAAATAATTAATAACGTATTATGTAGTGTTTTATGCAGCAAAAGTAATTTTATCTGCTCATTAATATTTCAGTTGCGATTGTCATCAGGATGCGTTTATTTGTAAAGCCAACAATATTATATTTGACTGAGTAATCCGATGTCGTCTATTTAAAAAAGAACAATTTTGACTGTTCTAGTTTTTCCTTTAGTTCAGTCAATGCGCTAAACCTCAGTGTTTAGATGCAATATTAAATAAATACAAATTTTCCTTTTAAATACAAGGTCTGCCGGTAGTTTTGTCAGTGGATGCGGATTTCAATGGGAAACGCGAAAAGCGCTACCAGCGGAAATAGCTGAAAACACATTGACATTCTTAACCCAACTAAAAAAGCAAATTTTTTTACAATGATAACTTACACTAAGGGTATTGGTGTTTATAATATCTCAATATCTGTGACGTTTCTAGACATAGGAGATCAATCGTGTTTTCGTCCATTTCAGCCACCTCACAGACAAGGGGTACTCAGGTATTTCTGGTAATACGCTATCAGTTTGAAGTTTTTAATTATTGGCGCGCTTGAAACTTTAGTAATTTTAGCAAACTTACCTTTATGGTTCTGTTTTAAATTAATAGCTTTTGATAATAGTATTTAGTTTACTTTGACAGTGTATTTTATCGATAGTATCTTCAATGAATTTTATTAATCACATCGTAGAATTACTTTATTATGTCTGTTGCTTTAATTAAAATTTAACGTTAAATCGGTTAGAGTAGTTACCGATTACAGAAATGACTGCTTTATGATTTTCAATCGTTAATTTTAAATTTAAATTAGTAGGTAGGTATAGCCGAGTTATGTATAGGTTAAAGCAAAACAAACAATTTATTTAAATAGAGTTAAAGATTGGAACTTAGTATTGGTACAGTCAACTCCATAAATATGTACCAATTTTAAATTAAGTATTTTTTTAAATTAGAAGGAAATAACGATTGTCATCTCTAAACGTGTAGGACTAGGTCAAAATTACCCGTATCGCCGAGCATGTTATAAGAAATGTGATGAGAGGTGATAAAGCAAAAGTAATTTGTAAAGATCTTAGCAAGTGGAAAAAAGGAATCTTTGCCTACTTTGGGGAAAAAGCGTGAGCTTGTGTATGCGTGTAATGTAAAATGTGTATACATATTTTTTTACTCGACTGTACTAGATGTACCTTGAAGTTTCGTTTCGTTTTATTGTATCCTCGTAGCCTTGTGACGTTATGGCCAGAAAAGCACCCATAATAATGTTATAAAGGCAAAAGCTACTGTGTCTGTCTGTCTCACTTTCACGACAAAACTACTGAACCGAAATGTACATAGATAGTCTACACCTGAGAAAGGACATGGGTTAATTTTTATTCCGCTTTTCCCATAGGAACGGCTACTGAGTGAAACCGCGGGAAATCACTAGTTTTGTTATAATTTTGACAAACATTTTAGCCCAAATCATAAGAATCGATTGCGTAGGTTAATCGCGTTAGACGTCAAGAAAATCATAACTCTTGCATTAAGTACTTTGGGAGCTCACCCCTCTGTTATCCCCTCAATTATAGACATTAATCAATTCGGTAACAAAAGGTTAATGCACCCTAAATCGGCTTACAATCAATTTATCATTCCTCTGTCATTAGTGTTTATTCTTTGAGTTGCGCTTGATAATACCGGGTGTCTCACGGCCATGCCACATGGAGGGAAAGTATATTAAATATTGAAGATAGGATGTTTTATTGAAAGAAGACCAAGGGGGTTAGATCATGAAAAAAATTTGATGATCTTCCTTTCATTGAAGATGAGATGAGATGATGAGATGATGTTCCTTAGGAAAAATTAATCCTAATGACGGACCCTTTGACCCTTTCGACGGTTATCATAAAATACATGCTGTTTTTTTTTTCAGATTTTGCAAGTTCGATTCCGGTAGAGGCAGGCGATTTTAAATAAATCTGTGAATGCAGTTCCACTTATTATAAAAAATTAAATGATGTCTTCTTTCACTTTCACATGCTACCTTCAATATTTACTATGGTTTCCCTCTATGAGGCATGACCGTGGGACAATAGGTAAGCGCGTCCAAAGTATATTAAACTCTTTAAACTCTTTATTGCACATAAACAAAAAAATACAGTGTAAAAAGCAGAAGTATACAAGGGAGGACTTATCTCTTATAGGAATATCTTCCAGTTAACCCGTCACAGGTGTGTGAGATCTAAACTGAGAAATTAATACAGATGAGAACAAAAAGTCGATAATGTAAAATGATAAAAAATACACTTATACGAGTATGCTACGTGCTAATGGTTCCTGTTGGCATCAACAGTTAATAATAATAATTATCTTATCTTAAAGGATTATGAACGCTGGTAGTGTCATGAAACCTTTTTCCAAACAACGAGAAAAAAATTGGTAGCACGGTAGCTGAGTTGGGACGGAAGGGGCACTACTCGTTCGAGAGGGCGCGGGAAACGCGGGTTCGATCCCACCGCCTGTACCACTGAGTTTGAATAAAACTTATGTACAGGTCATTGTGAATGTTGAACATGCTGCGGTGGATGTCGGACGTTACACGAAAAGACCGCGTAAGGAATGCTCACATTCGTGGCAGCCTGGGCGTCCATGACATCACAGACAAGCTGCAGGAAAGCCGCCTACGCTGGTACGGCCACGTTCTCCGGAGACCGGGAAATTACGTGGGGAACCAATGCCTTAGAATGACCCTGCCTGGTGCCAAAAGAAGAGGGAGGCCCAAAAAGCGCTGGCTTGATGTCGTTAGGGATGACATGCGTGCCAACAACCTCACCAATAAGGATGCCAAAGACCGGGCAAAGTGGAAGAGTTTAAGTAGGAAAGCGGACCCCGGGTTCTCTCGCGATGATGATGATGACAGTTCATTGTGAATATTGCTTGCCTCATATTGTGCCAGGGGTATGGCGTCAGACCCGCCACCTGTTACATAGAGACTTAACATATCTGGTGAAATGTGGGTGTTATCACCTCTACCTACCCCCGGGGTAAAGGCTTGATGATATGTGAATGTGTGTGAAAAAAAAATTTTTTTTTTTTTACATATGACAGGTAAGCTCTTGGACTTCATCTCACCTGATGGTAAGTGACGATAAGGCCGAATATGGAAGCGAGCTTCACCTGTAATCCTCAACAACTGAGGAACTGGATATCTTTCCTCTGATTGCCGGAAAACAACAATACTTATAACATTGTTATTATAGCGACAAATTTAGGTAAGACGGTGGTAGCTAGCCATTCGGGCTTAGAAGCCATACCACCAAAATCACTCGATGGACCTGATGGAAATCACTCGATGAGTCTTTTGGCGATAGTAATTTGGGAAGAGAGCTATATCAAGATGTTTTAGCGTGAAGTGGCCACATTACTGGTTCCTCACAGGCTTCCCGTTCAGCCAGCGGTAGGTAGGTACCTACATCATTTGTTGACGAGGGATTCGTCACCGTCAACAAAAAAGGGCAACAGAAAATATGCAGGCTTAGCGATAAGGTTGTTTTATGCTTTTCCACGCCTCTTATAATACTTTTCTAGCAAAAATATGACAATCCAAAAAATAGCAGACTAAACTAAAATAAACAAAACGAAATAAAGCAACTGTTTTGCCCATATAAAGTTATACATTATTGAAGTTTGTATCATGCAACACAAAGAATAGTTAATTTCATTTTTTTCATTTTTCTAGTTTTTATTTTTAGAATCTTAGATTTTAGAATCCAATTCCACATTTGTTTATCGAAAATTCTCTTTTGAATATGCTTTTCATGCAGCCGTAAAAAATTCCATCTAGTTTTAGTCAGTATTTTCTGGACAAAACGTACCTATGTGTGTGTTAGAAATATAAATAACTATTTATTTTCGCCAAAAAAATTCGGTTACTATAAAGAGATTGAAAGGAGCGATGGCTATGTTGGGAAAGATTGCTACTCGTGCGAGAGGTTGCCTGGTCAATCCCCGCCGTACCATTAATCTCGATTTTTATTTTATTTGTTTAGATATATCACTATAAACGAACTCAAAATAAAACTTATGCACAATTTGTTTTCAATATACCTCAAACTGTGCCCAGTGTGAAGACAAAAGGCTCGCCACCTGTAACTTGCCCTCAGCCTACATACGTCCCACTGCTGGGCACAGGCCTTTATCACGGAGAAACACATGTAGGGTATGAGCCGTAATACCACCACGCTGGCCCAATGCGGGTTGGTGGGTAGAAACGGTTGCAATAGCAACCGGGACCAACGGCCTTCCGAAGCACGGAGGAGTTCGAAATCATAAAGTTATGGTGGCCCATCAAAAGTGACTATCATATGTCGAAGGTAGCTTTGTTTTCGATATCGAAAACATTACGCCAACGAGCTCCTTGTTGTTTTTCAACAACAACCACCGGTAACATATAGACATACATATATCTGGTGAAATGTAGGTATTAATACCTCCGTCCCCTTTGGGGTTTAAGGCATATTAATTGCTATGTGTGTGTAGGAGGAGAGTGCTGTGGCGTACTAGCCGCCTTGCTTTATAATAATATATGGTGCGGTCTGTGACTTCTGTCGTGAAAATCTTGTGACGTATGAAACCAGATAAAAACTCTGTAACGTTCTTTGCAAAAAATAGGTCTTTACCAATGAAATTGCCGTTTTGTATGGAGATTTTGAGGAACTCTGCATTTTCCATACTAACATTTTTCCAGTTTTCTTCACAACGATAAATCCAAATATAATAATATTTGGCATGTATCATTAGACAACCTTAAGCAATATGTGTGATATCACACTTCATAAGAATTATTTATCGTTTTTAAGTGAATGCAAATCAAATGATGTATTCGGGAGGCACTTAAAAAGAGTTTTCTCTGTGTCCAATTTTAACGCAATTACTTACAACAAATTATCAAACAAATCAAAAGAGTTAAAAAATATGGTCTATTTATAAAGAGGTACTTATTTTTTAAGAATCTCTGAAACTTAATAGATACAGACAAAATAATAAAAGTGATTATTTCTATACATTTTCTCAAGTAGTATTCTTCATTTCTGCGTTCAAGTTTGTTTTTCTTCTACTAACTATCTACATTTAATGTATTATTAAAACGTGAATGCAGTAACAAAAAAGCATCGGTAATTGGCACTTTATGCTGTCTAGAGCAATCTTCATCTCATAAGCGACGCATTATTCAAATATAGTCAGATTTCAGCACTTGGATGCAGGCAAAAGCGACCCGCCGAACTCTATTATCCTGATGGTAAAAACAGGTTTAGTCTGAAAAGGTGTTAAGAGACACTGTTTACAAAACCAACAAAAATATAGTTTGAAAACATACAAACATAAAATTCAGGCTTACTTTGGGTATTTTTATTTTAGTATGCAATTGAGTGAAAAATCTTGTAGTCATTAAGTGGTTAGGTTACGATGATTTATAGACTCTTGCGGCTATTTTTTCATTTGTTTTAAACTTTAATCATTTAGGGCCACTTATAAACTTATAAAGAAAAATAATAAACTTAATTTAAATCTTGATTTAGTAATTTTTTGACAGTTAAGCCATAGTAAAAAGTCAAAAATTTACTAATTTAGTTTTAAACCTGGATTTAAATTTCCTGCAAGTGGCCCTTAATGTTAACCTAGTAACTGTAACTAACCTAGTAACAGATTCTTGATGCTTCATTGAGCCCTTTTCTAGATTTTAAACATTTCCGGTAACATTATTGCTGCCCAAATAATTATTCTGCTGACCAATTAATACATTACATTACATGCGTGTAGTCCCGTTAGTGTAACCTTAATATACAATGCAACGCGAAAGTTTAAAATCTTAGACCTAATAATTGTTTTGCTGTCCAAATATTCGGCTGACTTTTTGTTGCTGACCAAATAATTAAATGGCTGCCTAATTAATTACTTTCCCTTATTAATATCTTGACAATCATAAGGTCCAGTTTACCTGTTTATTTCCCCTGGAGGTTCTTTTAATGTTCACTTTAGTAACAATAGAGCAAGCGAAATTTATGAGTCCTTAAAACTGCCGCCCTTTGGCCGATTTGTACCATTCTGTTTACTGTAACTCTTATTAGTATAAGTCATGAATGTTATGATTAACGTACATGTAAAAAAATGAGTATCTACCTCGAATCATTTTCATTTTGGAGCACTGAATTTTGATTGAGCAAATGATAAATCTAAAAATTCATTGAAATTGTCCAAACGCCTTTGAAAAACTTAAACTAAAAAATACTGACAAAATGTATTTTACAAAAAATTATAATAATATACCACTAAGGTGGCAATCAAGCATACGGCCCTTCAAAAAATTTAATACACCCTTCTTCTTTAAAACCCCCTGCATTCCACAGTCCAAGCGTACGTGGAAGAAAATTCTTTTTTAAAGCGCACAGTACGCGACCATGGATCCAAGGTATGAGGATGAGCTCGCTGACGATGGCATCGGTGCGATGATAGAAAGTGGTCGTGGGCATCATGTCGAAAATTTCCTGTGAACATGCTACATTGTACAAGCGATAGAACACGCACAAAGAGGCGAAATCTCTTCTAAGGCTTCTAAGGTGGTGTGAGTGGCTAAAATACTTCTTTATGACTCCTTTTGCAGAATGATTAATATCAAATATAATTCTAATGCCTCAGATGGCAGCCTCCCGTGCATTGAAGCACTCAAATCTGCCTATATTTGAATAACCTCAGAGACAGGGAAGTTTGCCAGAGCGGCTTAATATGAGAATTATTGCTCTACAGTTTCATATTATACGTGCTCATTTCTACTTCAAAAGTTCCCGTTCAACTTTGAATGTCTGCAGTATTAACATTAATGTTATATTTGTCTTTGATTGCTATTAGGTATTAATTTTTATGATTATTAGGCGTTTTCAAGTCTTTTCGATTTCATTATCTTTATTGTATCTACTTATTTTCTTTAATATTGTTTCTTTGATGCTCAAAGGTCTGCGATCTTCGCTTCTTTGAACAACCTAATGAAATGATGAAATAGATTTTTAGTATTCAATTTAATCATATATTTTCAAGGCCAAAATCTTAAAATACATTAATAACTTGTTACTGATTTCTCTCCCATCTTAGATGATTGAATAAATTGATTTACGCTAAGGAAATCTTAAAATAAATTTCTCGGTGGTTTCACTGTCACCGTGCTTTAACTGTACCGCGCGTGTGGACGGCATGACAATGAAACCATGCTTATACCATAACTTAGCATTCCAGCATTCGGTCAATCTTAAAGAAAGTAATAACTGTGGTCTACAGATACTCAAATAACCACAACATCGCTCACAAGCCAACTCTTCTAACTTGGCAAAACAAAAGCAAGACTTATTACGGAGACAATATATTTGATTCAATAAAATACAGAAACAGAAGAGCAGTTAACGGAAGAAAGTTCCAGTAATTATCATTCCATTTGCAATGAAGAAGCTTCTTGCTCCAGTCTGAAGGTGCAAACGAGCGTCTGCTGCGAACTGCCTCTAGCATTTGAATAATACGCCGATTCGTTAATACAACACGGGATGTAATTAAACCCGGCCAAAGTTGGGAGCGCATGTCGCTAATGGGATAATTGGAATATTTACAGCTCCTATTTTTAGCAAGAAAATAATTAGTCAGGCTAGAATTGTCAGCGGTAGTTAATGTTTCATAAATTATGGTAGCTGAAGATAGTAATGAGAATGAGCGTGTATGAGGAAGGTCTTTAAGGAACTTGTTGAAGCAGTAAAATTAATAGACACGCGCTATAATCATAATACGAGGACATTCTCATATTTTTTTTATATCAAGCTGTTACAATTTAACATAAATCGCTAGGTTACTATTAATGTTGTTATCTCTTACTGCTTGCTCTTATTTAAGAATTATCTTATAATTTAGAACAACAAGTACCCGAAATCGCTGAGCATGTATGAACACTGTAATGAGATTGATGAAGCGAAAGAAATATGCAGAATTTGTAGCAAGTGGAAGGATGTAATCTCTGCCTACCCCTGTGGGGAAAAAGGCGTATATATGTATGTAGAACAATAAAATATACACAGATACTATGACTCCGGAAATATATTTTATTAGACTGGCTCGCGAAAAATATATCAAAGTCATTACAACTTTGTTGCAGGCATTTAAAAAAGCTTTAGTTTACACAGCTTCCATAGTGTCTTTTTATTGGAATAATACATGAAACATACTACTATACCGTTCCAGACATTTTAGGTGTCTTAATTTTCTTAATTTATTTTATTAGAATGCTAAGGATCATGACATTGTTTGTCCTATTCCTTGTTTGAAGAAGCCTTTTCAAATATCAAGTATAAGGGATTGGGGATAACCTGTCACATGCATTTCAAGACTGGTTTACTAAGAAAAGTTGGTTTACAAGAGTGCCAATTTCAGCTAAGCTCAATGTCATTTAAGTCACTCAATATTCGCATAATATGAACCCATTTATGGCCCTAGTGTCCCACAGAAGAGTAAGAAACATCACAATCTTAATGTCGATCGATCGGTATTGCGTTCAAGAATAGGCTACCTGAGCCGATTTGATAAAAACAAAACATTTTCAAGAGGTAAAGGAATGTGAAACTACTGTATTTTATTCAAATTCTGAAAGGAAACTGGTGGTAAATATTGACAGAAATTGGTTCAAAATTGCCAGTCAATGCCAAAAGGGTGCTTTCATTGTAATAAGTATGGCTGTTGAGAAATGAGTTTATCTATGAGAGAAAGTTGTTGGTGTGAGAAAAATAATAAGCTGTAAATAAAAATGACAACAATGATTTCATAGCAGCCTATTCAGCAATGAAGTTAAATGATTGTACACACTAGTGGATTCTGGTGCTTTATCACATATGACCACAGAGAGTGGACAGATATGATGCACAGAGAGTGGGTAGAAGATGTGATGTTTGAAATAACTAACCAAGACAGCAGCAAGAATTATATACGAGTGAAAAAAAACGGGTGTTATTCAAACCGTTAGCAGAATATTAGAATTTTCAGCAAAATAAAACAATTGCTCAGCTAAAATAACTAACTGGTCAGCAACATAATATGGTCAGCAAATATTTCTAAATTTAGAAATATGTTGCTGACCATTATTACAGCTGACCAGTTTTTTTTGAAGATAAATATTTATGTCATCAAAACATATATTATGTTTTGAAAATAAACCTAAACGTACTATCTCTCAGAATACATTTACTAAAAATGTATCGTTGATCCTGGATCCGTTTCCTAGATTTTATACATTTCCGGTAACATAATATATTGCTGTCAAAATAATTATTTTGCAGCTCTACTAATTATTTTGCTGCCGAATTAATTATTTCTGTTGACCATGTAATTATTTTGCAGCTCATATAATTATTTTGCCGCCCAAATAATTATGTTGCTGACAAAATATTTTTTTGCTGCTCAAATGATTTTTCGGCTGACCTTTTTGTTGCTGACCAAATAATTAAATGGCAGCCCAATGAATTACTTCCCAAAAAAAACTTCACTCTCAACTTCATTCTACAAGGCAAAAAAATTGACAGTTTTGTACAGTCTGCTGACGGGCTGTTCACAGAACTACCCAGTAATTATAATTTAAAGATCTCTGTTCAAGTTTAATCTCCTTTTCTATCCCGGCCATTGAGACTGATATCTGTTCTAGTTATTTCGAAGTTCGGTGATTTAGTACCAAAGCTGAATTCCTCGAAGTCAGCATAAATAGTATTGAAATTGGGAAAATAAAAAAATATTTTAATTTAAGACTTCTTCTGTTGAGACCGTTGCTTAATATTTATCTGTGATTCCAATCAAAATAGCTGAAACCAGCTTACAGACTAACGATCAGTTTTTAGATCCGTGATTGGTGATCCGTGATAACGTATGCTGTCGTGATATGACAGCTTGTCCAATAGTCTGATATTCAATTATAACTGAAGATAAATAATCATTGACAATTTATCCACATCACGATGCTGGGATTAGTAAAATGGCGGCTGGCGGTACAGCTGACGTATATTACCCCGAATTTTCAGTAAAAAAAATTAACAATATTTGAAAATTTAGTCAATTTTTTACAATTTTGTCATTATTTTTTTTTAATTTTTTGACAATGACGTTTTTTACTCACACTTAGAAATATTATATGAAACCACAAACCGACAGTGAATTTTTATAATCTTAATAAAATAAACTAAATTAAATGTATTCAAATCAACATTTGAACTTTAAACGGTAAAAAAAGATTAAGGGCCAGTTTTATGATCCGTAGTAAAAGTAATCAAATGATCAAAATCTTGACCAATGATGTCATTGATAAGACAAAAATGTCTGACATCAACTTGGTCAATGGTAAAAAGGGCATTTTAATTGAAGCAATATTATACGTCACCTATGCAGGTTTTGGCTAGGCCTAGTTGTGAACAGGACACATTTTGGTATTATACTCTGACGCTGTTGATCACGATTTTAAACATTACGATATTAGATACGGTTTAAAAAACCGGCTCTGAGTAAAATAAATCGGTTGAGAAATTTTGGAAATTTTGTACAGTACGACGTGCTGTCCTCTGTACACCTGTAAGTAATAGTTCTTATAATAAGTTTTCCGGTTATTCCCTTCTCGCCGTTTCTCCGAGGTACGTACTTGTAACGGAATATAAATGAGAGTTTCGAGGTGGACTGCTTTCGTTTGTATAATGTACCTGATTGTTTATACAGATGGCGGTTAATTACAAGTTTTGATGTAGTATTGTTCACTCATGCTGTAGTTAGGGCTGTGTGATGGGCTATTAAGTAAGCTGAGATTTTGGAGGAAGAAATGCAAATAAGCCTTTCTGCGCTTAGGGTGGTTTCAGAGCGACGCCGGCAACCGGCGCAGGCCAAAAGCGACGCCGGCAGCCGGCGTTGACCAATAGCGGCGCCAGAGCGCTTTCTATTCATTTTGACGTATAAACGTGTGCGCTTTTAAGTCAAATTGTATCGAAATTTTGACGTTGCTCTAAAACGTTCCATAAATCTTTCTCTTTCAATACTTTCGATGAATGTTTTGATATTGTAAGTATTTACTAAGACCTCAGAATAAATTTGTTTTAATTTAGACAAGAAAAAATCAATGTTGAAACTCTGCCTTTAGGAAATTAACCACCCTAATTGAGTAAACTCATAAAACTAACATGACGTATCATAATATATTATATAACAATTCAATCCGTAGTTCAATATCATAAATCTTCAACATTTCACTTAGCATAATAGCATAAAATGAAGTCAAATGAAGAATGAAAGATTCGAATATAAGAGCACGATGACAAATAGTGGAGCCTCCAGACAGAACACACGTTCGGAACAAATACGAAAGTCACATTTTGATTTGTAATCTAATAATACGAGTATTAAGTTATTTACGGGTCGAGGGCAATAAGTTCTTGTTTCCGATGAAATGTTGCCAGAAGCCCGCATTTTTGTTTGTCCCAAGTTTTAAGAGATTTGGTTATATCCAATCTAGTAAGGACAAAGAGACGAATCAAAGAATATAAACAATCCAACCATTACTGAGTGACACTGTGATACCAAACGATTACTAGCCTTATCTCCTATACAATAAGGGCGTCAGTTGCAAAATGCGTGGTACAGGAAGCTGTCAGAGCCGCAGTTGTTAACATTTTGTGAAAAAGTCATGACGATTTCATTCATATTTAAATTGCGTTTGATAAATCGAAATCACAATATTTTTGGGCAGTTTAGTTTATGGTCACAATAGTGCAAAATGTTTGAAATCCGTGTTCACATTCCTTATCTCGTATCGGTGGCTTTTCAAAAGAGTTTTTCACTTGTTTTTTTGAGATATTAAACCTTTAAGGGCTTGTGTAGCACGTTAGCATAGTCCTGTGCTTGTAGTAAAATCAAAATAGTTTCTACGATATCTGTTGTCATGCGGGTGACGACCGCTGAAAAGCCGCAACACGCCATAAACCCCTAAAAAATTTTACTACCATGAAATTTGGTGTAACTTATTGGAAAGTGACACTGCCTTTATTGTATTTCTTTATCATTCTTGTGGCTATTGATTTAACGCCGATAAAAGTTTACAAAATGATTGTGTGTTCGTTAATACTGCATTGTTTTTTTTACAAATTGCTCAACATTACATTTCTACCTCTTATTAACAAAATGTTGATTGGTAATATTGGGTCCTTACCTATGAAATTGGTGTTTTTTTTCTCTCTTAGTATTTTGTCTGTAACTATTAAGATTCTGAGTATTCCTAATAAATAATTACCTCGTTTAAAAATAGACTATATTTTTGAGCTCTTTTGATTTGTTTTGATAATTTTTTGTAAGTTTAATTGTGTTAAAATTGGACACGGAGACAACTCTTTTTAAGTGCCTCCCGAATACATCATTTTATTTGCATTCACTTAAAACGATAAATAATTTTTATGAAGTGTGATATTACACATATTACTAAGGCTTGTCTAATGATAGATGTCAAATATTATTATCTTTGAATTTGTCGTTGTGAAGAAAACTGAAAAAATTTTAGTATGAAAAATGCAGAATTCCCCAAAATCTACATACAAAACACCAATTTCATAGGTAAGGACCTAATATGTTATGCACATGAAAATTTGGTAAATGAGCGGGTAGGAAGAAGAGGAACGAGGAAAACATGGATGGATTGTGTGAATTGTGATATATTGAGCAAATGAACGGTGACATGCCAAGTATAAGAGATATAAGACATAGTAGAGAGAGAAGAGAGATAAGAGATTGGAAGAATACGTATTTGTGATCGAGATACCTGTGGGGAACATATACAACGAAGTTTTTCGCAACGCCATAGAAGATCTCTCAAGGTTGAAGCGTTAAAAGGCGACCTCGACATATTCAACATAATGAAACTAGTAGTAATTAAACATAAGTAATTCCAGCTCAACGGTCTAACTTCTGGGAACGTGTGCAGTAAAAACATCTCGATATCTTCAGAAGCGAGGTCGTCTCAATGTACAGTGTTAGGAGTATGGTTCCCAAGGGATCAGGCGCTAGCAAACTTTTCACATTAAATTTTCTACTAGCCAGTATAACTTGAGCTCCCCGCTTATTTTTTATGCTCATAAATTTTAGTCATATTGTCGAATTATGTTTCATATTTCTCTGATGTAATTCGTTGGCTACTTTCAATTAAGGTTGGATGAAGGATTGAATAATTTGTATGCCTTGCGGTTTCTGAAGCCAAAGTTAACAAAACTTGAAAATAGGAAGCTTTATTCATTTCTACACAAAACGCGGCTCAAAATTTTTGGAATATTTTTAATTATTTACACAATACTACTTTTTGCCCGCTACTTCGTCCGTGGAGAGTAGTTACTTTGAGAAAGTGTGATGGTGTTCAACACTATTCAACACTGAAAGATTTTTTCAAAATGGAACAGAAATTGTTGGAGCCTCAGTTGGAATTGAAAATTTACTCCTACTCTATTGTTAGCAGCAAAGTTCATAGTAGCGTAAATTTGTCCTTCAATTTTCTGGGAGGCGTTATTTAAATTTTTTAACATTCACCCGCATAGCACCCGTTCCCATGGGAATATCAGGATAAAAGGTAGCCTATGTCGTTTCCCAGGTTCTAGACTATCTGTGTACCAATTTCGGTTCAGAGTTACTTTTGAATTTATAATATTAGTAACGATTACTTTGGTCCATACGGATATAAACTTAGACAGGCAGGATATCTGTTAAATGAATACACTCGCACCTGATATTCATTCACATCATCATAACTTTACCCCTAAGGGTAAGAGTTGTTTACACCCACGATTGGCATTTCTCCGGTTACACTCTGACTAGCGGTGTAACCGGAGGCGGCAACATGGTAAGACAAGCGATATGCTTATCAGCCTTATACTTCAGATTTATTAAAACTCGACTTTAACCACCTCGTTAGCATTATAACTTTTTTGAAATTAAAAATTGTTCATCCAGACAGATTAAATGTTTATTTACGTATGATAAGGCATGAACTTAAAAAAAAGAAGAGAAGAAGAAGAGAAAGATTATGGTGAGAAAAGAGGGACTATGAAACTACCAGTATCTACCAGTACTTACTATCCAGTTATTTTTTATCCTAAATAAAATATTAGATCCATGATAACTAATAACACAATGCAGACAAGTCTAACTGTAAATGCAAGCTTAATCTGGCATAAGCTCTCTTATAATCAACAAATGTTTCTCGTAAGAAGCTTTAAGCATTTTATTTTTTCTTTCCACTTCGACACAGATTCGCGAAAGCAGCATTCCTTTCGAAATCGCCATTTAGACTACCTAGTTTAGAACGACTCCCGAAATCCGCCAAATTGAAAAATAACTGAGCGTCCTTGCAATAAATTTTCGTGAAACTTTGCTTGTAATCGTTTGCGAAACGAAATTTTGGTCGTTTTAACTACTGTTATAAACTCTCGATTATTATGAGTGGAATGCACAATCGTTATAGCCACATTTCAGCTATTATCTCCACTTAATTTTTGGAATGAAGTCTGTTTTGAATATTGCTATTATCAAATTCTGCTAAAGTGGAAATTTGATGACTGTGCAATATGTCAGCGATTGTCAATGTGGCTTAATGTGGTTCGGGGTATATCAATTGCTAATATTGTAATATGACTTGTGTGGTGAGCATTTTTAATGGATGTTAAATGGAAAGTGAAGTATTCGAATATTGTTCAACAATATAATTCATTTGGTCAGTTATAATAACTAAATTTGGTCAGCAACCTGTGGGCAGAAAATATTTCTAAATTGGCCTGCAAAATAACGAACATATTTGCAGCAACTCATGGGAAGCAGATATTTATTTTTCTCTTAAATTTATTTTTTCATAAAAATACGTTTTCGACTGAGATTTTTTTGGGGTAAATACGTTTGTATTTAGCGTAATTGGGGCATGGCTTGGTGGCTTAGTATTAAATATTTTGCATTTCAATGCAAAAATAAAACACAAAATGTGTTAAATATATTCTGCCCAATGTAAAAGAGTTTGTTACAGATATCAAACTGAATACTGTGCATTTAGATTTAGTGCAACATACTTTTTTAGGGATAACCATAGATTCCAAACTTCAATTGAATCCTCGTACGAGTATTACGACACTTTGCAATAGGTTAAATTCTGCGGCTTACGCTATAAGGAAAATTAGAAAATTTAGTGATATTGCTAATCTTGCATGTATACTTTAGTTACTTCCATAGTATTATGGCATATGGTTTACTTTTATTTGTAGGGTAAAGCTGCTAAAATTGAAACCATATTTATTTAACAAAAACGAGATATACCTAAGAGCAAATTACTGTCTGGGTGCTCGAACGTCTCTGAGAGACTTATTCAAAGAAATCGTTAAAATGACAGTAGCTTCACAATACATTTACAACCATCTGATTCATATTCACAAAAATTATAATTTGCACTCCAAAAGAAAAGATGCAAAAGGGTTCGGGTAGAAGGTATCAAGGAACAGTTATCGAGGAACAGGTATCGAGGATCAGGTATCGTCTAACAAGTATCGAATATCAGGTATTAAGGATGAGTTATTGAGTAACTGGTATTGAGGAACAGGTATCGAGTATCAGGTATCAAGAAACAGGTGTCGAGGAAGAGTTATCGAGTAACAGGTATCGAAGAACAGATATATTCCCATCTCCTATTTTTGATTTTTCGATTATCAAGAATGGGTATGTGAAAGAACATGAATCACATCAGACGTGAAAATTATGTCGGGCCTAAAAATTATCGTAAAATTTGTGTCCGATTTCCCATCTCCCATCCAATGTCATTTTTTTTGGAGTATGTAAAATTAGTATATTATTATTATGAATAATTGTGTTGGATGCGAAAATCGTAGCGGTTGAGAACGTTACGTTGAAATTCGTGTCGGTAGGAAAAGTAAGGCTAAAAAACGTTTCGGACGTGAAACTCGCGGTGAACGTGGAAATCGCGTCGGAAGTAAAAATCGTTATGAAGGTTAAGTTTAATTTATTAGAAACTTTTTATATTTTTGTGGCACTACATGGATTATAATGACACGATAATTGTCCATTCCTCGCAGAATCATATTAGCTTACATAGTAGAATCAGAAGTATCAGAACTTATTGGGTAACCGTATGAAATTCGAAACTGGATATTCTTGAACTTGTATTAAACCAAACCGACCATTTTTGATTAATAAAATAAAAATAAAGTAATAACGATGAATTCTGTTTACTAATGTTTGGCGGAAAGTATATGATTTAGTTTTTTCTAACGCTGGAACATTATAAAATTAGTTTTAAGAAAATAGACTCGTGGTGCTTGCACACGAGCAAGCACAGATGGGTGCCTCGGGCTACTCGAGTGGATGAGCATAAAGATGCAATATAAGGTAGAACAGTCTTTTATTAAGACTAAACGTTATAAAATGAAACTATTAAAGTATAAAATCTTGAAAGGAACGTTCAGGATTCGTTGTAGAATTAACTATTATTTTTTGGTTGGAATCAATATCCAAATTGCTTAATAATTTCTGAACTCTTTGTCTATTGTGTGTCAGTTGCAAATCTATTGAAAAAAGACGGTTTATCGTTAAATACCGTTAGCAAACTGTCAGTAAACAAATAAATAAAGTTCCTTTATTAAACTGAATGCAATATGAAGCAAATCCAAGTAATAATATGTTAACCATTTTATTAACACTGATTAAATGACCTACGAACTTTCGTTTATATTCTCACTTGCTCTTTTCAAAAGTTTTCTCAAGCGGTAAATTATGATTATTTTGTACCATACGGGTGGTTTCATAGGGGGTCGGATCACAAGAGATACCCAACATCGTTTCACAGCCACACGCGCGTGCTTTACGTCAAAATGATGGAATACTCGCCGGCGTCAGCTATTAAACCACACTAATATTTAAGACATAGATAAAATGTACATTAGAACTAAATTTTTTTATAAGAACTTGGTAACAAAATTTCCACAGATAATAACATTTCATCGAAATGAAAATCTTCTTAGTAAAATTTTTCATTACATTGAGTGGTAGAAAAACTATTCCCTGTGAGGACATCAGAAAGATATTACAGATTCAATCTATTGTGTTTCTGAAAATATTAAGGAATGTCTGTTTTGACAATTCCATTACAATATCGTTTATGGGTAAGCAAGTGAAGTAAGTAATAAAAATATCGTTACCAAGTGGACGCAAAATTTGTATTTTACTTGTAATTTGGAAGCTGCCTAACTGACATGTTATTATCTTTAAAAGGTTTTCTTGTTTTAAAGTTCCCGTCAACGATGTTGTTTTTTAAACACACCACTTACACCTTAAGGTAAGTGACTTCAGTCGTTTGTAAGACTTACACGTAATACTCATATTATATGTATACAAGCGACCCGCCCCGGCTTCTCACGGGGTACCGTTTTAACCCCTTACGGGTGTAGTTTCGTAGAATCCGTTCAGAATGGTTGTTCACAACCTATAGGAAACCGACCTGCCTATCAAGTTTATAATTACAGTTTCTATGATTTCGTAATTTCGCAAGCAGGTTTAGGAATTAAATAGACAAGAATTTACATTGCTAGCTTCAGACTCCAAGTATTTCACTGCCAACTCTTCAAGCCGGAATAAAGCAATATGAATAAAATAATAGATGGAATAAATCACTATGGATAGCTCGATGGCGTATTGGTTAGTACGCTTTGGTTTTCGATCGAAAACAAAGCTACCTTCGCTATGGTCAGGCCGTGCATGGGTGACCAAAACTTTGTGATCTCGAGCTCCTTCGCCCTTTTGAAGGCACGTTAAGCCATTGGTCAAGGGCGCTATTTGGAAAAAATATGAAAAATTATTTATTCAGTGATCAAAAACAAAGGAATCTATATAAATCTAAACATAATGCCTTAGATCACCGAAAAGGCACTTACTCAGCATGTGTCAGGAGGTCACAAGACAACTCAACGCTGGTCTTCCGTAGGTACCTCGAGTGACACAGTGCACCATCACACTTTATCTGACATGCGCGACACATGTAAATAAATAATAACAATGATAATAATAATAACAATAAATAAACAATAACTCAATGATAAATATAATAATAAAAATTAATAAATAGGAGCTAAGGATAGCAATAATACAGTCAGTAGGTACTTAACAACTTCTTTGTAAATTTAGAATATATTTCTATTTGGACGGTTTCTACCCCTCTAACCCGCATTGGGCTAGTGTTGTGGTGTTACGGCTCATACTCCACATGTGTTTCTCGATGAGGAAGACCTGTGCCCAGCAATGGGACGTATAATGGGCTGAGGACGGATACAGACGATTTAATACCGATATCTCTCTGGTGTGAAGCCGTGTGGTAGCTCATAAAAACTACCACCAACCCACCTTTTCCCTTGGGTGTCGTAAATTGCGACTAATGGACTTAGAACTGCACAGAAGAGAAACACAAAGGATCCCATAGGGTCGAAGTGCCCTGAGTTATCGCAGCCCCATCAAAAGAATAACCGTGTTATTCATAAAAAATATTAAAGGCTTAAAAAACCTATTTTAGTAAGAAAGTGATTTGTCACTTTCTTTCTAATTTAGATTTGTGTTTTAAAGAAGAACACAAAACACTCTGTAACTAAAATAGGTTTATTTGTTATGAATAACACGGTAAGAATAGAACTGCACAACTATCCAATAGCTTATACCGGCGAAGGGCTCACCACCTGTCACGCTGAGTGCAGTAACTGCTTGATGAAGCGCGGACTACGGCAATTGACTGGGAATGGAATGGCATAATGGTCGTGATTAGATGTATGTATGTATTTATCTCTCTGGTAAAAGATTATGAGTACTAGCGTAGCACTTAACATAACATGTCTTCACGGCTTTATCCCGAAGGGGCAGGCAGAGGTGATAACACCCACAAATCGCCTGATGTGTTAAGCCCCCAGGGGACAAACTTGTTGCTGTGCACTGGGCACATTGTGAGGCAGGCGATAACCACAATAAACAGTAAACTGAACTGAGTTGAGTGTACAGTATGGTTATAAAAACTTCCGATTTTCTGTATCATATTGTGAAACTTATTTTACGACAAAAAAGTCGAAAAATATTTTTTTTTCAGACAATCTAAAGCATGAGTGCTAGCTTTACTGCACATAAAACTTTTAAGGTTTTTAAAGAAGGACAGAACCACAGAATAAAGAGAATCCACGCAATTCAGACTACGGTGGCACTGAGTATATTCCGCGTTTGATATATGCCAAAAGAGGCGGTGCACAATTGTAAATTTTATGCTGTATGTACAGAGCGGGTTGAAAGTCAGTTTTACAGAGTATTTTTTGTTATTTATTGACGAGGTATCGTCGGCTCGGCCACAAGTATTTGCATAGTATTATTGGTGTGTGCTCATAGCCTCGTAAAAATATTAAAGTATTACTGATCTACTGTTCCTGGTAATACTTACATGGAATATTTTTTTATATAACTCCGCAACAGGCAGCGTTAGCCGAGCTGGGAAAGACGGCACTTCTCGTTCAAGAGGTCACCGAATCGATCCTCGCTGTATGTACCACTATGTTAGAATAAAAACTTATGTATGTATGTACAAGTAGTGGCATATAACTTTGGCGATGATCATTAGCCTTTCTGCGCTCAGCATCTCATCTCATTCGTGATCGCCGATCGGCTCTCCAGTCGTGTTCCGTCTTCGTCAATGGTGTGTGTGTGTGTGTGTGTGTGAGAGAGAGAGAGAGAGAGAGAAAGAGAGAGAGAATGTGTGAGAGGGAGTGTGCGTGCGTGCGTGCTTGTGTGAGTAAGTAAAGTCCGCATAATATTCCTTTTAAATAAATATTATTTTTGTAAGGCTAAAATTAAGAAAAATAAGTAGTATATATAAAATAAGTAAGTAGATTTTTGTGTACGAAAATTTATTGGAATTGAAGGGAAATATAAAATTCAGACTGCTATTTTTTTATTTTTTGTGTTATACTCGATACTTTTTAATTTTATTTTCTATTTCGATTGTTGTATTTCTTTTGTTTTTTTTCATTGTTTCTTAAACTATTACCTGATACAATACAAAACAAAAACGAGAATTTACGAGAACGAGAAAAATAGCTTACTCTATTGTTCGTGGCATTCCAAGTGGGATTTAAAGAGTTGAATGAATTTGTAAAAATGATAAAGAAATTAATAGGTAGGTAGGTACCTCAAATTATGTTTATTCATGTCTCGCCTTAGCGAAAGACTGGTTTAATGAAATAAGTTTCACTTTTTAGTTATCCTCGCTCGGGGGATTCTTTAATACTTTTAATATCCTGTCGCTTCGAAGTTTGTACAGTGTGCAAAAAAGTTGCTTAGGAATATATTATATTTATTACTTTTTTTGCATAGTAATATCAGTATTAGCGACTCTTTGCTGTTATTGCGCTCTTCTCTGGCTATATGTTAGTCTCTGATTTTAAAATAACCATCTGTCTCTTTTATCATTGATTTTGATCTCCAATTTTCATTCGTATCCAAGTCAGCGTGTGGAGCGTTATTTATTAATAGTTAACTATCGTTATAAAATTATAAATATTTAAAAAGCTGATAATACATTAGAACAGTATTTTAGAAGGAACTTAAATAACTTTTCCAAGGCACTATTGTAAGTACCTAGCCCTACCTTTTATAATAATCTTTAAGTTTTATGTTTAGTGATTTGTGAAATTGTTCCAGTTGTGCCTTACTTTTAACTTAAACAATAAATAAGTGACAAGCCGGAAGCAGTTTTATTTAATATCACCACAGTACATATTACTATACAAATAATACAACATGTACATTCACGCCTTTTTTCGAGCGTGGCAAGAGATTCCAAATCTCTTGCTACGCTCCTGGCACTCATCTTTTTCTTTCCCTACTCTTATTACAAACTTCGTAAAGGCTCTTCGGTTTGATTAGTTTGTTGTTCAGCTATTTGTCACGGCCTTTAGAAAATAATTGATTTTATTCCCAAATACGAATGTTAAAAAAGATATATAGATATATTTCTTGGTATATGAAATTGGTGTTTTGTATGGAGATTTTGGGGAATTCTGCATTTTCCATACTAATATTTTATCAGTTTTCTTCACAACGACAAATCCAGAGATATTTGGCATGTATCATTAGACAAGCTTTAGTAATATGTGTAATATCACACTTCATAAAAATTATTTATCATTTTTAAGTGAATGCAAATAAAATGATGTATTCGGGAGGCACTTAAAAAGAGTTGTCTCCGTGTCCAATTTTAACACAATTAAACTTACAACAAATTATCAAAATAAATCAAAAGAGCTCAAAAATATAGTCTATTTTTAGACGAGGTAATTATTTTTTAGGAATACTCTGAATCTTAATAGTTACAGACAAAATACTAAGACAGAATAAAAACACCAATTTCATAGGTAAGGACCCAATATCATTAAAATAGGCTTTTTGTATTCTGTGTATTTCCTTAGCACCGGTGTTCGCAAACATTAGATGTTTTTATTGTGTCTGGTTTTCTGACCATTGAGCGATTACGGTTGCTGCATTGGCTGACCGTACTTACTAAGCACGCATTGTCATAGAGCGATAATATACTACGTGGAGGATTGTTGAAACTTTGTGTCTTCATCCGTAGCTTTATCTCCGGCTCTTTCTCGATAACAAGTCAGTTCGCGAAGAAATAAAACGCAATATTTTTTTATTCATACAAGAAGTTACATGAACCTTCGCGGCTTTAAGAAAAAGTAGGACGGTGATTAATTTTTGAAGTTTCTGAGATTTGACCAGTAGCGTTGGAGGTTGGTGACTAAACAAAGCATTTACCATTTTTGAACCTCGAATGGGTGGCCAAAATCATCACCTAATTCACCAACTTAAATAAAAAATAAACACCATTTTGCTGGAGACGCTATTGAAAATGCGAAATTTTGGACGAGTTATGATATGATGGCATAGAATATTCTGAAAATCATATGTGGATTAATAATACATGATTGTTTACATTACTTGCACACACATACATACATATAATCACGACTATTATCCCCTAAGGGTTAGTCAGAGACCGCCATAGTCTGCGCTTCACCAAACAGTGACTGACTAAACACAGTCATGTGCTCAGCGTGACAGGTGGTGCCCCCATCACCGCTAAAAGCTATTGGATGTTGTGCAGCTCTAAGTCCATTAGTCGCCTTTTACGACCCCAAGGGAAGAGATTGGTTTGTAGTATTCTTTAAATGAGCCGCTACCACACGGCTCTTTACTTACAAAAGCATCAAAATATCTTACGAAACTAAAAAAGGTAATAAATACCACTTTACACCACAAAATACAATTTGCACACTCAAACGTGAAATAAAAATCAGTGAGCATGTGTTAATGATTTGAAAACGAATTTCCCTCGCATATCCCATTCGCTCAAGTTTTGCGAGAAAACGCAATCTTTTGGCAATTTACTTGATTCATGAGCCATAACCTACCGTTATTGAACTTTCTGAGGAAAAAATGTACACGTTACAGAACAAAGGTGGAATTCTTACCGAACAAGTATCGTGTGGAATAATGGCTGTAATTACTCCGAATGGGTTTTGTGATTGATATTACCCATTTAAATCTAAATCGCAGAAAAGAAACTCTATACTCTATGACAATATAAATAAAACTTGATTTTTTTCAAACACTAAGCTAAATGAAAGTGGAGACAAAAAACCTCTTGAAGGAGACTTCCAGTATCAAAATAAGGTTTAATCAATATTGAGTCCTTACCTATGAAATTGGTGATTTTATTCTGTCTTAGCAGTTTGTCCGTAACTATTAAGTTTCAGAACATTCTTATAAAATAATTGCTTCTTCTAAAAATATATTTGATTTCGTATTATTTAATTTGATAATTTTTTGTAAGTTTAATTGTGTTAAAATTAGACACAAAGATAATTATTTTTAACTGCCTCCCGAATACATCATTTGATTTGCATTAACATAAGAACGATGAATAATTTTTATCAAGCGTGTTCACACACATATTGCTAAAGCTTGTCTAATGATACATGCCAAATATTATTATCTCTGGATTTGTCGTTGTGAAGAAAACTAATAAAATGTTAGTATGTAAAATGTAGACATCCCCAAAATACAAAACACCAATTTCATAGGTAAGGACCTAATATTATGACAAAAAATTATCAGAGATAGTATAAATATTTGTATGTATTGTAGATGCAAGCGTCAATAGGCCAGGGAGAAAAGGAGGCGGATAGGCCTATGTCCAGCAGAAAACAAACAGACTTATAATATGACTAGCTGTTGCCCACGTCTTCGTCCGCGGTAACTATGATTTTCAAACTACCCACGGGAACCCTTTAATTTTCTCCCAAAGTCTCAGCCCGATCGGCTTAAAATTGACAAACTTCCATACAAACTTTCATCCCGTATATTATCCCCTTGGGGGTCGAATTAATCAAAATCCTTTCTAAGTGGATGCCTATGTCATAACATCTATTTGCATGCCAAATTTCAGCCCGATCCGTCCAGTGGTTTGGGCTGTGCGTTGATAGATCACTATGTCAGTCAGTCACCTTTGAGTTATATATTAACTTTGCAGGTCTTTGGTTAGACAACCCTTACTATTCAAAATGAGTCAATTCAAACTCGCTTTAGAAATAACCTATTTGCACACAAATACATCCCCTCACTGTTTTGTCTAAATGAAGCTACGTTAATTATTCAGCACCAAGTTTGTTAAGACACTAATAACATTTTAACCCCCAACGCAAAGAGGGGTTATAAGTCTGTATATCTGTGATTGGCATCATAAATACTTAATGAACAGATTATAGATTATAGAAGACAGGTCCTTTCGTTTGGAAGCTTAAGAATATTTTCCAGTTGTTCTAAGGTAAGAACCTAGGAACAAAAATATAAAGCAAACTAAGCGATCTGCACCAGTTTTTAAACCATAAGAGGAGGCTCTTTTGCTTCGTGTTTTTTTATGAAACTTATGACGGAATACCGTTCAGTGAACGTGAAATAAATCAGTTAAATTTTTTTATTTTAAAACAGGCATTTTTTTATTTCGCTTTTAAATTGAATAACAAGAATCTCGGAAAATTACGAATCGTAGAACATACTCAAGGGTGATTACGAATTCAAACCAACACGGATTCTGGATTCTTGCAGAGTTGCTGTGGTAATGTTTCATTCGTCTTGCTCATGTTACAGCGAACGGACGAAATATTTCAGAATTCCCCAAAAGTCGAGAAAGCAGAAAGTTGGCGAAATTATATTTAATTAAATTGCAGCCCGGGAAGGTAAGAAAATACAACAAAAGCATTATTACCCTTAGGCTAATTGTTAAGTGGATTGGCATTCATAATTACAGGCCTTTGTTTAATTTTACCAGCTGGGGAAAAGTTAGGTTCTCGTGGTTACCTTTTCGGCGATCTAAGGACTTAAGGCTCGGTCAAGTTTTTTAAAGGAAATAACTTAATTTCAGTTCTTTGTGAGCGGTTTTAGTGGTTCATTATATTACTTAATTTTTCTGAACAAATGAATGCTGCAAATGTTTTTTTATTGTTCATACATACATTAATGACGAGTATTATCCCCTAAGGGTAAGTCAGAGACCAGGCAAAAGCACCGCAAGAGCAGTCTATTGCCATAGTCCGCGTTTCACCAAGCAGTGACTGCACTTAACGTGACAGCCCGTTCGCCGCTATAAGCTAATGGATGGTTGAGCAGTTCCAAATCCATTAGTCGCCTTTTACGACATCCATCCAGAGATGGGTTGGTAGTATTCTTTTAATGAGCCGCTACCACATGGCTTATTGTTCAACATGACATTATTGAAATATTGGAATGCCCAACAAGTGATAGCCCAATAATTATGTGATTAGCGATTTAAAAAAATGGCTCATGAGTTGCTTGCTTGGTTCTTTTCATGAAACGCCTTACTCTCGGAATTCGGTCGCTTGGGTTAATTACAACCACAGGCAAAGCGCCGAGGATGTTTGTGTCACTAGCGCTTGCGGTGATAAAATTAAATAGTTTTTTTTCTATTTAGGTATTTTGTATATAAATTATGTAAAATATAAATGATGATCATTTTAAGTGGCTTGGCCTATGAAATAAATATATTTTTGATTTGATTTTTGATTCTGATAGTAAATGGCTATTAGTAGCTTTGTACACAAATAACAATTTGACAAACTGACGTCACACATTCTGGCGTTTTGATTGACGCTATTGGTCTAGAATTTAACTATTGTGCTTTATTATGATTACGTATAAAAAAACTCACCCTAAGTCGCTTATGTTGTTGCCTCGTCCTTTGTAGAATCTGTCAAGCGCTAATGATAGTCCCAAATTTAGCAATTTTAATCTGAAGCTAGCATTGTTTTTCGTGACAAACGTAACCGAACAGCATGGCTTAGGAAAACTGGTTGCATTGGGTTGCACCGATAATTTTTGCATGTAAAATAAAGGGGCGCAAAAAGAATGTACCAACTGCTTTTCTTGCCTAGCATGTCGTAAAAGGCGACTACGGGCGTATGGGGTACTGGGTCTGTGATTGTGTTGGCGATGAGCTAGCCACTTGTTACTACTTTTTCACGATTTTCCATCTGGTCAAACCCAATTTTTGTATGGCTAAATGTAGTCTCAAGGAACACAGTGCTCCTCGGACTCTGCCGACCCCTTCGGGGATTACAGGCGTGTTTGTATGTATGTATGTAAAATAAAGGGAAAACGACGACAGCAAGAAACATATTTTTATTTAATTTATCTCTTACATGATGTTATCTACGAATAATAGCAAAAACATTTGTTATTCAATTAGGGCAACACAGTACACAAATATTAATAAATCATGATGATTGTGCCAAAAAATTACAAGATAAAGAAAATGGTAACTACTTTACCAACTAAAAAAAGCTATAAAATAAAATCTATATAGCATTATGCAGTGAATTTTTTTCGGTAAACTATCAAAAGATTTTGTTTAATTTTGATAACGACCCGTATGAACCGTCTTGGTTCATTATTCCTGTGACTATTTATCATTTTAAAGAAGACAATAAGTTGTATAATATTCTGTTTAGTAGCATAAAACAGTCAGGCCACAAACTACAAAGTTTCTTTAGCAATTTGCACTGTATTTCCAGAGCGTTGCGGTTGCAAATCCAAAAAAAATCGGCAGTATTGTGCAGTCTTGTTGTTGCTGTATCTTTAATTTTATGAATTCGATGATATACACAATCCATAAATCTTATTACTTGTATTACAAGTCTTGTACTCTTGAGAATCGCGGATTCTGAAATTACTTTATGCCTTGACGTAGCGTCTTCGGAAATGGAATGTCTGGTGGAAAATCCCGCAATGATTGAAGACAGGTCGCTCAGATTGGTCCCTGATTTATACGGCAGCGACAGCTAATGTTTCTAAGGGCCTTCTGGATTCAATCTGGGTTATGCTCAAAAATAAAGGACAGATTTTCGCTCTAATTTATTTTATGAGTTGAGTGAGAAGTGTGTCTCGGATGTAATGGTGATGAAGTATATTAGACTTGTGTATTATCGGTATTAGTGACCTTACTAAGTGAGTATTTATATGAAATGAAACGAAACGAAACGAAATGAAATGCTTTATTTAATTATTTAGGTAACAAGTAAGTTACACTTATGACGCGTCAAAAATTCAAAAACGTCAAAAACATTAGAAAATTAACAAACAAATAATACAATTCTACTTCTTCTCCTCTACATTTTTGTCTTCCTTTACACTACCGGGAGGCCTTGTCAAGAGAAGATACATTCAAATACGAGTATTATATACTCTGCTTTATATCTGTTTAACCTGGCATTTACAGCAAATTCATTTACAAATTGTTAAAAATAATCAAAACTCTATAATAATGACAATCAATGAATGAAAGCATTCTTTTGTCGGTACCATAAAATAACATTTACGGGTTAAAGTTAAAGTTAAACGGAAAATAGTGACAATCAGCGGCCTCACTGAAAGCAGACATAGAAAAAATACATAAAATAGGCAAAAAAAACCAAGCACATTGTAGACAAGAGACAATACTGGAGTATATTAAATTAAATTTTGTATTGCCAGAGTCTAGAAGATATGAAAAAGACTGAATACAATATGTATAAGTATAATGGAAAATAAGAATTGCTAAAGGAATGCAGGGGCAATATTTCTTTGGGTGGAAATCGTAAATATTTGATGGCAGTCATTGCCCTGCACGGAATTTTAGCAAGGAATATTGATTGCCGTCTCCGCTAGATGAGGGTTGCTGTAAAAAGGGAGAAATTCCCCTTGACTTTATCGACTCACTCCCGAAAGGAATAAATATGAATTTGGTTTGATCATTACGATGAACCAATTTGAAACTTCGGTTCGTTCATTTTTGTGCAAATTAGAGTAATAAAATTTTTTGTGTGAAAAAAAGTTGTGTACTTTTTTCATCGTATTGGCAAAGAACTACATTATATGGCTGATAGTAAATTTCTGCAGTCACTTTAAACATAATACCTGTAAGAATGGCATGTCCTTGTAACTCCTAAATGCGATGATAAGTTTTCCTTTCGACAATTTTATTTAGCCATCAAGGACTTACGAGTACATAAAGCTAATTCATACTAACATTAAAAATACGAAACTAACTATATTTGTCTGTCTATCTTTCTTTCACGTCAGAACTACTCAACTGATTTGATCGAAATTTGGTACACAAATAGTATAGAGCCTGAGAAAGGACATAGGCTTCTTTTTATCTCGATATTCCCATGGGAACTAGTGCCGCGTGGGTGAAACCGCGGGAATCTACTAATACCTAATAAATACATATAATGATATTAGCGTCCTCGTCTGAGGAATAGAAAACAAAATTGGGTTTCTGTAACAATGTAGAGATTTTTATTTAAAGAAATTATTCACACAATAATTCACAAATTAATTTAGAAGGTAACTTAAACATAAATTTCTCTCACCTGTAACAATGTAGAGAAACTACATTTAATGCCTCTATTCCATTTCACTATTATAATAAAATATTAAATAACTGAAAACCATCTTTTTTAACAAAAATCAAACGTCACAATTCTCATGCCTTGACATATGCGGCAAGAGACAATAAGCAAAGAAAACACACGAAAGAGGTTTTCTTTACATCTCCCCCTCCAAAGACAACAATTACGAGCAAGAAAAAAAAAACGTAATTGTTCAGTTCACTATACCGGAAGCAGCTTTGTAATGTGATAAATATTCGACTCCGGTTTCTTATGTCCCGTATCAACTTCATAGATTGAGTTCGAAATCTTTTTCAAAATTTCGTATGGACCAATCCTCAATTCATCCAGCTTCTTTCTATTCAGCCGATTACCGTTTACTACATAAACTCTATCTCCAACTTCCAACTTACGTTCTTCTCTACGCAGGTCAAATATTTTCTTATTATAATTATGAGATTTTATAGTGTTTTCCAGAGCTACTTTTCTATCCTTTTCTAGATTTTCATCCGTACACCTGGATTTTAGCTCAACTGGAAGAATATTCACATTCTCCCCTTCCAACAGATATATAGGTGCAAATTTTGTGACAGTATGTTCGGTTTCATTATACTTTTCTACACATTTCTGTGCAATAGTAGTCCATGCTGTTTTTGTATCACTTTCGTTTATTTTACACCTTATCTTATTAACTAAGGTTTGATTCAATCTCTCATTAAGTCCATTAGAAAATGGTGTATCTACAGCTGTAAAAACTAATCTTATATTTTCACTATTAAGAAACTCCTTAAATTCCTTCGAATTAATGCCAGGATACTGGTCCGTTAATACCAACTCAATCTTGTAGCCTTCCATCACCTTCTTTACCAGTCTGATAAAGTCACTCGAGCCTTGATTTCTCGATGTAGAAATTATTGCATACCTCGTAAAGTGATCAACTAAAAGGTGCAAATATTTTTTCGTTGATCGTGATCCTCCAAAGCCTCCAATAGTGTCAATAGATACTATTTGAAAAGGATGTGTTGCTGGTCCTAAGTGAGACAGCAGGCCATACTTTGGACTTCTTCTTGATTTATTCTTGATACAAGTTTCACATTCATCACATATCTTTTTAATGCTCTCACTGATATTAACTGCTGTGTAAAAAGGAGTTATTTTATTTAGCATCTGAGTCCTTCCGATATGACAATAAGTACGATGAACATTTTTTATAAGAGTTTTGCTAAGTTCCTCTGACAACATAATTTTTTTCTTTCCTTTAAATTTTTTATAGTAAATACCATTTTCTAGTATAACATTTGGATTCTGCATATTGAAACTTGTACGTTGGTCATCCCTTATATTTTTTAAGCTCAATAAATTAACTACTTTCATAAAATCATCCGCATTATCATTGGGTTCCAGAACCGGATTCCTACTTAAACAATCTGCCTCTTGGTTGGATTTCCCTGGGTTATAGATTATTTTAAAATTGTACTGGGATAAATAATACATCAAATCTCCTAATTCCTCATCCGTTCATGTTTTCCAACGGCTTATGATCTGTATGTACTAGAAATTATTTTCCTGTAAGCCAGTGTTGCCAAAATTTCACAGCTTCCTTAATTGCAAGACATTCTAAATATATGGCCTTTTTCCGTTTTTGACTTTCAGTCAGTTTTTTAGAAAAATAAGCAACTGGTTTACTAACTCCGTTTCTATCCTCTTGTTTCAATACAGCTCCCACTCCCTTGATGCTCCCTTGCATCAGTATAAATCCGAATCGGCAGCTCTGGATCAAAGATTTTCAAAATTGGTTCTGAACACAGTAGCGCTTTCATCTTATCAAACGCCTCCTGACATTCCGCAGACCAAATAAATTTTACATCCTTTCTTAGTAAGTTGTGTAGCGGATCTAAAATAATTGCACTATGTGGTACAAATTTATGATGAAAGTTTACCTTTCCCAAAAATTGACGAACATTTTTCCTTGTTTCGGGAACTGGAAAACTTTTGACTGCAGTTAAATAGTCCTTCAAAGGCCTGACTGAATTATTCTCTATTATATGACCCAAATACTTGGCATATTTTTTTGCAAACGTACATTTCGTAAACTTAAGTCTAAAGCCTTCTATTAGTATTGCCTCTAGTAGTTTTGATATATGTAGTATATGCTCCTCAAAATTTTTGGAAAACACCAAAATATCGTCTATAAAATTTACTGCGAAACCAGATAGTCCATGTTTTCTAATAATGTTCCCCAATATCCGTTGAAAAATGGCAGAAGCAGTCTTTAATCCAAACGGGAGACAGATCCATTGGAAATGTCCCTCTTGTGTAACAAATGTAGTTTTGTATCTGTCTTGAACTTTCAAAGGAATTGACCAAAAAGCTGTGAACTCAGCTTTTTGGTCAATTCCTTTAAGTTGGTAACCTAATATAAAGAAGGTAACTTAAACATAAATTTCTCTCACCTGTAACAATGTAGAGAAACTACATTTAATGCCTCTATTCCATTTCACTATTATAATAAAATATTAAATAACTGAAAACCATCTTTTTTAACAAAAATCAAACGTCACAATTCTCATGCCTTGACATATGCGGCAAGAGACAATAAGCAAAGAAAACACACGAAAGAGGTTTTCTTTACATACATATAATCACGACTATTATCCCCTAAGGGTTAGTAAGAGACTAGTCCAAAGCACTGCAAAAGCAGGCTACTGCCATAGTCCGTGCTTCACCAAGCAGTGACTGCACTCTGCGTGACAGGTGGTAAGCCCGTCGCCGTTTATGCTAGATGTTGTTCAGTTCTAAGTCCATTAGTCGTTTTTTTCGGCACCCAAGGGAAAAGATAGGTTGATAGTATTCTTTTTATGAGCCGCTACCACACGGCTCACCTAATAACGGCGTGCCTAACAAAGGCATCAAAACGATATATCTACTCATTCCATACTGTCACAAACGTGTTATTTTGCATTTGTTTCGTGACCCTTCGTATTTCCTTAGGACTATAACAGGTAGGAAATTTAAAACAATAAACATGTAAGAGGCTTATGAAGGTCTGCTTATGTTTCTTAAGATAAGACCTTACGAGCAGGGCTCGAGGCTCGTTTGTTTTCTGACATAAAGGTTTCAAAATGTAAATTGTAAATAGATATTGTAAGCTGTGTCTGTATTGGTCGCTTTTTTTAAATAAATTCTACATATTTATCTATAAGCATTCATTATTGCTAGGATAGATATTACATCAGATAAGCTAGTGTTACGGCGGAAGCTTCGAATTATATTTTCACTGTGCAAAGCACGTGCAAAGCATAATGTATGCGGTAGCCGAGTTGGGACCAACAGGGCACTACTTGTTCGAGAGGCCACGGGAAACGCCGGTTCGATCCCACCGCCTGTACCACTGAGTTTGAATACAACTTATGTACGGGTCATTGTGAATATTACTTGCCTCACATTGTGCCCGGTGCATGGCAACAGGCTTGCCACCTGTTACATGGTAACATATCTGGCGAAATGTGGGTGTATAACACCTCTGCCTACCCCTTCGAGGATAGAGGCTTGATGATATGTATGTTAAAGCATAATTTTCTGAAGCTTATTGATGTTAGGTAAATTTTTAACTTGAAATATTGGGTCCTTACCTATGAAATTGGTGATTTTTTTCTCTCTTAGTATTTTGTCTGTAACTATTAAGATTCAGTGTATTCCTAAAAAATAATTACCTCGTCTAAAATAGACTATATTTTTGGGCTCTTTTGATTGGTTTGATAATTTGTTGTAAGTTTAATTGTGTTAAAATTGGACACGGAGACAACTCTTTTTAAGTGCCTTCCGAATACATCATTTTATTTGCATTCACTTAAAAACGATAAATAATTTTTATGAAGTGTGATACACCAAACACATACCAAATACATATTACCAAAGCTTGTCTAATAATAGATGCCAAATATTATTATCTTTGGATTTGTCTTTGTGTAAAAAATATTTTAGTATGGAAAATGCAGAATTCACCAAAATCTCCATACAAAACTCCAATTTCATAAGGACCTAATAGTTGATACTTACATTAATACCGCAAATACAGCAGGCACTTTGCATTTCCTCGTATAAAAGCATTTCAAGTGACAAAAGCAAGAAAATTTCTCTGTGAAATCTAAAGAAAAGAGCTACTGCGGGTTTCATGCCAAAACAATCCATACATTAGGAAGTCAACTAGCGTATCTCTTAAGGAGTGTTCAGTCACGGTGGCGAGTTGGAAACTTATTGCCCGCAGTTAGCTACCATTACTGAACTAACAATTCACGCTAACTTCAAGGAGATATATGTCGTAAGGTATGAGCGATGAGTTTAATATAGTTTACATTGAAACTGATAGTAGGCAGTGCTTCAGAATATTAAATAAATTGATACATCTGCGTCCTTTCTTGATAGTGATTGAAGAGATGTTTATACTAAACCAGTCATTGTAATGCTGTTGTGTTAATATTGTAGCTTTTATTCTAGCGTTCCAAATTTAAGTGATCTGAGCGAATTCTTTTCTCTTCTATTATTATAGAATTTATTGAAGATTATGTAACTTCCTATATAGTCTAGGCAAGGAAAATTTGTTTGTTCGAAAAAATCACATTAATTCCTACAATGAAATTTATTTTAATTTTTGATAAGTAATAAGAATGCAATAATATTTTTTTAGTTTTCCCCAAAACTTGCATTTTAGGAGCTTAAAGAAAAAAAACGTTCAAAATTGTTTTTCTCCGAAAGCTTCAAAAATTTAATGGTGATTTTTGAGTCTATAGCTTAGGATAGTTAAACAAATTCAATCCTACGTAAATCTCCACTGTAGAATTTTATCAGCAGGAGTTATAGGGAATGTGGGTTTTGGGCCCGTTTCCTTACAACGCTCAACAGGGGGAGGGGGGAAAACTGCAAGGTGGACTTTCAAAATCCGCAAATAATGCTCAGAAAAAGAAATTTTGTGTGTAGGATTTAATGTGACTTTTAAATTATTTTGACTGGACTAATATGTTTTGTCCCTTATATAATGATGGATCATCATACCTGATGCTCAGAACGTGTAGGATAATAATCTAGATAGTATATGAGTAAAAATTTTGGATGTTCGTCAAATGTAATACTGACAACGGCAGAAAGTTTCAAAAGCGAAGGTATTCTTAAAGAAGCGTGAACTCTGTGATTGATCACCAATCAACTCAACTGCTACACGTCGTTTGTCGAGTACAAATTTGTTGCTGGAAGCATCCTAATGATTCATTCCTTTCAACTTTACGTCGAACTTTGGCAGAAGTTTCGAAGCATTCAATTTATCAGATTTTAACTTTTTGATCCTTAATGAAGAATAGATTGCGTCTGTGCCTTTCTTCTCTAAATGTCCTTGTAAATTTATTTGCAAGTATGAATTTTTAATATTTTATTTAAAAGAAATTACATTACGAATCAATTATTTAAAATTGGCTACAATAGACGAGTTGGGAAAATATGAGTACCCGTGCAACAGTCGCTGCTTTAATCCTACTACTGAGTTTTTATAATAATCTTATCTCATTATGAATATCTCTTGCCTTACGCTAGGACTGCGCATGAGTACAGGCTTGCATTATGTTACAGTAAGTTGTTACTAAATGCGTTAAAACTAGAATAAAGGAGTGGTCTAAATTGTATACCAGTTAAAACTAGTTCTTAATAAACAAGAAAGGTAATCAAAAAAATCTGTATAACATGTTCGATTCCGGCGCTTTGCCGGCCGTTGCCGCGGCACGCTTGCTTCGCTCGCTCTGCTCGCTCGGTTTCTCCTTATACGTACCTTACAGTGACCTCGTAGTAAGCTACTTAATTCGCATCAGAAAATGCAAAAAAGAACCTGTTATAGGGAATTTACCGAAAACTGTTTGTAACCGAAAATCAACTATCAATGGTAAATTCAAGTTTTAACAAATGTAATTAGAAGAAACTAGTTTTAACTAGAAATAACGCGTTCTATCTACAAACTGATTTTAATTGTACCACATATATTGAAATTTAAACATACACTGCAACATTACTATGAAGGTGGCTAGGCCTACTGTTATCTATAGGTACTGTATATAATGTAATTATTTCCCTACATGGACTCTTCCAATTCTAACGAATGTGGCGTTAATCATTTAAGTATGTTATTTTTATAAATAATATATCACGTGAAATATAAATTTTGAACACCTCTGCCAACTTAATAGGATGTTCATTTTATTCTTAGTGTTTTTGTGTTTTTAGAGGTGTAATAATTCCAAGCCAACATTAAACCACTTAATTATTTTGACTTGCATTGTGGACTATTCTCGCTGGGACAAAGTTATTGCGCGACTCTGTTCTGGGTTTAATTAATTTAAAAATCAGCTCTCGCGACGCTCTCACTCACATTAAAACCAGGTTCATTTTGAAACCTTTGTGCATCGGTGTTTCAGATTTTTTTTTTATATATAATAGTCGCTTTCATTTACACTGTTTTCCAAGACTATCCGGAGTAAAGTAAAGTGTTTGTGGATGCCTGAGTTTTCTAATAGGAACACAGAAACAATTAAATTATGTGTATTTATATAAATAGCACTATTTTCATAAGATGGACATAATCGTGTCTTTACCAGTCTATTATGTCCATCTGCTGGGCACGAGCCTTCCTAAGGAGAATCACATGAGAAATATGGAATTTAATACCACCACTCTCATAAAGATTGGTCACCCATCCCAGGACTGACCGTGGCGAAAGGAGCTGTGTTTTCGAAATCGGCCTAGAATATAGGCTACTTTTATCTCTACATTTTCTCAGGTTACTCTGGTTACTCAGGTTATCTGTGTACCAAATTTCAATTAAATCGGTTCTGTAGTTTTCACGTGAAAGCAAGACCGACAGACAGATAGACAGAGTTACCTTTGCATTTATTATATTACTGTGGATTTAGAACGATATTTTTCAGATCAAATATCTTCTGACTCACACCACTTCTCAAAAATGAGCATTATAATTACGTTGATGAAAATTATTTAGTAGGGAAAATATTATGGTGTTTTTCATCATAAATAAATGCAAAAATAAACAAAGCACTTCATCATCATCATCAGCCAATGTTTGTCCACTGGATATAAGGCCACCGCTCTCGATTCTCGACCGTTCTCATCCAACCCACACCGGCCAGCTTACGAATATTCCAACCCATCCCCTCTTGTCACAAGGCGTCCCAATACGTTTGCCGAGTCGCGGTCTCCATTCAAGAACGGACCGTATCAGGAATAATGTGATCCGACAAAGAACTAGAGTCACTGACATAGCCCATTGAATTAGCAAACTGTGGCAGTGGGCCGGTCACGTCTGCCATAGAACTGATGGCCGTTGGAGTCGTAAAGTTTTTGACATAGCGCTTATTGGACCTTAATTTTACATTTTGTATTTCCAGAGTAGTTTATATAACTACCTACAGGTCTGACCTGAATATCAGCGCTGTACCAGCTTAGCCTGATGCAGCTCATTCTGAGCCCGGGTCCTAATTGTATTTGTTTTGTACTTGGTTTTTTTTTGTTTATATGCACTTTGGTCAATAAATTATTTTATTTCTTTCATTCTTTACCTATTTTTATGGAAGGGAATGTATTTGCGCATCAACTGCAGAAGTTGGGAAGTAGCTGCAGGGGTATTTGGGACTGCACGTTTCCGCGACTACCCTCCAAAACACCCAGTGAATTAATTTTCGGGACTGGATCTCGACATCTCAGTATGGTTTTAATACTTTTCACGAAAATGAGTTTTTGACATCAACATTTTCTTGTTCTCAGCCTATATACGTCCCACTGCTGGGCGCAGGCCTTCCTCATGGAGAAAAACATGAGGAGCATGGGCCATAATACCGCCACGCTGGCCCAATGCGGGTTGGTGGGTAGAAATAGTCTCAATAGCCACCGGGACCAACGGCTTAACGTGCCTTCCGAAGCACGGAGGAGATCGAGATCATATAGTTTTGGTCACCCATCCACGGCTTGACCATGGCGAAGGTTGCTTTGTTTTCAATCGAAAGCCAAGGCGTACTTACCACTACGCCACCGAGCTCCTCACCATCATTTTCTTACTTAGGGATATTCTTGTTTTACTTTTTTTTTTCAAATATCTAAACCAAAAGCAATTGAACCGTGAATCCTAAAGATGCCAATGCGTACGATTGTTTCATTTAATTTAAACAACTATCAAGTGATAATTACAGAACTACACAAGAACGTACTGCAGAAGACTCAGTTTCAAAACAATTTACATGGAGAATTCATCAAATTCACCAAAACAGGCCGTTTAAGCCACAAATTTACGCAGAAACCAACTTTATTAGCCAGAGAAGATATAACTATCTAACTAATGGCTTTTGATAAATGGCTGTTGTGAATATTAACGATTCGAAACATTAATTATTTCCTTTGATACCAGTCTGGGTGTATCTTGTAATGTATGTCGAGTTATTTATCACTAGTGCTTTTCGGATTTATGTTCAGATTTCGGATTGCCAATTGTTAGGTGGTTAAGCATTACCTGATTAATTTTCCTAAATGGGGTTGTTGAAACTAATTTTCATATGAAGATGAAATAGGGAAGTCTAACATAAATAAGCACAGGAAATGAGACACATAGAAGTAAGGCTATGTGTCTAATTAATTCTAATGAGACAATGTCGATATACACATTGTATTGTTTTGTATTGTACAATTTGTATTTTTTTGTATTTTATGTAAAAAGCCGCTTTCAGAACTGCTAAAATAAGGATACTTCTAAGGAAAAGAAAAGGAAAGTAAAAGGATGCTTAAAAAGCAAAAGCTAAATAAGGATGCTTATAGTGTTCAGATGACTATGCTGTACCTATGTCTCGTGAATTATCCTTGCATCACATTGTGCCTGATGGCAATAGGCTTACCACCTGTTACATGGAGACTTAAAATATCTGGCAAAATGGGTGTTGACACCTCTGCCCACCCCTTCCAGGAAAGAGGCGTAATTATAATGTTATGTCTTATTTGCTGTTTCTTCAAGTCATTTCAAGCCACTCCGTGTAAAAAATATGATATAAAATTATGAGTCTTATAGTTTTTAAGTATATTTATACAAATATTATGCAGAATTAAAAAATAAGCCAAAATACAAGGTTTAACCACAACTTAAAATTCCGTTAGTGTAGATTGAAATGTCAATTTACCGATGTCTACTCCCCATACACTGCAGTGCTGTCCGAACAAAATAAATTCTAACCGGCTATTTCCCGGGGTGTAAAGCACGTGGAATTTATAATAAATGCAGTTAACGCTGGGGGCTGAGGTAGGCATATTTTTATTTATTTATTTAAAGTCCCACCAAGTCAACCTTCAGGCACAGCATCTATAGTACGTCTCAATCGAAGTTGCCAAAAAGGTAAACAAAAAAGCCGACTTACCGAATTTGTTATTCAATAATCACACTTTTTACATGGACATTGGCACGTAAGTATAATTAGCGGTAACAATTGTTGTCCATTTCAATTGATTACAATTACCTACAGTCATCACAAAACATTTTAGAGATGAAACATTACTTTTGTTTTGTTTACCTTTTTGGCAACTTGGATTGAGACGTACTATAGTTGTGGCCTAGTTGAATTTAATATTCAAATAAATAAAATTACACTATCTACACACCCGTTATTTCGCTGAGAACAGCAACCCTAATCTGTAACGTTTAGTCTACAAAATTAAATCGATATTGATGTAATGCAATGTAAAATTCCATATGTCCTGTGATAATTAGAAAATAACTGTTCGAAACGACATAAATCCAAATCATATCCATTAAAATTTGGTTAGGAAGTAAGGCAGCAGGAGTTTGGATCGCATATGATTCGTATGCAGAATTCGTTTGGCGAGTTAATTCTGTTGTGCCGCATCACACTATAACGGAAAAAGGGCAGAAGCAAAAGGAAGGATACTCAATCAATTTAAAATACTTACTTCTTAAAATTTATCAACTACCCTTGTGATTTTAAACCGCTCATGATTATAATTGTACTGCATATTTTTATTAATGATGTATAGTAATTTTCTAAACAAATCAACAAATATTCTCAAACAACATTTCAACATTGCTGAGTCTAGCCCTAAACGAATTGTCAATTTTACCACGAACGTATTTTATACTAATAGGAATCAGACAATATATTTGTGAAGTGTAAATGTTGCAGAGCATCGTCCGTGATCTTAAAGTACTTAGAAAATACCATGACTTACAAATGAGCTTAGATAGAATCTTCGCTACGTTCGTGGCTTGAAGTAAGCCGTGATCTTATAAATAAAGAATCCATATCCTTACACTAAAAATATAACAATAATAATTACTTTTCAGTTTTTCACTTTTACTAATAAAAGAGTTAAATTGATACTTCAGACAACCAAATATCATAGTTTAAAATCAACAACAACTTTTTTATTTTAATTTTGTCCTAATAATTTGTGTTTATATATTTATAGCTCGTCAACTGTTACTTACGGGAATTAACATATGACGTTGGGGATGGCGGAAATAAATAAAAGCCCGGAGATGTCGTCACTAATGGTATATATTTATAAAAAAAACTGAAGGCACAATGAAACAATTTATAAAAAGGTAAATTTCACAGATCATGGAACATAAAACATAAACGTATTATCAATAAGGCCTACTTACAACAGTGCCTTGGAAAAGTTATTTTAAAGTATTGAACATTTATCGTTAAAGTTTACAACTAAAATATATTTTATATATTATAATTTATTATCAACTCTTTATTTTTATAATATTTTTGTAATTTATTGGCGTCGAGACAACCACTTCAGACGCTGACTCTGATAAGACAAAAATTGGAGACCAAAAACAGTGAAAAAAAGAGATAGATGGTTAGTTTCAAAACAGAAACAAATAGAAATAGGCCAGAGAAGAGCGCAATAACAGCAAAGAGTCGCTAATACTGATAAAGCGCCTCGTTACAAAGCCAAATGAGGGTGTTTAATACTTCTACCTATCCCTTCAGGGATAGAGGCATGATGATAATAATATTTTATGTTATGAAATATATAATTATGAATTCTTTTATTTATTTATTTGTAGACACCGTGGATATCCTCACGCGTTACCAACTTTTTAAAGTCGTTTACTCTTCTTGAAGACTCGAACCGTCAGCAGTATCTCATTATTGAAGTGCATAATAACAATTAATCGATACAGATTCCGAGATACTAGGCAAGCAACCCACTCCGTTCGTCACGGAGGTGAGTCCATTTCGCTTCCACACATAAATCTCGCCTGACGACGTGCTTTTACTCGAGTGCTCGCTGCGTTAAGGTTGTACATGGTAGGTTTGTTAACTGCTATGTTAATATTATAGGCGATTAGCCTTGCCTTTATTAGCAACGGAATTATAATATAAGTAGTTTATTTTTAAATAAACTGCGACAGATGCAGCGGCGAGTCCGTACAATTGGTGCTGCAGAGATCACAAACACACTTGAATCCCTGCAACTACGTCGCAACTTTGCGTCGTTAAGCGCTTCTTACCAGATGTACCACGGGGAATGTTCTGAAGAGATTTTTAACCTTATCCCAGGAAAAGGGAGGGTCCCTTTTCCTGCTAAGGAGCACGCGTGCCGGATTGCGGAGCCACGCATATACGGTGACCTCTTTGCCCGCGCGTACTGAAAGGCTTAAGGAATCATACTTTGCTCGTACATCCAGAGCATGGAATTCTCTACCGGCACACGAGTTCCCTCCTTCTTACAGTATGGGTGAAAGAGGCGTGATGATGTCTTATGTGTTTCTATTTTAAAAACTCAATTTTATCCTATTTATTAAAAAATAGTAAAACTGAAGAAAGTTAAGATTTACCTGCAATAGTGAACAAAAAAGTAAAAAAATTATTCTAAATACAGTGCCATTTTTCGCGCTAAACGCTAATATTAGCAACTTTTGATTGATTGTAAACCCTTCCGTATGACCATTAAAATGTTTTACCAGAACCAAGACTCATTAAAGACTCGTAGACTCTCTCATTCTGTAGATAGGCCATCCATTACTAAAAGTGCACCCACGAAACGAGCCTAAATAATCGTCACTAAGAAACATTTCGTTCCGCCGTCTGAAGGTTGCTCGCATCATAAATCTTTACGTACATTGTGCCAAAACGTTATGACCAAGGTTTTATGAGGGACATATGAGTAACATCTATAGCGCCTTAAATGCTGGAACGTAGACGTAACTACGTAACGTAGCTAAGATAAATGGATTGCGTTATTTAATATGTCACGTAAATATAAGTCGCGTGGAAGCAAAATTTTTGTGTCCGCAATAGAGAAGTCGATTATTAATTCGCTCCTCAGCGTGGGCACCGCGATATAATATTTATCACTTTTTGACATGCCTCACTGTCATATTCCAATTTACAGTGACAGTGGAACGTGATAAAAGCTCGATGTTGCAGTGCGTGTGCTATGGGGGCTGGTCGCCTCTCTTAGTGTAACAGAAACAATGATAATGAAAATCTGAAAATTCTATTCTATTTAGCATTTTAATATCATACAAATTCTATTCTTTAGAAGCCATTATTAGCTTCTTCCATCCATTTAATAAGCCAGCAAGTCCGAAGTTGCCGTGTTTCACTTTCGAAAGCCAAAAGTGCCAATATTTCCACAACCTTGTGATGAGTTTTTTGATCCGTAGTAATAGTTATCTCAATAGTTTAGATCTACAGCAACAGCGTCAATTGAAACGCCAAAATGTATGTCAGCTTGACTAATTGTTATATTTGCGATGAAAATTCAAAGCAATATACACCAACTGTGCCGGCGGCCGCCATTTTACTTATAGCAGCATCGTCATGTGGTTAAATTGTCTATGTTTATTTAACTTAAGTTATGTTTGAAAATTCGACTGTTGGACAAGCTGTCATATCACGACATACTGGTCCTACCATGGATCAGAAAACTGACCCTTAAAAGAGCTCACTTAAATCTCACATGGAGCGTAAATTCTCAATTCAATTTTAGAAGAATTTCCTTTACGAAATTTTGTTTTATAACCCTGGAATACCTGGTTGAGCAAAAGCGAGAGCATGAATCATGCTGGATCCTCGTTCATACATCAGCGAGCTGAGAGCTCCACTTAATCCACTTCCCGCTAAGTATATGTGTGAGATATGACGTCATCCGTCACGGACACTGTCTCATGTGATACCGCCTGTGACGATTTCTGTTATAGGTGTAATTTGGTAAGAAAGCTGTAATTCATCTTAAGCATTTTCTCCGTGTAATTCTCCTTGTACGGGGGGCGTTATTGTTTGTTATCACGGTGCCACCGTTATGCTTGTAACAAATGGTTGTTTTTTGGAGGATAAAAAGAGGTAGGTGTAGTAATTTTTCTTATATAATAATATAATTTTTTTGTTTAGTAGAAATAAAAAAATATTTTTTATAATATCGTTTTTGCAAACATTATTAATTTACACACTTGATATGAGAAGAGTATTTCTAGTTAAAGAAGCAGATTGAATAATAATGTGTTTTTTATTTTATGTTTGGCAAACCAAAACATAATGATCTCGAGTTCCTTGAAGCTTTTAAAGCCATTGGTCCCATACATACATATACATACATTCTAAGAGCCTAGTCTCTGACTAATCAGAGACTAGGCAAAAGAACCGCAAAAGCAGTCCATTGCTTTAGGACAAAGTTTTGTCACAAATTTTTGTACTTCCTTGGTCCATTTATCTACAATCACTTAAATTTAAAACTGGCGTTGTACCCTCGTACTTTATTTAGCTGTAAGACGGATAGGAACTGGCTAGCGAATATAACTTACTCAGAAACTGAAGACTTGCTAGTTGTGCAGTCATAGAACTCCAATTAAAATTAAGAATGTTCCACGGCCTCAGCGGCCTTTACACCCATCACACACACAGACACACACACACACACCTACATTACACATTCCAACTCATACACAATTATACACTACACACATATACTAACATCTCAATTATTCTTATTCTATACTATTCAAATAAATTTCAATGTATCCTCATTTTGAATTAATAATGTTCTAAAGTTCATATCCGCTGAGTGTGAGCCTGGTGATCTGTTAGACAGGATTCTCTCCTAGTTCAGACACCAGTCTCTCATAGTTGTTTTCTGCATCTATAAGTTACTTGTTTCTGTGTCATGTCAGACTGTTGAGAGAAATAAATGCTTTTTATTATTATTATTATTGCCATAGTCCGCGCTTAACCAACCAGTGACTGAACTCAGCGTGACAGGTGGTGAGCCCGCTGGCCCGTGAGCCCGTGGTGGGTCCCAGATGCTTATAAAACAATTTCTAACCAACTACTCTGTTTCGAAGGCTTAAAATTTTCCTCTCACGAAGGAGCTCGTTGGCGTACTGGTAAGTACACTTTGGCTTTCGATATTGAAAACAAAGCTACCTTCGCCATAGTCAGGCCTTGGATGGGTGACCAAAAATTTGTGATCTCGAACTCCTCCATGTAAAGCCGTTGGACTCGGTCGCTATTGCAACAGTTTCAACCCACCCATCCGTATTGGATGAGCGTGGTGGTGTTATGGCCCATACACGTCACGTGTTTCTCGGTGAAGAAAGCCTGTGCCCAACAGTGGGATGTATATAGGCTGAGGACAAACGAAACATTTTCCATGTCGAAAAACTTCTCTCCTGCAATGACTGATAACTGTACCAACAGATTCAAGCATGATGATATTTAATATTTAAGCTCATTCAATTAAATAAGTAGTAATTAGTGCCATAGAGAGTGAAATGAAATTGTAAATAGTAGTAAAATTACTGGGATATGGCACACCGTATGAGTTTCTAAAACAAATATAACTGGGTCAGCGTTGCGAGCGACCTGAGCGGTTTGCGAGCGTAAATCAGAGGCGCTTACAAAAAGTAGCGAAAAAATTAAAGCTTTAACAAAAAGTTTCGAGGAGGCGCTTAGGGATTTAGGCACTGGATAAAAATGTCTTGTTCAGGAAATATCACCGTTTACAATAATGTCAGTTTTTTGAAACAATTTGAGTGAATAGGCTAGTTGACTCATATCAAAAGAAATGAAAATAATGTTTAATTCGCTAGTATTTAGTACAAGAGTCCGAAATATACCTAGTTCAATAAAAATAATTAAGGGATTGCTGTAGAAATTCAATTTAAACAGTTTTATTTTTACTTTTTTTCATCTGCCAAAACGCTATCGACCATGTTCGCGAAATTTGTGAAGTAACGCGTAGTAACCAATCAAGCATGTCTGTCGGCTGTGTCACGAATTGTTTACCAAAATCGTGACCCTAATGGCGTTTTTGACAGTTAAGCAAAAACGTAATTTAAAATATGAAATTTATTGTGTTATACGCCTCAAATTTTTTTTTTATGGTGATGGCTAACAGTAATAACTTCTGAAAGGGCTCGAGCCCTGGGATGTGTTAAAGGTGGAAAACTTTTCAGCCATAGATTGGAGTGTTAAATATCACTAACTAACTAATCTTAGATTAGAGATATCTGTGCAGCTGTTTGTGTGATGATTTCCAGCTCTTGTTATCTGGTAATGGATATTAGAATTTCTTCGTTGTCTCGTGTGTATTTTTTTTATTTCTAATATTTATATGTATCACTTTGAGCTTATCGTAAGAAAAGAGCGTCCTCCTGTCTTGAAAGGCGGTTACATGCAATATTCCTTCGCGGAGGATTTGCTGATGACTGTTCAGGAGAGAGAATAAAAAAAACAACATTTATTAAATTATTATCAGCAGAAGATTTCGAAATCATATAAAAATAGTGCATTTCACAGAAACTCCCAAACAAAAACGTCTGATTCTGAATATTTTATAAGTAGAAATCTTTTCTTACAATACAAGCGTGTGATGTTTCTTGAATTTCGGGGCTGGTTCTAAGAAAACCGTTTATTTTAATTACAATAATTAGGTTTCTGTGAAACCATCAGCACAGCTGTTTATCAACAGAAACAAGATCTAAATATAGAAGTTTAGCTGTTATTCCTGTGCCAATATACATAAGAGCTAATTTATTCGAACTCGATTAGTGTGTAAATTTAAGACCTAATTGAATCTATATCAATAATTGCACGCTTTGTTCAAAAGCCACCAAATTCAGTGGCAAAGCTTTGGTTCTGTTGAGTTCTCGTCCTATGGAACAAAACTTGTTAATGTTATATATTTATTATTTTTTTTATTATATCTCGTCTATACTAGCGGCTCATTAAAAGAATACTATCAACCCATCTCTTCCCTTGGGTGTCGCAAAAAGCGACTAAACGGATTTAGAACTGCACAACCATCTAATAACTTATAGCGGCGACGGGCTCAGCACCTGTCATGCTGAGTGCAGTCATTGCTTGGTGAAGCGCGGACTATGGCAGTGGACTGCTTTTGCGGTGCCTTTGCCTAATCTCTGTCTGACTCCTAGGGGGTAATAGTCGTGATTATGTATGTACATAATGTTTTCCAAATGTTAATTTAAAAAAATATTTTTTTTAGGTTTATGTCCCCTTTCTCTATCAATCTCCTTTTTTTTATTTTCATATTCTACTGAGAATTTGACCAATTTAGAAGATCGTGTTGATTTAAAGTAGGTATAGAAGAGCAAATTAGCTTTGTCATTTAAAGACTTACTATCAGACTGATTGAAACAGTTTTCAAAAGATTTAATGAAAAAATTTATTTCTTTTTTGTCGGTAGTAACTTCAGTCTCTTGTCTTAAGGGCTCCACACACTGAGGCGGAAGCGAGATAGCAAATAAGCTGCGGCAAGCGCATTTTTTTTTTGCCTAAAATCACGCTGGCGGTCTATGAGCGGTTTGTTCCAACAAGTAGATACACACATATATACTTAATTATTATGTCTACAACCCATGTCATTTTGTTGGCCCCACATAATTGGGAGTAAGCTTATGACCAGGCACTAAAGAAACCCATAATAATTCTGTAATAACACCCGATATAATCTCTGCAGTCAGGGAGGTACAGAAATCAAACTACATTATAAAGTGTCGAGCAATAAACACAGTCAGCGCATTAGTGCGGACGCGAGTTTGTTATTGTTGTTTTATATTTCCATTCTTCATGTTACATTCTCAACGATAGATTAATTTAGTACCATGAGAGTTTTTCGTGCATAAGCCAAAGTTGATACATTTTAGCGAGACCTACGAGTGTGAATAATGAAGTATGAAAGTAGCTATGTGATTGAGTTGAAGTTAGCAACTGTTTGCTTGTTTAAAGCAACACGAACATTACAACGAATTCCGCTCCGCTGCCGCCCGCCTGCCGCCCGCCTGCCGCCCGCCTGCCGCCCGCCTGCCGCCCGCCTACCTCCCGCCTGCCGCCACTGTGTGTGGAGCGCTTTAGCGGCCACAGGATATTGCGCACTCTCCTCGTCTGCCAATGTTGAAGAATTTTATCTAGTGTCAAACGAATTCTATTAATTGGTCCCAACTTTCGTCTAATAAAATTATGTAAATACAGCTGCTTCATCAAAACCCTTATAATACCAATTATGTACTTCTGAAGGCAGAGCTCTGTGAAGTAATTAATAGTTGACTAATAGAAACATATAAAATGTTTAATGGATTTGCTTTGGTCTTGACCTCAACTCAATAGACTCTTGATTTTACCCATAGGTGCTTATACATGACAAATACTTACGTAAATATCAGATTTAATAGAACTTATATGCAAAGTTGTAAGGCAAGCCTTGAAAAAATTATTCTAAAAATGTTCTACAATAAGCTGCAAAATTTTATTTCATCAATCGAATGATCCAATCTATACATATAATAAGACTGTATAATAGCGTCTGTACATTTATTCTACCTTAAAAAATTTAATGGGGGTGTAATAAGTAATCGATATAGATCCCAAATAACCAATTTTTGAACATGTAGTCTGGCATTTTTACGCGACTAAAAAAGTTCAGTTTTTCACTGAACTCAAGTTTTTTTTTATAAAAAGTTCAGCGAATGACTCTACACTACCTGATGATAAGCAGTGGAGGAGTCCATAATGTGAAGATAGCTAGTGCAGCATGCTGACATACTGCCTAAGCCACCCTCACCTAGCCGGCCCAAAAAGTTAAATGGAGTTTAATGTAAATAAGTTTAGTAACGCGAGCGCCCCAATGAGATATCATCGACATCGTTTGCCTCTAGAACGCGCCGGTGTGAAACTATTTTTACCCTTTATTATCCAAGTTAAGACCTGTAAAAGAGGTGCTTCCAGTAATGTCTTATCGAAAACACATTTCTTATCTTTCTAACTAATAGTCGCCGAAGTAAATCAAAGACTTGTACGATCGACTACGAGACATACTCAACTCGGAACGTTTAATAATGACCCTAATTTGAGAGCCTTAAGTTACATAAGAATGTCTAATATTAATGCAAAACGTAGCATCGATTGTCCTATTTTAATACTGCTCCTAAATCGTCTTATCATTTTGCTGAACCTTCAAAACATTAATCTAAACATGAAAGTGTAACAGTCGGCTTCCTTTGCAGCGTTTAATTATTCCCGTTCTTTTGTTGAGACTTTTGATGTTTTAACTTGAAAACCCGACCCGACTTCGCTTACCATGTATTCACTCTGACCTATTTCTATTTGCTTTAAGTTTCCCGTGTAAAGAATTTGTGCCTTTAATTTTTACCGTCAATAGTCTTTTGAGTCAGCAAGTATTCGTCTTGAATTTCAAAACATTTCATTATAGTTTTTGGAATGTTTTGGGTATGTACGTAATTTTAATGCAACACAATTATTTCCACAATTCCATTATTGTTTATGAAAAAAATTACAGATATCTAAAACAAAAAAAAATTGCGTTTAATATAGGTACTTAATAGACGATTCCGACAAGATAATCACAACAAGATAATAAAGTACGATCTGAAAGTGAATGTCCTCACAGTTCGATCAATATAGGGTTATATTTTTTATTTACAATTAGTTGCAATTTATTAGAATATTGTTCTACGAGGGTTGAAAGAGACTTATTTAGTCCCTCGTTATTTAGTCCATTTAGGTCGAGGGACTAAATAAGTATTTCACCCGATCGAAACAATGTGTTTTTCATTACCAATACGAGGAAAGTAAAACAAAAGATTCAAATTATTCACACAATGCTAAGCCTAAAATCAATTGCCACAGAACTCATTATTGGCCAAACCTATTTTACGCCATATTTTCATGGCAATGTAAATGTAAATTACTTTAAAGCTAGTAATTGTGTTATAAGACTGGTCTTTGATCGATACAGGCAATAGACTTTTCCATTAGTCGTAATGTAACGAGATAGCGCGGTATGGTTCGCTCTATTTTCAAGTAAAGCTGAGTAAGTTGCATGTGAACTAAAATAGTACGGGAGCTCAAGTCGTTAAGATTGTTTTAGTGTTAAGTCATTACTGGGAATGTGAAGTCCGTACTTTGTGATCCGCTTGTTTTTGACCGCCTCTCTGGTCTAGTGGTTAACACCACCGGGTGTAGATCGGGAGGTCCAGAGTTCGAACGGGTTTTTCTTCTCAGTTTAGTTGGTAGGTAGGGCTTTTAAGGGCTTCTAAGCCCGCCTAGCAAGCTACTTCCGTCTTACCTAAAGTCACCATAATAACAATGTTATAAGCATTTGTTGTATTCCGGCAATCAGAGGTAAGATAGCCAGAGATTCTAGCTCGTTGCCATCTTCAGCCTTATCGTCACTTACCATCAGGTAAGATGAAGGCCAAGAGCTTACCCGTCATATTAAAAAAAACATCTGTCATAAAAAATCATTATAAATTATATAACAACATATTACCATGCCTTTATCCTCGAAGGGGTAGGTAGAGTCATTATCAATTTAATCAAGATAACTAATGCAATATAGTGAGTGTTTATTTCTGAGTTAGTAGTCCATCAACTCGGAAAAGCATCGGCAGAACCCGGTGGTAGGGTTCGAGTACGTACCTAGATCTGGGAGAGTTAAAGATGTAGATGTATAAATCATTCTTATTTATTAATTTATTTTTTTTATTTATTAAGGTATACACCACAGATTACATACAATAATAACGCCGCATACAATAGTAGTTATTTCACACACTAGCATGTAACCCAAAAACGTGTACACACAGCATGATATAATTTTAGCACACATAAACAAGTTGTCAGTTAAATAAATGAAAAGGTAAAAGTTATAAGTATATATTATCGGGGCGGAAACAAACGATACAAAAATTAAAATATCAGCACAAAAATGTATAATACAAAATAGTCTGTAAAATGTCACCATTGTTGGAGTTTCTATATTTAATGTTTTTTCCGTGTCGGCTCCCGACCTATTACTAATGGGGTAAATGTTTTTCTTTGTCTTCCTTTTCCCGTGTGTGCACGGCACGTGTTGTACCTCTATAACTGCAACCATTGATCATGTTGTCTAGTTAGTCTTCGAAGGAACTGAAGGCACACCGAAATTGATTCAAATGTAAAAGCACTAAGGTGCATACTCGTACAGCTTAAATTCACAAACACATAAACAAGAGTTTTCTTCCTTTTAAAAGGAATGTTTAATTCTCATATTGTCAGAATGCTCATTTTTTTGTAGAATGACAGCCCAAATTATGTCCATGCGGAACAAAACAAGAATAAAACAGTCGTGATTATATGTAGTATTACATACATACATATAATCACGACTATTATCCCCGAAGGGTAAGTCAGAGACTAGAAAAAAGCATCGCAAAGCAGTCCATTGCCATAGTCCGCGCTTCACCAAGCAGTGACTGCACTCAGCGTGGCATTTGGTGAGCCCGTCGCCGCTATAAGCTGTTGGATGGTTGTGCAGTTCTAAATCTATTAGTCGCCATTTACGACACCTAAGGGAAGAGATGGGTTGGTATTTTTTTTAATGTGGCTCCGGCTCAGTATTAAGCAAATACATAATAATATTCTATGTTGTGTTACGGACAATTTCAGTATCCACAGCAAGATTGCTCCATCTTGACTTTGTTGAACTAAGTTAAACTTTGTATAGCTACTGTCACTAAGAGTTCTCATAGAGTACAGTCGAGTTCGAAATATATATGCACGTTTGACAGTAATAGGCTAGTTGACTCATATCAAAAGTAATGAAAAAAATGTCACATAATATTCATAGTATAGTGTATAGTACACATACATAGTAAGTACAAGGGTCCGAAATATACCAAGCTTGATAAATATAAATAAGGGATTGCTGTAGAAATTCATTTTAAATATGTTTTATTTATCTTTTTTTTTTCATCTGCCAAACACGCTATCCACCATGTTCGTGAAATTAGTTGAGTAACGCTTCATGTAAACAATTACAACGCAAGGTCAAAATCCGTCAAACGCCAGTCGCAACCAATCAAGCTTAACTGTCGGCTATGTCACGCATCCGTATTGGATTGCTTGCAATAACCGTGACGCTACGGCACAGATAATTCATAGACCATCAGGACCGGAGGCGTTTTTGACATTTAAGCAAAAGCGTAATTTATAATTTAAAATTTATTGTGTTATAGGCTTCAGAAATAATTGTATTATTTTTTATGGTGATGGCTATCAGTAATTAATAAAAATGGGTCCACTAGCCTATTGACTCTTATTAGAAGGGAAAAAGACTGTGACCAGTCAAATGTGCATGCATATTTTAAACTCCACTGTACATCATACAAGATTAATTTGCACTTGTAATTACCAACATGTGAAATAAAAGTTATACCTGCGGCGTGAAATTAAAAACCTTCATTAATTTAACAAATTATCATTTTTGAGTTATGATTCACAGTCATGTGAGGCGAGTAAGTTACTTGACTAAAATATATCGGCAAATTAGCTTAACACTCGTTGTAAATATAACGAAATAAGGTTTAATTATGTACACCTTTGTGCCATCATTATACGTATGTTATTTGTATTATTATGATGTAACTAAATATGTACATACTTTATTAAGTTAATGAAGTAATTTGTAACAGAGAAATAAATTGAACACGGTAAAGCGTGGGATAACAAATGAGAATACGACAATTTAGCTTTTTATAATAACATTGTATTATACACATATTCCGTAAAGAGAGAGCAGTCATCATTTTGAAAAAACTTAACTTTTTTTGTTGCGTTATGAAGCTCAATTTCTATCAAAATCATCAAAAGCGACCCTAGTGGAAAAAGCTTAAATCACGATTCCCAACAAAAATTGACATTTTTATTGCAAATAAATAAACTTTTTGTAACAACAAGAACTTTATTACCCTCAGCGTAACATGTGAGCGAGACAAAAATATAGCAACATTCTAAGCCTACCAAGTTTTTTAAAAAAACACAGCTCAATTCACACAACATCGACTTCCCAAGACGTCAATCGATTCTAACTTGCTTCTATCTGTACGGGAGTACGTCGCCTCGCTATGTCAACGTCATGTGATTATCAAAGCGTTTTATCGCACTATTTTGCTCTTTTATTAAAAAAAACGGCCAATAAGTCTCACTTACAATATTCTATCCGCTTTATTAATAAACTAAGAATAACTTTATGCCTAGTTTAACCAAAAATACGGCTTAGCAATATGATGCCTTATGACTTTGGGTGTTAGGTGTAATATTGTTAAGCAGTATTTTTAATTAAACTAGGCATAAAGCTATGATTAGTTTATTAATAAAGAGGTATGTGTTTAGATTATACATCCAATCTACTAAAAAATAAATTAATTATAAGGATGATGCTTAAATTATATTGAAATAATTACTGGTCTATATAATAAGCGTCCCACTTCTGTACATAAAAAACAATGATCGCTTACAAACACACAAATTACATGTCTATTCCAAGATAAGTTTAATTGAGAACTTGCTTAAGCAATTGTGAACAAGAATGAACATAAAAAAACATCCAACAACCTCTGGTGTAAATGCAAGTATCGTCCACACTAAGACGGTCGTTTTCATTATCGTCATGAATAGATACCTTACTGCTGGGCCTTAAGGAAAAACATGTGAACGTGTGTATGTACCTTTATACAAATTTTACAAGAAAATACGGACACTGACCAAGTCTCAAGAATAAAATAAAACTGCTTTGAAAAATAACCTTAACCAAATGTCCCAATAACACCTCGTCTCTTCAACGCTTGCAGGTAAAATGAATTTCACGTTCCTGCATTAACATACCCTCACAGTTTTATATTACAGTGCACCTGTTGTTGAGAGCTCGCGGTAAGAGAAAATTCTCGCTCCACACGGTGTGTATCAAAGACGTTTGGAAAATAAAAATTACGTATGTTCACACTGCACGCCAAATTGCACATTTTGTCACGGCGTAGCTTTTTGAAGGGATTTGTCATCCCGTCTAAACATCTGGCGTAAGTTGTAGAAGGATTACGTTGGTGTACGTTTATTATACAATCAATTTTACAATGGATGGCCTGTTATTATTATTTTGCATCGCTGCGTCCTATCAAGAACTTTTGTGAGCCTCCTATGTAATTCCTATACTATTGAGGCTTTACGGAAGCTTTTTTTTTAAAAAAAGCTCAGCTAATAACTCCACACTATCTGATGATAAGCAGCAGAGGAGTCCATATGTGAAGATAGCTAGTACAGCATACTGACATACTGCCCTAGCCACGCTCACCTTGCCGTCCCAAAAAAGCTCCTTTCACTGCCTAGGAAAGATAAGATGTTCCCAGTTTGGATTGTTTTAGTTCACCTGAGTCGAGAGTGTGTCTTCCCAAATGCTTGCTTCTTTTGTGAATGACCAGTTTACAAACAAGAAATGCATTGGTGTTTCATGCTCTTATTCACAGATTCTGCAAGCACCCATCCTTTGTCACGTGGATCATGTTTACTCACATTTCGCCTAATATGTAGAAGTTCAGTTCAGCTCTTCGAAAGCAAAGTGGATAATCTATGTATAGTATGTTTTTAATGGAAGCTATATAGTCAATTGAAGAAGAGAAAATATCGCAGAAAAGAAAAAGTATCTAAAAAGTATATAGAAAAGAAAAAGTAAGAGAAAAGTATCTAATCCAGCTAGAAATTGCTGTAGTAGCGATTTTAAGTATAGTTTTTTTCATTATACATATATATCTTTTCTTTAACTACCCTCGTAGGCAGTTCCTTTATTCAACTTCTAATATTGCATGAGATTAAGCAGTCCAAACTTAAATGACTTAAAAATATTTGTCTATGTAAATCAGTATTGGAAGAAAACGCACCGCTGTATCCAGATTAAATAGCTATTAAATCGTTTGTGTTACCCGGTAATGAATATTCATCAAGTCTTGTCCAGTTAACATTATTATGCAAGCTTAAATCCCATGACTTGTACCGCGGCTTAACCCGTCACTGGCAAGCGTCGACTTAAATAATAACTTCTCTAGTTCGCTCTAAGAGGAAATACGTAGTGTTCGTGCAGGAATGTCTGGGCATGGTGTGGATTAGACATCTACGTCTCCTTGACCTAATGTAGGCTATAAGTCTACGCCGGAATGCGGGTCGCTGTTATAAATGATTGTAATGAGATTGTTAGCACATGTGCTTCCTTGTGGTGTTGTCGTGTTATACTGGAAATTCAGATTTATTCAAAATAGCTTACGCTTTTGAAATGCCCCTACTTGGATAAATCCTCGATATGCTTACTGGTAAGACTAGCATTGTATTGTGAAATACGTAATACGTATTCAAGAGCAACAAAATGAATTTTACAAACTTATGACAAGACATTTTTTTACAAACTTTGTTACTTTAATATAAGGCAGGCTGTTGCCCGCGACTTCGTCCGTGGTTACTATGTTTTTTTAACAATCCCATGAGAACCCTTTAATTCTCCGGAATAAAAAGTATCTAAGATGTTGACTAGGGATATAAGGTATCACCAAGCAAAATTTCATTGAAATCAGTCCAGCCATTTCGGAGATTAGCCCGTACATTGACGTTGTAATTTATGATTTATTTTTAAAATGATGCTAATATAAAGGGAGGGTTGAAACTTGCTGAGTTTCTTGCCCGTTCTTCTCAGAACAAGGCCTCCCGGTAGTTTTTGTGAACGGATGGCGTAGTTTTTTCTCTTTCACGTAATATTGTAAAATGTTTATGACATTCATAAGCATGCGCTAAGACGCATCTAAGCTGAATAAATGATTTAGAATTTTTTGAATTTCGAACAGAGAAACAAAAATATTTTTTTGGTATTTTTCCTCTTTACATCCTTGACTTGATTTTAATCATTTTTTTTCTATGTACAGATATTCGACTTCTACACTTTTATTATATGTATAGATTGGTATTAATACTTATCCAAGAACAACGAAATGAGTTTTACAAACTTATTACAAGACATTTTTTACAAACTTTGTTACTTTAATTTAAGATCCTCCCACTACAGAGCTGGGCCTATGTACACTAAAATTAAATAAACACATAATGAAGGGAATAGCTACTATGTACGAATGTGTAACGAACACATAAAATCACCTTTCATTTTTATTCACCTTTACTGTACTTATACAAATGTAAGTAACGAAGTCTCCTTCACGAGCCCTTTATTCTGCACATTAATATTCAAGTGGCTTCTAAAAGTCAAATTACCTCACGAAATACGGGTGTATTTTTAATAATTTCCAATTACCTCTTTTTTCCCGGCACTCCATTCACAATGGACGGAGCACTGAGCAGCGATCGCGTTTTAATAAAAAGCTCTGCCCTATGAAGGCTCGCGCACACTGGTAAATGGAACGGAGCATCAAGATTCAAGAAGAATCCCTTCTTGCGCCAGCGCACATTGGTCTTTTGCGATACTTGCTTGGGCTTGCCAGATGACCGCGAACATCGAATTTATAATATTTTTATCACAAAATGATCAACTAATTTTATGTGTAGAATCAGTATTACAAAAACTATGGTGTTTAAAAATTGTTTATGTTTGGTTATTTAAAAAAGTGGCTCATGAGTTTCTTGCCGGGTTCTTCTCATGAAAAGCTTTACTCTCGGAATCGGGCCGCTTGTATCGATTAGAACCACAGACAACGATGTACTTGTACTGCCCTGTGGATGTACTTGTTACAAGCCCTCGCGGTAATGAACTTTAATATAATAGTTTAATTTAATACTGTAATTTTAACATAATTTATAATAAACTATTTATTTGTAAAATGCATAATAATGTAAAATTTTGACGATTTTAAGTGCCGAACTTGGCCTATGAAATAAAATTATTTTTGATTTGATTTTGGTGTTTTTAAGGATACGGAACCATCGAGCCAGTGCTTGCTAGTGATTTGATGTTCTGAGTGACCACGCATCGAAAAAGTTGCTTTTCAAAGGGTATTGTGGGTTTTATTCATAAGTGCTAATCCAGCACTGGTGCGCAGCACATAGCGTCGCCTCCCATGCATGCCGCTGCATATCGGCGCATACCACCAAATGCCACCGACTTCTGCGTGCATTTTGATGGTCCAGAAAAAAAAGGTCCTGTAAAGCCAATCACCAAGCAATGAAATATAAACCTTTTTTGATCGGATAGCTAATTTAATTGATTTTAAAGTCATCTGCTGTCTTGTGCGTCAGTGTGCGCAGAACATTACGAATGGTGTTCTTGCACGTACGTCCACGGTTGTCGTAGAGAGAGCTGTAACTGTAATGTTCCAAACTGCTATCTTGCGTTATTTTACGTGACTGGACTTCGGAAAATGCAGCTTTATTTTAAAATAATTAGCTACTAGGTATGGACTAATCGAGCAATATTCGAACTAAATATTATTTTTATCAAGTTATTGGTTAAGTAGATACCTAATTTTATTTAAATATTTGTAATAACACACACACACACACATATTAATCACGCAACTTATAGGGGTAGGCAGAGGTGTTAAACACCCACATTTCGCCAGATATTTTAGGTCTCCATGTAACAGATGGCGAGCCTGCACCAGGCATAGTGTGAGGCAAGCGATATTCACTATTAACAGTACATAAGTTTTATTTCTTTATTCTTTGACGACCTCCGTGGTCGAGTGGTCGCTGGTCTCAAGGCGTCGCCATCTCGAGAGGTTCTGGGTTCGATCCCCGGTGGGGGCAAATGTTTGGGTGATGAACTTTCAGGCATTTGTTCTCCAGTCTTGGATGTTTTTATATATTTATATTATATTCAGGATGTTAATAATATGTATTTATCTATTAAATATATTTCCGTCATCCGTCATTAGTTGCTTAAAATGGGGCTAGATGATAGGTGTGAATGTCTGAAGATGTTTATTTATTTATTCTTTATTATTCAAACTCAGTGTGCGGTGTGATCGACCCGCGATTCCCGCGGCCTCCCGAACGAGTAGATCCCCGTTCGTCCCATCTCTTTATTTGTAATAATAAGACAATAACAGTTGTCCAAATGGCAGATATCGATTTAAACATGTCCAATACATACATACATACAATCACGGCTGCAAACCCCGAAAGGGTAGGCAGAGTCCAAGGAGCACTGTGTTCCTTTAGAACACATTTAGCCATACAAAAATTGGGTTTGGTCAGATGAAAAATCGTGAAAGAGTAGTACAAGTGGCTAACTCATCGCCTACACAATCACTGACCCAGAACCCACACAACCCTACACAACCCCTTTTGGGGATGTCTGCATTTTACATACTAACATTTTATCAGTTTTCTTCACAACGACAAATCCAGAGATAAATATTTGGCATGTATCATTAGACAAGCTTTAGAAATATGTGTGTGAACACGCTTGATAAAAATTAAATAAATAAATAAATAAATATCCTCAGACATTCACACCTATCAACTAGTCCCATTTTAAGCAACTAAATGCTGCTTGTGTTACGGATACTAGATGACGGACTAATATATTTAATAGATAAATACATATAATTATTGAGAATATACATAATATAATACATATATAATGAACACCCAAGACTGGAGAACAAATGTTTGAAAATTCATCACCCAAACACTTGCCCCCACTGGGGATCGAACCCAGGACCTCTCGAGATGGCGACGCTTTGAGACCGGCGTACAGACCACTCGGCCACGGAGGTCGTCTAATTATTCATCGTTTTTGTGTTAATGCAAATCAAATGATGTATTCGGGAGGCAGTTAAAAATAATTGTTTTTGTGTCTAATTTTAACACAATTAAACTTACAAAAAATTAACAAATTAAATAATACGAGCTCATATATCGACACGCCCTACGCATAATTCGCTAACTGAAAAAAAGAAATTTTACAGGAGAGCCGATTGAACGTTCAAAAGGCTATAGCGCCATCAGTGCTGCAGCTATCGACACGCAAATTGTCATAAAGGCTTAATTCTGGATGTGTTACTTAATGATGTATCGATTTTTTCTTAAATCCTTCTATATATTGAAATATAGTACATAAACAGTTTTGTGTCGGAGTTCAGTGCTCAAAATTTTGTTAATGTGCCAGATACATATATATACACGGGAAAAAATAACAGTTAACTGCCTCATAGAATGTTATACATTGGAAATCTACCTTTAGTTTGTTTTTGTAACTGGCACATTGAAAGTTATACCTGGGAAAATATGAGTGAAAATTAAATATTGTTGTGTGTGTATAATTGTGCAAAACAGTAAATGAAACATTAGTTTCTGTAGTTTTATGTTATTAATTTTTTTGATTTGATGGTCACATAAATATTTTAAGTCCTGAAATTTATTTTTAGGCACTGAGAACTTCTGTAGATACGCTTTGGATATTATGTTGCTATGTTCACTGTCAGCAACGGTCTCTTTTCGGCGGCGCCTCGTATTCAGTTGGCGATGACTCATGACTACAAAAATCAGTCTTATAATAAATCCTATCAGTCTTATTTGGTAATACCAGGAGTTGTCGGATTTGTGACCAGAACATTTTTTCTCTTTCACATTAGTGGACCAGTTAGCGCCAGACAAAAACTTTTTGATGTCTAAAAACTCAGAATTTTGCATTTCGACAATATTATAGGGCTTATCGTCTTGTTTTGCACATCGAATCATATTATACCAATCATCTGGAATGTATTTTATTTTTTTCTTGGCAAATCTCTCGATAAAAGCGTGAACCGAATCCCCTTCATTTTGAGTATGTCCACGCTCCAAAAATGTGTGAGTGATAGCAACATTGAAGTTTTTTGCAGCATGTAAGTATGCCAAAAATACGATGCGATTTCTATTTTGACCACCACAATCCGTTTTCCTTTTTGAATGTGTTCACAAATATAGATAAAAACACAGCTTGCCACTTCTGTTGCCCCTTTTTTCGCAACTGTCTTATCCCAAACGTAGCATGTACACTTTTTCTGACCAAGACTGTAAAATGTAAGATTGTAGACTGAAAGTTTTCTTTTGTAATACAGAATACTGGCTTGGCAATGCGGGATCCCATGAATTTTTTGAAAATCAAAAGTGTCAGTGTTTTATCACAGTCTCTAATTGACAATTCCTTGTATTTATTTTTTAATGCACGGGCTATTTCCTTGTTTCTAATGTGATCACTAATGACTATACATATTTGATTCTGTTTCTGAAACCGGCTTAGGCAAATTTTTGTAAACGTGGCATACATCGCATTGTTCCTTGCGAGGGATATAAAAACCCAAGTTGAAATTACTGTTTACTATATCTCTATACTGACGTAAGGTTCGGGTTGGATTGTTTGAGGTTTCGACTTCGAACGCAAGGTGATTCAACTGGTTGAAAGTTTCGAACGTGATCACAGACGCTCTTTGTCATTTCCGAGTCTACAATAAATTTACGATTATTCTGCCCACCTCTTGCATCAGAAGTAATAATGCAATAATGCAATGCAAAATCTTCAATTTTTTTCAATGCTGTTGTAACCATACCGGCCCCTATGCCCAATGTATTCAGAAACATAATTTTGGACACAGGTATTGAATCGCCAAGAGAATCCTTAGAAGGCAAACTATAGGTGATCGTGTTCTGTCTTCTAGATGGCATTTCTGTAGTACGTCTACGTTTGGTAATTTTCCTGCAATATTTAGAAATGAAGAACCACTGTCTCATGTTATTCCCAATGCGCCTAAAATTATCAAATATTTGTTTTCTTGATTCATCAGTAAAGTTATTGTGGGCAGCAGAATTCACATTTATTACAAAGCGATTTCATTATTCTAGCAGGTCGGTCAGTCCCATTTTTACTGAAATAACATTTCCCAGAATTTCTATTCATTTTTCTTTTGTTGTCTTTCCACTGATCTTTGTATACTCTTTTCCTTTGTTTTTCTTGTTTTCATTTATTCTTCTTCTCGATTCACTTGTTGCAGGGATTCCTACAGTTAGAGGGTTATTTAACGACTCTAAAGGCGAAGGTGGAATATAATTAATTCCTTCCATATCTAGTAATAGAGACGCAATACCCGAAGTCGAGACCGAATGATTTAATGACATCAAAGGTGATTGTGTTATGGAATTGGGTTCTGTCTTTAGTCAAAGCAGCAGCACATGAGTCTGGGCCATTTGATGGTAGCAAAGGATCGATAATACCAACTATCGATGGCTTTTGAGGAGTATTCAGATCGTTATCTTGGCCCAGATTGTACTTAGTGCGTCCACCACATTTACGAATCCCAAAAACAAACTCTCTGACTGGTAGTTACAAATTAAAATGTTTTCACAATTCCAACGCATTATTTGTTTAGTGGTAGTTACAGCAATTATTTGTACGTATAATCCAACGCATACATCATTATGTGCCAGAGAGACAAAAGCTATGATGACAATGCCCGAAGTAAAACTCGTCAAATGCAAAGATTCCGAAGCAAAAGTCTGTAACTGCGGTAGTTAAAAAGTTATGCTGTGGGATATGTAAATTTAATTAACTAATTGTTGAACATAACAATTATCACTAAAAATTATTCTTAATTAATTGAAGGACTAGGTAATTATTACATCGTAATGCAATTAAAGTGCAATGAAAGCAATAGCTACCTGCCAAACTTTAGTTTCATAATAAGCAAGCACATACCTAATTTTCTATTTTCTTTCACATAATTCGTATCAGGGTTACAGGCCATTTTTAAGCTTTCCTTAAACCGCATCCGTTGACTCATGCTTAATTCCACAAAATTAAAACAATAATTTCACTAAAGAGGTTTTTACTTCCTCTTCCTACGCTTTCCGTAGCAAAACTGAGTAGATGGCAGATCCCATCCGGCCGGCACCTCCTTGCCCCTCGCACAAATATCTATATACCAAATAGATATAATTGCGTCGCGCGCGCTTTGTAAATGCACACTTTTCCCATTGTAAAATTTTACGTAGGATGCGTAATAAAATTATTTTTTTAGTCTATCATATAGAACTAAGGTCGTAGATCACGAAAATAAAACAATCGTATTACTCTTCAAGTGGCAGTTGTCGAGTTATGCGTAGGACGTGTCGATATATGGTCTATTTTTAGAAGAGTAAATTATTTTATAAGAATGTTCTGAAATTTAATAGTTACGGACAAATTGCTAAGACAGAATAAAAACACCAATTTCGTAAGTAAGGACCCAATATTCGACAAATTCACCCCCATAGTCTGGATGGTTGGCTGTTGATTACGCTGCGTTTTCGCGTCATTTTATGCCAAACACGTCCCTTGTTGGTCCGGGACAGTCCCGTGTTGGTCCGGGGCACAAAAAGAATGTACCAAATATAACAACTGCTTTGCTTGCCTAGCATGTCGTAAAAGGCGACTACGGGCGTTTTGGGTACTGGGTCTGTGATTGATTAGGTGATAAGCTACTTGTTACTACTCTTTCACGATTTTTCATTTGCCCAAACCCAATTTATGTACGGCTAAATGTGGTCTTAAGGAATACAGTGCTCCTTGGACTCTGCCTACCCCTATAGTGATTGTATGTATGTACATCTAAAACTGTGGAGTCAATTGTCGCCGGCAGTATTTCCGGACCGATACCTACGACCTGCAGTTTAAAGCGTACCTTTTCCTAAAAGGCCAGCAACACATCTGCATTTCCTTAAGTGCGGCAGATGCGGCGACGGTGATCATTTTCCATCAGGTGAACCGTCTGCCCGTTTGCCTTCCTCATATGAAAAATGGTATAAAAGAATTTGCCGCAAATTAATTAAAAATTAAAATTCGCTTGTACCTTGCAACTATAATTATGTTTTTAGCTTTTTATGTTTTAATCTGTACTAATATTATAAAGCTAAAGAGTTTGTTTGTTTATTTAGTAACACGCTAATTTCAGATGCTACAGATCCGATTTGAATAATTCTTCCAGTGTTAGTAGCCTATTTATAGAGAAAGGCTATAGGCTATATCACAGCACGCTATCCCAAAGTAACTAATCCACGTGGACAAAGTGGGCAAAACCTAGTATTCAATAATTTTTGTATTCATTTAATTTTAACAGTTTAAATTTGGTCCAATTCTAGCGATTTTATGCATTTATGACGGGATGTGTGAGAAATACACATTAAACTACGTTTCATTTCCATATTTTATACGAGAAACACCGAAATGCCTCGTACATCGTGCAATTTATAGAAAGTAATCCAATTCACAGTAATATTTGATAGCGGAACATGTAATATAATCGTATAACAGCCATCTGTTCCCAAAGGAAAACTATAAATCCTTTCAGCGCACGATCTTTCTCGCCATTTCCCTAATACTGTGATATAAAATACAAAATATTGACATCGAATAGAGTCTAATACGAATCGTTGAATGGAAGTTTTATAGAGAGAGAATTTATAACACTCTCGTGTAGATTTTAATACTTCGTTGTATATTTTGCTTTGATGATTCTGTTTATTCAAGATTCTAAGTCGGTCTTCAATTAATGTTCTAAAAAAATATTTGCTCAATATTTTATTTTAAGGATGTTTCTGTAAAGGTTGAGGTCTCTTATCTCAAGAATTTGAGGGGAGCCGAAAATTCAAAGGCCTCCTTGCCCGCCTTAGAGTTGATAATCTCCTTATAACTTGGGCTACATTCATGTTACTATGCTCAGTATTGAAACATTTTCTTGTCTAGATAATAATATGTAGGTAGGTTGGGTACTTTTTGTGTAGTGATTAGGCATGAGAACGATTGCTACTTTTCATTCATTATCATTCAATGAAATTATGAGATATTAGAACTGCTATATTAGAACTGCTACTTTTAAGTTTAGTTTCAGATCAAAAGTTCGTGATTACTTCTCTAACATGTATAATGCTAGTTTGTCTGTTTCTACATAACGAATCATCATCTTATTATGTATGTATTTATGTATACTTATATATTATTATTTATTTAACTATTTATGTAGTTATTTATTGCGTATTTATGTAGTAACATGTAATTTTATTTAATATTAAATTGATGCATATGTTAATTTTATTAAGCCGCCACCAGATCTCTGCTTTGCCGGATGGTTGACTGTTAGAGAGCGATATTAGTCGTTAAGTCCGCCACGTGTACATTTTCTTTTTGTAATGGACATGAAAGCTTAAATAAATAAATAAATAATGAGTTCTCGAGTCTGACACAATCAAACGCTTTTGAGTAGTCAACGAAACACATCAGTACTGGAATGTTTCTGTACATACATCACGCCTGTAATCCCCGAAGGGGTAGGCAGAGCCCAAGGAGCACTGTGTTCCTTAAGACCACATTAAGCCATACAAAAATTGGGTTTGGTCAGATAAAAATCGCGAAAGAGTAGTAACAAGTGGCTAGCTCATCGCCTACACAATCTCAGACCCAGTACTCAATACGCCCGTAGTCGCCTATTACGACATGCTAGGCAAGAAAAGCAGTTGGTACATTCTTTTTGTGTCCCGGACCAACACGGGACTGTATTCTCTGTATATTTACAATATTATAATGTATGTCAGGAAAAACATGACATTGTTTAATTGTCACCAGAGCTGTTAGTACAATTTTGCGCCATGCTGGCCAGTTGCTACAGGCTACTAAAAACCCGCGCGTGATTAGCCCGACATACTACGAGCGCCTGCCATTCGAGTTAAAGAATGAAAGAAATGACGAAACTTTTGCTCGCCAACTAAAAAATCTTGTGTTCGTTAAGGAATTGTATTCGACCAAAGAGTTAATGATTTGACATATTATTATTATTTAAATTTAATTGTCATTTATAAATAATTATTTTTTCTTTTTGTCTTTACACTGAGTTCATAATCAATTCTTTTATTATTTTCGGGACATTTCTAATTTTGATTTTATTGAGTGTGACAGTTCGATGGATTTATTCTATTATACCATCTATATTTGTCATTTAATAAATAATTATCAATTTTATTTTATTTTAAACATTGTTCAAATTATTTTTCATTGACTAAGAATAATTAATTATTAATTGTACATTTGAGGATAATTTTTTTCATATTGCATTTTCAAATTATTTATCATGTAATTTTGTCAAAATGAAATAAATTAATCTAAATTTAACATAAACGTTATTAAAAGTAGGCGTATCGTCGGGATATTAGCTTGATGTTGTAGGCAATATCACAAACAATTGCTACTTACGTCACAACGTCGGATGTTATTCTAAAATCAAAGTAAACTCGCTCTTCCCAGACACAGGGCTCTGTCTCCGGATATTCAAGGAATATTGCGCACACTGTCAACAAACTTACATTTGCCATAATGACGTATGTTTTCCTCAGTATTTGACCTGAAACGTGCCATACAAATACCTTAAAGCCTGGGAGGAAAACATAAAAATCCATTCGTCCCTCAATAGAATATGCGGATGTTATATTTTCGCAACTATTGAAGTAGGGACGGGTGGCTTGAGTTCTATTTGAATTCCAATAAAATCTCCCAAGCAAGGCGAGGGGAAAAATTGCTTTGAATATTTGTGTATCCGCAGAAGTAAAGAGCGTAGATAAAGTTTAACCAGACCTATAATTTTTATGGATCTATTATTGTTCGATTGCGCACTTCCTCGACTTTACCTATAAGTTTTTCTTTCGAAGGCCTACAATACTACACAGCAAAGTAGTTGATATTTTTTTCCACAAAGGCTCGAGGTCCCCACGCGTACCTTTATTTCAATTCTTTCTTCTGCCAGCAATGCTTGCATTGCCGCATTTCTATTTGAAGTGGCCCTTCGCACACGGCCGCGTAGCAAAAGCGTATCTTACGCGCGTCCAACGGCAACAAGAGCAATATAAGCGCGTATTATTTTTAAACAAGTCCGCACATGAGGCGGTGTGGCAGCGAATCGTATGCGATGTATAATCTTTACGATAGGCGTTACGCAGTGATGCGAAACAGCCCCGACTAACTACGTTTATGTTAGTGTACTGGCGTAAAAAAGTGTTCAGGCGCCTTAGCCTGTAACCACGGAGGTTCAATACCTGTGTAAAAAGGAGATGTTCGCCCCACGGCGCGCGAGGAGAAACAATCGCTTCGCTCACGACACACGCCATGATTTCAACAACCCGATACGCCTTCGCAACGGCTCGTTTGTAGAACGCTTACGCCTCGTGTGCGAAGGGCAAGACAGGCAGTGAATTTAATCGGTAATGACAATGTACGCTATAGTCTCCCGTGAAGTGTTCTAGAAGTTTCAAGCAGATACAATTCTTACAGGCTTACTGTATTCAAGACGACTGTTACCCTTCTCGTCAGATGGGCGGCAGTTCGTTTGTTTGCCGACACATTGAATAGAAATCAAGGTCTGCTGATGCTCTCCTCTCCGACCCAGTCTGGCAGATTTTTATAACGTTGAAAGCAGAGTTTTAAGTAATTGTAATAAAGTTAATTTTTGCATGTGCACTTTTTTGACGTTAAGAATGCTTGAGCGCGCTTTGTGTGAAATAATAAGAGCAGCCGACCGGCTCCGATTGCGTGTTCTTTCTCGCTCGCGCAGCCGATCGTTTAAATAGTTGGCGGCTCCGCTCCGGCCAATCCCGAGCGTATACGATCCTGTCTGTGTGAAAAGAAAAATGCGAGCCGATTCTCTCCGAGCCGGTATGTGTGAACGGACCCTAAATAGTCAAACATTTGCATTTTCATCACAAAAAAAAATCTTTTGCGTATTCGTAATTTAAATTTTTGATTGGTTCCCGTTCACCGAACAAAATTACTTGTTACAAATGTCATATTTCTTAACACCTAGAGTAAACGGAAAAATGCCTTGGAAATACATTACAAAGGCTTTTGTCTTGATAAAAAGATTGCTGTTTGAACCGGGACAAAATAATGAAGCCAAAATTAAATGGGGATGTCGAGATGAGTTAACCGGGATTTTCTTTGACAAGCCGAGGCATTGGACATGACACTTTGTTTTTAATAAGCCTTATTGGAACGCAGTAAAGTATATTTTGGGATATTGCCTAAATTGCGTTTCATTTTCAGAATTGGATTAGTGGAATGATCATGAGATAATCTAACCTGATATTTTGTGCTTTTTATAATACTTGGTAATTTTAATTAAAGTTAACTTGACTGTTATGGCCTTACAACGAACAGTCGACTCCCAAATATGTATAACAATTTTAGACAAAACGGCTCTGCTCTGAATTTTAGGTGATAAATAACATCATATATTGGGTCCTTACCTATGAAATTTGAGTTTTTATTCTGTCTTAGCAATTTGTCCGTAAGTATTATGTTTCAGAACATTCTTATAAAATAATTGCCTCTTCTAAAAATATACCATATATTTGAGCTCGTATTATTTAATTAGATAATTTTTTGTAAGTTTAATTCTGTTAAAATTAGACACAAAGACAATTATTTTTAACTGCCTCCCGAATACATCATTTGATTTGCATTAACATAAAAACGATGAATAATTTTTATCAAGCGTATTCACACACATATTGCAAAAGTTTGTGTAATGATACATACAAATATTATTATCTCTGGATTTGTCGTTGTGAAGAAAACTGATAAAATGTTAGTATGTAAAATGCAGCCATGCCCAAAATCTCCATACAAAACACCAATTTCATAGGTAAGGACCTAATATTAACTTCATAGTAGAAATTTCCCTGATATATGGCCTTAGTAACAAAAATACCACTTCGGTATCCTTGAGGTTGCTGCATCGGCGGCCTTGAGGTTGCTTCGGGATACTTCGGCATCTTTCAGTACGCTGCCGCCCGCCGAGCCAAGGCAACACTCAGGGGTAGTTTGGACGCTTCAGCAACCCCAAGGACGTTGCAGCATGCCAAGGCATAGTTGCCGACAGTGTGCGCTTGCATGTGGGGATGGCGAAGGATTCCTTTCCTTGCCGATGCCGATAATGTGCGCCGGGCCTAAATGACTCTTAGGGTGAGTTTTTTGATCCGTAGTCATATAAATCACAATAGTTAAATTCTAGATCAATAGCGTCAATGAAAACGCCAAAATGTGTGACCTCTTCTTGACAAATTGTTAAATTTGCGATGAAAATTCAAACCAATATACGGCAGCTGTGCCGCCAGCCGCCATATTACTAATCCCAGCACCGTGTTGTGGTTAAATAGTATATGATTATTAAAATCTAGAACCACTATAATTCAAACCAAAATTCCAAATAGTCAGGACATATGTTACTTACCACAATAAAACTTTTGGAGCCTCAGCAAATAAAGAATTTATTTGAAAATCGGCTCTTTATTTAACACTTAAGAGTTTGTTTGTTTCTTAAAGGCTATATTACATCACGCTATCCCAAAATAACTATTCGCCATGGTGCGTCGCGAGCAAAATCTAGTAAGTAATAAAGTTTTTATATCACGTTGATTCGATTCCGTTCTGGTTTTCAAAGTCGAAGAATTGTATATTTTAAGTTTCCAAGGGAAGCGAATTCTGCATTGGAATATATTGAGTTGACTTTTGATGTTCGCAAGCTGTTTATTTGACTCTACAATTTCATCTTGACTTTCCTTGCATCTTGCATCCGTCTTGAACTAGTGACTGGAAAATATTGTTCTATTTGAGTTTTAGCTTATTTATTTATGTTCATTAAGAATATTTTACGGCGCAATAAAATGTTTGAATTGTTTGGTCTTTAAGATATTGCTATATCGCCATGGCCTGTCCATAGATGGGTGACTAAAGCTTTGTGATCTCGTGTCCCACCATTCTATAAATAGGCACGTCAGGTTTTTACTTTCCATTCGCTATTGCGATCATTTGTACCCACCAATTCGCAATAAACAGGTGTAGTTATTGTCAGTACTTCTCTTTTTTCCCACATGTTTTCTTAATTTTCTATGGCATGTCCCCAACAATGGGACGTACAGTCACATTCAAAAGTCCATTCATACTATCATATTTTAAGAACTATAATAGCTTGCACGAAAATCACAGTACCTATATAATCGTTAAGTGCTGGGGTTGTTGAAATAAAGTAAACGCGGTTTTCTCCATTTATCGCGAACATTCTACGACCTTACGGAAAGTTCTGTGTTTATCAATTTGTTTTACAATACACTGGGAGGCTCCCGATTATTACGGAGAGTTCGAGGACAGTTTTTATCAATTCGATGGCGTAGCATAACCATAAACTGCCTCAAATAAAGGAGAATGGTCAAATGAGACCCAGGCCCGACACGAAAGAGACCTATCTAATTTTTTTGTCATGTTCAATGTAAAACAATTATGTTACTTTTAAAATAAATATTAGTGGCTATCATATAAATAGGTTACTTTGTGTTTTCCTCAGGCGTAGGTATCATTAATTATATCAGTACCATTAAATCTGCTCCATGCAAGGAAATATGCAAAGATCGTAGCAAGTGGAAAGATGTAACCTCTGCCTTCCCCTGTGGAAAAATGCGTGATTTTAAAATGCGAAAATTTTTACCGGCTATGAATGAAGTTTTGAATTGGACTGTACATATGATGGTAACGAACTATAATGTGTACGAGCTATTATCCGCGACTTCATCCGCAGTTACTATAGTTTTTAAATATCCCACGAGAACTCTTAATCTTTACGGAATAAAAAGTATCCAAGATGTTGACCAGGGATATAAGGTATCATCATGAAAAATTTCATTGGAATTGGTCCAGCCATTTCGAAGATTAGCCCGTAGAAAGAGACGAACAGAAAAAATGTTTTTTTGGTATTTTCTCTCTTTTTACATCCCCTGACTTGATTTTAAGCATTTTTTTTCTATGTACAGACATTCGACTTTACTATGGAATCCCCATAGTAAATGTACTTGCAAAAGTATCCGACAAACAAACATAGCCATCAGTAAGATAGATTACCAGTTTCTAAACGTAATGCCACAGAGATATTCCAAGCTGAAGAAAGTGAATTATATAATGTCTGTGAATATTATCTTCAATACCTCGTGTCACCAAAGATTGATGGAGATTGCCGTAAACACATCGCACAATTAACGCTTCGCAGGATTACCCGGGGACCCCAGGGACAAATGAACGGGGAAATTGAATGATAGAGCAACATTCGCTGATTTATGATCGCATTTTTGTTTAGTGTCTCCGCTAAGTTTATCACTGTGTTTTGTTATTTATGTAGGACTGAAAGTTTACTTTTAAATTACAATTGATAATTACACGGTCTAGTGATAATGTATTGTGGCAATTTCGTTTTAAATATTAATACATACATCCATATAATCACGACTATTATCCCATAATGGTTAGTCAGAGACTAGGAAAAAGCACCGCAAAAGCATTGCCATAGTCCGCGCTTCACCAAGCAGTGACTGCACTCAGCGTGACAATTGGTGAGCCAGTCGCCGCTATAAGCTATTGGATGGTTGTGCAGTTCTAAGTCCATTAGTCGCCTTTTACGACATCCAAGGGAAGAGATGGGTTGGTAGTTTTCTTTTAATGCGCCGCTACCACACGACTCCAATTGATAATATATAAATATTGGCTTAGCAATTTGTCCGTAACAATTAAGTTTCAGAACATTCTTTTAAAATAATTGCCTCTTCTAAAAATAGACCACATATTTGAGCTCATATTATTTAATTTGTTAATTTTTTGTAAGTTTAATTGTGTTAAAATTAGACACAAAGACAATTATTTTTAACTGCCTCCCGAATACATCATTTGATTTGCATTAACATAAAAACGATGAATAATTTTTATCAAGCGTGTTCACACACATATTGCTAAAGCTTGTCTAATGATACATGCCAAATATTATTATCTCTGGATTTGTCGTTGTGAAGGAAACTGATAAAATGTTAGTATGTAAAATGCAGAGATCCCCTTAAACTCCATACAAAACACTAATTTCATAGGTAAGGACATAATATATATAACCTGTATGTAAAAAAACTTTACTACGAAACAGTTTATCACTTAAATATGGACTGCCTACAAATCATATTATTACAATTCCTGTCCATGAACTGGCGTAAAAATAATTTTCTTTTATGATATTACTTAATCGGCATTTTGATTTCAGAACTAAGGATGATCCTTTTAAAGTAAGTCCGCATTGGTTTATGTGTAGGTTTTATATGTTAGTGTTTTTGTATACTAAATATAAGGTGTTTCAAAAACCAAAAAGGAGTGTCCCTTACATATAACTCATGGCCAAAATATAAGGACCGTAGCTTGATATTTACAATAGCCAAAAAATATTTATTACTCTAGCCAAAAATTTAAAACTATCGACATTAAAGCGCAGCTCTAATAATGAAATTTAAATTGGAAATGTCCCGAAAATAATAATAAAAGTTATGATTATTTTATGGGTTTAGTTAAATTTATCAGTAGAAATTACTTCCTAAATTTTCAACTCTGTCCCTACTCCTGGTAGTATTAGGCGGTACATAAAATAGATTTTTAGGGATGAGTTGTGAAATACCGTCTATAGTATTGGTGTTTTGTATAGAGATTTTGGGGAATTCTGCATTTTCCATACTAAAATTTTTTCAGTTTTCTTCACAACGACAAATCCAAAGATAATGATATTTGGCATCTATCATTAGACAAGCTTTAGTAATATGTGTAATATCACACTTCATAAAAATTATTTATCGTTTTTAAGTGAATGCAAATAAAATGATGTATTCGGGACGCACTTAAAAAGAGTTCTCTCCGTGTCCAATTTTAACACAATTAAACTTACAACAAATTATCAAAACAAATCAAAAGAGCTCAAAATATAGTCTATTTTTAGACGAGGTAATAATTTTTTAGGAATACTCTGAATCTTAATAGTTACAGACAAAATACTAAGAGAGAGAAAAAACACTTTCATAGATAACACACAATTTCATAGGTAAGGACCCAATATATCTTTTTTCTTAAAATTATTATATCTTTTCTTTTAAAGACTGGCCATTTGCGTTGTTTTGTTTCCCAATTAATCAAAAACGTGGACGATAATTGCAAGATTTCGGCCTAAATTACAATTTTCATCCAAAACAGCATTCTCGCTAGTAGGCGCGTAATGTGTCAGTAATATGAAGGTAATATTTCATTCACACCCCGAGGGGATACTGAATCAACGTGCTACTCGCAATCACTTTGATTCGAGTTGATGATGTCATATTCGATGCTGTAATTTATAATTTTTTTTTATTGTGCTGGGTTTTGGAATAAGCTATGAATACTTTCTATCAAAAGTGTGTCCAAGGAGTATGTTAACATAACGTATCATATCATCACCCCTTTTACCCCGAAGGGGTAAGTAGAAGTGTTAATATCCAAATTTCGCCAGATATGTTAAGTCATTATTTGTTTATGTGGAGTGTTGATATTCAAAAAAACTGCTTCTAAAATGGTAGTATTGAAATTTCATCTTAAACATCTTAATAGTGTGGTATGTACATTGTTTACTTTATAGTTTAGTAAGTGAATTTCAATGTAGCTAGTATACATTTAAATTCTATCAAACTTGCTAATCTCTAGGTACAATGCGGAATCTAAATTCGTTTGCTGTTTAGGTGATATAGTCCTTATAGCTACGAGGTTAGGGTACATTTATTAGTCCACGTCCCAGTCGCTGTCTCGAACTCGTAATTGTACTTACGTGGCTCCATTGAAACTCATTGTTTCCCGTTGCTTGAACATCTGCCAAACGATCTGATAACTGTCCAAACCTTTTTGTATCGAATTTTCCTTATACATAACGCAGCTGTGACCTTTTTTATGCTACACGATGACATGCAAATGCTTTAACAATGTGGAACAGCTTTATCCACTTTCATTAAGTCTACATCTTACGTATCAAACAATGAAGCCTGATTCCCCGAAGGGGTAGGATGATATATTTAAATTCCATATAACAATTGGAGCTAGTTTATTGCTTTGTATCGGGAATAATTTAAAGATATTACCATAAAAACTGGTGGCATTATTTGTGTTATACGTTCAGGGATGGAACTTGTACCCTTTTCACAAGTAATTTTCTTTTCTCCAACTCTGCCTCTAATGCATGCTGCCTCTAAAAATAAAGTGCTCGTCTAATACTTCTAAATCAGGATTATAACGATCCCTAAAATGTACCTAAATGGTTTAATAGAGACGTCATTAACTTAAATCATAATAATGTCACTTTCCACGCAAGCAGCCTGAGCGTTGAGAGCGTGACATTTTGAACACGTAAAATTATACGTGCTTCCGCCTCCGTGACATGCGAGCCGGGACCCAGGGGAGAAGTGAACCGTATTTAGCTAATGAATTTTCAACTCTTCTTTGGACTAGTCACGATATTAATAATAACTAAGCGTAATGGTATAAACTTCAAAATAAGAAATACCGAAAACAGGTGTATGTCAGGTTTTATAGTTTGATTTTGATTTACAGGCATTTGATAGAGTTTAATTCTAATAATTGCCTTTTAAAGAAAAGAAATCACATAATGTTGAACAGCTGGAAGCTTTAATATGGTTTCGATCTCTTTTATTACGACGCAAGGCCGGATTTATTATTCCTCATTCCAAGTTTATTAAGAAATATATTATTCTGCCGTTGAACAATACACACACAAATAAAACGCTCAGAGCGCAGGAATCCATTTATATCTCTAAATAATCATGAAACGGCAAGAGTAGTTACTCTTCGTTGCGATCATAAAACATAATGTCCGGTTATAATCATAAAACTGTAATCCGAGATGGAATTATCTCGCTCTGAATGTCCCGCAGAGCAAAATTTTCAACAATATAAAATCAGCACCCCATAAATTTCTGTATATAGTGCCCAACGCGCTGACAGCAACAGGAACAGCCGCAGATGCATAGTTTCTACGTGGACCCGAAACAAAAATGCAGCAACTGAATATTTTATAAAATTGCATTTCTCCTGCTTTTGCATACGGCAGGCTGGGATGCGACGGAGAGGAAAATAAATAGGTAAATTATTCGAGAGCAAATGATATTTTCACTAGTAAAAGTAAAACAGGGTTTGTAAGGCACCTCTTGTATGGTAGTGCAACGAGTGACACTGAGTTCCTATTTAAAATTACGTAACTTATTTGTGTCTTAATAATATTGGGTCCTTACCTATGAAATCGGTGTTTTTTTTCTCTCTTAGTATTTTGTCTGTAACTATTAAGATTCAGAGTATTCCTAAAAAATAATTACCTCGTCTAAGAATAGACTATGTTTTTGAGCTCTTTTGATTTGTTTTGATAATTTGTTGTAAGTTTAATTGTGTTAAAATTGGACACGGAGACAACTCTTTTTAAGTGCCTCCCGAATACATCATTTTATTTGCATTCACTTAAAAACGATAAATAATGTTTATGAAGTGTGATATTACACATATTACTAAAGCTTGTCTAATGATACATGCCAAATATTATTATCTCTGTATTTGTCGTTGTAAAGAAAACTGATAAAATGTTAGTATGGAAAATGCAGAATTCCCCAAAATCTCCATACAAAACACCAATTTCATAGGTAAGGACCTAATATGTAGGTACACTTGGTACAGAGTCGTCTGCATGAGTATCTCAATATTACCTTTTCTGCTGCAAAGGAGGAGTGCTTGCGTCGTTGTGTCCAGGATTCAAGGGTAAGACAGGTAGTGAAATTACTATTACTAGTAATCCAGCTTAAGAACGTAAGTGCACTATAGGAATTGCACGCAGTCTTATAAATATAAATAAATATCCTCAGACATTCACACCTATCAACTACTCCCATTTTAAGCAACTAAATGCTGCTTGTGTTACGGATACTAGATGACGGACATATTTATTTGATAGATAAATACACATAATTATTCAGAATATATATAATATTGTACATGTATAATGAACATTTAAGACTGGAGAACAAATGTCTGAAAATTTATCACCCAAACACTTGCCTCCACTGGGGATCGAACCCAGGAACTCTCGAGATGGCGACGCTTTGAGACCGGCGTACAGACCACTCGACTACGGAAGTCATCGAGGTCGTAGTTATTGTTACAACTATTAGATGTATTCTAGGCTGTGTCTTCTTAACATCAGGTGAGCAGACTGAAACCAGTGTGAGAGTATTGTATCAAACTAACACTGCAGCTTCTGAAACATTTATTTTTATATCTTGCTCCTTATTTTGTATTCAACTTTCACTTGGTGGGACTTCAGGAAAGGAGCTGTTCTAGACCAAGCCAAGAAACCAAGCGCGCTGAAAAACATCTCTTCTTGGCTTCGATTTGGACTTCTCCGCTTTAGTGGAGTCCGAGCCTCATGTTCCTCTACAGAAAGTATTAAAATAGCTCATACAAACCAGACAGAAGGAACTCTTTTCACAATAATATTTTCCACCAAATAGTTTTTTTTAATGAAAACAAGAACATCAACAATACCGGAGGAGTTGCAGATGTGTTGCTGACCATTAAGGAGTGAACACTCTCTTATTAAAATTTTGAAGGTCGTATTGGTGAACAGTCACTGATAGTGTTTTATTATTGTCATCTGAGCTAAAAACAAATAAATATTTTCCTTCATCGTATAAAGAAACTCTTGAGGAGCTCGGTGGCGTAGTGGTTAGTGCGCTTTGGCTTCGATCGAAAACAAAGCTACCTTCGCCATGGTCAGGCCGTGGATGGGTGACCAAGACTTTGTGATCTCGAGCTCCTCCGTGCTTTGGAAGCATGTTAAGCCGTTGGTCCCGGACGCATTTGTGACCGTTTCTACCCACCAACCCGCATTGGGCCAGCGTGGTGGTGTTACGGCCCATACTCCTCATGTGTTTCTCCATGAGGAAGGCCTGTCCCAGCAGTGGGACGTATATAGGCTGATGAAGTATAAAGAAACACAATTAAAATCACAGAGAAGTCATTTTCCTTGAAATCGAGTGAAGCTCCTTTTTTAATTACATTGAGTAAAAGTAGGGTGAGATAAAGATTTGCAAGTTGTCATCATTCCATTTTATTCTCTGTAAACAGTCTTATAATCGAGCGACGAGTTTACATTTAAATAAAAACAAACAATACTTGAATTTGGCGGTTCTAAGCGAAACACATTCTATGACCACGATTTTGTTACGATTTACTTGTACAAGATTGCTTCTCTGTCACTCGAAAAAAGGAACAGACAGTTCATGTAAGGGGTAAAGTGTAATAAGTACTCAACATATTAAATACGCTTTTAAACGTCTTAACATGGTGTTTTATGACTACCATTTTACACATATGACATTTTGGATTTCACTTGTAAAATTTTCCCGAAAATTTACGAAATAAAATTGAGTATCTAAAGACAACTCCCTCTTCAATTTATTACTTTTAAAATATTAAAATAAATTAATGTATAAATTCAACATGTCCGTTATATATAGTATATTCAATGAGAAAGAAGCAAATCTTTATTAGAATAAATAGTAACACTCCATCGAGGTTATCTCCATAGTATCTACATCGTTGTTTTTACAATTAACAAACCTTAGGCTATATTTACAGAAATTGTAACATGTAATTGAATTACGTCTCCAATTTTAAAGCATGAAGTTATAACAGTTTTATTTACAAATCGTTAAACTACGTGAAGTATAACCAAACAATTAGGAGTAACAAAGTCCGACTCATTATCATTTTGTTAGTGTTCCCTTTTGCCGCTTCCGTAAGGCCTGTGAGGAAATAAATGTGGTTAATTTATCCCCGAAAAAAAAATTTTTTTTTTTCTGTGTAATTTAAATACAGCTAAGGAATATGAAGAGCCCGGAAGAAGTGACGAAGAGTTGTTGCTAGTTGTCAACAATTTAGTTACCTTTTATTTTTACAGTAAACAAACATTTCCTCAAATATTACAAACTTACAAAAGGTGTTCAATTCAGAAATGTTCCACGAAAAATATAACATTTCGATTACCAAACAAAAGCAACAATTGATTTGATTCCCGGATAAAATTGTTTAAATATGCATGGGGCGGAAAATTACTTGACAGATGTGAAATTTCACTTGGAAAATAAACATGAGTTTGTAAGTAAAAAAGTTTGTTACCTCCGGCGACGCTGATTTGATTGCTGAAGTCATCGGAGTAAGAGTTGAGTTTTATTTCTGGAAAAAAGCAGGAATTTACGTTTTCGGACATCCGTTTAGGGAAATTATTTCAATAACTTTTAGTTTTAATACACTTTACACACAATACGGCATAACGAGCTTTCTTGTAGAAACAACATGCTCATACAAAAATGTGTGTAGCTAATAATTAATACATCCTGTCAACAACACACATACATACATACAATCACGCCTGTAATCCCCGAAGGGGTAGGCAGAGTCCAAGGAGCATTGCTTTTCTTAAAACCACATTTAGCCATACTAAAATAGTTGGTCAGATAAAAAATCGTAAAAAAAATTGTAACATGTGGCTAGCTCATCCACAGACCCAGTATCCAATACTTTTACGACATGCTAGGCAAGATAAGCAGTTGGCACATTCTTTTTCCTGTCAACAAGTTATAAAATAATAATTGTTTTGGTCATTTAATGTTCCATTCGCCTATGTTTATACACTGCTGGATATAGGCCTTCCCTAATGCACGCCACGGCTTTACATTTTCGATCGATCTCATCCAGCTCACACCAGCCAGTTTACGAATATTCGGTAATCATAATAAGTGAAAATATATTATAATTTAAAAAATCATCATCTTCAGCCTACTCCTTTCACCTGCTTCGCGATTTTCGGCCTTTCTCATCCAACTCACTCCAGCCAACTGACGAATATCGTCACCCATCTGGTCGCAGGGCGTCCTACACTACGTTTACCGAGACGCGGTCTCCACTCGAGAACTACGGCCCCAACGACCGTCAGTTCTACGGCTAATATGACCAGCCCACCACTTTCACCTGCTTCGCGATTTTCGGCCTTTCTCATCCAACTCACTCCAGCCAACTAACGAATATCGTCACCCATCTGGTCGCAGGGCGTCCTACACTACGTTTACCGAGACGCGGTCTCCACTCGAGAACTACGGCCCCAACGACCGTCAGTTCTACGGCTAATATGACCAGCCCACTACCACTTCAGTTTGCTCATCTGGTCAATTTAAATCATATGAAAAAACAATGGCTTTATCTATTGTCACATTTATGTGTTTGCGGCAGATCTCTCGCGAACGCTCACGGAACTCGATATCACAAAGTTTTGACACCATTCAAGTCTAACAAAGACAAGATTCTTTGTTTTGAATACTGGATATGAAAACTCGACTGAAGCTAATGCTAAACTATTACTTACTAAAATGAAGTAGAGGTAAGATCTAATTTAATATGCATTTTCTAATAAACGCCATACTGATGAATAAATAATAATACAAAAGTTACGTAAACACCCTTTGGGAGGACTCAGCAAATAACTCGTGGCAAAATGCAAATAAACATTTTCGCTGCCTTACCATAAAGTCTTAGCGTTCCTTCGCTCTTCCCGAGGGAGTTGGTACTGACACAGTTATATGTCCCGATGTCACTTTTGGAGAATTGCCTGATAGTTAACCACATTGACACCTTATACGAAGATTTCTCTTCTCTGATCGTGTATTTTGGCCTGAAATGAGATTTTAGTTTAATATTCTAGTAAAATAAATAAATAAATATCTTCAGACATTCACACCTATCAACTGGCCCATACTAGACATCAAATGCCTGTGTTATGGATACCAGATGACGGACAAATATATTTAATAGATAAATACATATAAATATTCAGAATATAATATACATATATAAACACCCAAGACTGGAGAACAAATGCCTGATCACACAATCATTGGACCCACCGGGGATCGAACCCAAAACCTCTCGAGATGGCGACGCCTTGAGACCGGCGAACAGACCACTCGACCACGGAGGTTGTCTAATAGATATAATTAAGGACGTTATAATTGAGGAGGAGAATTAAGGAGTAAAATGGTTTAAATTTTTAGATAGAGATTCACTTCTTAGATAGACTTCTTAGGGTGGTTTTACTGTCTCGTATGGAAATCTGGCCGGCCAGTTGGGCAGCACCGCAGGTTGTCCGCGCCCGCGCCAGTGTGAAAGTTTTCTTCTAGATAATAATTTACAATAATCCGCCTATGACATAAGCATTGTGTTTAAAATAGCATCTTCATTTACACGTCTTCCTCTCCCATTCGTCCTGTCACTCATCAGCTCGACATCTATTTCTTTCCTATTCGTCCTTAGCCTATATACGTCCAACTGCTGGGACAGGTCTTCCTCATGGAGAAACACATGAGGAGTATGGGCCGTAACACCACCGCGCTGGCCAATACGGTCGTGTAGAAACCAATGGCTTGACGTGCCTTCCGAGGCACGGAGGAGTTCGAGATCACAATGTTTTGGTCAACCATCCACGGCCTGACCATGGCGAAGGTAGCTTTGTTTTCGATCGAAAGCCAAAGCGTACTAACTACGCCACCGAGCTCCTATTTTCTATTATAGTAGAAAAATTAACCTTAATTTAAAAAGTTCTGGGTCAATAAAGAAATGGACAAATAGAATAGAAACATCTATCCAGTAATAATTATTGAAGCGGGCTTTACAAGAATAAGCCCCCGGTGTGACCTAATTGTAACTGACGAGGCTAACAGGAGCTCCACAAGATTTAGTTCGTATGTTGTTTTTGCCAACAAACCACATTATTGAATAATATATACGTTCGTACTATAGTCTCTTTCAGAATATCAAACGATTACAATACATAAGATTTTCAGATAATTATCCATTATTATTAATTTTTGATTACTCATCTTTTGGTAGAAAATGTTGTTTTTAATATTTAAGGAATATAAATAAAAATAAAGCAAATGGATATAGATAGAAGTAATTATGTTTATTTTATAATAAATTAATACATACTATCACGCCTGTAATCCCCGAAGGGGTAGGCAGAGTCCAAGGAGCACTGTGCTCCTTAAAATCGTGAAAGAGTTGTAACAAGTGGCTAGCTCATCACCTACATAATCACAGACCCAGTACCCAATACGCCCTTAGTCGCCTTTTACGACATGCTAGGCAAGAAAAGCAGTTGGTACATTATTTTTGTGTCCCGGACCAACACAGGGATAATAAATCCTCGATAATATCTTAACTTTAAGCAAATCACTGTTTCTAGACACAGATTTAGTATGTACAAGATACACATAGGTGGCCTGGAGACATGACCAAAAAATTTAAGGACGTTGTGTAGGTGAATGTCAATTTTCTTCGTCTCGTAGAAGTGGACCTTCTGGATATCGGCCCTTCCTCCATTATCGGACCATAGATCTATTTACAGATTCAGCTAAAACCTTTAGTTTTATTGAAACACCTTGATCACTGATGCTATAACTCAAAGAATTTCCAGAAAAAATCCTACAGGTTGTTCTTACAATAGAATGAAATAAATTGACAGTTGACGAAACTCTTTTGACAGTTACATGCAACCAAAAGCTTTTGGAGATTCTACCAACGTTAAAACAAAGCAAATTGTTCACAATCAAGTAGAAGGGAGAGGGAATTTGAATAAACAGCGCTACATTCACTTCACCAATTTATTATGATCCATTATTATAGGCTGGTACTTATTACTGACAGGTCTGTATAAATTGGTGGTTTTCCGCCTATTTATTGCAGCAACTTCAATCAAAATAAACAGATAGGCAGAACAAATATTTGTGAGTCGAAACCATTATTTATTATTTGTTTAGGGAAACGAAAGTTTGTCAGGATTTAATATGTACTTGGAACAATTAAACATTCAATATTAGACTTTGCCGTCTTAGCTCGCATTAACCGTAAGTTTAATATAACTGCTATTATTATGAATAGTAATTTAAATATCACAATACTGTTACAAGAACTAAACTATTACACTTCGGTTTGCTGATTCGCTGGGCTATGTCAGTGACTTTTCTTCTGAGTCACATCACATCATTTCTGATAGTCCTTTAGTATGGCCTAAAAACGACACACCGACCGTAGCCCGAAAGTTAGATAAATTTTACTATTCACAATTATTTACAACTCTATGCTTAAGTTTAATGAAAACAAAGCAATGTTAAGAACAATCATTAACTGTTTATCTTAGCAAAACTTGTATTGGGCAAAGTTTATGTTGATTCATATTAGTTACAATGTTGTTACAATTTTATGTGGCTTTGTTTACTTGCTTATCGACTCGATTGCCAAGTTTTAATGTGTATACGATAACGAGTTGGTTTTACTTCAACAAAAATAGTATAAAGATCTATTTCAGATGATTATTATCAGACCTTTTCTATTCTAAAAGGCAATGTCATCGCATAGTCGTATATTCTTGGTCATATATCAATACTGTATGATAGATGGAAGGAAAAATATCCACCTTAAGGAATAATTTATAATCGTGAACTCGAGGAGCTACCACGTACTGGGAGCTGGGAGCTTAGTCCACGAGGTGGAGTAACGATCTGATGATGAGCGTAGGAAGTTAGATGCGAGAAGACACAAACGATCCTTAAGGAAGAAATAAACAGAAGTGGATAATATCTCCCGGCTGACATAAAAATAATGTTTAAATTATTCTAAGAATAGGCAAACAAAATTAAATGTAAAGGGAAACATAAAGAAAAACATAACCCTTCTTTGGCAATCGGGTAAAAAGCAAGCATAAAAAATCCTTGGCACAAAAAGCAAAGGACAGGTGTTTCTGAATCGCACTGTGACTGACACAAAATCCACATTCAAATATTGCTGCAAAATTCGTCAAATCACTTACCCGTCTAGAAGCATCTCCCCTCGATTCTTGATCCAGTAATTGATCGTGTTGGGGTACGCCTCGACGTAGCACTTCAGCTTAACGTCTGTACCTAGAGGTGCTCCGAGCAACTGGTTTGGCACTTTCACTGTAGGGGCAACTGTCGGGAAACAAAAGAGGATCATCATGACTTGCTTAATAGCTTTGCTATACAACCTCCTTGGAATCAAAACCTCATTGGAGTCATTAGAACCAAATATCTAACCGCCACAGACTTATCTGACCCGGTGGCGGGGGTCGCTGTTGTCGAATTTAGTCGAGAAAACAGTAACAACAATAACATAACTTGATATTGACAATACAATCATAATGGCGACACTTACTTCCCATTTTGGCGACCGGATCAGAAAAGTTTGTGGCACTATAGTAGTTCGTTTTTGAATCAATGATAGCCTTTACACGTGACGCTTTTTTATGACGTCAATGTCAATGACGCGCAATTTTGGATACGCGCATAGAAATAATAGTTAAATGCATTTAACTATTATTACACATTTAACTATTATTTCTCGTGCAATTTAGTAAAATAGACATTTTTAGAGCAAGTATAAAATAAAACCAAACTTGAGAAGTCATTGTATATGAAAATAAGATGTTTTTTATAAATCTACACATTATTAGAATACTTAAGCTAATTTACAGTAAATGTTTTGCATGCTAAAAAAATATTTGGGAAAATACTAAAAATAAATCTGTTTGCTACGTAATTTGGGGATCTATGGAAACACAAAGCATTGAATATTTAAGGTTCATTTTTGTAGAAAGCAATAATAAAAATGTTTAAAAAAAAAATTGAGAAAACTAACATTGACAGTGTACCGACATAAAATTTATTTTAAAGGAAGGTATACGGAAATTTTTTCGAATACTGTTCCAGAAAATTAAAAAGGGCCGCAGTTTTCAAATCGGCTCGCGTTGAGATTGATCGTTTTAGATGTTGAGCGTCTCTGGCGTTAGTGTATGTGGTGTGATAAAGTGTGTTTAGTGTAGTGGTTCCTGTAGTTTAAGTTTAGGTGCCAGGATGGAGACAGCTGTTACACCATCAGGTGGTCTAGATTTATCGAGGTCCGGGATCTCCATGATATTGTAAATCTCTGATATAGCTGAAGGTCCAAGACCGAGAAGACGGCAGAGGTTTGTGCAGTTTTATTATTAACTAGTTTCTGATTTTACTACCTATTTTAATTATAAATATAATTCACACAATATCATCAATCACATACAATGTCCTCATAAAATAAAATGAAATCGCGAATGTAATTTTGATTGGATTCTCTCTCGCTCTCTCTCTAGTCAGTCTCTCTCGAGTTTGGAGGACGACAAGTCTTTCATTTGATCGCTCCATCTTGTTGGTGAACGATCGCGCGATCTTTTGCCTTCGGTGTTCCCAACTATAATCAGTTTTTCCAAACTATCGTGACCTCTGCGTACGGTGTGTCTAAATTTGGATGATAATTAATATTAAATGGTAGTGCTGTTCAGTTCTATGTCCATTAGTCGCCTTTTATGACACCCAAGGGAAGAGATGGGTTCGTAGTATTCTTTTAATGAGCCGCTACTACACTACTAGCACGGGTACTTTGAGACGACGATGAGTAAAATGTCGTATCGATAAAATCGATTAAAGTTCCATAACAGCAAAGACAAACCAGCTTCTGTATACAGTCGTGCGGGATTAGGACCCTAGCGGATTACGTTACTATTCATTGTATAGAGAAAATCACGTAGATATAACCTAAACAAAACGACAATTTCAACAATTCAATTTCTACCTTATTTTGTGCTTCACAACGTACAAAATTACTTGAGAATTTATGATAACCTCCGTGACACTGTTGACGGTGCAAAGAGGTCAGCCATCACTTTTAACAAAAAAAAATATTTCTAACTAGCTGTTGCCCGCGACTTAGACCGCGGTAACTATGGTTTTTTCACTATCCCACGGGAACCCTTTAATTTTCTGGAATAAAGAGTATCTAAGATGTTGACCAAGAATTTAAGGTATCACCATGCAAAATTTCATTGAAATCGGAGGCATTCGGAGATTAGCCTGTACAAAAAGACAGAGAAGCAAAAAAAATATTTTTTTTTGGTATTTTCGCTCTTTTTACATCCCTCTTTATTTTAAGTATTTTTCTACGTACAGACATTCGACCTCTACAGTTTAATTATATGTATAGATATTGTTAGCTGTTGTTATTGATAGCTGGACAAACATTAATGACGCTGCCAACCTGAGCAGGATGGCACAGGATAGGGATAAGTTCCGAGCATTCCGAGAGATGGTCGCTGACATCCGATGAGGACATGGCACACAAAGAAGAAGATAGATATTGTTGACAACATAATTTTGAAAGATTCTGAATTAGGACTATCTCTTTTGTTTACCCGACAATAATAGGTGAACACCACCACCGCTCGACATAATTATTTTAACAAAAATAGCAATGTGCCGTGCACTGTGGATTGGTGGGTCGATATGGTTGCAATAGCTTTTTTCTGCTATCATACACTCATATAATGTACATAAGTATGTCGCCTTATCATCTTCAGCCTATGCTCGTCCACTGCTAGACATTAGGTCTCCCCTAATGCACGCCACCGCTCTCGATCTTCGGCCGTACTCATAAAGCCAACCTACGAATATCGTCATCCCATCTTGTCACAGGGCGTCCCACACTGCGTTTGCCGAGTCGCGGTCTCCACTCAAGAACTTTACGACTCCAACGGTCGTCAGTGCTACGGCTGATGTGACGAGCCCACTGCCACTAAATTATACATACATATAACTATGCTTTTTTCATCATATGGTTGGGTTAAGGTTACTTCTCTCAATTACTACAATCCTTATTGATCACTTTCACTTCATCTACTCTAACAACAGTCTGCACACATTCTCGGCGATTTCGGGATTAATTGACCTGGCACCAAGAACGTCAATTGATCAAGGAATTTGTATAAGTATAATACACACAATTAACAAGTAGTATAATCCTCTTGCTGACGGCTGGAGGGACGTCGTTGGAGGCGATGCAGAGAAACGCCCCCATCTGCCGCCGGTCCACTCGCCATAGGGGTAGAGAACTGCCGACGTAACTCTCCACTGTGAGACAGAAATAAAAATAAAACATTAACATAATATTACATTATCATCACGCCTTTTTCCCAGAAGGGGTGAGCAGAGGCGTTAACATCCACCTATCGCCTGATATATTAAGTCCCCATGCAACAGGTAGCGAGCCTGGTGCCATGCACCGGGCACAATGTGAGGCAAGAAATAATAGGTCTTTACCTATGAAGTTGTCGTTTTGTATGGAGATTTTGGGGAACTGCATTTTCCATACTAAAATTTTTTCAGTTTTCTTCACAACGACAAATCCAAAGATAATAATATTTGGCATCTATCATTAGACAAGCTTTAGTAATATGTGTAATATCACACTTCATAAAAATTATTTATCGTTTTTAAGTGAATGCAAATAAAATGATGTATTCGGGAGGCACTTAAAAAGAGTTGTCTCCGTGTCCAATTTTAACACAATTAAACTTACAACAAATTATCAAAATAAATCAAAAGAGCTCAAAAATATAGTCTATTTTTAAACGAGGTAATTATTTTTTAGGAATACTCTGAATCTTAATTGTTACAGACAAAATACTAAGGTAGAAAAAAAACACCAATTTCATAGGTAAGGACCTAATATAAATAAAATTAAAGTGACGTCAGTTTTTATGTTTTCTTCGTGGCGTGACATCATACTGTGACGTGGTGGACATCACACTGACATCGTGACATGACATGAAGTGACTGACTTCGTGACATCACACTGTGACACACACACACACTGTGACGTGGTGGACCGATGTCATCATAGGTCTAACACGTCACAGTGTGATGTCATCATATACGTACGGGTCGATTGGGCCACACGGCGTTCGCGGTCAATAGATCATTTCTCTAAAATACCATTGATTTTCAAAACAAACATTGCTTAAACTCGCGATATCATTCGAATGGAAGGAGGTTGGCAATGATACTTTTGGGCTTGTTCATAGTGTGAAGTAGATATTTCAAAACAGGTGAATTTTGAATTTACGACGGCAGCGCCTGAATAAAATCAATAAAAATCTGACGTCAAAAATGAAGAGTGACGTTTAGTCGCAACGCAAATAGGGTCACAAAAGGTTTTATTCGACGCGACGTCATCAACTAGTGACGTATTCATCGTTGTGGAAATGGAGCCAATGAAAATGTTAGCCCTTTCAGATGTACGACGTGAGGATTTGCATTTTATTTTTGACGGGCTTATAAAGATTTACTGTCTTTTTTGTGATCCTGGATTTTCTGTGCGTGCCAGCTTCGTTGAAAACAGAGAGACAGAGAGAGAAAACATTTGCTTTAATCGTTAATATTTTCAATATGGTAAGGTTAGAAAGGTTCTCGAGTGGCAACGCACTCGCAGGTGCCTACTTACCTCCGAGTGCGTTGCCACTCGAGAACCTTCCATTAAAATATGCATATATAAAAGTCACGCACATTCTATTACCTTTATAGATGTATCTCAATGTTTCCATTCCCATTATATGCACTATTCTTGCCTCTGCATTTCATCATTTAGGCCCGGACTCTACCAAAGCGGAGAAGAGACGAGCGGAGAGATATTTTTAAACAGCCAATAGAATTTCGAGAAATCCAAAGATGTTTTGCACTGTGAATAACTAAATTCTATTGTTTTTTTAAAAAACATCTCCTCATAACATAAAAAAAACTCCTATCCGCATGTTTCGTCATGTTTCGAAACTGAAACGCACGGTTGCGTTTTGCTAGCAGAATACCAATAACGTTCGAACGTTAAGCGTTCGAAAGCGTTCCTCATGTGATTCAGATCAAAATAAAATAGCAGAATTGGCCTACAGGTAACAGCTTCAAATTTACAACACGCCTTCAAATTTACATTCCGTCATCGATCAGCATACTCTTATACATCTCAACATATTTTTTTTTCCCTAAAAAAGTCCTCGCACGGTGATAGTTCCTATGTTGCGGGTTAGTGTGCAGTGACCTTTAGATATACTTTTCTTCCACTCTTGAACAGAAAAAAATGGACGTACGGGAAACAAATTACTACTCCCATACGAGTACTCGCCTTTATTATGCCCAGTAATTAGCTATTCCGCTTTAGCGCGCAAGCGTACTCTCCCTAAATTAAGAAGGGTAAGTATGAAAGCACAAAGATAAGATAATCTTATGAGGCGACACCTCATAAAATACTGCTTTGTTTTAGGTTCTCTGACGATTTTCCGAAATTGTGGACTCTTAATTTAACTGCTGCTAAAATCTTAACATTATGATTTTTTATTTGTGTTGAAGTATTTATTTTTAAGGTTAACGACTATTCGACAGCAGCCTATATACGTCCCACTGCTGAGACAGGCCTTCCTCATGGAGAAACACATGAGGAGTATGGGCCGTAACACCACCACGCTGGTCCAATGCGGGTTGGTGGGTAGAAACTGCTAACGTGCCTTCCGAAGCACGGAGGAGCTCGAGATCACAAAGTCTTGGTCACTCATCCACGGCCTGACCATGGCGAAGGTAGCTTTGTTTTCGATCGAAGCCAAAGCGCACTGACCGCTATGCCACTGAGCTCCTCCTAACGACTATGCATGTATTATATTATGTCATTTAACCAACCATCCTTTTTTGTACATTTTTCTTCATTCCATTCTTATTCCTAAGATTGCCTAGAAGAGACCGCTCTTAAACTACAAGGCCATCTATTGTACAATTGTACTAATTGGAGTGCGAAGTTTTAGGCGAAATGTGAGCTATGTTTATCTTTAAGAAGCGTGATAAAATATGTTTTGTCAAAAATGTTTTATTTTCGTTATAGCTAAAGTACATTTTATAATATTATAACGGTGTACGAATACGATCCTTAACTCCAAGTAATACGGGCGTGAGAGGCTAAGAACTGCGGACCTGACGCCAATTTGTAGGCACACCTGCGACCCAGCATAAGGGATTTAAGACCAGTGCGGGGGGAGGGGGGCGAAGGTACACTCATAATTGGTGGATGTAAAGTCCATGTGAAAGGAATTAACATCAAAAGTGGTTATTTTTGTTGCTTATCATGCGGAATGTTTTGGATATTTCGTGGAATTATTTTTCAGTTTTCATCGCTTATTCAATTTTGTCGACCTGTGTGTCACAGTGACCGATGCAAGGCAACAGGCTCACCACCTGTTACACGGGGAACTTACGTTGAAATTAGTGTCAATATGAATAATGCTCAACCTTAAGAAAAAGTAACATATCTGTCGAAATGTGGGTGTTAAATATCTCTGCCTACTTCAGGGAAATAGGCGAAACAGGAGATCCAAACTGATTGAAAGGTACCAGTGCTGTTGGCGACAGACCTTCTCTTATACTTAATTTTAACCTTTTTGATACTATATTACCTTTTGACACTTTTTTGTATTTTGATAGCTTTGTCTTGTATTTTGTTTTATATTTTCAGTTAGTGTGTGTCAGTGGGCTCCGTTATTTTAAGCATAACGTTTATTATCATAATATGAAAATCCATAATTTTGAAAGGTATAATCATCAAAACGCATAAAATTGCGTCGCATAATTTTGAGAGTTCTAATATTGTATAGGCTAAAATTGTTTGTCATAAGTATTAAGAGGCATAAATTTGAAACGTACAACTTATGAAAAGCATAATGATCACAACGCATAATGTTTTTCTCTGCCTCAAATTGTTTACTAAATAAATTTCGATTGCACAAATATAGTTTTTAGGGGTCATAAAAAAAAATAACCTTAACCTAATATTTATCAGAACACATTTCCTTGGGATTGGTTCTTTTGAATCTGGGTGATTATTCGATTAATTTTAGGACTACCTTAGATTGTGCTAAATGAAATTAGGAATTTCTATAGTTATGCTTTATAATAATATGCCTTTAGAGAGTTATGCCACTTAAATTTAATGAGTAAGAAAGAATATGTGACATGATTGTTATGCTATTTGATGATTATGCCATTCGATGTATGACAAACGATGTTATGACAATCGACGTTATGCGAAAACATGCGCTCCCGTGTCAGTGTGATAAATAAATATCGTACTAATTAATTGTTGTGCTTTTATTGAGAAAGATAAATTCAGTTTACTCCTCAACAAGTGCAGTCGATGCCCATGCACTATTATCACAGAACGAGGCATTATTTTTCTTAAGTTTTTGTAGCTATTTGGATGTCTACTTAGCAGCGATGAACCACGACGTTTTGTCGGGGTGTTCGAATACGCACAGTACATGCGTCATCTATGTAAGAAAGGACATATTGAATTATTTTTTTTTTTCACACAATTCACAATTCTCACACAAATTTCACTTACTACTCACCTTTATCAAAGTCCCTAGACAAAGGTTTCTTCAGTAGAATAGGTTCGTGGTCCTCTCTTCTCCAAGTGATCTTCGGAGGGGGGTGACCAGTAGCCTTGCAGGTCAGCGTCGCATTCTCCAGCTCCTGCACCGACACGTCTGCTGACGTGTCATCGCTGATGATATCAGGTGGAACTGTAGGCAAAAAATATAATTTCAAGGCGCAATCCTATGGTTAAAAATCTCAGAGTAAACAGAACTGGAGTAGCCTTTGTCTAACATTCCCCTCTGCCAAAGTACAAGCATCGGATGCTTGCACGTTTAATAAAACTAGTTGAGCCGCCATTTTGACAGCCATAACATTGTAAACGTTGCGGCGATCAGAGCTCCCGCAAAAATGCCTGCCTGTGCTGTTTTTTGTTGTAAAAATAAATAGAAAACATCGAGTATGCTAAAAGATGGTGTCACCTTTTATTTGTAATTATAATTTTTAAGATTTCATGATTATTTACTTCATTATTTCTTGTTTTAGAATTCTACGATTTCAAATTTCGAGCGCTAGTCTCGTGGGGAGTGCGGCTGTGACGTTGTCAAAACGCACACCCCACGTGACTATTTTAAGCGTGTGTGTGCGTGAAATTTAAATTTGTGTGTCGAATTATGCATGTGTGCATTTGTAAAAACGTTGTGCGTTGTGCTGGCTTTAAGTGTAGTGGTAACCTCACCCCCCGCAAGAAATGGCAGAAAAAAATGTTTGAGAAATTGACCAATGGCTACTCCAGTTCTGTTTACTCTGAGTTAAAAATACATCGTGAGGAGATTGACTCATCAGATACCAGACTTCAGTCACAATAGTTTAGTCTATTGATCGTGACATCGCGAGATGCGATCCGGGATTAAAAGGGTTAATACTGGGTCTATACTGGTACATTGATGAATGTAAAACTAATAGAACAAAAAGCAGAAAAAAATTCATGAAAAAAATTATTAACTAATGATAAACCTCAGCCTATAAACGGCCCACTGCTGGGCACAGGCCTTTCTCATGGAGAAACACATGAGGAGTATGGGCCGTAACACTACCACGCTGGCCCAATGCGGGTTCATGTGTAGAAACAGTCGCAATTGCGACCGGGACCAACGTCTTAACGTGCCTTCCGAAACACGGAAAAGCTCGGGATTGCAAAGTTTTTTTCACCCATCTACACTACGCCACCGAGCTCCTCCTAGAATAACACCAGCTCCATGACTTAATGGAGCAGGTGTTATTCTAGCATCTAATGGTCCAGAAAAAGAGGCGGTTTGGATGCTGTTCTCTGTGGTCCTAGCTATTTCCGCCAACGTACTATCCTAATGTTTAGATGATTGTGTTGAGTTTTGTGCTTTATAAAAAAACTCATTCTCCAAAAATATTACTTTCCAGAAGATATGTGAATGTGTAAAAAGATATTCAGAACTAACCACGATAGAAATAACAACTATTATGTAAACCATTACTGTACCAATAAATGCCATCACGGCAATGGCCTTGTTAGCCAGCAGTGGTTGCAAATGAACGCGATTATCGTTGGCGATTGCGAAGATAGTGGCAATATCCCCGCCATTCTTAATAATCTTTGTTGAATACAGTATGATAATAATATGAACATTCGTGCACAATCTAAGTGTCGATGCGCTCATTCTATTCCAAGTTATATTTACATAACATTGCACTTAATGCAAATTGCAACACTTGCATTTCAAATTTTTTTGAGTAAAATAAAGCATAATTATGATTTTTGAATATTGCGCTTAAAATGGGTAAGAACTTACCGACCACGAGTCCTTGCCAGTATTATGGACTTATTTATACACTAGCTGTGCCCACGACGTCGTTCGCGTGGCTATTGATTTAACGCCGATAAAAGTTAACAAGAAGTGTTTGTGTGTTTGTTAACGCTGCATTGTTATTTACAAAGTGCTAACATTACATTGCTACCTCTTATTAGCAAAATGTTGATTATGAATAGTTGAACTAAACCTATTATTATTAAAATAATGAAAATAACATTACTTGTTAGTGGCATCTGAATAATTGTTGTCATGGTGGTAAATCTCCGTTGTCATGTCATTATTTTTTAAATTTGAGATGAAATTAAATTTTAGCAGATATTGAAAACCACGGTTACACCCTCGCGGTACCCGTTCTCATGGGAGTATCAGGGTAAAAAGTAGCCTATGTCCTTTCTCAGGCTATCTGTGTACCAAATTTCAATGGAATCGGTTCAGTAGTTTTGACGTGAAAGCAAGAAAGACAGACAGAGTTACTTACGCATTTCGAATATTAGTACGGTTTTAAAAATAGGTATGACCACGGAGATTCGAGTCTCGAAGATACCAGTATTGAGTAGGCGACAAAGGGTATAATATCCCTTGTTTATTAATTATTTCGAATCGATTATTCTAGCCTAATCTTATTACTCGTTAATCGTTTAGTCAGGTGTTTCAAAAAGATCCTCGTTTATAAATATTATTTTCTTTAGGTTTCTTTTAAGTTAGGAATATCTCTTTGAACTTACTTTAAAGTAAAACAAAAATAAACTATACGGTATTTAAGGAGGACAGCATCAAGCATTGGCATTTACAGGAAAACCAAAGAGAAATAATCACTACGTTAAGGAATACCTTGTAACAAGGCGCTATATCAGTATTAGCGACTATTTGCTGTTATTGCGCTCATCTCTGGACATTTTCTCTTTGTTTTTGTTTTTAAACTTATCATCTGTCTCTTTTTCATTGTTTTTGGTCTCCAATTTTATTCCAATCAGAGTCACCGTCTGGAGCGATTGCCTCGACGCCATTATAAAAATATTATAAAAATTAAATGTTGATAGTACAATTGTAAAATATATTTTAGTTTTGTTATTCAATTATAATAAATTATTATTATTAGTATTATTATTCATATTTTATATTAATGGAAATATTTAATTCATATTTTAGTTAATAAACTTTAACGATAAATGCTTAAAATTTTCAAATAACATTTCCAAGGCACTATTGTAAGTAGCCCTACCTTTGATAATATCTCAAAGTTTTATGTTCAGTGATTTGTGAAAAATACCTTTTTACAAATTGTTTCAGTGTGCCTTAAGTTTTTTATAAATACAATACAATAAGAGACGACATCTCCGAGTATTATTTCTACATCTCCATCTACCACGTCACAACCTGGATACCCAAAGTTAGTTTAACTTTAGATTTGCGGACTAGCTTGAAACGAGAAAACGGCAAATGAAAGTGGACTTAAATAATAGATAACTTAAGCTCAAACTAGATCAGTATATGCAGTCAAGGATTGTTGACTATCTAATTTAAATCCCGGATGAGTGATATTTTTTCCCTTTTTATAATTGTCTATTTTATAATCTATAAAGAACTTAGAGGGATATTCAATGGACGTCGCACGTGGAACGTTTGGGAAAGATTTGCGACTAAACAATTACAGATATAGTGCAGTTATCTATAAGGGGAGTAATTAATTGGGCAGCAATATATAAATGTATAAAATACGGAAATGTTTAAAATACAGAAATGTATAAAATCTAGGAAAAGAATCAATGAAAGATCAAGGATCAATCCGTAGGAAATGTAAAGGTTATTTTTTATGACCCTTTTGTGCAATATTTGTGTCATCAAAGCATATATTAAACAATTTGCCAGCAAAGAATACATTTGAGTTGCTGCCCAATTAGGTATTCTGGTGACAAATTAGAAATAATGGACTTAGAACTGCACAACATCCAACAGTTTATAGCAGCGACGGGCTCATCACCCGTCACGTTTAGTGCAGTCACTGCTTGGTGAAGCGCAGGCTATGGCAATGGACTGCTTCAGCCTAGTCTCTAACTAACTCTTATGGGATAACAGTCGTGATTATATGTATGTGTGTAGGTTCTTAAACAGCTTAACCTTAGCGCTGCTAGCTCTGGAACTCTCAAAACATTACATTACATTATCAGCAAAACTTTAGCGCATAAATTAAACTACACTTTGGAAATTGCACCGATAGGTCTAAATGGTTTTATTACTCCCCATACGCCAACAAATGCTGTTTATTACAAAAATAAAGTCACATTTCATGATAAAACTCTTAATTATTGAAGTTGAATCTTCGAGGGATCGTTTATAAGCCTATGGGTTCCACTTCGAAGTAAAAACAAAACTTCTTATCAAGCATTAGCCCAAAACATTTCCACCAAAGTTGTGCAAGGAAAAATCGACCAATGGGATTACATTTCCCAGTCACTCAAAATGAAGTGATCTTATTGGTTAAATTTCCCTTGCATACCGCACAGGTACCTCGTATAGCACTGGTGTAAAAGTGCGTGTTACATTATAGCGGCAGAGGTTACAGAAGTTCTTTTTGTAGTTTCAATACATTATACCAAGTATATAAAACCGAGAACGTATTACACTTCAGTAATTCTTATACTTAATAAATGAACAAACAAAACATATCATCACGCCTTTTCCCCGAAGGGGTAGGCAGAGGTGATAACACCCGTATTTTGCCAGATAATAATATGTGAAGCCCTTATGTAACAGCTGACATAATGTGAGTGTAGCGATATTCACAATGAACTGTACATAAGTTGTATTCGAACTCAGTGGTACAGGCGAAGAGATCAAACCCGCGATTCCTGCGGTCTCTCGAACGAGTAGTGCCCAGTCCGTCCCAACCATATAAGTTTTGTTGTTTATGGTATAAATACTTAAATACCATTTTAAATCCTCCTGCCTTAGTAATATTAGACTTTAAAGCAGAAGTGTTAAACACCCACATTTAGCCTCATACATTATTATCTTTGTTCCTATGTAATAGTTGGCTAATCTGTTACCATGCACCGGGATGTGTGAGGCAAGCAATATTCACAATTAACTGTAATTAAGATGAAGCCGCTTCGGGCTACCAACCTCTTTGGGCACTAGTCGCACGGGCCGCTCACGCAAAAACAAAAGAAGATAAAAAAAAATGTTTCTTAACGTGCCCCGTGCACGTGTACATTTAGCGTTACTACGACTCTTAAAGATCGAAAATAAAGAAGATTCTGTATTATCTGAGCTGAGCACCTACAAAAGCTGCCCCGCCATCGCCTCCTCGTGCCGAGTAAAGGTAAGTTCCGAATAAAACCATTCTGTTATTCGTGCTCCGGACGCAAAATTCAAAATTGATTAATTAAAATCTAAACGTTGAGATTTCTATTCATAAGTTTTTATTTAAACTCAGTGGTACAGAACTGTGGCATAGAACCCGCTACCTCTCGAACGAGTAGTTGCGTTTTCCCAACTCGGCTACCGCTACTGTACTTCAAAATAAATAATATGTTTAGCAATGCCATTTTTCCGTACCGCCCCGATACCGGCCACGTCTAAACTGGGCGATAAATGTTATACCCGAATCGCCTCAACAACGGTCTTGCCAATTTTAAGCGCGAAAACTTCTAAACCAGCCTCCTTTGAAGGGGAAAAAAGTATATTTTCACAATATCGTTCTGATTTATCGCTCCCGTCTGGAATAACACGGGGTTTTTGCTCTAACCGCCCTCTTGCATTAACATTCCACTTTAGGCGGAATTTCGTTGCTTGGTAAAGTTGTTTGTGACTGTACTGAAAGTATAACTTTACGAGGTTTATTTAAGTGTACTGCCGCGCGAATTGATTGAAATGCCGCTTTGCGCATTTTTAGTTTGGTTGTGGTTTATGATTGTGCTTCGTCAAATGTACAGATATACATTTACATAATAACCTTCACCTATCACCTATCAACTAGTCCCATTGACAAAGTTGACACAATTGCTTTTAATACAAATCGTTATTCTTGTGTTGTCTATGTATATGTTTATCTGTGGTCGAATGTATGTTTGTACGATCAACATTAGATACATAACTGGCTACATTGAAATAGTTTGAATGTAGGTTACACGTATAGTCGATTTTTCTTTTTTAATTATATGTATTGTTACACTCTATATTTTGTTCCGTAAATAATTAATGTAAAGGGAGTCTTCCCATGTCAACCTGTCGGTAATGAACTGACAATAATGTTGTTGTATTTACATTTTTTTGTTTCGTGTATCACGCGTGTAGGTACCTATAATTTATAAATTTATTTTTAATGCCCATAACACTAAAAATGTACATTTGGAGTATAATGCAAAATTGTTGTCTGCAAGTCTACAAAATTGTTGTCTGCAAGTCTAGTCTCTGATTAAGCTAAGCAAAAATTTTGTGTGGCATCGTTATGATTGCTTATTTTTACATAAATATGTAAAAAAACGATTTCAACATTCAAATCGGAATCTAAAGTAATTAAGTACGCTCGCTTTAAATCGACATAGACCGCTTAAGCTGGCTTACGCGCGATATCAATGAGTATTTCGATGTGGTTATATTCAAATTTGTCAGTGTGTGTTACTTTCAACCCGGCCATCAAAGCTTCTACAATCTGTCGATCAAACCTTCAGAGTATCGAACTTTTATTTATACCGTTCACGATATCGAAGTGCAAATACGTGCCAATCAATCATGTCGGATTTAACAGCGTAGAGGAAGAAATTAAGCTTTTATTGACATTTTTGCGACATCGTAATTTATATTCCAGTCGCTATTTTCAAGGTAAAAGAGTTTGAATTGAAACAAAGAAAATAATAAGGGCTTGATGAAAGATTACAAATAATAAAAATTGGTTTCGAGTGGACGAGTTTCCGATTCCAAGTAAGGAAGAATAGTCATCTGTGACCCAGGCCCGACACGAATGAGACCTATCTCATTTTTTTGTTATATTCAATATAGCATAAATATATAATTTTTATATGCAATATTAGTCGCTCACATATAAATATTTTGCTTTGTATTATTCTCAGGCTTAGTATGAAAATGATAGGGAAACTATTTTTTCAAAACATCCAGACTTATATAATAAAACAATCTAGAAACATTTGTTTCCTTATATACTTTTCATACTGCGCCTAAGGAAAAAAACAAATCAACGTATATGTTAACCACTTATATTCAATATAAACATTATTTTAATATTTATGTTACACTGGTCATGAAAAAAAAAATGTCTCATTCTTGTCGGGCCTGGGTAAATTTTGTATGGACCGTGACCTCCTTTTGATTGATTGAGAGATTCTCCTTTTTCAATCAAGCAGCTCTCAGTCCGATAGTTTTCAATCTCCAAAGCTTAACTTCTGTACAAACAGGAGGGTTATTAAATTTTACTCATGAAAGGCAGTATACATAAGCCTTTCAACTTTTCCAATTCATTAAACAATTGCCTGGAAACTGAATCCTTTTCTTCATTATAAAATATTGATACTCTATTTACCGTTCTCACTAAATGATGTAGATACCGCTTAGACGAAGCCATTATAGATTTTTTCGAAAATCTTTCGTATTTAAAATAAGATCCCTGATAATATTATCTACAGATAGATAAATTAGGGGAACTTTAATAGTACACAGACATCTCCCCATTAATAATAAGTTATGCTAGTAGAGAAAAGCGATTATGCTAGTAGTGGCGATGGACAAATAATGCGGAGTGAAAAAGAACACAGTGACGTGGAATGTTAAATAAGACTTGAAAAATCGATGACAAATTGTGTTAATGAGAAAAATATTAGGTCCTTACCTATGAAATTGGTGTTTTGTATGGAAATTTTGGGGAATTCTGCATTTTCCATACAAATTTTTTTTTTAGTTTTCTTCACAACGACAAATCCAAAGATGATAATATTTGGCATCTATCATTAGACAAGCTTTAGTAATATGTGTAATACACTTCATAAAAATTATTTATCGTTTTTAAGTGAATGCAAATAAAATGATGTTTTCGGGAGGCACTTAAAAAGAGTTCTCTCCGTGTCCAAACTTACAACAAATTATCAAATTAAATAAAACGAGCTCAAATATATGGTCTTTCTGAACAACTACACAAACATTTTTATCAGACTCGATAAAACACTTCTTAAGATCCGTTTATTATTTGCAAGATGACATAAACGGCGTGACAAGAGGAGTAAAAGATAAAGAAGGAATAAAGCGGCAAAATTTTCAAATAAAAAGTAAATTGTCAAAGTTTGCGCGCTTATGGACGGTCTCGCGCCTATTGGAGTCGCGAAGTGCCCAGAGCACGGCGTAAACGCAGTCAAGTACAAAAGGGCGATGACATATTGTGTTTGGAAGTTTTTGAATTGACTGTATTTTTTTTGTTATTCTTTTGTTTTTCATGCCAGCATAATCAGTAACAACGAATAAATAACTTCTTATAATTCCAGGATAAGTAAAGAGATTAAAGATATTGATACACGTGACTTTGGATACTATAGTTTTACTTTATATTACAGTTGTTGGATACTATAGTCTATTTTTCAATTTGTCAGAGTGATTTGACAGTTTGGAATAGCATCAGTGATTTTGAATTATTTAGGGTTTAAATCTATCTATTAGTGTTAAAATCTAAAATCAATATTTTTTTTTATTATTCAAAGTGAAATGTTCAGCTTGGAATATTATAGCCAAAGATATTTCAAATTATTTATCGCTAAATGACATTCCAAATTGTCAAATCTCTTTGACTAATTAAAAACGTACTATAGATTGATATAGACAGATATTAATAAGTTTTTACATAAAACTTAATAGAACGTTAAATATTGGTGTACTTAACAAGGATGGCACACATTATAATTCCAAAGACAAATAAGAAAGAAAAACAAAAGTCGCTCAACATATCAGAACACCGAAATGCGATTATATCCAAAATGGATCTGTATTTGAATTCGAAATTTTAAATAACGAATGGTAAAAGCGGGAGTAATGCATTATCATCTTCTGAAATCAGACACGTGTCAGTACACTTAACTCAATCAGGAAACCGACACGACGCGTTATGAAATTATATACCGACTGTTCCTCTTAGCCCGCAAAGGAAATATAAATAAAAATTCAACATATTCCTTGGTGAGTTTGAAATAAATAAAGTTTGCGGAACTTCTCCACTCGGCGAGGACAGACTATAGCTACATACAGCTATAGCGAGTAAACTTTCTGTTATACTTAATATTGAAGTTCTTATGAAACCATCTTTATTGAACTATGGAAAACTGGTTATTGTAGAAGAATTTTGATGCGGAAACTTGTAGAACAATAGGGAAGTTATCGACTTTCGAATAGAAATGTCCGAGTAATCCTCTACGTATGACTTCCTGAAATTTGTAGATAGAATAAGTTAACGTATTCTTTTTGAATTTTATTCGGTATCTGTGGTAAATAATGGCCTGGTTTTCGTCCGACCAAACCCAATTTTTGTATGGCTATATTCGCAAAAATACATTCTTGCTTGATATTTTTAGGTTACTTTTAGGATGATGACGTGGTTTGACGTACAGATACATTTTATTATTATTTCTTTGAGTTACATTTAAAAAACATTTAAAGAAGTGCTAATATCAGTCGAGAGATGCCCACTATTTTTTTTAATATGACTGGTAAACTCTTAGCTTTCATCTCACCTGATGGTTAGCGATGGAAGCGAGCTTCAGCTGTAATCCCTAACAAATGAGGAACTGGCTATCTTACCTCTGTTTGCCGGAACACAACAATCCTTAAAACATTGTTATTATGGCGATAAAGGCTTAGAAGTCCTACCACCAATCAAACCAAGCAAAAAAGCCCCTGCCCCCGTGGGAATTCGAACCCCGGACCTCCCGATTTACACCCGGTGGTGTCAACCCCTAGACCAGTTGGTTACCCCATGACCTGCAAGATAACTGCGCTTGGTGCTCGTCTCTCAAAGACGTTATAATGTCAACTGCAAGATAACTGTGCTTGGTGCTCGACACTCAAAGACGTTATAATGTCAACTGCAAGATAACTGTGCTTGGTGCTCGACACTCAAAGACGTTATAATGTCAACTGCAAGATAACTGTGCTTGGTGCTCGACACTCAAAGACGTTATAATGTCAGCTGCAAGATAACTGTGCTTGGTGCTCGTCACTCAAAGACGTTATAATGTCAATTAACTTTTTTATATTTCCACAACCCACAAATTCACAGTTCGACTTTTGAGGCAGAATTATTTAAAATAAACCCCCTATACAAAACTTGTTCAATAGAGTCTACTCAACAATACAACATGACGATCGCTTTTCATCGCCGCGCTGTGATGACACGAGCAAAAATACAGAATGAATAGGACCGAATTGGGTGGAGAACTAATTGAAATAAACAAACACTGTATATAAAGATTATTAATCAACAAGTTCAACAACGCATCTGACACTGGGTTTGGTATTATAAATCAAACGAGATGAAAACGGTTGTTAATTTTATACGAAATGATCTTGATGCAGATGCGGATTTCTAACTATACGCAACAACGTTATAAGTGCAAGAAAAAAGAAAATAGAAAACACACAAGCACACATACACACATAAGCACACATACAAACAGGCGAACATGCTGCTTTAACATGTGACACGATCTAAAGTTACATTATTATTTGTCAGTAATTTCACCAGCTATCTTACTCTTCAAACCCGAACGCAGCAATACATGTTGCTTGCAGCTTTGATAACTAAATCAATGCATGCGACTTAGTTCCGAGTTTCACTCTGATCTCCTGAAAATTTTACTTCAATGTAATTTTTTATGACACTGTCACTCCAATGATGAAAAACCAGAAAGAAGAAGACCTAGGCGCACATTTACATAGGCCAGGTGAAAATTATCCGAAATGGCCGAGCATGTACAACTACTGTTTAATGAAAGTAGATGGAGCGAAAGAAATTAAGGACCGTAGCAAAGGAAGAGGAGTAATCTCGGCCTACCCCTATAATAAATAAACTGTTGTTTTTGTATAGACATATGTATTCTATAAATATATATTATTTTTTTATCTATTTCTTTTTATTTTATTATATTAGTATTTGAATTTTAGTTTTTATTATCTTAATATTTTTTTTTCCTCTTTTGCACTGGTGTCTCTTCCCTCTCCTTACTAAATCTCACACACCTGTGATAGGTTGGCTGGCAGAGATCTCTATTAGAGATAAGTCCTCCTTTGCTTTCTTTTTGTATTTACTACAATTTTGTTTATTTGTGCAATAAAGAGTTTAAATATCTTCAGAAATTCACACCCATCAACTAGCCCCATTTTAAGCAACTAATGCTGTTTGTGTTACGGATACTAGATAACGGATAAATATACTTAATAGATATATACATACAAAAAATAAGAAAATATACAATACATACAAACATCAAAGATGATGAGATGGATCTCTCGAGATGGCGACTCCTTGAGACCGGCGTACTGACTACTCGACGACGGAGGTCGTCAAATGGAAGAAGGACATGAGAATATATGAAGTATGTAATGCAAGTAAGAATTACTTCAATTAGAAAAATCAAATATGCCAACATTACATAAGTCCTCAATTATATTCCAAATACTCTAAAAGTTTACCACATCCCGAATCACACCTGAACAGGCCCGTTTAACCCCACTTACTCCTTGTCTAACCAAGTGACACCCGAATGCAATAAAGTAGGGGAGAGTTAGAAATTGAAAAAGAAATCTTGGCGAAGCCAACAAATGCAAATAGCGAGCCGAACTGCCGAACCCAACTCTGAAACTTAATAAATTACGTTACGTAAACCCACATTGCGGTTCCGTTATGAATTTTTTTACTAGCTACTATGGGAACTGGGTACTGGTGGTTAAGAAAATGTTATAAATTTTATACTATTCCAATCAGCAGATTGTGTATGTTATTAAGTTGGTAAATCTCGACCAGCTGGTTCCGTGTGCTTTTTATGAGACAATTATTAACTTTACTGAAAGAGCAATTTTTGTAATTGTAGAAATTAAGAGGAGCTTATTGGGAGAAATTTTGTATGCAATTATTTAGTAACATATCGTGCTAATATTAGCATTGTACAGAGCCGAAGCTGGTCTCGTGTTATAAATACATACATACATATAATCACGACTATTATCCCCTAAGGGTTAGCCAGAGTCTAGGCAAAAGCACCGCAATAGCAGTCCACTGCCATAGTCCGCGCTTCACCAAGCAGTGACTGCACTCAGCGTGACAGGTGGTGAGCCCTACGCCGCTACAAGCTATTGGATGTTGTGCAGCTGTAAGTCCATTAGTCGCCTTTTACGACACCCAAGGGAAGAGATGGGTTGGTAGTATTCTTTTAATGAGCCGCTACCACACGAATCATATATATATAATAAACACTGAAACCTGCCTCTTGAATTACACTGTCTATTAAAAAAACCGCATCAAAATCTGTTTTAGTTATAAAAATGGATAGACAATCGGAAGTAATTTGTTTTACATTGTTAAGAGATATAAAAAAAACATACAAATTTGTGTAATAAATGTTCAATTTATGCCAAATGTTCAACTATTGTTATTTTTGTTTAAATTTTAATTTAATTTGGTTTTTTTATTTGTTTTTTTTTGGCATCCACGGAAGACCAGCATCGCGGGTAATTCCTCGACACATGCTGTGTTGAGACCAATTTGGCAATTTAAAATTATTTTGTAATGTTGTATTTGTAATTTTGTAATGTATTTTTTTTATTATTGCCAAATAAACATTTTTCTTTTTTTATATATAAAGTTGTTACACCGTGATATTACAGCATAATACCCTCTATGAGAGATTGTCCTACACATTGAATGTAAAGCCAAGAGGATCAATCAATGACACATCGGTACAGTATGTTACTGACCGCTGTAATTAGATCAATATTAATGTAATTGCATGTCACATTTACCTAGACGATGTCGTTACGTAGGTACTCTTGTTAAACATGGTTCGTGTCTACTTCAATTATAGACAGTTCCAATACTTTATAAGTAATTTGCTTTAAAAATTTGTGATACTTTTCTTTCGATCAATTTTCGAGAGATTAATTGTCTTACGAACAACACAAGCAAAAAAAACGGTTTTAAGAATAATATTATTATATTATTATTATTACAAAACCGTAACTAAACGCTGGTTAAAAATAAAACCATGTTATTCGAGTCAAAAACTTGCGCAAATTTCGATCAAATTAATATTGAAAGTTTGCCTAAGTATTAAGCTGCCTGTTCACTGAAGCGGAGAGGAGAAACTGAGTTTGTGCTGTGTCGAAATGAACCAATAGCATTGCTTGAAATCTCGATTAACCAATAGCGTTGCTTGAAACCTCCACTCCACTCCCTGGCTCCGCGTTGGTGGACAGGTAGCCTTAAACTGCTTAAACGTAATGATGTCAATAACCTCGAAAGGTTAACGATAATGAACTAAATAATTCAAGTCAACCTTTACAGCCTGCCAATGACATTGAGATAGCTTCAGTTTTCAGTAAATTTAATTAAGGTACAGATTATAAACTTTTAGTTTAATGTTCGTTCTATAAACAATCTATAATCTATCTATTGTTCGCAAAAATACATACAGCAAAACATAAAACCTAAATTTTTGAAGTCTGCTAAAAATAATGTTGTTTAAAATTTAAGTGGAAAAGAGTTATAATAACAAAAATGCCAAAAAAACGGTATAAATGGTCTGTTAAAAAGAGTCCACTTACAATATTTAAAGACGTTATTGTAAGACTCGCCGCCAAGAAAATGACGAAATTTATCATTTACCTGCAAGCCTAATTCAGTAAAATACTAGCTAGCATAGTGGCTTTGTCTTTAGTTATTGTTTTAGACAATTTATTTTACGCCGTGGTCAGTATTTGAATAGGTGACCAAAGTTTGTGATCTCGATTTCCTGCGTGTTTCTAAAGGCTTTTTAAGACGTGAGTTTCAGTCGCTGTTGCGCCCGTTCCTAGAACCGAATCGAATCCTAGACCAATAGCGTCAATGAAAACGCCAAAATAAGTGACGTCAGCTTGACAAAGTTAAATTTGCGATGAAAATTCGAAGCGATATACATCAGCTGTGCCGCCAGCCGCCATGTTACTAAATTGTCTATGATTATTTAACTATCTTAGGGCGAATTCGACCAAATTGAGATGAGTTCACACGATTAGTCGAATCTGCCCTAAGGGCGTAGCCGATTAGCTATACTAGTTTTTTCATGTTTGGCTACACACGAGTAATATTATTTTAATGGATTACGCAGTTTTTCGCGTACGAATGTGTCAATGTCTCGTTTGACATAGGGCAGACTGGACCAATCGTTTCAGCTCAGTTTGGTATTCCCGTGTTACTAATCTCAATTTGGTCGAATTCGCCCATAGTAATATTTGAAAATTGGACTATTGGACAAGCTGTCATATCATGGCATCATAAGTTTTCGCCATATCCATAGTACGACAGAGTTACAACAAATTGTACAAAATTAATTACATAATTATATTATTTAATTTGTACGTGCTATTTAGTAGCGTATATTAAATAAGTTTTCGTTGAAAATGTTAGTTTGGTTCTACCATTCACTGCAGAGTAATAGCCATCGCGTGACTTATCATATAACCACACGAAAACCCAAGACAATACCTAGTAATGAACACGAGATACAGAATGAACCTTACACATTTATATTAAAGCTTTAAATAAAATGTACGTGATTATTTATTTCCGAATGGTTCATTTAATTTTTGAGCATTTAATATTAGGGGTTAAAGTATGAAATTGTCTTTTTGTATGGAGATTTTGGGGAAGTCTGCATTTTCCATACTAAACTCTGATTTCTCTACAACGACAAATCGAGAGATAATAATTGTTGGCATGTATCATTAGACAAGCTTTAGCAATATGTGTGTGAACACGCTTGATAAAAAATATTCATCGTTTTTATGTTAATAATAGGGGTTCAAGTATGAATTTGCCGTTTTTTTCTCTCTTAGTATTTTGTCTGTAACTATTAAGTTTCAGAGTATTTTAAAAAAATAATTACCTTCTCCTAAAATATACCATATTTTTGAGCTCTTTTGGTTTGTTTTGATAATATGTTGTAAGTTTAATTGTGTTAAAATTGGACACGGAGACAACTCTTTTTAAGTGCCTCCCGTGTACATCATTTTATTTGCATTCACTTAAAAACGATAAATAATTTTTATGAAGTGTGATATTATACATATTACTAAAGCTTGTCTAATGATACATGCCAAATATTATTATCTTTGGATTTGTCGTTGTGAAGAAAACTGAAAAAAATTTAGTATGGAAAATGCAGACTTCCCCAAAATCTCCATACAAAACACCAATTTCATAGGTAAGGACCTAATAATTGAGAACGGAGTAAACATTCAATTCCACCAATTGAGCCTACTGTTCCATTTTGAAAAAATCTTTCAGTGTTGAATAGCCTATTTATTGAGGAAGGCTATAGGCTACATACCATCACACTATCTCGAAGTAACTATTCTACGCGAAAAGCTAGTAAACTATAATGCTATGCTTGTCAAACTGTTTCTGTTTTTCCTAAAAGCATTTGCGCTAGTGTCACGTGTGTAGTTGTGTGTATAGATTTTGGAGTTGTCCGTAGACCAAATAACTTACAAAAGCGCGAGAGGGAATGGTAACTTTCATAATCAATATTTTCGTCATAACGGCACAATAAAAAAAAGTTGATACGTTATATTTTTTTTATAATCAGCTCAGTAAATTTCTCAACACCACCTAATGGTAAGCAGTAGATAAGTCCATAGGTAAGTAGTTCTTTTTTAATTTACGTTTGTTTACATAGGTATTTTTTGTGAGAAAAAGAAATCCCTTTGGCCTAATTGTCAGACAGACAAGCTGCATATAGTAGCCGCAAAACACAATATATAACACAACTCCAGAACGCATCCATAACAGCAGTAGGGATATCCCCGAATCACTAGGGACTTCCCCAAGACAACGAATTACTCGAACAAACTTCTACTTGTACACACACGTTTGTGTTTTGCTTTTTACGATGCATCAGTGTGAGTGAGGTTTTCTTTTTGTTTATTTACACAACGGCATAAAATATCACGTTCTTGGGGAATACAGATAACGCTCACATCCACGATCAGCCTTATCATCACATAACCAGGTGAGTAGAAGGCTAAGAGCTTGCCTCTCATGAAAGTATAAAAACGTCCATATACCCGAATGCGATAACTATTATTACGAATATCGTCCTCAGACTATATACGTCCCACTGCTGGGCACAGGTTTTCCTTACGAATAAACACATGATGAGAATGGGCTGAACACCACAACGCTGGCCCAGTGCGGGTTGGTGGGTAGAAACGGTTGTAATAGCGAACGAAACCAACGACTTTAAGTGCCTTCCTAAGCAAGGAAGAGTTTGAAATCACAAAGTTTTGGTCACCCATTCAAGACCTGACCGTGGCGAAGGTAGCTTTGCCTTCGATATCGAAAGCTAACACGTACCAACCGATCTCCTCGAATATCGTACAAAATATCGCATTATTCATAAATTTCAAGACAGTGGTAGCGCCATTTGCTGTAGGACAATTAGGCCAGTACTCATTGATACCAATAAAATATTTTCATTTCATTTCATTCCACTCGTGAATCAGCCAGACTAAATGCTTCCACAACAACCAATCACACTGCGGTATAAATTTGTTTGCTTTTTCGCCGTTCGCCAACTTATTCTTACCGCACCTACTTATAACATTGCCTATCTCTTATCAAAAGGGAATAAAGACCTGTCAAATAAAACATATTATGTATACATATGTTTGCACATGACTGTACTTTAGTTTTATCCTTGTTTTGTTTATTTTATAGTCTATAAATCGGTACACCTGGTGGCACCAGTCGTGACCGGTTGACCGATCGATCACTTGCCCCAGAAATGGATATAGAAGGGTGTGGTTGAGAATGTAACTTGTGCTATTGTCATGTGAAGTACTCGGGTGGATTAAAATAATGAAGTTTGGTATGGTTTCGAGGAGTTCGGTGGCGTATAGTGGAGCTTTTCATCGTCATCGTCGACACGAGGAAAATACAGGTGAATAGGACCGAATTGGGTGGAGAACTAATTGAAAAACAAACATTGTTCATTTATTTATCAACAACGCATCTGACACTCAGTTTTTTTAATGGCAGCTATTTGATACTGACATAGAAGGGGGCTATTGGACTACGCCCTATCTACGTAAGTATGATTTTTGTTGTATTTGAATTTTGATTTGTTTTTTATTTAATTTATGTATTTTGTTTGTCGTGGTGTAAAATTTCACCACTACCTATCATTTGAAGAATTTTTTTTTTCTGATAATTAGTATAAGGAAACATTTGTATTTTATAAAATAGTTTGGTTGAATGTCATAAGATTCCTGACTAGATTTGAAATATATGATTTGAAGGAGTTTGTAGTTGTTTCGTTCTTGATTTCTTTTAAACGGGAAGGGTCTATATTATAGTTGCAGTTACTAAAGTGTTGCAGCCTTTCGCTATTAAAACGAGGGCGGGAGGAGTAAAGATGATCAAAAGTTTGGTATTATTAATAAAACGAGATTCAAAATCAAAAAATCAAAAATATCTTTATTTTATAGGCTTGATATACAAACACTTAAAAACGTCAATTTATAAATAAGTGAATCTACCACTCGCTCGGAACGCAGACATCCCCGAGAAGAGCGAGCCAGAAACTCGAGGGTTGCTCTTTTTTTCACATTTTTTACAATTCTTGTTTTTTATAAATGTTAGGCTAGTACAATCAAGTGGGTGAGCATAGATATTATGAACATAGACTTTTAGCATTATAATCATTATATGAGCACTTGAAACAATGAACGATGTTGAAATTCGCCATGCAATTAAGATAAAAACATCCCACATTACGAGTCAGCACAATATGTAACATAAAGACGTGTCAATCTGTCCACGCATTTTTATCGTCCAAATATTCCTGAACTGTATAGTAACCCTTTTTTATTAAATTTTGTTTGACACATAGTTTGAATTTGTGTAGAGGCAGTTCAGTTAAATTTGGTGGTATTTTATTATAAATGTGTATACATTTCCCCATAAATGACCGACTTTTCTTATGAAGTCTAAAGTTTGGAACAGCGAGTTTATTTTTATTCCTAGTGTTGACATTATGAACATCACATTGTTTTTTAAAAATGTGTAAATATTTTTGAACATATAAAATATTATCAAAATTGTTATTAATATCAAGAAGAGGCAGCTCAACAAAGGTTTTTTAATTCTCCCTATAGTGGGATGGCAAAGAGAACTAAGCCCATAACAGCCATGTCTTTCGTAATTATGTATTCAGTAATTTACATTGAAATGCAAGTGTAATACATTTCAATTTTAACCGCCTCTCTGGTCTAGTGGTTCACACCATCGGGTGTTAATCGGGAGGTCCGGGTTCGATTCCCCATGGGGGCAGAAGTTTTTCTGCTCGGTTTAGTTGGTGGTAGGGCTTCTGAGCCCGCCTGGCTAGCTACCACTGTCTTACTTAAATCTGTCGCCATAATAAAAATGTTATAAGCATTGTTGTGTTCCGTCAATCAGACGTAAGATAGCCAGTTCCTCAGTTGTTGAGAATTACAGGTGAAGCTCGCTTCCACCTTCGGCCTTATCGTCACTTACCATAAGGTGAGATGAAGGCCAGGAGCTTATCTGTCATATGTAAAAAAAATGCATCCTGGAGAGTTTGGTGGCAAATGATCCACAGGCACTGTGGTACTTTGATGAGGTGGATTGCCACGGTAAAAAACTCATCGTTCCCTTAAATATGGTTGAGCGAAGCGATGGCTGATTCATGCGTCATGCCTGTGAACAGGTGCCTCTGCCGGTGTCTGGTCAACTCATGCTTGTCTGATTGGCAGAAATTGCCTAATCAATGATATTGCTTCGGGACTGTATGGCACGATAAGAGTGAAGTTAGCTATTTATCGTTAGGTAGATACTGCTTTTTCAGATTATACTTAAGACTATCTGTACATTTTGTAATGGAAAATGGGATAAACTGCAGAATATTAATTAAAATAAGTTCCTATCTGTTTCTTTTTAAACTTCAATGACGTTGTAGTTTATGACATTTTTTAAATGATACTAATGTAGTTTTATGAACGGATGGCGTAGTTTTTCTCTTTCACGAAATATTTTAAAATGTTTTTGACATTCATAAGCATGCGCTAAGACGCATCTAGACTGAATAAATGCTTTTGAATTTTGAATTTCATCATTTTTCACACCACTTGACACTTATTACAAGTAAATGTGTTAAAAAAATATAAAAAAAGTAATGTCAAAGTTTATGTTTAGAACAATTGCACACATAAAGTAAATTATTCGTTTATTACGTCTTTCTATAGAAGGCGACAATCATTTACGATTTTGCGAAGGCAAAAAGACAATAAAGACCGAAATAAGCGTGTATTTTATTCCTTACAGACAAAAATTTGATTGCTCCTTATAGCGCCCACCCCCCTTGCTCCTTTGAAACGAAAAAAAAAAACAAAAACGTCCAACAAAGTAAAAACTTTACAACACAATAAGAGTTCGTAACGCTTTGTCTCTTTGATGTGACAAAAGTAATTTAAACATTACAAGTTTTGAAGACTGTTATGTTTTTAGCGCAATACTTATTAGTAAATTGGATCCGCCTGCTTGACGAGCTCGGGGGCAGTGGTTATCAAGGCTACTTTTGCTACGGCCAGTCTTTGGATGCGTGACCAAAGCATTGTAAGCTCCATTTTTCCGTTTCGGAAGACACGTTAGTCTCGGTCGCTATTGCAGTTACCGTTTCTACCCTCTAATCCGAAATGTGGCTGACAAATCTTTGTCACTCTTAAAAAACAACGCTGGCGGCCGACGCCGGCCGCGCGCGCGCTTTTACATGTCAAAAGAGTATGGAAATTTCGCGCGTGTGCGTGTGTGACCGCCGCTGGCCAAGAGCGCTGACAGTTGGCGCCGGCGTTACAGAGAAACCGCTTTGCATTTGTCAATTAAATCTAGTAAAAAAAAAATTGCATTCTTCATAAAACTCAAATGTCATTAGTTTAACCTATAAATAATACAGCATTGCGGACATAATGGTAGACTAAAAGTACTTACCATAAACATCAATACATCCAATCTGCCACTTCATGCTCGGCTGCGTGTTGATCTGACACATGTAGCAGCCTCTGTCCTCGGCTCGGAGCGGCCTGATCCTCAGCTGCCAGGTCCTCGGAGCGTCCAGATTCACGGAGTACCGAGCACCAAGAACAGCTCGGTCGTGCATCGTTAGCACTGTCTGGTCTTCTGCCCGAAGCCATCCTAACTGAAAACAAATGTATTGCTGTTAGTAATTTCTGTATAATAAATAAAATAAATAATAATAATAAATATCTTCAAACATTCACACCTGTCAACTAGCCCCATTGTAAGCAACTAATGCTGCTTGTGTTACGGAGACTAGATGACGGATAAATATATTATTTAATAGATATATACATATAAATATCCTAAATGTAGATAAATATATATAAACCACGGAGGTCGTCAAATGTATGATCATCATTCAGCCCAGAGTTGCGCACTGCTGGGCATTTTCTTCCCTCAAATATTAGGTCCTTACCTATGAAATTGGTGTGTTGTATGGATGGTATTTTTCAGTTTTCTTCACAACGACAAATCCAAAGATAATAATATTTGGCATCTATCATTAGACAAGCTTTAGTAACATGTGTAATAACACACTTCATAAAAATTATTTATCGTTTTTAAGTGAATGCAAATAAAATGATGTATTCGGGAGGCACTTAAAAAGAGTTGTCTCCGTGTCCAATTTTAACACAATTAAACTTACAACAAATTATCAAAACAAATCAAAAGAGCTCAAAAATATACTCTATTTTTAGACGAGGTAATTATTTTTTAGGAATACTCTGAATCTCAATAGTTACAGACAAAATACTAAGAGAGAAAAAAACACCAATTTCATAGGTAAGGACCCAATATCTCCGCTATGATTAGCCTCGCCCTATCAGCCAGCGTGGTGGGAGAAACTAAAATTGTATATTATGATAAAACGTTGAAGGTGAAAAACTTTGGTGGGTCTTCTAATACATAGTGCGCTACTATGTATTTGAAGACCCACAAAAGTATGAACTTTGGTGGGCATTTCCAGGCGTATTCGGATTAACTAGCACCAATAGCAGTGTGATGAACCACGCCCGCAAGGCTGTCAGATGGACGGACTTATAGTAGGATCCCTCTTAGGGGGACCCACAACCTCCCACAACCAGACAGTCTATATCAAACCCCAGTCTTGAGAACCCCTCTAAACTTAAAGCTAAGCAAAAGACCCCCGCTTAGTAAGGCTTGCTTACGTCTAGTAGCGGGAGCCATAACAGGACATAGCTATTTTAACAGGCACCTTTTCAATTTAGGTATCACCAACAGCCCCCTATGCAGAGCATGCATGGGGGCAGAAGAAACAGCCGCCCAGGTGATGTTGGAATGCACTGGGGTACCAGGGAAAGTACCTGGGAAACCCGGGTAACCTCCGCGAGGCTGTCCTCAACGTGAAGGCGCTGGGCGACTTCCTGGCGGAGCTGGGCTGGCTGGAGTAGCCAGCCTTCACCCTCAGATGTTTTTAACGTTTTTACGTAAACAGTGAAATGTGTATCCTTTTGTTTTTACACTGGTATCGTCCTCAGCTTGTGCATTTCCAGTATCTTTTATATTTTTGTCAAATTATCCCCTAATTATCTACTGTGTACTACTCCGCGCCACTGTTTCGACCCCCTCGTACACAGTGGCTCATTCCTACGTTTTTAATAAACCTATTTTTCGATTAAGGTTAGAGTTATTTAAAAAATACTGATTCATATGAATACCGTTGATATTTTCTATGTACACTCTTAATTTCAGCGTTCTTACTCAATTTAGACATGAAGTAGAGGCTCTGGAAAAAAGTGAGCCACTGTTGAACACTTTACCCAATACGTCCTACTGCTGAGCACAGGCCTTCCTCATGAAACAAAACATGAGTATGAGCCGTATACACTGGTATTAACCTAACCAACCTTAACTTTATGATGTTATTGTTTTCCGCACATAATAAACATTAATAAAAGGCACAAGTTTCCCACAAGGGATCAACTTGAAAACATTAGGCAGGCTCAGAGCACTATTTCACGTTGAGCAATATGAATTTCCTTCTTACTAAAAATATTAATTACTATCTCCCGTACAAATATTTGACCTTCTTCCCGATATTGTGCCCAGGGGAATTAATACAGAGCAATATAAGAAAAACAAGACCCAATCTGGCTGTGTTTTTTTTATTAAACGGCTCCAAAGAAATCTCCCTTTGTCTGTCGCAATTAGAGGGAAAAAATCCATTCGATTAATTTCGATTTTGTACTGTAGGAATGTTTCGGAATTTAAAATAGGAATTTTCAAATATTCCATTTTCAAAAATATTTTATTTTTAGAATAGTCGTTTTAAATCTAATAAAATAAAAAAGTAACGGCCCAAGTTTCACGCAAAAGCACATTTTATTATATTTTACATAATTATCTATAAATTCTCAAGGAAACCGTTTTATTATATAAGTGTCCCCATTAAATTATAATGTGAGACTATGTTTACAAGTAATATAGTTTTAGATTCCAAGAAAACCTAATATACTTCACTAAAGTTCTAAGTAAAATAAAAAATCTCAATCTCCAAAAAAATCTCAATTTTTGTATGGCTAAATGTGGTCTTAAGGAACATAGTGCTCCTTGGACTCTGCCTACCCCTTCGGGGAATACAGACGTGATTTTAAGTATGTGAATGTATGTAAAGTTCTAAATTACCTTTAAAAATATGCTTCAGTAGTTACAACGAAAAGTTACAAGAAAGTTGAATATTGTAACTTCAAACCTTTCAAAGTCTTTGACTGAACACTAGCGGCTATCTAAAAATTTAATTTAGAACGCCCCACAATATACATAGTTAGTAGAACGAACGAAAATATATCATAAGCATACAAACATCTCAGACTAAAGCGAACTTTAACTGTTGCGGATTACTGCACTTTTTCCTTTAATTTCTTAGGTAAGTTAGATCAGTATTCAGTTTGTAGTTCCTAGATGTGTCTGTGTTCGACCTATATATAGCCAGCCCATCCTGATTTGGCTCGAAGCCTAGCCAGCGACACAGTGACACACTAAAACACCATTGTCTCAATGTCGGTGTATAAAATATTTTTTTCAGATGGACGTTCAGACTGAAATATACCTAAAGAGTATAAAAATAAGCTCCAATTTTATAATGATTGAAGAATTTCCAGACAGGTGTATTTTTTCGTACTATATTTTGATCGCTTGTACCACTGGGTGTATGTACGGATAGAACTCAAATAGATTTTCTAATGAATATGGCTATTATTATTTAAAGAGTAAAGCGTGTTTTACCTTGTACACGGTATCAGACTTGGGACTTAACGTAACAGGTGAATCATATATCTACCACACCTCTCTAAAATTTGCATAGGCTGTGGCAGATAGTAACATACTGAGTTTGAATAAAACTTATGTGCAGTTAATTGTGAATATCGCTTGCCTTACAGTGTGGCCGGTGCATGGCAACAGGATCGCCAACTACTGTATGTGGATTTATCATATCTGGCGAAACGTGGGTATTAACACCCCTGCCGACCCCTTCGGGGAAAGAGACGTGATGATGTTATGTTATAATAATAAAAGTAACATTGAGTTTTTATACGACTGTGTTCGTTAACAGAATGTGAAGAAATTTCCATAAGAATTTGAAATTATTTGCTGTATAAAAGCTTGAGGCTGCTTTAAAAAGCTTAAAAAGCCATGAGGAATTCAATTCGGTTGACTGCGTTTGGGAAGCTACGCAGTATCTCAGCACCAAAGTCTTAATACGTAACGCATTTATTAAGGACGTTCGCCGGAGTTCACCGACGGCATCGTAACGTGGCCAATCACAATACACCTTATAAGAAGACTGAAAGTTGTAATGAGGCGCTATATCAGTATACTCTTTACTCTTATTGCGCTCTTCTCTGGTCATTTTCTCTTTGTTTCTGTTTTTAAATTAAGCATCTGTCTGTATCCATTTCATTGTTTTGTTCTCCAATTTTTCATTCCTATCAGAGCTGACTGGAGCAGTCTCGACGCCTAAATATAATTGTTTGTTGCAATAAATTATAATAAATATTAGATAAAATTATAAAATATATTATGTAAAAATAACTTTACCAAGGCACTATTTTGTGCCCTTTGGAATTAATATTACAATCAGTGACATCACCTCCAGTTTTTATTTTACAACAATATCCCCACGTCACAAAGTGACCCAGAGAGTAAACGGGAAGGCGATGTTTGGAGTTTTCCTGCATAATCGAATCAGGAAGGCGATCCGAAAAATAAGGTCACAGGCATAGAAATTGTTTCTACTAATTATTTTAAAATCCGGATACTGAAACAACATCATGTAAGATATATTTAGACACAAACATCAATATTGACCAATAACTACGTTTATTTTTAGTTTAACATCAAAACGCCAAGTCCCATTTCATTTATTTATAAATGGCGTAGAAGATAATGGAAACATATTAAGTGTAAATATTGTAGCATGAAGCGTGGGCGGCTAGGGTGGTTTTATAAGTACGCTGGCCGTAGGCGCCACGCTTTCAATAGGCAAGTTGACCCTTTTTTTATTGGGCCTCAAATGATTCATTACTGACCATCACCATAAAAATTTTTTTTTTTTGGACGCCTTTATCACTATAAATTTTAAATTACGTTTTATCTGTGCCCTGTGGTCAAGATTTTGGTAAACAATCAATACGCATGCGTGACACAGCCGACAGACATGCTTGATTGGTTGCGACTGGCGTTTGATGGATTTTAACGATGCGTAGTAATTGTTTATATGAAGCGTTACATTTTATATTTATTAAACTTGGTATATTTCGGATCCTTGTACTAAATACTATCCCCCTTACTAATAAATGAGTCATAAGGAAGGAATAGTTATTCAGTGTTTTGTTTTCTCACAACTACTGTCTTCTGAATGTCTGACGAAGACAAAACACTGAATAACTATTTCAACCTTATATCTCGTTTATATGTAAGGGTGTTAGTGAATTAATCATTATTTTCATAACTTTTGATATGAGTACTAGCCTATTACACGGAGCTGCTAACATCGTTTCACTAGCCACCAGCGCCGGCCGGTCCGGACCGGCCCGGCCCGACCCGGCGCGCACTATACGTCATAATGTTTGGAAATCTCTATGGCGGCCAGCGTACCTATAAAACGCCCCCAAACGCCTTAGTTGTGAAATGAAACGTAATAGAAGAAGAAGCAGCGATGTCAAACGTTACTTTATTTTCAAAGTAGAAACTATGTTGAGATCTAAACTATGTCTGGATCGGGGTGTTTATATAGCTGTGAGACGTGGTTATGTTAAATAGGAAATGCTTCCGGCTTGTCACTTATTATTTATTTAAAAACTTAGGGCACGAAAAAAAAAGTTATTTAAGTCCTATCTAAAATACTGTCCTATGAGCTGTACTTTTAATATGAGCTTTTGATATATTTATAATTTTATCACGGTAACTATTAATAAATAATATAATATATTTAGGCGTCGACCGCTCCAAACGCTGACTCTGATACGAATTAAATTAGAGACCAAAAACAATTTAAAAAAAGACAGATGGTTAGTTTAAAAATATGAACAAAGATAAAATGGCCAGATAAGAGCGCAATAACAGCAAAAAGGTTGCTAATACTGATATAGAGCCTCGTTACAACTGCGACGAAATCTATGTAAAGGGAGGATGGAACCCTACTGAGTTTCTTGCCCATTGTTCTCGGGACAGGGCCTCTTGGTAGTTTTGCGATTGAGTAGCATAGTATATTCTATACATTTATAAGATAAAGTAATATACCTAAATGAATTAATTATTTTTTACTTTGACTGCTTACCATAATCAATGAATTACCAAAGGATAATTTCGTATAGAGTCGAAGTGCTCAAGAATAATAAATTACAAACAGAACCATTATCCTATAAAAGTTTTACCAAAACCCTAACCCGACAAAAGAGTCATATTGCACAATTCACAAAACTTTTAAATTGCATTATTCTTCACTGTTCCGTGAATTCAAAGCCAGTCTTTGAAAATGTAGCAAGCACGTTACCCCGGCGTTGCATGGCTTAATGCTTGGAGCATAACAATACACAAAAATCAAGCACCGAAACTCGGAGATACCTTCTGAATTTTAATAGCCAACGCGAAATACCTGCCGTGCCGTGTGTGGATCTTTTGAATAAAGTATGGCTTTTTAGTTTTATGTAGTATACAGTAGCTAAGCTTATGTTATATAAAACTGGTTATATATTTTCGTTACCTCTAGTGATATAAAAAGTGCATTTAAATAGAATAAAATGATTCCAATCGTCATCAGCGTAGGTATATACGTTTCACTGCTGGGTACAGGCCTGCCTACAATTAGAAAAACACGAGGATTTGGGTAATACCATGCTGGCCCAATGCGTTTTGGTTGGATTCCAAAGCACGGAGGAACTTAAGATTACGTTTTTTTTTTATTTAAGTTTTGAACACCCATCCAAGGACTGACCGTGGCGAAAGAAATTTTATATTCAATATCGAAAGCCAAAGCGTAAACCACTATGCCACCGAGTTCCTCTGATTATTATTTTTTTATCGTGTAAATAATCACGCAACTATCTCTCTCCTACCTCTTCTCTCTCAGTTGTCCTATATGAAACAGACCAGAGGCAATAAAAATAAAATTCTATGTCTTGTGGTTTAAGTTATAGTAGTATTCAAAAGCTTTGATATTAAATAATAAATAAATATCTTCAGATATTCACACCCATCAACTAGTCCCATTTTAAGCAACTAATTACTGCTTGTGTTACGGACTTTTGATGACGGATAAATATATTTAATAGATAAATTCTAATTGATATCCTGAATATAATATATGTATATATACATGAACATCCAAGACTGGAGAACAAATGCATCACCCAAACATTTGCCTCCACCGGGGATCGAACTCCGAACCTCTAGCGATGGCGACGCCTTATGACCGGCATTCGACCACGGAGATCGTCATATTGAATTTTAAAGGCAGATGCTCATCTGTTTTCCGCCGACTTTTCTTTGGCTTTGTCTCTGTGACCATGAACAAAATTTAAATAGAGCGTTATTTTCTTTTAGGAGTAACGTTCGTGGCACCAACAAAGCACGGATAACACGCAAGAGTTCTAAATGTACTATCTATTATATAGGGTTAGTTTAAATGAATCTACAACCTTTCAATACCAGGTAGCTTACCAGAGTTTGATATTTTGACACATAAAAATATAAATATCAATTACTGAATATTCATAGCTCTGTGCGGATTGCGTGCGCGAATGTCGCTCGTGTCGCCTTTTCGTATGAATGGAACATAGACTTATTAATGTATTGACAGTACATCACAAGTTGGTAACAAATTTATAATTAATGTACTGAGTTATGGTAAAACTTGTAAAACAAATGTTGTTATTTAAGATAGCCATCTAGTCCTGCGGGGTTAATGGTTCATTAAAAATAACCCTGTATACAGTTTAGTAGCGGAGTTGTTCGTATGCTGTGATAGATAAAATCTTTATTCGCTTTAATATTCTCCAACACACACAAAACAGAAATTACAAAATATTTTTTTTTATCGATTGTACAAACTGTTGGCAGTTTGTATATATTATTCCAATAGTATCAACTTAAAAGTAATTTAAATAATTAATTAAAATATCTAAAATAAATGTAAATAAACTAAATATCATATATAACAAAATGCATGATAAACGATGTGTAATATTTACATATAAATACAACCAAAGTGGCGTCATTGTTCAAATTAGTTCCTTTTTGTATCACTAGATGGCGCCACCTATCCTTTACATGTCGCTAATGTTTACTTTAACGGATTTATATAGTCAATCTGATGTTTATTAAAATTTGTATTCGCCTTGGACACAGTGTTTCATTTTAGTAACCACCTTGGGTTTTAACATCGATATTAAAAAAAAACAACTCGCGCTGTGGACGGTTTTTAGATGAATAGCCAAACTATATGATATCTCTATATGCTCCGGAAGGCATGTTATGCCGTCAGCCCAGTTGACTATTTCAACTATATAACAGTAACTCAAAAATTCAGGTCAGGGTGGTGGTTTAAAACAGCCCTTACTTCTAATGTTTCTAGGTAAGCACGTAACACTGTCGACCACATCGGCGCCTAACATCAGGTGAGATTGTGGTCAAGTGCCTACCTATACGCACATAAAAAAAATGTTATTCTCTATGGAACTGCATCTATGCCCAGCAGAAAAACTTGTATTAAGTGATGATAATCATCATATCATTGGACTATGCATAATGTTTTTGAAGACTTTTTTTTGCATAAACGTTTGATATAATAATTATACTCTGTATACATTTTACGCACACAAACACACAGCTCCACATAAAATTGGTTGTAAACATTGAAGTTCAAAAAAAGAAATTGCGCTGTGTTTTAACTTAAATTAGTATCAGGTTAATAACCCCTCCCCAACCTACCGGGTTTATTTTACCAAAGCCCTTCTAAGTTACGCTATACTCCCAAAGTTTAACACTTTATTTGATATACGAGCCTGTACAGTTTCTCTGATGACCCAACTTCCCCTTAATATTACTTGCAACTTATTGTGTGCTAGAGACATTAGGACGTGACTGACAAATTTTGCGGCGTAATTGGTGTGGATATGACCTATAAATTCTAATTAATACGGTCTAATATCGGTTGGAGATAACGTCTTATTGGTCTGAAAGCTTGTTTGGGGTTGTCTATTGACAAAGTGGACTTACACAATTAATTAATGTAGATTAGAATGCTTAGAATTTGGGCAGATTCTGCAATTAGGGAAACTACTTTGAGGATGCCGAAGTTGCGGTTCATACTGGGCTGGGCTTTTGGAAAACTACGTGAGGTCTTTTCACCCATCCGCAAAGTTTGAAAACTAAAGTTTTCAATCAGAGCTTCCTACACGTGACATTAACGAGAGTGCGGCTTGACCACCAATTCAAATTTGTTTACAGGGCTATTCACTTAAACATACATACATAAGTTCTCCCCTTTTTCCTGTAGACGTAAGCTAAAGGTAGGAAGATTACTTCTTTCCACTTGCTACGATCCTTACTTTTAAACCTTTTGCTTTATCAGCTCTCATCACATTCCTCATACATGTTCAGCGATTTCGGGTAATTTTAACCTGGCCCTTATCAAGAACGTCGTTGGTAGAGAAACGTTCGCCTAGGTTTCCCTCGCCTCGTATCTCCAGTCGCACTCATATATCCTTTAGTTATTCTACTTTCAAAGGGTTGTTCGAAAAAAGCAATAAGCCCGCATGTGTTGAAGGCTCCATGACCTTTGGGGACCTAGTTCTGAGTGGTGACCGCGACTCGGCAAACGTAGGCCCGTATTACAGAACCAAACTCAAGCGTAGATCTCTGCTTGAGCACTGTTAGAGAGGGATGGCGCTATTGATCCCACACAGCGCCATCCCTTTTTAACTGCGCTCAAGCAGAGATCTACGCTTGAGTTTGGTTCTGTAATACGGGCCGTAGTGTAGGAGGCCCTCCAGCAAGGTGTAGTGATGACTTGCGACATGCTACTGGATGCAACATGCCTAGCACAAGTCACATCATATTATTAGGAGTGGTCTTGTGTCCAGCTCTGGACTTATACGGGTTTTAATAAATCAATTTTATGTTATGTAATAAGTACAATTACTCACACATTAAATACACCTCATCTCACATTACATTGAGCTTCGAACATACCATACACACTATTGCACAGTGTTTAATTCATAAAGAATTAATACAGAAGATTTAAATATATCACACTAATTATGCATCAACATACTCGTATAACAGTTTCAGCAGAGGATCCAGTTGTACTTTTATTTAATAAACTCACAATGTGTTTGTAAATATGAGCAACTCTCTACGAAATACTTAAATATAAATTATTCTGACATTCCTGCAGATTCAGGAAACGGTAATTGCACCAGCGTTACGGGAGACGGAACGAAATATTATCATGATATCAAACTTGAAGTACATACACTATCTACATCGTATCTCTTCTTTGCTTATTTACCCTATGACTGTAGTTCATTTTTGACAATAATAATTTTGACAAGTATGTTGTCACAAAACATTGGGTCCTTACCTATGAAATTGGTGTTTTTTTTCTCTCTTAGTATTTTGTCTGTAACTATTAAGATACAGAGTATTCCAAAAAAATTATTACCTCGTCTAAAAATAGACTATATTTTTGAGCTCTTTTGATTTGTTTTGATAATTTGTTGTAAGTTTAATTGTGTTAAAATTGGACACGGAGACAACTCTATTTAAGTGCCTCCCGAAACATCATTTTATTTGCATTCACTTAAAAACGATAAATAATCTTTATGAAGTGTGATATTACACATATTACTAAAGCTTGCCTAATGATAGATAAGAAGTATTATCTTTGGATTTGTCGTTGTGAAGTAAACTTACAAAAATTTTAGTATGGAAAATGCAGAATTCCCCAAAATCTCCATACCTAATAAGTTCTTGATAACATTGATTGAGCTTCACACATATTTATCATCGCGTCTATATGCTCGAATGGATAGATAGAGCTATTAGCACCCACATTTGGTCTCCAGGGCTTAAATTCTTATGTAACAGAAGTTTAAATAGCGGATGCACCCCTCGCATCCGCTATTTAAATTTCATTAAAACTTGGTGGCGGAGGAACATTACCATCCATACGTTGCACTTATGGACATATGTCTTCCCACATAAAAGAAGTAAATAAGGGGTATGAGTCACAACACCACCACGCTGCCTGGCCCAAAGAGGTTGGTAACCAATTCTTAATGTGACAGCTTGAGGTACAGCTAACAAAACACAACCAGAAGATTGCTTTGTTTTTATTTACATCTAAACCAAATCGATCGATCCACTACACAATCGAACTCCTATAATTATAATTTAGTATATAAGTCACCTTTCTTTAAGCCTTGAAGGAAGCTTCATCTTTCAAATTAACCTTAGCGTTTTAACCCCATTTCCAAAGCAAAATAATTCAATCTAGTCTCTCTTAATTATTTAAGTGGAAGTTCTATTTAATAAATTAAATATTTGAACTCGACCAAATATATCGACTTCATAATTAATATACAATTTCTTAACAGCTATTTCTAGAAATATCTAATTAGATTAAAGTAAGTAATCCTTGCTTTCGAGTTTGCTTGGGAGCGTAAACAGTGCTTAAAATTAATAATATTCAGATTACACAGTCGAAAATGTTAGACAACTTTGTTTTACAACACAAACAAGTGTATGAAGGCCCGGGTAATAATTTAAGGTTACCGAAGCCTTTTATAACTTTTAATGACACATGGGAAATATATCTCGTTTCTTGTCTTATAAAGACAGCTATTTATAGAATTAAGTAAATTTTCTCAAGTTTTTCCAATATAAATATCCTTTATTACAACAGACAGAAACACTTTACAGTATAACTGAGCCATTACAGATCTGTGAATATCTAATCAATAAGTGGTGCCATGGACTACATCAGGATTGAATACGTAGCAAGCTTCGTAGCAAATTGTTTATTGCTATAAGTGAATTGAATAGAATCGGCACGTAGCATACTACGGTTCCGTAGCAATATGAGTGCATCGTAGCAGAAGGGTCAAGACAGCTATTGTAATTAATATTGAATACTAGCAGCCCTTAGGGGTGGAGTTTCGCAAAATCCGTTCATAGCGGATGTTTTCACCTGATTAGCAACCTACTTCACAAATTTCAAGTTTGTAGGTTTAATATTTTCTGATATTTCATGATATTGATTTTGAGATTTCATGCTTAATGAGCGAGTGATATTATACATGGTATAGTTAACTATTTGTGCGTGGTAAAGTTTTGAGCCGATTTGGTTTCACGTGATTTTGAAAAAATCGCATTGAAATTCATTTCAAGAACCAACGCGAGCTGAACTGCAGATTTTATCGAACGGTTGTAACTTGTTCCTCTATCTGCTGCTTATTTATTGTCAACACAAACTTCGATTGCTTACTGGAATAGTTTCCATTGGGAAGTTTCCAGCGCTTTGGTAACGGTCGCGATACGCCCTCGCCGATAATAGTCATGTTAATTATGAACTTGTAGTGAATCATTATGGAAAGTGTTTGTGATAACTATTGAATGACGTTGTAAAATAGTTGGGTAATAGTTCCGCTAGTTTTTGGTTGTAGAGTGGAGTTCCAATAAACTGAAATACTCAGTTTATTATGAATATTAACCAATATTAAAATGTCGAATGGATTCGTCAACCAGCTCATTGTAAGTAGCTTACGCGGTGGTGATGAGATTAGTAGGTCACAGATAAATAAACACATTAGGAGAGGAGCTCGGTGGCTTTCGATATTGAAAACAAAGCTACCTTCGCCTTGTTCAGGTCTTGGATGGGCGATTAAAACTTTGTGAACTCGAACTCCTCCGTGCATCGGAAGGCACGTTAAACCGTTGGTTCCAGTCGATATTGCAACTGATATGGTAGGCCAGTGCCCAGCATTATACACAGTATACACAATAATTTGACTATTCTCTTCATCTGGACATTGGCCTCGCGCAAGGATTGCTTTATGAACACTTATTTGGGGATACAGTTGGATCATGCCCCACGCTTCAACCCTGATTTCTTGGGTTTCTGCCCTATTAGCATGAACACCGCGTTATGACATATATCGGGATTTTATCACGTTCAACTGTCAAAGTACCTACTATTGGAATTACAATGAATTGTGAGTGTTAAAAACGTGGTTAATATCATATCGCGCTGCTCATACTATTTAGGGTTGTCAATCGTAATAGCAACTCGTTAATCAGCTTTCATTGGACCATCTCCGGATAGGATTCTTATAAATAACATACATACATTTAATCACGTCTATTATCAAGACAATTGCCTAGTCTCTGTCTAAGGGTTGGTTCGAGACTAGGCAAAAGCACCGCAAATGCAGTCCACTGCCAAAGTCCGCGCTTCACCAAGCAGTGCCTGCACTCAGCGTGACAGGTGGTAAGCCGATCGCCGCTATAAGCTATTGGATGTTGTGAAGTTCTAAGTCCATTAGTCGCCTTTTACGACACCCAAGGGAAGAGATGGGTTGATAGTATTCTAATTAATAATGTGGCATATAGTTTCCTACCGAAAAATGTTTAATTTTTGAAAGTGAGAAAAAATCAACCCCATTTTGTACTTACTTTGTGCTTTCCTAAGTTAGTGACGGCGCAGCCTAGGACCGCCTCCCTCCCTAAGAAGAATGTGTGGTTCCCTATTGGCCTCTCGAATTCTGGATCTTCTGAGAACTTCCTCGTAGTCATTTGAGAGTCTGCAACAAAAATAGAAGTAAATTGTTATGTTTATAACAGTCAATGTTATTAATATAAGAAATTTACTGCACTTTTAAACCTTTGTGACTGGAGCTCAAAGAAGAATCAAGGAAACGCCAGTAATGCAATGTTACTTTAATAACATAACATATCATCAAGTCTCTATCCCCGAAGGAGTAAGCTGAGGCGTTCACACCCATTTTTTGCAAGATTGTATACAGCCACCAAATCTCTGCTAAGCCTACTGATGGAGAGTGATGTTAGTAGTTAAGTCCGCTATAAGTATGTACATTCTTGTGTAATGGTCATCAAAGTAAATAAAAATTAAATGTTAGATATGTATCATTAATAATACGAAACAACTACTTTTTTTTTTTTTGACGCTGTGGAAATGCTTTACGCAGAAACGCCCATCGGGGGAATGGGCGAATACTGTGAGACTCTCCCCTTGGGACGAAACCAGGGGGCATACTCACTAAAACCACAGCGACTCTCCTATCCGCGGAGTGGAGAGGAGACAGGAACCCAAGGTTTACCCAGTCAGCCTCCCCGGCGGAGCCCCCCTAGATGGGGGGCGCGGCGGCATAGATGGGGGGCGGCTCCCAGCGCCGGGAGGGGGCGCGATGATAGCCAAGAGAGTTAAGCCATCGCCGAAAGCAACGTGAACAACTCGGAACAACAAATACGAGCTGTTGCCCTTGACTTCGTCAGCGGTGACTATGGCTATTTAACTATCCCACGGGGGCCCTTTTACTTTCCGCAATAAAAAGTATCTAACATGTTACATACATACAATCACGCCTGTAATTCCCGAAGGGGTAGGCAGAGTCCAAGGAGCACTGTGTTCCTTAAGACCACATTTAGCCTTACAAAAATGGGGTCTGTCAGATGGAAAAAAGGTGGTGGTGACCGTATCTTAGATGTTGACCAGGGATATGAGGTATCACCATGCAAAATTTCATTGAAATTGGTCCAGCCATTTGGGAGATTCGCCCGTACACACAGAAACAAAAAAAAAACAAAAGAATAAACAAAAAATTTAAAACAAATGTCTTTGGTGTTGTCCATCCTTTTACATCCCCATGGTTTTAACCATTTTTTTTCTATGTACAGACATTCGACGTCTTCAGTGTTATTATATCTAATATAAATCTATTAATCATTCTTTACACAACTATTGCCCCTGAGATGATGACACTTTCAAATTTGTCCTCAGCCTATATACGTCCCACTGCTGGGACAGGCCTTCCTCATAGATAAACACACCTCAAGGATTATGGGCCTTAACACCACCACGCTGGCCCAATGCGGGTTGGTGGGTAGAAACGGTCACAAATGCGTCCGGGACCAACGGCTTAACGTGCCTTCCGAAACACGGAGGAGCTCGAGATCACAAAATATTCGTCACCCATCCACGGCCTGACCTTGGCGAAGGTAGCTTTGTTTTCTATCGAAGCCAAAGCATACTGACCGCTACGACACCGAGCTCCTCGAGCTAACTTTCAAATTTGCTGAAATACAATCCACTTGATCAAAGAGGTTGTCAGAATAAATAAGAATAAAAAACCAACACACGTAATTTTTTTAAGGTTTGGCTATCGAACTCGTCCGGAAATAGCGGAGGCGACAATGCATTCCAAGTTCTGTATTTATTCTGTTCAACATTAACCTGTCTACAAGTTCTAATCATTATTTAAGGCCAATAAGAATTAAACAAACTCAATGTCAACGCAATTAGCTTCTAATAAGATTCAAATTCAGTAGTTAGACAAATTGTCCTTGCAATTAAGTTTAATGTCAAAATCAACATTACATTAGATGAATTGTGTTTAAAAAGTCAAAGTCACAGATATGTCGAATTTAGATCTGAGCAATTTAAATTCCGACATTCATTTTAATGTTTTATCGAATAAAATGGACAGTAACCTATTTATCAAACGGTATCTAGTTCATAGAGGCGAGGCTTAAGATAAAGTAATTTCAAAAGCTCACAAAACCTTCTCAACTCGGAGTTTAAAACTTCATAGCATTAACAAAGGAGTCTGCGCGCAGTAGGATCTTTCTGTATCAAAGTAAGTTTGGACTTTACTGAAACTTAATAAAGTCGAATATTGATAGAATTACTAATATGTAATGAATATCTGTTAAGGCTTCATCAATACTAGTTACTGCAAATACTCCCTTAATATGATCGCTTTAAAGTTGCTTATTATTTAAAAGTACTATTGTTATTGCTCTGTGTACGCGTGAATGTGCTTTACTTATTAATCGAAATAAAGGCATAAAAGTCTCAATAAATGTGTCGAAATAAAAGTTACAATTTTGCTACATACCTATTCTACAAAACTAAATGAAAATTACAAGATAATATGCTATTTATGATGAATGGAAGAGTAAGACATTTTGCGCCAACTGGCAAATGATGATTAATAATTATAAAAAAATATGCAAGTCACTTAAAGTAGGAGACAAACACCCAGTTGCAGAAACGAACTTTAAATTTTAATGTCAGCATTATCTATAATGCTCCATTAAATTCTATTTATTGAAGTGTCAAAAGAACACCTTAGAGTAGTTTTACGTTGCACAAAACGACATTAGCACCCTGTCAATGCTAAAGAGACATTAGCAGGAAACTGTTTTGTGTAACAACATTAAATTTTAATGAACCTTAAAGTTTTAATGTCTCACTAACAAATCTTTGTGCAACTGAGTGAAAGTGACATTGATATAAGCGAGCGAAGCGAACAGTGGTAAGCAGTCGGCGAATACAATAGCGACAAAGGGTTTACGAAAACTTATGCACACTACGCGACTACTCTCTATGTTCACTACACCATAACATCCCAAGATCTTAATTTTTACACACACAAAAATATTATGTATAGAAGTGTATGAAATATGCTCATCAGTGACGGAGAAGCCTTTCCAAAACATTTCTTTCCAAATATTTTTTTTGACTAAAAGCCAAATACACTCATAGTATGTTGCGTAGTGGGTAAAGACCTTCACAATATTATTGACTCCTTATTTATTTCTCCATAAGGTAGAGGTTTGTCTGCTCCTATAACAAAACAACTGACACCGAATTTGTCCTTATGAAGGTTATCTACTTATTCGAAAGAACTATGAAATAGTCAGCGATAGTCTATTATCGCTAACTTGTTAAACAAATAAACCTTCACAGCACAGACATTGACTTGTAAACTAATAGAGAAACTTGTTAGACAACCAAAGTTAGAACTGTGTAAAAGTTAAACAACAATTATTGGAAGAAAACTAATTTATTCATGTTGCTCTTTTCCGAATCACGAGAAACTACTCCCTAATTAACTCACCTACTAATAGTAGTGCATTGATCATTATTTACAAAGTAACTTAAAATACACGAAGGACTCAAATTTCCAATTAGATCCATTTATAATCTGATATTCTTGTGACAGCAATTCCTAGAAGGTAGTACGCACTACATAGAAGGACGACTTTGACAAAGGCCTTATCGAACGGTCTGGAACAAGCTTTATTCATCACGTGGAAACTGGCACAGATTACATCAAACAGGACTAGAATGAATACCTGTTCCGATTCTTGTAAATTATTCATAGAATTATTTATTTTGTTCCTAATTTTAACTCAAGTGATAATTAATGGCACGCGCATTTAAACATGCAAATACATACATACATACACTTACATAAAATCACGCCTGTAATCCCCATAGGCGTACACAGAGACCAAAGAGCGCTGTTTTCCTTAAGACCACATTTAGCCATACAAAAATTGGGTTTGGTTAGATGAAAAATCGCGAAAGAGTAGTAACAAGTGGCTAGCTCATCGCCTACACAATTACAGACCAATAAATTACAAATATTATGAACCTTATGACGAGAAGTTGAATGTATGATATTAATTGCCAGATCAGCCAGTTTTATTATTGATACTAGCTGTGCCCGCGACCACGTTGGCGTGGCTATTGATTTAACGCCGGAAAAAAGTTGACAAAGTTTTTGTTGGTATAATTCATACAGCATTGTATTTTTTACAAAATGCTTAACATGACATTCCTACCTCTTATTTTGTAAAATATTGACTATTAATAGTTGAACCAAAACCTCTAAAGATTAAAATTATGGAAATAACCAAGAATTTTGTACTGTATGATGGATGCCAAACTCCCATACAATAGCATGAAGCAATGTTCTGTCTCGATCAGTAGGTGTTCCCTCTCATTCGATCATTTTAATGAATGAGTTTGTCATTTCGTAGTAAAGCTTTCTGTTACTACTAATTACGTCACACAAAAATACAAACAAATTTCCCAAATTTCACAAACAAATACTCTCATTTAAAATGTGATTTTTGTCACACCTGTGAAATGATAAGGTACATCCAGGATATCACTCACGTACACAACATAAAACAACGCACGTCATTACCAGTTTTATAATTTTTGTAACAATTTTCAGTCTAGGTGTCAAAATGGCGTAAATATGACAGGTGAGACAGAAACTATGGATAGAAAGAGAGGAAGAGAATATCCCACAGATAGCCTTTATTCATAAATAGTGATAGAATGAGAGGGAACATCTACTGATCGAGACAGATCATTGCCTCATGCAATTGTATGGGAGTTTGGCATCCATATAGAGTACAAAATTCTTGGAAATAACTTTTCAGTGTCATCTGATTAATGGTTGTCATGGTAAATCTCTGTTGTTGTGTCATTATTTTACAATGCCGCGAAATTTTTAAATTTGAAATGTAACTATATTTTGACGGAATTTGTCACCTAATACTCGGTCGAGCAGACCAAGATATTGAAAACCGCGGTTTCACACGCGTGGTACCCGTTCCCAAGGGAATATCGGGATAAAAAGTATTCTATGTACTAGACTATCTGTGTACCAAATTACAATTGAATCGGTTCAGTAGTTTTGACGTGAAAGCAAGAGAGTTACTTTCGCATTTATAATATTAGTGTGGATAATCTTTATTTAAATGTAACTTTATATTACATCAATCGTAATTTCGGGATAGTTAAAATAGTTATATCAGTAAGTTATGAATCCATCCATCCATCATCAGCCTTAAGGCGTCGACTGCAAGCCTAACCCAATGATCTCTACAACGACCTGTCCCGCGCCGCCCGCAAGTAGTTCGTTCTTCCTGCAACCTTAGACAGATTGTCGGTCGGTCCACCTCGTTGGGGGCCCTCCAATGTGCAAATTATCAATACTCTATATCTATTCTATACATATAATAAAACTGCACAGGTCGAATGTCTGTACATAGAAAAAAAAAGCTTATTAATAAAAATACCAAACATTTTTTTGTTTCTCTGTATATTTGTCGGTGTGTCTGTTTGTACGGGCAAATCTCCGAAATGGCTGGATCGATTTCAATGAAATTTTGCACGGTGATACCTTATATCCCTGGTCAACATCAAAGCTACTTTTAATTCCGGAAAATTAAAGGGTTCCTGAGGGATAGTTAAAATACCACAGTAACTGCGAACGAAGTCGCGGGCAACAGCTACTGGCAACAGCAGCTATTCCGTGCTTCGAAGGGCACGATAATCCCGGCCACTTTTGCATCCGGGTCTATCCACCAAATCGCAGTGGGCCAGCGTGGTGGTGTTATGTCCCATACTCCTCATGTGCTTCTCCACAGGCCTGTGCCCAGTAATGGGACGTAAATAGGCTGAGGACGGTCTTAAGTGCCTAACTGGGTAACATTTCTGGCTTGCAAAAGATCGCAGAGCAACATCACTACTGGTTGCCGAGCAACCTTTTTTATTATAAAAATTTGTCTATTCTTTTTTATACTTTTTACTATTGAAATTCTCGCTGTCTTGTCACTGTAAATTACCTTAGTACATTTTACATTTTAATTTTGCGTGGTTTCATTCATTAGTTAGTAATCTCCGCTTCAACTACATTAAAGCATATATTGTGTTTGTACGGTAAGGTCGCCACAGCTTATTGGGAAGCCTTATATTAGGGTGTGGGCTCCATAACTGATCCCTTAACCGTCAATATAAAGTTTCGTCTTGATTTTTACATGATAACCGCTGAAAGTTAATATCCACGTCAATTAAAATAAAGATTAGTTTAAATATAAATGTCCCAAAATCTATACTGCTTTAAATAATATCACCCAACTCTCACCTTTCCAAACGACGAGGAAAAAAAATGGCGAATGGCTTAACATTGTATGAAACTAAAAAAGTTTCAAAGAAAAAGGAAAATAAAGTAAATAATACTTAGAACTTAAGATAAAATATCTCAAAACTAACTTCGCAACTTAAGTAGCGCCAACATTTAACCCTCTTTATATTACAGGACAAACAGAAAGTTAAAAAGCAAATGAAAACTATTTAATTTTAAAAGCATATCTTTTAAAATTAAATTTAATTTGCTTTTTAATTGAGTTTTAATGTTTGACTTACCTAATAAAATAAGAAATTACTCTATTGTATAACGAAAAAATGCAATGGCCCATGCTTGGAGTTTCACTGCGTGATCGACAGGAATGAGCAGGTCCGGAGGAGAACTAAGGTTACCAAATATAGCTCACAGAATTCCTGACCTTAGTGTAAGTGAGCAGGGAACATTGCTCCGAGAACTGGCAACCGTTTGTGCGCAAAGGCAGCCGCGTACTGGGAGGAGCAAAGTTGAGACGTCTCCCACGACATGGAATATAGCGCAAGCATGAACGTGTCAGAGACACTTCGGTAGGTAGGTCGAGAATTCGCTGCTTAGCTTCCCGAACGTTGCCCATCCGAGTAAAGGCTCGTTTAAGGAGACTCGGGGCGTCAGGCGGCGCGATTGGAGGCGCTTCCCGCGGCGCGGCGTGCGTTTTTTCCGTTTATAGACAGGCGGAGCGTGAAGCGAAAAATACCAATCAATCCTTCTTGCTTGCCGCGGCATCACCCGCCGCTTCAGCTGCATGTGACGCTACAACTCAAACAAAAGCATGCGAAAACGCGTCTACTTGAACACACCAATACCTCACCGTATGTTTGTATTTCTAGCTGCCCGCTTCGCGTGCCGCGCCGCCTGACGCCCCGCGTCTCCTTAAACGAGCCCTTAGATTCGTCGATTGACCTCTTTCTGGATAAGAAAATATGCTCAAAGCGCACTTTTTCATACATTGGACTTTACGGATTTTACAACATACATACATACATTCAATCACGCCTGCAATCCACGAAGGGGTAGGCAGAGTCCAAGGAGCACTGTGTTCCTTAAGACCACATTTAGCCATACACAAATTGGTCCGTCAAAATTGGTCTAGCGGCAAGAATAAGTCCGTTTATTCGAGTTCTAAGACTCAGCTCCTGTTTTCTAGAAATAAACATAATATAGGTGGTGATATGTGGCTACTGACGCATCCACCTACTCCCTGATAGCTATAGGCGTATTATTAATTTTTAAGTGTTGTTTTTTAAATATCGTGCTATATTTAGACACCACTATAACTTGGTTTACGCAAACTAAACCGTGGGTGAAACATAATAGGTACTACCATATTATTATTATTACTCCTACCCACACCCCATATGCCGTATTTTCTGGATAATAATATACTCAAATCAATATAGAATGTTGACGTCATAAGGCCCCATATAAACAGAAATCGATGAAAATCCGTAAAATTATTTTTAAATGGTTCCGTTCGTACCGCCATTAGTTTTACAAGATGAATAAAGTTATTAATCACCATCATCAGCCTATGCTCGACACAGGCCTCACCTAATGCACGCCACCGCTCTCGATCTTCGGCCGTTCTCATCCAGCCCCCCCCCCCAACCTGCGAATATCGTCATCCCATCTTGTCACAGGGTCACACTTCGTCATAAAGTCATTACTTATTGTTCATTCATATGGTATTTGCAAAACAAAACTACCTTCGTCATGGTCAGGCCTTGGATGGATGGCCAAAACGTTGTGACCTCAACCGTTTATACTCACATGACCTGCACCCATCAGTGGGACTTATAGAGGCTGTGGACGGTTTTATGAAACAAGAAAGTACTTTGGATGGGTGACCGAACTATATAATTTTGAATTATACCGTGCTTTGAAAGGCACGAAGTTATTTCTGAAATGGAAATCTCTTAATTACCAACCCACCAATTTGATTTGAATGTGATTAAACCATATTAAATGCTTTTTCCTGAAATCTGTTACAAATCATCATGCATCTATTACTCTTATCTGGTGTACACACTAAAGAGTTTATTTATCTATTAGCTTTGTGATAATAACGTTTGCAGAAATACATGTATAATAAGTGTATAAATAATATTAAATTTGAAGCCCGCTTTCGCCTTCGGCCCTATCGTCACTTTTCATCAGGTGAGATCAATAAAGACTAAGGAGCTTGCCTGTCATTTATGTAAACAAAAAAAAGGGAATAAATATTATTAAAGTTATTTATGCATTAAATGTTTACCATTACTTTGTCGCCAGTTTATTACCAGGAAACCAGATCAACAGAAGATACAGAGTAGAAATTCCATCTTCCATCCTGCTCATATATTAATAGAATCACAAAAATACTCCGGAAAGTCATTAGGAAAACGAAGTGTCATTCCATGGAAGGCAAGGCGCACCTGTCGCCAAATGCTAATACGAACCTTGCAAAAATATTCCGAAGATACGGCGTTGTACGAAATTATCCCGAATTCCTAATTGTAATTAGATTAATAATTTATAAGGTTAGGAGATATCACGAAATTGGATATGTAAGCCCAGTACACACAACAGTGAACCAAATTCGTGTCTTGATTTTTTTTGTACATTCAGCATTAAAGGTTGATTAAGTACTTCGTCAAAGTAAATGTTGAAATAAATATGTCTAGGAAAATGGCGTACATGAGAAATGTGACACAGAACTAAAATTATGAGTTACTTCTGTGGCTGACCGTACGTCCACTGTCACATATTAGGAACAATTTGTTATGAATATCCCATTCAACTTCTTCTCACCTGTACCCTTATTACTACTTCTCATCAGGTGTATACTTGATTGTCACCTTAGTGGCATGAAGAAATTCATAGTAGGTACTATTTCCTTTGTTCCTAATTTTATTTAGGGTTGGCGCAGCATAACTTCTTCTTCCACTCTCTCCTATCACTCGCCAACACACTTACCGCCTTCCTCGTCATATTATTGACGACCTCCATCGTCAATAATATGACGAGGAAGGGGGTAAGGTGGAGGTCGAGTGGTCTGTATGCCGGTCTCAATGCCATCTCGAGGGGTTCTGGGTTCGATCCCCGGTGGGTGTAAATTGGTTGGTGAATTTTCAAGCATTTCTTCTCCAGTCTTGGATTTTAATATATAATTAAATATATTCAGGATATTTATATGTATTTATCTGTAAAATATATTTATCCGTCATCTAGTGTCCGTAACACAAGCAGCAGTAGTTGCTTAAAATGGGGTCAGTTGATAGGTGTGAATTTTTGAAGATATTTATTTTTATTTTTATCATCACACAATCTATCCATCTTTTCTTCGGTCTTCCTCTCCTTACACGCACTTCCAAAATCCATAACTTTCCTGGTGCCATAATCATTCTCTCTCCTCCAGTTTATCAGCAATCGGCCAATTTTCAGGCTTCCCCTCATATACTCATTCCTCACTCTATCCGTCCTCGTCACACCGCACATATTCCTCAACATAAGCATTTCAGCTACATGCAATCACCGCTTCATAATATCAAGTATCTGTCAACTAAACATATCGTGATATATTATGTTCCAAACACCTTCTAATACATACATATAATTACGACTGTTATCCCCCAAGGGTTAGTCAGAGACTGGGCAAAAGCTACACAAAAACAGTCCACTGCCATATGTGGTGAGCCCGTCGCTGATACAAGTTGTTGAATGGTTGTGCAGCTATAAGTCCATTAGTCGCCTTTTACGACACCCAAGGGAAGAGATAGGTTGGTAGTATTCTTTTAATGAGCCGCTACCACACGACTCACACACGACATGACGACCATCTAAGAAACATATAAAAAAAACTAAGATAATTAAATAAATAAATAAATATCTTCAAACATTCACACCTATCAACTAGCCCCGTTTTAAGCAACTAATGCTGCTTGTGTTACGGACACTAGATGACGGATAAATATATTTAATATATATACATATAAATATCCTGAATATATATAAATATATATAAACATCCAAGACTGGCGAACAAATGCTTGAAAATTCATCATCCAAGCATTTGCCCCCACCGGGGATCAAACCCGGAACCTCTCGAGATGGCGACGCCTTGAGACCGGCATTCAGACCACTCGACCACGGAGGTCGTACATTCTTGTACATGACATAGGTGTGTAGGTGTAACTAACGAATTCTTGCTCGTATGAACTTTTTCATCATTTATTCTCTAAGCTTAACATTTCTTATTCAGAACATTTGAGTACTTCGCATCATGTACCCGCGGAGCTATTTGTAGGGGAAATTTCACCTGGCGTTTCCGTCGCCTTGCAACGTGTGGACCGACATTCGGCAATGGATCGTTATTATTACACTGTGGGATTGTAACCACATTTTTATTGGAAATTTGGATGCGGTATTAAACTATTTTGCGAAAACCAATTCTGTTTCGACCTCGCGGTATTGGGAACTGCTTGCACTCTTTTCATGAATGATTTCATCTTTTTTTTTCATTTATTATAGTTTACTAAATAATACATAAAGTTGAAAATAATACATTGACATAAACCACAGAGGTTTCGCGACAATGTAGAAATCAGATCAGATCATCACGAAAGTACACAATTTTACAGTTTTGGTAACAGGTTAGCCAAATAAGTATTGATTTTGAGAACCAGGCAATGTTTCTTCCTATATGTATTTAAACATTACACGGATCAACCAATCTTTGAATAAAAAAGGACTTAAGAGTAATTTTAATATTTTTCTCATTTAACTTATTTTTAATAGAGGTGGGTAGTTCATTTATTAAACGGGGAACCATGTACCGCGCGGTCCGCTGGCCGAACGTATTGCTAGCGCTTATTGTTCGCAGGCGCTCTTGAGCAATAGCACGAGTAAATACGGGATGTTCTATTTTTTCGCATAACACTTGCTGACTAAAATAATACTCCTTAAGGAGACTGTATTTAAATTGCCTTTGAACAGGTTATATATTGCAATGATTAAATAGACCCCGTTCATCATCTTTGTACTGCAATTTAACAGCTGGGGACACTATTCTATGGGACGTTTCATAGCTACGCTGGAAGCCAGCGCCAGCCACGCAGGCGCGCTTGCAATTTGTCGAGTTAGTAGTAGCGTTTCGGACCACACTCGCATTACATCAAAATGTACGGAAATCTCGCCAGCGCTGTTGGTTAGCGCCGGCCGCAGCGTGGCTCTGAAACCACACTAACTAAATTTTAATGAGCTACCACACGGCGGCTTTATTTTTATTGGCAAAAAGTATAATTTGAAAAAAAACATTTCTGTTACCATTCTTCTGAAGAATATACAAAAAAATATTTAATTTATAAAAAGAAAAAGTAAAATTTTCATCTCTTAATTATTGTAATGACATTTATTTCCAAGTGCGTACGCGTATTATAACATTTAAGGAAAATGTTATAACGTACACACAGCAGCAAGTTATACTACCAACATCGCCTCTATTTTCTATGCAATAAAGGTTGTTTTATAGTTCAACTATATACCTTAATGTGCTGAAGATTGTAGACAAAGCAAATTAAATGAAACAACATAATAACATTTTATTACAAGGTAAATTAATTATTTACAATTATTATATTGTTTGTTTGTTTGTTTATTGTACAAATAGCACTACAATTTAGGAGCTCTATATATATTAAAGAGTATAAAGATTTTAAAAGCAGAAAAACATATTTAAGATAGATCAAAGAAGATTTATGAAAAACGAATCAGAGATAACCAATATATATATATATTAACCAGAGATAACCAATATATATATTATGTGGCTGCTTTCATAGTAAAATTTTAAATTAACATACCTAACAGGTTTGCTCTGTGGCACATTTTCCTAAAGTTTGTGGACTTTACTAATGATGATGAATATAAAAAAAGGCATATGTAATTCAATATTAATAACGTGCATATAAAAGGTGTATTATAATTATGTATATCATCACATTATTCTACAATTCTTGTTTTTTTTTTCTTTTACTGTTTTGCACCGACATTACAGCTATACTGTGCTTTCCGGTTGACTGGTAGATAATGCCCTATGGCATTATATCCGCCATTGTACTTCTGTGCAGGAAGAATAAATAAATAGATAAATATTAAAGTTTAAATCCTCGCAGGATTAAATCGCCCATTGTGCCCGGTGCATGGCTTCAGGCTCGCCACTTATTACATGGGGACCTAACATATCTTGCGAACTCTCTCTCTTGTTATCTTCCTTCGGGGAAAGGCCTGATGATATGTTGTTGTGTAGTATGAAATTATTTTACAAAGTCTTCTGTCTATTGGGAGAAAGCAAACGGATTTCCTCCACAAAGGCGTAAAAAGTCGCTAAGGCTTAGGTGTCTATGACAGCTTTACCTGTTGCCTATAATAATACTTTATTTTGCTTTGAAAGAAATGTGCAGACATGTGCTGTCTGATAGTTTTACACAGCATGCAAAATTTAAGTAAATTTGTAATTCGAATACAATACAAACATGTCAAGATATGATATAAATTTAGTAATTGTCATTATCATAAACCCGAAGATATTATCTATACAAAAATATGTATAATAAAACTGTAGAGGTCGAATGTCTGTGCACAAAAAAAAAAACAATTCTGGGGGATGTAAAAAGAGACAAAATACAAAAAAAAATTTTAGTTTCTCTGTCTGTTTATATGTTTGTTTGTACGGGCTAAACTCCGAAATAGCTGGACCTATTTAAATGAAATTTTGCATGGTGATACCTTATATCCCTGGACAACATTTTAGATACTTTATTCCGGGGAATTAAAGGGTTCCCGTGGGATAGTTAAAAAACCATAGTAACAGCTAGTTACAAATTAAAAATAAATGTTAGAAAACAAAAGTGCAAACTGAAATATTACATTTAATATCATACATATATTTCTGATCTCTGACCTATATAAACAGATATCTCTTTGACCTTTTTAGACTCATCTAATGCCGGGTAACAAGAGATGCTTACTCCTACGCACTATTAAAGTTTACTCTTTTAAAAAATTGGTTAAAATAACATTTGAAAAACACTTTAGATCTTTCGCAAGTGAACGTGTATGTTTGTTTGTGTTTGTGTGTGTTTTTTTATTTAGGTTAATCTATCGTCCGTCCTGCTCAGCCTATATACGTCCCACTGCTGGACAAAAGCCTCCCTCATGGAGACAAATGAGGAGTATGGGCCGTTACACCACGCTGACCCAATGCAGGTTGGTGGGTAGAAACGGTTGTAACAGCGACCGAGACCAATGGCTTAACGTTCCGAAGCACTGAGGAGTTCGAGATCACGAAGTTTTGGTCACCCATCCAAGGTCTGATCATGGCGAGGGTAGCTTTGTTTTCGATATCGAAAGTCAATGCGTACTAACCACCACGCTACCGCGCTCCTTTATCTTAATCTATGTAATAATGAGAAAAACACAACATAAATTTGTGTTTTTCTCAAACTTATAAGAAAAAATTTCATATCTTCGTACAAACTTGATTGAATTGAAATGAGGTGATTCAAACGCTAAGTTTTGTTACCAAAAATGTTTGTGTACTTTTCGGATGTTTCCGAACGAGAAATTGTTGACTGAAAGGAGATGACTAAACAACTTGTATAAATATATCATACTAGCTCGTTTTTATATAATCTTTAATGAATTATTACTTACTTATATTTTTCTACAACTTTAGTGAAAAATATAATAAAATTAAAATTTTTTGACTTATTTAGAATAGAATAGAATAAAATTTTATTCAGTACACACATTGTAAGAAATTACACAAACAAAATCAAACATAGACAAAGACAATACATAATGACATATTAAACAATACAGGTTATGGCACTGAATAGGAGGACTCAGCATGTGTCGGGCGTGGAACACCACGACGCTGGTCTTCCGTGGACACCTTGAATGTGCGGACGAGCGCTCATAGACCGTAAATCCGTGACCTAATATATCGAGATTTTACATTATTCTAAATTGTATACAATTCATAGAAATAACAGAATATTGCTGAAGCCAATTTAATACGTAAATAAAATATAATATATAATAATAATGTAACTTATTGTAAATAACAAGATATAAAAAAACATCTTACAAAGATAAGAGATAATTATAATAATTTTCATAAATAAATTACATTACCGAAATGCGAACATAAATTAACACTGGGATTCAGCCTTTTGAGATTCCAATAAAAAAATTCTGAATTTACATTTGAAGGACCGAAAAGATTCGCATTGACAGATAGGTGGAGGAATATTGTTCCAGCATTTTGTGTCTGCATATTTTTCATGTTTTCCGGTTGACAGTGTTGAGATTTAAAGAAAATAATGAAATATTGTAGATTTGTTCATAAACAAAATAAGCGATATGCACAAATAAATGCGTTAAACTTTTTGGTTTATCTAAATAAATAATTTCATGGCCATCAGTATAGTACACAAGAATAGGTACGACTATTTTCTATGAGTGTGTGTGTGTGTGTGTGGAAAAACCTACTCATATCAAATAACTAAATAATAAGTTACGTTTGGCGTTGTATTTTATTGTAATATTAATATATATACTGAAACAAAAAATATGTCCAATGAAATTAGCGCTGACCAGGGCGGGAAATGTTACTACTGTTCAAATGGTCGTTGGTTTGATTGCCGCGTGTTTTTCACACTGCCCGGTATAGGGCAACAGGCGTGCCTCTCAGCATTCCTCAATAAATGGACTATGTAACACCGAGATAATTTTTCAAATCAGGCTAGTAGTTAGCAATATTATTATAGATAAATGAAAGCTCAAATAATCACGATGAGGAATTAGCAGGAACTTGGCAGCGGTAGCCGAGTTGGGACGGACTGGGCACTACTCGTTCGAGAGGCCGCGGGAATCGCGGGTTCCATCCCACCACCTGTACCACTGAGTTTGAATAGAACTTATAATATATACAGTTGATTGTGCATATCGCTTGTCTCACAATGTGCCCGGTGCATGTCTTAACACCTTTCCTAATACCCCTTCGTGAAAAAGGCTTGATGATAATTATGTTGTTTTACGTTTATGAAACACTTTCCGTTTACTCAATAGGCCACTTGACCAATTTTTTTATTAGGCCCCAAATGATTCATTACTGATACCCATCACCATAAAAAATAATACAATATTTTTCTGAAGCCTATAACACAATAAATTTTAAGTAATAAATTACGTTTTTGCTTAAATGTCAAAAACGCCTTCGGTCCTGATGGTCTATGAATTATCTGTGCCTTAGCGTCATGATTATTGAAAACAATTCAATACGCATGCGTGACATAGCCGACAGTTATGCTTGATTGATTGCGACTGACGTTTGATGGATTTTGACCATGCATAGTAATTGTTTACATGAATCGTTACTCAACTAATTTCACGAACATGGTGGATAGCGTTTTTTGGCATAGATAAAAACAAAACATATTTAAATTGAATTTCAACAGCAATCCCTTATTTATATTAATCGAACTTGGTATATTTCGGACCCTTGTACTAAATACTATGTGAATGACACATTATTTCCATTACTTTTGATATGAGTCAACTAGCCTATTATTAAGTTTTATTTCCGTTGGGCGAAAGAGGTTGCATGACAACCTCCGTGGTCGAGTGGTCTGTACGCCGGTCTCAAGGAGTCGCCATCTCGAGAGGTTCTGGGTTCGATCCCCGATGGGGGCCAATGTTTGTGTGAACAGGCATTTGTTCTCCAGTCTTGGATGTTTATATATGTATATTATATTCTAAACATTTATATGTTTTCACGACCTCCGTGGTCGAGTGGTCTGTATGCCGGTCTCAAGGCGTCGCCATCTCGAGAGGTTCTGGGTTCGATCCCCAGTGGGGGCAAATGTTTGGGTGATGAATTTTCAGGCATTTGTTCTCCAGTCTTGGATGTTTATATATATTTCTACATATTCAGGTTATTTGTATGTCATCTAGTGTCCTTAACACAAGCAGCATTAGTTGCTTAAAATGGCGCTAGTTGATAGGTGTGAATGTCTGAAGATATTATTATTATTATATGTATTTATCTATTAAATATATCTGGTCATCTGGTATCCATAGCACAGGCATTAGTTGCCTAGTATGGGCCAGTTGATAGGTGTGAATGTCTGAAGATATTTATTTATTTATAAAAGAAAAATGTAAGATACTAGTTATTAATTAATTAAATAAAACTTACCTTTCATTGCAATTGTTGGCAGCAAAGCTAGAGCCTGTAGCAAAGACCACAGGAAAGATCGTTCGATCCACATCCTAGCCAGTTCACCCATAACAGTGCATTTTATCACTTGTGTTCTTATCAATAAGTACCAATATCATTTGCTATTCCAATTATTTCGTCCGCGAGTTCATTTGTTTACAGTTATTGTGTTTCAGACGCAATTCTATATGAAAGTATAGTATTTTTAGCTTAAACCGGTTTGATGTGGTTTTAATATTTATGTTAGGAAAACGAAAAAGGGTGGGACGTCCTTCGACAAAATAAAATTAAGTTATTCGTAAGTTCACTGAAGTGAACGGAATGAGAGCAACCGTACAGGATCAAAAATAGCGAATGTACCAAAACACGATTCTTACGAAATCTCCATATTATTATGAATATATAAAAAAAAGAATATTTATTATATTCAGATTGTAAGAGATTGTCTTTAGGCTGTGTTGCTTGTTACAACTGGGAATTATAAGCCTTTATAAATGTTCGGAAAATTCAAATAATCAGTTATCGTAACCACCTTCCTGTTATATTCAATAAGTTTATCTTAAAGCATATTTCTAAGAGACGCCCACGAAACGCTGGAATGGTCCGTTTTCTTACACAGCTGAGTGTCACAACCAATTGTTTGGTAATACTATTTTTATAGTATTTATAGACGGTTATTTTTATTGAATCGGAAAAATGACAATATCAGATGCAGACCGTCATAATAATAATAAAGAAAATGCCATGCTAGTTTTTGAGAGTAATGTTTGTTAAAAATACAATTCCATATTAGCTATGGTCAAATCATTACAAATAAGTAAGCATCATTACCAAAAAAAGTACGATAACTCTTAAACAATAATTAATTAAAAATCGCATGTGAATAGGTGAGATTATGCATGTGAAGTAAGTATAAAAAAAATTGTTTCAAAGTTGTAATCTAAATGTCAAAATTAAATGAATGTGATGTAATTAGAAAATAAAAAATTTTAAATTATTATTTATTATTAATCTCAAAATCGCAACTGAATTATTTCTCCGCATAAATATCAGCACTAGCCTATCGTTCCATTTATTACTGCAGACATTTTTATTTCTATTTGTACAAAATTTACGTACGGTCAAAATTTATTCTACCACTGTTCAAAATATACCCGAGTAAACCTAAACTAGGTTGAAAAAAGCCTACCAACAGCATTTACTGGCGTCTGACTTTGGACATTTAGCATGTCACATGTCCACAACCTCTGTTACAAACAGGACGCGACCCAAACGATCTTATTAGCATCCCACATCGGATTGTTGAACCCCAATTAGATGGGAATTTCATCCCGTTAACCGACCACACACACCCAATCTTGTTTAGATTTGAAACCCGCAGTCTACTAATTGATGCCATTTAAAACAGAAACAAAACATTTAAACTGAATCGTCAATTCTGATATTTTGACGTAAACAATACACTTAAACCAAATTAAATAATTAAACATAGATTAAAGCTAATAAGTTTATAAACTAAATAATTGAACGCCATTTATCAAAAAGAACAAATGTTTAGACCTATCGGCAAAGGAATCTTATTCTGTGCAGCCTTTCAATCAATCCAATAAATTGTATCGCTATGAAAAATTGAAAAACTATTAGGTGAACCCCACCTATGAAATTGGTGTTTTGTATGCATTTTCCATACTAATTGGGGAATTCTGCATTTTCCATACTAACATTTTATCAGTTTTCTTCACAACGACAAATCCAGAGATAGTAATATTTGGCATGTATCATTAGACAAGCTTTAGTAATATGTGAAATATCACACTTCATAAAAAATATCTATCGTTTTTAAGTTAATGCAAATAAAATGATGTATTCGGGAGGTCCTTAAAAAGAGTTGTCTCCGTGTCCAATTTTAACACAATTAAACTTACAACAATTTATTAAAATAAATCAAAAGAGCTCAAAAATATGGTCTATTTTAAGAGGAGGTAATTATTTTTTAAGAATACTCTGAAACTTGATAGATACAGACAAAATACTAAGAGAGAGAAAAAACACCAATTTCAAGGACCCAATATTAGGTACAGTTTATAGAAGAAAAATCGAAAGCCCAGTTGGGAATAGTCTGTTCGACGCACGCTTGCAGATACATACCATTGTGCTTTTTTAAAGTCTCACACACTCTATTATACACTCATTAGCATCATACTGTGCCCAAAGCAACGCAACTGACTCTTACGGACTTCAACATATCAGGTGAAATGTTTTATGTTGTTTTATTATGACCACAAAGAGATACAACTTACACCAACTAAAATCTAGTGTTGAAAAGCTACTAAGCTTTATATTATGTCCTATTAAAAAAATGTTGTTTTAAAAAGTATGGGTAAGATTACTGAAACGTTTATTGATTACGCATAGAGACTACCGGAAATGTTAGATACAAATAAGCAGATATACGATTTTAAATAAACTTTTCATATTTTCCGTATAACACAAATAGGTTTTTATCACTTTATTGCAATGTTTTAAAAATATCAAAAAATTACTCACAGATCCCTCAAACTAAAAACACAAAAGCTCATTGAAAACTAAACATCAGGTGTTACGAAACGAAAACGAAAATGAGCAACCAAAACGTTTTTGACACATTCATGGCTTTACACGCACTGTAGTAATGTAAAATGTAATTTATACATTTTAAGAATACCACTAACAAAAATTTCAAAACCACGTCATTAACAATATTTTAAATCGCATGGAACTTTCGATTTTATTATGAAAATATTAACCGACTTGAAAATAAGAGTTACTATTCACTTTGAATAAATCTCGTTTTGTCGCGTGAACACGCTTTCACTTTGAGCATCATAACGCGACGCGTCCGAACCGTAGCGACGGTCGTAGCGCACTGACAACGCTAGCTCGTAGCAATCGTAGCACACAGTCGAGACGTAGACACACAGTCGTAGCTACACTAGTCACCAGTGTAACCGTCCTGCGTCGTCATGAAAAGGTCGCCTCAAACGTTTAAGCCTTGCGCCTTTTGCATGAATAGCATTGCGAATGTGTTTTGTTTTTCCCGATGTTCCATTTTTGAATACAAAGGGGCGTTGAATTTTTTCCACACGAAATAAGTTGGCTATTTGGATTTGCGAAATCGTTGCCAAAGGAACTCAAAAATATTTTAGCCTTTTATTTCAAACAGAATAATACAAGACAATGTTCATTGTCGGCCTTTCGTGGACACGATGCCACATATGAAATGATTTGATAATTAAATATCATATTATTTTAGGGAACGAATAGTCGAACAGTTTTGCAGCCAGTAACTGAATTCGTTTTTGGTAATTTATTACATGATAAGCGAAACTCTATTGACAAATACTGGATCTGACAATACGAAGGCTGATACGGCGCACACTAAAAGAAGCTATGTCCAACAGTCGACTAATGTGGACGATGATGACCATTAATTGCTTACTGCAACTCAGCCTATATACGTCCCACTTCTGGGCACAGACCTTCATGATAACAAACATATGAGGAGTATGGACCGTAACACCACCAAGCTGGTCCAATGAGGGTTGGTTCCATAGACATTCCTTTTAGCAGCACCAGCAATAATGTAATAATTTTAATGAGAGCGTTTTTAATACCAATTAAATAATGATATATTATTATCACGTCGCTCTTAACATTTCGTAATCTAAAGCTGCAGTTAGATGCTCTCAAAATTTGTCGGATAAATTAGGAAAAGGGCAGGATTATGATGAATATTATTATACGCAATTAAATTTGACTTCAGTCTGAGGGAATTAAGTTCTGAATGTTTTACCCCAAGTGCTCCTCATCGGGAGCATTCGCCTGTAATGTAACCTTACCGATTCACTGTTGCTTGCAAAGTGTACAAAATATGTAAAAAGAATATGCTGGCTAAAAAAAACGCATCAGAACATTAAAATCTAAAGACATGTTGGCTGCTATAGAAGAGGACAAATATGTAATAAAATTGTCTTCAAGTGTAGCCCCTGCATTTGGCTTGCTATCACAAGGACCAATACAAAATAAAAAAATAGGAAAGAAGAAAAACTTATAGCATTAAGGATATATGAAAGATTGCCTACCTGTTATCGCTTGTTGCAAAGGTTGTTTCTCCTTTAAAGAACATCACCAAGCACTTTAAAGATATTACTTAGTAAAATTGCATTTGGTGTTGGTGAACGCGCATGTCTTTCAAGTTTTAACTACATCAGTGGATGGGGACAACCGAGCATTATAATGCACCTTGCGCTTTAGATTACAATGTGTAATCTCAAAGCGCTCCACTTGTAGAGAGAATGTACATCCCACTGCTGAGCGTATGCCTTACAACATGGAGAAACATGAGGAGTATGGGCCTTAACACCACTGACCTATTGCAGGTTAGCGCGTTGAAAGGGTGCAATACTGACCGAGACCAACAGTTTAACGACCTCTCCGAAGCATGGAGGAACTCGAGTCCTGGCCCCTTATTCTAAACTGTCGGAAACTATACGAATCATGGAATCTCTATTCCTGTCACTTTTTATTGCGGCGAATAAGAGCGAGACGGGACGTCACTTTCCGAATCGAATCCGTGAACCGACAGTTTAAAATAAGGGGACTGGTCATCTGCGGTCAGAGTTTTGGTCGTATATTATTATCCGAGGTCTGACCATGGCAAAAGTAAATTCGTTTTCAATATCGAAATCAAAAACATACGAACCGCTATGTCATTGAGCTCCTCAGGAGACTGGTAATGTAACGATCAAAATGTAGTCTGTAATTTAATAATCAAAATCAAATTTCTTATGTAATATTACACACGGTTTTTTGTGAGGGAGCACCTTAAGCAGCACATGTCGTCCTGGAACGAGGCTAGGGTTACTTTGTTCCTTTGGGACCAAAGTTCGTCTAAAGTCTGATATTTACCTCTGAATATAAAAGTTTTGATTAATTCAATTATTTTTGCTCTGATTGTAAAAATCTAAAACGATTTTAGCTTAAAGTTGTTGGTTTTTCTTTCTTTTGCTTAGAGGAAGAATGATATTGCATTAGTTTTAAGCCAATCTTACTGTACAACCTTGGGTACAACAGGTCGCTCCTGATGATAATGGATGAGAATGGAAAAGGTTCTAAATGAAAGATGTCCTTAAAGTACACAAAAAGAATTTATTACGTACAATAAATCTGAGCCTATAAGCATTCGGTGTAAAAACTAAATAGCGTGATTCAAAAATGCCGTCCTTGGGAACAGCGCCATCTAGTGGTGAAACAACGAAACAACATTTAGCAATGGTTTGTACACTACTCTTGGCCACGTGTGCACCAAATGCTCGTATTGCATGCATACTTTTTTCCATCAGGAAAACACGCTTTGCCTTCATTTTAACGTTTTACTGTGGCCTCTATTCTAACGAGGACTCAAAAATTTGGCTACTCATTTCTTTGTCGCACAAACCATAAGTGGAATTTGCTCCTAGCAATTTCCCTCTATAACCGTGCGTCCATTAAAAGATACGTGACAATGCAGTCTGATAAGGTAGGTGTAGCTGATGCTGCTTTTTTATATCATACCAGCTACCATATAAACTCTTGCTTAATATCAAGTAAGATGAAAGAAAGAAAATGTTTATTTTGTGTTTTGTGTGCGCAATACAAATTAGTTTAGAACATCAGGACTGCATCCGCTCAGCATATTGCACAGCTTAGTTCATCGCACTCTTTAAATTTCAATGCTCTTGCAGAGTATTACGAGCTCACTGTTCTGGCAAAATTATATTGCCAACTATGTTTCCACGTGTCAAGCAATTATAATAATCTATCTGTTGCAAACTTCGTCCGCGATTACTATAGTTTTTAACTTTCCCACGACAACCATTTCATTTTACGGAATAAAAAGTATCTAAGATGTTGACCAGGGATATATCACCATGCAAAATTTCATTGAAATCGGTCCATTTCGGAGATTAGTCCGTACAAACATAAAAAGACAGAGAAACTAAAAATAAAAATAATTTTTTTTTGGTATTTTGCCTCTTTTTACCTGCCTGACTTTATTAGACCTCTACCATTTTATTATAATATTAGGACCTTACCTATGAAATTGGTGTTTTGTATGGAGATTTTGGGGAATTCTGCATTTCCAGTTCCATACTAAAACTTTTTCATTTTTCTTAACAACGACAAATCCAAAGATAATAATATTTGGCATGTATCATTAGACAAGCTTTAGTAATATGTGTAATATCACACTTTATAAAAATTATTTATCGGTTTTAAGTGAATGCAAATAAAATGATGTATTCGGGAGGCACTTAAAAAGAGTTGTCTCCGTGTCCAATTTTAACACAATTAAACTTACAACAAATTATTAAAACAAATCAAAAGAGCTCAAAAATATAGTTTATTTTTAGATGGTGTAATAATTTTTTAGGAATACTCTGAATCTTAATAGTTACAGACAAAATACTAAGAGAGAAAAAAACACCAATTTCATAGGTAAGGACCCAATAATAAATAATAATAAAGAATAATAAATATCCTCAGACATTCACACCTATCGACTAGTCCCATTTTAAGCAACTCAATGCTGCTTGTGTTACGGATAGGTACTAGATGACGGACAAATATATTTAATAGATAAATACATATTTATATCCTGAATATATATACATATATATAAACATCCAAGACTGGAGAACAAATGTCTGAAAATTCATCACCCAAACACTTGCCTCCACTGGGGATCGAACCCAGGACCTCTACAGACCACTCGACCACAGAGGTCGTGAATAATATGTATAGATAACAATTTTAAAAGATTGGACAACTGTGAACCACTGTGGACATGCACCTATGACACATGAGACAGTTTTCAAATAGTTTATATAAAAAACGTAGGTAGGTATAGTGTAAAATAAAGAGGTTGACGTTAAAACATTCACACTTAATTACTTTTAACACCCCCTATTTTCTAGGTCTATTTTAAATGGATATGATGACTATCATTGTCATGTATAGTGTCTCATATTTTACAACTTGTGGCGTGGAAATATAAGTAGATTACATTGCCAATTTCATTTTATATTCATATACAATGTCAAATGTTAATTCATCATCATATAAGTTTCCGTGCAACTCGCACGATCCATTTAATAAACCCGATACGATTGCAGTTCACAAGCCATTGTATAGTGATCAAATATTTTGTTCCGTTCACAAGACAAAACCATCATTCTATGTGTATGAAGCCGTAGATTCTCTTACCAAATACAATTTGTATTCGGTTTTATATTATAGAGGTGCGTCATTTTATTATCCTGCTATAGCGAAGGCGGGATAGTCGAAAAATAATATAGTATTTCATAGGCTAGTCGAGTGGATCGAGACTTTTATTTATTTATTTGCGACCTGGCATTCTAAGCCTTGAATATATGAAAATAAAATAAAAATATTATAAAACGCTCTATGAGTATTTGCTACAAGTACGTGATTGAAAAGCTTTATTAGACTCATAAATAATTCTTTTTTGATTTACATGCTTTTGTGACAAACTTGAAGGGCTCTATTATATTGAAAAAAAATGTGATCGCTGCTTGACATGAGTTGTTAGTATTAAAATTTTTAAAAAGTCTATATATTAGTCCTATTATGTTGTGAAGTCAATACTCTGGCACGTAACATCATTAGAATTAATTTTCTATTAATCTGTACCTTAAATAAAAAGAAAGTACTCCAATAAAGTTCGTTTGTCCGCAAATCTCCCTTATCCTATAACTTATGCTCGGTTTCTGAAGGCCTCAGTTAAATTCTCAATAGTTTTTGATTCAATAAAGTTATGGAATCAATAATCACAAGATAAGTTTATACGGTGTTTGACTAACATTGCAGTTTAGAAACGCACTTCTAAAAGTTATTAAGCCAATGGCGCTATCGAGTCGATAATCTGTCATTAAAATACCTCGGCATCAGGGCATGACAATCATCGTGGATCAATATTTGATATTACTTTTCAAAAACATCACAATAATGTCATCAAAAAGTGGTAATAATGATAATGATAATTATAATGATAATGGTAATCGTATAAAAACTGTGTACCTACATATTTTTGCGCGTAAGTAGGTAATTCAAATGGAATCCTTAAAATAACCATTTTAAGTCAGGAACCTACATAGTTTGTACTTTATTAAATGTAAGATAAACTCGACATGGCACATTTTTAACAGGGTAAAATCTAAAGCAAGAGATTAAATTATAATATTTCACGATGAATTTAACCCTCTTTTAAACAGAAAATGAGAACTCGACGCACTTACAGCCTTACGACTCAATTTTGCTTAAAATAACTTTATGGGCTCTTATTATTGAGTATATTCGGTTTGTACTTATGCAAATGAAAATATGCTTATAAAAGGCTTACAGTTGAAAGAAAAAGAAAAATTAAACAACAAAATCAAATGAAAAATATTGATTTTCACATGTTTTCAAATGACAGAAACATGTTTTTTGTGAGACGACGAGTTCTTAATGGTTCCGGATTTGTTTGTCTGTAAATATAATTCAAAAAGTAAAAAAAAATATACTCCTTTTAAGGTGTGTACAGACTGAAACGTAGCATGCAATGTAACATGAAACATGAAACGTAAACATCGGCGTCCACACTCTATAAATAAATAAATAAATATCTTCGGACATTCGCACCTATCAACTAGCCCCATTTTAAGCAACTAATGCTGCTTGTGTTACGAACACTAGATGACGGATAAGGATATTTAATAGATAAATACATATAAATTTCCTGAATATATTAGGTCCGTAACTATGAAATTAGTGTTTTGTATGGAGATTTTGGGGAATTCTGCATTTTCCATACAAAATTTTTTTCAGTTTTCTTCACAACGACAAATCCAAGGATAATAATATTTGGCATCTATCATTAGACAAGCTTCAGTAATATGTGTAATATCACACTTCACAAAAAATATTTATCGTTTTTAAGTGAATGCAAATAAAATGATGTATTCGGGAGGCGCTTAAAAAGAGTTGTCTGTCGTGTCCAACTTTAACACAATCAAACTTACAACAAATTATCAAAACAACTCAAAAGAGCTTAAAAATATAGTCTATTTTTAGACGAGGTAATTATTTTTTAGGAATACTCTAAATCTTAATAGTTACAGACAAAATACTAAGAGAGAAAAAAAACACCAATTTCATAGGTAAGGACCCAATATATAAATATGTTTATACATCCAAGGCTGGAGAACAAATGCCTGAATTCATCACCCAAACATTTGCCCCCACCGGGGATCGTCTATACATACATATATTCTCGACTATTATCCCTTATCCCATTAAGTTTGGTGAGAGACTAGGCAAAAGCGCCGCAAAAGCAGTCCACTGCCATAGTGCGCGTTTCATGACTGCACTCAGCGTAACAGGTGGTGGAACTGTGATGGTTGTGCAGTTCTAAGATCATTAGTCGCCTTTTACAACACCCATGTGAAGATATAGATGGGTTGGTAGTATTCTTTTAATGAGCCGCTACCACACTCTATAGTGTAAAAATTTCTATGAATTCTCACAAACTGCGTGATACGTTGCTACGATGTATATGGCTAATTCTTTTATAGCGTGATACATTGCATGTCACGTATCACCAGTCTGTACATACTATTACGTTGCATAGCTATTCATCTATTTTCTTGCAAGTTATGTAATTATCTTTTATTATTCACAGCCAAAATTGATCCGTCTTGAATGTCTCAGATACGGGAACGGTATCGCACCGCCATTTTGTGTGTTTCGAGTTCGGAACTAAAACTTTGGTCATTAGGGGGGGTAAATAGACGAGCCAATATAGTTTGGGGTCAGAACCAGGTGAGACTGGTATGAGTTTTACAAGAAACAGTAGGGGACAGATTTGATGTTGTGTATATTGGATGTAACTTACATTCTGTTGATATTCTGTATTCAAACATATAATAAAACGGTAGAGGTTGTCTGTGCATAGAAAAAAAATGCTTAAAATCAAGTCTGGGGGATGAAAGAAGAGGGAAAATACCAAAAAAAAAATTTTTTGTTTCTCGGCATTTCGTCTGCTTGTCTGTTTGTATGGGCTAATCTCCGAAATTTCTAGACCAATTTCAATTAAATTTTGTATGGTGATACCTTATATCCCTGGTCAACATCTTAGATACTTCTTACTCCGGAAAATTAAAGGTTTCCCGTTTAGTTAAACAACTATAGTAACCAACTATAGTAACAGCTAGTTAAATAATAAAATGGTGTTAGAATTCTTGAGAGCATGCACGTAATAAACTAAAAAAAACGGTATATTTTACTCTGGTTCCAAGTCCTAACACAAAGCTAATACAAAGTTTTGTCCGATTACGCAAAATTTTTCATCATCATCTATAATTCTTCTTACCTTTATTACATGCAATATCCGCGTCTTACATAAGATTTGCATTCCCCGCTTTCTTACAAAGCATATTATAATATTTACGAGTTAATACACTTAGTGCTAGACACTCTAATAGAAATTTACCACGGCCTATCTTGTAAATATCTCCCGGATGTTTTAATGTTGCTCATTGCATTTTATTACACATAAATAAAGCCTACGATGAACATGAAAGATTTATGATTTTGTTTTCTTGATGTTGTGCTTCAGGATCGCCCTTCCCAGTGTATAAACCATTGCTAAATGTTAGTTCATAGTTTCGCCACTAGATGGCGCTGCTCCCAAAATACGGTATTTTTAGATCACGGTGTTTAGATTTTACGGTGAATGTAATAAGGGATTCACCACCTCTTTCTCCCGCATGGGTAAAGAGTGCTCCTTCAGAGGGTCGAAAAAAAAATACGTAATGCATTATTTTTGTGTGGTTTAAGGTATCTTTTAGTTAGAACCTTATCATTAACATTAGCAGGGGCGACCTGTTGTACAAGGTTGTACACCCAGTAAATATTTCTACTTGTAATCGGTCGTTCAAGATTTGAGTAGTCATATCAATTATAAAAGAATCTCAATGATAAAATAAAAACAACACATTATTTACTTTTATGAGTTCGAACAACATTTGCTTTCACAGAATTTTCAAAGTAATATTATATATAGAAAAGTAATAATCAGATACTCTTATTTTCCTTGACTTTAGTGTAAGCAAGCAATGTTCAGAATAAACTATGAACAACAATATCTGTTTAAAGAAATTACTCCACTAAATGCACATATTTCCAGTCTCATTGCTTTACCTATTTCGGTTTGTCCCCGACGAAAGATGAGAGGCAACATCGGAAGAATATCGAAGTTTTATATTTCATCAATTTACCCGCAGCAAATCGTACGCACTGAATTTAGAGGGTTCGTTTCCCCCTGTCGATCCCATTTGCAGTCTGTCTGACGAAACGACTGCGCATCGAAAGGTACATACGACGGCAAATCGAGAGTGACACTCCAAGACATTTTAATGTGATGTTGCCAATAAAACTTCCTCACAATATTTTTGTCCAATCCAAACATATCCACTTCCAGATTTAGCACCACAATCTCTCGGGAAATATAAATACTGTATTGAAATATCGTATAATGTATCCATTTTCCTTGGTAATGTATAGATGACCAGTTGTGCTTGAGCCGCCTTTACTTTGCTACTGTGGGTTGTTTTGGTGAAACGAGTGTTGTTGAAAAGCCCTCGATGGTTCTTCGTAAACTGGTCAAGTCGTAAACGTTCGGTATCTGTGAGCTACTTATGATCATGAATATTTATAACGTATTAGTCGAACGTCGCCTCTCTTGCCACCGGTGTTAAGGCAAGATTTACAAAAACAGACACAAAATATAAAGAAACTGTTTCTTTAACTTAGAACAAATAAAACTTAGTCGTATTAATCCTAATAATATCATCCTGCACCAGTAGGAGCTATGGGTGTTCCTGGACTCCGAGGGTTGACAAGCCCAGCAGGAGAAAAAGGGGGGGAGAAAAAACGTGGTGCCGCTGGACCTGGTGGTAATGATGGATTACCAGGTATAATAATCAACATTAGTATTCATCGTAAGGTCGTTAATTGCAAATATGGAATGTAGTAATATGTTATATAGTAATACACCACTGTGTCCAAACATATATGTAGCAGCTGGAGGTGGTCGTAAAAGCGCGCGCATGTAGCGCTAGCGGCCAGCACCAGAAATAAACGCGCGCGTTCAAGCAGCGGCAGCCGCCGGCGTTGGTCTGAAACGTCCCTTTAATTTAGTGTTTTAGTTAGTAATCGCAACATTAATTCGAGGCAAAAAGCTTTCTTTCACCAGAAAAAAATGCATTTCACTAGAGCAAAAATAGTTGTGCTGTAATATATTCCTATGTCTCGATATAAACGTAACTGTATCAAATGTTCTTAATTGCAATAAAAATGTTTTCTTCCAAAAAAAGATGTAATATTTCGTTGTACGTAAAAAACCTCGCAAAAAAAATATATTAGTAAAATTTATCTTCTTTTTTAAACAAAGGCCACGTCATTTCAATATTTGTAGCAACAAAATTAATAAAAGAAATATTTTTCAGTCACATTAGCTTTCAATACGGATTTGAAAGACACAAGAACGTATACCCCTTAAATGCAAATTATAAATGTTTATACAAAGAGTTCAATTTATATTCTAATTCGATGGCTTCCCGCTTGAGGACTAAGCGTCGCCGGTGATGGCTCCTTCTAAATAAGTCGGTTTGGTGTTATGTCATGACTTTTATTAATTTTTTTGTCTCTCTCTCTCTCTCTCTCTCGGTTGTACTTCTCAGAACCTCGAACAGAAACAGAATGAGAGGCAATGGGCAAATAGCGGCCTGTAAAATTATACAGCTATATTTTTATTACTATATCCCCGAAGGGGTAGGCAAATATCTATTACATACCCATAATATGCCTGTAATAGAAAATTAAATTAAAAAAAATACTGTAAAAAATATAAGGATACTTGAGGACAAGTGCGCATTAAATCAAACAACCATATACCTGATTACAATAGCATTAAGGTTGTAATTCTGATAATTAATCACATGTTGGTTCTTTGTTGACACAGAAACATCAATTTTAATCTTTAAGTATACAGCTTATCAGTTATACGTCACTATTCACAGTCACCAAATATGATCATAAACAGCGAACAACACAATAATTTTCTAAAATTATTTTACTATATTTTTACTTAAATACGAGTACATTATTTTACTATATTTTTACTTAAATACATTATTATCAAGCCTAAGTCCTCGAGAAGACATAGATTCATTACACACCCTCAATGGGTCCCGGATCCATGGGACCTGGGCCGATGGGGCCTGGACCAATGGGACCCGGGCCTATGATGGGTGAGGGTGGACCTATGCCCCCAGGCGGCCCTATGCTGCATTTTATGGGAGGACCGCTTAATTTTCCTATGCCTCCTAACTTTATGGGCCCTAATGAGCCACGTGGTCCGTGTGGGCCAGGTCCAATGCCACCATACATGTGCGGCCCCAATATGCGGGGCCCAATTTTCCAGTAATTTCGTTGGTCCCACGTAATAGGGAGCAAGCCTATTACCGTGGAAAATCCATAACTACTCTGGAATTCAAACCAAAGTTTCAACATCCAGGACATTTTATACCACTAATAGAATCTCTGCAGTTCGAGCGAATTATGCACAAGTATTGTGTAATTAAATGGTTTTATTTGTTATAACTTCAGTTTTGTTATACGCAATTTTCCAGGGGCAAACATAATTGTTGTTATCACATTAAAATTACTTAAATAACTAATTTATAATAACACATACATTATTAGTAAACAAAATAACTCCTGAAATATCCACTAACCCGTAATAATCTACATGCCTGTATGGAGGACACTGTAATTTAATAGGACACAATAATTACAATAAAGTTAAACAATACAAAATATTATTTAAATATCCATCCATCACTTGATATTAAGTGAAAGTATTCATCACACATGGTAGATGTGCCATGAATTATTCCATTATTAAAAATCTCTCGTTTGGAATTCTAAAATTTTCTTCAGTCGTCAGTAAGGATTGTTTTGTGTCTTTCTCTTCTTTGTGTTAATACTTTTATTCTTCTGAACATACAAGAGGCACGCAACTTTTAAATCTTTGTCCTTCTGCTATTGTTCGGGCTCATACCTATATCCTCCTCAGAACTGTTTGATGGGGGTGCTGGCGGTATTTCTGACGAGGCATTGGTTGGACTGTCTGTTGTGACACTGTCTGTTGTGGCACTGTCTGTTGTGGCACTTTCTGTTGTGGCACTGTCTGTTGTGGCACTAACTGGTGGTGCTGCCTCAAGTTTATTCGCTTCATCTTGAAGTCTATTTCTCTGTCCTGCTATAGTCAAGGTAGACACGAACAGACAGAAAGACAGCAGTCCAAGGAATACAATTGTTTTGTTGTTTGCACTCCAAGCTAATGTTCTGTCAGTATAGTATCGACAATGAAGTCCACAATTATTGGCCATTTTCGCAGTATACTTCACAAACACGTATCAAACTATTCACCGTACACAAAAAACTGTAATAGCTCAATATTCCATGTATTTATCTACCTGTATCACAACAATTTATCAACTGATAATTGGACGTTTGACTCGCTCAATGGAATATCAAATCACGGCTTATAGTAATAGGATTCAAAGTGAATTTCGAACGCTTATCAAATTATATTGATAAGCGATTACATTGATATTGATAATTCCCTCAAAAAAAAAAAACGAAAAATAATATTTTGGGAAACAGTAAAATAAATTTTTTCACTTAATAAAATACTTTATACACCACCTGCACATAATGCACGCTTTATTTGTTGAGATTTATCTCAACTATTTTTGCCTTGTAAAGATTTGTTTACAAAGATGTAAAAACACGACCAAACACGATTATGAAGAGCGAAATCAAGCGAAAAATTTTGAGGGGAACCGTCAGTGTGCCATTACCAATTAGAAGTACTAAAACTTAGGCGACCCGATATATAGATACCCTCATCTATTTTAAGTCCACTATTTAATTTATTAAGTAAAAATGCCAAATGGAAACGGACACCCGTGCACGAAACTGTGTCCGTAAAAATAAAGCAGTTATTGGAATCATATTGAACGTTGGCTCACTTTGATAAAAAATAAAATTGATTCCGACATTGGACGTCACCTCGTCATCACCTGTCTGTCGGTCTAGGTGCCTCAGTTATCTATACATATAAAAAACTGTCTTATCTAAAATCCTTCATTTTATTCTTAAATTAAAACTGCTTTTTGGTTTATATAAAATTATTACTATATTTCATGTTAGGCCTCGCATTACTTTCTCTCATAATCATTATGAAATGCAAAATATGGAGGAGGTTAATAATGTCATCAACATAACAAATCGAATGAATTTGTATGAAACCCTATGAATTTCGACCTTGTGTCTTTAAATGAAGTAATTTCTAAGAATAATCGACTATAGACATCATAATATTTTGAAAATGTCAATTTTATTTTTCAAGCAAATAATTATAGCATGTTTGTGCTAAACGTGGTTCTGTAAGGAGCAAAGAGTTTTTTTTATATCTGTTTAAAAATCAAGTAACTAGAAATTCAAATACCAACCTCGAGATCCATAATATTCCCAAAGCGAAAGATAAAAAGGTTCAAAATTGACTAATCAATATCCTCAGCCTTGGAAACACTTTACTTTCTATTCTTTTGTTGTACTATCATTTTCGAGATCTGCCTCATATTAAAATACGTTCTACTGCTAGACTTGTGGCCAAAGATAGACTTGTGGCCTTTTTCTTCTAATCAATCAATGTATATGTGACGACTTCCGTAATCGAGTAGTCTGTATACCGGTCTCAAGGCGTCGCCATCTCGAGAGGTTCTGGGTTCGATCACCGGTGGGGGCAGATGTATGGGTGATGAATTTTCTAGCAATTATTCTCCAGTCTTGGATGTTTATATATATTTATGTATATTCAGGATATTTATATGTATTTCCTATGAAATATATTTATCCGTCATCTAGTGTCCGTAACACAAGCAACATTAGTTGCTTAAAATGGGGCTAGTTGATAGGTGTGAATGTTTTAAGATATTTATTTATTAATGATGGATGGACGGTATATTTCGAAGCCATATCGTAGAAATAGATCTTTTCTTGATGTGGCCACCATATCGTAAAATTATAACTTTGGGGATGTCGGTGATAAATAAAAGCCCGGAGATGTCGTCACTTATGGTATATGTACGGTCGCGGTCAGAAAATGTTTATCAGTTTTCAAATTAGATTCCTTATCACTCTGTTTTCATTAAGGTCCATGACATATCAAGTTACTTATTACCCTTTGAAAATTAATAAACAATATGAAGTATGGAAACTTGGAAAAGACAAATAAAGAAATGACAGTTATCAAAAATGATTGTTTGAACGTCATTCGGACAAATGTGAAATTATAATCAGAAATTTTAAAAATAAGATGACAAAATTTTATTTAATAAAATACAGATTGTTATTAAAGAAAAGTTTTCTTTAAAAAGTTATTGATCGTGTATCAATAACTTTTCTAAATGTCGTCAATGGATTCTCTTGTTATTAAAAAATATAGGTATAATCTATGGGTTTATTCTATAATGAATCAAATTGATACGAAATGAATAGACATTTTGTGATTTCGACTGATTTCGACTTTTTTGATTTCAATGTATACAAGCGATTTTGAAACTTAGACCAAATTTTTAAAAACTTTATTATCCTCGCTTAATTTTTCGTTATTTTTATAATTATTAACGTCGGCGTCGAGCCAACCGCTCCGGACGCTGACTCTGATAGGAATATAATTGGAGACCTAAAAGAATGAAAAAGAGACAGAAGGTTAGTTTAAAAACAGAAACAAAGAGAAAATGGACACAGAAGAGCGCAATAACGGCAAAGAGCCGCTAATACTGATATAGTGCCTGGTTACAAAATGATCAATTCTAGTTTAAGGCGTTTTAATGTTATTAAATACTAAGGAACGTTTCATAGGTACGCTGGTCGCAAACCAGATTGCTGGCCATCAGCACCGGCGAGATTTGCATACATTTTAAAAATTTGGCTGTGAAACAATCTTAGTAGCTCCGTGTAGTTGTAAGCCCGCCTTGGTAGTTAGTAGTATTCTATTTTCATTTGCTTTAAATAGTCATAAGATTATTGAATCATTAGCCTAATTTTTATCTTATAAACCTGCACATCACGTTTTTGCCTAAATAGCAGCAGCCGCGCGATATAATATTTATCACGTTTTTATCACGCCAAATTTAAATTTATAAAGTATTTTGATAGTTGAACGTGGTAAACCGTTATATAATATATCATAATGCAGTGTTCATGCTAAGAGGCTGATCAATTCTACGAAATGTCCTCGGCATACATCTAACAAATATCTAAGTTACATGTCCTTTCTTAGCATTATCAAGTCTATATATTCGCGAGTGTGCTGTCGTACCACGCTTATCTAACGGCCCCCATTCCTTACATCGGACCAGCGACAGGAGGACATTTGTCTCCCGACTGGGTGTAGGGTCCTAATGAAAGTTCCGTCGGTAGAGGGAAAATTGTGACTTCAAATCTATAAGGCTCTCCGTTTTCTTAATGAGTGGAATCTATTTTCCTTTGACACTTTTTAATATTTTCTTTTTTACTTCCGTTGCCGAGTTTGTACGTTGTGTGCGGAGTTGTTTAAAGGTATCGCCATGTCTAAGGTTTTGAGTTTGAGTCCCGGCTGACACAGTTAAGTGATCAATACGATCAAATGTATCTGAGTAATGGTGGCTAGTTACAATAAAACGTCATTCAACATTACATTTAAATCTAAAGTAATAGTAGATTAGTAGCCAAGGGCTGTAAGGCATCAATTGCAGCCCGAGATATTTAGGCGCACGAGCGCAGCGAGGGCGCTTATAGTTCGAGGGTGCAATTGATGCTTACACCCGAGCTAACTACTCTGCTTTACATCTCGATTGTGAGGTAAGTGGAAAAAAAGGCATTACAAGAATAAATAAATTTATTTTCAAGAACTAAATTTAGCTTCGCCGTTCGATATTCAAAATTGATGAAAATAGCGAAGCGACCTCTTTTGTCACAAGAATAAATAAATTTATTTTCAAGAACTAAATTTAGCTTCGCCGTTCGATATTCAAAATTGATGAAAATAGCGAAGCGACCTCTTTTGTCATTGGGCTGAATGCATGATGTCTAGTGCCAGTAAGATGGTTAGATGTACGCGAACTTTTTGAAAGAGTTTTTTGTTTAATTACTTACCGCCCTAGGGCGTTTCTAGCTACATTATTAACCTATGGCGGTAATTGATCACTTACAACCCGCATCTGGGGGTATTAAGGACCTACTTACCGAACATGAGAGATGTAAAGTAAGTTTAAAGTATGCGTAGAACAACGAATCACTTTATCGAATAAATTAAACCTACTAATAAAATAAATCACCACATAAACTTATAAGGATTTGTGTCATCTTATAGTAGCTTTTTAAAATTATACTTGAAAATATATTTTGATATCTTTTTCTCTTGAGTCGTGTGGCAGCGGCTCATTAAAAGAACCGCGGCTCATTAACCCAACTCGTCCATAGTAACCCAACTCGTCGATTAGTCGTTAAAGGCGACTAATGAACTTAGAACTGCCCAACCAGTGCAATAGCTTTTAGCAGCGAGGGGTCCCCACCTGTCACGCTGAGCAAATGTGCAGTAACTGCTAGGTGAAGCGCGAACTATGGCAGTGGATTGCTTTTGCGGTGCTTTTGCTAGTCTCTGACTAACCCTTGGGGAACGATACTCTTGATTGTATGTATTTATGTAAATATTGGGTCCTTACCTATGAAATTGGTGTTTTTTTTCTCTCTTAGTATTTTGTCTGTAACTATTAAGATTCAGAGTATTCCTAAAAAATAATTACCTCGTCTAAAAATAGACTATATTTTTGAGCTCTCTTGATTTGTTTTGAAAAATGTTGTGAGTTTAATTGTGTTAAAATTGGACACGGAGACAACTCTTTTTAAGTGCCTCCCGAATACATTATTTTATTTGCATTCACTTAAAAATGATAAATTTATGAAGTGTGATATTACACATATTACTAAAGCTTGTCTAATGAAGTTGTTAAGAAAACTGAAAAAATTTTAGTATGGAAAATGTAGAATTCCCCAAAATTTCATAGGTAAGGACCTAATATCTTTTATTCAAACTCAGCTCTAAATGTCTCACGAAAGTGTATTGAAAATACCTTTGAAATCAATACAAAACAATCATTAAAATGGAATACGGCGGGCAGGGGCTCACGGGAAATTACCATTCCAGTGGATGTTGGGTGATTTGGTATAAGTACTAAGCGTAGGAATATTACTGCACCTACAAGGTTTATTGCTAATGACAATATGTGAACATTTCACATAATCATAAATAGGCGTTTTTAGTCGCACGTTTTATATTGCACGTCTTTGAAACTTCCAAAACACGTACTTACCTTTAATAACCGACTTCAATAAAGGAATTCTCAATTTGACTCAACATTTATAATGAATCGTCGGGAAAGCTTTTTAGTTGAGTTTTCACAATTTTGTGATTTTAGTTTAGCTCCTGAGTTTACGTAACGTTACGTATATCGGGATCATAAGACACCATAAGCTGTCTATTATATGGAGGAATACAAAATTTATATTAAAGCTAAAATATCAATAACAAAACTCGCAATATTTCCGTCGAATCAACCCTTTATCTTCAGTTTTCCTAAAACACGCTGAATACGCTCGCAAACAATATCTTACGTTTAGAAATATATTGTATATAATAACATCGTGCTGTAATTGTCTGATCAGTTGTTTCAGACGCCGATCTTGGCTTCCTTTCAACAGATTAACTCCCGACCAATGCTATCTTAATTTTACAGCTGAAATGGAATCAGGAATTTGTTTCAACTCGACAATGTTCTGTGGATTTAACTGCTATCTTATTTGATAAATACGCTGTTTCTGATACATAGAATGCAAAGGAGATGATTTGGCGAAGTGTATTTAAAGTTTCACACAATCTATTTTGGTATTGGCTCCACAATTTTGTTCGTAGCAAAGTAAAGCAAAGTTTATTACGAAGGGCTTAAAGCTTAGATTACCAATAACGCTTCGCTAAGTTGACTTTCGTAAGTTATTTCTATTGTGTAAACAGGCACCATCCTAAGTTTGGAAGATTAATAACATGCGGAACATGACACAGATTTTAACTGTACGTCAAAATTAACAAGTAGTAAAAGGTAGACCTTTTACTACTAGTTAATTTTGACACACAGTTTAAATCTCCCATAATGTGTAGACTTATACTAGAGAGTATAAGTCTACACGTTATGGGAGGTTTTTTTTTATGTAACAAACATTCTGAAAATAATATAACAAAAAAGGGAAATAACTTTTACTTTAAATTTTTTTAAAAATATAGTGAATGGCAGGTAAGGTTAGGGAGGCACAAATCTCATAGGTCGAAGTTGAAAATTCGGTTTGAGTTGTCTCAGACCCATCTTATAAGAGTGAATGGCTTATTAAAAGCAAATGCATGGAAAATTTTGAATAATATGGATGTATAGTAAACTGGATTAATAGTTAACTTAGGAAGGAGGCAGACTGAATTAAAATAGCGAATAATAATGTAAAACCGTTAAGCTATCCGGACGTGCCCCACGTTGGGCGCCAGTGGCAGTGTGACGGGGTGGATGCCGACGATAAATAAAAGCCCGGGTCGTCACTAATGGTATAATATATATTTTTAAAAACTTAAGGCACAAATAGTGCCTTAGTAAAGTTATTTGAACAATTATTCTTATAGTTTATTATCAATATATAAATTTATTATTGTCACTAAATTTTTATTATTTTTTTATAATTCTTTGCGTCGAGCCAACTGCTCCGCTGACTCTGATAAGAATGAAATTGGAGACCAGAAACAATAAAAAAAGAGACAGATGGTTAGTTTGAAAACATAAACAAAGAGCAAATGGCCAAAGAAGAGCGCAATAACAGCAAAGAGTCGCTAATACTGATATAGCGCCTCGTTACAATCTTAAGACTAAACGGAATGGAGACTCACTGTGAATGCCTCTGCATTCCAAGGGATATATTTTTATGGATTAGAAGGCAAGTGAGCTGATGGATCACCTGATGTTAAGCAATTACAGCTGCCCGTGAACACTCATGACAATCAAGGAGTCATGAGTGCGTTACCGCTCTTTCATGAATACGCTCTTTTCTTGAAGGTTTCAATATTGCACCGGTTCTGAAATACCGTAAGTGACAATTCATAGGTAGCCGATATTATATCACATAAGTTTAAAAGTAAAACTTTAAGTAAAAGCATAGATAAATTAAGTAGTATAGATCGCTTAGATAATTCCCATACGTGGGTTTTTAGTTCGCCTAAAATTTATTATTGTTGCTTGTACCCCTTCGTTCGACTTATAACGTTAGGTGGCGCTGCTATACTAGCGGAATTGCTTAATTTATCTATGATTCCGCTAGTATAGTAGCTACTTAATTTATCTATGGTAAAAGTTAGTTTTCCAAAAAAGGAAAATAGTATACGTCATATTCTTTTTAAAGTTTCAAATAATATCAAAAGCTTCACGTCATTTCCTGTAATCTTATTTTAACAAGTTACCAGTAACACTGTGGGCTTAGCGCCAGTCCAGTCCAGTAGCGCGAAGCCTGCCTTTTCGCCTAAAGACTTAAGCCTTTCGCTATCGGGGCGAACACGCCACTATTGTTGATTCGAAAGCTTAATTAGCTGTGGGTACGCCGTGATTCTACGATACTTTCTGTTTATTTTCATACATTGTTTAATATTTAATATCTAACAGGTTTTATTGGTATCACGGTAAACAAATGAATGGTCGATTTCCTTGACCATTAAACATTTTGCAGAAAGTTATTGTGATCTTATCTCTTTTCTTTAAGTAAGGGTTCTTTTAATTTAAGACTTAATAAAATTGCTCGTAGTTAAGAAAATTAATTGGATTTTTATTTAAAAAGATATTACTTCGAAAAAATTATTGAATAGGTTGGTCAGACAGGGCAACTGCGAATATTTTATTCCGAAAATCAAATTGCGAATATCCTCCATGGTCGAGTGGTCTGTACGCCGGTCTCGAGGCGTCGTAATCTCGAGAGGTTCTGGGTTCGATCCCCGGTGGGGGCAGATGATTGTGTGATGAATACAAGCATTTGTGCTCCAGTCTTGGATGTTTATGTGTGTTACTCGTATATAAAATCTTGACGTATAAATTAAATATATTTATACGTCATCTAGTATTCGTAACACAAGCAACATTAGCTGCTTAAAATAGGGCTAGTTGATAGGTGTATGGTACGTTTCAATCCAAGTTGCCAAAAAGGTAAACTAAACGAAGGTAATGTTTTATCTCTAAAATGTTTTGTAATGGCTGTAGGTAATTGAAGTCAATTGAAACGGACAACAATTGTTATCGTTAATTATATTCACGTGCCAATGTCCTAGTCAAAAGTGACATTATTGAATAACAAATTCGGTAAGTCGGCTTTTTTGTTTACCTTTTTGGCAACTTGAATGTAACCGTACGAAGATATTTATTAATAAATCAAATTGCATCATTTAAAAACGTCTAAGTCGATATAACGATGAAAATACGATGCAAAATACTCTAAATTCGTTTAGTTCCCCCGTAACACCTCAGCAACCCACACTTAGCCGACTTCTAACTTCCTAGTTTAAACCCAACGAGCGAGACAAAACTCTCACAATATAAATCTTTGTTTCTAGGGCCGAAGGTAACTCTCCGTTCCGGGCCATAAAAACCTTGAAGGAGTTGTGACAAATACCGCCCCGCGGTTGCATTGACGTGAAAAATGATCCTTTTAGATAAGGGGTCGGCCAATTGTTATGTATAGCGCGTCCAGCACAACTTGATCCTCAACGCACCTTACGAGCGTAAGGACAAAATGCGCGGAACGTATTTTAGTTAGCTGCTGTAAAGATCTTTGTAAGCTGGCTACTGTATACCCTAAGGATGTCAATTGCTATGTATAAGCTCCACTGTAGCTTGACCTTCCTCGTCCCGGGAAAATTGAGTGTTTAGGACTTAAAATGTTAGCTTGAGAGTGAAACGAGAATTTAAAAGGCCTCAGGCTTAGAATCTGGTAATTTGACAACTTCTTAATAGAAATATGAGAAAAGAAATAAGGTTTAAGAATTCATTAAGAAATATTAAAAAGAGACAATTCTTTTGGTTTGTAAATTTTCAAACTTTTCTTGTATATTAATACTATAATATGTAAATCATTAAGTATGTTCTAATTTGTTTACTATCTTTACATATAATAAAACTGACTGAAATGAACCAGACTTAGTTTTTTTGGGAAACTACCGAAAAAAAAAATATTTTTATTTTTGTTTGTCTGTTTGTACGTGCTAATCTCCGAAATTTCAATGAAATTTTGCATGGTAATGCCTTATGTCTCTGGTCAACGTCTTAGATATTTCTTATTCCGGAAAATTAAAAGGTTCCTGTGGGATAGTTAAAAAACCATAGAAACCGCGGATGAAGTCGTAAGCAACAGCTAGTATTGAAATAAATGCACAACTAAGCAAAAAACTAGAACGGCCTCAACCGCCTCTCTGGTCTAGTGGTTCACACCACCGGGTGTTGATCGGGAGGTCCGGGTTCGATTCCCCATGGGGGCAGAAGTTTATCTGCTCGGTTTGGTTGGTGGTAGGGCTTCTGAGCCCGCCTGGCTAGCTACCACCGTCTTACTTAAATCTGTCGCCATAATAACAATGTTATAAGCATTGTTGTGTTCCGGCAATCAGACGTAAGATAGCCAGCTCCTCAGTTGTTGAGGATTACAGGTGGAGCTCGCTTCCACCTTCGGCCTTATCGTCACTTACCATCAGGTGAGATGAAGGCCAATGGCTTACCTGTCATATGTAAAAAAAAGGAAAAAAAAAACTGTACTAGTAAATAATTCAGTTGACTCTAAAAACATGTAACCATTTTAGTGGTGACGACACCTCGCCGCCCGCCGCCGGCGCCGCCGCCGGTGTCCGCGGGGTGAAGAAGGAGTGTGGGAGGGGGCAACACATCGCGACGGGCCCCGGCCGCGCGTCACTTGCGACCAATACGTTACGTAGTAAACACGTTCATTTGTCGGGCTAATTTTGTAAATTAATTCTCTGAACAAGTACCAGTTTTCATACAGTCCACTCTTTATTTGACGCTATACATCCAACGCAACCTGTAGGCCTAGCACGGGCCGGAGAGAAAAAGTCCCCGGAGACAAAATTACTCATTGCCTCTCGCTTCCGCGCGAACGCAGAAGCGAGAGACAATGACGATTTTTGATTTCTAGGCCTTCTGCTGAAGGTCTAGCTCCACTACATTTTTTACAGTAAATGACTCTTATAAGAAGAAATACAGATTGTCACCTCTAAAATGTGTATGGTGTTAGAGAGAGTAAAATCACCAGCCATTGTATTTCTCCTTTATTACCTATACTAATTTTAAACTTCATTCGTTAGACTATCGTTCAAATTCAAATTCAAATTTATTTATCGCATAAATAAATAAATAATAAAAAAAAAATACAAAAAGAAAAACTAAAAACTAACCAAATTATTACTTCATGGTCTTGAGAATGATACAGCGAAACTCCATATTTTACCTTTAGGTGTGCAAATTATAATAATATTAAATCTATATTACATCGTATTACATTAAATGAGGGATTATGTATTTATAGTTCTATTTCTAATTAATAATAGGTTTTACCTATCAAATTGGTGTTGTATGGAGATTTCGGGGAAGTCTGCATTTTCCATACTAAAATTTTTTCAGATTTCTTCACAACGACAAATCCAGAGATAATAATTTGTGGCATGCATCATTAGACACAAGCTTTAGCAATATGTGTGATATCACACTTCATAAATAAATATTTATCGTTTTTAAGTGAATGCAAATCAAATGATGTATTATGCAGTTAAAAAGAGTTGTCTTCGTTTCTAATTTTAACACAATTAAACTGACAATATATTATCAAAACCTATATTTTTTAAGAATATTCTGAAAAATAATATAATAGTTACATACAATTTACTAAGAGGGAAAAAATCACCAATTCCATAGGTAAAGACCTAATATAATACTTTATTTTTATACATAAAATCTTAATATTCTTGTGTACGAAAATATAAAACAAAATCTCAGATTGCTTATACGTACAATCTAATGCAAAATCATTTCGCCCCGCGATGCTTACAGTCGAATAAAAATTCAATAATGCGTCATTTCACACGGCGCGAGCTTTTAATAAATTACAATGAATGTAAAAACGTTTTTGCTGCAACATCGAGAAAAAACTGCTCGTAAATTCAGGAGAAACCAAAATTACATCGCATTAGGAAATTGTATCTTCGGAGGGGAAAACATCATTTTGTTAGAGTATTTATTATTTATGTACTTTCTGCTGTATGAATCTTCGTTGGTGACTACTTGGCTTTATGGCTGACTTTCTTGACTTGAAAGAATATCTGAAAAATAAAAGGGCGTCGTCTTTTTTCTGACAAGAATAAATAAAATAACGTTTCACCCAAAATATAATAGTTATAACATTTAAGCTGCTGTAACGAGGCGCTATATTAGCATTAGCGACTCTTTGCTCTTATTGCGCTCTTCTCTGGCCATTTTCTCTTTGTTTCTGTTTTTAAACTAACTATCTGTCTCTTTTTCATTGTTTTTGGTCTCCTATTTTCATTCGTATCAGAGTCAGCGTCTGGAGCGGTCGCGCCTAAGTACATTATATTGTTGAATAGTTAACTATCGTAATAAAATTAGAAATATATTGGAAGCAGACAATACATTACAACAGTATTTAGATAAGACTTAAATAACTTTTCCAAGGCACTATTGTATACTTACAATAGTTATTCATTAAAGTTAATCTAAACGCATTTTACTTAAATGAAAATTATGAAATTGACACCCACAGCACTAATGCGATTTTGTTTGTATGATAAATAATTATATCAATAGGCAAATGAGTGAAAATACGCACCACGTTTAAATTTTCGAAATTTTTCAACTTTCCACTACGTTAGTTAATACGTTAATTAGTTTTATTTATTCGTTTGTCTCCGTCAATAGTTATAGTTAGTATACCTATAGATTGAAATAAACAATAACTAATAAGAACCTGTTTCAGTTCATGTTGTCTTTAATTTTCATGTAAACATTCGAAGTTTTCATATTTGCTCAAACTTGATCGCTTCAAGGTAAATGTTTTCGTGCGCTCCGAAACTTAAGACACATATTCAAATGAGGATTCTAAATTTGGAGATTGTAATGTTTATTTGGGAGCGAAAGAAGACAGACTTTCCTAGGCACATTTGCATGTATGAGTAACATTATTTTTGTAATGTTTCTAAAGCAATTTTCTACATTAATAAATTCTGGTATTATTCAAGATAAAAGGCAGCGGTAGCCGAGTGGGACGGAAGGGCTCTACTCGTTCGAGAGGCCGCGTGAAACGCGGATTCCATCCTACCGCCTGTACCACTAAGTTTGAATAAAACTAATGTACAGCTCATTGTGAATATCGCTTGCCTCACATTGTGCCCGATGCGTGGCATGAGGCTTGATCTCTGTAACATGAAGACTTAAACATGTGTGTATGAGTAAACATGAGTATAGTATGGTGGCCCAGAAGGTAATTATCGGTCTGTAGGAAAGACTTGATAAAACTCCAGAGAGTGGCTTGTCTGGCCATCACTGGAGCGTTCAGGACCACACCAACAGCAGCCATGGAAAACATTCTTGGTTTAACACCGCTGCACATATTCGTCGAATCAAAAGCAAGAAACACTCTTCATAGATTGCAGGTATCTGGAACATACAAGGAGTCACAACTGAGGACACGACACACTACCTTCGGGAAAGATCAGGACCTTGATACTATCACGGCAATGATAAGCGCGGCAGAGCAGCCATCGTCGTGGGTGTCTAAAAGGTCATATAGCATTCATATACCCACACGTCAGGAATGGAAGCGAGGGCTAAATACTCCTAAGGAAAAAGTCTTATATGGTACACAGATGGATCCAAGATGGAGACAGGTACAGGGGTAGGAATTTATGCCAAAGGATACAAAAATTACCAAAGTATGGGTAAGTATACAACGGTTTTCCAAGCAGAAACATATGCAATAATTGCCTGCGCTCAGAAGAACGTTCAGATGAACATCAGAGGGATGACCATCTACATTCTTAGCGATAGCCAAGCGGCACTCAAGGCCTTAACTACCTACAAAATCAACTTCAAGCTAGTGTTGAATGCGGTCCACATCCTAAATAAGCTAGGTAAAAACAACCGGGTTAGGCTAGTATGGGTACCGGGGCATGTAGGGGTTGCGGGCAACGAAAGGGCTGACGATTTAGCAAGGAAAGGATCGACTCACAACTTTAGTGGGCCTGAGCCCTTTGTGGGATTACCTAGATGTACCATAAAACTGACACTGAAGGAGTATTGTCAAAGAATGCACCAAACCTACTGGGGATGTATACAACAATTTACACACTCGAAGAAATTTATAGGTCTTCACACACAGGCCTTAAAAGCTTTGGGAGAATCAGCAGATGTCAAATCCGCTGCCTTATGGGTGCCCTGACTGGACATTTTAACACAAGGAAGCATCTGTACACTATAGGTAAAGCTGATGATCCCACCTGTAGATTGTGCGGTGAAAACAATGAAAGCATGGAGCATTTATTACGTGAATGCGATGCTTTAGGAATTAAACGACTACGGATTCTAGGTGCGGCTTGTCCTAAACCTGAGGACTTTATAGGCATGCCTCCAGCCAACATCATAACCTTCATCCAAGACATTTTGGGTGATGGCGGGGAGGGATGAATAGGAAAGGGGAAGCACAAAAGATCCCATAGGGTCGAAGTGCACTGAGTTATCTAAGCCACATCGCAAGAATAAGAATAAACATGTGTGGGTGTTAGTCGACCCCTTCGAGAAGTATATGCGATGAGAATTCAAGAATTCTTTATTAGCAACATTTTGAATGTTTTTGTAATACTTTTACCCTCTGCAGAATTTTAAGCTGTCACTTTGTTCATTCCACCAATATTTCCTCAACAGACTTGACAGTTTTTACAACATAATAAGGGCGCCATTTCGCCAGCGCTATGCGGTGTGCGAGGAAAAGTAGACCAATAGGATGACACATGGAATTCTCTACCAGCACACGTGTTCCCTCCTTCCTACAGCATGGGTTCCTTCAAAAGAGGCGTGAAAAGGCATCTTATGAGCCAGCAAGGAGGAGGTCGCTAGGCCTGCATCCTTTGGTGCTGCCCTAGCATCCTTCGCAAATAGACTTATCTACTGCTTATCATCAGGTGGTGTTGAGACATTTGCTGGGCTGATTATAAAAAAAAACACCATTTTGGCACCATTTTGCGATTCACGTGAAACGAAGCAATCCTATTGGTCTATTTTTTCTCGCACACAGCATGGCTACCATAGCTCTGAGACTAAGGCACCCTAAGACTACTATTGTAGTCTTAGGGTGCCTTTCCAGTAATACCCGTATTGACGTCTGATACTCCACAGATGGTAATATCGGATTAAAATAGTTGAAAATAGAACAAGTCTTTAGAAACATAAAAATAGTAGGTATACAAAATATCTTTATTGCTCCAATAAACACAAATACTGGTAATTATATAACAATAGTATGCAAAGGAGAACTTATCTCTATTAGAGATCTCTGCCAGCCAACCCATCACAGGTGCATGAGATTTAGCATTGAAAGGGAAGAGACACCAGTGCATAAAAGAAAAAAAATTAAGATATCAAAAATTCAAATTCAAATAAATTATAAGAACATAACATACATACAATCACGCCTGTAATCCCCGAAGGGGTAGGCAGAGTCCAAAGAGCGCTGTGTTCCTTAAGACCGCATTTAGCCATAGAAAAATTAGATAAAATATAATAAAGTATTATGGTTCCTAATCGTACTATGTCGTCATTGAAGCATTTGTGGTCTTAACACTCCATCGAACACGTTTTGTGAATAGCAATGCATAAAATATTTCGATATTGCGAAGCTCAGCTATGGTTATGCAAAAACTTTAATGAAAAGATTTAAGTTATTTAAGTTAGAGGGAAGTTTAGATATTCTCGGTAAACTTGCATACTGCGCCATGTTGTCCAACGATATTGTGATCATAGCCGTCTCTACAAAGTTATAAGGAAAATGCTCTAATCTTGCATTAAAAATGCATTGCTTGAAGATTGTTCTTTAAGCTGCAGCTTGTTCTAACAGTATTCATTTGTTTCTTTATATTAGGTCCTTACCTATGAAATTGGTGTTTTGTATGGAGATTTTGGGGACGTCTGCATTTTACATACTAACATTTTATCAGTTTTCTTCACAACGAAAAATCCAGAGATAATAATATTTGGGATGTATCATTAGACAAGCTTTAGCAATATGTGTGTGAACACGCTTGATAAAAATTATTCATCGTTTTTATGTTAATGCAAATCAAATGATGTGTTCGGAAGGCAGTTAAAAATAATTGTCTTTGTGTCTAATTTTAACACAATTAAAAATATGGTCAAATATATGGTCTATTTTTAGAAGAGGCAATTATTTTATAAGAATGTTCTGAAACATAATAGTTACGGACAAATTGCTAAGACAGAATAAAAACACCAATTTCATAGGTAACGACCCAATATTTTACTTGCCACAGTTGAGGAGCTAGTTTGTGTTGGTTCTTATGCTTCGTTTCGTTATTGAAAACAAAGCTAAATCCTCCATGGTCATGGCACTTGGATGGGTGACCAAATCCTTACTGACAATGCCCACTAATACTTGTCGATATATTAACATGCATTCGAACCCTACCACCGGAACAACTAGATATGTCCTCTTCTGGATATAGGCCTCTTCTGAAGGTCTCATTGCTGTAACTGTCAAAAGTCAAAGTCAAAGTTATTTATTGCGAACTAAGTGTACATACATTAGTTGTTATAATAATACGGAACTTCACAACTTAGTTGCCTTTTGCAGGCACTGCAACATTACATAATAATGAATTTCTAAATGTTAATAATAATAATTACAGCATCGAATCAAATTTGTAGAATAATCAGTTAAGTCAATATTACACTAAGGTCATTAAACATATTACACAAAAACACAAAAAAAAAATAAAAAAAAAAAACAAAACTATCAACTTCAACTTTATTGGCTGTTAAAGAATTCACCTAATGTATAATAGCATTTTTCAATCAAGTAGGTGTTTAGTTTATTTCTAAAGGAATTTAATGTAGATTGAGATTTAATGCCGGTAGGAATCTTGTTGAAAATTTTTATGGCCATGTAAAATGGACTACAATTGAGCATTTTAATTCTAGAAGCGGGCGGATACAATCTATCTCTATGTCGAGTATTGACACTGTGTGTGTCTTTAGCTCTTTCGAAATTATTCATGTTTTTATAAACGAAAATGCACATGTCTTGAATATATATTGAAATTAATGTCAATATTTTAAACTTTTTAAAGTACTGCGTGCAACTTGTAGTATTATCAACTTGGGCAATTATTCTTATAATTTTTTTTGAAGTAGAAATAGTTCATTTGCTTTAACGCTATTACCCCATAGTATTATTCCATACTTGAGCCATGAGTATGCATATCCATAGTAAGCTGAGAGAGCGGTTTCTATATTAGTACTATATTTAATTTCGAAAAAGGCGTAAATAAATTTAGAAAGCTTTGCTTTTATGTGATCGATATGAGATTTCCAATTAATGTTACAGTCTATATGAAGTCCAAGTAAATTGCAAGTGTCAATTGTCTCTAATTGTGTGTTTTGAAATTTTATATTTATCGGTGTAGGTTGTTTAGTGTATGGCCGGAATTGAAGGATTTTGGTTTTCGTTAAGTTTAGCTCTAAATTGTGGTCTGTCCCAATATATGGTCGCCACTAGTTAACATTTTCGTTCCGCTAGCATTGTAAACTGCCCATTGTCTTTTATTTTTTACTAGCTTTTGCCCGCGACTTCGTCCGCGTAGAATATTTTAAAGTAACTTAAAATAGTGTGATGGTATGTAGCCTGTTGTTTCCCTCAATAAATAGGCTATTCGACACTGAAAGATTTTTCAAATTGGAACAGAAGCCTCTATTGGTGGAAATCAAAATTTACTCCTACTCTATTGTTAAAAGCAAAGTTCATAGTGTAAATTAAATTTTAAATTAAAAAAATAATTTAAATTTTTCCTTAATTTTTCCGTAAATTTTTCCTTTAATTTCTGGGAGACGTTATTTAATTTTTTTAACAATCGCCTGCATGGCATCCGTTCCCATGGGAATATCGGGATAAATGTCCTTTCTCAGGCTCTAGACTACCTGTGTCCCAAATTTCGGTTAATTTGGTTCAGTAGTTTTGTCGTGAAAGCGAGACAGACAGACAGACAGGCAGAGTTACTTTCGCATTTATAATATCAGTATGGATTAGGAGAAATTTAGATACGTAACCAATAAACGCCTGTTCCGTTTTACTTATCTGTTTTAATCTACTCGAATGCTGTTGTTATCTTAATCAGTGGTCGTGAGTCATTTTCAGATAATTTTTGATTACATGTGTGTTCTTCTCTTCTATCAGTCACCAAGTCAACACTCACTGCTGTATAATAATCTGATGGATATTAGAAGTATATAATCTTTCTACTACCAGTCAATCCTTAATGGCAAACACCACGCAATCACTATTGCCTGAGCAAGCGACTCAGAAAGCATCTCATTGTAATATAAACTTTATTTACAACCTCTCTTTTAACGGAAAAAAATTTGATTTTGATTTTGACTCATTCCAGCCTGAAAAGTAAAATTATTCATCTATATTGCCATTGAAACCTATTCAAGTAAAACAAATTGGTGGTGACGTAATAAATATTATTTCCGCCTTTATAATTGGCCAGCACCTGGCTTTTATATTCAATCGCCCACTTATATAGAACGTTGTATTGAGACTCGGCGATTTAAATAATACTTTTCCAATTATTGAGATACTTAAGGTAATATAAAAGCTTCTAGAAAAGACTAGAAATATCTGCCAGACTCGTTTACGTACAATAGCTCTTCAGGGGTTGTAGTCTCAAGAGCTTCATAAGCATATGACATACAACCTTTTACCTAATGAAATAACTATCAAACACTCACGATATTATGAGAACATTTTATTCTTGGCTTGACAGATAATAGACATAAGAAGCTATATACCTTAGAATTTATAGTATGGTTCAGGCTATTAAAGTCTCCTCTAAGCATCTGATAACTATTACTAATGCACTTTAAATCATCTTATGTTTGTTAAAGGTTATTTTTATGACCCTTATAACAATATTTGTGTCAACTGTCTTAATTGAGTAGACATTATAAAAATTGTTTTTAAAGGAAGGAAATTTAAAACTAGATTTAGTGATTTTTTGACATTTCAGCCTTAGTGAAATTGTCAAAAATTTAACTGAAAAAAAAACTGACAAAATCGAGATTTAAACTAGGTTTAAAATTTTCTGCGTGTGGCCCTTAATGTCATAAAAAATAACTTTAATCTGATATCAGCTTACACATTTCCTAATTTTCTAGGATTTGTATACAATTATTGTTACTTTATGTTAGTTACTACAACATTATTGTTACAACACAATTACGAAATAAAGGGTTTTGGACACATCAGTTTACTCGTGATGTTTTCAATACTTGACTGATGTACAAAAAAGTACATAAAGTAGCTCTTTTATATTTTATATTAGGTTTTTTTTTTAAATCTCTTTATTTTCCGATAGGTTAAGTAGATATTACAGATAACCACTTGCTATAGCAAGTGGTTATCTGTAATATCTACTGTTTCCATATCATATCAGCACATATCTTTTGTTTCCTCTACTCTCATTACTAAGTACATACATACCCTTCGGTTTGAGGTGGATTAAACAGGCTTATGTACAACACACTTAACACATCATCGTCACATCACCAGCGGTCACTTCGAGTATTTGTTCCCCCAGCAGAGACATTATCACCAGGGCACAACCTGCATTGGCCGATTTGGTAGCCCTAAACCGTCTGCGAACGCAGGTCGGCCGCTGTAGGGAGAATTTGGAAGGATGGGGCTTCATTGGCACGGAGAGCACCAAGTGCGACTGTGGAGCCCCGTCACAATCCATACCACATCTGATATCGTGCTACTGCTGCCCTCCTGTACCATGGAGGAGTTAAATGCGGTAGCACTAAGAGCTGTAGCTGTCGCCGAGTACGCTTCGGATCTGTCAACATCTAATAAGGCAACCTCAATTAGATGTTTACCTCTGACGATTATTTCTACTATTTTACTATTATTTTTATGAATCACTTTTGTACTATTTAAGTTTGACTCGATATAATGTTAAGAATGTGAATGTGCTCATATTTTTTTAAATTATTGTACGCCTGAAAATGGTAATCTGTTTTGATCTGTTAATTTCTTGTAAGACCTTTTGTACACCGAATAACAATAAATGATATCTTCTTATCTTATCTATGTTCATGTCTATGTAACGGGGGTGAGCCTGTTGTCATACACCTGGCACAATATGAAACAAGCGATATTCACATTATCTACTTAATTTTGTTCAAACTCAGTGACACAAGCCGTCTATCTCAATTCTTATATACGACCTCCGTGGTCGAGTGGTCTCAAGGCGTAGCCATCTCGAGAGGTCCTGGTTTCGATGCCTCCAGCAAGTGTTTGGGTGATGAATTTTCAGACATTTGTTCTCCAGTCTTGGATGTTTATTTTATATGTATAATGTTATAAATATTCTGAATAATTATGTCTATTTATCTATTAAATATATGTGTCCGTCATCTGGTATCCATAACACAAGCAGCATTTAGTTGCTTAAAATGGGACTAACTGATGGGAGTGAATGTTTGAGGATATTTTTTTTTATATGCCAGTGCTGCTAAAGAGGTTTACAGTGGAAGAATTTACATCTTTAATCTTCATCCAAACGAATAAGGCCGCCAGCAATGCTAGTCAAAAAGTATTTTAGTGAACAGATCCAATCAATAATAACTAAGTCCCCGAGACCAGCTAAGCGTTCCGTGCCCACAACTCGTTACGTGCCTTAGACCCGCTTATACTGGAATATTGGGCTTAATCTGCTGCTAAAGTAAATTACGCGTTAATCCCATCGAGGAAAAGCAATCAACCTTAAATACTTGTTGGTTCTGGTGAAGGTAGGCTTAAAAACTTCCGGGGTCTGTAAGTAAGTCAGCGTCTATACGAGCACTAAGTCAAGGGCAGTTAATATAAACCCTACTGAATATCGTTTATTATGTATTTTGTTTAAATGGTATTGAGTAATTGACGAGAAAGTACGAACCTCTTACGTTTACCAGCAAAGCTATATAAAAATAACTAACCCCTTGGCGGGCATCGCGATGAAACTATATTGTTGACGTTGACTAGGTTCTTATTGAATATATTAGGTTGGGGAAAAAGTCTTTTCGCATTATAGTATGTATAAACTTGTAATAAAATCTCTTTGGCTATACTATTTGTATCTGGTTGGTTTTGGTATCATTGAAAGTTTAAATTTTAAAGAACATAATTCCAAATTCAAATTAGGAAAATGTGTGATTTTCATTTGTTTTTCGTACCGCCAAGATGAGTGAATCTAATGAAGAAATTCGATACATTTTAAAATTTTACTACAAAAAAGGTAAAAATGCAACGCAAGCCCCCAAAAAAGTTTGCGATGTTTATGGACCTAGTGCAGTGTCTGTGAGAGTAGCACAAATTTGGTTTAAGCGTTTTCAATCCGGAAATTTTGATGTCAAAGATGCACGTCGCTCTGGTCGCCCTATTACAGATAAAATGGATGCCATTTTTGAAAAAGTGGAGCAAGATCGGCATGTCAGTAGTTACGACGTAGCTGAAGAACTGGGAATTGACCACAAAACAGTTTTGGCGCATTTGAAAAAAACTGGGTACACAAAAAAGCTCGACATTTGGGTACCTCACGAGCTCACTGAAAGAAACCTAATGAACCGTGTACTCATTTGTGATTCTTTATTACGACGTAATGAAACCGAACCATTTTTGAAGAAGCTGATAACTGGTGATGAAAAGTAGATCACGTACGACAAGAACGTGCGAAAAAGGTCGTGGTCAAAGGCCGGTCAGGCTTCACAGACTGTGGCGAAACCCGGGTTAACTCGCAACAAGGTGATGCTGTGTGTGTGTGGTGGGATTGGAAGGGCATTATTCATTATGAGCTGTTACCACCAGGCAGGACCATCGATTCTGAACTCTACTGCGAACTGATGAGATTAAAGCAAGAAGTTGAGAGAAAGCGGCCGGAATTAATCAACAGAAGGGGTGTGGTTTTTCATCATGATAACGCTAGACCTCACACATCTTTAGCCACTCAGCAAAAATTAAGAGAGTTTGGCTGGGAGGTGTTAATGCATCCGCCGTATAGTCCTGACCTTGCACCTTCAGATTTCCACCTGTTGCGGTCTCTTCAGAATTCTTTAGGCAGTGTCAGGTTAACATCACGAGAGGACTGCCAAAACCACTTGTCGCGGTATTTTGACCAGAAGTCCCAAAAATTCTATAGCAATGGGATCATGTCCCTACCTACAAGATAGCAAAAAGTTATCGAACAAAATGGTACCTACATACTTTAATTAAATGTAAATAAACTATATTAAAAAATGTTTTGAATTTTCTTAAAAAATGCGAAGAAACTTTTTCCCCAACCTATTATAATATAACTATAAGCATCATAAAATAATAATTACATAATAATCAAAACCGTAATCCAAAAGCGACACACGCGGTCCGTCCTTGACATATTCTGAAATGAAACACACAAATTTAAGCACACACACTCACACACACACACAAACACACACACACACAAACACACACACACACACACACACACACACACACACACACACACACACACACACACACACACACACACACTATACTACTAATTGATTATTAAAAAGATTCGAGATTCGTTCGGTCTTCTTATCTCACATTGTTTATTGGACATATGTACCGATAGGGGGAGCCTGGTGACCTCTACTACAGGTATTCAGTTACCTATCCCAGGCAACAGACTCTCACAATATTATGTGAACCATAAATTTTAGATCCTAAGAAATTTTTGTAAATTCTATTGTGAGAAGTAAATAAATGAATATATGAATATATTATTATTATATATATTATTTTTAACTCTGAAAAACCAGAATCTAGAATTGTCTATTAAAACCGATTGTTAATGAATTCGACTAGGAGAGTTTCATAAAGGTTTTAACAACAAATTTTTTATTAAAAACTTCTAAAAAATGTATAGAGCAAGTGTGTTTTTAAATTAATTCCCTCCTATCGTGCGAACGGTGTCAACACTGTCGCCTACCCCTTCTTGGATGTATCGTCGTTATCAGCCTATATACGTCCCACTGCTGGGACAGGCCTTCCTCGTGGAGAAACATATGAGGAGTAAGGGCCGTAACACCACCACGCTGGCCCAATGCGGGTTGGTGGGTAGAAACGGTCACAAATGCGACCGGGACCAACGGCTTAACGTGCCTTCCGAAGCACGGAGGAGCTCGAGATCACAAAGTCTTGGTCACCCATCCACGGCCTGACCATGGCGAAGGTAGCTTTGTTTTCGACCGATACCAAAGGACCGAAGCAATTCTTGGATGTATATGTGATTATAAATGTAATCAAAGTCATTTTCTACGTCTTTAAAGGCATACAGCAATTATTAAATTAGTCGACTAAAAGTAGACGCACGATTTTAACATGTAGAGGACCACCCACAGACACCCGACCTAGCAAACATGAAAACTTTTGGAAACAAAATGGTATTTATTCCTTATCATAATCATTGTTCAACTCTACAGACTTTTCCCAGTGGTGTTCAATAAATTTGATGACAATTTCTGACAATAACCTTTGTATAACACTTTTTGAAATGCCTACTATGTCTGCTAGCTCATGCACTTCAGGTTAACAGTCATCTAGTACGGTTTTGTGAATTTTTTTTCATCATATCTGGATTCGTCACCTCATTTGGTCGACCACTGCGATGCTCGAGTCGGCTTTTTGAATAAAAGTATTGTGTCACATATAAATAACCAATTTTCTCGACTTTTCCAAATTTTCCGAAAATGTTTGCGTTAAAAATGCTACCAAATAAACACCAAAAAACGTAGCGTCTTCAAACTTGAAACCTAAACTAAATGTATTATATACATTCTAATATAATGTTATTTTTCCAATAAATACCATCATTTCTATGTTAGGCCGGGTACTTATGGGGCCATACAATCACGCTAGGCCAACAAAGACCAATATTTTAACATACCGTTAAACGAAGAAGTATGTTGACCCTTAAACTAAGAACAAAAAAGTTAAAGCAAACATTTAGTTACTCTTCCAGTGTTAATCAACACGTACAGAGCGATACACTGAACGTATATAATTCTAAAATTGATTGATGTTATTCATAAAAAGAATATCTTATATACATATCCAAACCTCACTAACAATTCATCAATATGCTAATATCTAGAATTTATATTTAAAATGTTCGCTGAAAACTCGCAGTACTGAGCCTGTATAACAAAGAAATATACAAAATCATTTTCCACGAAGTAACTGATATTCCAAAGAGTGTTTCGTATCCATCATTATCTCTCGGCTATACGCACGGAAGTTGATTTCCCGCGAGCTCCACTGATATTTGTATGACAATAATAAGGGGATTATTTTTGGGCACACATTATAATTCTATTACGCATTTTATTATGTTGCGGGACAAGAGATGCTGGTTTTATTTAATATTGTGTTGGACGTTGGAAGCACTAACACAAAGGGCGGTCCAGTTTAAAAAATATGCATAAAATTAGGTGACAGTCTTTATTCACTTTCAATAATAGTAAATAACGCCTCCCAGAAAAATGAAGGACAAATTTAGACCACTATGAACTTTTCCTCAATAATAAAGTGGGAGTAAATTTTCAAGTGAGGCTTCTGTTCCGGTTTGAAAAAATTCTAACAGTGTTGAATAGCCTATTTATTTTAGGAAAGCTATAGGCTACATTCCATCACACAATCTCAAAGTAACTATTCGAAGTCGAGGGCAAAAGCTAGTATTTAATATGAAAAACTGGAAACTCGCTCGCTTGCCGCTGATTGCGAACAGCAAGGGACTGGTATTTGTGGAGATCCTTGTGGAAGACCTATGGACGACTATGGGCTGAAATAATGAATGAAAATTGTTAACAAATGTGTGTATTTGACACAAAAGAAAAGTTATGCCTTTTTCTAGGTCGGCTAAAAGTCATTACCCGCCAAAATATATCTTTCTGATAACTCATGCAATATCGGCGGGCTTATGTATTGTAATCTAAGTCTGACATAAATGATATAGTTGATATAAATCAAAAATGTCGGCTAATTCGCACTAGTTGCTATTTCCACGGAATATATAAATTCCGTGGCTATATTCATTCTAAGCAACTACTGTTATTTATGTTCATCAATATGAAACTCGGTGGCTAGTATGCTTTGCCTTTTGATATTGAAAACAAAGCTGCCTTCGCTATGATCCGGCCTTGGATGGGTGGCCAACTTTGTGATCTCGAACTCCTCCGTGCTTCCGATTGGTCCCGGTCGCTAATGCAACCGTTTCTACCCACCAACCCTCATCGGGCCAGTGTGGTGGGTTGCCCATACTCCTCGTGTGTTTCTCCAGAAGGAAGGCCTGTGCCCAGCAGTGGGAGGTATATAGACAGAAGACGATGATAAATTAATTTTGAATTGAATAACAAATATGATACTTTCGTTTTTCTGGTGAAAGAAAGTTTTCTTGATCCATAATATTCTTCTTATCATAATCAATCAATTGTTCTCCTGTTCTGTATTTTGTGTACAATAAATTGTTAAATAAATAAAGCAATATTGTTATTGGCAAGCTGTACCTGCAAAAAATAAATGAAGTCACACTTTCGTATTTAGATGATAAAGGTAGGTTTTTTTTTCTATATCACAAATGGCAGTTCTCTATCATACTGATGTGATAATGAAAATGAACAAAAATTATAGTATAAGAAGATACCCAAGCTATTATTCTTTTCCCGTTTCAATAAAAACCGGTTAAGAAATTTAATTTCATACAAAGACTTATCTTCTCAGAAAGTTCGCAGTTTTAACTCATTAAAAAGAATGTTTAAGAGCTTCATTAAGACTCTTTGTATCACTCACATTATCAAACGGTTCTTTATTATTTTGTTGAAGTGCGAAATATAACGTTTTAGTTTCTCATCATCTTTTCAACCAAAAGACGTCCATCGCCAATCCAATGATCTCCACAACTCACGGTCCTGCGCCGCCAGCTACTTTCCGCGAGCTTCACCAGATCGTCGGTCCACCTCCTTGGGGGCCTTTCCACGTTGCACCTATCAGTACGTGGTCGCCACCCGAGAACCTTTCCGCCCCAACGGCCGTCAGTTTAATATTAAAATATTGTTCGTGCAATCCATTATATAATTTATTTCATAAATAAATAAACATCCTCAGACATTCACACCTATCAACTAGTCCCATTTTAAGCAACTAAATGATGCTTGTGTTACGGATACTAGATACATACAGGATATATATACAGGATATATATATAAATATCCTGAATATATATAAATATATATAAACATCCAAGACTGGAGAACAAATGCCTGAAAATTCATCACCCAAACACTTGCCTTCACTGGGGATCGAACCCAGGACCTCTCGAGATGGCGACGCCTTGGGACCGGCGTACAGACCACTCGACCACGGAGGTCGTCATTTCATAAACAAGAAATCAACATACATCAAAGTTCTGACACGTGAATATAAAAAGTAAAGAGGTCACAACAGTCAGCTCTACGAGCAATGTTCCCTGCCCACTGCCACTTAAGTTTTAACAATATCTTTTTTATGTTTACGCAGTAGATATTTTTATGAGCATATTAAAGTAAAATTGTAATATTCCGGTCTCTGTACAATTGATAACAACTGATAGAGGGTCTTAAGTAGGGCAGCAGAAATCAAAACATAGGTTTTAGTCGTGCGTATAATAGTAGTACTTGCATCGTTCAAAATCTACCAATTATTTGATCATAATTTTATGTCTCTCCGACCAATCGGAGAGATGTACAATTTTATCGAGGTATCACTTGTGTTCTACGTGGCTGTAGTCACTTGCTTTCAGGTGGGTAATCTATTTGTTTTACTATTTAATATTACTATTTATTTTTTTATGAGCAATAACACAAATTTGTTTGTTAGACAAGTCTCCTCCTAAGATTGCCATAACAATAGTTCCTGCACTACCGCGACCTTTAAGGCTCATAAAGAAAAAAAATTATTTGCGTATCAAACGTTATTCAAAACTCTAATGAATTATAATAATTAAAATCAAATTTCAACGGCTCGGCACCCCGCTAGACGAGCCGTGTAAGTGCCGTAGTCGAGGCTACGCAAAGCTTAAAACTTTCACCCTTTGTCCTCGCAGAATTAAATTTAATTAAAACAATAAATACGGAGACGGCCACTGAATGCAAATAGGGTGTTAGGATTTACAATTTTTAGAAATATTTCAGTGAAATTGGCTTTTTGCCTGTGTATCTTTCCAATGTTTTACTTTCGAGCCATTACAGCTGGTTATGAATGCTAACGTTGTAATGAAACGTTAGAAACGACGTAAATTATGCGCACCTAATGGATTTAGGCTAATGATTCCTTCTAATTGTTTTGGATCGTTATTTATTAATTTTACTCGGCCGACGGGTTTTTTTTAGACATAGAATATCTTAGGCAGAGTACTTATCAGTAAAAGAAGCTTCACATTAACTAGATTTTATTGAGCAGAAAAACAAATTGTGTTTTTTAATCCAGCCGTAACACGAATAAACTATGTTATTGACCTATTATTTGTTTAAATATAGATTTGCTGAGAGAAAGCCTTATAACATTCTATTTATGGCATGAAATGAAAATATCTTAAGAATTTTCAAATAATTTGTTCCTCTTTATCAAATGTTTTTTATTAGAATCCATTCCGATCAAAAGAATATGAGCTTTCGAATATGAGTCTAAATGTTACAGTTACAACCCGTTTTTAGGAAGAACGCGTTTTCCCTAGTTAGAACAAGTTTTTACTAAGTGCCTTTGTTAAAACTAGAATCCAGGAATGCTCAAAATTTTTAATCAGTTAAAATCAAATTCTTACTAGACAACACGCTTTTTCCGAATCGAGTCAGTAAAAAAATTTCAGTTCTAGCGTTATGTTCGTAGTTCTACCTAACACCCTTCCTCGCTTCGCTCGTCGTCGTGCTACAAATAGGAGTCTGTTTTATGGAATTTATCAACCACTTACTGGTAAATATAAATCCATACTAATATTATAAATGCGAAAGTAACTCTGTCTGTCTCGCTTTCACGTCAAAACTACTGAACCAAGTTAACTGAAATTTGGTACACAGATATCCTAGAGCAGTAGTTCCCAAAGTGGTCCAGGACCCCTAGGGGTCCACGGGAGACTCGACGGGGGTCTTGTTGTCTTCACATCTTCACATTTTTGTTGAATTTTGGGAATATGGTAGAAATGTAGCTGCAGGGGTCCACTGGAAACGGATAAACTTTGAAAGTTGTTTATGAGAAAAATAAGTCTGGGAACCTCTGGTCTAGTGTCTGAGAAAGGACATAGGCTACCTTTTATCCCGATATTCCCATGGGAAAAATTAAATAACGTCTTCCAGAAAAATTAAGGATAAATTTAAAGAGTATATTTTCAATTGTGGCTAATGGTCCAATTTTAAAAAATCATTCAGTGTTGAATAGCCTATTTATTGAGGAGGGCTATAGGCTACAAACCATCACACTATCGCAAATTAACTATTCTATGCGGACCAAATCTAATTTTATCGTGTTGTAATCGTCTTGCAGCTCTCATGAAGTGTACAACTGGAAATCGTTCACTTTCATTGTACGCTTACGCATTCGCAGTGAAATCACAGCTTCACCAACCACTTGGGGTATTTCAGTGTGAGAATATATAAATTTTACCAAACTTACACTAAAATCCAGCTAGCTAAATTTAGGTTTATAGTTTCAAATTACATTTTAGTACGACACAAATGTGTAAATGACCTTTTAAGTATAATTTACTTTTAAAAATTCTAAATGTTTTAAGGGTATTACAAAAACTTTAAATGCAATAAGTAGTAAAATTTTTATGCCTTTGTGAAAATTTAACTTTTAATTAACCTTTTACGACGTCGGCCGCCGCGTAAAAGGAGACCACAAGGTTCTGAACGGACAAAGTGACTGAAAACACTTCAACTGCGAACTTGGACCATAGAATATAAGTATTATATAAAATAAATCACGTTTTTTATAACTTTGTTGTCACGCATAGGAGTTGGAAAAATTGTTTCTTGTTTATTTCTACGATCATTAAAGGAGAATGATCATCTGACCTATCTAATTTGTTTAGGGTAACATAATGAATATGTAATTTTAGTTATTTTTTTCTTATGAGACCCATTGTGAGTAAATCGCCTTTGCGGGTAGGCAAAAGTATTAAAACCCACATATCGCCAGATACTTAAAGTCCCCATTTAACAGACGGCGAGCCTGTTGTCATGCACCGGGCACAATGTGAGGCAAGCGATAACCACAATCAACTGTACATAAACTTTATTTAAACTCGTACTGAGGTAATGGGATCGGACCCGCGAGTCCCGCTCAAGTACTTGAAGCATGTAAACTACTTCACTATATCAATTACGAAAACTTTTCCTTTTTAAAAAGAGGTTGAATAAAAATTATTCCGAACTTTTTTTTTAAGTCGCCACGTTCTCACAGCCAGTGGTGTCAAAGTTTCACAGGCGTCCCTCATTAAACGAGTACTAGAGTTTACAGACTGAAATGGCTCTCAAATGTATGCCTCAATTTGCTCCTAGTTCTTTGCACTTTGACTGTTATCGCTGTTTTAGAATTAATTTGGAAATCAATGGCTAGTGTGGATGCGGATTGACGTGAAATGATAGAGTATATAATATATAATTCGGTATGTGAAAGAGCTTTTGAGAAAAGATACGTGAATACGGAACTGAATGATATTGGAGAATGGATGAAAAATAAAAATACCTAACAATAACACATGGGTAACCTGTTACCTTATAAAACACACGAAATTAGTACCTGAGACCTCAGAATGGAGTAAGAATATATGCAGTGTAAACATAAAATCGAGATAATTTATTTATTTTAAAGGCAATTAAAGCGGATCCCCTAGCAAATGACATGAGCAGCTAGCGGCATACTCATTCTCATGCAAACCTCGCGCAACGCTTCTTCCGAATTTATGACAATTGACACCTAAAATCGAAAAATGGTTTTCACGTAATGTTTTACATTGAATCTCAGTTTTTTTGTCTTTCGATTAATCTCAATGAGAATTTTATAGGACTACTACATAAAGTGTAGATACAACACAATCGTAAATATTTATTAGTTTTTTGTTCTTCTTTAGAAAGATTTTAGTATTATTTAAAATAATAATAGTAATGAAACGTAATGCAATGCAAAGGCAAATCGTGATGGACCAAGAACTATTTGTTTTTATTTTAGAATTCAATCGGTAAAAAGAAGATAAGAATTAAAAAGTTGCTAAAAATAGTTTTGGTAGGGGAGCCGCCTTATCAAGTAAAAGTTTTGTATACTTTCAATTTTTTTTGGAAAATATGCTATGCCGGCAAAGGGAACTGAATCCATAACAGCCATCTTTTGTAGTTATGTCTTCAGTAATTTACATTCAAATGCTAGTGTTATACATTTCAATGCATCTTGGGAGAGTTTGGTGTCAAACGATCGATGGTAGACACTCTGGTGTTACTTCGATGAGGTGGATTACTACGATAAAGATCTCATTGTTTTTCATACCACTTGACGCTTATTTCAATGTTCCTCCTCATTGCTCATTATTGACACTCATTCACAAACTACACTGATTTTACGCAACAAGATCTACTCCGAAACAATATTACAATCACTGAAATAAAAATCACGTCCGCAATAGTCGATTGGCGCCAAAAACCCCTCAAAATTTTCCACTATTACAGAAACAGGTAAATAATTATTGGGTCCTTACCTATGAAATTGGTGTTTTTATTCTGTCTTAGTATTTTGTCTGTAACTATTAAGATTCAGAGTATTCCTAAAAAATAATTACCTCGTCTAAAAATAGACTATATTTTTGAGCTATTTTGATTTGTTTTGATAATTTGTTGTAAGTTTAATTGTGTTAAAATTGGACACGGAGACAACTCTTTTTAAGTGCCTCCCGAATACATCATTTTAATTGCATTCACTTAAAAACGTTAAATAGTTTTTATGAAGTGTGATATTACACATATTACTAAAGCTGGTCTAATGATACATGCCAAATATTATTATCTCTGGATTTGTCGTTGTGAAGAAAACTGATAAAATGTTAGTATAGAAAATGCAGAATTCCCAAAAATCTCCATACAAAACACCAATTTCATAGGTAAGGACCTAATATTTAACTCATCATTTGACTCCGTTTGTAGACACGATAGATACAATCGTCCAATCCATAAAACAAGATTAGTGTCAATCGCGGGACAAAAAAATTTAAATGTTTTAAAATTTTAAAGTTTCATTAAAAAAACGCATAATTTCATTATATCCTTAAACCTAAACCTAAAACCGAACAACATGAATAATATAAAGAATTAAACCCACTCACTATCCAATCTAAAATTAAAATGTTAATTCAAACTGTATTCAGGATTTTGTGCCGTCATTCAAAGCAGAGGTGACGATGCGTATAATTAATGCATTGTTTAATCTTTTTCGCGAAATAATGTGGGCATTTGCATTTCGTCCGCGCATACTCATAAACATTACCCTTTGTCTATTGTAGTCAAAACGGTAATGTTAAAACAACCTTCAATGATTTATGTTTTAACAGTACTCCATACTCATATTATAAATGCGAAAGTAACTCTGTCTGTCTTGCTTTTACGTCAAAACTACTGAACCGATTCAATTGTAATTTAGTACATAGATAGTCTAGAGCCTGAGAATAGACATGCTTTTTAATTCCAATATTCTCATGGGAACGTGTACCACGCGGGTGTAACCGTGGTTGTCAATATCTGCTCGACCGAGTATTATGTGACATATTCCGTCAAAATGTATTTTCATTTCGAATTTTAAAAATTGTAAATTAATGACACGACACCAATGAATCAAAATGACACTGACAATAAATGTTTTTTTTTTCATTATTTTAATAGTTAGAGGTTTTAGTTCAACTATTAAGATTAAACATTTTGCTAATAAAAGGTAGGAATGTAATGTTGAGCACTTTGTAAAAAAACCATGCCGTGTTAACAAACACACAAAAACCTTTTGTAAACTTTTATCGGCGTTAAATCATAGGCCACGCGAACGACGTCGCAGGCATAGCTAGTGTTAAATATAGTAAACGTCTTTTGATATCTCTTTCATCATGAAGCAGTTGATGATCCGCTTGATGATTTTATCAACGATATATCAATGGATTTAAACCCCATTTATAAAGGAATATCCTTTTTTTAGAAATGGCAACATGATCTAATTTCAACCTACAAAATAGAAATTCCCCATTAAATGCACGATGTTGTTTTGTAAAAGTAATCGCTATAAAATATAAGACCATTTATTTTAGTACTTTTAAAAATTTAATAAAAACAACTGTTCTTTTATGCTTCACGTCAATTTATCAACTGATAAACTTAATAGTTACCAGTATATTCATCGCATCAGCCCACATTTCATTGCTGGACATAGGTTTCCCTTAAACGTGCGCCATTTCAAACTGTCATATCACATTATTAGAATAAAATTTCACAATTTTTTATAGATAAATATAGTATCTGTCTCTTTGTAATTTTTGCGTGAAAGTGTACGCTGAAAACAATCATTTTGGAACAATTTTTAAACAATCATCAATAGGCTATTTGACTACTATGAAAATATAGATCAAACTGTTGTTACATAAAAGTATACATTTTTTTAACCAATTTAGCCAATAAATTATTTTAAAATATTTACGATTTTCTTAATAAATCATTAATCAAGTAACTTAATTTTAATACCACGACCACGTAAAACGCACAGTGACCTCACCTGCTTGTACGCAAAGTGTTGGCCGTAGACAGCAAGTGCTACCGACTTATCTCGTTAGTTTTACACACACAATCTCTTCTTTATCATTGATTATCATTTTATTTGTGCCGTGCTGAGATCGCGTTTTTGCCAAAACAAGTTGTCACAGTCAAAACCATAAACAATAACCTCAAATTTACTACAAAGGCTCTATGGGCTTAGTTCCATTTGCCTTACCACTTACTTTAAAAAGATAAATTAAAAAGATAGTTATTTAAGATAAATTAAGTTAAATTAAAATCAGGTGACGTCATAATCACGTGATGTAGCGTTTTGGCGGCCATTTGTTCATTTACACTTTAATGTACATTTTTATAGAAAATAGAGAATAAGAAATAATCAAATTACGTAAGTATTTTGCTATAGTAATCAATTTGAGATGCTTTTATAAAATTTGTCAAATATTCCTCATTAAAATTCCTCATTAAAATGGTTTCATCTTGTAAAGTGCGCCAGATTCAAGCGAAAATTATCTTTCAGTCTAAAAGCGAAGAAAATAGAATTACGTGTATCTAATGACTCGCGCGGGTCACTTTCCTTTAAAATAAAATACGGACAGAAACAGAGGTAGAGAGGGAAATAATTTTATTACTTTTAAATCTCATGGTGCCGGGGACAGCCAACAAAACTAATTAAAACAGGACAAAACAAAAAGGCCACCCAGCTTAAACAACCAAGATAAATTAGTAAGTTTCTTTTAAAATGCGCTGCTTTTTCAGTGCGGGGCGTTCGCGCTTCGGAGCTTGTTGTGAGTTTAGTGTTCTGTTTTTTATACGAATGCAGCTGTTTATGGCCGATTGCGAGTTTAGGTCAATGCAGGTTGAATGAGATTGCGGTAGCTACCCGTTTGCACAAAATTTCTGAATATGTTAATTCGCCTTCCATCAGTCGTTATTACTGTATATATTACAGCTCATTTTTATATATTTTTTATACATAGTATCAAATTAAGGAACTACCAATTCTGTACTTAGCTTCCGTATTAGTAATCTGGATGAACAAAAAGTTCATCTCTTATAAATAGTTCCATTAGACTAATAATTTGTAAAGCATCTTATAACTCAACTCTGACACTTTTAGTATTGTAATGAATTCCTGAAATAGAAGAAAACACTTAGGGGGTTACTTAATTGATTTTTTTTTTAGTTAATAGAGTTTTACTTTCTTTATCCAACCTTTGGTTTACTTCACGCATACAAATTAGTTCTCTTATTCGAGATTCAAGTTCTCTTATTTGAAACTTACAGTTCATTATGAATACCGCTTGCTTCAGATTGTGCCAGGTACATGGTAACAGTCTCGTCACCTGTTACATGGGACCCTAACATATCTGGCGAATAGTGGGTGTTTACACCTCTGCCTACGTGATGATATGTATATATTGGGTCCTTACCTATGAAATTGGTGTTTTTTTTCTCTCTTAGTATTTTGTCTGTAACTATTGAGATTTAGAGTATTCCTAAAAAATAATTACCTCGTCTAAAAATAGACTATATTTTTGAGCTCTTTTGATTGGTTTTGATAATTTGTTGTAAGTTTAATTGTGTTAAAATTGGACACGGAGACAACTCTTTTTAAGTGCCTCCCGAATACATCATTTTATTTGCATTCACTTAAAAACGATAAATATTTTTATGAAGTGTGATACACATAATACTAAAGCTTGTCTAATGATAGATGCCAAATATTATTATCTTTCGATTTGTCGTTGTGAAGAAAACTGAAAAAATTTTAGTATGGAAAATGCAGAATTCCCCAAAATCTCCATACAAAACACCAATTTCATAGGTAAGGACCTAATATGTACACATAAACAAAACGCACTCTAATTCTACAGGTTTTTTTTTATTTAAGATGGGTTTGCTCTTGACTTCAATCTAGCCGAAGCAAAGATGATGTCGACGGTGGAGCGAGCTTACCCAGAAGAAGCCTATTTACTCGCGACTTCAGATTTGGGTTATACGAGCTCGGGAAAACAGACGCTGGCAGTGAATTCCATTCCTTGGCTGTGAGCATTATAAAAGATGACGCAAAGCGCTTAGTACGTATAAAAGGAATATCAACCAAGTACGGACTACACATAGCGGTACGTCTGGATTGCCGATCGAAGAAGGAGATGGTGGGACCAGCTCGTGGAGCTCTTGAGCACACTCTCCGAAGTACAACCTGTATAAGACTGACAAGCATGCGACTTTGCGGCGATGAGCGAGAATGTGAAGTTTGTTGTTTTGTTTGTTTGTTTATTCAGAATTACTCGATTGTGATTCCAACATGCTTGTAACAGTTCACAATTTAGAGCGACTAACCGTTAACGTCATCATGGCGACATTCAATCTGATTCAAACCGCGGAATGATACATAATTAGTCCTAAACCAGAGCGCTAACCAAATGAAACTCACTGAACATATATATAACATACAGCATGCAAGCATGCATGAGAAGCTTTGATACGATATTGAAAGCAAAGCTACTTTTTCCATGAGCTCGGTGGCGTAGTGCTCAGTGCGCTTTGGCTTCAGTCGAAAACGAACTACCTTCGTCATGGTCAGGCCGTGGATGGGTGACCAAGACTTTGTGATCTCAAGATCCTCCGTGCTTCGGAAGGCACGTTAAGCCGTTGGTCCCGGTCGCATTTGTGACCGTTTCTACCCACCAACCCGCATTGGGCCAGCGTGGTGGTGTTACGGCCCATACTCCTCATGTGTTTCTCCATGAGAAAGGCCTGTCCCAGTAGTGGGACGTATATAGGCTGATGACGATCCAAACATTCTTTTTAAGTTTTGAATTTTGTACTTGCTGTACCTACTTTAGTTATAAAATATATGTTTCCGGAATTGTATTTTAATCTGTTATTATTTATATACAATTCCTAGGAAATGTATTATCTGATAAATATAAGGTAAAGGTTAATTCTACTATGACTCTTTAAATATTTATGTCAATATTTGTGTCCATACTTATTTTATATAAATTAAGTAGACATTATAAATAGTGCTTTTAATTGTGTACATTTCCTAGGAATTGTATACATACATACATAAGTCACACCTTTTTCTCATAGGAGTAGGCAGAGATTACATTCTTCCACTTGCTACGATCCCTGCATATTTCTTTCGCTTCATCAACTCTCATTACAGTCCTCATACATGCTCGATGATTTCGGGTACTTTTGACCTGGCACTTGTCAAGAACGTCTTTAATTTGATCGAGGATCGTTCGCCTAGGCCTGCCTCGTCCCGTATCGCCACTCACACTCGATTTATATATTCTTTTAGTCGATCTATTTTCATCCATCCTTTCCACATGTCCAAACCATCATAGCATTATTTTTTTCATCTATTTTTCTCTTTTTTTATTGTATTTTCCTAATTGTATACAACTCCTTAATTATATACATTTTCGGTAGCAGATATATTGTGCTAGAAAACACGCTGTAAACATACCTGCGGGTACGTTACATATATTGCGGACGCGAATGAACTCAGTGGTTAAACAAATAAGAGTCTGCTATCGACCGAGCGTTCTATGTTTAATACTTTTTGACTGTTAATGACTCTTATTAGAAGCGAATAAAGCTATCACCTGTCAAATGTCCGCCTGGCTAGCTACCACAGTCTTACCAAAAATTGTCGTCATAATAACAATGTTTTAAGCATTGTTGTGTTCCGGCAATCAGAGGTAAGTAAGCCAGTTCCTCAGTTGTTGAGGATTTACAGGAGAAGCTCGCTTCCACCTCCGGCCTTATCGTCACTTACCATCAGGTGAGATGAAGGCCATGAATTAACCTGTTATATGTCAAAAAAAATTGCATTTGACAAACAATGCTCCTAGTATGATTTTTGATAGATAGTGAACTATACTGGAACTATATGACAATAGCATCTAGAAATTTTTTCTCGATTCTTCTTCTTATTTACTAACAGACTGTTTAAAAATTCACCCCTAAAAATCACAAAAAGTGATGACTTTATCTTTATTCACCAGTCATCTGATATCCGCACAGGCAGCACCAATTTCTTATAAGTATGGGCTAATTGATACGAGTGAATATCTTGATATAAAAAAAAATGTTGAAAAAACGCGTGCGATTTTTGTATATTACAAACAAAAGGCGCGGAATCAATGCCAGATTGTATTCATATAGACAGCCCAATAGAGTTAGCCCTACCCAATTTCATTCGGGGTCACTGCGATACGTACCTCTCGCCGGCCCTCTATCATTCGCTATCTACGCTCACTGCTTTCGTAACTACTCACAAAGTCAATTCATCTTCTAAGGCAGAACTTTTTCCCTTTAAATTTAGAATTGCCGTTGTAAAAAAAAAATTGATTTGTTTATCACAGACATAGAATATAATGTACAAACATGCCTTAAATACCCTCTCGAAAAAAAAGAAGTTATATTAAAAAAAACATTCAATCTAACGAGTCGAGTTTTTGTACAGGACATCGAATTTGAATCCATACTAATATTATAAATGCGAATGTAACTCTGTCAGTCTTGCTTTCACGTCAAAACTACTAAACCAATTCAATTGGAATTTGGTACACAGATAGTCTAGAGCCTAAGAAAGGCTTTTTTTCCCGATCTTCTAATTTAAAAATTTCTCAACAGAGATTTATCACCATGAACACAATTAATCAGAAGACACTGACCAGAAATGTTATTTTCATTATTTTAATAATTATAGGTTTTAATTCAACTATTAACAATCAACATTTTGCCAATAAGAGGTAGGAATGTAATGTTGAGCACTTTGTAAAAAACAATGCAGGGCTAACAAACGCACAAAAACTGTTTTTTAAGCTTTTATCGGCGTTAAATCAATAGCCACGCGAACGATGTCGCGGGCACAGCAAACACACACACACATACAATTATTATTATCTTAAGATAGATAATAGCTAATAATGACTAACAATAAATTATTGACGATACTAAATACGTTCTTATCGTAAAATAAACGGCCTAATCCAAAACAATGAACGGTAATATACAAATATGATTTCGCAACCAGTTAGGATACCTTTCCACAGTGAATTGCGGTACAGTATGGCTTTTTAGTCAAAAGTCCATCCCATAGATATACATTTATATAGATAACGCAAGTATAACGATTTGTATTGAAACCAAGCGTGTCAACTTTTTAATGTCTACTGTGACGTCACAGCCGTAATTTTGAGGCGGGAGATCCAAACTGATTGAAAGATACATCCGATGCCCCTTCGCCAGTTATCACACATCGAGGCATTTTTTTTAGTTTTGCAGCCATTTGGACGCACGCCGACTAGTTAGCAGTTGGAGTTTATGGACACGCGCTGTACATGTATTTGCATCATCTATATAAATGTATATCTGTGGCCGGTCCTATTCCAATTTGTAATTAGTCGATTCCACGGAGGATATTATAATACGTGAACTTGTGCAACTGCAAACCAACTGATAATTTGCCATTGACTCACTCTACAGTCCAATTGCAGTCAGCTTACGGTAAGCCATGGACTGGACAAGCCCTGTGGAAAGGCAGTCTTTGGCCGTTTGGTGACGGCGGAGTAGAATACAATTGTCACCTCCCCAAATCTCTCCCGTGGGTGTCGTACAAGGCGGCTAAGGATAAATCAATGATGAGGAATGGGCGGCAGCGTTCCTCGAGCAATAGCAATGTACTGCGACTTTTGTGCCCGATAAATGGCAATAGGCTCGCCACCTATTACATGGGTCCTAACATAATTGGCGAAACGTGGGTGCTAGTTCACCTCAGCCCTTATAGGCGTGATTTATGTATGTATGTATACTTACCACTGGCTATGCGGTAGGCGTATGTAAGATTCTTTCAGCTCGCTGAGAATACTTACTAAAACTCCCCAATGTACTTTCAAAAACCTGTGTTGTCCCTGAGGAAGGGCCACAGGTGGTAGGCTCACAGAACTCAAGTCTGCTGTGTGGCGAAACGATTCTCGGGGCCTACCGACCTAGTTAGCCCACAGTGAGTTTTTCCTGCAATTTTGCAGTCCGAATGCAAATGTAATGCAGTGAGCTTTAGAGTCAAGAAACAGTCCTACTGTTTACCTTTCCTCCAAGTCTTTATCATCGTACACATTTGTCGGTCGTTTTGTCGGTCTGTCCGTTGGGACTCAGGCGAACAATGGAAGTGAAATTATAGCATCCGACCGGATGCATGGGTACGGAAGCCGGGATGTAACACATGTACTGCTTTTTGGTGGGTTAAGCTTAAGTGTTGTGTACCTACCTTTTGTAGCTCGCTAGGGCAGGGCTTAAACGTTTAGCATATTCTCCAGCAAGGACACCATACTGCTGATACGCAACACATGCAAACCATTACGCCTGTGTAGGTTTACAGATACGTGGGGCGTTTTTAACGCTAACAATTAACTCTACAAGTTAATGCCGTAATAAAAAATTCACACAATGTGATAAGCACGGATGCGGATTGCGATTTTAATTACCGCGCGCATTACTTGATTTAGTACTATGTAAGTCCTTTGGATTTGAACTCGTCAAAAAAATCTTTATCCTACCGGAAAGTAACAGTGCTTGCATGTGGCTATGTTCTGGTTTGAAGAGCGGTACAGTTAAATTACTTTCCATCCTTTCTCACAGCCAGACATACATTTATATAGATAACGCAAGTATAACGTTTTGCATCTTAACGTCTACGACGAATCTCGAATTGATCGAAAATGATTGAAAGATACCGATGCCTCTCCAATTATCACAACACGAGGCATTCTTTAGTTACTGCTGTTTTCGAACAAGCGCTGTATTGTATATGCGTTTGCGTCATCTATTTGAAAGATATGTATTAAAAAAACACGATTGATTAATTCGATTATAGATTACATTATAAAATGAGTCACTGTTAGAGTTACTCATCAGAAGTTATCTACACGTATGTCCATGTGTTTGCAATCTACGAGTATACCTGTACATAATAAAACTGAATAGATCGAATTTCTGTATATAGAAAAAATGCTTATAATGAAGTCAGAGGCATGTAAAAAGTACCAAAATATTTCGCTTTTTAATTTTTTATTTCTCTATCTGTTCGTCTGTTTGTACGGGCTAGTCTCCGAAATGGCTGGACCGATTTCAATTAAATTTAGCATGGTGAAACCTTATATCTCTGGTCAACATCTTAGATACTTTTTATTTCGGAAAATTAAATCTAGATACATACAGAATTTTAATTAATTTCGTCTGCAAATACAATTTTTCGTTCACCATCACTTTTATTTTTGACAACAGAAACTAGTATAAATTTTAAAACACTAATTACCCTACATAAAGTTAAAAACTGTCGTTTCTCGCAAAAAGAAACAAAACACAAATAACCGTAATAAGCTTATCAGAAAAAACATATTATTAACGAAACCGACGCGAATTTCAGCATTATCTCTAGATGAAATTGAACGCATCGATACAGAACGAATTCGTAAATAAGCCAAATGGGTGGAAGGAAAGGGCAAGCGATATAAACCAGACCAGGTCAGCTATAGTGCTGATCAAGGGTAATATGATACGATTCTACGGATTTTTGTCGGACGGTGTCGTCGCGATCCACGTGAAATTGAGGGATAGATTTGGGACAAATGTTTTAAGGAGCGCCCGGGATATTATTTCCGAATTACATTGCTGTCTTTTGTTTTTGTATTTGGTTGCTTCGGTTGTTGGGTTACTTACTAGAATTAGTATTTAGTATACCTTATTACACAAAATGTACGTTAATATCGAACGTAGTAAGAACAAATAAACACGATATAAATAAATATTTCTTTCGCTAACTCCAGCTATGATATTTTATGATCACTGATCGGAGTTGGTAGAGCTATTTAGGTTCATTGACCGCAAACATTAATGTTAATAAAAATACCGATAGATAGATTAGATCGATGCTTTTCTCGGGATTTTGACTAATTCCGAATATTATAATTATTTTATCAATAAGTATAAAAGATGATTTTTTGTTTCAATAAGTAATTTATTATTAAATTTATTATGTTGGTAATTTTTTTTTTGAGTTTTATCGCAAATAGTTTGTTCTTTTCAATCAAATTTTGATTTTTAAGGACCAAAAATTTTTTTTATGATATGTACAATTACAGAATAAAAATAATAATAATAATTTATTGTTTCAAATTTTGCAATACAACATATAATTAAAAGTCGTACTTGTAAGACTTGGTATTCAATATTGGAAGTATGACACATCTCTAATTAAAACTTATATTTAACTATAGAACTGTACAACCACCGTGTTGTCAAGGTACCACAACGTCGAGTGTACTTAGGTATGAACCATAAAAACAAAAAAACCCCAAACAGGTTTATTGGATAGCTCATTTCATACAATCTTCCTAACCTTATATCTTACATACAAGAAACATCGTTAGCGCGATATAAGAACATGCAGCGCCATCTCTTGGCGTCACTATGAACTAATTTAACATAAAAGAGAATCAAAGTGTTATACAGAACAAAAAGTAAATGTATACCAAAACTAGGTTGACAAAACAATCTGTATCTTAGGTGAAGAAAAGGTGCTGACTTAACTAGTTACAATACAAAAACATTACATAGCAAATAACCGACAATAGCATTATTACAATATCTATGTTTTATATCTTAAAAAAATGTTAAATTATTGATTCTTTTATAAATATAATTGATTGTTTCATATCCATATTATTCTATCATAATTATGGCTAGTACATAAAAGAGCTCTAACTACTCCCATCACTGATTATGATGCACGAAGAAGATAGAAATACCTGCATACATATACCTACAGGGCTCAAATCGAATATGAAAATTAGAAACGAGAACACTGATACCTTGATATGAATACAAAACAATCGGCCACACTGCGGTTATTGCAACCGTAATGTGACAAAATGTCCGAAAACTGGTGTGACTTCTGTTGCTCCATTATAGACCACTTTATTAGTTTGTTTATAATATGAAATGAAATGAAATCATTTTTTCTTGACGACCTCCGTGGTCGAGTGGTCTGTACGCCGGTCTCAAGGCGTCGCCATCTCGAGAGGTCCTGGGTTCGATCCCCAGTGGAGGCAAGTGTTTGGGTGATGAATTTTCAGACATTTGTTCTCCAGTCTTGGATGTTCATTATATATGTATAATATTATATTTATTCTGAATAATTATGTGTATTTATTTATTAAATATATTTGTCCGTCATCTAGTATCCGTAACACAAGCAGCATTTAGTTGCTAAAAATGGGACTAGTTGATAGGTGTGAATGTCTGAGGATATCTATTTATTATTATTATTCTGTAATTAGACTAACATAAAATACTATTGCACGTCAATATTTTTTTTCCTACTAGCACTTCGACGTGAATGGCCTGTTGAGAAGAAGTGCCGCAAGAAACTCAACAGTTAGCCTTTTTTAAACAGCCATAATAACAAAAGGAATTAAGGACATTTTAAATATTGTAAAAATAAGTATGTAAGGAGCAAATTATAGTAGCCACGAATTTTTATCTTTAAAATAATCTTCTATCTTATCATATCTTAATACTCAAACATCATTTCTATTTCTTTTTTACGAGTTGTATATACCTGATTATTATTCTTAACATTTTGTGCGGTAAAAAACAAACGACAATCAGAAGACGGCAAAACGTAATCGATATTACAATTTCAGATTAAAGCCGATCATTTCCTAAGAGATTTGGAGTCGTTGAGGCGCGTTGATTAAAAATCACACCAACAAATCCGTGGCCTGGTTACAAAATAGGCGAATCATTAATTATCGTTATGTGTAACGCGACCTTTTATTAAGAAATTAACAGCCAGTGCGATTGGGGAATTAAAAAAAATATCATACTGTCTATTTCATTTAAAAATGGAACTCGAGAAAAAATTTGAGGCTGTCTTATTCAAAATTTACGAAATTGGACAAAATTATTATTTTTGCCAATAATACCACAGGTATACATTTACATAGAAAACGCAAGTATAACGATTTGTATTGAAACTAAGCATGTCGACTTTTAACGACTACTGTGACGTCACCATCGTAATTTTGAGACGGGAGAAACTGAATGAAAGGTACCCTGAACTGAATGAAAGGTAAACTGAATAAAGGTACCGATGCACCTGATGCTCCTCCGCTGATTATCACACAACGAGGATTTTTTTGTAGTTTTTGCAGCTATTCGGACGTATGCAGTACATGCTTTCAATCTTCAGTTAAAATTATCCGCCATTTAAAACTATCACTGTCACTTTCTAAAGTCATAAAAAGAAAAGGGACAAAGCTAACATTTGACTGACAGATAGTTTTATCTGAGGATTGAAAATTCGGGCCTAAGTAATGTTTAAGCTTTCTTTCAGTAGTTTAGTTTTATATGAATGATATAAATATACATACATATAATCACCTAAAGGTTAGTCAGAGACTAAGCAAAAGGACCTCAAAAAAGCACTCCAATGCCATAGTCCGCGCTTCACCAAGCAGTGACTGCACTGTACATGTACTCTGCGTGACAGGTGGTGAGCCCGTTCGCCGCAATAAGCTGTTGGATGATTGTGCAATTCTTAGTCCAATAAAAGTCGCCTTTTACGAGACCCGAAGTAAGAGATGGGTTGGTAGTATTCTTTTAATTAGCCGCTACCACACGGATATAAATGTAACAATAAATAAATAAGTGTAATTTAAAAATTTTTATATAATATTTATTTGTCATTTCTCCTGTAACAAAAAACGTTTTAAATTTATAACGAATAACCAAACAATTAAAATGTGACCACAACATTTTCTTTCACACCCACTAGAAGAGACTATATAAAAGGTCTGTATATTCATAATTACACTGAAAGTTAACGTCTATATGAACGTAAACAGGTTCCTTTGTTTTATCTCGGTTCTGCCACAAATTTTATCATTTGGAATCTGATTCACGCTCAGCGGAATATTAATTCAATTCTTTCACATGACAACCTTTGTTCATTACATTGCGTGAGGTTTATTTTTGTTCACCCGATAAAGGATAAATCAATGTTTCATTTGAGCAAATATTTCATGATGTGTGCGAAAATTTATTATTGCGTAAAATATTTGGGGATGATTATGAATAAACTTCAAAACTTCTGACATTCACATCTAACAGCTCCAGAGTAACTTGCACACTTGTGTTATGGAGAATACAACAATAATAACAACATAAAGAAGTGTCTATCCCCGAATTTACATAGAAGACGCAAATTCATGTGCTGCTGCTGCAGTTGTTGCTTTATGAAGCCACTAACGAAATACATACATTTCGTTAGATTTAAAAATAGTGTGTGAGTGCTCAAAATTTTTGTTTGTTTGTTTAGCTTTGTACCAAACTTTTTTATAGTCATAAGTATTATATGCTTTATGTTTACCATAAACCAACAAAATATAATACTGCGCGTGTTCGAAAACCCCGACCAAACGTCAGAGTTGGCCGCTCCTAACTATGTACTCGGCGCGCGTTCGAACGGCGGCAAAAACTAGAAATAAAAGCCTCGTACGGTTATGACGTCACAGTGGACGGTAAAAAAAGTTGGACACGCTTGGTTTCAATACAAAATGTTATAGTTGCGTTTACTATGTAAATACAAATTTATGGTAGCGAGCCTTGTTGTCACGGGCCACTCACAGTGTGAGCGAAACGATCTTGACAACAAATTATATTAAATTTTGGGTTTTATTCAAAACTCAGTGGAATACTCGTAGGCTTGATCTAGTGACCTTTTGCAAGAGTAGTGCCGTCTGCCCCAACTCTGCTTTCGGCTTCTTCTTCTTCTTTACGGGCAGTTTCCGCAGCTCGAAGGCTACTATGCGCCTATTTTGCGTCAGAGGGTGAATGCTGAATCACTCCAGTCATCCAAGCTCTGCCAGGAAGTCGCCCAGCGCCTTCAAGTCGCTAAGGGCCTCCCGGAGGTTACCTGGTGTACCCAGGTACTTAGCCCAGCAGTCTGCTACCCCGTCACACTCCACCAGGACACAGGAAGCTGTTTCTTCTGTCGCCATACACGCTCGGCACAGGGGACGGTCTGCGATACCTATGTTTAAAAGATGTCTGGTAAAATGGCTGTGTCTTGTGATTGCACCTGTTACCAGGCGCAGCCTCGATTTGTTCAGCCGTATTAATTCCCTGGACTGGCGTGGTTCGGCTCGTGATAAGTCTGGCCGGCCTGCAGTCGTCCAGGTTTTTCGACTTAAACAAATAATTAGCTATGTTAATATTTAATAATTAATCTATCAGTATAGGGAAGTACGGACAACACGACTTATCAGAGCAAAATGACGCAGGTGGCCGTATTTAAAATAGGGCGCGCTCAGAAACGTCAGTTGCAAGCTAATCAGATTGCTGATGTCAGCCTTAGAAACTTTTGAAAACGCAAACCGATAATTCCGCGCGTAGTGGTGTACGAACGTGAGATTATAGGTTTTACAACCTTCGAGTTATTTTATGCTTGGTGCAATTATAGGTATTATACCTAAATTATTTGCTGTACTTTCAGAGTTTAAAGCTTAAAAAGATTGATAATTATGCCCATGTCATGTTAATTTAAAGTGTATTTACTGATGAGTGTAGAATATATGCTCAGTTTTATTATTTTCTGTTGGAGTAAAAGTAAACAGTCGAAATGACATGGGTATGTTATTTTTACTAGTGCAAATATCCAAAGATGCCTCGTAACTAAAATCGGACTACAGAATTGGGAAATATGTCAATAATTATTTCTTTTTATGTATATCATATGGTCCATCTGGCGAAATGTGTTAACGGCTCTGCTTACCCCTTCGGGGAATGAAGCGTGACCATTAGTTTGTGATCTTGATTTCCGTGCTTCGGAATTAGGCCGTAGGTCCGTCGCATTGCAACTTTTACCTACAAACCCGCATTGTGCCTATTGGTGTTGTTAAAGTCCATACTATTCATGTTTCTCCATGTAGTTAGGCCTGTAGTGTAGACCAGTGAGACGTAATTGGCTGATAACTAACAAAACAACTAAATATACATTATTATATGTATGTTTATAACACCCAGTAATTTCATTACCTGTCTGCGTTTCAAACGGTAAAACAGTACCAAAGTCAAGTAGCTAACATTATCCCTACAGAGTAATTAAGTCATCTATCTATTATATTACATATAATAAGACTGTAGACGTCGAATGTCTGTACATAGATGATAGATCAGGCAGATGTACAAAATACCAAAAACTGTTTTTTTTTTTTTGTTTCTCTGTCTTTTTTTCTGTTTGTATGGGCTAATCTCCGAAATGGTTGGACCGATTTCAATGAAATTTGGCATGGTGATACCATATATCCCTGGTCAACATTTCAGATCCATTTCATTCCGGAAAATTAAAGGGTTCCCGTGGGATAGATAAAAAAACCGTGGACGAAGTCCGGACCGGACAGCTAGTGTAGCACAAAAAAGCCATTCAATTGAACCTTCAAATTACCTACATACGAAACACGTTGAGCAAGAGCCGAAAATGGATATCTAACCATTAACTAATGGAAATATTTCGATTTCCCATTATTCTACCCATTTAAGGTATAGAAAATCTACAATTCCTGTGATTTCGCGTGTATTTAATAGCAATAATGAAAATGTTTATTGATGACCACCCTTATTATACGTGTGGGAATGATTTTCGAACGAAGCTAGAGTGAAAGGAATTTCTGAACGGATCTGTGCGAGGGAAAGGGAAATAGCGGTGTGAAAGGGACGGAAGATTTGGATTGGCAATATGGCGTAACGACGGGAGTAGTGTACAGAGCTCGCTCACGTGTTAGTTGGATTTACTTTAAAATAAAACGCAGTTTCTCAATAACACGTATTTTTATTTTGCTATCGATCCCACAATTTTGGGGGCTCGTCCGGGATCCCAGCAAAATAAAGCGTATTATTGATACGACGACGCATCACGAACGGGAACGCGCGGCGAGTACGACGACAGCACGTGGACGACACGAGGTTAGTGTTTTTCGCAAGACGGAACACAACTTACGATTACGACGACGGCGACGACGTATAAGATTAGCACCATGCCGAGGGAAAAGCCTGAAAAGCTGGTCGGCAAGCACCAACATGACGATGATGATGACGATGACGACTACCACGTTGGTGTTGCACGAGGCAGCAGCATGCTTCACTTGGCTGAAGAGTTAATCCCTAAGTTTGACGCGCAAAGCAAGGCCTACAGCGTGACAGCCTGGATCCAAGACATTGAAGACAATGGAGACATATTCCAGTGGTCTCCAACTCAACGATTATTGGTGGCTAAACGTTCGCTAACAGGAACAGCAGCACTATGGTTACGAGCTGAAAAAACCTATAAAACATGGGACGAGTTAAAAGGCGCCATAGCAAGAGAGTTTCCAGACACGATCGACAGCAAAACTATACATGAAATGATGAGTGCAAGGCATAAAAAGCACAACGAATCTTGTTACGATTACATGCTTATCATGAAGGAGTTAGGTAAGCGGGGAAAAATGCCAGATTACGTTGCCATTAAGTACGTTATAGATGGGATACGCGATGCCGAAATTAATAAAGTTATGTTGTATGGAGTGAACAGTTACACGGAGCTCAAAGAGAAACTTAAGATTTATGAAGCGGTGAAGTCAAAAACATTACGCGATAAGCATTCGCAATCAGCAAGCAGGGAAGTACCCAGAGTCACCTACAGAAACAATGCTCATACTGTGCGTTGTTACAGCTGTGGAGAAAAAAATCACGTATCATCAGAGTGCCCACGTAAGTCTGAAGGCATTAAATGTTTTAACTGTAATCAGTTTGGACACGTTTCGAGAGAATGTACTCTGCGACGTAGCAAGATGGCGGACGCGAGGACAGACGACCCGAGAAAATTCGCACGACACAGTACCGAACGAACTGAACAACGTCCGAAGCAAGTTTACTTCAATTCACCAGCAGAGGGCTCCACTATGTATGAGGCGCAGCCGCCATTACGAGAAGTTCGTAGCCATGAAACTGCAATGGTTGGCAGCACTAGTGACAGCGAGGCTACGATTGGCTGTAACTACAACATGGCGGAAAGTGGAAACATGTCGGACTTTGACGTTTTCGATGTAAACAAAGTGCAACTAAAGTGTAATACGAGTGACGCGTTGAAAAAGCCGGTAAAAAATGTTTATTTCGGTGATATATCGGCTTTAGCTCTAATTGATTCGGGCAGTGATATTAATTTAATGTCGATAAACCATTACAGTGTTGTAAGTTCGGTAAAATACAATTATAATATCGTAATCACGATGACGGGTTTGGGACAGTCTAAGGTAAAGTCTCTAGGCACTTTTGTTACTAATATAACTATTGATGGTGTTAATTATAAAGATGTTGTTTTTCATGTTGTACCTGAGAATTGTATACCATTTGTTATAATTTTAGGCAATGAGTTTTTACACAATCTTGTGACAGTTATGAAAGGTGGTAATGTTTGGTTGAAACCTGAATGGATGAGTGAAATTAATTGTTTTGAGTGTTCTGTTGATTGTTTAGGTCACATAAGCAATGCAGCTGTCAAAAAAGAGGTTATTGAGTTGGTGGAAAGTTATAAGCCGATGCAAACCAAAGATGCTCCCATTGAATTGAAGATTTTTATGAAGGACGACATACCAGTGGCACAACCACCTAGGCGAATTTCTTATAGTGAGCAGAAAGAAGTGGACAAGCAGATTAAAGAGTGGCTGGCTAATGGAATCATAAGAGTAAGTTTTTCTGAATATGCAAGTCCCTTAGTTTTAGTGAAAAAAAAGGATGGTACCACACGAATTTGTGTCGATTACAGGAAAGTGAATAGCAAAATAATGAAAGATGAGTATCCACTTCCATTAATAGAAGATCATATAGATAAGTTATCTACAGCCAGGATATTTAGCGTTTTAGATTTAAAAAACGGCTATTTTCATTTACGTGTAAGTGAGGATTCAATAAAGTATACTGCTTTTGTCACGAGCACTGGACAGTATGAATTTTTACGTGCTCCTTTTGGCCTTTGTACATGTCCTAAAGTTTTCACTAGATTCATAACAATAATATTTAGAGAATTGATATCAAATGGATCCATAATTGTTTTTATAGACGATATTTTGATTCCAGCTCATAATGAGGTTGAGGCAGCAAAACGTTTAAGTGAAGTTATGAAGATTGCAGCTGACTATGGTTTACACATTAACTGGAGGAAAAGTCAGTTACTTATGAGGAAAGTTGAGTATTTAGGACACATTATAGAGGGAGGTGCAGTAAAGCCATCGCCAGGAAAGACCGAAGCGGTTATACGATTTCCTGAGCCACAGACATTGAAGCAACTGCATAGCTTCCTAGGACTGTGCTCCTATTTTCGAAAATTTATACCTAATAATGCATTGATAGCAAGACCACTTACTGACTTGTTAAGAAAAGACTCAGTTTTTCAATTTAATGAAGTTCATCGGTCTGTTTTTAATGATTTGAAAATGAAACTGTCCACTGATCCAGCATTGAAGATTTACAACCAAAATGCATGGACTGAACTGCATACAGACGCATCCTGCATAGCCTATTCCGCAATACTTATGCAAAAAGATGAAGATGGTCAATTGCACCCTGTGCATTATATGAGCAAACGGACTTCAGCCGCAGAAAGCAAATACACCAGCTACGAGTTAGAGGCATTAGCTATAATAGAAGGTGTTAGAAAATTCAGACACTACTTATTTGGTAAAAATTTCAAAATTGTTACAGATTGCAAAGCTTTTCAAATGACTTTAAATAAAAAAGATTTAGCTATGTCTACTAGAGTTGCCAGATGGATACTATTTCTACAAGATTTTGATTTTACTGTAGAACATAGAGAAGGAAGCAAAATGAAGCACGCTGATGCACTGAGTCGATATCCACACAATATTGCCATAATTACATCAAGTTTACATGAAGATTTGCGACGTGCACAATATAACGATGAAGGCTTAAGTGCTGTAATGCAGATTTTGAAGGATGGAAAATCATTTAATGACTATTATTTGCATCAAGACTTACTTTTTAAAGGTGAAAATCATTTGCTAGTAGTACCTACAAAAATGGATGTTGAAATAATAAAAAGAGCACATGACAATGGTCATTTTTCTCTAAAGAAGACAATAGAACTTATTTGTAAAGATTATTACATAGACAAACTTAGGAAAAAAGTAGAAGACTATATTGTCACATGCATACCCTGCTTATTGGCTCAAAGAAAAGGAGGTAAACAAGAATGCTTCTTGCAACCTATTGATAAGGGAGACACACCTCTACATACCTTGCATCTAGACCATATTGGACCGCTTACAGACACTGGGAAAATGTACAATCACATTTTGACTATAGTTGATGCTTTCACAAAGTTTGTGTGGCTTTTTCCAACGAAATCCACATCAACAAAAGAAGTTCTAAACAAGTTAGAAGTACACCAACAGACTTTTGGCAACCCTGAAAGAATCATCTCTGACCGGGGTACAGCATTTACCAGTAACGATTTCCAACAATTCTGTGAAAAGGAAGGTATAGAACACATAAAGATTACTACAGGAGTCCCTAGGGGGAATGGTCAGGTTGAACGGATACACAGAACAATAATATCAATTCTTACTAAATTGTGTATTGATAAGCCAGATATGTGGTACAAGTACGTAAATAGAGTACAAATAGCTCTTAATAGTACATTCCAGAGAAGTGTGAACACCACACCTTTTGAAATGTTAATAGGAAAGAAGATGAAAAGAAGAGAGGATGTTATGCTGTATGAGTTATTGTCACAAGAAGAAAGAAATTTGTATGCTGATAACCGAGAAATATTGAGAATGAAAGCTAAACAACAAATATTGGAGGTGCAAAATGAAAATCGGAAGAATTTTAACAAAGATAGAAAAGAAAGTCATAAGTATAAAGATGGAGATATTGTTGCAATCAAGCGCACACAATTCGGAACTGCAATGAAGCTTAAACCAAAATATTTGGGGCCATATAAGGTCACCAAAGTTAAAAGGAATGACAGATATGATGTTGAAAAACTTGATACCCAAATTGAAGGTCCATACAAAACATCCACATCCGCTGATAACATGAAACGTTGGCCTGAAGATACCTAGGATTAAAGATGGTATGTTATGAAAACCTTTTATCTAAGTAATAATTTTATTTTTAGTTGTGTAAAAGATGGAGTGTTTCCAGTGTTTAAAACTCATTGCAAGTAGATATAGTAATATAGTATAGTATTGAAAATGAGTATTTTGGCTGTATAACCTGTTTATTTTTAAGAATTATAATTGGTGTTTCATTCTGTGTTCTCTGCTTTAGTGAAATTTGTATTTAAAGATTTTATTAGTATCATAAATAAAGGCTATTTCACAGTCATGTATAGGCAACTGTAACTAAGTATAGGTGTCTATTGTATATTTACAAGATTCAACAACTGTACTGTTGCAATCATGTTGTAGTTTAAGGTAATTTTAAGACTATTGTTGTTATTGTTCATTTCTGTTAACGAATGAAAATTGATGACGTGAATGATAGGGGTAAGTAAGATGATGGATGTCTGAGGACAGACATGATGCAGGATGACCGTGTGGGAATGATTTTCGAACGAAGCTAGAGTGAAAGGAATTTCTGAACGGATCTGTGCGAGGGAAAGGGAAATAGCGGTGTGAAAGGGACGGAAGATTTGGATTGGCAATATGGCGTAACGACGGGAGTAGTGTACAGAGCTCGCTCACGTGTTAGTTGGATTTACTTTAAAATAAAACGCAGTTTCTCAATAACACGTATTTTTATTTTGCTATCGATCCCACATACGGATTCCGATATTTAGCCCAAATTAACTCCGGATTGGCCACAAAACGAACTACATTGAATCCGGATACGACTCTCATTGTTTGTCTGTTATAGCGAAATCAATTATCAATTGAAATTGAGCTTCAGTGACATAAAGCTAATCTTATGCAAATACGAATGTAGGGGAATCCTTAAGGGTCCGCCCTTGAAAATAAAGATGATGGCTTCTGTGGCGACGTAGCCGGCGAGGCGACTCTTGCTGTTGGTTGGTATGCTGATGGTGCTGATTGGTATGCTGAAAATGCTGGACCTGCCTAGATGTAATTCAAATTTTCTCCTAAACTCGTTCTCGTTCCGTGCTGCTCAAATGTCCATCCATATATTCTTTTAAAACTAGGATAAAGTACTATTATACATCACACATTACTATTTAATCAGAAAAAAAAATTACTCCACCATGTTTATTGTGTATTTAAATATGTATGTATATATGTATTTATTTTAGTATAAGTATAATGATGTAGTTTTTTTTTATATATATATATGTGATATGTGAACGATAAGGCTCCCACAAATATTATACATAAAGGTGGAAGCCTTATAGTTCACAGGCTAGTTGATGGATACTATGCTTAGGTTCACACGTTTGAAATTATAAGGGTTTGTGGAAACGAGTAGGTGTGCTGCTTGAGGGCGTAGTTCGCGCACCGACGTCGTCTTAGGAACTGTTGTAGGAAGGCTCGCGGCAGGCAATATGGCCGTTTATACAGCTAAGTATTTATAAAGCCTAGATATGTGTGACTCGTATCTATGATAGGTATAAAAGTAACACTTTTACAGGTCAAAGAATATAATACAAAGGAATAGTAATCTTAAAACAAACTCTTTACCATTCAATTTAAAATGCCAAGTGTGCACGTCTATTGAAATAAAGCTGTACACACAATATTACTAAACGCAGAGACCCCAGGGAAATCACAGCGCAACGCGACAAATCTTCCTGTGATCGTATAAAAATACCTGACCCGATAATAAATTTTGTTTATTGCGATCGTCCGGCCGTCGACCGTTATTGTGACAGGCCGTACACGTTTTTTAAACTGTGAGTTATGTGCAGCGGCCTTAAATGGGGGTAGTTGTAACAAGAGTTACTATAAGGGTCGGGTTTGGTTATTGTGTCATGGTTTGTTTAGGGAAGCAGTCGTGGGTCGTAGGTATTATATATTTTTCTATCAAAATCAAAAATATGCTAATAGACACAAAACTTAGTAAAACGCCTTCACAGGAAAAAAAATTACAAGTAAGCAGATTTTTCTTTAGTTGTTGTCTTGTCCGACAAATTTTGGTCTGGAACAGTGGCTACTTTTTTTTAGAACATTAAGTTACTTTTAAGTTAATAACTATTTTCCTGTTAGAAATCCTGCCGATGCAGCAATTAATTATAAATAAAAGTTATTGTTGTATAAATATTTAAAATAGTTAATTAGAAATGAAATGTTAATCGTTTCATTTCATTTCTAATCAGCATGTGCAGCGCGATATAATATTTATCATGTTTCTATAAAGACCAATTATCAAATACCAATGTACATTCACAGGTTAACGTGATAAAAACTAAGAGGGCTGCTTCGTGCTAAGAGGGCTGGACTATCATTCATTCACTTTAGGTACATTCTAGGTGTCAAGTTATGCCAACCGCTTTGTTGCATAAACAAGTAACATCTCATTTTGCCCAGGTGTTAAAATTCACATTTCGCCTCGTATTTTAGTCCTTATGTAAGAATAGGTGAGTTTTTTTGCAATAAGCCGGAAGCGAAATACATATTATTCATTTGTTAAGTTTAGTGGCACAGGCAATGATAGAACACGAAACCTTTTGCACATGAAGTAGATACCGTTTTCCCACAACTAAAAAGTAAAAAATATAAATAAAAATATAAATCTTTATTATAAAATTTTAATAGGGAGCAAGAGTATACGAGTACTTAAATCTCGCGACAAGCTTAAGTGTATAACATAAAAATTGTGTCAAATGTTTCAAATTTGACGTAAGACGTTATAAGTTAACAGAAAACGTTTTAGTGTAAATGTTATTTTTTTTCTTTTTAGCGCATTTAAATAAAAGCTTGTTTATAAATAATGTTTTTTTTCTTCTAAAACTTCAATGACGTTGTAGTTTATGTCATTGTTTTAAAAAATAAATACAATGTAAATGGTGGATAGAAACTTGCTGAGTTTCTTGCCCGTTCTTCTCAGAACAAGGCCTCCTGGTAGTTTTGTGAACGGATGGCGTAGTTTATCGCTTTCACGAAAATTTGTAAAATGCTTTTGGCGTTCATAAGCATGTGCTAAGACGCATCTAAATTAAATAAACGATATTGAATTTTGAATTTTGAATATAAGAGCTTGCGTGTCTAAAAAAAATCACGATAGAAATGAAACGGAAAATATACCTTTTTACATTGACTCAAAGCTCTATTTTAAACGTAATAAAAACGTTCTCTTCTCCGAGCAGGGGCCCAATTCTCGGGCATTCGAAAAAAGTTCACATTCGTAAAAAATTTCGAAGATCGAAATTTTTTCGAAGGAAACACTGTTTGTGTATTCTCAGGACTTCACAATCGAATAATTTCGAACGAACGTCGCTCGAACGCTTCGAGTGCTAAATACCAGTAGAAGTCGGAGTTCGTATACGAATCTACCTGTCAAACTTCCCGATATAAGACCCGATGTAAGACCTGGGGTCTTAGTGAAAGGACGCTAAACTTTAACTCGTGACTTGCTGAACACACACTTATAGACTAGGTAAAATGTGGGAACATAGGCAGCTGTATATAACATGACGTGTTGCCCACCAAAATATTGGAATTCCCTTCCCATGTGCAATTAACTTGTCATATTTATTCAATGATCAAAGCGATCGCGAGATCCGAACCAATCAGAACGCAAATAAGCATGTTTATTGATACTTATTGTTGACACACGAAATAATTATAATTTGTCTACTAGTTCCAAACTCAATCTACAAGATAAACAGAACCAAACAGTCACTTTACTTGACTCAACATAGGTTGGACATAGGTTCGTTATTTACGCAAATGGAGAGCTAGTATTTTACAAACTAGTATAAAGAACAGTTTTGATTAAAATACCAACTGCTGCAAAAAAATGTGCAAAAGGAATGTGCCAACTGCTTTTCTTGCCTAGCATGTCTTAAAAGGCGACTAAGGGCGTATTGGGTACTGGGTCTGTGATTGTGTAGGCGATGAGCTACCCACTTGTTACTACTCTTTCACGATTTTCCATCTGACCAAGCCCAATTTTTGTATGGCTAAATATGGTCTTAAGGAACACAGTGCTTCTTGGACTCTGCCGACCCCTTCGGGGATAACAGGCGTGATTGTGTGTGTACCCACTGCTGGACCCAGATCTTTCTCATGAAGAAACACATAAAGAGGCCATAACACCACCACGCTGGCCTAATGCGGGTTGGCAGGTAGAAACCGTAGTAAAAGCTACGGGGTCCACCGCTTATCGTGCGTTCTGAAACACGGAGGTGTTGTGAAAGGACGCTGAACCTTAGCTCATTCATCAAAGGCCATGGCGAAGGTGGCTTTGTTTTCGAAATCAGAAGCCTAAGTATATTCACAACTAGGCCATCGAGCTCAAATAAATAAATAAATTCATAAATAAATAAATATATTAATAAATAAATAACATTCACACCTATCAACTAGTCCCATTTTAAGCAACTAAATGCTGCTTGTGTTATGGATACTAGATGACGGACAAATATATTTAATAGATACATAATTAATCACAATAAATATAATATAAAAAATAGTAATGTCAATTAATAATGCATACATTTAGGGAATCATACTTTGCGTACATCCAGAGCGTGGAAAGCTCTACCTGCTCACGTGTTCCTCCTTCCTACAGCATGGGTTCCTTCAAAAGAGGCGTGAAAAGGCATCTTATGAGCCAGCAAGGTGGAGGTCGCTTGGCCTGCATCCATTGGTGCTGCCCTAGCATCCTTCGCATATGGATTTATCTACTGCTTACCATCAGGTGGTGTTGAGTCATTTGCTGGGCTAATTATAAAAAAACAAAAAAAAATACTTTACTAGAACGACACACTCATTACAGGCGTTTTATGGGTGTATCTTACCAAATTCTACTAATAAGCAACATGTGTTGCTGTATGAGCTTATCTATGATAAGCTAGCTTCCCACGGTCAGTGATATTGCAGACATTCATTTATGAGACAGATATTCGTGAATGGAATTCATTCATGAAGTGTCATAGACTGCGGGAAGCCAGCCTTACCAATCTGAGTAGCAAAGCAGTAGGTAAAATGTGTCTGTGGTTATTGCAGACAGATGCTTCTTATAAGTGTTCTAGAAAAGAATAGAATTATATTTTATTGCAAAATAAGAAAATTACTATTTCTTCTAATTTTGCCACTTGTGCCTAACTTCACCCGGGACGCCCTAGGGACGGCTCGGAGAATTATATTGGAGAGTTTTAGAGCCCTTTCGCAATACGTCCGATTCGAATCCGATCCGAATTCGTGTAAATAGTGGTCTAGAAAACTCGGACCGAATTCGGTTATTGCTTGAGCCAGCTTTTGGAATACGAGATTTTATGTGGATTTTTTACGTTAATTTTACGCTCTACGATTTCTTGTAATTTTCGAGTTGAAATAACTTTCCGTTTTTTTCTAAGATTCAGCGACGCGATTACTTTAAATGATTATAAAATTGTTTTGGGCCGACTAAGTATTCTGGTATTTTTTTTAGCCTCATTTTAAGCAATGCTGCTTGTGTTACGGACACTAGATGACGGATAAATATATTTAATACAGAAATACATATAAATATCCTGAATATATATAACTGAAAATTCATCATCCAAACATTTTGCCCTCACCGGGGTTCGAACCCAGAACCTCTCGAGATGGCGACGCTTTGAGACCGGCATTCAGACCACTCGACAACGGAGGTCGTCAATTTAATTGCACTTTAAATTAAGGGCGTCTTGTAGGAAATTTAAATCGAGATTTAAAACTATCTTTAGTAAATTTTTAACAATTCTTATATGACTGGAATGTCAAAAAATGACAAAATCTATTTTTAGGTTTAAAATTTCTTGCAAGTGGCCCTTAAGATAAAAATATTTTTATCTAAACTTTCAAAATTTGCTTTCCTCTGAACAGAACATAGTTTTTAACCTTCTTAATAAAAAATCTAATAGGTTTTCCATAGCTTCTTCCAATGTAATAAGCTTTCAAAATAATAATACAAAAAATATGTATAGTATGTAAATAGGTTCAGTAGCCCTTGGACTAATGCAAATAATACTGTGGCTACTTCGGTCCGTCATAAATGTTTTCCGGAATGGAGATTCTAGAATGACGGAAAGAAATCGGATGACTGAGATCGGATGTATTGCGTAAATTACCATAGAAATAGTTCTACGGCAACTACGGATCTTATTTTCACGGACTCGGATCGGATTCGGATCGGACCTAGTATGATAGCGCTCAGAGAATAGTACCTGATGAGTCTCACACGTGGTGAGGTGCTGTTTACAAATTTCCGTTCCCGGGATTATTCCCGTAAACAGAAAAGGGAGAATGTTCCCTTGACTCATCAGGTACTATCCTCTGAGCGCTTTCATTCGCTTTTTCACGTTTACTTTTATTTTGGGCTTTATTTTGGGGAACGTTCCTGTAGTGTTTGTAATTAAGTACGTATAATTATAAGTACGTATAAGTACATATAATACGCTGTCTCACGCACATAAGTGTAGGCCGTCTATTGTGAGGTCGTTGTTATCTGTGACTGTCAGCTGTGGGTCTATAGAGATATACTCTGTGGAGGACACACTGCGCGGGACGGAGGAACGAGCTGACGGACCACTACGAGTACTGTGGAATACACTTGGTGTGTCGGTGAGCCAGTGGTACAATACCTTGACGATAAAGTAGTAAATACGTTAACTACAGTTCCCATTTTAATTAGGCAAATCTTGTAAATGTTTGTTTTTCTAATAATTTCTATAGTATTCCTAATCTAGGTACATACTAAATCTGTGATTTGTATAGTTGTAGCATCAAAAACCGTCAAAACAGAAAATTAAATTAATCCGCTAGTTTGAACAAGATAAACTGATATCTTTTTACAAATATTGTCTATGGTTTATTATTTATGAATAAATGATGTATTTTTACATTAATAAGATGTTTGCAAGGGATCTTTACATACCCACAGAATTGCGGACCTTAAGTGGCGGTGGGCAGGGCACGTTGCTCGTAGAACTGACGGCCGTTGGGGCGGAAAGGTTCTCCACGATCTAACTAACTAACGATGGACTAACGATCTGACGAAGGTCGCAGGAAGTTGCTGGATGCAGGCGGCTCAGGACCGCGAGTTGTGGCGATCATTGAGGGAGGCCTATGTCTAGCAGTAGACGACAATTGGCTGATATATAGATAGATAGATAGAAGGGAACTTTTTCCTGCGAATTTGGGAATATTCCCAGAGAACATTCCCGTATTTTTGTAAATGTTATGTATTATTGCAAAAATTGCTATAATATACAAATCAAGTGATGTTTTTATTATATCTCCATTTATATAATTAAATCTGATAAATAAAATGACAACTAGCCCCTCACCCTCCCCAAAACCGTTGCCAGCAACGTTCCCGGAAACGATTTTGGAAATCTGGGGAATTTGGAAACATTCCCGGGAACGGCACATCACTACACACACGCCTACCACTCAGCTAGCTGTAGGTACAGTCCGTAAATGAATTCCTCGTCAAAAACGGTGACTGCTATTTACATAGAGGTAAAATTTGCTGTGTTAAAAATCAAAGTGTACTTTTTCGTATTTTAATTGACCTTTATCAATTAAACTTCTGACATAGCGCGCTACGATTTTTCGGCACACATTTTATGCTAATCAAATAGAACATATTGCACGAAACAAAGCAAATTATGCACAGGCTGCATAATGTAACATTACAATTCAGTTCTGATTACAATACTGCAGCTCTTTGTTAATTATTTGATATGAAGTGGCCCATTCTGGTTCAGAGCCGTGATATATGGAGCACCACAAACCAATGAAGGCTCCCCGCTCTTGTTTTAACCGTTTGCAATGCCCATTGTGTAAATTACGCTGTTAATTTGTACTGTTTTGGAAAAGAGTTATATTCAGATAGATAGGCATTGTTTAACTTATATCTAACTAGATGTTGCCCGCGACTTCGTCCGCGGCTACTATACTACTACTACTATATACTACTACTACTATTTATTCCACTAACCTTTAATTTTCCGGAATAAAAAGTATCTAAGATGTTGACTAGGGACATAAGGTATCACCATTCATTCATTGAAATCGGTCCAGCTATGTCGGAGATTAGCCCGTACAAACAGACGAACAGACCGAGAAACAAAAAAAAATGGTATTTTCCCTCTTTTTACATCCCCCTGACTGGATTTAAAGATTTGTTTTTTCTATGTATAGACATTCGACCTCTACACTTTTATTATATGTATAGATAATTAAATATTTGAGTTCTATGAAATTTGCGCAAAAATTCTCAACAGTGGGGTGTCACATAAGTCCGTTACCAAAATAACTTAATTTTTTTTAAAGATATTCTATGGGCTCACTTATTTTATTTTTCGCTGCCCGTTATTGGAAAGCCTCCTTATGCAATGTATATTAGAACCTTGCAATGCCACACTGTAACACGCTGATAATGCCGAGTTTAAAAAAGATATAAAAGTTTAGAAGAATTCTAAAGTAATTATGATGAAGTTATATTACTTATTGTTCTTTAAGAAACCAAACGAGCATAGTCTCCATTTACCACAAAAAAGCGTACATTAAACAGTTAAATACCTGCAAAACGTCCAATAGACTTTATCGCGAAAGCAAATCGTGTCAAAAGTACAAATTTTATATTTGATGGCAAATTAACAGCTTAAACAGCGCTGAATTCAAGCAGAAAAAAATTGTTTTTCCTCCCAAGTCAACCCCTTGGCAACAGTTATGAAGTTAAAAAACAGTTCAACTTAATATTGGAAATAATCTGCAATTTTCACATTGCAATAAGCAGCTTACCATCCAGTTTTTCCTTGAGTCGCAACGAGGTCAAGTCAGGAAAATGGAATGCTGAGAAATGGAATTTAATTTACAAAAGAAAACACTCCTGTTTTGACTGGAAATTCTATAGTGTCTAGGGAATTCTTTTAGGGGAAAAATTTAATGCATTTTCAAGTTGGTCAGAGTAAACAGTCGCGTAGACTAGTTAGTTTACGCTTTCAAATCTTCCCCAAGCCAGTCACCCTTAGCTTCTGGAATGAATTGTTGGAGGTAACAAATTCGAAATATTACTTCAATTGAAATTTTGCAGAAGCTTTGAAGGAAATTGTAACAGCTACTGAGAAAAGCTTGGCTAATTAAAAATTCTTCAGTAAATAGATAAAGGCATTGACAGTGAGGAGATAAAAATGTTTGCGTTAAGTCCTTAACTTTGATCATTGAACGAATCGATAGCAATTTCCAGATTGTTACGTCTTAATGCAAAATAGGTATTGGTGACTCCTGAGACTGTGAAAGTGGCCGAAAATAATCTTCTTGAATTGCACTTGTTATTTCACACATAAACACATTTCTCAGAAATCCCACTTTTCGCTAGATATGTTAAGTCCCCATGTAACAGTTAGCCAGCCTGTTGCCATGCACCGGGCATAATGTGAGGCAAGCGATATTCACAATGAACTGTACATACATAGGTTCCATTTAAACTCAGTGGTACAGGACGGTGCGATCGAACCTGCGATTCCTGCGGGTTTCTCGAACGAGTAGTGCCGCGTCCGTCCCAAGTCGGCTACCGCTGCCGTTTACAAAAATAGATACAAAATGCAAATGGTGGTGCCCATGTTGTACCCCAAACCTCTAGAAATACATTGATGATTTCTTGCAGTTAATTCATGCAGTTGGTAATTGCGTCATGCTTGCAAACATAAAGACAGAAACACAAGATATTGCAAAAATGAGAATTAAACATATTTTCTTTTCAACGTTTACTAACGTTATGTACCTACTTTACTAGTATTAGGGGTTAAAGTATGAAATTGCCGTTTTGGTTTGGAGATTTCGGGGAAGTCTGCATTTTCCATACTAAAATTTTTTCAGATTCCTCCACGACGACAAATCCAGAAATAATAATTGTTGGCATGTATCATTAGACAAGCTTTAGCAATATGTGTGATATCACTCTTCATAAAAAATATTTATCGTTTTTAAGTGAATGCAAATCAAATGATGTATTAGGGAGGCACTTAAAAAGAGTTGTCTCCGTGTCCAATTTCAACACAATTAAACTTACAACAAATACTCAAAACAAATCAAAAGAGCTCAAAAATATTATCTATTTCAAGAGGAGGTAATTATTTTTTAAAAATACTCTGATACTTAATCGTTACAGACAAAATACTAAGAGAGAGAAAAACGGCAATTTCATACTTTAACCCCTATTATTATTAAAAGGTTTTCTTGACCTAGTTTATTCTTTTTATTTTATGAAATAAAGAGTACAATTGCTAATAATGCTAAATCTAGCAGAACAAGATAAGAATACACTCTATGCGGTTCATTTCCCTGATTAACAACAAAATCTTTTTTTAGGTTTGGTATGCGTAAATACGTACACAGAAAAACAAAACTATTGTATGTACAGCTGTATAAACTAAAGCGAAACTGATGTAGGTATATATTATTATGAATACGGTATAGTTGTGGCATTTATTATGGTGAGAACTTTGCTCTTAACGCCTCTCTCGCCTTTGCTATTTTCTTGCGATTTTGATTGCGATTTTCAACAGGAACCATTAGCACGTAGCATATAAGTGTATTTTTTATCATTTTACATTATCGACTTTTTGTTCTCATCTGTATTAATTTTTCAGTTTAGGCATAGTATTATGTATTTATTTTTATTTATTTATATTATTTGTATTTATATTTTATTGAGTTTATATATTGTTAAATTATATATAACATTTTATTTGTTTAGTAATGTATATGTTTACATAGATTTCTGTTTTGTCATGTGCACTGGTGTCGCTTCTCTTACATCCTGAGATCTCACACACCTGTAACGGGTTGACTGGAAGATATCCCTATTAGAGATAAGTCGTCCCTTGTATACTTCTGCTTTTTACATTGTTTCTTTTTGTTTATGTGCAATAAAGAGTTATATATAAAATAGAGTCTAAGGTCGAATGACTTTGTCGCTCTTGTTAATTACAATATCTACTACTATATTAGGGCAAAGTAATTTTTACTCTATTAGAAATAGTTCTTATCTTTTTCATTACAAATTATAACATTTTGTTTTCAACAGAGTATATTAGCCCTGCCTTTTGTACTCGTATTTTTATTTTATATGTTGTACGAGTATATTCTTAATTTTTCTTTTGTGTACAATAAATAGTTAAATAAATTTGAACAATCACTAGCAAAATATGTTAATACATTCATTCTTAGTAATTACCTACAATGTATTCTTGTTCTAAGCCAAATTACAAACTATAAGTAACATCCTGATAATCCTACACAATACTTCAATAACCACCACGCTTGTGAATTCTGTTTATTCTTTTCTCCCTTCCATATTTTTAATACAAAACCTAGGTGAATAACTTAGTTCACTCCCAGACTTTACATCAGCTATATCTCCGTTTATACGTGTTCACGGAGGCTGTAACTCTCCAGAGAACCGAATTAATGGTTCATTATTTCGCGCCACTTAATGCTCGGCGGAGCAGGTGAGCGCATCTTTATGGGCGGGCTTAGTTTGCTAAAGTTTCAAGTTTACAAGCATTTTTGTGGCCATAGAGAAATGGGACCATCTATCTAGGCTATGACCGTGTGCTTCTAATGGATATTTGTCTTAAATTATTATCTGCGCTGCAGTTAAAAAGTAAATTACTTTCTATATGGACTATTATTAAGTAGCTTAAAAATTATGGACAGTGTGCAGGACTACACACCTTTTTGATACTATGTATGTTTTTATCTTTTTTTATTAATGACTAACACCCAGTTGCAGAAATGAACTTTAAAATTTAATGTCAGCATTATTGACTGACCGATTGTCACTCAGTTGCACAAAGATTTTTAAGGACGACATTTGTTAATGAGACATTAAAACTTTAAAGTTCATTAAAGTTAAGGTTGTCACACAAAATTGTTCTAGCTAAACGTCTCTTTAGCATTGACAGGGTGCTAATGTCGTTTTGTGCAACGCAAAACTACGCTAAGGTTGTCTTTTGACACTTTAACTTTATTTAATTTAGCATTACAGATAATGCTGACATTAAATTTTAATTTTCTGAAACTGGGTGTTAGTCTTTTGACGTTACCTTTATTACAGCTCTTGAACTTGTCACAGTATTTTTCATACACTAGTTTTTCCCAATATTGGCTCCTTATTAACATATTTACAGTCCACTGCCGTACATACAGTACATGATTTATTTATTTATTTAAGCTTTAATGTCCATTACCAAAAATGTACACATGGCGGACTTAACGACTATTATCGCTCTCTAACAGTCAACCACGAGGCAAAGCAGAGATCTGGTGACGGCTTAATATTTACATAATAATATGCATCCGTTTAATATTAAATAAAATTACATATAACTACATAAATACGCACTATATAACTATAAATCAAAATCAAAATCAAAAATAATTTTATTTCATAGGCCAAGTTCGGCACTTAAAATCGTCAACATTTTACATTATTATGCATTTTACAAATAAATGGTTTATTATAAATTATTTTAAAATACAGTATTAAATTAAACCATTGTATTAAACTTCATTACCGCGAGCGCTTGTAACATAAATAGTTACATGATTACAGAATATGTTTTGAAGTTTACGTTAAGTTATTTTATTTTCATATTCCCATACTAGTCTTTCGAAGTAAATTTATTTCACTCTAGGTTTAATTATTATTAATATTATAAATAATTTCGTATTTTTCCCTTACAATAGCTTTATTACGCAAACTAAATAAGCAAAAAAAAACAGTTAAACCAAACATTTATTTTATTATGATAAGACAGGGAAATTAAGGGCTTTGTCTCTATCTCGTTCTACTAGATTTAGCATTGTAAGCTATTTTGTTCTTCAAGTTATATTTAATAGCAAGGTGTAACAACATTTTCCTTTTTACCCAGTGCTGCAGTGGTAAAAAAATCCATACTAATATTATAAATTCGAAAGTAAGTTTGTCTGTCTCGCTTTCACGTCAAAACTAGTGAATCAATTGAACCGAAATTTGTTAAACAGATAGTCTAGAGCCTGAGAAAGGACATAGGCTACCTTTTATCTCGATATTCCCACGGGTGCCATGCGGGTGAATGTAAAAAAAATTAAATAACGCCAACCAGAAAAATTAAGGACAAAACGCCACGACTATTCCACATTTTAATTCTATCTTTTTGAAATTACCAATGTTTGTAAAAATCAAAGTAATTAATAAAAATACTGCAAAAACATTATAAAAAATAAAAATCGCGATAAATATGAAGTGTTACAGCAGCACCTATTTATACAAACGCCAAACACAATCTAACAATTACACGCATAAAACTCCGCGGAAACTCTTAGAATAAGTTTTCTGGAACAAAAACTAATTGACAGGTCCACCATTTGCGGTTGATCTCAAATAATAAGCGATATTAACACTCGATCGGTCCCGTCGACCGCAGGCAGCTCCTACTATCAATCAAGCTTTTTGTCACTTCCGCCTTTGTTTTTCTTTCAACCCTTCTGTACTATGCTTTAGTTTTCTTAGAGTCGTATGGGAGGTATTGGTTTGAAAGTTGACGACGAGGTGCAGACAGGCAGTGGAATTACTGTATCGAGTTATCTTCATAGGTACCTGTAACAGTGGTACCGTCTTCTTGGTTGTCGAGTTTTCTTCGGCGGAAAGGCAGTATAAAAATACATTCACACCTATCAACTAGCCCCATTTAAAGCATCATAAAAGATCAATAATATTCAGAAAATGAACAATACTCAAATAAACATCCAAGACTTGAGAATGCCTGTATTCATCACACAACAACATTTGCCCCCACCGAACTTCTAAACGAACCACAGAACCTCTCGAGATGGCACGCCTCGAGACCGGTGTACAGACCACTTGACCACGGAGGTCGTCAAAGGTCGACGGTTGTGTTCTGCTTTGAAGGGCAGGGCGGAGGGTAGTGGAGTTACTAAGTACTGTAGGTGGATTTATATCTTATGTTGCAGGTTGGCAACGTACACCGAGACTCCTGTAGAAGTAATTGCCCTTGTGAAGCAGGTGCGATTCTTACGGGTACTGCAATAGCAACTGGGACTAACGGCTTAACCGCCTGAAGAACACAGATTACTAAGCTTTGATCACCCGTTCAAGATCCAGTCACGATGAAAATTGCTTCGTTTTCAAACCGAACACAACGCTACACAGCTCCGCACTTTTTCCACTCATTAAAATATAAATATAATATAATATAAAACCCTCAACATATGTGAAAAAACCTTCTTAAGCTCAAACCTAATTACATACTTCGCCAAATACCTTACCAAAATAAATACCGACGTTAACGGTCATCCCACAAATTTATGACATAATTAACCACTTCTAAAACTTTTAATATCCTTAGTCACCCTTAAGGGATCTTGACGATAAACTGGCCAAGCTTTTGATTAATTTGATCTGAACACCGAAGAGATAACGGGTACTAATAACCCAAATTTGAGACGGTTAATTTTCGAAGAGATATTGAGGTATTTTGAATGCAACGGACTTTTTGATCTAACGTGCTGGTGATTAAATTTGGTGTTATTATCACTCTGCATACATTACACTATCAGGGATACTTTATATTGGTTCATACAGAAAAGAAACTTATGACAGTGTTATAATATAAGCTTAATTCTTTGTCACACTTAACGAGTTAAAGTTTATTAGTGTTTAATGTAAAAAATTGTGTGATAATATTAGGTCCTTACCTATGAAATTGGTGTTTTGTATGGAGATTTTGGGGAATTCTGCAATTTCCATACTAACATTTTATCAGTTTTCTTCACAACGACAAATCCAGAGAATAATGTTTGGTATGTATCATTAGACAAGCTTTAGTAATATGTGTAATGTCACACTTCATAAAAATTATTTATCGTTTTTAAGTGAATGCAAATAAAATGATGTATTCGGGAGGCACTTAAAAAGAGTTGTCTCCTTGTCCAATTTGAACACAATTAAACTTACAACAAATTATCAAAACAAATCAAAAGAGCTCAAAAATATCTTAGATTAAATCAAAAAGTAAGAAAAATATAGTCAATTTTTAGATGAGGTAATTATTTTTTAGGAATACTCTGAATCTTAATAGTTACAGACAAAATACTAAGACAGAATAAAAACACCAATTTCATAGGTAACCCAATATTTGGAAAGCACAGAAAAATATTATTCACCACCACCTTCGATTATTTGTCTTAAAGTTCTTGAGTTAAGACCGCCGCGGGACTCGATACGCGTGACGTAGTGTAAGACGCCCTGTGACAAGACGGGACTATTCATTGATTAGCTGGAGTGGGCTATACGTGAACGGCCGAAAAGAAGTAAGTAAATAACATTAAATAAATAATAAACATCTTCAGACATACACACCTATCAACCAGGCCCATTTTAAACAATTAATGCTGCTTGTGTTATGGAAACTAGATGACGGATAAATTTATACTATCTATTAAATAAAATATTTAATAGATAGTATAAATAATAAACATAAACATACAAGACTGGAGACCAAATGCCTGTATTCATCACACAAACATCTGCATCGAATCCAGATCCTCTCGAGATGGCGACGCCTTAAGCAGCATCCAGAGCACTCGACCACGGTGGTCGTCAAACTGGAGATAACAATTTGATGATGATGATGACTTGATCACTATCAATTTCTTTCAAATATCATTGGTAAAGTTTTGCGCACACCTAAATATAGAATTCTATAATGTTACTCCCGATGTTCTGAAACATATAATAAAATAAAAAGATTAGGCAAATATCTGAACTCCTGAACGTAAAAGATGTTCTTTTTATATCACATTTATATATTACATGAGTACCAAAATGACAGCCGAATGCCAAATAACATTAGCGTCACGATATATTTATTTACTTACTAGCTGTTGCCCGCGACTTCGTCTGCGGTTACTATGGTTTTTTAACTATCCCACGAGGATCCTTTTCCTGAATAAAAAGTATCAATGATCTTGACCAGGGATATAAGGTATTACCGTGCAAAATTTCATTGAAATTGGTTCAGCCATTTCGGAGATTAGCCCGTAAAATCAAACAGACAGACAGAGAAACAAAAAATGATTTTTTTGTTGTATTTTCCCTCTTTTTACATGCGCCTGACTTGGTTTTAAGCTTTTTTTTTCTGTGTACAGACATTCGACCTCTTCAGTTTTATATATGTATACATGATTCCCGTATATATAAAACGTATTATTATATATAAACATGATTCACTTTACTATTTTGCGGATATTCGTAAATAGTTACCATTCCTAACTCGTTATGACACACCAATTATTCAGAAAGGGAACTTCCCTACATCGAACTTGTTTAATAATAGAAATATTAACACTATAACAGGAAACCATTGATTTATAAGAAAAAACTCTCACTTGGCGTTGCTATACTTTCATGCATGAGGCAGTCTGCTTTTCGTTCATCTTTGAGCTCATTTTGATCTGTCTCGCTTTGTACGTGTACATGGCGGATTACGAACGGATTTTTATACACGAAAAAGTTTATTAGATCGCGTGTATTTCGGTCGTATCCCCATGAAGGCACGAACTATAGTGCGCGCGAAACTCGTTGGCCGCGCCTTAGGTGGCGACCCATCTCGCTATTGCAATATCATGTGTGTATGATTTAAAGTAGCCGGAACTTTCAATGCGTGTTGCCGTCGCAAAGTACGACGCCGAACTAAGTAATGACAGCAAGAGCCCCCGCCTCTCCGTCCCACCCCTCACTTTCCTAAGGCGCGGCCAACTAGTTCCGCGCGCACTGTAAACCCATGTTCTTCACTCAGGACGCCAAGGCCTGTGCCTAAAGCTCGCAATTCTAAGGACCGTAGCAATAAGTAAACAACTATTACAAACAAAATTAAGAAAGTAATCTTGTAATTTCGTTCCCCATTACGTAACTCTTAGTTATTACCCTATCACTCACGGCCCTTGAACTAACCTCTGAACAGAACGAGCCTTGAATTCAAAACAGATTAGGAATATTGAGGATCAACTCATCCCTAAACACTTTGCATCAAGAGATTGGATACTTAAATTGATTAGCAAATGTAATCTACATTACCATCTGTATTAATGGTGGAATTAATGTACTTAGAGTGAACAATATAGCTATCTATTGCGCTTTGTTAACCAGGAAGTCTCAGCGATATGTCGATATCTATGAGTAGATTGTTGAGGGTACCGATATTTGTTCCAAAATATCAGTAAAACGTATGATGTCCTGATATGACAGCTTGTCTAATAATCGAATTTTCAAATATCATTATACTTGCTTGCTGATTAGCTGATTATTAAAAGTATTTCAAGCCGAGCTATAATAATAACTACAACAGAAAAAGTTACATAAAGCCCAAACAAACGTCGAGTTGACTTGCAACATTGTTCTTACGACTAAATGGTGGCAGTTACCAATGCGACACTGTCATCTTCTGCAAAGTCGGCGGTAATTAGTTGGTTCGGACGGTCGCGACAATCCGATCACGAATGTTAATGATATGACGATAACTCTTTGGCGTAATGCGTCAAAATGACGCAGGGCTTCTAGGGTTAATAACAGTGCAATAAGTTTAATTTTAGATGAACTGAAATTAGTCGACATGAAATTATATAAAACGTTGTTTTAACAAACTTATGAGAACCGTGGAGGAGTATCGGTTTATTTCATCATACGAGTAGGAATTCGTTTTAGCGATAAGGCTGCCCTGTGTCTTCTGTCCTATTCTTTATTTTCATTGACTTTAATGCTATTGTGTTTTTAATTTAATGTGGATTTGATCAACTATTATTGAGAATCCTTTTATTATTCCAATCCTCTTATGTAATTATGTAATGCCATTGGTTCCAATCTATTTCATAATTTCATACAAATGTATACCATCACTTTTATGTAACTAACTTGATTTCTATGTGTTCGGATATTAAAACATTTCATTGCATAAAAAACATATCAGTTACGTTTTCTTAGATCTCAAATAACACGTTAGCTAAACAATGACGATTATTATATTATCAAGTTCACAATATTCTGCGTCAAATATCTCTCGAAAACGTCGAAGACCGAATCCAATATCGTACTCTACATCCATCTTTATTTACAACATCGTTGTTCAAACTCGAATAATTCAGTTCAATCTCCATCAGTTTCAGAATAACAGCCTCACGCCCCAAAGCGGAGACCGGAATGTAGGCGAACTCCAAAATAAATAAGGGTTGTCGTTTGTCACCAAGACAAACAAAACAGCACGGATGAACGTTTGGATACAGTTCGGTTGTACAAAGCGCGCAGTTTTGCCCATGTTCGAAATTTCGAAGCTCGACAACTAACAACTAATCTTACCGTCCTCTGTTTAAGTAAGAGGGATTCCGTTTTTGTTTTCGACTGTATCGCGTCAAATAAAGAACGGTAAAGGAGGGTGCCTGCGAGTTTCCTATGGAAATTTTATGGCGAAAAAGACTATGAAAATTATGAATATGAAAGTAGTGTGAACAGGCATAGGACTTAAAAATATGAGATTAATGATACGATGCAGATAGATTAACATTATTTGTTCACCATATAACACTCATATGGTGAAGTAATGTGTAAATCTTATCAATTTGATTGATTTAATTGCACTGACAAGACCTTAAATAACAATAATTCATTAAATTTACAATACACGCAAGTATTGTCTGAGCCCAGAATTTTAATGAAACTGTTATTAAACGATACCTAAAATGCGTAAAAATAAATTTAAATCAGTTAAGATAGGGTGCATTCCATAAAATTGTTCAAAAGCAATAATAAATTCTTCGCGTAATCCATGTCACAGCCGCATACATTATATTAGAGTTAATACCCAAACGCTGGCCTCAAATAAATATGTCTTCACAAGAAAATAGTGAAACCATAAAATAGTAATGGAACAGAACAATAAATATGGATTTCTTCTTTCTAAATCCGTCGTAAACCAATCCAGCTTAGCCTTAAGCGTGGAATTATAGTTCTCATACGCTTATGAGTGTATATTTCTAGTATGAAGAAATATTACTGATACATGTGCCGAGTACGGTATTTTTTCTAATACTAATCCATACTCCATACTAATATTGAGTCCTTACCTATGAAATTGGTGTTTTTTTCTCACTAAGTATTTTGTCTGTAACTATTAAGTTTCAGAGTATTCTTAAAAAATAATTACCTCCTCTAAAAATAGACCATATTTTTTAGCTCTTTTGATTTGTTTTGATAATTTGTTATATGTTTAATTGTGTTAAAATTGGACACGGAGACAACTCTTTTAAGGTGCCTCCCGAATACATAATTTGATTTGCATTCATTTAAAAATGATAAATAATTTTTATGAAGTGTGATATCAAACATATTGCTAAAGGTTGTCTATTGAGTCATGCCAAATATGATTATATCTTTGGATTTGTCGTTGTGAAGAAAACTGAAAAAATATTTGTATGGAAAAAGCAGAGTTCCCCAAAATCTCCATACACAACACCAATTTCATAGGTAAGGGCCTAATATTATAAATGCGAAAGTAACTTTGTCTGGCTGTCTTGCTTTTACGTCAAAACTACTGAACCAATTTAAAATAAATTTGGTACACAGATAGTCTAGACCCTGAGAAAGGACATAGGCTACCTTTTATCCCGAAATTCCCATGGGAACGGGTGCCATGCGGGTAAATACTAAAAAAAATACCTAATTACTTACCATCAGGTGAGCCGTCTGCCCGTTTGCCCCCTGTTTACATAAAAAAAAACGCCTCCCAGAAAAATGAAGGACAAAGGAAAATGGTCATTTGTGACCCAGGCCCTACACGAATAAGACATATCTCATTTTTTTTGTTATGTTCAAAGTAACTTATAAATGTAATTTTAATATCCAATATTAGTGGCTAACATATAAATATGTTGCTTTGTGTTCGCTCTGAGTCTATGATCTGAAATCAGCTCAATGGTTGAGACATAATTGATTTTATAGAGGGAAGAAGAAAGAATAAGAAGTACCTAAGAAAATGTCTAGATAGATGTAGATACGTTTTGCAACTCTGGAATTCCATATACCTAAATATAAAGTCGGCGATCTTTTCCACAGTTAAATGAAACTTTTTTTACAGAATCTAATCAAATTCTTCCTAAAACAATTTCGAATCACGGCATCTTTTTACAAAAAGCGTTAATTTTAAATAATTTGAAGAAACTTACACTAGCGATGTGTTTAAATTTCCCCACAAAGGCTTATTTCAAAATGGCGCTCATGGAGGTCTAATTAAAGCAAGCGTGCTTTGACCAACGAGGAAATTACATACACGTTATAGGAACGTTATAGACCTAAATGAGCTTTCTACTTAGTGTAATTATTTTGTAACATAGATTAAATTTTGTTTCCATTCAAAATTTTATATTTCATATACGTATAAGTAATAATCCAGTGCCTCAGTTGTTGAGGAATATGGGTGAAGCTCGCTTCCACCTTTGGCCGTATCGTCACTTACCATCAGGTGAGATGAAGGCCAAAAGCTTTTTTTTTATAATCAGCCCAGCAAATGACTCAACACCACCTGATGGTAAGCAGTAGATAAGTCCATTTGCGAAGGATGCTAGGGCAGCACCAAAGGATGCAGGCCTAGCGACCTCCACCTTGCTGGCTCATAAGATGCCCTTCCACGCCTCCTTTGAAGGAACCCATGCTGTAGAAAGGAGGGAACACGTGTGCGGGTAGAGGATTCCATGCTCTGGATGTACGAGCAAAGTATGATTCCCTAAACCTTTTAGTACGCACGGCCAAAGAGGTCATCGTATATGCGTGGCTCCGCAATCTGGCACGCGTGCTCCTTAGCAGGAATGCAGGGCTTAGCAGATCTTACGTGTCATTTGTAAAAAAAGTTCACTAAACTATAATATTTGTGGGTACATAAAAGTATGATTTAAATAAACATAGTACATACATAAGTAAAATGAATACACAATTAATAAAGTCCTCCAAATCATTCAAGTCAAAAATGTTACCTTATTATTTTCATTCACTAATGCGGCAGGTATATAAGGCAGCTGTGAATGGGAACGTTCATTGATCAAATTGGGGGCATTCTAAGGCAGGGCCAGGTCAAATCCACCTTAAACCGAAGAGCATAATATTTATTTATTTTTGTATTTTCCCTTTTTTTATATCCCCCTGACTTGGTTTTAAGCATTTTTTTTCTATGAACAGACATTCGACCTCTACAGTTTTATTATATGTATAGATATAGATTACAAATTAGGTTCTTACATACGAGTTGCAATCTGTGATGTAAACCACTATACTGTTATGTAATATATTTTTTAGTAAGACACTAATAGGCCAGTGTTAATAAAATAATTATTATCCTTCTCTAAAGCTTTAATATTTAAATACATTTCACCCGCACCAACAACTAAAATTTTATACTATCTACCTTTCAAATATTCATAACACTAAACACAATGCCGTCCTACATGAAGGTTTATTAAAACGGTTTTTAGATGCTAACCGTATGAGCAACGGCCACTGTATCACGAAAGTAAAAGGTTATTTGATATTCAAATCTGCTCGTAGCATTTAAAGTTGAGAATTGAATGGCAATGTTCTTGTATGGCTGCCTTTCAGAGATATTTTCCATTTGTCACCAGCCTCTGTGTAAATAAGGGATTGCATTCCTCGGAGTGATGAACGTCAATTAAGTAGAAAAACGTCCTTTTATTTTCCTGCCCTGTTTCCAATTCTATTTGGGGTCGGCGCAACATGTCTTTCTCTTCCACTCTCCTCTATCACTCGTCAAGTCAACACTCACTCCCACCCTGTCATATCATCATTCACACAATCCATCCATCTTTTCTTTGGTCTTCCTCTTCCCACACGCCCATCCACTTTCAAGTCCATAACTTTCCTGGTGACATGATCATTCTCCCTCCTCATTACATGTCCATACCAAGAAAGTCGTTTTTCTCTCAGTTTATCAGGAATCGGGGCAACTTTCAGACTTCCCCTAATATATTCATTCCTCACTCTATCCATTCTCGTCACACCACACATCCACCTCAACATTCGCATTTCAGCTACATGCAATCTTTGTTCATCCATCCGCTTTACAGGCCAACGTTCATCATTCACAATTTATTGCAAAATGATTCAATTTTAATGAACCGTCTAATTTCAGTTTTGGTTGTTTTATCGGAAACCAAACCGTATGAACTACTTCGCCACAGAGTAGTTTTTTCCATTATAATAACGACATTAGCCAAAGGTGCTCCCAAATATATTATTCTAAGAACATACAATAATTCGGAATTGTATCAAAAACATAATCTCAAGAGGCGTCTCTAGCGACTCACAGAACTTGTGTCGGCCAAATTAATTCTCCGTATTTTTCTGAGCAAACGAAGTTAATAAATTGGAAGAGAAAGCATTTTTTTTCCCTTACACATAAAGTTTGCAAAGACCAGTGTTTTCGGCTATTGTGTTTTTTGAACAAACCGTTGTTGACAGTTACAACCTTCTTATAAATTTTTTATCGCTTTCAATTTTTCTTTAAGCATTCAACGGAGATAAATAATGTACAGGTGAATCCACAGATACATTTGCATAGATAACGATTTGTATTGAATCTTAGTGGCGGGAAATCTTAGCTGATTGAAAGACATCGATGCTGCCGATTCCCCTCCGCCTCTATCATACAACGAGGCTTTTTTAAGAATTATACAAGGAATTATACTTTGGCTTTCGATCGAAAACACAGCTACCTTCGCCATGGTTAGCCCGTGGATGGGTGACCAAAATTTTGTTGTTATTGTGATCTCGATCTCCTCCGTGATTTGGAAGGACGTTCGCTATTGCGCATTACCAACCCGCATTGACCCAGCGTGGTGGTGTTGCGGCCCATACTCCTCATGTGTTTTCTCCATGAGGAAGGCCTGTGCCCAGCAGTGGTTTATAGGCTGAGAATGGATGGATGATTAAACTATAAATGAGCTAAGAATCATTTTATTTAGTTACAAATTCTGTACTGGTACTTTATTTGGTTGGTACCCGTTTTATTTTGCGCGAAAGTGGTACCTTTTACATTAATTTGTATTAATATATTGTTATTATTTGATAAAAGGCTACAAAATGGTGAAGTTGAGAGTAAAAAAGCAGGGAAATTATTATTAAATAGTATTTTTTTTTACCAGAATAGAGGTATTTGTATTTGTGTGATCACCTTTAATTGGAAAGCACGTAAACTTGTATTTCTTGAAAAAGTTCTTGGTGCGGAAATTTGTGTTATTATCTAATTACACCTATTATTAAGTATATTATTTCACTAATTACCTTTTACTTAGTATGTCTTTCTTTCTTTTTTAAAAATAAAAGCAGCTCAACGTAGTAACCGAAAATTGTACTGGCAGTTATTATTACTACCACTCGCAAATAGCTTGCGTATATTTTCACGTCATAATACTCCAATAATATTCCCTTTAAATATTCCTTCCAATTTTAATAATTACATAAGTTTATATACCGTGTTAGCGACAAAGAAATACAAGAAAATGAGATAATAAATTACGCTCCGAAGGAGGCATTGTGTAAAAAACGATTTTGACTTCAATATCCGCTCTTTTGATAAAAGTTTGATGAAACTTCGCAAGCGAGTCTTTCATAATTTGTAATTTGTTTTATAACAATGTAATTGAATATTGGCCGAGCATGTCTTGGTAAAAGCGCTCTTTTTCACTTCTTGCCCCTTAAATAGAAAATATATCTTGAAGTACAGTCGAACGCATATCAAAGTAAACAGTTGTATTACAAAAATAGATTGAATTTTGTAGGAATTAAAGTCTCAAGGTCAACATCATGTGGTTTTACTTGCGGCTATATGTACATGCTGATTATTAAAAGTATTTCAAGCCAAGCATAAAATCATACTGTCGGAAATACTTAAGGAACAGCGTTTCCGTTACTTAGTAAATTACATTAATCCCGTACACGAAACTAACTAGTTTTACTATTACGAATTAACAATTACGAAATTAACTAGTTTATGCTTTATCAATTGTTAGTGGTTTATTGGTTTGTGTACTGCTTGTAGTTAGCAATTGCTAACATAAAGAGCTAATACCAGATGAAGTGTGGGTGATAACACCTCTGCCTACTGATGCGCTCTCCATAAATAGAAACCTGCAGATAATTAATAAAAATATGGTTATTTTTGTTTATTTAAATAAATAAATAATAAAGACATTCACACCTATCAACTAGTCCAATTTTAAGCAACTCAATGCTGCTTGTGTTACGGATACTAGATGACGGACAAATATATTTAATAGATAAATACATATTTATATCCTGAATATATATACATATATATAAACATCCAAAACTGGAGAACAAATGTCTGAAAATTCATCACCCAAACACTTGTCTCCACTGGGGATCGAACCCAGGACCTCTCGAGATGGCGACGCCTTGAGACCGGCGTACAGACCACTCGACCACGGAGGTCGTCTTAAATTATTTAAAAATATCACCTATCAACTAGCCCCATTTTAAGCAACTAACGCTGCTTGTGTTACGCACACTAGATGACGAATAAATATATTTTAATAGATAAATACATATAAATATCCTGAACATATATAAATAAACATTCAAGACTGGAGAACAAATGCCTGAAAATTCCTGTGCCAATGCCTACCGCTTGAGGGATAGAGGCGTGATAACATTATGTTAATAAAACATTAAGCAACCGATTCTTCGGAACTCGGTACATTACCTATAATATATATTATGATGATGACTTGCAAGTTGCAGCCTGTGCCTTTTTGTTAATTTTAATGTATTGCTTAGCAAGTTATGTATGAGAAATAGTTAATTCAAGTTACATATAAATACAAAAACTAGCTGGGGAACTACGAATTGGTATTTACAAAATACTACATCCGCTAGTTAACGGCTTTTAGTTCAAGGGTCTCACCCAAACCACGTCGCGTTGTTTGAACGCATAATCGAATAGTATATAATACAATGTAATATCTATACATTTAATAAAACTGTGGAGATCGAATTTCTGTACATGAAAATGGTTAAAACCAAGTCAAGGGATGTAAAAAGGGAGGGAAAATACCAAATTTTATTTTCTAAATTTTGTTTCTTGTCTCGGCGGTCGGGCTAATCTCCGAAATGATGACCGATTTCAATGAAATTTTGCATGGTGATACATGGTGATTCCCTGGTCAACATCTTAAATACTTTTTATACCGGAAAATTAAAAGGTTCACGTGGTACAGTTCAAAAACCATAGTAAACGCGGACCAAGTTGCGGGCAACAGCTACTAGAATTTAATTTTTATCACAATGTCCAGTATAAAGTTTTGAAAACATTGAGTCAAAATTAACCTCTCTTAAGTTTCAAAGTCTTATGAACATAACTTTGTCATCATAATGCGATCGTAAACTGTATCAAATATTGTTAAATCTGAGAGGCTAAATTCCCATGATTAATATTATCCATAAATTTCCCGTTGCTTATCTCCAAAAAATATTTCAGCTAATATTTTGTCGAACTCACTTGAAATATTCAAAAAATCCATTCTACGCAACTTTGCCAAAATCTTAATGAAACAACTTCTCCGCTTAATAATAAAAGTTAGAACAATTTTATTTATTAGATAAGTTGGCGATATGCAAAGTATTTCAGTTCACTATAATTGCTCAACTACTTTATTTAATAGGCCTATTCGTAAAGTTACTTGTAAATGTTTGCTACATTTGAAATTGTTTAACTGGCGTTTAACTAAACAATAAGTTTAGAAATTCGTTGTTAATCATTGTTAGGAAGTGATAAGTAATAACCGTAGACAATCTTGTTGAGGCTTAACATGGAACGGTGAAATAAATGATAACAAAAATTAATTCACTTTCGCTTAGTGCCACGTTCGCAAATCAACATTTTCGCAGAATGTCACCAAATTCATAATAATTCAGAATTCCCACAAATTTAATTATAAAAAAGGACATCGCTCTAACGTCACCAATCACAATAAAACTTTACAATAAACAATAAATTAAAGATCACATTTTTAGTTAGATAACAAATAAGTATCCAATTACAGGATGCAATGGACCTACTTAATTAGGCATTCGCCAGAAATAGCTAATTTCATAAATAGTTTAAAATGTACGCCACATATCAAACAGTAAAATCACTTAGAGTACGAGAAAATTCAATCTAACAGGCAACTGGCGAGTTCAATCGGTAATTTCTTCAGCTAAATGAAAAGCTCAATTTCACAAATGGGTAAATAAAATCCTGAGACCTCTGTCTAAGCATATTAAGCGATCAAAAGGTTAAAGTTGACGAGGTCTAGACGAGTGAATTCGGTCTCCAGTCTGATTCCTACCTTAAATAGATCCTTTCTTTCGAATCCTTTTAGTTTTAACGTCTTCTCTTTGTAGCGGAGTTAAATTGTTGCTTTATTTACGTAAAATTTTTGAACGGTCTTGCTTTTTGGTTCTTATCACTGAACATTCAATGAATATATTCTAGCCGAAATGGTAGAGTTTCAATAATGAAAGATAGGTTAGGTTCTTTATTGGGCGTTATTTTCCGTCAATTATAGGGTTATTTTTTATGAATCAACAACGTCGCAAGATTAGGTGGCTAACATCATAAATAACAACAAGAAACATTAAGAGAGAGCAGTAGCCCGCTAAGACGTACTCGTTACACATTTGTCCAAACCCCTCCAGAAACCATGGAATTTTTTACATAAATATTTGGCTTGGTTCAGTTTCCATGATAAGTGGAGCAGGTGTTACAGTTCCGCCGAGATACGTTACGTTCTGTGTGTCCTGTAATTACAGAGACTTCCGTTTACAGCGAAACAGCGAACCGCTTAGCAACCGAAATGGGAAACCCTGTTCTCAGAACCCTGTAAACCCGTGAACCGTTATAGGTAAAATCCAATTTAGTAACAGATATTGTTCAAACACGATATTAGCTTCAAAGACACACGTAAAGGCTTTTCTATACCCGAATATCTAAGGAGTCCTAGGGAACGAATGTACTCTGTACTGCCAAATAAATGACAATTATCTCGAACAGTAATCCATTAGGAATCGATCCTCGAATGTCCTTAGTTTTTTTTAATTATAAGTATGTTTCCATATCAAACAAAATTTTACTTTATACTGAGTCGTCTACCAACTTCTATCTAACATACACGTCCACAGCTGAGCGCAGACCTTCCTCATGGAGAAACACAAGAGGTGTATGGGCCCGCACCACCACGCTGGCCCATAGCGAGTTAGTGGGTATAAACGGTTAACGTGCCTTCCGAAGCACGGAGGAGTTCGAGACCACAAAGTTTTGGTCACCCATCCAAGGCGAATGTAGCTTTGTTATTCATATCGAAAGCAAAGCGTACTAACACTACGCCACCGAGCTCCTCGATAATTATGTATGTATGTACAATACAACTGTATTACCTAATACAACTGTATTACCTAATACTGCAGAATAACCTCATATTACCTTAAATGTATTCACTACCAATATCTAGTAATAAATATCGTTTAACAATGCATTTATCATTGGGAGCCAGAGAGACTTTGTAATGAGTCGTCTGGGTACCTATATCTTATTTATTTCTATCGTAAAGCAGGGTTTCTTGCTCTGCATTGCTGTATTTGGGTATACGTGTGCAGTGAAATTACTACTTATTTACTGCGACTTAGCTTCTTATTTTACGGCGTGTCGCCCACCTTTGGGCATACACCAACCTCTTTTTGCTGAACTCAATTCAAATCAAAACCTATTTATACATGTGTCGTCCCACAGCTTAAATTTAAATTTATATTAGAATTTGGGTGCCCCAATTGTACTATAAATTTAACCGGACGTTTCCGAATCGTTACAATTGCGTAACCAATGCGTTTGGAAAATGTTGAGCAGAATAAACATTGATGATTGAAATGTAAGCTTTGCTTTACGTTTTTGATTTATGTAAAATAGCGAACCGAATGAAACCGAAGGCAACCGAAACGGTTGTGTTTTGCTAGCAGAATATTGCCAATAACGTTCGAACATAAACGTTCCTCATGCGTTTCAGATCAAAATAAAATAGCTGAATTGGCCTTCTGGACTCACTACTTCTTACACGAAGAAACACCAACACGCTGTGGACCGACATCTTTACGTTTTTGTTTCCGAAAGCCCAAGGCGTCACCCAACTTCATACCTATCATTATTATTAACTCTTTATTGCACAAGGAAACACAGATACAGGTCATGATATAAAAATAGTATGCAAAGGAGGACTTCTCTCTAATAGAGATCTCTATAGAAGAGACACCAGTGCGAAAGACAATAAAATTAAGATGATCAGCCCGGTATGATAACGCTCTTTCATGAAGATTTTCATATCAGGCTAGACTTTCCTGATTAGTCTTTCCAGTGTGGGGTAGTATCATACATACATACATATAATCACGACTATTATCCCCTAAGGGCTAGTCAGATTCTAGGCCAAAGCACCGCAAAAGCAGTCCATTGCCATAGTTCGCGCTTCACCAAGCAGTGTCTGCATTCAGCGTGACAGGTGGTGAGACCGTCACCGCTATAAGCTTTTGGATGTTGTGCAGTTATTAGTCGCCTTTTACACGCCACAGGAGAAGGGTTGGTAGAATTCTTCTAATGAGCCGCTACCACACGACTCATCATTATCGAGTATGATAGGTACTTATTTAAAGTGACTTATACAATGTGATAAATGATAATAGTTCTGACATAATATGTTTTAATGATTTTTGTGACTGGAAATTGCTTTATTATTACCTTTTAATTGACTTTTATTTTTAAGGGCGTGAAAAGGTTTTTTAAGGGTCGGCAACGCGCTAGTGATGCCCTCGGTGTTGCAGGCGTCCATAGGCTACGGTGACCACTGCCCATCTGTGTGGGCCGTATGCTTGTTTGCCACCCTGGTAGTATAAAAAAAAAATTTTGGAAGACACAATAATGTTATTTAAAATTTGCATGCTGTTTGTGACGGCAGGAACATGTAAGAACGTTGTAATAGTTATAAGACCTGCATTTACTTTGTGCATACTCATGTTTGTTGCAAATAAAGTCTATTCTATTCTATTTTGTCTTTAGCCAAAGCAAAATCCTCGTGAAATCACTCAACTTAACCAACATAGCTTCAACTATCCTCGTAAGGTCGACACATCATCAAAACTTAGGGAAACTTGAACACAATACTCGGACCCATTTGGGTACAGTCGTGTCCATTGTGTGTTACAATCTTACCCCTTTATTGCAAAGCTTTGCGGAAATGTAATTATTGTGTTCCACAAGCATTCGTATTACCTATTGTAATTAAAGGGAAGGCTAAGGCTTAGGGTGTGGTAAACCAAGAAATCGGCTAACCACACGATGTAGGTATACCGTTATATATATAACAATCTTACGAATGTCTTGTAAAGAAATCTGTGAAGGGTAGGTCATCGATTTTTGATACTGAGTTTTTTGTCCGTTTTTCTTAATAACAAGGTCTATTGTAGGTCTAAGCCTTGCTTCATTTAGTATTTGATTATGCGCTTAGACGCAACTGGGCTTAGACTAATAGCTTAGTTTTTAAATTAAATATTGTTTTTTTTTGCCAAATGCCTAATTCCGCATTTTGCGGAAACTAAATCCGCATTTTGTCTTCCTCGTTTTATTGTATAGCATTTCCTTATATAATTATCATAAGACCTATTATATATCATGTCTGAAGGGGAACACAATATATAACAGCAAACACTACTATTTTTGCAACACACAGACAGATATAAAACAGTTTCCCTAGTGTAAGATATCATTGTAAATACATACATACTTAAATCACGCCTATATCCCCGAAGGGGTGGGTAGAGGTGAACTAGCACCCACGTTTCGCCAACTATGTCAAGTCCCATGTAATAGGGGGCGAGCCTGTTGACATTTATCGGGCACAAAAGTCGCAGTACATTGCTAGCCTTGGTGGTATAAGAAGAACGCTGCTGCCCATTCCTCATCATTGATTTATCCTTAGCCGCCTTGTACGACACCCACGGGAGAGATTTGGGGAGGTGACAATTGTATTCTACTCTGCCGTCACCACACGACGGCCAATATTGTAAATAACCTTCAGTATTTTAGTTGCCTTGAAAATGAGAAATTCTATTAGAAACGTGATTTCAGCTACATTCCGCTAGGGGATCCCAATAGAAATTTACATTCATAATGCAACTTAAAAGTTAAGTTTTTTGCAATAACAACGGACACTACAGCTCAGAACTCTTAACTTTTGGCAAACATAAGTAGGGCATAACAACAACACCTAACATATCCATGCCAGTCGCTTTTTAATTAATTAGTTTTTATCTTAATTGCTTAGCGAATTTCAACACCGTTCATTGTTTCAAGTGCTCATATATTCTTCCTGATTATAGTGCTAAAATCTATGTTCATAATATGTATGTTCACCCACTTGATTGTACTAGCCTAACATTTATAAAAAACAAGAATTGTAAAAAATTTGAAAAAAAGAGCAACCCTCGAGTTTTTGGCTCGCTCTTCTCGGGGATGTCTGCGTTCCGAGTGAGTGGTAGATTCACTTATTCATAAATTGACGTTTTTAAGTGTTTTTATATCAAGCCTATAAAATAAAGATATTTTTATATCATCACGCCTCTTTCCCCGAAGGGGTAGGCAGAGGTGTTAAACACCTACATTTCGCCAGATATGTGAGGTCCCATGTAACAGGTGGCGAGCCTGTTGCCATGCACCGGGCACAATGTGAGGCAAGCGATATTCACAATGAACTGTACATAAGTTTTATTCAAACTCAGTGGTACAGGCGGTTAGAGCGAACCCGCGTTTCCCGCGGCCTCTCGACCGCTGCCGCTTACAGTAGGGCATAGTGGTAATTACCACTAGAATCTTAACCACCTCTAACTTAAAGAATATGAGGCTACTCGATTCTTGAGCTCTTTATAGAAGATAACAGCAAAATGAAAAAAATTTCCTCAGACACCCAAGAATACAATGCCAAGTACAAATTACCAACACAAAAAATTCAAAATTTAATATCGTTTATTCAATTTAGATGCGTCTTATCACATGCTTATGAACGTCAAAAGCATTTTACAAATTTTCGTTAAAGCGAAATACTACGCCATCCGTTCACAAAACTACCAGGAGGTCGTGTTCTGAAAAGAACGGGCAAGAAACTCAGCAAGTTTCTATCCTCCCTTTACATTGTTTTTCTTTTTTTAAAAATGTCATAAACTACAACGTCATCGAAGTTTTAGAAGAAAAAATAAATAAATATCTGAGCTATATATTCTGCAGTTTACCACATTTTACATTACAAATGTAAGTAGTCTAAAATATTACATAAATAAAATAAAATTAAGGTTCCGTTGATTAATTGAAGAAATTGAAAAAGTATTATATACAAAACCAGGATAGGTATCTTCACTACTTGCCGTACCATACAATTATACATAAATACAATTCTTCACCCGCCTTACAAGAGAACCGTTAAAGAGTTCAATAAACGTCTGGCAAGACTTAAAAAAGTTGATGACTCAAAACAGCAACAATTCTGTGTAAGGCTTGGAACTGAAACAAAATAATATTGCATTTAATTACATTATTAAGTGTATTCACGGCCTCCATGGTCCAGTGGTTTGTGCGCTTGTTTCAAGGCGTCTCGCTCGCCATCTGGGCAAGTTTCTGCTGGGTGCGATTTCCTGTGGAGATAATTATTTGTGTGATGAATATGCATCGGTGCGGAGGAGCTCGGTAGCATAGTGGTCAGTGCGCTTTGGCTTCGATCGAAAACAAAGCTACCTTCGCCATGGTCAGGCCGTGGATGGGTGACCAAGACTTTGTGATCTCAAGCTCCTCTGTGCTTCGGAAGGCACGTTAAGCCGTTGGTCCCGGTCGCATTTGTGACCGTTTCTACCCACCAACCCGCATTGGGCCAGCGTGGTGGTGTGGAGGCCTGTCGCAGCAGTGGGACGTTTATAGGCTGATGACGAACGAATATGCCTCGCTGTCTAATGGCTCGTTGTGTGATAGCGAAAGGTCAAAAGTATCGTCAACATTGGTATTTCTCAATCAGTTTCGATCGCCCGTCTCAAAATTACGGGTGTAGGTACATGATGATAAAAAGGTGACAGGCCTAATTTCAGTACAAATCTTTATACTTGCGTTAACTATGTAATTGCATATTTATGTATGTACATACATACAAGCCGTGTTGTGTATGTATCAGCATATATACTACTATATGGAGAAACATTATGAAGACTACGGGCGATAACACCCCACGCTGGCCCAAAGCAGATCAGTTGCAACGACTGAACGCTCCTAGCGAAACACGGAGGAACTCTAGATATTCCGTCACACATCCAAGGACTGACCAGTGCGAAAGTAGCTTTGTTAAATATCGAAAGTGAAACCGTATAGTACGTCTCAATCCAAGTTGCCAAAAAGGTAAAGCCGTCTTACCTAATTTGTTATTCAATAATCACACTTTTTACATGGACATTGGCACGTAAATATAATTAACGGTAACAATTTTTGTCAGTTTCAAATTATTTCAATTACCAACAGTTATCACAAAATATTTCAGAGATGAAACATTACCTTTGTTTTGTTTACCTCTTTGGCAACTTGGATTGAGACGTACTATACGAACTACCACACAAAGTAGAATCAAACAAAGCTCCATTTAGTATATGTTGTCTCGTAAACCTAGAAGACAGAATGAATCGGTCACCTTCAGTAATTAACTTCACTGAGGCCATAACCTGCTCACCGCATTGCGGCAGGTGTCCTAAGATTTAGAGGACGGCCTCACTGAGACATACCAACTAAAATTAAACTTTATTTTTAATGGCGTTGTAATATCTTTTAAAGTCCCACACAAAGGTATAGTTGTTTAGTGTTGTCTCCTGCCAGCTGTGGTATAACAATGTTGGGTTAATGTATCAGTAGACATTGTATTTAACATAGTGGCTGATTCCATACTAATATTATAAATGCGAAAGTAATTCTGTCTGCCTGTCTCGCTTTCACGTCAAAACTACTGAGCCAATTTAACCGAAATTTGGCATACGGTCTAGAGCCCGAGAAAGGACATACCTACCTTTATCCCTTTATCCCGAGGCTACCTTTTATCCCGATATTCCCATGGGAACGGGTGCGACTGAATGTTAAAAAATTTAATAAACGCCTCCCAGAAAAATGAAGCACAAATTTACGCCACTATGAACTTTTCTTCTAATAATAGAGTACGTGTAAATTTTCAATTCCACCAATTGAGGCCAGGGTTCCAATTTGAAAAAATCTTTCAGTGATAAATAGCCTATTTATTGAGGAAGGCCATAGGCTACATATGCGGCCAAAAGCTAAAATTAAATATATTACCTCACGGCGTCACCGGCCCATATACGTCTCACACATCAAAACACATGAGGAGTACTCAGGCCGTAAAATCACCAAGCTAAGCCCATAGTAACTGCGGACGAACTCGAGGGCAACAGCTAGTAATAATATATAAGTATACATATATTCATACATACATAACAAGATCATAATTCAAGATCACATGATGATGAATGATTCTGATAGTTTCGTTATGACCGCGCCACCTCACGTCACTCTTACAACATAACCCAGTAGATTTTCTTACTCTGCATGAAATGGTTCGATGTCCCCGAAGAGAAGGCGTTTACACACATTTCGGCTTGTTACAAGGGTCGAGTCTCTTGCCGTGTCGGCGCGGCTATCTTTTGTAGTCCCAACTTGACAGCTCCTGTCATTCATCAACATCATGACATCAAATAATGCTGTTTGACTGTAGCCGTAATTTTCTCGGCATCAAGCACATTGAAGTACCCTAATTTTTAATTACTTACCTCAAAAGAATACCTATAAACGCTCTTAATAGGACTTTGCATACCTTTATTACAAATATTTAGACCCGTCAAAATATTTTTGGAAAACCCCCAACGTTCTCGTTTCGTAATAATTTTCTGATTGATAGGATCATAAAAATTTAAAACCTACTGTTATTTCCCAAATCAGAAATATAGGCATTGTCATGAGATTTAACGTCCAGAGCTATGTGACCCCTGATTTCCCTAGGGGACCGTACCGCGTCGAGTCCTACTTTGGATCGTAGGAACAACAGGCGTGAATCAAATTTCTGTGAAATAACAAACAAAATACTAGATAGCATTATCAAAATGGTGTGATTTTGAAATTTTAATCTATAAATTGTTTATGTCGATTGTGAAGTGGAGGAGAAAGTGTAATGGTTGTCGCATTTATGAGAAGCGAGGAGGAGCGACACATTTCATTGTTTAATTTTCAACATTTTTTTAAAATGTTAACGGTATGTCAGTCTGTCGGTCCGAGTCGTGTGTCTTCTCTTGGGTGTCGTAAAAGGCGACTAATAGACTTACACTCAGTTGCACAAAGATCTTTTAAGGACGACATTTGTTAACAACATTTGTTTGTTCAAACAGTTGTTTGTAAAATTCTTTAAATTTAAAGTTGTTACACAAAACAGTTCTAGCTAATGTCTCTTTAGCATTGACAGGGTGCTAATGTCGTTTTGTGCAACGCTAAGGTGTTCTTTTGACACTTCATTATATACATTTAATGGAGCATTAGAGATAATGCTGACTTTAAATTTAAAAGTTCGTTTCTGCAACTGGGTGTTAGACCTGCACAATATCCAATAGGCTTATAGCGGTGACGGGCTCACGGGTCACGTTGAGCAGTGACTACTGCTCAGCGAAGCGCGGACTATGGCAGTTGTCTGATTTTGCGGTTCTTTTGCCTAGTCTCTGACTAACCTTTAGGGGATAATAGTCTTGATTATATGTGTGTATGTTAACGGTTGATCAGCGGTTTCAATCTTGGCATCATCGTTTCCCAGTGCTATTCACAATTTTATTTGGAGTTTAATTTAAGCAGCGTAAAACCATCCACTCTCCTTGCATAATCATCCACTCTCATATTCATAACTTTCCTAGTCTCCTCTTCTCATTACATACCATAAAGGTCTCCTTTCTCTCCATTCCTCAACCACTGTCGTTTTTAGAAAAGAAGAACAGTATCCCGGATAGTGAAAGTTTACATTTTAAAAATCTTTACTGTTTTAATGCCAATTTCTATGGATAATGTGAACAGGGAAAGTAGCGAAAAGTAGTTAAAATCACGTTTCAGAATTTTTAACGCAACTAAGAAAGTTAAGTTTTTAGAACGAAAACATACACAAGGGGTACAGAACACAAATTATTGTCATTCTCCGACAAATTTTTACTTAAATTTCAGTACGTAAAACCAAAATACCCGATATAACTTTATAACAAAAAATTCTTTCTGTATTTCAATAATTCCATTGATTGATTGGAGGCTGAGGCAAATAATTTTGCTTTGTACACATACGGAGCAATCGATCAAACATCATTGTAATTTATAGAATAACAAATTACTAAAAGTTATTTGTTATATTTGCCTTTTACGAGATTCAGACGTATTACCCGGTATTACAAAGTTCAATATTGCCTAAATATAATTTACTTATGTATGTATAACGAAAGTTTCTATAATAACTAGTAAGTTAAGTGAACGACCTAAAGCCGAAACCTCGTAAGTTGATTAAATATGATTTTTGAAAGTAATTAGTGTTGTTAACTATCACCACAACGGAAGATTAAAATATTTAAAGTGGTTCTTCTTCTTGAAAAAGAGTAGGTACCTACTTTAGTGTACTCTGCTGGAAAGTTTAAGAAATATTTCACGCGAGACGCAGATCTTGTCTGCTTTAGAATAATGTAAAAATCAAGTTCCAATTAAAAATCAGAAATAACAATACTCAAAAATATAACATTCATCACTCCTTATCCCCGAAGAGGTAAGTACATGTGTTAAAAACCCACATTTCACCTGAATTGTCTATGTATGAAACAGATGGGGAAACAAATAACAAACAAAACCAAGCAAAAACATCATAGACAAAACTCCATTGAAATTGGAAGTCTAATTTTCACTACGAATTATGACTCATCAAGATGGTGTCAAACATTCTTTAAAAATATAACGACAATATTAACCACCTTGAATATTATGTAAATTTAATTACCTGTGATCACAGGCTAATCTTCCCTCCACATTGCACCTTTTCAAAAGATGAATTCACATTTCATATTCCACTTGTGTACATACCGTTTCTCACTTTCCAAGCGACCTGTAAAATATTTAATTTCGTAGTATATGACGAGAGGGTGCTCGCTTGCACTCGACAAATTACGTTTGGGCCTTAATGCTCAGATTTTAACGTTTGCTCAGACCTACATCAGTTTTTTTTTTATTAATTTATTTAAAACACACATTTATACAAAATAAAAATAACACATAGATGCGGCTCAAAAACCGATAATGGTTTATTCGTCCACATCGATTCACTCCAATACATATTTTTAAGTTCGGTTTTACAACTTCCCTTTATATAAGCACTTTGTATACTTATTGGTAGCTTATTCAGAAGGTTTGGTATAACATAATTAAGTTTCGAATTTTACATTTAAAAAGATGTCGATAATGTCTCTGAAGATATGCTTAAAATTCTAACACTTGTCTAACATAATGATTACACTTTTGTGACGTTTTGAAGCAATGTTACCTTACTATTTTTATTTTCTTTTGTGTTGTTTAGATAATTTTAATCAAATATCTTCAATAGTGATAATGGTTTTATACTAACATATTCCTTTTTAGTTTACTTTGCTATTCTATGGACCTAAGTTTATAAATGGACCTGGGTCCGTATTATGAGCTCTTAATTCCAGGCAGTTTACACCGTAAACTGAACTGCCTGGAATCAGACTGGATTTTAAAAACTTCATAATACGCACCCTGAGGAGCATTAAACTGTAAGCGACTTTTGCATATTTTACAGTACTGACAATTTTGTGAAATAATTGGTGTATTTGGACTTTATTCCAAAAAGCTTTATTATGGTTTTTGTGGCTTTATATAGTTTTCGATTGTTTATGATTATTTTTTAATCAATCATTTCACGGCCAACGAGATTCGGATTTGAGCACGACCAACCTGATTATCATCAATCCTCTTCTTCTTACTATTTATTCTACAGTAGTAAATAATCAATTGATTATTTACAATTTAGTTGGTACTGATTATAGCACTAATAAAACCAAGGTAGAAATAAAATCAAATCTACTTAAAAATAATTAACAATAAGCTGGCCCTTTTTTTATTGGGCCCCAAATGATTGACTGTCATCACCATAAAAAATCATATTAATTTATCTTGAGGTCTTATAACAAAATAAATTTTAAATTGCGTTTTTGCTTATAATTGTCAAAAACGCCTTCGGCCATAATAGTCTATGAATTATCGGTGCCATAAGGTCGAGATTTTGGTAAACAATTCAAAACGCATGCGTGACACAGTGGTGACACAGGATGGCATAGCCGACAGATATGCTTGATTGGTTGCGACTGGCGTTTGACGGTTAATTGTTTACATGCCCGCGTTACTTCATTAATTTCACGAACATGGTGGATAGCGTTTTTGGCAATGAAAAATAACATACATACATACATATAATCACGACTATTATCCCCTAAGGGTTAGTCAGAGACTATGCAAGAGCACCGCAAAAGCAGTCCATTCCCATAGTCCGCGCTTCACCAAGCAGTCACTGCGTGGAAGGCGGTGAGCCCGTCGCCGCATGAAAAATAACATACATACATACAATCACGCCTGCAATCCCTGAAGACGTAGGCAGAGTCCAGGGAGCACTGTGTTCCTTAAGACCACATTTAGCCATACAAAAATTGGGTTTGGTCAGATTAAAAATCGTAAAAATGTAGTAACAAGTGGCTAGCTCATCGCCTACACAATCACAGACCCAGTACCCAATATGCCCATGTCGCCTTTTAAGACATGCTAGGCAAGAAAAGCAGTTGGTACATTCTTTTGTACAAAAAAAAACATGTTTAAATTGAATTTAGATTGCAATCCCTTATTTATATTTATTAAACTTGGTATATTTCGGATCCTTGTACTAAATACAATGTTAAATATGCATTATTTTTGATATGAGCCAACTAGCCTATTCTGTATCGTTAAAACTGTTTGGGACTTTGCAGTCAGTATCTTTGGATCGTTTAAATCGGCAGAAAAGAATCGACGGCATCGGTATCTTTGAATCGAATAAGATTTCCCTTTACTTAATTACGGCTGTCAAGGGCTGTCATGTTGATGCTAAAATGTTGGCACGCATGGTTTCAGTACAAATCCATAAAGATGCGTTATCTAAGGTAAAATACAAATATATACATATCTGTGATTGTAACTACGTACCTAGTCAGAGTTAAAAAGATATCTTTAATATTTTTTTAGATTTACTTGTATTTTTTTATAGTTTCTTTACCAATTGGCTTTCTATGTATTGACCTTCTGCGCCTTTAGTGAATGAAAGATTTCCTTTTTTCTATCTAGCATCTATAACAATGACTTATGTATAAAATAATTCATATCATGTACAAATTACATAATTACAAATTTCAATCGTCAGCACTCTCATGAAAGCTAATCTGGCAAATATTTATAGCAATAATCAACATCAGCCGAAGTCCAAAGCTTAATCAGCAGAAGTTTGTAAACGGCTCCAACTTCATAACCCGAGTTCAGCAGATAGCTGAAGCAGCGGTAGGGACTGAAACTTCCAAAGAACAACACCTAGCCCAAAATCCAATATAGATTAAACTGTACCTATGTTGAATCTCCTTATTTACGGGAGAAAGAGGTTTGATTATTATTATCAGAGGTACTATTTGTCACTTCATGAAAAAATTACGTTTCGTACTTTACGTTTGTACTGTTCATATACTTTATTAAGTATTATATTTCTATTTAACTTTCTCGGTGTTTCCATTCCACTACTCAACAACGGTTATGCGTTCAGATAACGATTAAATGTGAGAAACACAAGAAATATAATAATAAAGTATATGAACAGTACAAACGTATTTTTTTCATGAATTGACACCACCGTTTTCTGAATCACCACGACCACAGTAAGTGTCTAAACTACCTAACACTTATACAGCCAGTATCAATACTATTAGGTCCTTACCTATAAAATTGGTGTTTTGTATGGAGATTTTGGGGATGTCTGCATTTTACATACTAACATTTTATCAGTTTTCTTCACAACGACAAATCCAGAGATAATATTTGGCATGTATCATTAGACAAGCTTTAGCAATATGTGTGTGAACACCCTTGATAAAAATAATTCATCATTTTTATGTTAAATTTTTATGTCAAATCAAATGATGTATTCGGGAGGCAGTTAAAAAAATTGTTTTTGTGTCTAATTGTAACACAATTAAACTTACAAAAAATTATCAAATTAAATAATACGAGCTCAAATATATGGTCTATTTTTAGAAGAGGCAATTATTTTATAAGAATGTTCTGAAACTTAATAGTTACGGAGAAATTGCTAAGACAGAATAAAAACACCAATTTCATAGGTAAGGACCTAATATTTATGATGCGTAGAAAACAACATGCCGTGAAGTGCCATGACAAGGACAAAAATGTTTTTAAAAAAGCATGACAACTTAAAGTAAATATCAGCTATCAGCTATCAGTTCGCCACAAATGTTATTGCAATTATTAGCTGAAATCGTCCTCAGCCTATATACGTCCTACTGCTGGCTGGGCACAGGCCTTCCTCATACCACTCAACACCACTACGCTAGCCCAATGCGGGTTGGTGGGTAGAAACGGTCTCAATAGCGACCGAGACCAACGCTTAACATGCCTTCCGAAGCACGGAAGAGCTCGATATCACAAAGTTTTGGTCACCCATCCACGGCCAGACCATGGCGAAGGTAGCTTTGTCTTCGATCGAAAGCCAAAGCGTACTAACCACTACGCAACCGAGCTATCATTTAAAGAACAGTTTTCTAAAAAACCTAATTAGTTCCATAGTAAAAAAAAAGAATTGCTACTTAACAAGGACCTTAATTGGTATTTTTATGTACATCTTGTTGGATGTCAATTAATGTTTTATATTCTTTTCTAATAATTAACTTCTTAGTTTGAATCAATTACTCTCTCTTACAACAAAAGGTCTTCAAAGTATGCATCTGGGTTGAATCTTAATGCGCTTGGTTCAACTTAGTCATCACTTTCTCTCTTATGGCAATATACAATTCTGAAAGCATCTGTCTCGCTCACCTTAATCTTATTTAGTTTTGCATTTTAAAATGAGTTGGGTGCCGCAATATCCGCCTCATTTTGTATGCGTCTAATTTTTTTCATCTTCGAATGTCAAGGACCTATATTATGCTTTCTACATTAGATTATTGATAAATAGATTAAACTGTCTTATTTGTGTATTTTTTTAATTGTTGAGTGGTTTGGTTAAAACAAAACCAGTTTTACATTTTCCTTCTTGTGTTGACTTGTATTATGGAATTTTCTGTTGAATTTTCTCTTTAAATAATTCATAGGAATTACGTTGCAAGTATAATGATTTTCTCTTTAAGAAGTATTTATTATTTGACGAGTTCCATGACCGAGTGGCCATCTCGAAAGGTTCTGTGTTCGATCCCCGGTGGGGGCAAATGTTTATGTGATGACTACAAGCATTTGTTCTCCAGTCTTGGTTGTTTATATATGTATTGTAATATTCTGAATGTTTATATGAATTTGTCTATACAATTATCCATCATCTGGTACCCGTTACATAAGGCAGCATTAGTTGCTTAAAATCGGGCTAGTTGATAGGTTTGAATGTCTGAAGATATTTATTTATCACACATTATCAAATTCGTTGATAGTAATGTACCTATAGGTATTAACTCCGAATTAGGACTAATGTCAAGCCTAAACCATACTGCATAATTTAAAAAAAAGTTAATTCACGTCATGCTCCGCCACGAATTCAGAAATAAGCCTTCTCCCACTGAAATGATTGAACCAATAAAGCCTTTAAGTGTGATGGACGCGACACTCGAATCCAAATTAGGAGTCTCGAATTCGATCCGAGATGTCATCGCTAAAACCATTCGAGTCTCGATCGAGTCCGTGCGTCGTCATTCGGTGATATGTCGTTCGAGGCATCGGCGGACCGCTCGAGTGTAAATGATGTGCCAAAGTCGGTACCGTCATTCACGCACGATTGTACAATGTTCAGGCATCTACAGACTGATTGGAGTGTCTGCGTAACTGGTGTTGAGTACTTACTCAATATCGCACGCATTATCTACCAATAATTCCGATGCTGCAAGCACGGACAATTGTCTTTGGGAATAAGACTTACACATTTTAGGGTGAGGCTAAATGAGCGTTATTTTAAGAGTGCGGATTGCTTGCTACGAGTGTATTTTTTCGTTTAAGGCACGTTTCGGAAACCGCTGGTCAACACGCACCAACGGTTTCCGAAACGTATCTTTTGAAGCCTCCAAACGACAGAGTGGTTTATATTCAAGAAATCAAAGTGTACGGAAATTATACAAGCTGAAATTGTTTTTTATCCTACATAACATATATCACACGCATTAGGATTTCAAGGAAAAGATTCAAGAAGGGCGGAACAGAAAGTGTGTCGTTATTAAGAATGACTTAAACTGCTCTAATCTGGTTTAGGGAAGTCTTAAGTCTGCATAATGCCTTTAATCCTCCTTTCTATAGCAATTAGGCAGCGTTAAGTCTTCGTAAATGGATTGTCTGCATCCAAAAAGAAAAGTATGTAGGTGACTGTTCAACATGAAAAAATGTTAGATTTTGTTGCGCGATACGATTTCTATTAATTAATGAAATAGCTGCGCTAATTGTAAGAACTCTATAATTATTTCGGTCCGACATTCGACCTCTAAAGTTTTATTATATGTATAGATTATATTTATGGATTTATGGATATCACTCAAAATATTAAAACAATTAAACGTTGAGAATTCAGAACACGATATTAATTCGTTCTTGAGAAAGCAAAACGCTTACTACAAAGGCCTCCCAATCTCAGCCCAGTACTGATATTGATAACCCGGCAAATGGCCTCACTAACCCGTCATCTAAAATGACAAGGAACTAATCATTTACGCTGGTACAATTGCCGTCGCTATGAACGATATCAATCAAGCAAACGCCGTTGAAATTACCCTTTGACTCCGCACTTGCCTCTGACCTTACCCTTGTTGGTGACAGTTTGTCTTGATTTTTTTGGGCTTTGCTGGTTTATTGGTTACTAGTGTAGATGAAATGCTTATACTCATTTAAAGTACTAGCATTAGAGCTGTAGATGTATAATAAGTATAGTAAGTCTATCTATGAACTAGCCTCATTTTAAGCAACTAAATTCGACGGCGAAGTACCAATACCTGATAACTGAAATTTTTCGAGAAATACACTTTTTTAACGTTCACGCGCATGATTTAGTAAAATCTCCTATGTCAATTTAATTTGCAACCACATGAATTTAAGCTGTGGAAAGATATCCAAACTAAATTAACGTGTATGTTCCTAGATTTTGACCTGTACAATATAATATAAGTAATTCTGCAAAGTTATGAATTTACCAGTTAGGAGTTATTGGCACTTCGCCGTCGTAATGCTGCTTGTTACATTGACGGATGAATATATTTTATTGTAAATACATATAGCCCGAATATATACAAAATACATATATAAGCATTCAAGTCTGGAGAGCAAATGCCTGTATTCATCACACAAACATCTGCCCCCACTGGGGATTGAACCCAGAACCTCTCGACACGGCGACGACTCCTTAAGACCGGCATACAGACCACTCGAAAACGGAGATTAAAAGTATAAGTAAGTTATTGTTAATAATTGTTATGAAAAGTGTTACTTGAGTTATTATCATTGGCAGCCCAACATGGCTACTGGTGAGCATAAGGTAATCATAAAAAATATTTAGAATGTACCTAAATATGAAAATGGTTACTACCATAAATTTCTTTACTTTTTGTAAATAAGTTCCAATGGCAAACAACGAGAAATTACTGCGATTAAAATTAAACAAAAGTTACACAAGGCAATATTTACGAGCTTTGTTATTTTGAAAAAGAAAACTTTAATCCATAATTGTAATCGTCTTCTAAGCACTAACTTTAAACATCTTAGCAAGGTTTTCCAACTCCTACTCAAACAGCCTGACGCAAAGACAAAGTTAATTATAATTACTTTATTGACAATTTGACAGGACTACGTTTGATATAAAGTTTCTTATTTGAAAGACATAAGAAATTCAACAAAACATCTACACAACAAGAAAACTCATTTCAATCTCGCTGACATGTTTAATGGTAACTTTTTAATACTAATGGACTATTTAGACCAAGCCAGTAGACAAGCCAGTGGACGAGACAATCCAACCAGTCCTGAGTCACCAGTCTATAATATACGCCCCACTCTGTTTTTGTTAGTTCCTTACTACGAAAGGAAAACGATGGAACTCCGAAAGTTGAAAGATAGCCTTATAGGTATAGCTGATGAAGTTCGACCGATGCGCGATGCTTTGGCCGCTTTCCAATCATACCGAATATCGGAATAACTTTTCGGATTTACTCCTCTTCTGCAGAGCCATAGGGTATTCTCAGCAAGCAGCTGAGCGAGTACCGCCTAGCCAGCAGTTAGGTAATGTCCGTAAATAGGACTTGGATGCTATAAACAAAAAAACAAAGGGTCACTGGCGTAAATGGTCCATAAAAGACTGAAGGCAAACTGATGAGGGTACCGTTTGATCTTGCCGCGACATGATCGGCAGGAAATCGGCTTTGTTCTTGCGATGTCGCCGGTGTGGACGGATTCTGCGAAAGATTACATTTGACAAGACGCCTCAGTTACTGTTTGCTTGCAAAGTAAAGTGACATGACAGTTTAATAGAAAAATTGAAGGAATTGGCACTTATGTCTATCACTTTCAAGATGAAATATTGAAGAAGGATTCCTTATTTAATTATTTTATATTAAACACCTTATTTTATATTGAATGAAAGATTAGGTGAATTTACTTAATTCATTTGAAAAGAGTTATAGTGTAGCGTATTTACCAGTCTAATCTAGAGTGCCCGACAGAAGGCCTTGCAGCAGAGTGCAGGTAAGTAACATTACTTTGTAATATTATGTTCTTATGATGGGTAAACTTGCCAGAGGTCATCGAGATGAGCTATGTTGGGAGCAGGGACTCATCTTCTATGCTGCCAAAATATCGCAATATCTTGCCTTTAATTTGGCAGGCAACGAGTGAGTATTGGCCACGATGCTATAAGGATACCCGAAAGAAATCGCTCTTAGCGATAAGATGTCTTGTAATGCATTTTAGCTAATAAGAAAATTCGAATCAATGACTCTGGTAATGCTCGTATTCATAACACAACATCTGCTCATAACGGGATTCGACCCCAAAACCCCTGAGATAGCAATACCTTGAAACCGACGTAGACTGAGAGTTTGTCTGAGACATTGAGATCGGTAAAAAGATCATTTCAAACTTAAGTGACATAAGGTATAATATAAGGAGGTATTATATAAGGGGGTATGTATTAGCAAGTTTGCTAAGACGATGATTTTGTCATAACACACAATAGTTTCTTCATACTCTTTCTAAGCTGGACTGTGCAAGCTGATTTCAACAATAGTCTGGCCACTCGTCCACTTTCAAGTAGCCACACTGGCGCTACTTGTTTAAAGTTTGACTCAATTGTTCACAATAATTGTTTCTCTTAACTTTGATGGCAGAGTGAATGTTCCCTCGAGGGCTTTAACAAAGACACTTCAATTATTTATCTCTTATTTACTTTCAATTACATTTTCTATTGCAATTGAAATTTTTTAGCTCGCAAATCAATTTGTAACTCTTAAATTTGAACGCATTTTATCGAGATAACTAAAGGTTTCACCTTTGATTTAGCACAGAAGCGCCTTATGTCTTGAAAACGAAATTGTATTTTAAGTCAACACAATGTCATATCTCCAATCTTATGTTGCTATATGACAACATTGAAAACAAACCCATTGAACTAAATCCTAGATAAGACATTCTTCTTCGCTTGAATCAGATAGGGGTTTTCAGCAAACTTGAATTCACTGCAAACCGCCCGATAATAATATTTGCTTACTACACATGATATTTTCAACGAACATCGAATAACATTATGGAATCAGATGCGGTAAATATATTTCTAGGAACAGATTCTGGAATGTTTTCCTGTTGTCTGCGATGTCTCATTTACCCTTTTTTTATTAACTAGACGATATGTTCAAACAGATGCGTACGGACGGAACGCACGTACCGTTCCCAAAGCATCTAATTTTGTTTTCTAATCAGAAAAGGTAAGCTTAAGCGCTAACCAGGCCTGTCGTAATCCTGTATTAAGAAGTAAATGTTTATTCCCATCTATTTGCGGAAATTAAGTTGTAGGGGATTTTATTGACTCTGTCAAGGTTTGAAAGCCTCTTTCTGGAATAAACCAAGTTTTGTTCATGAATAAATTGATATCATTTTCGGGATTCTGGGAAATTGTAATACATTATAGCACATAAATATCTTTTACCAGGGGAGATTCTTTACTGAGTCGTGTTCATGTCGTTGGTCTCAGTCAGAATTTTAACCATTTCTATCCACTCCGCATAAAGGTAGAACTACACATCACCCGGCTAACATCAAAAGAAAAGACTTGACTCCCATCAATTCTGTGTGACATACTAGACAAAATAGAAGCGTGAAACAAAGTATATACAGCTATAGAAGCAGGTGCAGGCAAAACAGGATCCATCCTAAACTGGCACGTCGCTCACAGGACAAAGAGCCACTCCGCAATCAGGCTGTTTGTAAATCTTTCACGTTCCCACGTGAGCGAATATTGAGTATTGAGCGTCGCGACGGAATACCAAATAATGAGCTTGTCTCCATATAAACTCAACCAGCAATATATTAGGCCCGGGAAATGATGACGGATGGAAACATTGTACTGCTCTTCCAGCGTCTATATTTAAGTTATTTGAATTATTTTAGGCACTCGCAATTTTAGAAAAAGTAAATGTTAGCGGCAAAGTGATTACAACTTTTTTACATTATGTTTTATTTTGCTATTCAAACGATATAATAATAATGTAATAATAATAATAAAAGTAATTTATTTATCTGTCACAATTACAATACACTTACTTATTGACTATAAATATACATGTTTATCTACCAATTTACCAAAAATATTATGTTTTACAACGCAACGGAAATGTGCTTCAAATTGTGTATAAACACAATGCTACGTGAATGGTGGATTTTATTTCCAAGCCAGGTAATAACTTTGTTTGTTTTACGTGCCACATTGAAAATTTTATGTTGAACATTGAAGTCTATAAAATCAGGATGCTCCACGAAATTTAATAGTTTTGACCATGAACTAAAAGATTCAAGCGAGACGTAAATAAATATGAACTGAAAAATAATTTGAATAATGTTGGTTTAAGCTTGATCTAAACAGTTTTTACTCTTAGAGTAATTGCGATTAATTGATTCATGGATTATCAAATTCCACTCATTTGTCCTCGTTAAATACTGAAGCGAAAATTTTTTAATCATTCTATTTATAATTAAAATCCAATTACTTTTTACTGAATATGCATTACAAAGTTCTTTGTTTCATTTCTAATAAATAAAATTAATTATACAATTCAAGCTTTTTTATTAATTATGCTTGAGGCAAAGTGCGATAAAGAAATTTGTGTTTTACAAATCCAATAAAATTTTGGTCGTAAACAGACTCAATAAATTTACAATGGTCGGCTGAAATATGAAAATGCACACCAATTTTGATTTATGACGGCCAGTTCCAGTGGGGAAGCACAAAAAGCGAGACCAAAACCAAAGCAGCACAGAGGCACAGTTGATTTCGTCGGCGGCGAATGGAAAATTTTTATTTTTGGTAAAGCGACAGTCCATTGAAATGCTTGGTAAGCGTCTGTCGTGCGATTGCACCAAATGAAATTTTAGTTCGGCCCAAATGCGCCTGGCTCAAGTGATTTGTGCAATAGTCCGTTACAAGGCGACGAACTGCAGTTTCTCAGCAAATAAAACAACAGAAGCCATTTCTTTCAACTGAAGACTAAAACTTATCCTTCATAACTTTTAAATCGCTATTGATACAAATTATAAATAATCTCTCAATCTCGTGTTGGTCCGGGACGCAAAAAGAATGTTGTCAGCAGCCGATATACTGCTGGGACAGGCCTTCCTCATGGAGAAACACATGAGGAGTATGGGCCGTAACACCACCACGCTGGCCCAATGCGGGTTCGTGGGTAGAAACGGTGACAAATGCGACCGGGACCAACGGCTTAACGTGCCTTCCGAAGCACGGAGGAGCTCGATGTCACATAGTCTTGGTCACCCATCCACGGCCTGACCATGGCGAAGGTAGCTTTGTTTTCAATCGAAGCAAAAGCGCACTGACCACTACGCCACCGACTTCCTCCGAAAAATAATGTGCCAACTGCTATTCTTACCTAGCATGTCGTAAAAGGCGACTAAGAGCGTATTGGGTACTGGGTCAGAGATTGTGTAGGCGATGAGCTAGCCACTTATTACTACTTTTTCACGATTTCCCATCTGACCAAACCCAATTTTAGTATGGCTAAATGTGTTCCTTAAGGAACACAGTGCTTCTTGAACTCTGCCGACCCCTTCGGGGATTACAGACGTGATTTGTATGTATAAAATAATATTTATACACTATTACGCCTATACCTCCGAAGGGTTAGGACGAAGTTTAAATCCCCACATTTAACTCGCGTCTGTTCGTGGTCTGAATATCACGAACCGTGAGAAGAACATCGTGTGCGATGCGTCTCTGTCGGAAGTCTTCGGGCGTGCACCATGAATCTGCGCTCGTCTTCCTTATCACGGACCATGGGAAGCCAGCTTTACACGTAGTGCCATATTCCAAACTCCGCTTTTACTGTCTAATAAAAACACAGCTTGTAGATCTATATAAATACCAATAGACATTCACCTAAAGAATTCTATTTAGCTTCCCGTCGCGTGTAAAAAAGAATCTAATACTTAAACCCATAAGGCAGAGAATACTTTACTTGTCCAAAGATATCTGCCGTCCAATAACAATGAAAGCCCAGCCTTAAAGGGTTGAGTCATCCGGAGTTGCTTATATCACTGATTGCGGCGACCGTCCATCAATTAGCCAGGCAGAGGTTCTTTACTCTGATTACCTGATACTGGTTTAAGTCAGCGAGTATAGGACATAATATACGATGTAGAAACCTAGCTCGTATTAGGTATCAGGTAAAATTAGTTTTTAGAACGAAAGAAAGAATACCATTACTTGATATAATTTTTTTATCATCTGTTTAATGACGTCGACGCTAACAAAACCTACATTGTTCGCTCTCATGTGCGCACATAAACATTGTAGGATTTGTGCGTGTGAACTACCAAATATTTGGAATGAGTTTTGAAATTGAAATACGGTATTATACTCCATTCCATCCAAGATGAGTTCGGTGACATGAGGACAATAACATAACATAACATAATATAGCATAGCATAGCATAACATAGCTTAACATAACATAACATAACACAACATAACATAATATAACAACATAACACGACCTAACGCAACGCAACGCACCACAACGCAACACAGCACAGCACTGCACAACACAACACAACATAACATAACATAATCACACATGATCACCGCGTCCCATTCCCGGAATGTTCTCCAAGTAACAGGTGGCGAGCCCGTTGCCACACACCAGGCACAATGTGAGGCAAGCGATATTACACTGAATTGAACATCAGTTTTACCCAATCTCAGTGGTACAGGCGGTGGGATCGAACCCGCGAGTCCCGCGAACTCTCGAACGAGTAATGCCCTGTCCGTCTAAGCTCAGCTACCGCTGCCTTATAATTGACAAACCAAACCAAAGAGATCGAATGTGTATTTTTAAGAATCCCTAGTAATTAGATTTCTAGGTGATTCTGTAGGCACTACTTCTGTAGGTACCTACACATAACATCAGAAGGCCTAGCACGGGCCGGAGAGAAAAAGTCCCCGGAGGCAAAATTACTCTTTGCCTCTCGTTTCCGCACGAACGAAGAAGCGAGAGGCAATGACGATTTTTGTCTCTGGGGACTTTTTCTCTCCGGCCCGTGCTAGGCCTTCTGATGTTAAGTGTAGGTACCTACAGAAGTAGTGCCTACAGAATCACCTAGAAATCTAATTACTGTAGCTATTGCATCTGCCTGCAACTCCTGCAGGGATTACTGTGTACGTTGTCTTGTCAATATATGACAAGATGTCAAGTCACAGTATCCTGTCATTTCGTTTCCTGTCTTACCCTTTAAGGTGGCGCATAGCAATCTAAGCATGGCTGATTTGCCGCATTTAAGTAAAAAAATCCTAAATTTTAAGCTGTAATAATACGGTTCATCAAACTTGATTAATTTTTGCCATGAATTGTGAATGATGAACGTTTTTCTTCTAAATTGACTTTCATCACTCCAATGAATGTCAATTTAGACTTTTCATTTTCGGCAATTCATTTTCGATAAAAATGAAAGCAAAAATGAACCGTCTCTGAAAAAATGTAATCTAAAAATTCCACGTTTTTAAAAAGAGCAAAATAATAATAAACATACATGCGGGGCCGAATGAGGGGTCATTCAATACGCATCTTTGCAACTTACACTTACGAACTATGCATGCATTATATATTATTATAAAATAAATAAAAATAAAATAAATATCTTAAGCATTCACACCGATCAACTAGGTCCATTTTAAGCTACTAGCGTGGTTATAGTGGTAATTGTACAGATTGAGAAAAAATACTATATTCTAAGTACATGTTTTCTTATATCACAAAAGTGTCTTATCGCTAATTAGATCTTTGAAAATATGCAAATTTTAACCCATTTTTGATAGTCAAAAAATAAATATAACCGGTAATTGGAGATCAAAATCACATTTTATGGAAGCGAATGCATGTACGTAATTGGAAGTAAGAACTAGTAGTTACATAATGCGTATCATAAGACCAATTTTGATCAGTATGTAATAAAAACATTTTATTGTACACTTTATGAGGATCACGTGAATTTGATCTTGGGATATTGGATATAAGGTACATACGCGCGTATATACGCTCGTATTCTATGAAACCCATATTAATACCTAAAACAATAGTGTGCCAATACTGTCAACGAAATTCGTCCCCCTTGTAACACAGTCGAGTAAGTTCCACGAGTATCTTTAATAAAATATTTATTACTAGCCTTTACCCGCGACTTCATCCGTGTAGAATAGTTACTTTGAGATAGTGTGATGGTGTGTGATGGCATGAAGCCTAGCTTCGTCAATAAATAGGCTATTCAACGCTGAAAGATTTTTCAAATTGGAACAGTAGCCTCAATTTGTGAAATTGTAAAAATACTCCTAGTCTATTATTAGAAGCAAAGTTCATAGTGGCGTAAATTTATCCTTAATTTTTCTGGGAGGCGTTATTTGAATGTTTTAACATTCACCCGCATGGCACCTGTTCTCATGGAAATATCGGGATAAAAGGTAGCATATGCCCTTTCTCAGGCACAAGACTATCTGTGTACCAAATTTCGGTTCAATTGGTTCAATAGCTATGACGTGAAAGCGAAACGGACAGACAGAGTAACAGTTTATAATATTAGTATGGATTAATGTATTTTTTAACTTTATTTTCAAACTATGCCTTTTAAAAATCTGGTCGACTGCAAATTTTACATCACCAAAACATTCGATCGTGAGAGCGTGTTAAAGTGTATTTTATATTAACTGGCTTTAAAAAGGCTGCAAAATTAACGATAGCAACAACACACAATGAAGTTTGAATAATAAAACCATTTTTAATATTAAAAGGGTTCTAGAAGTCTGTAACTTCTAAATTAGACCTTGTGTCCTTAACGACACATTCCACTTCTCTACTAACTTTAGAGCGTAACTTTGAACTTTACCAACACCTAATAAGATTAACCTAGTGCGTAGCCACACGGCCCTCGTGAGGTTAATTAAAGCAACTCAGAGCCAAGTCATGTTTGAAATAATCTAATTGGTTAGCAGACGATGAATAACGTTTGTCAGCCAATCACTAGCCTCCGAGCAGCTGTGGTTTGCAGACCGTTACTTACTCAATAATAACTTGTATTTAATGGAGTAAGAACATTAAAGTACAGTGATCTGTATTCAAAGAAAGTGTTTTTACCATTCACGTCAAATGGGTTTGATTATTGAATACCTCCCTCTCCTCCCTCTCCTCCCTCTCCTCCCTCTTCTCCCTCTCCTCCCTCTCCTCCCTCTCCTCCCTCTCCTCCCTCTCCTCCCTCTCCTCCCTCTCCTCCCTCTCCTCCCTCTCCTCCCTCTCCTCCCTCTCCTCCCTCTCCTTTCCTACACAAGAGTAAGCGTGCTGGTATACGGAGTCACTCTTTCACTGTCGCTACGTCTACTTTGCGCACTAAGAGATTTCGTGACTCTTTTCTCTGTCGCCCATCTAGAGCGTGGAATTCCTTACCGGCACACGTATTCCCTTCTAACAATATGGGTTCCTTCAAAAGAGGCATGAAAAAGCATTTTTTGGGCCGGTGAGGGTGGCTTGGGCAGTATGTCAGCATGCTGCACTAGCTATCTTCAGATATGGACTCCTCAACTGCTTATCCGGTAGTGTGGAGTCATTTGCTGAGTGTTGTGCACCTCTTTTATACTTATTTTAAGCTCTATAAATTTGACACCAAGATTTTGTCATATTTTTTATTATTGATTGTTCTTGTTGTTGGTTCGTACATGGTAGATTTTCTCTCAATATATTTCTTATTCAGGATAACAGTTCACTATCATTTCGTAGCTGCTATTTTAGTCCGTTTAACTGAGCTTTTTATAAAAAAAAACTGATATTTTTTAATATTTGAGGGTAGGAAACAAGCATGCGGTTCACTTGTTATATAGTATAGTGTAGTATATATTGTATAGTGTAGTAATATAGTATAGTATAGTGTGTTACCGTAAGCCGTAGCATATGCCCGTACTGAGAAATGCTTCCCCCGCCCCCCGACGAACGCTCAAGATTCTAGTGACCACAATGACCTAGTCCTCAGCCTATATAAGCCATTGCTGGGCGCAGGCCTTTCTCGTGGAGAAACAATTATTGCGGATTGGTGGTTTGAAATGCAATAGCGACCTGGACCAACTGCTTAACGTGCCGTCCGAAGCACGGAGGAGTTTCAGATCACAAAGTAAAATCTTAGCTTAATTTAAATAGATTAATCTGGTTTCTGGGTTTACCTTCCTGTATTTATCCTTCTTGTCTTAATTACGTTGAGAGTGTGACGTGGTGGACCCGGTGATTTATAAAAATGCGTAGGTCATCACTAAACGGTAATTTTTTTATATTTATAAAACTATTGCACTAATAGTGCCTTCACAAAGTTAATTAGATACTTTAAAACTGCTCAGATATAATCAGATCAGATATAAGCTTCACCGCGATAGTTTTACAAGTTATAAATGTAGTATGTCAATTTTAATAATATATTAAGTATAGAAAGTTGGAGACCAAAAAACGATGACAATATAGACAGTAAATTTAAAAAAACTGAAACAAAGAGAAAATGACCAGGGAAGGGCGCAATAACAGCAAAGAGGCGCAAATGTAGCTATAGCGCCTCGTTACAGTTTTGTTCATCCATCCAAAGCCTGACCATAGCAAAGGTACCTTTGTTTTCGGTATTGAAAGCCAATGGGTACTAACCACTACGCCACTGAGCTCCTCAATGCCCTACTTCTCCTTAATTTACAATTTACAGAATATGGCACTTTTTGGTCATGGAGGGTCCTTACTGTAATTGGTCAGCGACCAACCACCAACCAACACCAACCAACAACACCAACGGATCGTTTGAGTAAAGCTCTTATGCCCGTAGTGTTGAGCCACCGCTACGATGACTACGGGACCGAATTTCTCCAGAGGTGACTCCTCCTCTGGGAAGGTCACACTACGATAAAGCGCCCAAAATTTTCATTACATTGTATAAAGATACATTGCATAAGTAAAGATCAGAAAATGCCGCAAGTTCTTTTACTAGACACAAGTTTAATGTTTAACAACAATAATGATACCTAAAATGTGTGTACTGTGTACTAACTTGAAGATTAATATAACATCTTCCAAGGCACAAAGGAATATAGGTAAGCTGTATGTTTACACGCCTAATTTAATTTCAGCTCAAAGCCCGAGCTCCTAAGATAACTAGTTAGGGGTCACAGGACAACACTTCGAATTAAATTTATTTTCAAATATTTTACTCTGAAATTCTTTAGACAGCAAACAGCGCTATATTTATATATTACTAGCTGTTGCCCGCGACATCGTCCGCGGTTACTGATTTTTAACCATCCCACGAGAACCGGATAAAATTTTCCGGAACAAAAAGTATCTAAGATAGACCTAGAAGTTGAACAGGGATATAAGTATCACCATGCAAAATTACATTAAAATCGGTCCAGCCATTTCGGAGAAACACACAGAGAAACAAAAAAAAATTGGTATATTCCTTCTTTTTAAATCCCCCTGACTTGATTTTAAGCATTTTTTTATTATTAAATACAGACATTCGCCCTCCACAGTTTATTATTTGTAATGTAAAGATTAGATATTCGGTTGGTATAGAAATTGATGCAAAAAAGTATGAGAGCATACCTGAGCAAGACTGGTCCGTCAATTTTCATATTATGTTTCTATACCTAATATCGATAAAACTATCTATGTAAAGAAATATGTTAGTTGGTATCTATGTAAGACCATCATTACGTACTTATAATTCAAGTTTTATCTGAAAGTTATACTGTACAAACTCGATAGACCAATTCAATTAATTTTATGTTCAGTCCTCAACATAAGATTTATATTAACGAATTCCACGGACAATGTCAGTGGAACCGAGGCTTGCCTTGTGTTCAACCCGTCGACGCAGCGGTCGCATACATCACCGAAAGCGACAATTAATCAATTAGCCCAGGACACATACAATTGACTCGTTCACCCTTGTGCGGCTTGCGTTCAGACCCTATTAAAATTCTGATTAATTCGGAAAGGGCTCACATATCGATGACGGAATATCTATTGATGTAAAGGCTATTCCATATAAGTGACCGGGAACTATGCAATTTGCATAATGTGAAATTTCATAGAACACTCTTCATATAAAATTTTGACTTTTTGTAGCGCATGCTACTTAGGCACGATTTTTCAATCCTCAGATAAAATTATCCGCCATTTAAAACTATCACTGTCACTTTCTAAAGTCATAAAAAGAAAAGGGACAGAGCTAACATTTGACTGACAGATAGTTTTATCTGAGGATTGAAAAATCGGGCCTAAGAGTGATTATTGTAGAAAACGTGTTGGAAATTGGCTAGTTGATCTCCACATAGTTTCTACAGTTCTTTTTTACTGTCACGTCATCTGCCACTATTTTATTATTCGTTGTCACACTCTCATATTACTAGATCTGTAGTTTTATTAATATAGTATTTCCTGCAAATCTACGTGTTTCCATCATCAGTCCACGCCCCACACTAACATTTGGTCCTTCGAGCCGGATCTGAACCAGCGACCTATGAATGTACAGTCCACGCCCCACGCTAACAAAACGAAACAATAATTATGTAGAATTAATGTACCAATTATGTACAAAATTGTAGGGTTGGGGCGGTGAAGAAAATGCAGCTTACACGTCTTAATTAATTTATTGAAGTATACACTCTACACATTTACACGGTCGGCACCGTAGTGCCGAGCCGAACGCTATCTCGCTCGCACCTCACTTGCTCGCACTCACACACGTCATAGAGTTGACATCCCACACTCGAGTGTAGCATAAAAAAAGAAAAATCATAAAACTTATTGGTTTTTCTTACTAAGGCATTCGGATGTACACTAGGAATCTCTACTGTAGAAATTTATCAGCAGGAGTTATTGGGAACGCGAGTTTTGTGCCCGTTTCCATACAACTCTAAACCATGAACTACCCAAGGTACTTAATGGGCTAATTATTATTCATTACGAAATAAAAGGCCAAATTAGGTGACAAAATGTGTATATTTAAAAACGAACCTAAAAGTATATATAATACCTAAAGAACTCTCAATAGCGAGAATCAGGTTTGTACGCATCTACCATATTTACACAACGAATGTTAACAGCGCCATCTCGTGGCGTACTCACGAACTAAACTCTACATACAAACGAGTTATACAATGGGGAGGTGAGAAAACTGCCAGATGGGCTTCCAAAATCCGCAAATAATGCTCAGAAAAATAAAGTAAAACTGTAGAATTTAATGTGAAGCCCATATCTTCCCTTGGGGGTCGTAAAAGGCGACTAATGGACGTTGAACTGCACAACCATCCAATAGCTTAAAGCGGCGACGGGCTCACCACCTGTCACACAGAGCACATGTGCAGTCGCAGCTTTTGCCTAGTCTCTGACTAACCCTTAGGGGATAATAGGCGTGATTATATGCACGTATGTTGAATCAGTTTTATTATATACTTATTTAGAAGCTAGAATACTAATATTTAAGAGATGTAATACATTTCAATATTCATATTGAAAGTACAGAACGAATCATTAAATAGTTCCTTACCAAACAAAACAAAAATTAATTAAGGCGATATTGCAGCAGTGCTTCCGTAATCGCGTAATAAATGTCAAGTAAAAAGGAAATACGCCACATATTACGAAAGAAAATAATAACAGTGTAATAACAATTGTATTTATCTGCACATTTACGTCTAAATAAACGTGCGTAGAACAGAGGCAATAATAACGTTCAATAACGGCCCTCGGTGATTTACTGAGGCGCGATATAAAATTGAGGGTAGCTGCTCTGTTTGGTGTCTGAAGGGTATAGCATAATATTTTTGGAAAAAAAATTTGACGATGTACAAAGGTGACTTTTTGATATTATATATTACGACTGTTTTAAAGGTAAAGGCAAGATAAAGACATGATCAGTTTCTACTTTTTTGATCATCACAAACACTAAAGTCACACCGCGAAAAGGACTCGTATTGGTGGCACAATTGGTGGCTGTGGTTTCCCTTGGATGGGTGACCGTTACTATATAATCTGGAGCTTTCGATCCAGCTTGCTATTGCAAGCGTCTCTACCCACTAAACCGTATCCAGCCGCATTGTTGCTACGGCCCATACTTCTCAAGTGCTCGTAGGAAAGTCAGTGCCCAGCTGTGGGTTGTGTATAGGCTGTTGACTGAAGAAAATTTTTCTACTGTTAACGTGTGGCTCATAAGGTCCTGCAGCCAGAGCCGTATAACTGAATATTAAATAAAAAAAAAGGAGAATTTAAGAAAAAAAAAATACGGCCCTCGTTAGTATACTAGGTACGATATTGAGGATAGCTGCTCTGTTTGGTTTCAGAGAGGAGGTTGAATATTTTTTGATATAACTTTTGAAAACATGCAAGCTTGTCATACAGGAGATTTCAATTTAAATGCAGTATTGCAGAGGTCTAACTTAAAATAAAGGCTTAATTCAACATGATTCTAAGTTCCACGCCAAAGAAGGCGCGAACGTAACGTTTAAAATAAAACAATTAATGATCAGATCTCGTACAAAAGCAGGAAGATATTACGTTTTTTCAACCCGTGTAAACGAATTCGAACAAGCATCGAAATAGACTTTTAAGTACAAATCCGTGTTAATCTATCTGAACAATATCCAATTGCTGGCACGCGCGAGATATCGCTGTGTTCACAAACTCGGCAACTGTGGGCTGGGGCTCCACTAAAAGCGGGTGATGAGTTTTTAACTTAACCAGTTAACCAATAAAGTAAGAAAAATAATTAGAATTCAGTATTGAGTTCTTCCCTAATTTCCTGCAGGGTCCATAATGTCCTAAAACTTTACACGTTATCAACATTGTGGAAATAGAAATAAAGTATGGAATATGTTATTTATCCAGGAAACGGTGGTGGCTAGAAGAAAACTTGTCGCGGATAGGATATATCGATGGTGAATTTCCACGGTCTCTGCTCCCCGAGAGGTTCTGCGTTAGAGGTTGGATATTGGGCCGATATTTATATTCACTGTTTGATAAGGGCTATTCGGAGGTGGTAAAACCAGCATTTATTGGTTATATTTGTTTTTAACACAGCAATGCAGATGCGATTAGTGGCTACAATCCTATCAGTTGAGACTATTGAACGGTTAGCATTATGTTTGACGTTCAAAAGATTATTACAAAATGTCTATCTAGATTGAATAAATAATTTCAATTCAAGCTTAACATTTTTATTTAATAAAATTCTTTTTAATATTCCATTTTCAACTAGCAAACTTATCATTCACCTCCGCTATAGAACAAGCCCCAACTTTATCCAGCTACATATGAAATCAGAAGCTATACCTACAGTGTAACTATTGAAAGATGTTCAGATAGGTCTGCAGCTACAAGTAGGTACCTACTCTGTCCGTATTAAACATTGACGACCTCCGTGGTCGAGTGGTCTGTACGCCGGTCTCAAGGCGCCGCCATCTCGAGAGGTCCTGGGTTCGATCCCCAGTGGAGGCAAGTGTTTGGGTAATGAATTTTCAGACATTTGTTCTCCGGTCTTGGATGTTTATTATATTATATATAATTTTATATATATTCTGAATAATTATGTGTATTTATCTATTAAATATATTTGTCCGTCATCTATATCCGTAACACAAGCAGCATTTAGTTGCTTAAAATGGGACTAGTTGATAGGTGTGAATGTCTCAGGATATTTATTTATTTATTGCCAACTTATAACAATTCAATTTTTTTCTTTTTTTCTTTAATTGTATTTAAAATATAACAAATAATAAACGGTTTAATTCTTTAATATCCAAGCAACATTCCAAAACTAACATATTTGGATTGGGTAAACAGATAAATATATAAATATGCATTTAGCATATCTGAAAGAGCTACTAGAATGCAGAATTGTTTGCTGTGATACCCGTATTGGCTTATTGCGCAATATTGGGTCCTTACCTATGAAATTGGTGTTTTTTTTCACTCTTAGTATTTTGTCTGTAACTATTAAGATTCAGAGTATTCCTAAAAAATAATTACCTCGTCTAAAAATAGACTATATTCTTGAGCTCTTTTGATTTGTTTTGATAATTTGTTGTAAGTTTAATTGTGTTGAAATTGGACACGGAGACAACTCTTTTTAAGTGCCTCCAGAATACATCATTTTATTTACATTCACTTAAAAACGATAAATAATTTTTATGAAGTGTGATATGACACATATTACTAAAGCTTGTCTGATGATAGATGCCAAATATTATTATCTTTGGATTTGACGTTGTGAAGAAAACTGAAAAAAATTTAGTGAAAAATGCAGAATTCCCCAAAATCTTCATACGAAACACCAATTTCATAGGTAAGGACCTAATATTATCTAGTAAAGCACAAATGAGAAGCTCGTTTTAGAGAGAGAGCGTGTATTAAATCTTAAATGAAAGTAATGAAGAAATAAAGTGACAGACATTTGTACAACAAAATTTTAACAATCTAAGTATAAATAACTACAACTAACTATAACTTATTTACAGTTCATTGTGAATAGCAACAGGCTCGCCACCTGTTACATGGGGTCTTTACATATCTGGCGAAATGTGGATGGTATCACCTCTGCCTACCACTTAGGGGAAAAAAGGCGTGATGATCTGTTGTGTGTTTGTAAATATAAATAAACCTTCTATCAAAACATGGCCAAGACGTTACGATTAAACCTCAAGGAGTTTAAGCAAATACAATTTTCCAATTTTCCATTACAATTGGTTCTTAAAATGACAGATGTATAATATAGAAGAGCAACACAAAACATATGAATAACATTAAATCCCGCAGCAGGACATCAAGCACTCGGTCTTAAAATGATTCCTGGATGGGCTCACCCATCAAAGAAATAACGCTTTTAGTCCTCATTTGTTAGTCCATTTCCTTCAACATCAAAAACAGAACATTTGTATTAGTTAGTTCCTCCGTCATTCACTCCTTTCATTATTAGCTACTCCAAAATAACAGTCACGTGTAAAATTCACCATTCATCAGTACATTTGTAAAGTGGTTTTTTTTTCACAAATATTCGGGTAATTCACTATTTCGCACTGGCAGCACAAATGCTAGCACGTGAACGGCTTACAAAGAGCGCGCCGAAGTGCGGCACAAATTGACGAGTGACCGGAATTCGAACTAACCGCTAGTTTGTTTTGCTACCGGAATCCTGTTACTACATTTATAGTGTTGGGATTTACCGGTAGCGTGACCTGTGACGGTGACAGCTGAGACCTGCGCGTGTTCTAAATTAAAAAATCTTAGCTGAAGTTTTTATTTAGAGAATATTTTAGCAAAATCTGATGCACGCAATCGCGGCCGTTCGTTTTGTTTTTCCTTAGTACGAAAGGTTATTTTTCCATATTAGCCGAAGATGTTTGGCTAATGATCGGGATGATTTCGGAAAATACGCTATCGCGGAAGAACAATTTCGTGTTAGGCCTTCAGTTTACAAGCGTAATATGTCATCTTCGTTATTGCAGGCCAATGGAACTCTTGCATGTGTTCAAAGCAATGCTACGATAATATTATTGCAAATACTATAGACAGATATATAACACACTGACCTGAAACATTTGCACCTTTCAAACCTCACCCTTGCAAATTTAAATTTAAAAAAAAATTCTCGCATTTCCAATTTAACAATAATCAACCTTTATCATTTATAACGTGACCAGAGGGCAGTTCAGTACCTTCATTGTTGTTTCTGCTTTAAGGGTGCCGAGCGGACACGCTTTGAAGTCTCTGAGTTACGTTACAAGTTTTTAATTAACATTGTCATCGCTGCGAGAATTGTAAGCAGTTGATACCACATACCTATCCTGGACGATCTTTTATCGAATAACTTGCTAGAATTTATTATTTTAATAAAGTGCTTGTAACATAAAGTTCGAACTCGATTGCATGTGTACAAGATCAAAGGCATAAGTCGCTAGATCTTGGCTTAAACACACCCACTATGCGCGAGTGTCTTTACTATTATTGCCAGCAAAAATATCAGTCAGGTCCTTTTAGCATAACGGAATATACTCAACAAAAACAGTCTACGTCTCATTCGGCTTAGTTAGGCAACAACGGGAATTCTATTTACTTCTTAAGCAACATCATTATCCAACCTTTTTGATCTTATGCCCAGAGGATGGCAAGTCGGATCGTATTTTCGGCCAGTGTCTCCACAAATGAGGTTTCATTACCATTTGAAAGGAGCGGAGTTTCCCAAAACTGTTTCATGTTTCGCTTCTTAGTCGCGTAATCATTTTTCACGGGACACTTACCGCCAAATGAAGTTCCTATGTCGTTGTTTGAAGGACTATTATTCAATGTTATTACTTACACACGCAGTGCTGGTATTAATAGTGAGAGAAAATGTTTGTTCCTTTTTAAACAATATTGACCTCGGGTTTTTAGAAACATGTAGGATTAGAAGCGCTAAGAAAATCGTTATTGTTTTGTTTTGTTGAGTCACTGGCTGGCCGATAACAAACAAATTACGTTACTTATTATTAAATTGGAATGGGATTCTTTTTTATATCTTTTTGTGTGCAATCTTCAGCACTTGTATTTCTAATTATCTCCCCTTTGAACAGTTGTCTCAAAGATATCGTTGTCTAGTGAAAAGACCGACCGTAAATTATAAATAATAAATAAATTACTATCTGAAGTGCGCAATTTGGACTGTTTGCTATCTATCTTCTTATTCAAGACATACCTATTATGAGAAGCATTTTAATTTCTCTATTTTGATATTGATTTTTTTTTATACTACCAGGGTGGCAAACAAGCATACGGCCCACACAGATAGGCAGTGGTCACCGTAGCCTATGGACGCCTGCAACACCGAGGGCATTACCAGCGCGTTGCCGACCCAATTCTTCTTCTTCCCGACCCGATTCTTTTTAATCCTAAAAGTCCGGCAACACGTCTGCAGTTCCTCGGGTTCAGCAAATGTCTATGAGTGACGGTGATCTTTTTCCATCAGGTGAACCGTCTGCCCGTTTGCCTCCTCTTATATAAGAAAGGATAATTTGATGTCTCAAGTAATGGAAAATTCAGCAACACCTCTCCTAAACTTTTCTAAATATTCTACCAAATACAAAGATTCATGGTCACAGCAATAAACAACAAATCTTCAAAGTAATCGATTTAATCGAGAACAAAGTATTAAACCTTTCCATTTTTACAGGTGTCCAACTTTTCGCAAATAAAATGAATCCGAGCGGGACCTTTTATGGGATTAGTCGATATTCAGCAATTACAAGTGGAGGGTCTAGGGATCTCCCTCGCCCATAATTCTTACAGTTCCATCGTTAATTTTAAACTAAATGCCGGCGGGTCGCAACAATAGATTGTCGCATAAATAACTTAGGAGAAAAAAGGTCCCGAAAATTTATGTTCTCACAAACCCAAACTCTAGGTTTTGGGAGGGATTCGGAAATTTACTAAAGCTATGCAGCGGCAATTAATTGTTGGAATTTTGTATAGGTGTTACTGTTCGTTTTAAGCAAATTTTCTTTGATAACATTTAAAACGGATTCCCAAGGGGCAGTTCGGAATTTGTTTTTGTTTTCTGTTTATTTTCGCTTTGAGTAAAGGGTAACAGTTAAAGCAGCCTTGGACACGATTTTATTACATGTTATTATATATTGCCACAAAATGAATGTGCCAACTACTTTTCTTGTCTAGCATATCGTAAAAGGCGACCACAGGCGTACTGGGTACTGGGTCTGTGATTGTGTAGGTTGGGTACTGGGTCTGTGATTGTATAGGCGATGAGCTAGCCACTTGTTACTCTTTCACGATTTTCCATCTGACCAAGCTCAATTTTTGTATGGCTAAATGTCGTCTTTAGAACAGAATGCTCCTTGGACTCTGCCGACCCGTTCGAGGATTACAGTGATTGTGTGTGTGTATTATAATACTAATCAAAGAATAGCAACTAAAATTTGACACTTTAGTCAGGAACAAAACACACGTCTATAGTTTCTAAAAAACCTCTCGCGAAAGTAAACCCTCAACTTTAATCTTTATACCAAAATCCCATATTCTTTTTTAAATTAAGTTACTTAACCTAATCTGCCTTTTCACCTCTATTACAATTTTCATACTCTTTCGAACAACATAAAGAATGCAGTATAAAAGGGTTCCTCAGCACTCAAGTCATAACAATTTGTGCTTCCCGATTTCCTTCCTCATATATCAGTTTCTCTCATTTGAGCTGCCCACAATTACATACAAAACATTCCTGTAACCACTCCATGCATATCACAATACATCGAGAGCAGAAACCTTTTCCTACGATAATAGATATTTATGACCCACGCAATAGGCCATTAGTGAGACGCCATGAGTTCTTAGAAACAAGGATAAAAATACCCCTCGGTATTAAGGTAACTACTGGTATACCATTAGAAGCTTATGAATGAATACGAAAGTTTACAGAACAAAAAATAACTTTTAAGAATTTAATTACTGTACTTTTTAATTAACGTTCTTTTTACATTTTCAGTAGGAACTTTTTGATGACTTCGCCATATCTTAGGTCTTGGTTAAGAGTCCCGGTGGAAACAAATGTGTGTGTTATAAAAACAATCATTTGTTCTCTAGTCCTACTGCCCTAACGTAACGTAATGTTGACAAATCAATACTGTCAAATGTCATGTCATTTGATAATTTCAAAAAGTCTTCGACATGACAGAAATCCAATTCATATCCGTTGAAATTTGTTTAGAGAGTAGGGCTGGACGATTACAATTTTTTTTTAATAGATTGCTAATATTTATACAGATGAAGAATTATATTTGTGGATAAGTGACTCGGTAGCGGTAGCCGAATTGGGACGGACGGGGCACTACTCGTTCGAGAGGCCTCGGGAATCGCGGGTTCGATCCCACCGCCTGTACGATTGATTTTGTATAAAACTTATGTACAGTTCATTGTGAATATCGCTTGCCTCACATTGTGCCCGATGCATAGCAACAGGCTCGCCAGCTGTTACATGAGGACCTAACATATCTAGCGATATATGGATGATGTTACACACCCATATATCGCCTCTGCCTACCCCTTCGGGAAAAAGGGTTATGATATGTTTGTGTGTATGTTGTGGACCATACTCATCATACATCATTACATAATTGTTAAATGTTATTCCAAAAGTTTTTTCAGCTCTTTCCATTAATAATTGTAGTGCTCCAATGTGCATTTGATTCTCTATAGCTCTAAAATAACAAATAGACGATATCAACAAAAATTCAAATAGAAAGTAAATGACTAATTAAAGTTTAATTTAAAAACACAGTGAAACTGGTTCTAATCAACTCTCCAATGTATAATTCAGCATTTGAGACAGCGAATAGTTACGTATTGGATTTTAATTAATGGTATAGAAAAGGTTCATTCGGTTTTATTATTTTTCAATGTCCCTGTCTACGTAGAAGTCATCAGATTCCTTGTTTGTTAGAGTATTAATTCGGTACTCTCGTTTTGTTCAAGAATTGAAAATCTTTGATTTTTTGGCATGTTCCTATTTATTATAACATATTATTATGAATATGACAAGTCAAAAATATGACCAGTTAGAAAAGTGTTGAATGAAGAATATGACCAATTAGGAATATGACGAACCAGGAACAAATCGTTTTGCATTGGCATTACATTAATGTTGTTTTTATGCTAACAATAAAGTGTTTCCATTTATTCTTGTATAAAAAAGCATTGTTTAAGTTTATCCATCAATGGAAGTGTACCAAAAATACTTAATATTCAAACTCGGTAGCAATTCAGTAATACGTGGTAAAGCGGTGAAATGCGTAGTCCAAACTAATTCGATAAATGGCGTCAACACTACAAACTTTATATAATTAGAACCCACAAGGCAACCATATTGTGGGCACAATCGTCCCGTCTAGTGCAACTGACTAGTTGGCAAGTCAATTCCGATAGTATTCCAGCCAATCTGGAGGCACTTCCGGGATCGTTACAGATTATAATCGATTTTAGAACATGCGAGTGCAAACTGGAATGTAGATTCTGACTACGACATTGCTCTTAATGAAGCGGTATTAGATACAAAAAAAAAAGTTTGTTCGATAAGGAAGAAGGAATGATTCTTTTTTGTTTTGCATAATATACATACAACACAAAATTTAAGCACATTACATACAATACATTTGTTTGTACGGTTTCAAGGCGTGGCAATTTTTTTATACAAACAGGGAACCAACGAGCAGACGGTTCTCCTGATGGGTAGACATTTGAGCGTTGTCGTCCCAAATCTCAAAATGGATGGCGTTGTTAATGCAAAGAAAATGTTTTTTCTTTCTGAAAATTTTTCTCCCTTGAGGCATAAATTGAAGCACTGACTTAAACACGAGAATTTCAAATTTCTAAGTAGAACACCATCAAAAAGAGCGTGAAACAATCGCTCACTTTTTCTCCCTTTCTCTGACGAACAAAGGCTTGCTTGGGGCAAGACACATCTTGAGTATCTTTATCTTGCAGCTAAGAAAACTTGAGCCTCAACTCCCCTCTCACTGGTTCATTTTCGAGCAGCGGGGGTGAGTTATATCGGATTCGTGGAGGTCTGCGTAAGCTGGTCACTTTACACACGTCTTGTTGGGAGACATAAATACGAACTATTTTGAAACAAGAGCGATGCTCTGTGCGTCATGTATCCGTCTTCAGGTTGTCACTCCGAGCTCTTATGATCTTTGTGTGCTTTTTTCCCGATTCAAACTTCTTGTGGTGCAAGCGTATAAGCGAATGTGGATATTTTTACCAGCATGGATTTATTTTCACATGAGAAAAAAATGCGTGGAATGAGTTCAGTTTTAATATTTACGCCTCTGGCTCCCCCCACGAGATGATGGCGTTATGAAGCTGTTTGTATAGATTTTAAAGTTGTTATGTTTTAGGTCAATGTATGTATTGCTGTGCCATAGCAGTGCCTCTTCATATTTTATCTTGGCTTCTACGGAAGATCAGTGTTGTGAGGACATTACGATGTCACAACAATTATTCTGAGAAGTAGCCATTTCTGTGGCAAATTTTTATTGTATTATGTGTACTAGATAATAAGTTAAGATGTCACAGAATAAATTATTTTTCTTTCTTTCTTTCTTTCTTTCTTTCTAATATTACGCTAAAAACAATGGGAAGGCAACGTGCTTCTGAGTTAAAGCATGGCTACCTGAATCTTCTCTTTTTCTGGCGCAACGCATTGCTTGGTTTGATCTAAAACTTCTTTCGATGGTAATAAATATAAACTAGACTTATTAACAAAAAACATGACAACAAATTGAAGAACTGAATAAGATGAAAATTTTTAGTTTCTTTTTATTCGCTGCTGCTTCTCCCTTGTGCTGTAAAAGGAAGTTTGTAATGGAGGTGGCATAATAAATTAAACGTGAAGAATAGAAAGGACCATCGCGGACACGCAAATGGTGCAGCTTTCGACGATTGCACACTTCTGAGGGGCTTATATAACTCAGTAGAGTTTATGAGGTGGTCAGCTAGGTTTCCACTCCAGAAAAATTGGGATACCTACCCTTTATTATTTACTAGTGGCTCGCCCCGGCTTCGCACGGCTAAATAATTTTTTTTTTCAAAATGTGATATTGTTTATCGTCGGGGATAGTGCAAATCCGCTAATCTAACATACGTAAAACTCGCGTACCTAACATATAATAAACTATAGAGGTCGAATGTCTGTACATAGAAAAAAGTTTTTGCATGGTGATACCTTATATCCCTGGTCTCAATGCAGGTTAACGTGCCTTACAATAATCACAAAGTTTTGATCACCCATCCAAGGACCTACCATGGCGAAGGTAGCTTTGTTTTCAATATCGAAAGCCAAAGCATACGAACCAATACGCCCGTCACCGAGCTCCCCGAAAATTAAAGTACGGAATTCTTTGGGTTACGTCGATGACTTGAGTCCCGGGCTACTTTGATTCCTGGTTGCATTAAGAGCAACTACAAATTCACCTCTGCATTGCTCATTAGCGGTTTGGGCCTATTTATGAAGTCCATCGATATAATAATTTGGAAAAGAACCAATGTTTACAATCTGTTTAGAGTATCGCCATAGCTTTATGGGCAATGTTAAATGAAGTTAGGAAAAAGTGCTTGGCTCACAACCAAATTGCGTTCTGGGTGTGATGGCCTTAATGCTACTACTGTTATGGATTCTGTGACGTTATCTAATGAACAACTCATAGAAAAATATACTTCCTCATTAAGGGCACTCTTGTCGCATATTTTTTTATATACCTGAGTCTAGCGATCTTGCGTCACAAATATACTTCAATATAAGCGACTTTTTTTAATTAACTAGCTACGTACTTCCTAAATGCATGTAGTTTTTATTGAATATCAATGAAGGAATGGAATTTAAATTAGATGGAAATGGGAAAGAGAAGTTTTTAACTCTTTATGTTACAATTGGCGATCTTATCGCTAGGCAGCGATATATTTTATCCTCAACAATATCGCGATAACGGAGATGCTCAGAAATAGTTTACCTGTACAAAACATTGCATCCTCCTTGGTCCTCAGACGATAATCTTATAAATAATAAATAAATACTCGCAATAAATATGTCCTGGTTATGCATAAGTAACTATATACCATGTATCACCAAGTAACTAGGAAAGGTTCTTAACGTAATGGACGTTAGAAAGTTTGAATATATGCCTTACTAATACAGCTCGGGAACACATTGCAGGTGTGAGCCGAGAGCTTGTTGGTCTCATAGATTTCTGTGGGTACTCGTATATGCCCAATATTTTGATCACATAAGATCCAGTCATGGGAAATGTTGCTTAATTTATCAATATTCAATCTGTGACTGAACTTCTGAGACACAAAGGTCATCAATATAATTTTATATTAAATTAATGACATGACTTTGAAAAAGTATGATTCAATCTAGTGTACTAAGATAAAGATGGAATGTGATAAGGGTATGTGTAAAAAGTATGGATGAATTGGATTTAGAATGAGAGGAAGACGGAATCAATGATTTTAGAATAAAGGAAGTGGTTGCTAAGCTGACGAGTTATAGAGGAGAATGGAAGAAGAAGACATTTTGTGCCAATCCTACCAACAGTGGAAAAAGGGCAAGAAGAAGATTGTTTTAAATTACACAAGATAGATAACAGCGCGAAGCTTGTTAAAACTTTTCAACTCCAAAACTGTAGATGCTCATTTTAATAGCTCTCCAGACTCCGAAGCAGTACGTATTAACTTAGAAAAGTACCTAAACTCCGCCACGTGTTCACTCGTTTGGAAATTAAAAACACGGCACAAGTTCTAAAGGGGAAAGTTTATACAACTCTACATTTTAAATGCGTTTCTTACGCGGCTCTGATTTTATTTTCTTCCTTGCTCAGTTTTATATCCATCTGTTATCGGGAGCTGCGGTGAGGTTTTGCTGCCTTTTTCTTGGGGTTGAGAAAAGTTTGCAGCTGTTTCTGTTGCGGAAACCTTTGAACCTTCTTCTTCTTCGTGCGGGCGGTTTCCGCAACTTGACGACTTAGCGCCTGTTTTGCGTCTGAGGGTGAAGGCTCCGCCAGGAAGTCGCCCAGCGCCTTCACGTTGTGGACAGCCTCGCGGAGGTTACCCGGGTTTCCCAGGTACTTTGCCCGGTTACTAGCTACCCCAGTGCATTCCAACAGCACGTGGGTGGCTGTTTCTTCTGCCCCCATGCATGCTCTGCATAGGGGGCTGTTGGTGATACCTGGATTGAAAAGGTGCCTGTTAAAATAGCTATGACCTGTTATGGCTCCCGTTACTAGACGTAAGCGAGCCTTACTTAGCTGAAGAAGTTTCTTGGAGAAGCGGGGGTCTATTCGTGGTAGCGCGAGTCTAGCCTGCCTGCATTCTTCCAAGTTGTTCCAGTAGTTCATATGTAGGTTTTGAGTATTTCTCAATACCATACCTAACCATTGAGCATGCAAGCCACAAGACTGTCGCTAGCTGCTGTAAGTCACTTGGTATTGGGCATTGACCTTCCTTCGCAGGGAAATGCCCAAGAAGTATGATCCATAACACTGTCACCTGGCTGAATTCGGGCTGGTGGGTTAAAACAATTACAATATGTACCTAGGTAGAAGCGAAGCTGTTACTGCCAGACCTTTTCAGTTTCAATGAATAGTATAACTCAGGACCGGTTTCATCACTATCAATTGTTTTCGTAATTGACAGACAGTTCAAAACGAATTCTGTTACATTTTTGAATTAACTAGTTAAATTGAGACCACCTGAGAAAGATGAAACTGGGCATCTAAATCATAACTCAAAGGTGACTGACTGACTGACTGACATTTATTTATTTATTTATTCATTAAGCACACTTACAGCAAAACATATCAAACACATACAAATAACACAAAAACATCATCCATTATATGCTTGCTAATTAAAAGTGTATACAACATTTACTGCAGAATTTTACAATAATAGAATAAGTATGATCTATCAACGCACAGCCCAAACCACTGGACGGATCGGACTGAAATTTGTCATGCAAGTAGATGTTATGACGTAGGCATACGCTAAGAAAATATTTTGATTTATTCTACCTCTACGATTTATTCAACCTTTATTCTCTCTCTCTCTCTCTCTCTACTTCTATAAAATAGAGATGAAAGTTTGTATGTAACTTTATCAATTTTAATCCGATCGGGCTGAGACTTTGAGAGAAAATTAAAGGGTTATCGTTGGATAGTTAAAAAACCATCTATGACCAGTAAAATATATAATAATATACCAGAATATATAAAAAATTAAAGTAATTATAAGAAGAGAATAAGGCTATTAAAAGAACTATTAATTAGAAAATGTTATTACACTTTAAATGATTTCATGAATAATATTTAAATAAATTTAAAAATTTAGAAAAAAAACAATTAAATACAAATATATTATACAAATAATATGAAATATAAATATTAATGAAAAATTAAATTACAAACTATCACAGTGTGAACCTCTCCATTGTCGTTGTGCCCGACAGGGTTCATGATGATCCAAATTATATTTTGTAAGACCTTGTACACACTATGAAATGCAATAAATGATTGAGTATAGAACCATAGTAACCGCGGACGAAGTCGTGGGCAACAGCTAGTAAAATTATAAACCCAAAAGAACACATAAGCATTCAAAAAAGGAATGCAATTCCAATGATATTATTACCAGGCAGGTTATTCCCGTAACCCACTTTTGAATAGGGTCAAAATAACGGCAAACCTTTCGTCGCCGGTACAATCCCATTGCGGCCCGTCCCTAGTCATCTATCAAGGTAGGTATCGTTTGTCCTCGGATTCTGTGTTATTGGTGCGGTTTTATACAAGCCTATTTGAGGCTGTTTGATCCTCAAGCGTTTGAACCCTCCATATTGTAAGACTTTACGTCGTAAACGGTTACACAAAGACTGAAATAGTTCGACCAAGGTAGAAGGTATAACACTATGTCTAAGAATTTCCCAACATTAGTGTCTTTGTCTATTGCAAATACAAAGCAATTGTTTCTTTTGTCCTGATTTTTTTATTACATTTTTCCAAAACTTAAATGTGACAAATTTAAGTAGAAATTTAGGTCCTTACCTTAAATTGGTGTTTTGTATGGAGATTTTGGGGAAAATGCAGACAATTTTACATACTAACATTTTTTGAGTTTTCTTCACAATGACAATTCCAAAGATAATAATATTTGGCATGTATCATTAGACAAGCTTTAGCAATATGTGTGTGAACACGCTTGATAAAAATTATTCATTTTTTTTATGTTAATGCAAATCAAATGATGTATTCGGGAGGCAGTTAAAAATAATTGTCTTTGTGTCTTATTTTAACACAATTAAACTTACAAAAAATTATCAAATTAAATAATACGAGCTCATATATATGGTCTATTTTTAGAAGAGGCAATTATTTTATAAGAATGTTCTGAATCTTAATAGTTACGGACAAATTGCTAAGACAGAATAAAAACACCAATTTCATAGGTAAGGACCCAATATATATTTTAGTGCAGGAAAGAGAAGAATTCCAAGATTATACTTTATGAAAATTATACTTTCTTTTTATGTAATGTACCGTACTCATACCTAGTAATTCGTGGTTTTATAAACCACAGTACTTTAATAATGCATACCACAATATGTACTATCGAAAAAAAAAATATAAAGAAAAATACCACTTATTTACATAAAAACGCTGCAATAAAATTTATTGGCAATTGCTATCTTTGTCCACTAGAGTTACTAAAAAATCTCAACATTTTATTACGATCACTACATACAGTTGCAAAAAAGGTTTTCACGGGAAACGCGAGCAGACCGTAAATATTCAAAACTATTTACCTCAACCGCCCGTGGATGGTAACAAACCACAACTCACGGATTTTATTGTACGTGAGCCGAATTCTTATGGTTATAAGAATTCCCTTTAAATAATGCAGACCTGTAGGCCCCACTCAGGGTACGCGATTTACGTATGAATATCAAGGAGTTTATTGCTACCTTCTGCATGGGCTTGGCCTTCTTTTGTTTAGAATGCAATAAAAATTAAACAACTGCCAATCGTAATTGAGGATTGTGGAGTGGATTTGGGATACAATAGTGAGACATTCTTTTTATGTATTTATCTTTTTGTGACTTTTGTTAAAATAAAACCAACCGGAAAAATTAAAGGAACTTTCGTGTATTTTTCGTCGCTTTTAGCGTGCTACTACAAAATAAAATGAACAAGGCTGTAGTAAATTTTTACTTAATTACTAGCTACTTTAAGATCAAAGGTTTAAAATTCCACTAATTATCCACGTACACGTCGTAAAACTGTCTAGTTGATGACTAGACTAGTTGGTAACTAGTGTTGGTAATATAGGGCTTTAAGTTCAAATTAAGCCACAATAAATTTTAATCTAAAATAACGCAACGTAGACATTGAGCTAGAAAACCATGTGTAAGAAAACTGATATAAAGGCAGGTGTGGTTTCTGTAGGATCTCATCACATGGTAGCCTCTTGTTTTGACTTTTGTTGCTCTTAATAAAAAACCAACCAAATATATTTTTCCAATAACTGTAATGTGACTAACCTATTTCAAATAACAACTTGCCTGCCTTTGCGAACAACATCGGATACACACAAATATCGAACCCCATACTCATGCAACATTAAACCTAGTGTTAAGTTTTACGATAATACAGTCACTAACGTGACACAGTAAAATTCTCGCACTCATAATATTAGCCTGTGTGCCACAACTATGCGAGTTGGCAGTATTAATAAAATAGCGGTCGGATAGCCCATGGGAATTGTTTCGACAAATTAGGACTAAGGAATTTAATATAAATCCGGGGTGAAAAGGGGTGCCCCTCCTCATGATTACTGGCTCGAGACGCCTAAAATATACGCTGCTAAGTTTTAATAAAAGTTCTTAAGAAGTTGGATGCTAGTGGGCGGGGGCAAATCCCGCTTTTATTAAATAAAAAGTATTCGGTAATATGAATATTGAAATCAAATCACACGATCCTATTGAAGATACTGTGCAATTTCAGTTCTGTTCAAATTTCAGAAACTGGAATGAAAGACAATAAGTGTGGAATTGGAATGTAAGTATATCTTACTTTTATATTGGGTCCTTACCTATGAAATTGGTGTTTTTATTCTGTCTTAGCAATTTGTCCGTAACTATTAAGTTTCAGAACATTCTTATAAAATAATTGCCTCTTCTAAAAATAGACCATATATTTGAGCTTGTATTATTTAATTTGATAATTTTTTGTAAGTTTAATTGTGTTAAAATTAGACACAAAGACAATTATTTTTAACTGCCTCCCGAATACATCATTTGATTTGCATTAACATATAAACGATGAATAATTTTTATCAAGCGTGTTCACACACATATTGCTAAAGCTTGTCTAATGATACATGCCAAATATTATTATCTTTGGAATTGTAGTTGTGAAGAAAACTCAAAAAATGTTAATATGTAAAATGCAGACATCCCCAAAATCTCCATACAAAACACCAATTTATAGGTAAGGACCTAATAGTATCTTGTATAAGAGGATGAAACTTATGATTCCCTCAGATCTTTTAGCCTAAAGACGCTTGTGGACGTATGCCTCCCCCAAGAATCTGTCCTATATTTTTATGATGTCCTGTATTTATTTCATTTGCATATTACGTTAATATTATTCAAATTATAAAAATAACTACTGGTTACCTTGTATGTACATTTTTTAAACAAGCCATTATACATTTAATAATGTTTTAATCCAAAATCTTATGATATCCTGAGTTATATTAGGTTGCTCAATAAACCTCTTACACAATGAGTTTTTAACAGTCTCCGGCCAACTTCCTAAAATTTCCATTTTGAAATGAGCTCAGAATAAAGTTCTTGGCACTTATTACAAAGGATAAGTCCACAAAAATGTTTTCACTTATTAAACGTTTAGAGAATGTTGAGAGTGAGCTATTTCATTGTAGTTCATTCTTGTATATTAAAAATAGTGCTTATGCCTGTGTGCAGTAATTAACATTGTAAATCATTTTTCAATACACTTGCTCGTATTGTAATTTCATAAATTACGCATGCGCGTATAAATTTTACCGCACTAGTGCGTTATATTCTGTAACCCAGTGAAGTTAATTTATGACCCTTAAAAATAATATTTATAATGTCCCCTCAATTTAGACACAGGGATTATCGACACTAATATTGTTTTTAGGGGTATTAAAAAAATAACCTTAACCTAATATCTATCAGAATACATTTCCTAGGAATTGATCCTTGATCCTTCATTGATCCTTTTTGAACTAATTATTTTACTGTCCAAGAAAGAGGACAGAGCCGTGACGATATATTGTTTGTTTGTTATAGTCTCCAAATTAGGAAAAAAAATCTTATTAATAAATTGCGTAACTTATACGAATTGCGTAACTTGCAATTTAATGTATTTAGGAGTTGTAGAAGTAAATAGAGTTTATCAGTGTGTAAATGGTCACCAATAAGACTATTATATAATAAACAATGATAGCACATACATAGACTTTCTCGTGAAATCGTTATCACGTGTGAGTGAAGTCATAACGTAAATATCGCTATATGTATTTATATCCCCTATTTTCAGCTTATCTTACTTTTATATGCATACTACACAGTCACTGATTAAAAATGCCACTGAATATCTACAGCGCTCCCGAATTGTGTGATATGATAATATTGTATGGAGAAGCCAAACTTTATTTTCTAACAAAAAATTTTTGTAAGAAAATAACAGAATTGTATAGTCTGGTGACAGATGATGACGTCTCTTTTTTTAAATTATACACCCAACATATTTTAATACCAAGAGCAGGCAATAAAGAACAAAAGCCTAATACTGTATTCCAATTTTAAATATTGTTTTTTTAACAAAACAAAACGCAAACAAAGTCGGCACGCTTAGGAGATATTCCCGCTATTAGCAGAAGTAAGCTCCGTCCTCTTTTATCCGACAAAATCCGCGCAGTACACTAGTCACTTGATAAATTTTAATCAAAATCTTTTGGTTGTATTTGCATAGCTCTCTAAAGATCATGAAACCCTGAAATTTGCATTGAAATGAGCGTAAAATGACCGAAACCCTCATTATGGGGACAACGAGAGACCTTTATAATTTTGTATGTCTATACTTTAGCTTGTCCGCCATTTTGCTTCGCCGCCATTTGCTAAGATTAGTTGATGTGAAGTATGTAATTTTATTCTTAATAAAGTGATCTAGCGTGGCTTTAGATTATTATTTTCGTAACGTTTAATGTGTTTGTGAAAGATTGTATAATATTGTATTTTTAGATAAAACAGAGACTGTTGTCTTCTAGTTTGTTACAAAGTTTCATGATGCTTACTTGTTACACTTAATTCATTAAATATATACCTACTTACTACTTTTAACGGCATGTAATTTTTGTGCAGAAAGACCTTGCCCTTCTCATAAGCGACAGAGTCGCACAAAATGCCAAACAGAACCAAAGAAATCTTTGTCTCGTTCAATTTTTCATAATTTAAATGTTACATGATACAACTTCAGAAATTATATTGAAACTTTATTAAATACGCGGAACAAAATGTTCTAGAAATACTACAAACAAGGAGTTCAATGGGAGTGTTTAAATAATATTAAGTAGTTACCACAAAAATAGAGCAGCAAAACAATATGCAATCCTATAAATTCATAAAAAAATATTGTACCAAGTCCACTCCAACTACTGGGTTCTTAGAATTTGGTGGAATTCGGTACATGAACCTTATTCCCAAATTCAGAAACAAAGCACAAAACAGGGTCCAATGCAGTACCATACTGATGGCATAAAGGATTTGACTGTTTTATATTGCACAGGATCTGCGCCAGGATCTACGTAATCAATGGGCAGTTTCCGCAACTCGACGTCTGAGCGCCTATTTTTAATAAAATAAGTGGTTTAATAAGATTTTAATCTTTCGCGTTGCATTGTATATTAAAGTTACACTAAAGAGACTACACGCGACGTACATTATGTAGTATAAAGATACTACTTACTGCTTGTGACCACGGTTGGTAACCCAGCTGACACGTCGAGCAGTAAGTAGTATCTTTATACTACATAATGTACGTCGCGTGTAGTCCCTTTAGTGTAGTCCCATTAGTGTAAGTTTTATATAAGTGGTGAAGTTAGATAGGGTTTAGTGCATACTGGTGCTATTAGTAAATGATTGTACTTTATTAACATATCATCACGCAGTCCCGAAGGAGTAGACAGAGGTGTTGAACATCCATATTTCGCCCGATAGATCTTAATCTACATGTGGTGGCAAGCCTGTTGCCTGGTATTCGAAATCCAACAATGAAAACTGAAACAAAACACGCTCAAGCACTCAATAATCACCAGTTCAAAAGTTGAAAGGTTCAAGTACCTTTCAACTTGCACCACACCACACGCCGACGCGCATCGGGACACCACTCGCATTCCGACGTTCGACCCGAGTCACTACAGTGGATTTCGAACCGGAAAAATGCCTTACTGCCTTTATATGAGCTCTGTAACTCTAATAAACTTCCTCAACAAGTGAGCACATTCTGTTTCTTCAGTATATAGAGATTAGTCAATGTATATTCTTTTTTGACGGTCCGAAAATATACATTGTTAAACATGAAACTTTGGTTGCCGTACTGCTTTATCAAACATTGATGTGGAGATTGTGGCTTGGTGATTATATATTTATTTATTCTTTATTGTACATACATCTTTACATAATAATTATCAAAGAAAAAATTTACAAAACCATAACCAGATCCAGACAACCTTAGGATGAACAGGAAATATGTAATTGAAAGAGGAAGGTTTGGATGTATGACAAACTAAATAACAAAGATATATGTATAATAGGTTATTATAATGTACGTACAAACTTTAGTGAGGAGCTCGGCGTCGTCGTAGTGGTTAGAACGCTTTGGCTTTCGATATCGAAAACGAAACCGCCTTCGCCATGGTCAGGTCTTGGATGGTGACCAATACTTTGTGATCTCGAACTCTTCCGTGCTTCAGAAGGCACGTTCAGCCGTTGGTCTCGGTCGCTATTGCAATCGTTTCCACCCACCAACCCACATTGGGCCAGGGTGGTGGTGTTATGGCCCATACTCCTAATGTGTTTCTCCATGAAGAAGGCATGAAACAAGGCTGCGAATTGTACGTATAAACATGGTCAAATTTTAGCGATGGTTTGTGTGTATATATGTACGTGTTGTTGTACTTAGCTGGGTGTTGCGGGCACGAAATGATAGTCCAAACACGTACAGTTAACAGGTTTACTTAATACACACAGTTCACAAGCACAGCACAGAAATAGAAAGAGAAGGAGCACTAGACAGCAGATAGTTTAAAAGCAACACAGATAGCACTACACTATACTACGAAGCGATTGCGAGCGCGTAACAATGCTAAGGCGGGGAGCAAGCGAACGTGCGTCCGATGTCGAGATAGTATTCTGACTGGTTGGCCGAGTGCGGCGGCATGCGGTCTGCCCGTGCGCACATCGGGGTTCTCACGGCGCTGAGCGAGAACAATAGGCTGCGCGCGGAGTGCGCGTCTCCAGTATTTAGGACGGCAACAGCTGGTACACAATATTGACGGACGAGTTTATGAATAGTTTAAATGTATACATGTGCTTGTGTAAATAATTATATATTGTAAATATTAATTATTACTTATATGTAAATATATCATGTTGTAAATGCTATTTGTTATTAATTTGTAAATATGCAACATTGTTTAATATTAATATATATATACGTAATTATAACTATAAATATTTATTTATAATGAAATAAATAAAATATGTGGGATAAGCCCACATCACTCCCCCCCCAGAGCCCTACTTAGGGTCGATAATAATCCGGACGTGTCTTCCGGACCGGGTTGTTTTAACTGTTTGGGGTGATGTGGCTGGGGGTGTGTTGGTGTGTGTGTCAGTAGTGTTTGGAGGTGTGTGAGTATCTGTGGTGATCTGAGGTGTGTGTGTGTGAGTGTAGGGCCGGTTCTCCATGTCTGTAAGGATAAATGCTGGTTTGAGCCGGTCAATGCTCACCGTGACAGGTTTTCCCTTAACCATGACTTTGAACACCTTGTCTCCCCTCTCCAACACCTTGTGTGGGCCAGAATAAGCTGGCTGAAAGGTGACACGGGAAGCATCTTCTCGTAGGAAGACATGTTCTGTGGTGGCCAATTCTTTAAAAACGAAAACCTTCTGCCTGCAGTGTCGAGATGCTGGAACTGGTCTAAGGTTTTCAATACATGAACGCAAGCGAGCTGTAAAGTCCGTTAGGTCGGTAGTACCAGGGGTGCTTTGGTCAAAATACTCACCAGGGAGCCGTAAGGGTTCGCCATAAAGGAGCTCAGCTGACGATGCCTGCAGATCCTCCTTCAGCGCACTGCGTATACCGAGCAGGACGTAAGGTAAGGCCTCCATCCTATTTTGCTGAGCGTGACAGGTGATGGAGGTTTTGAGCTGCCTGTGGAAGCGCTCCACAAGTCCATTACACGCCGGGTGGTAGGCGGTAGTACGTTTATGCTGAAAGCCGATGGCCTTTGCCAGAAACTGAAACAGTGCGGACTCAAATTGTGCGCCGCGATCTGTAACAATGTCTAATGGGCAACCAAAACGCGAAATCCAGCCCGCCATTAACGCCTTTGCTACGGTCTCCGCGGATATGTCAGGCAGCGGCATGACCTCAGGCCATCGTGTAAAGCGGTCTATGGCCGTTAGGCAGTATTTATAGCCTTGACGTATGGGCAAGGGACCGATAAGGTCAATATGGACGTGCTTGAACCGTGCCCGTGGCAAGTCGAAAGTGCCCAAAGGTGCGGACACGTGACGACTCACTTTTGAACGTTGGCACGACAAGCAGTGTCGAGTCCATTCGCGGCAGTCCTTCCTCACTCCGGGCCAAACGAACCTTTCCGCAACGAGTTTGGCGGTGGCTGCAGCACCAGGGTGACTCAGTGAATGGAGGCTGTGGAAGACTTGCCTGCGGAAGTCCTTTACGACAAATGGTCTAGGAGTCGGTGTACTGACATCGCAGAACAGAGGTGACTGACTACCAGTATACTCCATCCTTTTTAGGCGGAGTGACGACCCGTCAGAGAGGTAATGGACCAGTTCTGCATCAGTTTCCTGGGCTTTGGCGAGGCTGGTGAGACATACTGGACTACTCATTTCATCGACGCGAGATAAGGTGTCGGCGACTACATTGTTTTTTCCGGAGATATGCCTTATGTCGGTCGTAAATTGAGAAATGTAGTCCAGATGTCGGTACTGCCGGGGCGAACAATTTTGTTTCTGCTCACGAAAGGCAAAGCAGATCGGCTTGTGATCTGTGTAAATTGTAAAGTGCCTTGCTTCGAGCATATGCCGGAAGTATTTGATGGCCTCGTAGACCGCGAGAAGTTCGCGATCGTACGGTGAATACTTCACTTGCGGCGAACTCAGCTTTCGTGAGAAAAACGCAAGGGGTTCCCACCCATCACCTTTTAATTGCTGTAGGACAGCTCCAATTGCCAGGTCTGATGCGTCTGTAACCAACGCTAGCTTGGCTTGGCAATCTGGGTGTGCCAAAAGAGCTGCGTTAGAGAGGCTTTCTTTGGTCTCTGAGAAAGCCTTCAGAGCGTCACCTGCTAGGGTAATTGGAGAGGACCCTTTTACCGATCCCATCAGTAAGGCGTTTAGAGGTGCTTGGGTAATAGCGGCATTGGGCAAAAATCGCCTATAAAAATTTGCCATGCCCAAAAAGCGCCTAAGCGACCTGACGTCTTTAGGTGGGGGAAAGTCTTTGATGGCTTGAACTTTGTTGTCCAATGGCCGGGTTCCGCTCACCGAAATAGTATAACCCAAGAAGGTTACCTCGGGAGCCCCAAAGACACACTTGGACACGTTAATTACCAAGCCATAGTCCCGAAGCCTGGTGAACAGCTGCCTGAGATGATCTTCATGCTGCTGCTGATCATTGCTGAAAATCAAAATGTCGTCCAAATAACAATAGACGAATTCTAGCCCACGTGTTACCTCGTCGATGAACCTTTGGAACGTTTGGCCAGCATTGCGCAGACCAAACGTCATAAAAGGAAATTCGAACATACCAAATGGGGTGGTGATGGCTGTCTTCGGTATGTCCTCAGCACAAACAGGTATCTGGTTGTAGGCCTTCTTGAGGTCCACGGTGCTGAATACCTTACAACCGGAGATGTTGTGTGCAAAGTCATGGATATGACGGATAGGGTACCTGTCTGGCACGGTCCGTGCGTTGAGCTGCCTGTAGTCTCCACAGGGACACCAGCCGTTATCTTTTTTCGGCGCCAGGTGCAATGGAGACGACCACGAGCTCTTAGAAGGCCTAGCTGTGCCATTCGCTAGCATGGCATCAAACTCTGCCTTGGCTATCTTCAGCTTGTCTGGGGCCAAGCGTCTAGGAGCAGAAGAAACTGGAGGACCGGGTGTAGTGTGAATGTGATGTTGTGTGTTGTGAGGTATTGTGCGTTGTGTACCAGCTGGTCGCGTTATTGCTGAAAATTCACGCGAAAGAAGCTCATGAAAACACGAATCGCCAGTCAAAACCTTCACTGAAAGGACATCATTACAATTAAAAGCCAGAGAAGCTGGAGCAGACAAGGTGGTGGTATTATCTATAAGCTTTTTATGCTTACAATCTACAATTAAACTATAAAAACATAAAAAGTCTACCCCTATGATAGGTTTGGTAACGTCCGCAACTACAAAACGCCAGGGGTACGAACGGCGTAGACCTACGTCTAGGGTGATATGCTTAAACCCGTAGGTGGAAATTGTAGAACCGTTGGCCGCAGTGAGTTGGTAGGTCGTTGCTGCACGGCGTTCTCGAAGCTGGCTGCGAGGGAAGACACAGAGGTCGCTGCCAGTGTCGACCAAAAACTGGGTCTTCGTGGTGCGGTCAGTGATGAAGAGGCGACCTGAAGAACTGAGGCAATCGTCAGTCGCCATTACCGACTGCCAGCGGCGTTTCCCTGCCCCGACTTGTTGTAATCGCAGGGTTTGACGCACTTCTTTGCGTCTTGGCCAAATTTCGCATGGTACCAGCAAGTGGGGTAACGTCGATAACTGGAAGCCGATCTCGTCCCGGATCGCGAAGAACTTCGACGCTGATGTGGTCTAGAACGGCCTGGGATGCGCGAGGGTCTCGATTGCTGGTCCAGCTTGGCTTCGAGGCGCTTCACCATCTGACAAAGCTCGTGGATCTCACCCGCGATGCTACTGTGGCTGGGTCCAGAGCTATAGGACGATGCTTCTGCGACCTGTCCAGGGGAAGTTATCTCCTGGATTCGGTCTGCAAGGTCGGCCAGCTGCTGCAGAGAGTGAGAAGGTTGAGATGCGAGCACCGTCTGGATATTCTGAGGGAGGCGGCTCGTCCAGATCGACTGTATAAACTCCCGCGGCACGTTGGGTCCAGCCAGATCTTGTAAGTGCCGGAGAAATTGTGACGCCTTACGGTCTCCAAGCTCCTCATGGACGAGTAATTGCCTGACCTTCTTTTCATGAGAAGCGGTTAATCTCTTGATCAGCTCGGTCTTGATGGTCAGGTACCGGTCTCGGGTCGGAGGATTGACGATAACGTCTTTGACGGCCTTAGCATGAGCCAAATCGAGGTTCGTGATGACGTTTGTGAATTTCACCGCGTCGTCTTTAATGCCATAAGCGTCAAACTGGTCCTCTAGAAGCGCGAACCAAATTTCTGGGTCATCCGGTGAAAATGACGGCACCTTTAGTTGGTACGTCTTAAAGTCGGACGACACGGGAATGGAAATGCGCTCCGGTTTTTTTACGCGGCGAGTGACGTTGGAGCTTCCGCCTTCTCGCTGCTCAAGGGGGTCCGCAAATTCACCACTGTCACTCATTATTGTGTCCTTTTTCGACAGGGGTCACCAGTTTAGCGATGGTTTGTGTGTATATATGTACGTGTTGTTGTACTTAGCTGGGTGTTGCGGGCACGAAATGATAGTCCAAACACGTACAGTTAACAGGTTTACTTAATACACACAGTTCACAAGCACAGCACAGAAATAGAAAGAGAAGGAGCACTAGACAGCAGATAGTTTAAAAGCAACACAGATAGCACTACACTATACTACGAAGCGATTGCGAGCGCGTAACAATGCTAAGGCGGGGAGCAAGCGAACGTGCGTCGAGATAGTATTCTGACTGGTTGGCCGAGTGCGGCGGCATGCGGTCTGCCCGTGCGCACATCGGGGTTCTCACGGCGCTGAGCGAGAACAATAGGCTGCGCGCGGAGTGCGCGTCTCCAGTATTTAGGACGGCAACAGCTGGTACACAATATTGACGGACGAGTTTATGAATAGTTTAAATGTATACATGTGCTTGTGTAAATAATTATATATTGTAAATATTAATTATTACTTATATGTAAATATATCATGTTGTAAATGCTATTTGTTATTAATTTGTAAATATGCAACATTGTTTAATATTAATATATATATACGTAATTATAACTATTAATATTTATTTATAATGAAATAAAT